>CM075353.1:59700000-61022500 GCA_037693485.1 Kitagawia praeruptora
CGCGGGCGAGCACAGTTTTGGATTACGCTACAGATAGACTGTATAACTATTTGTTTTTAGAGCTGAGATAGAAGTTGTAATAATTTTTATTAGTTAGATTCTTGTTTCATACCATAACCTGGAATCGATCCTCGGGGAGGAATCGTTGGTGTATTAAGTTTTATTTATAGTTGTTAATTGGAATTTGGTTTGGGTTGGAAATACAGGTGGATAGTCCGATTTACGAATACTTCATGCCGAAATTTTCTAAAATTCCCCAGTATCAAAGTCTATTTTATTATAAAAATATATTTTTAGTATTTGAAAGTCGGGGCGTTACAGGTTGGTATCAGAGCGACAGGTTATGGTCACTGAAACAAGTTAGGATGATTAGGTGTAGGTATTTAGGTGAGACGTTAGGTGGAACGATTTAGGACAAGGTTCGCTTTAGGTTATTAGGACAACGGTTGCGACGTTAGTTAGTATGTCGACATATCGCGCGAGCCAGAATTCAATTCATTCGAAGGTACGACTTTGGACGAGGCAGTTGATTCGGTGCCGCCTACGTTATAAAGACAACTGGAGTTACCAGCTTGGAGGATGCTACGTGTAGACCTTAGTATATGTTCTTGAATTTCTTTTGCGATCTTAGTTACCCCGTGAGCGATGTAGAAAATGCGAAAGGACGGTAAACAAGATGCGAAATGTGATTTCTGTCATGTGATGGACTAAGGACATGGTTATTCATTACTAGCCATTGATTTAATTTAATTTATTGATTAAAGAGATTTAACCTTTCTTTCTGTTTCTTCTTATCTTGATAATACCCTATCACCTTTGATAATCAATTATATTTCAATTGATGACGAATTTTTCAAATTCATTTAAACACATTTCTATTTTTCAAAGATACCTCTATTTTTCAGGGGATCACTTGATTCAAGATGATGCATATAAATATTGAGACCCTTGAATTCTTTCTAATTTCCCCGAATAATTGCTATTCCATATTCAACATTATATATAAAAACTTTTGAAACTTTTGAATTCTTTTTGTTTCTCTCTGAATACTTAACCTTATTTATTCTGACTGGGATGAACAACCCTATGTAAGTAGGGGATTCATGGACATCTTATCTATGTGATAGAAGTCTGGTGGGACGCCACTGATTGTGTTTGTCATGAAAGTACAGAAGGCTGGCCCCCTTCTTGTGCTATGGTGGTTGACCTAAGTGACAAATGCAACCTGAAATTAGTTCAATGATCATATTGATCTCTCAGTTAAATTCTTTTATAAAACTTTATCAAACAAAACTCAATTCATATTCATACAAGTTAACACCTATCTACTTCAATGCTTCTTTTTGTTAAAAAAAAAATCCTTATGTTTCCTAAAGTGACCAGTGTTTGAAAGTAGAAAAGATGGAGATGTTTGTCGATTTAGAATTTGATTATCATGTTTGAGAATTGAGGTTAAAGCAGATATTGAATATCAAGTTAGACTACGCAGTGGATTGACAACACACGTACAACATTCGATAATATGGAGAGACTGATTTTGGTTAAGGAGCAGATGGCAAGGACATGAGAAGAGCATATATACGATTTCTAAGTACAAGCTTTACGATTGGAAGAACTAAAATTTTTAGGATATGACGAGAGGATCGAAGTGAATGCCGTGACGACGAAGCAGTAATGAATCAGGAAAGGCCTAAGGCGCCAGCAGAGATCGAAAACTTTGAAGTACCAGCTAAGGATTATCGAAGGTTGTCAAAGATTTTACCAAGATAGCTGCAGTAGTGGACAAGCCTACCAATCAGGAAACGAAGGGATAAAGGTGGAGAAAGCTTTCAAGAGTCAGTGAAGAGATTGAAAACCGTCCCAGAGTCAGTGCAACCAGATGGACAAAGAAAGAATGAGTATGGTTATGAGTAGGAGCGTGGAAGTGGTATCAATTGTTAGTCGCGTGGATTTCGTTTTAAAGATTTTAATTATTTACCTTATTATTTCAAAGTCAAGGTAGATTTCTTCGTTTATACTGCAAGTCAAGGCAGGTTTTGTTGTAGTATTGTACGTGAATGAATTATTATGGATGATTGGGTCAATAATGGAGGCGTTGTGTGCAAGACATAGTCCATTATACGAATATGTCATGTCCGATTTTCGGTAGAATAGCTATTCACCTACGAGTGGTATGCGTACAGAATTTACGAGACTCGTAGCCAAAACGTTTAAGTTGTAATGGTGTAAGATGATTGACAGGATATGGCTATACAAATATGAGTTGATATAAAGGAACCCTAGAATTGAAGAAGCAACTTGGGGAAAAGTGGAAGCGAAATGTTTGAGTAATACCGTCATAGGTTATCTTAAGATTGATTCTGAGGACAGAATCCTATTAAGGGGGGAAGGATATAACGTCCTAGAAAATATCGTATTTGTTATTATTATTATTATTGAATTTTTTTAATATTAAATATGGATTATAGGGTGTGAATTTTTTTTTTTTAGATAAAATATATGTGACATCATGTTTACATGTTTATATGGTGATGTATGTGTGTCATGTAGGTTCGGGTATTTTTATTTGAATTTTTGCGAAATAAAAAAATTTATTTAAATTAGGCATTTTTTTTATCTTCAGAGAATTTTATAAAATTAGCGGAGTTAATAAAAATCATAAAATCTTTGGTGTTATCACCTTTATGATGTTATTTAGTTTTTAAAATTATTGAATGAATTATTTTGAGTGTTTAAGTATTTTAAAATGATTTTAAGAATTTTATTGCATTTAAAGTATCAAAACTTGTAAAATTCATATTTAATTCATTTTTTTATCCTAAAAATATTTTAAAAATATGGGAGATAGATAATTTTATTTTATACATTTTAAAAAAAATAATAATGAGATTTTTCTTTAACTTTATTTCTTTAATTTGCAAATTACAAAGCTGAGTTTAATTGTTTTTGTTTTCCAGAAAATTGCTATAAAATTTCTAAAATACATCTCTTCCAAATCAAAATCCCTAAATTGGGCAGTATGGTTGCCCCAAATCAGTTTTTTCAGCTTATGTCTCTAGAATCCTCTCCAAACATCTCTAAAAATCCCGAATCTCTCAGCTCTCTCTTCCTCGGTTATACTAGCTCAGTTCTTGTTCGGTTTAATCCGATAAAGCTCGCCCTTTTTCCCTCCTCTGTGTTCAGTTTTTGGCGGGTAAAGCCCAGTTCTTCTTCCCCTCTGTTCTTCCCATACTGCCATAGTCGTGTGTGTGTTTATATATACTGTCCATGTGTGTGTGTATAAAGTGTGCGAAAGGTGTTGATGGCTGCTGGGTTGTTCAATGGCGAGTGTGTATGTATACATAGGGGTGTATATGGGTGTGTGTAAACAGCGTGGGTACCTCTCTTTCCCTTCCTCTTTGTGATTTCAGTTTGTTGTGTGTGTATGTCCAAACAAGTGGTGGGTGTAATCTTGCAAGTGTGCGTGTAGGTTGCAGTAGCTGGGTTGTCGAGTTGTGTATGTGTGACTATGGTAAACCTGCTGTGTGATGGTAATCGCAAGACAAACGAGTCCATATATCTCTCCCCTGTTTTTGTCACCTGGGGTTGTGTGTGTGCGTGGAAACAGAGTCGTGCGTGTGTGTGTTCTGCGGGAGCTGTGTGTGTGTCCCCTGTGATTTTAATTTTCTGTAAGTTGACTTCGAGGTTGATTAGTGCAGTGGTACGGTTGAGTTTGTATGTACTGCCATACGTGTGTTGCTGTGTGATTGTATCCGAGAGTTTTGACGTCGATAGTAGGGCTTTTACTGTCTCGAATTCAATTATTGTTGTTGCTATTCTGTACTTCATTTTAACGCTGGGCTTTGATTATTAGTGTTTCAATTCAGTACTTTATGTAATTCATTCCGTGAATTAACTGTTAATTTTCTGCAACACATTGATTCGTGTTAATAATGAAATAGAGGTCCCAAATTCATGTAATGGTTTATTTTCGATTGGTCGATTGTAGGTGGAATTCTATTATTATTCGCAATTTTTGATTTTATCCACATTATACGATGGATTTTGTAGATTTAGCTTGCTAGCTATAAATGGAATGCTGGGTATTGGTAAGTTGATTTTTAAAGTGGAAACTGAGTAAACGTAGTGAATGTACTGAAGGGGTTATATTGGTTAATTGGATTGGTTATAATTATATTTCAAGCGTGATAATTGTTGTTTGGTTTTGTTCCAGCTGGTTGTAATTGTTCGAGGGAGGTGCTGTCCAATTTTTGTTAGGATTTTTTTTAAATATATAGTAATTCGATAAGAATTATGTGTGAACCAAAGTGTTATATGTGTGTCATAAGGTATAAGTGTAAGTAATAATATGAGCAATGTTCTATGTGATTTATGTGGTTATATATATTACTATTTTGAGAATGTGAATAATATGTGTTGTGTATGCTAAGTGGTAAAGCGTAATAGGACACGTTTGGGTAGTATAGAATCAGACGATTAAGGTTATAAGGGCACTGAAGTAGTACTTTACCTTTCTATAGGTACGCATAGGAAGCCAGCCAAGAGCCGGTACGTAAGGATGGAATTTTGCGAAAAGAGATATTCATCAGAATTGACAAGTATAATAGCAGAGTGGCGAGCGAATTTTAGAGGAAAGATGAATGTGTAGCTGAACCATGGCCAGCGTATAAAGTAGAAACAGATGGAAAGTGAATAACGAGTTGATGTATTGGAAATGAAAATCCTGGATATTGAGGCAAGTTTACTATCCCTCACTTATTGTTCAAGTGAAGTGAAACTTTTTGTATTATTTATTGTTCTTTCGAAATTCCTTCTTGCAAGCAATTATATTCTTCATATTTATTCAGAATAACTGTAAATCTGTTCTGTTAAATATACGATGTTCCTTTCAAATCTTTTTGCTAGTGCCTATACCTTTCATTTTTATTTCAAGTGACATTTTCTTCTACTAATTTACAAAAATTCATTCTTAAATTATTTTGTTATTGTTTATTCTCTCCACCTATTGTCCAGGTGTTGAATTTCTTTTAAAATCATTTTATTGCAATATTCCTCGTCTATGCTAATATTTTTCAAAGTATGTTTTCTTTCAAAATTATGTAAATTAATTCGAGGTTTATACTGTTGTTGAGGCATGTGTTGCTTAGTGACGGTTAAAACCAAGAATAAATTGAGATCTTCTTAATTATTCAAACTCATTATTGTCAGGCCGGTTCTGGCAGCTAAAGCCTATGGGTTCTTAGCCGACAAGAATGAGACTTTGTATAATTGAGAATTTCTTAAATCTTCGTTTTAAATTATTCAAATCTTTTATGTAACTTCGAATTTTGTCATGAAAATTTTATCAAGTGATAATCTTTGAAATAAGTGGTTAGCCAGTACAGTAACTTAAATCGTCGGTTGAACTTCTAATTTTCTTTATTCCCTGCTTTCTTTATAATTGTTGTTCCATTTGTAGATTCTAAATAATTGCTCTGTTTCTTATTGATTAATGTCTCCTTGTTGATATATGATTCTGTTTTGCTGAACCCTACCATGTTTAGATAAAATCCTATTGCTTTGTTGTTATGATTCCTTATATCGAATGCTTCCCTGAATCTTAACCTTATCGATGTGTTGTTCATAATTTTTTTTATCGAATGCTTCCTGACCCTCAATCTTTTATATTTTCAAATGGAAATGGATTAATTATTGAAAGATGTTTTTAAAATTCCTTTTACTGGGCTGATCTGTTATCAGTGAGTATAAAGGACTTAAAAAGTGAAATGTTTTAAAGGTTTGAAAGATTTGATGTGGGGGAATTCCGTTAAAAATGTTTTCCACGAATTCCTTCAGATTGGAGGCGTAAGAGGCCGGGTGACGCCGGTCCAGCATGTTTTATTTTTGTGCTGTAGTTCTGGTGGGACCAGTCCAGCACCTTTATAGGCCAATGTGTTGCCTAATTGGGAACCCAATTTTATGTCCAGACGGATTGAGTGTCCGGGCTGGGGACTTTACGTGGCTGATCACCCGTATTGTCCGTAGTCGTGAAAAAAACTCCAATCAGATTAAAAATGTTTTTAAAAGGTTTTGCGAAAAGAATATTTCAAAGATGAAAGAGTTTTAGAGAAAAGAATGTTTTAGTGAAAAGTGATGAAAGAAAGGAACGTTTTTGATAAGATATATATGTTTCAAGGTAAATGCTCATTAGTTTCAAAATTGTGGATATCAGAGTTAGTTGTTTTCTACTTGATAAAATTTGGAACTCAGTAAAATAATGGGATTAAGGATGGATAGAGGTTCTCAGTTATTTCCTTCGCGAGTAACATTGTACGTGAAAGTGAAGTAAGAATGATTGGTGAATTTCTTGATATTCTTTTTCTCAAAGTTTTATCTGAGGCAATTAGTTGAAGAAAATGGAAAAGTTTTACTCTATGATTGAAATTGAATGATCTCTTGAGACAAAGTATTCATTGATATTGTTCATCAATGAATTATCGTAATATCGTTGTTTCACTACATTATTAACTTGCTGAGCGTTCTTTGGCTCACTCTTGCTTTGTTTGACCTAATCCTTTGCAGTTAGGTTTAAGGATGACCTACCTATATTTTCAAATGCGAATGAGCGAGGAGGATACTATTCGGAATAGATTTCAGAGCTAACGCGGGCGAGCACAGTTTTGGATTACGCTACAGATAGACTGTATAACTATTTGTTTTTAGAGCTGAGATAGAAGTTGTAATAATTTTTATTAGTTAGATTCTTGTTTCATACCATAACCTGGAATCGATCCTCGGGGAGGAATCGTTGGTGTATTAAGTTTTATTTATAGTTGTTAATTGGAATTTGGTTTGGGTTGGAAATACAGGTGGATAGTCCGATTTACGAATACTTCATGCCGAAATTTTCTAAAATTCCCCAGTATCAAAGTCTATTTTATTATAAAAATATATTTTTAGTATTTGAAAGTCGGGGCGTTACAATTCTACTCACCGTTACCTCTTCCGGTAGTCCAATAATAAGTTTACTACGATCTCTTATGTCATTCTCCTACTTAGACTTAACTCTTAACACTCTCGTTTCTGAGTACTGTAACCCGTCTCTGATACCATTTCTGTGACGCCCCCAAATCCGAGGTCAGAGATTCAGGTCGTCACATCACCATCCAACCATATCATACCTGTATTAACTTTACAACTCAATAATACATCCATCCAGCCCTCAATCTTACGCACATACAAGTTAGAGCCTCAGAAACGATAATCAAAAGTAGCACTAAATATTACAATTCACCTGTACAATCCAGAATCTTACGCACTTCCACTTATACAACTACACTTGAAGACGAGTCTTACTATTACAGTTGAAGACCTATCAGACTTACTCTGTAGTATTTATCCGGAACTAAATCATCTCGGGGTAAATCTTCTACTCCTCTTCTGCTGGTGCGGAGTTAACTGACCAAATTCTTCTCTTTCTGAAAAGTTTTTATAAAGCAAGAATGAGCTATATAGTGCTCAGCAAGTTCGCCATTTTGAAAAATAATAAAGTGGTTTATTTCGAAAACGTTCCCAACTGTATGGGTATATATCTCAGATTTCAAAACATAATTCGACAATATATATGTCCGAGTTTGAATAAAACATTTATACTCGCTAAGGAGCTTTAAGAATAACATATGAATCCTTTATAAGTGATATATATTTTCTATGTAGATCAGATTTGCAGCGAAAAATTTAACTCTAGCTTGCTTCTATAAAGAATTTAATCACCAAGAAACAAAACTAAAGGACCGATTTGTTTAGATTGCTTAAAGAATTTAATCACCCACAAACTAAACGAAATCTGGATAAGAAAGTATAAAGGAATTAACCACCAACTTTCAAAGGTTTTGCAAGTATAAAAACTCACGATTTATTATCATTCAATTCTGATCTCAAAAGATTACAATATAGGGGTATATATAGGCTAGGCAAATAACCTAAACCCATTAGGAATCCCAATCAGATTCAAAATCAGCTAGTTAGCTAATATTTGAGTCCAACTTTTTTTTTTTTTGCTAATTAAAATTTTATACCAACAGGAACAACGAAAACAACTCTAGGGGCATACCCCGTGAAATCAACATTCAATATTACAGAACCAAACTCCCTCAAGTAAGTTAATACTTGAGGGAGCAGCAACCAAGACTACAAAAACTAGCTAACCTAGTTTAAACATTAGAAAATAACACTGCCAAATGAGTTAAAATAAGTTGCCTCTCCGGGCCTACATTGAAAGAAAAGATCCATATCCATTGAAAAAATACCACTTGCAACAAAGTGGTCCTTCCCCTATGCCAACCGCTTCCATCTGCTGCATGAAAATCAACATTTATGCCACTCATGGCCTCAGTGCACAGCATGAGAGTTGGCCTCCAAAAAGCACCTCACCGGCTAACTTTTCATTGGAAGGAGAACCCGCTCCCAGTTGATTAATCAGCCACGTAGTAACCATCTGATTTTCACACAGACCACCAGTTCTGATTCTATCTCCAAACACCACCATCTGAGCTGCCACGGCCTTGGACAACATAGCATGGGAATACATCAAGTCGGACCAGGTTACCACAAGCCCCACATCCACACCAACAGAAGTAATGAGAAAGCACTTCCTGCTCTCATCTCCTTGAATTAGAAACACTCGCAATCTGATTCTTTTAGCAGATCCCATTTCAGAGAGATTCAACCTCAAAGCCATCGTAAACCTCGCCAAGGTTTCACCATTCAAAAAATAGAGTTCTGAACCTCTAAAACCCATGATAACAATCAAATACGCATAAAAAAGAAACGCATTTATAGACGAAATCCACTGCTGGATCAACAAACTCTTCCGTAGAAGATATACATTCATAAACTTTATCATTCTCTCATTAAGCTCAGCAAAAGCTAAAGCTTGTTGAGGCATAGCATCAGATATAATCTGGTCCTCAAGAGCCAGAAAACTACACAAGTCAACCGAAGACTTCTTCTTGAGTAAAGCTAAATCCGCATCAGCTTGAAACCAACCAGATGACCCAAAATCAGACAAAAGCCTATCCACATGAGGCAAATTGACAAACACATAGCACTTGACTCCATCAGAGGTTCCATCTCCATCATGGCACCTATCATCCAAATAAGATCGAACTAACATGACTACCTTCAAAGGAGTCCCTAGACGCGATGCCATAGCTTGTTTCCCTTCTGTGCGTAAGACAAACTCCACATCAACACTAAGCCCATAGGGTTCCAACCAAACTGAGCCCGTAACGAGCAAGACAGAACCCACCGTGGGAACAAAGCCACCAAAAATGGTAACCTCAACATAAGTGATTTCTCTATATATAACCTTAGAAGTCATATCCAGAGAACAAATACTAGAGAAATCTCCCACAGAGATATTCTCAAAACCATCAATGGAGGCATCCTCTACCGTGACATCCTCCAAAGCAGATCCCAACCCAATAACAAGGCACCCCGACAGGATTAAAGCCAGCAAACTTCGGTGAGTCATTCCATCAAATAGATGGTGCTCTACAACGCAACCAACCTCCAAGGTCTCTTCAATACCCAGATCCAACATCTGAAATGCAGAATGCTCAGCAGCTAGCACCTCATGGGTGAAAACCATCTGATTCATTAACATACCCTTTGTGAAGAAGAGCACAACTTTCCTGGACATCACCATATCCTTACAAGCATCAAGCTTATAAGTTTCAATCGAAAAAACACTCATCCGAGAAAAGTCAACAGGTTGGAACAAACCCATCCTCATCAAAAGATGATAACTCTTCAAAGGGGGAAAAAAATGAGAGTCGTTCTCTCTGTCTTCTCTCTAACTTCTCTCTAAAAACCCTTATCAGCCGCCACTAAATTCAGCCTAATCTAAACCTTTTATCATCAGATCTATACAATTCCTACCTAAATCCACATTCCTTCTCTTCTCTCCCACCTAATATACCATATTTCTTATAATATTATCTACTTATCGCTATATGTTCGATTATGTTCCTTTTACAAGATTTGTTAGTGGACCTCGGTCTACTTATTCCTGCAAATGTGGGGGTTTTGATGGATCTGTCCATGGATTGGAAGGTCATCATGGGTTTGGTATTGAAGAAATGGCCGATGTGTTCAGAGCTTGTATTTCTTTCTTCTATTCGAAGATTGATGTGGGTTTCAGTGTTCACGTTTGTGGACTTCAAAGATGGATTGGTGGTTGTATTCCTGGACCTTGCTTCGCATGAAGCTCTATGTTTCGGGGTCCCCTGTATGGGTTCTGGTTGGGAAAATTCTCCTTCGAGGTTTAGTGTTGTGACTAACGGGTGTGCACATCAAGGCATGGTGTTTGATATGCTATATCTTTCGCTTGACAGTGAGAGAGTTTCGACTACTAAGGCATCGCTTGTTGGGAGGCTAGATTTGAAGGATGCTTTCGATGGGTTGCATAGTGAGAATGACTGGGCCATTGCTATTGATTCTAGTGATTTAGCTCTGGTCTACAACATGTTTGATGATATGCCGCACTCGGGTAACAGGGGAAAATGGTTGGGGGCTGCTCTTCTCCATTTTCGGATGGCTTCTTGGTTGGCAAGGAGCATCCTTTGGTTGACTCAAGTGAATCTAAAGTGCTCTAAAGGCATCAGATTCAGAGGTGCTCTTGAGGCTTTATTGGCCCCCATAAATTTCAACTGTGGCGACTCACTTCGGCTGGGAGCACAAACACTTGTGTTTGTTTGTTTCAGAGGTAAATGTATGGATGCTGGATTGCATCTACATATTCTTGGGAGGGTTATCACTTATGGGGAAAATGGTTTCCGATAAGCGAGCCTCTATAGGAGCGTTTCTATTCACTACAGTGATGCTAACTGCAGAGTTTACGCAGTTTTGAAGGTGGTAGAATCAAGAATGGTTTCTATTACTTGGTGCCCCATGGTCGCTACGGTGGTCATGGTTGCCACTGTAGGTGAAGAGAGTATTCTCTTGAAAATGAGGAGTATTATGGCGGGGGAATTACTCCAGTTGCTTTGGGCAGTTCTTTTCATTGGCATTAATTATATGATGGATCATAATGCATATGTTAGCTTTGGAGGATGGTATGACGCCATGTTGACCCTGCTGGGTACTATAATTGCTATTCACTTTGTAAGTGCTTATAATGGTTCAACGAAGAAGATGATGCTGTTGGGTGGTGATATCTTAACAGAGGATGCTTCGCTTTCAAAAAGCAGGGAAGGTGTTGGGCGCCATTTGTTTGATGCTTTTAGTAGAAGTAATGAGGCTAGCAGATTTGTACTTGCTAATGGTATTCGATGCGATGCTAATGGCACTGTTTGGTTCTTTAGAACAGATGGACTTGTTAAAAGTGTGATTATGGTGATGAGAGAAATAAATAGCGCAAAATTTGGTGTTGGTCTAAGTGACACACCCTTTGATGATAAGACGATTTTTTGGCACAAGGATCATGGGCTGCAAATCAGCAAAATGTGGAATGTCTATGCAGCTATGCATATTGCTGGGTGTTTGTTGCATCAAAAATGCAGATGTGAGAACTGGCTTGCTTTAATGATTCTTAATCGAGCGGCTTTAGAGGGGGAAATTGATAATGCTAATTTTGGCTCCCTGGTGAACTCTGCTACAGAGTTGGGTATAGGGCATCGTTGTCCTACCTACGTGTCGGGCCCTGTTCTGATTAGGAAGCCACAAGACTTCTCATTTCAGCTTGTGTTTGTGCGTGGACTTTGGCCATCATGGATTAAACCCCAAAAAGATGGTTCGTTGGTTTATTGTGATGATGCCGCTATATTTAGCGGCTGTGGATTGCAAGCAAATGGACGGTATTCCTGTGCTCGGTTGGGGTCACATGGGAAAATGTTTATGGTCTGGTGGGAGCCAATGCAAAAGTGTGTTTTGCTTTGAGATGTGATGCCATTTGGCGTAGTTATGATGCTTTGTTTAAACTCTTTTATGAACATGTAATTCGGCTAAGTTAATTAGGTTATCTAGTTTTGCTATGTGGTTGGCCTAACTGGTCAAATTTAATGGTTTATTCTGTATGTTGACTACGCGGGGTATGCCCCTAGAAGTGTTTTAAGTTGTTCCTTTTTGGTATAAAATTTTAATTAGCAAAAAAAAAACTCTTCAAAGGGAGAAAGATCCCCAAACGGTTCTCCATAGAACCCATCAGACAGAACAAACGAAACAAAAAACCCATTTAAACAAAGATAATTAAATATATATAAGAAATATAAGCGATAAAGGTGAAAGATTAGAAGAGAGAGATGGATTAGTGAAGGATTTATGGTCAGAATTGATGGAGAAAGGGTTTAGATTCAGGAAATTTAGTGGCGGCTAGATAGGGTTCCTAGAGAGAAAACGACTCTCATTAGGAATGGGAAGTTGACTGAGTGGGTGGTTAAGGAGGTAAGGAAGAAACGAGAGTCCAACTTTTTTTTTTGCTAATTAAAATTTTATACCAAAAAGGAACAACTTAAACACTTCTAGGGGCATACCCCGCGAAATCAACATTCAAACATTACAGCAGAGAACATCACAACATACTCGATTAACAAACGAGTCAACAGAAAACAGAACCTCAAAAACTAAGACCTATGCCCGGTGCTTCTTTCGCTGATGACCTCTACCAGGCCCACTTCATCCAAACCAACCAAAAAACCATTTAACATAAACTGCATTAATAATAGCCAAGCCATACAAACTTCATGGCAAGCCGCTTGACCACCTATCATGAATTGCTTTCGAACTTTGACAATATGCCCCTCATTCAGCATGCCACATTCCTTACTCACGGCGTCCTTAGCTTTCGCCCGGTATAGACCCCATCCGCATAACTCACAACAAGTCTCAATAACAGAGTCTCTAGAATCAATTGACTTTGAGCAGTCAGTTCTTCCAACATAAAATATAACCCATAACAGGTTACTATTTCTCATTTTGTACCTGTCCAACACCATGTGAACATAAATTTCCATATGAACGTGCTCAATCACCTCAGTTGTTTGAAACATACCAAAGTCCTGGTACAGATTAACCTGACCAATTGCATCTACATGTGACCCACCAGCAGTTCCTTCAAAGGACACGATCGCGCCCCATTGTTGTGCCGAGTACTGCACCCATCTAAAACTGCAATTACTAACTTGCAACTGTCTTACAACAGCAGGTACACTAATAACCCCTCCAAAAGAAATTGGTCTCCATTCCATCCAAATAAACAAATCATCAAACAATTTATGCTCAGTGATATCCACTGACCCATTCTCCTCATCAGATACACTAATAGCATTTATGGCCTCCTCAAATAGGAGTCCCCTATCAGATTTTAAAATGTAATCCTTATACAAAGGAAAACACTGACCAGCAATATCACAACTAAGCATATAACATCTCACACCATGAATTAATCTCCCACCATGGCACAATAAAACCTTACTTGCTATGTGGTATATGATATCCAGTTTCTCAAATCTTATTGGAAGTCTCTTATGAAGCAAACATACAGTCCCCTGCACACTTCTGAGAATAACTCGAGAACGTAACAGTACAGCCCTAGGGAACTCAACCTTAATCTGTCCTGAATTGTAAACAAACGTTACAGATGCATCCTTTCTGAAGAGAATAACATTCTCCAATTGTTTCAAAAGGACGCTCCTTTGTACTTTTTCATCAAACCTCGTCAAAGTCCATCCTTCCTTTCTCTTGTTTAAAACCGCAAGAATAGAAAAACCAAATAGCAGAAACCCATAAGATGTAACACATGGGAGAGGCATCACACCAGGAACTTGCAACATAGCATCATCTAACTCCTGGCAATCATTAATAGGAACACATTTAACATTTTGTTTAGACAAAATGCCAAACATATGAACTCCATATCATTCACATCAATATTCTGAAAAATGAGAGTCGGTTTTTCTCTCTAGCTTCTCTCTTCTTTCTCTCTCTAAAATCTAAACAATTTCTCCACTAGATCTAAATCATCTCTTTCTTTTCTCTCACCTAAATTTCTCTTCTTTGTTCGCTCAAATGTCTCGGGAAAGGGTTTCCTTTCTGGATGACTCGTTGTTGGATTCTGAGAGATTGAGTGTTTGCCCCTTTGTGGGTAACACTGATAGGGATGATGACTACGTGACGCAAACTCGGGAGGGGCTGGCTCTAAGCCCGAGTCCGAAAGAGGTTTCTTTCGCGAAGAATTTGGTGACATTGATACCATTGGAGCGGGGAAATCGAGTGAATGTTGCCCAGGGATCCCAAATGAGGGTGAAACTGGATAAGGATGAAGACTCGATCTTGGAATCTGGGAGATCTAGTGGTCGCCCATCTGTGGGTAACACTGATTTGAGAATGAATCCGAAGAGGGTATCTTTCTCACCGGAGGTTAGGGTTTTTTACCCTAATGAACATGATGCCCTTTCTACTGAGTTAGCTAAGGGGGAGCAGGTTGCAAAGAAGGTCACTTTCTCGCCGGAGGTGAGGGTTTATTATTACCCTTGTTCTCCTGTTACGGATGTGGAATGTTGGATACCAGGTGATGATAATTTCTTTCTTGATTATATGCGAGGAGATGAAGCTCCTATGGAAGAATCGCAGGAGGAGGATCATGTGTGTGATGGTCATCCAGCCCGATTTATGATTAATTCGGTTGTTACTCCGTTTGAAGGAGTAAATGTTGCTTGGCGCAAGCAGAGGCAGTCTGTTTGTGATAGAGACTCCTTTGGGTCTAAGGATTTCCGAAAGAAGATGGATGTTGGTTGCTGTCCCAACACTGGGATGGATTCAAGAACTCGAAGCCCACTAAACCCCCTTTTGGTTGAAGGTAACATCTTTTACTTTATGGGAAAGTTAGCTGGCATCAAAGATTTAGGCATTGATCCTCTGAATGTGCCTACTAAAATTTCGAATTTTATGGACTCGGTTTCTGCTAATGTTGTTAGTTATGAGGAATTAGACGTTACTTCTAGTATGTTGACCAAAGTCACAACTGATATGGTAAATCATTCGGGTGGTCCTATTGATACGGACTCTTCTATGGTTTTGAATGTTTTTTTTTTGCTAATTAAAATTTATACCACAAAGGAACAGCATTACACAATCTGGGGCATACCCCGCGGAATCAACATTCAGAAAAATAGCTAAACAACGTTAAGCCATTTGACAATCAACAAAAGAACCAAGACCATTACAAATTTAAAACTTAAACTTTATCTGGAGCTTTACTGAGGCGTCCATGCCTTAATCTTGCAAACTCTGGCCTCCTTCTTAGTATCATCATGCACAGTCACATCACCCACAAGATCAAACAGATGACCCAAATACTGCTTGTTCCCCTGAATTGGCTCCTTTGCATTGTTTTTTTTTTGCTAATTAAAATTTTATACCAGAAGGAACAACTTAAACAATTCTAGGGGCATACCCCGCGAAATCAACATAAAAACAACATAGCAAATTAGAAAATACTAATTTGCAACAAGAAGCAACATAGGAACTAGAACAACTAGTTAAAACTTCTAAAAGGATCTATGCCTGGTTCAAAAATTAGTAACACCCATCTGGCCCTTGCGTAGCATGTATGAGCAGCCCCATCCGTGGACAAACCCTTTGCATTGTTTGGCATTCCCCTTTTTTCCTTAAAAGATTCATCATCCTTACCTCCAGTGTGAGGACTATTTTGCTGCTCAGCTGATTGAAGATCGATCCCCAAATCAATCAAATAGTCCCTCAATTGAATAATTCGACAGGTTAAGTCATGAAGCTCCACTTCCTCAATATCTCTTAGCCTACGAGCAGAAGCACTGAATTCCCTATCACGGGACCCTTTAATCAGAGGAATTTCCAAACCCCGAGAGACAATGAACATCTTTAGCTTATCCAAGTTATGTCTCGCACCTAAGTGGCATACTTGTAAGTCAACTACAACTAGGATGAAAACTGAGGGATCGAAATGAGAGTCGTCTTTTCTCTCTAGCAACCAACCCTAGCCGCCATCAAATCTGAACATTATTCTACACCTTTTCTCCACCATAATCCACCTTTAATCCTTCCTAAATCCATTTTCCTCTTCTGATCCTCCACCCTTTTTCTCAATATTTCTTATAGTTATATTTTATATTATGTTCTTAATTTATTCGAAGGTTATTCTAGAGTTTGATCCACCTGGGTCTCTTTCCAAAGATTCGGGTGACTCTTTGTTCATGGGGGAGGGAGTTAAATCTTTCTTCTCTGATATGGTTTTTCACATAGCTAACTCCTTAGATAATCGTTCGTACGATTATTTTGGGATTCTTGTGAGAGGAAGGATCTGTCTTCGGATTCTTTTGGTGAATGATGGTGTTAAAGGATCCCTTTGTCTTCCTGACAAATTTAAGAAGTTGCTGGGTTTCATCGAAAGCAACTTTTTGTTAATTGTGAACCACAAGAAGGTCAGATTGGTTAAGTTCTATACGAATCGGCTGCAGTATAATTATGGCTGTGAGATGCTCTTCGACAAAGCTTCCGAGCTTCAGGAGAAGAATTCAGTGAATGCCCACCAGGTGTTTGTGGTATGGTTCGAGAGGAGTTACGTTTTGTACAATGATGCCAGGTTATTATTCATACCTAGGCTTAAGGAAGGGCTTGCAATGATAGCCGATACAATGATTGAGGTTACCTCCCAAGTGAGTCCTCTTTTTCTAAGGACATTCGACGAGGTCTATACCTTCAAGTTTCCACTTGAGGATATGGAGGAGCAAGCTTCGCAAATGCTAAGGCAAATGCAGAGATGTGATGTTGGCCTCATTGTGAAGGATATCAGAATGGTCCACTTTAACAGAGAGGCTCACAAAGTCATTCGAGCAGGATGGATGAATGATGTTCCAAAAATGTTTGGAGTCTATAGCCAAGGGCTGGAATCGCGAGCTGTGCCTCTTTCTTCCCTTAGAAGATTGTGGATAGTTTTGGAGATCTGTCCATTGACGGATTTCGCTGGTGTTTGCTTGCACGCTTGGACTGGCCTTGGCCATGTAGCACCTCTCTCGTGGTTGGAAGATGCGGAAAGGGGTTCCTCCTCCTTGGTCTGGTTTTCTCAGATATTTCAGATGATGGGCGTTCGAGTGTCTTCCTCGGACTTATGTCTTGGTGTCTGTTCAGGGGATTCTCTCGTGAGCCCTAGTGTAACAATTAGAGGAGATGGTATGGTTCAACTCCCTGTTTGCGGGTTTTTGAACATTAGATTTTGTGGCCTCCTCCCTTTTATGATAGAAGGGGAGGGTTTTAGCCCAGATCTGGTAAATGAAGACAAGGTGCATCTCTTGTACAACGATTCTGAGGATGCTTGCCTCGAGGATGCTGTGGTAACAGATAAGATGATTATGGCAGGAATTTCAATGCCCCTGGTATTACAAAGGAAGGTTGGGTTGAAGGCTCAGAGTGTTAGGTTCCTTGACGTTCGAGGAACCTTAATCAAAGTTGTGAAGGCATATTGTTGTATGGCTTTAAAGGTGAAGATGACTGTTTGTCAGGCTGCGAGGTTATCTATGTCTCCTGCCGACTTTCGAATAGGCCATTTGAACGGTTTAGAGAAGCTTCAAGTGAATGGCACTATTTGGGAAATGCGTGTTGGGAATAGTTTTTATCTGGATGGAGATTGCCTTTTCATGGTTATGATGTTTCAGCAGACTAATGTTGTAATAAGGGAGTCATCCTATATTAGTTGGAAGGATCTTGTTTCTGATGTGTTCAAATTGGGTGAGGGAATTACGGTGGGATTGCACCAGTTCTCCACGCACGGGTGCAAAATTATTATGTTACCGACAACTCTGATGGTTGTTTTGACAGATAGGACCTTTGAGCACACTTTTGTGTGTGCTTTCTCAAGGAGGATTTTGGAAGGTACTGAGCCATTTCTGGGTCAGGACCTTAGGTTCAAAATCTATGAAGTTCAGATGTTCGCTAACTTTGGTCATGAGGCAGTTTGTGAACCCGTTGTCCTCATTTTTTGGATGGGTGCCGTCAGTCTTTAAACGACTTAGAATGATGGATATAGACTGGTCTGTATTTTGGTCTGAGAATGGTGCAGGATTGTCTGTCCTGCTTCAGTTTGATTTCGGTTGTGTTTGTGGCTATGACGTGGGAGATTTGGTAGGGGTTTTGCGAGTGTCAAATAGTTGTGCTGTAATGCTGGGAATGAAGATGGTGCTTGTTGTGCACCAGTGGGAGATTGGATTGTGTATAAACAAAGTTCTGTCATGGTTGAGGGACATTCAGTCTCTACTCTCTTTGGTTTTAACGGATGACTTCTGCCTTTTGTGGCAATATTGGAAGGATTTCGGCCTTTGGCAACTGTTTGATTTTGTGGAAGTTGTACTCCATATGGGCTTTTTTAATCAGCTGGGGGCTGGTTCTTCTAACAAAAAGTTAGCCGGTGGTGCTTTTTTGAAGGCCAACTCTCAGGTGGATGGATGGCGTATGGATGGTTTTGTCGAATTGCGGCTGAGTCACTGCATGGTGTATCTGCTACTTTCTATGGGCTTTGTGAGACATGTGCCTAGTCTCAAGTTTAGGTTATTTAAGGCGCCAGAATAATTTTTAGCATATTTTCGTTGTTTTGTTGACGGTAAGGTGACTTACTTGTGTTTGATGTTTTTTCTTTGTTGTTCCGCTGGGCAGATTGTTACTAATCGCGCGGTATGCCCCTAGAATTGTAATCTTTTGCTTGTGGTATAAATATTAATTAGCAAAAAAAAAAAAAAAAAGTTACGTCTCGCTGCCACCATAGCCTTCCTCTTCAACCCCGAGTTGTATAAGCTGTGGTCTAACAGCTCAGCAATCTCCAGCTCCTCTTCCATGTCCTCAATGACCTGGCCATCATCCCCTAATAAAACCGGAAGAGGGATTCCATTCTCCCTAATGAAGTTCCCAAGCTGCCTAATGCAGTTCAGTGCTCTACCGAGGTTTCTCAGGAGCTTGATGTCTGGCCTTGAATTCAACCCATTAATAACATCCAAATCACTTAAGTCAGCACCTCCCCAAATCAGGGGCACCTCATGCCCATTGTGGACTATGTAGTCTCTAAAGATAATGATTACATTCACAGCGATAGACAAACGCTCCTGCATTCTTTTGATCGAGACATTCCAAAAAGGAGTCCCCTCTTTCCTTGTTGATTCAATACACACATTTTTCCCCTTGACCTCCTCATGTTCATTTCTCGCAACTGGGTTAGATCCCTCCCCTTGTGTTAACTCAGTGACCCTATTGTCATTAATAGAAGCCCCCTCGCTGACCATTTCATTGGGGTTAATAAGTGTGTCTTTAAAACCCACTCGAGTCACATCGGCACTTGGAATTTTGGGTGAGGATGCGGAAATAACATCCTCCTCATTCATTACCGAATCTGTACTAGAAACAATAGAATCCGAGGATTCCTCAACCAAGATAGGCTGGATATCATTAAAAGAACTCGGCTTCATTTTCTTATGAGAAGAGAAAAACTTACCGGAAATTGATTAGGAAGGGGTGTATAGAACTGATGACGAAATTGATTAGATTTAGCGGAAAGACGGCTACAGAGGTTGCAAGAGAGAAGGAGGAGTTTCTCTCTCTAGACTCTCATTTTTACGGTTAATACTTAGTTTGGTTTTGAATGTTTATGATGTGGACTCTTCTATGGTTTTGAATGCTTGAAATGGTGGTCCTAGTGGTACGGTTTCTTCTATGGATTCTGCCGTCAAGGCGGATGGTTTGATCTTGGGAAGGCTTCCTCCTGACTTGGATACCACCTGTCATGGACCCCATGGTACAAGTGGTGGTCTTTTTGAGAATCATGGGGTGGATTACTCTGCCGTTAAGGTTGTTGGTAAGGGTTCTGCTAAAAATTACAATGGTGTTATTGGTAATGGTTGTACTGGTAATGTTGTAGGCAACGTTATTGGTGGAATACCGCCATGGGAGCCTGATCTGCTGCGTTTTAGCTCAGCGAATGTTATTGTTTTAGCAATTTCCAAGGATGCGGTTGAAGTTGGAGTGGGCGTTGGGCTCAGTCGTTTTGAAAGGAGCGGTGCCCCTGCCGTTTATGATTTCGAGATGGGATGTTTCTCAGGCTTCAAGCATTGTCTTGATGGAGTCAATAGAAGGTATTGGTGTTACCTTTCGTAGTTTACTCAGTTGCACTTTCGTAGTGCTTGTATTGGGTTCAATTTAGGATTGGTGGAGGCACCAGATTAAGTTTGTAATAGGCTTAGTTCTATGTTTGTTGATTGTCAAATGACTTAATGTTGTTTGGCTTTGTTGTCTGAATGTTGATTTGCGGGGTATACCCCCAAAATTGTGTAAGTTGTTCCTTCTTGGTATAAAATCTTAATTAGCAAAAAAAAAAAAATGCCAAACATATGGTGCTCACCATAGTGCAGATTGATGCAGAACTCCCCTTCACATTCAAAGGATGTCCCGCGATATAATACCTCCACAAAACAGACTCAACATCGAAGAAAGCGGCAAAAGCCCTGTCAGAGGACACAAGACCAACAGAAACCCCTATGAGCCAACGATTAATCAGAGCAATCAGTTGCTCCCACAGGCCACCTGAAGTGCGACCCTCACCTTGCATAAATCGGTTACAGGATCGAATAGAACACAGAGTGCTCTCAACATGAATGAATCCTCCAAACAAAGCTTCGACACAACCATCGTGCCTAAGAACAAAGCAATCTCCATCAATCAACTTCTCAATTCTTGATTGAGACAAATCATCAAACACAAGACCCACAGTCTTAAACGCTAGCTTTCCATTAGTAACGCCACAATCCTTCTTCCATTTGAAACAACTGATGACAATACATCCATCAATCTTGCTCATAACACCATCAAACTGGACATAACCGTCCACTCTGATTCTTGCACAGCAGATGAGACGCATCCCGCACCATGAGCGAACCCAAGTCACTATCTTTTCCAGAAAATTCAACAGAGACGACGCCATTGAACTCCCCTGCTCACTACTTGTCCTTTTTCCTCCCTAGTAATGAGAGTCATTCCCTTTCCACTCCATGCGGTGGCTTGCTGGCAGCGGGGTGATTTCTTTCGATGTTCTCTTAATGCAAAGCTTAAGGCCATTGCTGGTACTTACCTGACGACATGTGTTTACAGTTTGTGGAAGGAGAGAAATTTTAGAAGCCATAATACTGGCCCAGGACATCCCTCTACCGTGCTCATTTCGAACGTAAAAGCCATTGTGAAGGAAAAACTTTGTACTTGTTCTTCCTTTAAAAAATGGGCCCGAGAAGACCCAACCCTTGTTCTTATGTTGTTCTAGTTCATTTGCTGTAGTTGTTGTTTTCCTCCAGGTCTTGTGGACCGTGGCTTGTTGACTGCTAGTTTTCTAGCTTTTTTCTCCATGTTGTTCTGTTAGGCAGATGTATTATTTATCTCGGGGTATGCCCCTAGAGATGTAATCATTTTCCGTTGGTATAAAAATTTAATTAGCAAAAAGAAAAAAAAAGAGGAGACCCACGAGATGAAACCCATCTCAAACCCAGAAATAACCATGAAAATACGCTTAAATTTATATATTATATAAGAAATTTGGTGTTTTAAGTGTGAGATTTGAAGAGGGAGGTGAATTTAGGAAGGAAATATATAGATCTGATGAGATAATTGATTAGAAATGGTTGAATTTAGTGGCGGCTAGGGTTTAAAGCTAGAGAGAAAAAGACGACTCTCATTTCAAGTCTGAAGGTAGGAATACGAGAGTCCAACTTGAAAACCAATCAAAAACCCAATCCATATAGGAAATTATATAAAAATCTACTCTGAATAGGAAATTACATAAAAACCAAATCCAACTAGAAAATAAAATCCTATGTGTTTAAAACAAGAAAAACCCTTTCAAGTGAAAGGTAAAAACTTGCAAGCCAAAAATCTACTTAATAAATATATAGTAATCAGCCAATTAATTCTCACGGATAACAATGAATATAGATAAGTTGAAAGCCACGCTTGTCTCCATGAGAACAAGTCCATAATGCTCCTGCATCATTCTCCTCTTCTTCGAAAACAATTGTCCTCAATTGAACAATAAACACATATGAAGATCTTGATGTTGTGCTCCGCATCATTCTCCTCTCCTTTGAAAAAAACTCTTCCACGAGTTTTGTAGAATCGAAGAATCAACATACCACAATGGGACATATTATAAAACTTGAGAACTTTATACTTTAGCACCATGAGGAACACTTTGGGAACAAAAAACTTTGAAGTTGTATCAGTTCCTAACAAGCCGTCCACACCTAGAAAATCAAAGGACCTCTTTTCTTGAACAAAATCTGCTCCAACACCACTAGAATCACATTCTAATTCAAGAGGATCAAAAAAATCTGGTATAACTACCGTAGAAGTAATGAACAAGTTACCAAGATCCTAGACAGATAGAAGCAGCATTAATTATTTTTGGCATAGCCAGGGAATTGAAGAAGTAAAGGATACCTCTCGAGACATCCTTCCCCACTAAGTGCCAAGCAGCTAGGAAAAATTCTACTGTAAAACCATCTGGCCCTGGGCTCTTGTTTTTCCCCATCTTCCTTAGAGTGTTATACACATCAGATTCCCCAAATGGGGCACTTAAGACACTAGCCTGAAGCTCGGTGATCTTTGGCAGATTGATGTCACAAGGAAACTGCTCCACCTCCCCACGGTGGCCAAGCAGATTTTTGTAATAATCTACCGCCACTTTTGCCATATCTTCGTGGGTCGTAACCATCTCCCCTGTTGGAGTAGTGAGAGATAATACTTTGTTAACATTCCATCTTCCCCTACAAGCATTAAAGAAGTACTTGTTGTTGTTATCCCCATTTTTGAGCCAATGGACCCTAGATTTCTGTTTTAAGAAACATTCCTCCATGTGAAGTGCCTTCGAATAGTCTTCAATTAGCTTGGACTCTTCTTCAAACATATCAGGGGTGGGAAGAGCTGGGAGGCCCTTTTGGAACTCCAACAATGCATTGCGAGAATCCTTCACCCTTTGCTGTAGGTTACCAGTAGAATTATTCAACCGCTTAAGAGCAACTTTTGTGCGTTTGAGCTTTGCTGTGAGATTAAACCAAGGGTCCCCAATGACTGGACCGGACCAAGCTTTCTCAACTGTAGGGAGAAATTCAGGATTATCAATAAGGTGATTGAAAAATTGAAATGGCTTTAATACCTTAGTACGCTCCAACCCCAACGAAGTAAAGGCTGGGCAGTGATCAGAGAGACCTCTTGGGCCAAACTCAGCATAAGAACAAGAGAACAGATTGTGCCAGTCCGCATTCACCAAAACACGATCAAGTTTCCTGTACTTTGGTTGGTGAATATTGCAATCCCACCACGTCAGGAAATTACCCACACTCCTTAGATCAGTGATGCCCAATGAGAGTACAAAGTCCTTGAACTCTGTCATATCCGTAGTCCAGTTGACATTCCCACCTTGTTTCTCCTCCAGCCTTAAGCAGGTGTTGAAATCTCCAGTAATGACCCATGCAGCATTATTAAGCCCCCTAGAGATCCTTGTCAAGTCAGACCACAAACTTCTCTTCCCCATATCATCATTAAACCCATAAATGAACGAAGCCACAAAACTCAAGTTCGACTGAATCGAGGTAATTGAGCAGGTGATGTGCTGAGCAGAAGAGGCAATAACCATAATCTTCCAAAAAGTAGGGTTCCACCCTAGCCATATACGGCCACCCGAATGGTGTTCACAATTGAAACACCACTTGAAACTCGGGCTGATCTCCTTGGAGATAATCTTAGCAACGTCTTTTTGCACATGGGTTTCCAAAATACTAATCAAGGATATATTTTTAGACAAAATGAAATCCTTGATAAAATCAATTTTATTATTAAGCCCACGGACGTTGTAAGAACAAAAATCACTCATTAAAACTGAGTTATGAATTGGAAGGAGGGTACCTGGACCCCCCTTCACTCTCTTAATCCCCCTAGATTTACCTTTTTTATTACTTTGTCTGCGTTCAATCTCATCCACCACTACATTCTTGAAGCCATTTGGCGATGGAGTACCTGATGAAATACTCGGTGAGGCAACAGGCTTCCTCTTGTTCTTCACCTCCGTCCAACCATCCCCAGCTCCAGAAACATCTTGTGATTGGTTCTCATCCAAATTAATCTCAACAAAAGGAATTGGAGAGATTTCCCCTGATTCCTTAACTTCTTTCCCCGAAGCCTCAGTGGTATCCTTTTGCGATTCCTTCCCTTTTGTAGCATCCTTTACACCAACTTCCCCATAATTAGAATTTTCATTCTCATCACTCCTAATCTCATTGTTCACCATAGGTTGAGGTTGAGGTTGTTTAGCCCAGTCCTTTATAGCCAAGGGGCAGGCACTAAGAACATGACCCAAAGACTTGCAGTGGGAACACAGTAAGGGCTTGTTGAAGTACGAAACCTTCACCTCCACATGAGATTTGTCAATGTCAATCACAGGGATACTAGTAGGAAGAGGGTCACCTACCTTGTACTGGACACACATCTTGGCAAACGGCAAAATTTCCAACTGAGATGTGAGATTATCCGCTCCCAACGGGACTCCAATAACACTCGCAACTCTGCTCAACCCTTCTTGTGTCCAATAACAGTCAGGCAAATTGCTAAATTTGACCCAAAGAGGCATTGAAGAGATCGGTTTTTCACCCAAAGAGTTACCCCAGTCTGTGACCACCATTGGCCTTTGGTCAAAATACCACGTGCCCTTAGAGAGTGCGGCATTCTTGTCATTTAGGGAAACAAATTTAAAGATATAAGTCGAGTCATTTCTTTGAGCAACAGAAATGAGACCTTTCTTCCAAATTAATTGTGCTATTTCTTTCACCCTTCGAAATGGCAATGATGCCTTGGTGAACCTTCCCACCACACAACATTTAAACTTTTCAGCCCCCCTTTCCAAAACTTCTAGAGGAGGATCCACCACATTAGATCCCTTTGGAAGAGGGACGTAATCAAAGGTTACACCCTTCACAGGACCTGGAGAGTCTTTCAAAACCGCCGTCCAAGATTTCTTCCCTCCCCCTTCCTGCGTCTTCTTGGTTTCATTATCCACATCACCTATTGGATCCTTCATTACCCCAGATGACTCCCCTTTTGTCAGGTTAACGTTTTTGTTCTTTAGAATGCTCTTTAAGACAGGAGTATCATTTCCAGCCATTTCAGAACCAACCCTAACTCCTTCCTCCTTAGCACCCTCAGCAACATCTTTTCCTATCTCCGTTTTGGACGATAGAATGGGTAGACCAAACTCATCCCTACCAGTAATGAAAGAAAGGGGGTTCTTCATACCCACATTAAATTTCGCCTGCTTTTCTAGGTTTCCTTTCTCCATTTCTGCCAACGAGAGACCATTTGCCTCTAGGTATGCACTTACCTCCATCATCTTCATCCTAAGTCTGATGAGGTCATCACTATCATTCTTATTAGTCGCCGCCATAGCTCTCGACACCCGACTAATAGTATCTCTCTCCATTGCATCTCTAGCATCTTCATGGTACATCTCCTCATCAGAGGATGACTCCTTTGTTCTTTCAGCACCTTTCTCTCCATGGGGATTAGGTTCAACTCGCTCCGCCGCCGTTAATATCGGAAAGTCCGCAACCTCCCTCATGGCAAGCATCTCCTTGAATTTGTCATCATCCATGTCCTGCATATATCCTGGTAACCCAGACTCGGAGTCACAATTAGAGCCTTGGCTCACCATTACCGCTCCACACTATATATATATATTTATAAGAAATTTAGTGTTTAGGTTAAGGGGGAAGGAGAATATGGAGTAAATGAAGGGGATTTGGTCTTTACTGATGGAGAATGTGTGTAAGAGAATAGATCTGTGTTAAAATTAAATGGCGGCTAGCTAGGCTCAAATTGGTCATGCCCTCTCTGATTTCCAAACACCAGTCGGCCTTTGTGGCTGGTAGGTCCATTGGAGACAACATTTTCCTTGCTCAGGCTCTTTGCAAAGGCTATAACCGTAATGATGGGCAGCCAAGGTGTGCAATTAAGCTGGACATTCAAAAAGCTTTTGACTCTCTTAATTGGAGTTTTATTTTCAAGGTGCTGGAAAAAATGGGGTTTCCCCAGAGGTTTATAGAATGGATCAGGGTTTGTATCACTACTACCATGTTCTCAGTGAAGCTAAATGGCAGTTTGGAGGGTTTCTTCAAAGGTGAGTCTGGTTTAAGGCAAGGGGACCCCCTATCGCCTTACCTATTTGTAATGGCTATGGAAGTTTTCACTGCATGTCTTAATAAATCGGTTGATACGGCGGATTTCAAATTCCATTGGAGAACAAAGGAGGTGAACCTACACCACATTGTTTTTGCTGATGATGTCTTCTTGTTTAGCCATGGAGATGCAAACTCTGTAAAGAGATTGATGGAAGGGGTCAGCAGATTTTCTAAATGCTCTAACTTGGTTCCTAATCGAGCAAAATCGGTGTGCTTCTTTGCAAATGTGGGAGCTAATATTGTGGAGGATATTCTAGAAGTGACTGGGTTCCAGAGAGGCTCTTTACCAATATCTTACTTGGGTTTGCCTCTCATCACAGGAAAGTTGAATAGCAGGGATTGTGTCTCTCTGGTTGCTAAGCTTTGCAAACGAGTGGAAAACTGGATGGCCAGGTTTTTAAACTTTGCCGGTCGGTTAATGCTTCTCAAAGCAGTCATGGCGAGTATAGTAGGGTACTGGAGTATGTATATCTTTCTTCCGAAAGGGGTGCTTAAAAAGATTAACAGCCTCTTCTTCAAATTTCTGTGGGGTGGGTTCTATAAGGAATCGGGCAGATGCCACTACAAGGTAAGTTGGGAGGAATGTTGTCGGCCAAAGGTAGAGGGTGGGTTGGGGATAAAAAATATATTTGAATGGAACCAAGCTGCTATCCTGCACCAGCTTTGGCGCCTGCTCCAACCCAACTCTGACTCTCTTTGGATTGCATGGTTTCACAAAATATTGCTTCGTCGTAAAGCTTTCTGGACAGCAAGCATGCCTTATAGATGTTGTTGGGTGGCAAGGAAAATCTTTAATGCCAGACCTCAAGCTTTGACCTTTGTTTACTATAATGTTGGGGTTACCTCGGATTTTCTCTTCTGGCATGATCCTTGGGCGAATAAAAAACCTTTGGCTCACATCTCGTCTTCGGTGATTAATAATGCAGAATCTTCTAGCTTGGCTCCAGTTAATACTTATCTCCAAGGAGGGGTCTGGAGTTTACCACAATCAAACCACATGGATGTCTTAGAGGTCAGAAGGAGGGCAACTCAAACCCAAATCCACAAATGTGATAAAATTCTTTGGGACGGATTACAGCCAAAACTTGTAAAGCTGTCAACTATCTGGGCCTCTATTCGTGATCATGGCCAGAATGTTACCTGGGATACTTTGCTGTGGAACTCGTTTAATATTCCTAAGTGCTCCTTTATCTCCTGGCTTGCTTTAAAAAACAGGTTACTTACCAGGGATCGAATGTTGTCTTTTGGCATGAGGGTGGATCATGAGTGTCTTCTTTGCGGTCTTGATGTGGAGTCAATTAGCCATTTGCTAACTCAATGTCCTTATTTTAGTCTCCTCAGGAGTGTGATTCCAGTTCGATTGAATGATGATTGGGCTAGGTGGCAGCAAGGGGATTTTTTCATGAATCAATTATCTGGGAAGTTAAAGGCTATAGCAGGAGTTTACCTCACAACATGCATTTACAGTGTTTGGAAAGAGCGGAACTACAGGGTCCACAACACGGGACCTGGCCATCCCACTCATGTGCTTGCTGTTAATGTTAAAATGCTTGTTAGGGAAAAACTATTTTCTTGTGCAGCATTCAAAAAATGGGTCCAAAAGGAACCGTCCCTTGTAGTATTTCTGTTCTGATTCAATTGCCTTGTTTGTTAGTGTCTGCTGACTCCTGTTGGAGTTTCTGTGATGTAAGTTTCCAGGGGTATGCCCCTGTTTCCTCTTGTAGCTCCGTTGGGTGTTTTTAATTCAAATATTTAATTAGCAAAAAAAAAAAAGTTACCAAGATCCGCTTGTTCCAATCCATGCTCAATTTGCTTCTCATTCAAAACCCAATTCTCTGTAGGTGATTGATGCATGACAAAAGTTTCAATTTGAGAATCAGATTCTTCTTCATGTTCAACTTGCTCATTTTCTTCTTCGATTTCTATCTCCTTGGAAGAATACGTCGCACTAATCTCCTCGATGTCACAAAAAGTCAGTAGTTCATTGTTTGGGCAGTCCTCTTCATAACTCTTGCACTTTAAACAAATTAATTCTTCTTCAATTGACAAAAGATTTGTATTCTCTTTCTTGTTTTCCTTCAATGCATCAAAATTTGGAGTCGTTACAACACAAGAACGAGCCACGTTTTCTTCTAGAATGTTTTCCTTCTCAAAACCAATTGTATACCCATCAAGAGAAATTGCAGCTTGATTGAAACGATTTGATTTTCTCAATATATCTTGTAAATAATCAGTAGGTAACTCTTGTACATAATCAGTAGGTAAAAATCGTTTTTTCATTCTCACCTTAAATGCTTCCCAAGAATCAATACGCGCTTTACCCACTTTTCTCCTCTTTGATTTCAGATTTTCGTACCATAATTCAGCATAACCTTTCAGCTTTGATCTTGCCACTTTGAATCTCTTGTGATCATCATAATCCTTGTAATCAAAAGACCCGTTCAACACGTTGCAACCATTCAACAAAAATATCAGGATTCATGCTACCATCAAAATCTGGAATATCCAAACGCAAACTCCTATTGTCATCCTTAGATTTACGATTTCGATTTCTTGAATCCTCTTCCTCTTTTAACGTTGCTAAAACCTCCTTCAATTGCTCCTTTAATTCATAGATCTCCATATCCCTTCGTGCATTCTCAACATCCCTTAACGTTAAACCTTGCGTAACATTAAGTTCTTCGCCACCAAACACATCAGCCCTGTTGCCCTTGTTTTTATCAAGAAAACCCTTGGTAGATGTAACCAAACAACCATTAAACACCACCAAATACCTCAGCCTTTTGTCCCACGTTTTTTCTTGAAAAATCCCCTCGAAAAAGTCGTTAAACAACCACCAAATACCTCAGCCTTTTGTCCCACGTTTTTTTTGTAGAAAACGTTCAAAACAAATCGCCAAACCTAGCTCTTGATGCCAAGATGATATATATTTTCTATGTAGATCAGATTTGCAGCGAAAAATTTAACTTTAGCTTGCTTCTATAAAGAATTTAATCACCAAGAAACAAAACTAAAGGATCGATTTGTTTAGATTGCTTAAAGAATTTAATCACCCACAAACTAAACGAAATCTGGATAAGAAAGTATAAAGGAATTAACCACCAACTTTCAAAGGTTTTGCAAGTATAAAAACTCACGACTGGGTCCTTCTACGACTGGGTCCTTCTCGTCAGGACTTCAGGAGAGATTGAAAATTGCTTTGAAAGCACTTGTGGTTCTTCGGGATTGCATTGTTCTGAATGGATGTGAGGTGCCCAGCTTCTGGGGGAAGATTGAGATGAGAGGTTTAAATGTCGATAGTGATCTGACGGACGAACTTGTGTTTAGAATGATGGCTGACCGTGCGAGATCTGTGCACAGTATCAAGCAATTAAGTGGATTTATTCGAAAATGGAATATTCCCACTCCTATTCTGCTAGGGGAGGATGAGGTTCTTATACAATGTATGAAGGAGGAGCTCAAGGAGGCAGGTCTGTCGAACCAGACCGGTTTGGAAGAGGAAAGGGAAACGTTGATAGTTGTTACTCAGGGGTTGAATGTAGATAGCTTGAAGTTTTTTATTGTCTCTCATGATAATAAGGGTAAAATTTCCAAGAATGCAGGTGAAAAAGGTTGGAATGCTCCCTTTAAGGGTGTACAGGGTTGCCAAACCTTGCCATCCCAACTCAGGGATGTTCTAGCTGAGATGAGAAACCATGGTATTGGGTTTTTGGCTAATGCTGTAGTTAAGGTTTTTGATGTAGAGGTGAGTTTAAAGAGCGCATCTGGTACTGTTCTAGAGATTGATCAGTATGAGGACCTTGAGGAGGTGAGTACGCATGGGCGTTCTGGTGGCCCCATGGATTCTCTGACTATGAAGTATGAGTTGATGCAGGTTTTTGAAGTCCTGGATGGGGTTGTGGAGGAAGCCCTGGATATGAAGAGTTATTTCAACAGTGTGAGAGATTCCATTCGTGGGCACATGCATTATTTGGGCATGTTGTTTGGGTTTGCTGATGGTTATGGCATAATCGTTGATGATGTTGAGATAGGAAATGAGAGGGATCCTGTGCAGGGGATACGCAAGCAGACAGGGATCAAGAATTCCATTAAATTGGATGCAGAGCTGCATCAGGTTGGGACATATGTGCCTACTGCAGAGACAAGCCTCCGCAATGTGGAGATGCTGGACTACCATAGACGAACAAGGCGATGACACCTGAGATGCTCCTTTTGTGAAGGCTTTGTGACCGTGAGGGTCGTAATTTCTATGTAGCTTGTTCTTGAACTTGGTTAATTTTACTGTGTTTTTTTATCATGCTGTTCCGTTAGGTGAATTTTCTACTTATCGCGGGGTATACCCCTGGAGATGTATTTTGTTTGCCTATGGTATAAACTTAATTAGCAAAAAAGTATAAAAACTCACGATTTATTATCATCCAATTCTGATCACAAAAGATTACAATATAGGGGTATATATAGGCTAGGCAAATAACCTAAACCCATTAGGAATCCCAATCAGATTCAAAATCAGCTAGTTAGCTAATATTTGAGTCCAACTTGAAAACCAATCAAAAACCCAATCCATATAGGAAATTACATAAAAACCTACTCTGAATAGGAAATTACATAAAAACTAAATCCAATTAGAAAATAAAATCCTATGTGCTTAAAACAAGAAAAACCCTTTCAAGTGAAAGGTAAAAACTTGCAAGCCAAAAATCTACTTAATAAATATATAGTAATCAGCCAATTAATTCTCACGGATAACATTGAATATAGATAAGTTGAAAGCCACGCTTGTCTCCATGAGAACAAGTAAATCAGCCATAATGCTCCTGCATCATTCTCCTCTTCTTCGAAAACAATTGTCCTCAATTGAACAATAAACACATATGGAGATCTTGATGTTGTGCTCCGCATCAATAAGGTTCCCATTTCAATATATATCTCAAGTTTGAAAATATATAAACATATGAGTATATCATTTTCGGCAAAACACTCTACGGTTAATATACTGTACAGGGAATACATTATTGCAAAACCTCTCTCCTTCCATTAGCTTAGAAGGTTTCTCATTCAAAAACATTTCATTCTTTGAAATAATTGCAAGAGTGCACTAACACGTGCCAATCTTTATAGAAAATCTTGCAGTTCTAGATACTGCACGATGTCAATATTTTTCTTATCAAAAACCACATTATCGGCAACTTGGCACTTAGGCCCAAGAAGCAGTGTTTGAGTATTTTTCCAAAGTGGAGGATGGGACTGGAAGAAAACATAAAAACCTGACAAGGATTGACGATGATCAGTCGCCACAACCAAGTCCAACAATCCACGGGTCTTCTCTACTAGTAGAAGGATAGAAACTCCATCCGTAACTATCCCTTGGGTAAAAGCTCCATCTGCAATCACCCTCGATGAAAACTCTATCCGTAATCATCCTTCGGCAACACCTGGGCCGGAATAAATGATGGACCGCCTGGCTAACGGCCTCTTACACTAAACTCGGGGTCGTTCGTCAACGACCCTGCACGCCAGAGTCCCCTTTTTGCTTTTCCTTTCAAAACTTGTTTTGATTGAAAATCGAGTAGTTGAGGTCCGACATCAGTAGACCGATAATTCTTGAAAAACGTGTAAGGGAGTAAAACCTGACCGGGGGTTTTCGAAAATGTTTTGAGTTCGAAAGAATTCGAGTTTGAAAATGCTAAAGGTATCTTGGATTAGTTTTGTCTTTAAAATAATGAACAATAATTAATAAATAATATTTTGAGGTTTAGTATAAACAATTAATAGAATAATTATTTAATTAAAATAAGCTTTTAATCCCAGATAGATATTTTTGAGTATTTTTAACAACGTAAAAATAATAAATACTTAAGTATACGATACTTCCCGAATGACTTTTCGGGTTTTCGCAATTTAATCATGATACAATAATATACCGCTCCCCGGTCAATAGTATATTTGGACCGCTACGACCTCTATTGCTAGAGTCGTTGTCCGACGAAAATACTTTCATTCTAAGTTCAAGGGTGTACAAACACATATGCATATATCTCAAACTTCAACTTAATCTCGTAAGGCATAAGCATGTAATACGTTTGGAAGTACAAACACAACAGTGAAAATCCTCATATTTAAGTTTTGTAAAGTAAGCTTGCATAGGTAAAATCAAGAATATAATCTTTTGAAAATAAATACTTAGGGTTGGAAAACTTGCCTTGGTGAGGTTGGGGTGGTCGGCTCGCGAAGTGGAACGAAGATCTATACATATCCGACATTCGCTCGTTAGTATCTTAACAACACCACTTAATCACAATGTTTTAAAGAATACCACACTAACTCACGACTCCACCATTCGCCCCACTAACCCTCCTATATGTCCATGTCATCACCCAATTACACTCGTTGCTTATCCGACTCGAATTAGTTACCAAACTCGAAACATAACTACGTATCCTTAAAACTATGTTAAACAAACTCCTCACATGATTTTTCACTTGCGCGCAAAATCTTTGCCAATACATATTCACTCTAACATTTTTATAAAATTGAAAAATACATATTTTTATCCAATTCCTTTTGGTAAATCTTTGCCACTGCAAAATCTATCTCTCATCAATTTCTCATAATGGTTACATAATTTTTAAGGGTCTAAAGGTGGTTCACAAGTTGACCAAATGGTGCAGTCCGGATCTCAAAACCATTCTGCACTTCTCGGGCCATAACTCAGAATCTATACATCACCTAGTCATGAACCTTATATTTCTGGAAACTACATTCAAATACCTTTCTAACCATATGTATTGGGTCTTAAGGGGACAAGTTTAAGGGGTTCAAAACCCTCCTACAAGACAGTACATGCTCCCAGGATTTTACACAGCACACATCTTTCCTTAAACATTGAAGAACTCACTTTATACATCACATCTACCATCAAAACCACCAAGACTTGACTCTCTAGCATACATGGGGTTATATACTCTAATTACAAACTTTAAAATCACATCAACAACATATAACCTCAAGATTTTCATCATCCATAACTCATATAACCAAGATATGCACTAAAATGTTTAGATCTAACAATATAAACTATAATATCACGAGAAAAATGAGAGTCGACTTTCTCTCTGGCTTCTCTCTAACCTCTCTCTAAAACCCTATCTAGCCGCCACCAATTTCTGCCAAATCTAAGTCTTTTTTCATCAGATCTATATATATTTCCTTCCTAAATCCTCATTCCCCTTCTTATCTCTCACCTAAATCACCATATTTCTTATAACGAATGCCCACCAGGTGTATGTGGTATGTTCTGAGAATACAACAAAGTGTGTATATGATATGCTCTATGTTGTACACAAAGTGTTTGATAGAGTGTGTCTGGTTATCCCTCGTTTACGGCTAGAGGAGAATGGGGTTGTCAACTTTGTACTCAGCCCGGTGGTTGAGAACAAGATGCAATTCAGAAGGGGTAGTTATCGAGGGGTGTTCGATTTTGGTTCGACTCAACAATGGGAGGTGAACCTGTCTTATGTAGGTAATGTTGTTGGGTCATTTGTTGATGCAAGTGGCCATGTCTTTTGGTACAAGGACTTTGGTATAGAGATTGATTCTGATTTTGATGTTGGCATTAACGTCAATTCTTTTGGGGTTTTTGCTAAATCTACTATGCCAGTTTATGATGTGATTGTGTTTTTTACTATGGGATTGTCCGTTCACATGGTGGTGGCCGGTTATAAAATGGGATCTGTTTGCAAGGTGTTCTTTGGCATGGTAGATTTAATGGTTTTCAAATCTGTTTTGGTTATCTATGATGGGAACATTATTTATTATAATAATGATATGCAAACTGGAGGACTTTTCGAATGGGATCTTGTAATGATGCAGTATATTTGCAACATGCTTGATGTTTCGACTTTGCTTACTCCCAGCAGCTTCCCGAAGGCTAGTATTGTGGGATTGTTTGTGAAAGAGGATGGTAGCTATAATGTGGATGACCTCCATATGCTTATCCATTTGTCTCAACAAAGAGTGAAAGATGTTGCCCAAGCGGTCGAGTTTGGATGCCTAGTATGCAATGGTTTGTCAAGAGACACTTTCATGATGTTGCTCATCATTGTGTTCATAGGAGATGGAGGTGTCCTTCCTATGGGATTCATTGTGCGACTAACTCGACATTGGCTGATGATATTCCATTGTTTATGGAATATGCATTTGGATTCTGGTCACTTGTTTATAATGAGTACGAATCTCTGTTGTTTGAAAGATATTGGTGACAATAATTTGGATTTTTTAATCAGAATCGCAATTTTGGTAATTAAGCTAAGACCTGGCCTGTTGTACTTGTTGGGTGACAATGTGAATCGAACTGATGATGATATTGGCGTGGTGACTGATATGGGCAGGAGTTTGGTAACCCTTGTTTACGAGGTAGAGGGTGGTGTTGTGCTCAATAATGTAATGAGTTTCGGTTTGACAAGCTTGGCCCGAGTGTCTGTTTGGGTGAGCCAGATGTGTAAAATGAAGTTGGCCCGCAACATGCTTAATGAATTGCCACAAACGCATGGCATGGTGATGACGAGCATGTCATGTGTAGGCCTCAAAGTGCGAGACATTTTGGTTTATCGCCAATTTCTGATTTCGGAACAAGGGAGTGATTTTCTTGTGCTTGATTTTGACGGGGACTGCTGGGTTACTCTTAGGAGACACAGAGTGTTGCAACTGTATTTTGGTACCTCGATGAGGTTTGGATTGAGTTTGTGGGGGAGCTCTAAAAGGCTCAGACAACAAGAAGGGACTGCAGACGTATGTGTTCCCGGGGTGCAGTTATTAAATGCTTGTTATGATGGCTTCCTGGTGGGAAGGTTGGTTGTAGACTTCATTTGCATTATGTATGACAAAGGGAATGCAGTGGGTTGTTGGGATGTAGCTGTTTTCAGTCAGCCTAGGTGGGTAGAAATAGACTCATTTTGGGTTATTTGTTTTTTGAATGTCAACGAGCCTTCAAAAGGTTTGTTCACGGATGGGGGTGCTCATGTATGCTTTTTTTTTTTGCTAATTAAAATTTTATACCATAAGGAACATCATAAAAACACGTCTAGGGGCATACCCCGCAGAGTCCACAAATAGCTAAAACAGAGCCAAACAACATAATTTGGCAATCAACACAACAGTTAGGACATAAAATAAAAGGCTATGCCATGAAATAAGCTATGGAGGGGCGGCCACCCCCGTTCACCCTGCCACCACTTTTGCACCTCTTCCATTTGCACCTGAACTCCTCCATGTGCCTGACATCATGCTTCCCAGCTATGCTTAAAAACACCATCCCCAACATCCCGTACCTGCTAGGGGTACTCATCCAGGCCACTCCAAGATCAATCGACATTAGGGTGTCAACTCTTCCAACACTATTGTCCAAACCATTCAACAGCACATTAAAAGTTCCCATTTCGTAATCTGCCACTACCTCGTGAACAGAAATTCCTATGTTTCGAAGGGCACCCAGACCCACATAAGCAATGAGCAGCACAAAAGAACATAATGCAGTATACAAAACAACAATAGCAACAAGACCCACAGTTCCACTTAAGCCCATCTTGTCTAAACTTCCACTAGCAATAAAGTGGGCTCTCCGTAAGCCCCCTTCAAAACCAGAGCTAATACCTTTCCTCACCATCCATACATCATGTAAAGTGCTCACAAACGTAGCCACCCAGGAACATATCTCATCACCATGACCAACATCACTATAAGCCATCAGACCACTGCTGACCCGAGGTAACCCCAGCAGTAAAGTCTTCACACCCAATTCGCCAATCACATCATCTCTCAGGGTTAGTAATGGCCTTAACATCGCCATAGGATCATTGTCACCAGCTTCAGTGCTAGTCCTTTCACTCACAACATCATCCCAACTGTATAGGACACACCATAATTCAAATAAGGAGATAATTGACATGCTCCTGACAATATCCCCAACTCGTAATAAGACCCACAGCCTAACTCTGAACAGATCATGCCACACAGTGACGTTGTAACCTGAACTAGCAAGCTTGAGACCAGGCATCGATATGTGGCGAGACATGCTAGCAGTTCGACCTCCGTGATTCAAATCAGAAGGAAGCATCCCAAATACACAAGCAGTGTGTAGGGCATCAGCAGTGCCAACTCGAAAGCTCAACCCAGCCTCCGACATTATGAAGAACGTAAACACCATACTCCACCACATATGTCCCAGATCCAGAAAACCCTTCACGAGGCTGATAGCAATTCTAGAAGTTGTCATAGCATTGACAGTCTCAACAGCATTTGGAATCGTATCCCATTCCATAGGGAATACGAGAACTCGGTAAGTTAAAAAACCTGCCGACAAAGGAACCCCAGGAAATGCATTTAAACCATCATCAAGAGCACGAAGCACATCGCAAGAGTCTAGAACAGACAAACCCATCTTAATGTACAGATCCATATCGTACATATCCAACTTGTAAAACAAGCTAACAAAAACTCGGCGAGGCATTCCATCAAACAGATGATTGGCTCCAACAAATACATCTTTCAAATCTACGAAGTCAACAGCCTCCATCCAGGTGGATCGCCTCTTATGAGAAATGGAGCCCAAAACCAGGCCTCCTATCACATTCTTATAGAAGAAATCCTTAAATCGAACCATCAGAACATTGGAACCCATCCTTATACCATTAGGGGATAAAATCACACCTGCTCCAAACACCAATTTAATAACGAATTTTTGACATGATGGAAGAGAAACGAAACACGGTCCTTCCAACATGACCATGTCCGACGAGGCCCAAGAAAGATCCGAAAAGATCTCACATAAACTTGATCCGAAAAGATCAAGAAAATCACTAGTTATAACTCTTCTCTACTCTACGTGAGTAAAGAAGACCAAATCACTTCGCCGGAGAGAAATCCGGAAGAACACATCATGACCACCAGGAAAGAGTCCTGAATACCCCGTACCCATCTTATACGAGGTACAGATCGAAGCATACAACTCCATCTCACAACAACCCATCTCAACATGACCCAAGGTACAAACAACTTTCCTGTTTGTAAACCCTTCCGACACTTTGCGCTCATTGCACATAGAAGTAACCCTGTTCGTCTGGAGAGAGAGATGAAAACATACATCCCGGAACAAAACCAGAGAACCCGACATCATAGCCGGCTGAAAAACATACGAAGAAAACAAAATACAAATCATAGATTTATATATATATAGTAAGAAATATGGTGTTTTGGGGGAAGATTAGAAGAAAGAAGGTGAATTTAGGAAGGTCTGAGTGAAGATCTGATGGAGAAATGGTATAGATTAAGGCTAAAATATGGTGGCGGCTAGGGATTTTTAGAGAGAGAATAGAGCGACTCTCATTGAAAGTCACTTTGGTGCTGATGTATGCTACACAAGGGCCAGTTGGGTGCTGCTATTTTATGAACCAGGCATAGATCTTTTTAGAAGTTTTAACTAGTTGTTCTAGTTTGTTGACTATAAAATGTCGTTTGGTTAGGCATTTGTAATGTTGTTTTGTTGACTATCAAGTGCTTTATGCTGTTCCCTTTTGGGTATAAAATTTTAATTAGCAAAAAAAAAATAAATAAAATAAAATAAAATAAACTATAATCAATCCATGACTAAGAGTGGTTAGGGTTTTATACCTTCTTGAGTATCTAGAAGCCTTGGGTAAGCCTTATAATCCTTAAGAACACCTTAGATGAGCCTCTACAAGCCTTAAACTTGATCTAAAAGATAACCAACCTTGGTTACTATTCACTCAAACTTTCAACAATTAATATCTCAAGATTGGATGGTTAGAAAGCTATGAAATTGATAACATACCTTCACTATGATACAAGGAAGCTCTATGATTTATTATAGGATTTATGAGTAAGTAGAAGTTGGAGAAAAGTTTCTCTTCTTCCTCCTTGGAAGGCTTAGGCCGAGAGCTCCTCGGAGGAGAGAGAGAGAGAGTTTTGCTCTTGTGTTGGTGTTTGAAATGAGATGTATTATTGTTGGTGGATTGATATGTATATCCTCACATGTGTTCCACCCTAGTCTAGTAGCTTAGGTTCACCCCATGCCCTAGTGTCCCCTAAAGTAATGTAGTGTACTAACTAGTTACTATTCCTCTAGTTGCCTTTTTGCTTTCTAGTTTACTTTCCTAACTTTCTAGTTACATGATACTTGCATGTAATATCCTTCCTTGTACTATTATTTCTCCACCAATGGTTGTCACTTAATCCTTAATTCATATCGTATCTTAATTAACTTCTCGTAGTAATATTTTGTCGCATAGAGATTTCCCTTGTAATTCCTTAAGTACTTAATTGTGTAAATTTCTTAAATATCCTTAACTCCTTGTCATAGTCTCTTAAAATCTTTTAATACTCTAATAACTCTCAAATCCCAAGTTTTTATAAATCTTAATAGCAGTAGGCCTCTTGCCTTCAACAATCTTCCCTTTTTCTTACATAGTGAATGTAACAACATAAATTTCTCAGATAATCAATTTCATTAAACAACATGGGTGACTCAAAAGGTCCTGAATTCACAATGTCATATGATATTATATTCTTAAAAATATTACAAAAATCAAGGTTCTTACAGCACCAATGCGTATGTCATTTAAAATTGGATCATCTTGACCTTCATTTGCATTCTCACATTCAACATCACACCAGTCCCTCGGTAGTTTTTTGATAACATTATACATCATCCTTTCAGCTGGATCTTCTACATAAAATACTTGTTGTACTTGTTCAGCCAATACGTAGGGGTCTGATTTCTGACATAATTTATTAAAATTAACTCGAGTCAGCCCGTACAAATCCTTTTCTTCTTGGTACCAGCAGCACTTGAACAATACCACCCTAAATTGACCCCAATAATCAACTTCTAGTATCTGTTCAATTGCTCCATAGTAATTAACATTGCCAACCTTTGGGTTCTGGTCTTTCGAACTAGCAAAACTAGTAGTCAAAGATGTCAGAAAAACACCACTATTTTAGGTTGTACATTTTGCATCTCTGTTCTTTGTATGGAATCTGAATCCATTGATTACGTATCCACTATACTCCTTAGCTGCTACATTAGGGCCCATTGCAAGCACTTCAAGTTCTTTTGAAATGTTCTATTTTCTGTCAACCTTTTCCTTCATCCATTTCCAGAAATCTCCCGTATGTTCTCTTTCCCTTCTATATCTTTTCAACTTTGCTTTACCATCAAATAAAGATCGATGCTCCGTACGATAGTTAGGTAGTTTAAAAATCTAGAAACATATGCTAATTCTTTAATAATTAAACTAAACGAGAAGTAAAAACTTACTCAATTAAAGACTCTGTTTCTTTATTTCCAAAATTGAATAGAATGTAACGATGAATTGCCATCAATTGAGATTCTTGCAAATGAACAGATTTTCCATCCTTATTTCTTCTTGTGCCAATATGATATTCCATTTTTTCTGGAAAACGTTCAAACTTGGCAGGGCTTGGTAATTTTTGAACCTGCATCGCCACCCAAGAATTTTGAACAGAAGTTTAGGCATTCTTCTTGCCAGGTAACCCTCAGCGATAGAACCCTCGGGTTTACTTCTGTTTCGCACATAAGATTTAAGTTTGCTTAAATAACGCTCAATCGGAAACATGCAACGAAGGTGTGCTGGTCCACCTAACTCTAATTCTCTGCACAAGTGAACCAGCAGGTGGACCATTATGTCAAAAAAAGCATTTATAAGTATTGTCTCAAATTGACAAAGAGTTTTCACGATCTCCTGTTGCAGCCTCTTAATTTCAGTCAAGTCGATTACTTTGCTCCAAATACCCCTTAAAAATGCCCCTAATTTGATCAGAGGGATTGCAACTGCTGGTTTTAATGATTTTTTCACAGCAAATTGTAACAGATAATGTAAAACGAAATGAGCATCATGACTCTTGTAGCCAGAGACTTTCCTCTCCTTCGTATTCACATATCGGCTGATATTGGATGCACTACCATATGGCAATTTAGCTTTTTTTTTATTACTGAGCAAAATAAATCTTTCTCTTTATTTGTCATGTCAAATATGGCAGCCCTAATTTCAAGGTGCTTCCCGTCACTTGATTCAACGGGATGAAGTACTTTCCTAATGCCAAGTTCTTGTAAATCTAAACGAGCATTGACATGATCTTTTGTCTTCCCAGCGATATTTAGCAAAGTGCCAAGTATGTTGTCACAAACATTCTTCTCGATGTGCATTACATCAAGATTGTGTCGAAGTAAATTTTGACTCCAATACGGCAAATTGAAAAATATTGACTTTTTTTAAAATGGGAATCAATCTTTTGCACCTTTTTTCCGCCTGGTCCCTTCTTATTTCCAAACTGATTTTCAAAATTAGACAACAATACTTCTATGTCGGTTCCTGATAATATTGCAGGAGGCTGTCCCATCTCGATTTGGCCGTTGAACCTTCTTTTATCAAACCTCCACTCATGTTCGGGATCAAGAAACTTCCTATGATCCATGTAGCAAATTTTTTTACTATGTTTTAGGTACATTACAGAAGTCTCGTAATTGCATACGGGACAACCTAAATAACCTTTCGTGCTCCAACCGGATAACATTGCGTATCCCGGGAAATCGCTAATTGTCCATAGAACACTTTTTTTTTTTTTGCTAATTAAAATTTTTATACCAAAAGAGGAACAGCTAATACAATTCTAGGGGCATACCCCGCGAAATCAGCATTCAAACAAACAACAGACAAAAACAGTAAGCCACCTTACTGTCAACAAAAACAAGAAAAAGCTAGAAAACTAGCTGACTACGCTAAATTAACAACTATGCCTGCATCGTCCAGGGTAGCACTGCATATTAGCAGTGATCTTAGTGCATGAAGCTTTAATGCCACAAGTTCCTCTAGTTCTCTTCAGCTCACGCAAGGCAAAAACATTCATAGTCACTATGACTAGACCACAATTCTTCCATGACAAGGGAACACATAACCTGTCCATCACAGGGACAGTAAACTGGTGACCAAGATTAACGTGATTTCCAGGGTGGCACTTAACGGAACCAGCCTCACCCTCAACATACCCGCACTCTTTGAACAGTATAGGGTACAGCCCTTTCACAATGTCACTTCCAGGCACATTCTGCATGCCTTTACCTTTCTGGAAATCTTGCAGGCACGAGCTATAAACAATGCAAAACCAAACATTTGTACCACTATCATCATTCAGAAACAGCAAGTAACATGTTGTCCCAACAAGTAACCTGCTGTCAAGCCACTGCCACACCATGACATTGTAGGCTCTGTTTCTCGGTTCAGGAAAAAGAAAACCAATCACACAAGAAGTGTGCGATGCAACTCCAGCAATTAACACAACTTTTGCCCTGTCCAGGCCTCTCCATATTTGATGCACCAACCTGCATCCACACAAATCGATTCTTGTAAAACACATCCCCCATTCCTTGAAGACATCCTCTAATACCAGGGATTCAGTCTGGCCCAAATGTTGACCTTCCTCATGATGATACACCATACGAATGGCTCTGCAACCACAAGCCTGAGCAACAATGTCACACCCAAGGTCATCAATTCTGCAATTTATGTCACAAATCGTGCTATCAGCGTAACCCCATCTGTCCAAACCCCCATCAAGGTTCCCATCTTGCCAATCCATCAGAAGCCATAATAGAACGGTGGGACAAAAATGCATTTCCAGATGCAATTGTGACAAGACAATTCGCTGGGACAATACGTCAAACAGTTGGCGTACACAAAGACAACCAACTGAAGCAATCGCATATTTGAAGAAACCGTTCATACCATCCTGAACGCCGCAAATGAGAAAAGGGGTGACACCCCCTCCCTTGCTCAAACATCTTATATCTCCCTGAGTATCCTCCAAATTCAAGTACAACGGAAACAAAGCTACATAGCTGTACTTTGTGAGGGCCCAAAAGGGATTCACACAAGACTCTAAAACAACATGAGAGCCACTTTCAACAATGCCAAATCGTGCTCTCCAGTGAGACATTTTATCGAACATTGGATGTTCAATGCAATGCATAATAGACATACTATGATGATCATAACCCCTCGAGGTAACTCCATCAGGTTGCTGGAAAAGCACAGCCAACCACATCCTATCGCAATAATCCCATTGAAGCCTCTGTTTTAACCGAACCTGCATTGCACATCGGTGTAAACCCAACTTTCCTTTGTCATCACACATAAGGGATTTAAGCATATCCCTTTGAATCATCCGGACAAAACACCTTACATTCTTGCTAATTAAAGCAAATCGAGCCTCTGCACTATACAGAGGAATATCCTCGAACAACTGACAAGCAGGGACCATAAGCCCAACGAAGGAGATAACGAACTCACCAGTTACGACATGAGTACCCACAAGTTTGGGGTTAACAACCTCAGCCAAAAGCAGAACGGAGGAAGCAGTCTGGGTGCCTGAATATGAAGCATATCTCTTCCTTGTTGTATTCGTAACAAACACTCGGAGAGTAAGAGCTTCGTCCTCATACCCATAACTGTATTGCCAACGATTCTCATAAATCTTGGCCGAACTGACCTCCTCTTGGCCCACATGAATCAATTACCCTTGCAAACACCTAACGAGTTTACAGGTCTCTAGCCCCCCAAGCAAAATGAAAGAAATCCCATTGCTTGTAGCCACCATGAAATTAGACTCCCCGACAACAAGTACCAGCGGAGTAAACACCTGTTTGAAAAACCCATTTCTCAAGATCTGAGAAAAAACCTCAAAGAGAGGCAGGCCCAAACCCCCGACAAACTTCGAAGAATGTCCAGGGAGAATCGCCAAAGAAGGAGCCAAATCTAGATATATCTTATAAGAAATATGTGTATAGGTGAGAGGAGAAGAAGAGAGGGTGGATTCATGGAGGTAGTATATAGATCTGATGATTTTTGGGTGCAGATTGGATGATATGGGTGGCGGCCGCCTAGGTTTACCTAGAGAGAAAACGACTCTCATCTAATTTTTTGTGGCCCCAATTATTTTTTATTTTCCATAGAACACTTCACGTAAGGTAAAAGTCTGATCAGTGTAGGCATCATAGGTTTATACACCTTCATTCCACAACTCCGTCAACTCGGCAATTAAAGGTTGCATATAAACATCGATGCTATTTTTAGGAGATTCTAGACCCGATATAAGTGTTGAGAGAATGAGATTTTCTGGCTTCATACACAACCAAGGTGGAAGGTTGTAATTTACCAAAACAATTGGCCAAGTACTATGAATTGTATTCATCGTACGAAAAGGATTGAAGCCATCAGATGCTACACCTAGCCTGATGTTTCTGCTCTCTGCAGAGAATTGAGGAAAATTCGCATCCATTGTCTTCCAAGCTTTCGCATCAGCGGGATGTCTAAGCTTTCCATCCTTTGTACGTCCAACTACATGCCACACCATAAGTTCTGAATAGTCTTTGGAAATAAACAATCGTTGCAGCCTTGGTTTTAGAGGGAAATATCGCATCACATTTGCCGGGTCCTTGTGAATCACCTTCTCCAAATTATTGTCACCGCTGCCTTTCTTATCCCTTACAACCCACCTTGAAAGACCGCAAGTTTTGCAAGAGTCTTTTTTTCATTTTCACCCCAATACAACATGCAACTGTTTGGACATGCGTGAATTTTTTTATAATCTAGGCCAAATTCTTTAATTACATTCTTTGCTGCATTAGAAGACATGGGTATGTTCGCCTCTGGAAAAGCATCTCTGATTAACTCTAGTATATCCCCGAATCCCGATTCCGTAATTCCATAAACACACTTCAAGGAATAAAGCCGGACAATGAAACTTAATCGTGAAAAAATTTTACATCCTGGATATAAGGGCTTCTTTCCCTCTTCATAAAATTTTTTAGCATCGACATTTGGTCCATTAGTACGATGCAACATCTCATCTAGATTATCTCTGAAATCTAAATTATTCTCACACTCCATATCTTCATCACTACCGTAATTTGGCGGGAAATTTATGAAATTTCTACAATCCAATTGGCATATAGTGGATAAGGTCCATTGCAAACGAGATGATCGTAGATAATTTCTTGACGATGCCACTTGCTGTTTTTACAATTCTTGCCAAGGGCATGCAATTTCATCACCTACTGCAAAATTTGGGAATGCATTTTCGAGAAATGCCTCTATCCCACTCCTATATCCTTGACTATACTTTGGAAGATTGATCCAAATAATTTCCTCGTCAGCCATCACTACAATTAAAAGGTATGAGGCTGTTATAATGGAAGAATTATAACGCATTGCTAGACCTTTTTAATAATATTAACCTAAGGCTCAATAAATTTTTAATCTATAATATTAAATATGTTTATTTTAACAAATACTAGGCATGGACCTGTACGGGGGTCAAAAAATGTGAAAGAACAAACGACATTACAAACAAAATGTTACAGATTCAAAGGTTCAAGGCTTCCCGATAAGAAACGACAAACAAACAAAAAAATGTCACACTGTTCATACACACAAGTACAGGGGTCAAATTTATGGATTACAAGTATACATCTATAATTAACATTACACAATGCCCAAACGGGAGAAGCCCAGCCAGTGAAAAAACATCTACTAATAAAACATCTATAACATTACTAAAATTATAAGCATTTTATAGTTATAAAATTACAGTGTACATAAAACGATACACAATGTAATCACCACCAAATACCAATTTAACATATGCATACAAACAAACAGATGCATACAAATAATCAAAGGAGATAAAGGAGAGAAACATGCAAATAGATAATCGAAAACAAATCATAAACATAAAAACATATGCATACAAACAATTGAAAACTAACACAAGACAACAGATACATACAAATAGATGCATACATACAAATAATCGAAAGAGATAAAGGATAGAAAGGAGAGAAAGGAGGTAATACTTACGAATCTAGCCCAAAATCCACTTAATCGAACCCCCAAATCCACTTAATCGAAGCCCCAAATCGAAAGCCCAAACCAGAGAAAGCCTGAAATTGAAATTAAACAACACTTAGTTGAAGTTTAAGTACAAAACATGAATCAATTAAAGAGAGGGGTATATTCAATTAAAGAAACCAAAAAAACCCCAATTGAAGAAACCCTAAATTGAAGAAGCCCCAATTTGAAGCCTCAAACCGAGGGGTGTATTCAATTGAGCAGCATAATTTGAAGCCCAAACATTTTACGAGAAGATTTAGAGAAGATTTAGCTAGGGAAAAGAGGTTTACGAGAGAGAGAGAGCGAGGAGAGAGTAAGAGAGAGCGCGAGAGAGTGAGAGAGTAAGATTTATTTTCTTTTAAGTGTAAACATTTTAGAGAGGCGGGATAAACATTTCAGAGAGGCCGCCCAAACATTTCACTGGAACCCTAAAGTTTTTTTACTGTTTTTTTCCAGTTTTTACTTTTACTTTTCACCGGAAACATTTACTTTTCTGTTTTTTTTTATTTTTTTGATTTTGTTTTTATAATATGCATTTTATATTTAATAAATAAACAGAAGTTAAAAAATAATAACAATTAAATACCATGATATTCGGAAAAAAAAACCTCATTCAATTGGTAAACTCTTACTTTTTTAAAAATGAAATATTTTAAAGGTAAATGTGATTTTTATATAATTAAACAATTTTTTAATTAAAAAATTCAAAATTGAGTTTATTAATGATCTAAGGTAACATATCATGTATGTTGCTAACATCCAACACTTTAAAGCTAAGGTAACATCACGTTTGTGGCTAAGGTAACACAAAAAACAAAATGTTCACCATGTTCAGAGGGATGTTGCTAAGATTATCTCCAAGGAGATTAACCCGCGTTTTGAGTGGTGTTTTAACTATGATCACCATGTGGGTGGCCGTATTTGGCTTGGGTGGAACCCAGATTTTTGGAAAGTTGTGGTGATTGCCACCTCTGCTCAGCATATCACTTGTTCGCTTACTTGCCTGCCTTCGAATTTGAGTTTTGTTGCTTCGTTTATTTATGGATATAATGGGGACACCGATCGGAGAAGATTGTGGTCTGAGTTAAATAATGTATCTCGAGGTCTTTCTAATAATCCTTGGGTCATTTCTGGAGACTTTAACACTTGCCTTAGATTATCGGAGAAACAAGGTGGTAATGAGAGCTGGACCTCTGATATGACAGAGTTTAAAGATTTCATTCTCTCTTTGGGAATTTCTGATCTTCGAAGTGTTGGGAATTTCTTGACATGGTAGGTGTAACGACCAGGAATTTTATTAGATTTACATGAATAATGGATAGGTATTATTTAAAATATCTTATAGATATTCCAAAATGTGTTATATGATTTATGTGGTAAATTATGTGATTTGTGTGAATTATTTGATTGATTATGTGACTATCTGATTTACATATGGTGAATTAGGTGGATTATCTAATTAGTTATGTGATTATTTGAGTTATGTGTTTAAACTGTGTTATTGGTAAATTATTCGTTAGAATTATTTTTTTTTTTTTAAAATGATGAAATATTTTTTTTTAAAAAATTCTTTTGAGTCAAATTTTTTTTATTTTTTTTACTAAATTACTTTGGATTCATAAAGTTTAATTATACTTCTAAAAAACTTTTAAAATCAGGATCTATGGAATTGTTAGTTGTTATTAAAATATGAAATATCATCTATTACACCTTTAATTCATTTGATAAGTTTTAAGCTAATTGTTTTACAGAGATCATTATATTTAAATTATTTCAAAATTTTAGAGCCAAGTTACAATTTTATTATGTTACAATTTTTATTTAATTAAATTTATATAAATGTTTGAAAATTTCACATTTTTCATTTTATTAGTTTGAACTTATTTAATAATTTTGCAACTCGTTATCTTTATTTATTTCAAAGATATTAAATATTAATTTTTACCCATTTTAAACATTTCGGGATAAAATCAAAAATAGGGGCTGGATAGGAGATTTTCTTTGCAGCTGACTTTTGCAAGTTGTAAAACAAAAATATCATATAACATTCTTGTCCTAAAAACCTAACCACCGCCACCCCTGTTCTTATCCCTCACCTCTCTCATAATCTCTCTCTCAACTCTTTCACCGCCACTTCCCTTCCCTTCTTCTCCCTGTACTCTCCCTTCACCACCACCACCCCCTTCTTCTTCTCCTTCGCTGTTATTCCTACGTGCACACGGGTTGTGATTGAATTGCAGTAGAGCCTGAATAAATACAAGCTTTCTTTCTTTCTCCACAACAACTTATCGGTATCTTAGATTTCTGGTAAAGCTATTTAATTTGAATTTCGTTTTTTAGTGTTTAATTGCTGGTTTGAATGTTAGAACTATGTTCTGAGAATTTCACGGAGCTGTTAAGCAGTTTACATGAATTTTCTTGTTTAAATTTGGTTAGTCGAGTGTTCTTCATGTGACCAGATTTTTTTTATTTAGTATCTGTTTGGATTTTTGCTGTTGCTATTTCTTTGTTACATAAAGAAGTGCTTAAACGATATTTAACCCGTGCTGGATGTATTTTAAGTAATTTAATGTTGAATAACAACCTGTTGTTTGGTTTGCGTATTGAAAGGTTGTATAAAACTTGTTAATAGAGATGTTAATACTCTGCTCTGCATTGGAGGTAATGAAGTAGGTATATATATATGTCTGACATGGGTATATTCATTTCCTTTGTTTTAGTTGTGAGTCTCTTTGTTCTGTTTGCATTTTCCACTAGGTCCTCAATAATACTTCTGATAATAATGATTATTGCGGTTTATAGGAATACATATTTGCCATGTTCCTGGTCTAAGTAGATACTAGATTACGTGCATATGAGCATGAGTTAAGGGTAACTAAAGTTTAACTGGCATTGATTGGATTTCTTGAATCCATTAGCAACTTGAGGTGCATCCTTTGAAAATATATATGTAGTTTATGATTTAATTATAGGCTGTGGTGTACTGTGATTAGAAGAAGGCTAATAATCAAAAGGATAATAAGTGGTGTGAGACTGTTAAATAATTATCGGATTTTCGAGTAATTCTGGTTTACTCCGTAGAGTTTTGGTGTTGATTGCAGTCGTGATAATTGTGGTTGATTGGTGTTCTGTTTTGAGCTATTGAAGGATTAGTAAAGGCTGTGATAGTTGAAGTTTTGTTGTAATCGCAAGATTTTGTGAACTACCAGTTGATGTTCTTGTTTGCATTTGAAATGTGCTGATGGTTTACAGAAAATAAGGGTGTAGATGTGTTTTTACTGGAAACAGAGTCTAGTTCATGCCTGGTGTTGTGTATTTGTGTGGATATGCCTTGGTCATGATATAATTTCAAAACCCTATACTGAATAACTACTTTACATAGTTGGAATGTTATTAACCTTTAAGTGAAATTTTAGATATAAATATCTATGATGCCAGGAAATCTTGTTGAGTGACAAATTATTAGTTGTAGGTTATATTTGTGTACCATAAGTAGGTAATACTAGATGTTTAAATGTATAAACTTGAAATGGTTATGTGCTACTTGTGTGAAACCTAGTGACATGGCTGTTTAGGTGTCAACTTTTCTGGAGCTTTAAGCTCAATCATAATTTTGTTTGATCACCAAAATTGTGCAGTATTTGGATGGGTTTTGTTGAGTGTTAGAACTTGTTTCGTGAGATGTATGGGTTGTGAACTATCATGTGGTTAGAGGGTGTTGATAGGTGTGTAGTGCTTGTACTGTTGCCATGTTGCCGGAGTCCAATAAAACCTTGCTGAAACTCTGTTGGTTTGTTGTTCTGCTACCATTATGTGTTGCAACTGTTTTAAAAAAAATATGTATATATATATAATTTTGAAGATTCTTTTATAATCCTAACAACTTATTTGAATAGTCATTTGTCCATTTTGATTAATTAATTATAAATTTGATTATTTACTTATATAATTAATTAATCATTTTGATTAATTAATTATTTATGTGATTATTTACTTTATTTATTTAAATATTTACCTTATTTAGTTGTTTACTTTATTTACCTAGTTAATTACTTTAGTTATTTTTTAAAAAAAAATTTGAAATTTAAATCTTATTTAATATAATTAATTTTAATTTACAATTAATTGATATAATTGTTCAATTAATTTATTTATTAATCGGATAATTATATTGATTGGTTTTAAATTAATTTTAATTGTGTAAAAAGGATTTAAAGCGATTTATTTTGAAATGAAAATATCTGGTTGAATCTAATTAAATACAATTAGTGGATTAATTTAATTTAATTAATTGATTACTTTAAGTAATTGATTATTTTTGTTAAATAATTATTAATCAAGTTTAATTGCATTTAATGAAGATAAATTAGTTTCCAAAAAGGGATGTTTTAATTTCTTATGTGCCAAAAATATTTTACGAAAAGATATTTGAATTTAATTATGTGTTAATTGTTAAATTGTGTGGTTAGATATAATTTATCTTTGATTGATTATGTGATTATATGTTTAACATGATTTTTAATTAGCCGGCTTATCCATGCCTATCTGCAAATTACGAAAGGGTAGATTTTAGGGATGTCAGTTATATTAGTTAATGCAACTAATCAGACGACTAACGTGGCATTAATTTTAATTTTTAGGGTTTCATAGTAGCGAGACATCAGAGTTAGACGATCGGTTACACTAGGGTTTCCTTTTCTGCAGACCACTGCTACTACTCCAACCAGGCAAGTGTTCTACCTTCACTTCTCTTTCAAGTGAAATATTTTGTGCAACTATCGCTGATGATTTGGTTATTCTCAAAGTTTTATTGCAAGTATCTATACCCTCACTTATTGTTCAAGTGACTTATTTCTTAACTGCGGTATATATAAAATTCTCAAACCAGATATGATTGTTTTTACCTCAACTGTATTGCTAGTTTACAAATTTATTGCTCCAATAACTGCAACCCTATACTTTTAGATATAGGGAATTTCCATCATCAATCTGAGCTTATAAATTAAAGATTTAGAAATGATGATTATGATAATGTTGATATAGTAAAGGTGTATTCTTAAATGGGAGATATACACCAATGATGAAATTGAGTATATATATGTGTGTTCTCAATATGAGATATACACAGATGATTAGTGATAAAAGTATTTTACATAGTAATTCCTTATTTTCATATAGAAGTTGGAGATAGGCCTAAGATGTCGCCAGATTAGCGTAAGAGGACCGGGTGACGCCGGCCCAGCATTATTGAGAAACAGGCCTAAGTTGTCGCCAGATTAGCGTAAGAGGACCGGGTGACGCCGGCCCAGCATTTTTTTTAAAAAGCCAATGGCAATAAGTGCTTTCTAATTGAATCCGGATTAATAATTTATTTAGGAACCAAAGCATAGTGCAGAGGTTCCGGGTCTAAGTGGCTGATCACCAACTTAGACTTTGAGAAAAGTATTAATAATTCCAACTATCTATAATTTGAGACATTAGTCTAAATTTCGCTTGAGTAAAAGTTTTGAATAAAATATCCATTCTGCGATGAAAGATTTTTAGATATAAAATACCTGTCCTTGGTTTAAAGTTTTTATATCTGCTTCATTATCAATGTTTTAGAAATATTATCTGTTTTATAATTGATTGCTCAAAACTATCACTTGCTGAGCAAATTTTTGGCTCACCCTTGTTTTATTCTCTAACTTTTCAGCTAGGCAGATTGATGACTCGTGGGAACCCTGGGAGGACAGCTGGTTATAAGCGTTTTGTAATTTCTAAAATTTACAATTGGTAATGTAATCAGATAGATTTTTGGATTAGTGTTATTAAGGTTTGTAATAATTGAATTTAGATTCTTGTTTTAAAAGCCAAAACTTGTGAAAAGATCCTGCCTTGTGAGAGTGTCATTCTATTTTATGTTATTGTCAATGCATGTTACTAATTAGTGACACCGGATTCCCGGGCTGTCACAGGTTGGTATCAGAGCAACATGCTTTGGCAATTAAAACAAGAATAGGAAAATGAATTTAGGACTAGCGATTAGGTAGAACGATTTAGGAAAAAGTTCTCTTAAACGTAAACTCATAAGGAGTTGGGTTGAGATTGTTGGGGCAGTCTTAACTTTGGGACAAGTGTGTAGAGAGTTACTAATTATGTCTTTACTACCACGTTTTATGGTTATTACTCCTACATTACTAAGGGAATTCAGGTGACTCTGGATTCCATACTCTTTCGCTCCCTATCTCTTCTATTGCTTCTCTAGAGGCACGTGTTATATTTCTGAGATTCTCTTCACATCGTACCTCGAGTTCCTTGGTTGATGCTAGTATTCGTGTGGGACCACAAACAACTTGTTAGTGATAAGAGATAATATCTTAAATTTTTTTCTAAACTGCATATTTTTCCACGCATGGTTTCAAATGTACCGGTACACATCACAAAGAGTCATTTTGCACGCAAACTTTAAGATATTTAGTTGCATGTGTCATTTTGAAAATGTTTTAAAATCGTTACTAAATAAGTTGTTCGTGGATCCTCAGAATTATGCCACCAAAGAAAGCTAGAACCGGTCAGGCTAATGGAAACGGCAACGACCAGGGCGGACAGGTCGATCCTGCCATGGCTCAAATATTGGATTTATTACGACAGCAGAATGCAAACATTGCCCAACAGCAGCAGCAATTACAGCAACAGATGCAGCAACAACAGCCACCTCAGTTGCCAGTGGTAGTAACTTTTAAATCATTTCAGGCAGTCAAACCACCAGAATTCTCAGGATCATCTGATCCAGTGGAAGCCCAAACTTGGTTAAAGGAGATAGAGAAAGCTTTTGTTCTGACCCGGGTAGGAAATGACCAGAAGACTGAGTATGCGAGTTATTTCCTGAAGAATGAGGCAAATTACTGGTGGGAATCCACCAAAGCTTTGGAAGGACAAGAAGTGGTGCCATGGGATAGGTTTTCGGAACTGTTTCTCGATAAGTATTGTCCAAGGTATATGCGAAATCAAATGGAGCTGAAATTCTTCGAATTGAAACAAGGGAACATGACCGTGTCTGAATATGAAAGGAAATTTTCTGAATTGGCTAGATTTGTGGAAGAATATGTGAATACAGATGAAAAAAGGGCCAAGAGATTTCAGCAAGGGTTAAAACCCTGGATTCGTTCTCGGGTAGCAGTATTTGAGTTGAATACCTATGCGGGAGTTGTGCAGAAAGCTATGATTATAGAAAGTGAAAATAATCAGTTCCAGGAAGATAAGGAAAAACAGGATAAGAAGAGAAAGGCTGAACCATCAGGGAACGGCCAGGGATCAGGAAATTACCAAAACCATTTTAATAAACCCTCAGGAGTACAGCCAAACCAGAATGTTAATTTTAGAAGACTAGACAACAAGAATCCGTACCAAGGTAATCGCCCAGGAGGTAATTTCCAACAGGGTTCACAACCACCACCTGTACCACCAGTACCTGAATGCAGAATTTGTGGCAAAAGACATTTTGGAATATGTAAGGTGAATGTGACTTGTTATAAGTGCAACCAGAAAGGGCATTTTGCAAATGAATGTAGGAATAAGATAGTATGCACCAAATGTGGAAAACTAGGACATGCTACTAAGGATTGTCGGGCTGCCTTGACCAACAATGTGATGAGGGCTACAGGTCCACCGAGAGCTAGAATTTTTAATATGAATATGAATGATGTTGTTCAGGACGCAGATGTCATTGCAGGTACGCTCCCTATTAATTCGTAAATACTAAGGTTTTGGTGAATTCCGGAGCTACCAAATCTTTTGTGTCAGGGGAATTTGTTTATAAGCTTAATTATAAGATCAAATTGTTAAATGAAGCTCTTAGATATTAGACTGTATTTCTAGTTTGAATTTTGTGGGAACTTGAAAGCGACATGCTCGAATAGTGTTCTCATTTATTTAGGAATGCTGATTCTGAGGACAGAATCCTTTTTAGGGGGGAAGAATGTAACGACCAGGAATTTTATTAGATTTACATGAATAATGGATAGGTATTATTTAAAATATCTTATAGATATTCCAAAATGTGTTATATGATTTATGTGGTAAATTATGTGATTTGTGTGAATTATTTGATTGATTATGTGACTATCTGATTTACATATGGTGAATTAGGTGGATTATCTAATTAGTTATGTGATTATTTGAGTTATGTGTTTAAACTGTGTTATTGGTAAATTATTCGTTAGAATTATTTTTTTTTTTTTTTAAAATGATGAAATATTTTTTTTTAAAAAATTCTTTTGAGTCAAATTTTTTTTATTTTTTTTACTAAATTACTTTGGATTCATAAAGTTTAATTATACTTCTAAAAAACTTTTAAAATCAGGATCTATGGAATTGTTAGTTGTTATTAAAATATGAAATATCATCTATTACACCTTTAATTCATTTGATAAGTTTTAAGCTAATTGTTTTACAGAGATCATTATATTTAAATTATTTCAAAATTTTAGAGCCAAGTTACAATTTTATTATGTTACAATTTTTATTTAATTAAATTTATATAAATGTTTGAAAATTTCACATTTTTCATTTTATTAGTTTGAACTTATTTAATAATTTTGCAACTCGTTATCTTTATTTATTTCAAAGATATTAAATATTAATTTTTACCCATTTTAAACATTTCGGGATAAAATCAAAAATAGGGGCTGGATAGGAGATTTTCTTTGCAGCTGACTTTTGCAAGTTGTAAAACAAAAATATCATATAACATTCTTGTCCTAAAAACCTAACCACCGCCACCCCTGTTCTTATCCCTCACCTCTCTCATAATCTCTCTCTCAACTCTTTCACCGCCACTTCCCTTCCCTTCTTCTCCCTGTACTCTCCCTTCACCACCACCACCCCCTTCTTCTTCTCCTTCGCTGTTATTCCTACGTGCACACGGGTTGTGATTGAATTGCAGTAGAGCCTGAATAAATACAAGCTTTCTTTCTTTCTCCACAACAACTTATCGGTATCTTAGATTTCTGGTAAAGCTATTTAATTTGAATTTCGTTTTTTAGTGTTTAATTGCTGGTTTGAATGTTAGAACTATGTTCTGAGAATTTCACGGAGCTGTTAAGCAGTTTACATGAATTTTCTTGTTTAAATTTGGTTAGTCGAGTGTTCTTCATGTGACCAGATTTTTTTTATTTAGTATCTGTTTGGATTTTTGCTGTTGCTATTTCTTTGTTACATAAAGAAGTGCTTAAACGATATTTAACCCGTGCTGGATGTATTTTAAGTAATTTAATGTTGAATAACAACCTGTTGTTTGGTTTGCGTATTGAAAGGTTGTATAAAACTTGTTAATAGAGATGTTAATACTCTGCTCTGCATTGGAGGTAATGAAGTAGGTATATATATATGTCTGACATGGGTATATTCATTTCCTTTGTTTTAGTTGTGAGTCTCTTTGTTCTGTTTGCATTTTCCACTAGGTCCTCAATAATACTTCTGATAATAATGATTATTGCGGTTTATAGGAATACATATTTGCCATGTTCCTGGTCTAAGTAGATACTAGATTACGTGCATATGAGCATGAGTTAAGGGTAACTAAAGTTTAACTGGCATTGATTGGATTTCTTGAATCCATTAGCAACTTGAGGTGCATCCTTTGAAAATATATATGTAGTTTATGATTTAATTATAGGCTGTGGTGTACTGTGATTAGAAGAAGGCTAATAATCAAAAGGATAATAAGTGGTGTGAGACTGTTAAATAATTATCGGATTTTCGAGTAATTCTGGTTTACTCCGTAGAGTTTTGGTGTTGATTGCAGTCGTGATAATTGTGGTTGATTGGTGTTCTGTTTTGAGCTGTTGAAGGATTAGTAAAGGCTGTGATAGTTGAAGTTTTGTTGTAATCGCAAGATTTTGTGAACTACCAGTTGATGTTCTTGTTTGCATTTGAAATGTGCTGATGGTTTACAGAAAATAAGGGTGTAGATGTGTTTTTACTGGAAACAGAGTCTAGTTCATGCCTGGTGTTGTGTATTTGTGTGGATATGCCTTGGTCATGATATAATTTCAAAACCCTATACTGAATAACTACTTTACATAGTTGGAATGTTATTAACCTTTAAGTGAAATTTTAGATATAAATATCTATGATGCCAGGAAATCTTGTTGAGTGACAAATTATTAGTTGTAGGTTATATTTGTGTACCATAAGTAGGTAATACTAGATGTTTAAATGTATAAACTTGAAATGGTTATGTGCTACTTGTGTGAAACCTAGTGACATGGCTGTTTAGGTGTCAACTTTTCTGGAGCTTTAAGCTCAATCATAATTTTGTTTGATCACCAAAATTGTGCAGTATTTGGATGGGTTTTGTTGAGTGTTAGAACTTGTTTCGTGAGATGTATGGGTTGTGAACTATCATGTGGTTAGAGGGTGTTGATAGGTGTGTAGTGCTTGTACTGTTGCCATGTTGCCGGAGTCCAATAAAACCTTGCTGAAACTCTGTTGGTTTGTTGTTCTGCTACCATTATGTGTTGCAACTGTTTTAAAAAAAATATGTATATATATATAATTTTGAAGATTCTTTTATAATCCTAACAACTTATTTGAATAGTCATTTGTCCATTTTGATTAATTAATTATAAATTTGATTATTTACTTATATAATTAATTAATCATTTTGATTAATTAATTATTTATGTGATTATTTACTTTATTTATTTAAATATTTACCTTATTTAGTTGTTTACTTTATTTACCTAGTTAATTACTTTAGTTATTTTTTAAAAAAAAATTTGAAATTTAAATCTTATTTAATATAATTAATTTTAATTTACAATTAATTGATATAATTGTTCAATTAATTTATTTATTAATCGGATAATTATATTGATTGGTTTTAAATTAATTTTAATTGTGTAAAAAGGATTTAAAGCGATTTATTTTGAAATGAAAATATCTGGTTGAATCTAATTAAATACAATTAGTGGATTAATTTAATTTAATTAATTGATTACTTTAAGTAATTGATTATTTTTGTTAAATAATTATTAATCAAGTTTAATTGCATTTAATGAAGATAAATTAGTTTCCAAAAAGGGATGTTTTAATTTCTTATGTGCCAAAAATATTTTACGAAAAGATATTTGAATTTAATTATGTGTTAATTGTTAAATTGTGTGGTTAGATATAATTTATCTTTGATTGATTATGTGATTATATGTTTAACATGATTTTTAATTAGCCGGCTTATCCATGCCTATCTGCAAATTACGAAAGGGTAGATTTTAGGGATGTCAGTTATATTAGTTAATGCAACTAATCAGACGACTAACGTGGCATTAATTTTAATTTTTAGGGTTTCATAGTAGCGAGACATCAGAGTTAGACGATCGGTTACACTAGGGTTTCCTTTTCTGCAGACCACTGCTACTACTCCAACCAGGCAAGTGTTCTACCTTCACTTCTCTTTCAAGTGAAATATTTTGTGCAACTATCGCTGATGATTTGGTTATTCTCAAAGTTTTATTGCAAGTATCTATACCCTCACTTATTGTTCAAGTGACTTATTTCTTAACTGCGGTATATATAAAATTCTCAAACCAGATATGATTGTTTTTACCTCAACTGTATTGCTAGTTTACAAATTTATTGCTCCAATAACTGCAACCCTATACTTTTAGATATAGGGAATTTCCATCATCAATCTGAGCTTATAAATTAAAGATTTAGAAATGATGATTATGATAATGTTGATATAGTAAAGGTGTATTCTTAAATGGGAGATATACACCAATGATGAAATTGAGTATATATATGTGTGTTCTCAATATGAGATATACACAGATGATTAGTGATAAAAGTATTTTACATAGTAATTCCTTATTTTCATATAGAAGTTGGAGATAGGCCTAAGATGTCGCCAGATTAGCGTAAGAGGACCGGGTGACGCCGGCCCAGCATTATTGAGAAACAGGCCTAAGTTGTCGCCAGATTAGCGTAAGAGGACCGGGTGACGCCGGCCCAGCATTTTTTTTAAAAAGCCAATGGCAATAAGTGCTTTCTAATTGAATCCGGATTAATAATTTATTTAGGAACCAAAGCATAGTGCAGAGGTTCCGGGTCTAAGTGGCTGATCACCAACTTAGACTTTGAGAAAAGTATTAATAATTCCAACTATCTATAATTTGAGACATTAGTCTAAATTTCGCTTGAGTAAAAGTTTTGAATAAAATATCCATTCTGCGATGAAAGATTTTTAGATATAAAATACCTGTCCTTGGTTTAAAGTTTTTATATCTGCTTCATTATCAATGTTTTAGAAATATTATCTGTTTTATAATTGATTGCTCAAAACTATCACTTGCTGAGCAAATTTTTGGCTCACCCTTGTTTTATTCTCTAACTTTTCAGCTAGGCAGATTGATGACTCGTGGGAACCCTGGGAGGACAGCTGGTTATAAGCGTTTTGTAATTTCTAAAATTTACAATTGGTAATGTAATCAGATAGATTTTTGGATTAGTGTTATTAAGGTTTGTAATAATTGAATTTAGATTCTTGTTTTAAAAGCCAAAACTTGTGAAAAGATCCTGCCTTGTGAGAGTGTCATTCTATTTTATGTTATTGTCAATGCATGTTACTAATTAGTGACACCGGATTCCCGGGCTGTCACAGTAGGACTGTAATGTTCATCATCCGAAGTTTAGGAAACTGGATCGTGTCCTAGTTAATGCTGAGTGGCACAATAGGTTTCCCTGTTCTTATACTGATTTCCGTGCTAGAGGGTTGTCAGATCATTGCCCAGCGCTAACGTTTCTGGGGTTGGACCGGCCTAAGGTCCCGAAACCTTTTCAATTTTTCAACCACCTTATTGAAAACCCTGCTTTTCTTTCGGTGGTTGAGACTGCTTGGTCTTATTCAGACCTGGGAAATCCATGGCAGGTGCTCTCTTCGAAGCTTAAAAGGGTAAAAGTGGCGATTAAGGGGCTTAATAGATCTCTGGGAGATTTGCAACAAATGGTCAAGAATACAAGAAACGATTTGTTGGCATTCCAGAATGGCAATCCTCCTTCTCCTTCCCCTGCTTATTTTGAGGAAGAGCGTAAACTCATGGATGCCTATTCTAAAGCCCTTCATTTGAAAGAGTGTTTTTTGAAGCAAAAGTCCAGAGTTCAGTGGTTGAAGAGTGGGGATAGTAATAACAGGTATTTCTTTAATGCATGCAGAGGAAGATTGAATGTTAACAAAATCATATCCTTACAGACTCAGAATGGTGAGACAGTCACAGACCACGCGGATATGTCTAAGGTGGTTGTTGACTATTATAAAAAATTGTTGGGCAACAGAGGGGAGGTTACTCAATTCCCTGAAGACATTTCTTTGCCGGTAGTAAACGAGGCCCAGTCGACGCTGCTTACCGCCCCGTTTAGAGAGAGTGATATCCTGAATACTTTGAAAAGAATGGGGAAAAACAAGAGTCCAGGACCTGATGGGTTTACGGTGGAATTCTACCTAGCTACTTGGCACATTGTGGGGCCTGATGTAACAAGAGGTATCCTTTATTTCTTTGATTCTCTTGCTATGCCTAGAATTATTAATGCGGCCTCGATTTGTTTGGTCCCAAAGCAGGAAAACCCTTCTCAAATGCAGCACTTTCGGCCTATCTCATGTTGCAATGTTCTTTATAAATGCATTTCTAAGATGTTAGCGGCAAGGTTGAAGTCTGTTATGCCTTCATTGATTTCCAAGCACCAAACTGCTTTTGTAGCAGGAAGGTCAATTGGTGATAGCATCTTCTTGGCCCAAGCTTTATGTAAGGGATATAACCGAAATGATGGGCCGCCCCGTTGTGCTATAAAACTTGACATTCATAAAGTTTTGACTCGCTAAATTGGAGTTTTGTCTTTGCGGTTATGGAACGGATGGGCCTTCCTCATAAATTTATTGACTGGGTTAGAGTTTGCATCTCTACAACTATGTTCTCAGTGAAGTTAAATGGAAGTTTAGAGGGATTCTTTAAAGGGGAGTCGGGGTTAAGGCAAGGCGACCCCCTCTCTCCTTACATCTTTGTTATGGCCATGGAAGCTCTCACTGCCTGCCTTAACAAGTCAGTTGTAGGCACGAATTTCAAATTTCATTGGAGAACTAAGGAGGTGAATCTGCATCATATCATCTTTGCAGATGATGTATTTTTGTTCTGTCATGGGGATGCTCAATCGGTTTCGAAACACATGGAAGGGATTCATCAATTTTCGGGCCTCTCTAACTTGGTCCCAAACCAAGCCAAATCGGTCTGTTTTTTTGGAAATGTGAGACCTGATGTTGCTGAGGACATTTTAATGGTAATAGGTTTTCAGAGAGGCACTCTTCCAGTCTCCTATCTGGGTCTTCCTCTTATTACTGGCAAACTCAACAACATGGATTGCAATACCCTAGTGGCAAAGTTATGCAAGCGTGTGGAATCTTGGATGGTGAGGTTTTTAAACTTTGCTGGTCGCTTACTGCTCATCAAAGCTATCATGGTTAGTATTGTGGGATATTGGAGCATGTACATTTTCCTTCCCAAGTCAGTCCTAAAGGCGATCAATAGACTCTTGTTTAAATTCTTATGGGGAGGGTTCTATAAGGAATCAGGGAGGTGTCATTACAAGGTCAGTTGGGAGGATTGTTGCAAACCGAAAACGGAGGGAGGGTTGGGGATCAAAAATATTTTCGAATGGAACCAAGCAGCTGTTTTGCATCAGCTTTGGCGCCTGCTCCAACCCACTCGTGATTCTCTTTGGATTGCCTGGTTTCATAATGTGTTGCTCCGTAATAAAGCTTTCTGGACTGCTGCCATGCCCTATAAATGCTGTTGGATTGCTCGAAAGATTCTCAATGCTAGACAACAAGCCTTGCCTCTCGTTGGATATAGGGTGGGCCGTTCTTCTAGGTTTCTCTTCTGGCAGGATCCTTGGGCTCATAAGAAGCCTCTAGCTTTTATCTCGCCTTTTGTTATATCAAATGCTGAGTCTACTGGCCTGGCTCCCATTAGCACTTATCTCCACAATGGAGTTTGGAGGCCTCCTCAATCCAACCACATGGATGTCATTGAGGTTAGACGGTATTACTTGGGATGGTCAGCAGGCAAAATTGGTTAAGCTGGCATCGATATGGGCTTCTATTCGGGACAATGGTCAACCTGTATGCTGGGGAGAAATGGTGTGGAACACTTTCAATATCCCAAAGTGTGCCTTCATTACTTGGCTTGCTATTCGAAACAGGTTACTTACTAGAGATCGCATGATTTCCTTTGGTATGGAGGTGGACCCTAGTTGTGTACTTTGTGGGAATGGGATAGAAACTATAGGCCATCTGTTTATGAACTGCCCGTATTTTAGGCTGTTAAGTAGCGTAATTCCTTTCAGTGTTAATGTTGATTGGACGAGGTGGCAGCAAGGTGATTTCTTCTCATATGGCCTTTCTGGAAAGTTGAAGAAGATAGCGGGGGTTTATCTTACAACTTGTATCTACAATATATGGAAGGAGAGGAACCATAGAGTGCATAACTCAGGGCCTGGACATCCAACTACTGCACTTAGCTTGATTGTTAAGACCACGGTCCGGGAGAAGCTGTTCTCCTGTGCTTCATTCCAAAGGTGGGCTCGGAAAGATCCGTCGCTGGTGCTACTTCTCTATTAGCAGATGGGTGATATTTGACCAAGCTGATTTATTTGTATTGATCGTTATGTATTTCCTTTGATGTTGTTTGCTAGCATATCTAGCATATCTTTGCTGTTCCGCTGAGGGGATGTTTTGCTTTTCGCGGGGTATGCCCCTAGATTTGTAATCTTTTTCTAGTGGTATTTATTTTTTACTTAGCAAAAAAAAAATGTTATATTAGGTCCAAAGTAACATGCTAAGGTAACATATTTTAGCAACATCCATGAAAAATATGTAACGGTAGCCCATCTATGGCGTAGTGCCTTCTGATTCTCAGTGTGATTATCATGATATTCCTGGACTAACTTAGAAGAGTTTCTAAATGCTTTGAGTTTAAACTCATTTTCTGCAATTTGATTCCTGAGAAATTCTTCTATTTCCTTAGCACAGACAATATCATTTTTCAATCTAGCATTCTCTTGAGCTAATGAATCTAGGGGACTGGTTCTAAGCAATAACATTTCATTTTCAGATTTGAGAGTTTCATTCTGTTTAGTTAACTTAGCAATTTCTTCGTGAGCAGCAGATAAACTGTGACAGCCCCAAATCCGGGGTCATGAATCTGGGCCATCACGGACCAACTTCCATTAAAAATCAATATCTCTTGGGCTTTTTTTTTTTATAATTAATACTTATGCAATTGACCCCACAATAATACACACACCAGTCATATGCTCAGAGAACAACATTCACCATAATAAAAGTTTAGAGTTAAACAGTTATTACAATCCCAGAATCATACTTAAGTACATTGTTGAGTGATGCTTCTACAAAAAGCATTTCAACAACCAAATTTATTACAACCTCACACACTTACACACTTAATATACATAAGATCACTAAACCCCTTGCGCTTGTCATCTACCTCGGGAACGGTCGCCAGTACTCGCTCAATAGGTCGCCTTCCCCCTACCCTCTTGCGGGGTGTCGTACGGAGTATTGGCATTGGTCCTAGCTGTATATACATAAGTAGCAAGAGTGAGCTATAATAGCTCAGCAAGATATTATTATAAACTAGAATTTAAAAATGTAACCAAGTATACATGTATATACATATGTAAACGGAAATCAATTATAAACTTTAAGGAAGAATAAAACTCTTATTTAATAATACATCATCCACTTACTATTATAAGAAAGAAATCTAGAATAATACAGTATCAGTTTCTCTTCTTAAATATATAACAATCAATATAATCTTTCAGTGTAATTTTTCAGGATAACATGAATATTTATTTAAATCTCTTACTATCATCTTCTCATTTCCTTCTTATGTAACAATTTTTATAAATTAATATAAAATCAGTTTCTCATCATCTATAACAATAATTCCATCTTTCATATCATCTTCCCTTCTCAGTATACCAATCCGACTTTATCATTTATTCTTTATTCAAATATTGTAGGGGTTTTCACTGTTGCCGAATACGTGAGGCACGATGATCAGTCGCCCTCCGTATCCGTCCCTTTTTACTACCGGTAGACGGAGGTAGGTCTGCCACCATCCCCCAGGAGGAAGGTCTACCACTACATCCTCCTTCGGCAACTCTTGGGCCGAAATGAAATATTAAGTGCTGGACTGTGCAACTTCCACACGGCCTCTTTTTTTTTTTTTTTTTTTTGCTAATTAAAATTTATACCATAGACAAATGATTACATCTCTAGGGGCATACCCCGCGATTAGTATCACATCTACCTAACGGAACAACTAGGAAAAAACCATCAATAATGCTAGATAAACTAGCAATCCACATAGAATTCCAAAATAAACCAAAACCTAATGAACACAGAAAATCTTAAAGAACAACATCACAAAAATAACAACTATGGCATGGGCAACCCAAGCAGCACTGCAACACTGCAGCAAACAGGTTCCACACGGCCTCTTACGCTTACATTAAGTGCTGGACTGTGCAACTTCCACACGGCCTCTTACGCTTACATTAAGTGCTGGACTGTGCAACTTCCACACGGCCTCTTACGCTTACTGTTGTAAATTCCCCTTTTTATAAGATCATCATTCAATTTATCAACACCATTTCACATTTCCATTCCCGTATATCACTTTCATTCTCGCACATTATTTCTATAAAATATATGTATATAACATACACTAAAAAGAATGTTTATAATATAGCATTATAAACCATATAACCCTAGATAACAACTGATACCATTCCTTTATATATCTTTAGATAACAACTGATACCATTCCTTTATATATCTCTATATAACAACTGATACCATTCCTTCATATTCCATTAATCATAAGGCATGTTCACTTCATGCATAACCATCTCTATGTATATTCATATCCATCTCATACTCATACTCATATCCATATTCATATCATACTCATATACCTTCCCTTTTTGCATCGATAATCAAGGAAAACCATTTCTTAACAATATAGTAACAATAGTATCACATATATATATTTCATGAAATAAAGTTTCTTTGAAGATAAATAACTTCCAAGTAGGGATAGAAAAGATCTTGCCTCGGTTTCGGTATCCGGACGGTGTGGCTCGTGTCTCCTCCGGAGTTTCTATAAACACAAAAGGTCCGTCGTTAGAATACTACATCTCTTACTCACTACACTCTTGTATAACATTACCCTTGACACTTTAATATATGTTTAACGTATCATTATTACCCCAAAGGTTCAAGAACTTAACCATTTATAAACTCATTCGAAGTTTCAGGGGTTTTCACCATTTCCCCTAACGACCAGACTTAACTTTAAAAATTCTCAGAAAATATGGATTTCGAATTTTACCATAAGGCCAACTGGTAATGCCTCTTTGACTAACCTACTACCATATCCCAAAATTTTATAATTTTTAAGAATGTCTAATTATGGTAGTTATATCCTCAAAGTTAACACAATTACGGTTTCTCGGTTTTCAAACGTCTTTCACTAAAACTGACTTTTCTCCTAAACCGTTCATCAGATTTTAACGCACTTTATATCAAAACGATCTATGAACTAAGCTCTATCTCATCATGGTCACTTGGGAGTCTGGACAGTAAGGTACCGTACGGGTATAGGGTCCAAAAACAGGGCAGTTTCTGATTCTAACGAAAATCGGACATTATAACGGCTATATTTTCATACTTTCCAAAATCAAACTCCTCCAAATCAATCATCCACCTTATACACCATCACCTACACCATGTGGTCATCTTACCAACCATGGTTACAAGCCCATACTCCTTCCATATTCAATCAACTCAGCTTATAACACACATATAATCATAGTTTCATGACTTATACAAACTTATCCACTAAAACTAACCATAATCCATCATAAACTCAAAAGGGTAAGGATGTTTATACCTTCCTTGATGCTCTTATAAGCACAATCAAGCTTGGTTAACCTTGGTATGGCCTTGGATGGTCCTTGGGAGGCTTTAGATGGATGATCTACACATGGGAATTCAAGAACACTTCCTGACTAATAAAACACGCAACATTGATTGGCCAACACGAAGCCCTTCTGCTCATTTTCTGCTCGAGGCTCCTGAACGAAAGTTGTAGAGCATCTCACAAGGTTTCCAGAAAGCTAAAGATCGCCCAATTTCATTGAGAATTGAGTGAGATATGGCTGTTTTACTGAGACTGATCTGTTTTGGCCGAATGGAATGAAATGAGGTGGGGGAGAGATTTTTTTCTCTTGGTTTGATCTTATCTTGGCTTAATCTTGCTAATTCTAGTGTCTTGTGGAAGATTTGTAAGATATTTGTGGTTAAACCTTGCAAAAGTACTAATTTGCCCCTTTAAAACAAGTTAATGGAAAGTGATATCATTACTATGTCACTTGGATGATCTAATCTCCTAATTTCTTAATTTCCTAAGTAAAATGCCAATCACATTGGTAAATAATAATGTGGTATGTATCCTTGTTATATTACTAATCTTGGTTGCTTGGTCTCCATACTCGTCTAATTGTGATTTGTTTCGAGTATACCTCATTATCTCAGTGGTTTTCGAAATCATTTACAAAATTCAATTTCCCTTGGTATTCTCTTAACTTAATAATCCTTTGGTTTAACCTAAATTCATTAATCCCTCAATATATAATTCTTATAATGTTTCCATGCTCCTTAACATCTAATAGAAGCTTATTCGAAATCAAAATCCTCAAAATCCATGTTTCAGGAATTTCTGAAATCTAACGTCATTTCGAGTCACTTATTTTCATTGTACAATACTAATATGGTTTCTGTTTATTCATTTTCCATTTCCATTATAGAGTACCTATATACCATTTCTCTAAATCCTCGAAATTTACTATTCATGTGACCACTGTAGCATTACTGAAGTTAGGGTTATTACATCCTTCCCCCTTAACAGGATTCCGTCCCGGAATCACGTTAGAAATGTCCATAGATACCTTTTCATCTACACCTTATAACTTCTATATCACTTTCTCCATCCTTTTTCCTTCATAACATCTCTATCTTGTTTGCGCAAAAATACACCAACATAAACTTGCTTGTCATTCATCAACATTCCTCTTTTAATTATGGGTATCGGCCACCACATTGGCCTCTCCTGAATGGTAGTGTATCTCACTTATGGTTTATCCCTATTTTGATCTCTATCATGACATAAAATATACACACTTCGATCTTATTATATCTCGTCTCTGTAAAATCTTCCAGAAATCCGACTGGAATAAAATTCCTTGAAACAATTGTAAGAAAATACTTCCTATAATATATATTTCCTGTTCGTATCCAAACAAGTCTGTGGTTTACCCCCAAAATACTATTATTCTCCTTTTCATAGAATTTCTAACCCCTAACAGATACTGATTTTCCTTATCTAGATTGTCAACCTACATATACCATTCATTGACCACATTTATTTCTTAACCAAACATTTACACTAAAGATTTAAATACTAAAAAAATGTTCACCTGCATCTGTATCCGGCTTTTTCAATGCTTCTCCTAAAGTTATATTATACACTCTGGCAGTAGGTTTATTTGAAACAGTCATACTTTGTCCCGGCGCAGATGACCCACCGGAACGGCAATCTCTAGCAAAGTGTCCTAGTTTCCCACATTGATAACACTTGATATCAATCTTGTCAGTTGATGTGCACTGATTATAATAGTGTCCTTTCTGTCCGCACTTAAAGCAAGTTACTTTCGACCTCCTACAAACTCCCGTATGCTTCCTACCACACGTTTTACAGTCTGGAAATGGTGTTCGAGATTGATTAAACTAAAAGGTTCCTGTGGATCTACCACCCTGATTCACCGTCTCACTAACAGTCTTGTTACTCCCTGTCTTTCCCACAAACTGAGATTTTTGTCCCTTACAAACCTTGTTAAAGTAACTTCCTTCGCTTGAACCTCCTTTCTGACCCTCACATCTCCTTTTCTTACTTTCTCGTCCCATCTGATTTTGTTCGTTATGAGCATTTTCATTCTGTCTATTTCGTCTTCCTTCATCTCTCTCATTTTCTCTTGCATTCGTTCTATTTTTACGCTTAGGCGGCATGGTTCTGTATATAACAATATTCTTCATTAATCACCCAAATTTAGGGTACAACATACATCATTCCCATATACATCATTCTCATATACACAATTATATCCCTAGTTAACTCATCTATATACCATAATATTCTCAACTCAACTTTAGCAAATAAGCGTATCACCTTTAGTACAATAACCTTTTCATTTAAGTCAATCACCTTATATACATCAATATTCTTGAATCTCAACATTTAATATCAAAATACGATAAAATTAGGCAAAATACATAAACTTCATTAATTATCCCCACTTCCTTTGTTTATCCTTATTCTAATTCTATCCTCAAAATACACCTTACTCTCAATAGTAAATCTCAATTATGCCTTAAAATTCCTCATATTCCTTTCTCTCTTATATTGAAACGCTTCTAACTCTAATTATCTCTTATTGAAATTTCCCTTTGAATCTCCAGTTCCCTTGTATAATCACATATATATACTCTAAACATTGCTTCCCTTATCCCATCCATTACTGAAACCTTCGATATTCGAAACAATTGATAGAATTCAAGAGACCTTAAATTTAAACGAACCCAGATATAAGCAAGGGTCCCACAACAATTTATAACATTAAGAGTTTTAAATAACCTTTATTCGAAACAAAAGAATATTTGAGAAATCAATATGATGGAAGAACCCGTACGTCACACAAGTGAGGGCGTCCCCTCCGACTTTCTATCACACAGACAGATTGTCCCCGTGTATACATATAGGGCTACTCCTCTTAGTTGGAATAAGAAGTATAAAGAAAATTTTAAATCACGATGATAAATACCACCTTTCAAAAATAATTTTAGAGAAATATTTTGACTAAGATAGATCGAATAGAATTTTGAAATACATTCCAGAGGTACCAGAAAATTTTGAAAAGATACCGACCCTTAATGAATAAGAGGTGCCAGATCACAACTGGATTTACCCACCAGTAGAGGAAAATTTGAAACTCAATAACATAATTTAGCAGGGATTTAGAAAATTTAAGAATAGGTACCGTTAATAGCCTCTGCCCAATTTAAAATCCCAAATAACGGAAGGTTTTCCTCAAATACCATATATATCTAAGACTGCGTACTCTCCAAAATTTCTTGAATTTGGCACTTATCCTTTAGCCTTAAACTATCGTCTTATATTCCCAGTTACCGTCATTTACCTAGTCTTGACTTGGCTCGATACTTTCTGCCTTTATCCATAATAGAACACAACCCTCTAATCGATATACTTACGTAATATTGATCGTCTTAGCCTGACACTGCTCCGGTATCAAGGACCCTTCAAATTATACTTCTAAATTGTATATTCTAACATACCACACATACTCACAATATTTTCTAATGTACACTTCCTGTTACCTCAATTATTCCCTTTTTCTCATATCAGTCCCATGTGCTACTTAAACTTGACACTTTTGGCATAATAACCTTTATTAGCAATAATCTATAAAATCATAATCACTGCTTAGAATAAACGCTTCGTTCGATAAACCCCCCTTGAACTTGATGGAAGTTCACAATTTTATATCATAACTAATACATTTATTATTATCACTCTTGTTCCTGAGCATTATGACTCTAAGCTCTGATACCAAACTGTGACAGCCCCAAATCCGGGGTCATGAATCTGGGCCATCACGGACCAACTTCCATTAAAAATCAATATCTCTTGGGTTTTTTTTTATAATTAATACTTATGCAATTGACCCCACAGTAATACACACACCAGTCATATGCTCAGAGAACAACATTCACCATAATAAAAGTTTAGAGTTAAACAGTTATTACAATCCCAGAATCATACTTAAGTACATTGTTGAGTGATGCTTCTACAAGAAGCATTTCAACAACCAAATTTATTACAACCTCACACACTTACACACTTAATATACATAAGATCACTAAACCCCTTGCGCTTGTCATCTACCTCGGGAACGGTCGCCAGTACTCGCTCAATAGGTCGCCTTCCCCCTACCCTCTTGCGGGGTGTCGTACGGAGTATTGGCATTGGTCCTAGCTGTATATACATAAGTAGCAAGAGTGAGCTATAATAGCTCAGCAAGATATTATTATAAACTAGAATTTAAAAATGTAACCAAGTATACATGTATATACATATGTAAACGGAAATCAATTATAAACTTTAAAGAAGAATAAAACTCTTATTTAATAATACATCATCCACTTACTATTATAAGAAAGAAATCTAGAATAATACAGTATCAGTTTCTCTTCTTAAATATATAACAATCAATATAATCTTTCAGTGTAATTTTTCAGGATAACATGAATATTTATTTAAATCTCTTACTATCATCTTCTCATTTCCTTCTTATGTAACAATTTTTATAAATTAATATAAAATCAGTTTCTCATCATCTATAACAATAATTCCATCTTTCATATCATCTTCCCTTCTCAGTATACCAATCCGACTTTATCATTTATTCTTTATTCAAATATTGTAGGGGTTTTCACTGTTGCCGAATACGTGAGGCACGATGATCAGTCGCCCTCCGTATCCGTCCCTTTTTACTACCGGTAGACGGAGGTAGGTCTGCCACCATCCCCCAGGAGGAAGGTCTACCACTACATCCTCCTTCGGCAACTCTTGGGCCGAAATGAAATATTAAGTGCTGGACTGTGCAACTTCCACACGGCCTCTTACGCTTACATTAAGTGCTGGACTGTGCAACTTCCACACGGCTTCTTACGCTTACATTAAGTGCTGGACTGTGCAACTTCCACACGGCCTCTTACGCTTACTGTTGTAAATTCCCCTTTTTATAAGATCATCATTCAATTTATCAACACCATTTCACATTTCCATTCCCGTATATCACTTTCATTCTCGCACAGTATTTCTATAAAATATATGTATATAACATACACTAAAAAGAATGTTTATAATATAGCATTATAAACCATATAACCCTAGATAACAACTGATACCATTCCTTTATATATCTTTAGATAACAACTGATACCATTCCTTTATATATCTCTATATAACAACTGATACCATTCCTTCATATTCCATTAATCATAAGGCATGTTCACTTCATGCATAACCATCTCTATGTATATTCATATCCATCTCATACTCATACTCATATCCATATTCATATCATACTCATATACCTTCCCTTTTTGCATCGATAATCAAGGAAAACCATTTCTTAACAATATAGTAACAATAGTATCACATATATATATTTCATGAAATAAAGTTTCTTTGAAGATAAATAACTTCCAAGTAGGGATAGAAAAGATCTTGCCTCGGTTTCGGTATCCGGACGGTGTGGCTCGTGTCTCCTCCGGAGTTTCTATAAACACAAAAGGTCCGTCGTTAGAATACTACATCTCTTACTCACTACACTCTTGTATAACATTACCCTTGACACTTTAATATATGTTTAACGTATCATTATTACCCCAAAGGTTCAAGAACTTAACCATTTATAAACTCATTCGAAGTTTCAGGGGTTTTCACCATTTCCCCTAACGACCAGACTTAACTGTAAAAATTCTCAGAAAATATGGATTTCGAATTTTACCATAAGGCCAACTGGTAATGCCTCTTTGACTAACCTACTACCATATCCCAAAATTTTATAATTTTTAAGAATGTCTAATTATGGTAGTTATATCCTCAAAGTTAACACAATTACGGTTTCTCGGTTTTCAAACGTCTTTCACTAAAACTGACTTTTCTCCTAAACCGTTCATCAGATTTTAACGCACTTTATATCAAAACGATCTATGAACTAAGCTCTATCTCATCATGGTCACTTGGGAGTCTGGACAGTAAGGTACCGTACGGGTATAGGGTCCAAAAACAGGGCAGTTTCTGATTCTAACGAAAATCGGACATTATAACGGCTATATTTTCATACTTTCCAAAATCAAACTCCTCCAAATCAATCATCCACCTTATACACCATCACCTACACCATGTGGTCATCTTACCAACCATGGTTACAAGCCCATACTCCTTCCATATTCAATCAACTCAACTTATAACACACATATAATCATAGTTTCATGACTTATACAAACTTATCCACTAAAACTAACCATAATCCATCATAAACTCAAAAGGGTAAGGATGTTTATACCTTCCTTGATGCTCTTATAAGCACAATCAAGCTTGGTTAACCTTGGTATGGCCTTGGATGGTCCTTGGGAGGCTTTAGATGGATGATCTACACATGGGAATTCAAGAACACTTCCTGACTAATAAAACACGCAACATTGATTGGCCAACACGAAGCCCTTCTGCTCATTTTCTGCTCGAGGCTCCTGAACGAAAGTTGTAGAGCATCTCACAAGGTTTCCAGAAAGCTAAAGATCGCCCAATTTCATTGAGAATTGAGTGAGATATGGCTGTTTTACTGAGACTGATCTGTTTTGGCCGAATGGAATGAAATGAGGTGGGGGAGAGATTTTTTTCTCTTGGTTTGATCTTATCTTGGCTTAATCTTGCTAATTCTAGTGTCTTGTGGAAGATTTGTAAGATATTTGTGGTTAAACCTTGCAAAAGTACTAATTTGCCCCTTTAAAACAAGTTAATGGAAAGTGATATCATTACTATGTCACTTGGATGATCTAATCTCCTAATTTCTTAATTTCCTAAGTAAAATGCCAATCACATTGGTAAATAATAATGTGGTATGTATCCTTGTTATATTACTAATCTTGGTTGCTTGGTCTCCATACTCGTCTAATTGTGATTTGTTTCGAGTATACCTCATTATCTCAGTGGTTTTCGAAATCATTTACAAAATCCAATTTCCCTTGGTATTCTCTTAACTTAATAATCCTTTGGTTTAACCTAAATTCATTAATCCCTCAATATATAATTCTTATAATGTTTCCATGCTCCTTAACATCTAATAGAAGCTTATTCGAAATCAAAATCCTCAAAATCCATGTTTCAGGAATTTCTGAAATCTAACGTCATTTCGAGTCACTTATTTTCATTGTACAATACTAATATGGTTTCTGTTTATTCATTTTCCATTTCCATTATAGAGTACCTATATACCATTTCTCTAAATCCTCGAAATTTACTATTCATGTGACCACTGTAGCATTACTGAAGTTAGGGTTATTACATAAACTAACATGATCTCAGCACTTAAATCTTCAATGGTATGCTTATACTCAGTTTTAGACATATCAAGTAAAACAAGAGATGGTACCTGATTAGATGAACTTGAAGCTTCTTCATCAGATTTGGCCATGAGGGCTAAGTTCACAAACTCTTCTTCTTCTTCATCTTCAGAATCATCCCAGCATTTTCCTTCAGCCACATAGGCTCTTCCTTGATTCCTTTTAAACTGATTTCCAGATCCTTTTCCCTGATTCTGTCTTGGTCTTCTACACTTAGTAGCAAAATGACCTAGCTCATTGCAGTTATAACACCTGAACTTCGACCTATCCACCATCCCTGTCTTGTATCCTCCTCTTGTGGCACCACCAGTGGCTTTTGAAAAACTTCCCTTGTTGAACTTTTTTTTTTTGCTAATTAAAATTTTATACCACCGACAAAAGATTACATCTCTAGGGGCATACCCCGCGATTAGTAACACATCTACCTAGCGGAACAACTAAGAAAACAACATCAATAGTGCTAGATAAACTAGCAATCAACAACAACATAACACGAATCTAAACAAAAGTAACAACTATGCCATGGACATCCTGACAAATTCGCTTTTGCGTAGCGACATGGCAAACTCCATGTCCGTCTTTGGTATTAACTTTATCATCATGGAAACACAAGCCTTGGCAAAAACCACAAACCCATAATGCGGTCCAAGCAAACAACCGACCATAGTAGGCAACAACCTAACATCACCAACCACTAAAAACAAACTGTAGTCTTCCACCTCTGAGTTTGCATTTGCCTTCGGGGTCATAATGTTAGGATAAAAATCCTCAACTTCAAAATTAATTGACAGTTGGCTGTGAATTCCTTCATCGCCCGAATTAATTCTCATTATGTAATCTGCCATCGCCTTGTTGACAGCATTTCCCATGGTTCGAAAAACACCCTGACCTATATTGGAGTGTAGCAACAACAAAGTACCAATCGCAATGTGCATAATGACAGTAGTAATAATACGGATGCGTGACCCGTAGTTCACATTTCAAGAATATCCCACAATCCCATACTCAATAGAGTCCATGACAATATCCTTCACAGGACACAGTATGCCCTTCATCCACCAGATGCATTCAAATAAATTGAACACCAACATTGTTGTGCCCACCAGATTTTTGACAAACCTGCTATATGGAAAATGGAAAAATTAATAAACCCCATTGCATAGGCCAACCTAAAATGGAAAAATTAATAAACCCCATTGCATAGGCCATCTCAATGACACACGGTTCCTAGTCCGCCAACATCTTTGATCTGCAAAACCACCTTCTCCTCGTCATCCAACACCTCTTCAATCTTCAAAGATGGCATCTGTGTTGGTTGTGAACTTTGTGATGGTTCACTTGGACAAGCTACTTGTGGTTCATGAGCTAAAAAGGCTCCTGACATGTTTGCTAACTTTCCTTTGGTTCCAGTTTGAATAGCTCTCTTTTGAAAAAGTTCGAGTTCATATGATTTGAGCACACCATAAAGAGTTTCAAGAGAGACATCATTCAAGTTTCTTCCTTCTCTTATGGCTGTGACCTTGTGCTCAAGATGCTCAGGGAGAGTGAGCAGAAATTTGATGTTAATCTCCTTTCTATCATAGAACTTTCCATGAATTTGTAACTCAGCTATTAGCTTACTGAACCTCTCAAACATGTGTGTAAGTTCTTCGCCTGGTTTAGCCATAAAGGCTTCATATTGTGATACAAGAATTTGCCTTTGATTTTCACGAACCTCTTCACTTTCTTCACACTATAACATAGGAGAAAACTCTGATTTTCTCTTCTGGCATGATCCCTGGGTCCACAAAAAACCTCTTCTTGATATTTCCCCATCCATTATATCTACAGCTGAGTCCACGAGTGCAGTCAGTATCAATGTCTACCTCCGAAATGGGACTTGGGACTTACCATCTTCGAACCATAATGATGTGATTGAAATTAGACGGATGGTGCAACATATTCAAATTCATAAGTCTGATTCCATTACGTGGGATGGAATGTTACCAAAGAATGTCAAAATGTCCACTATCTGGTCCTCCATGCGGGAAAAGGGAAGTTATGTTCAGTGGTTAAACATGGTCTGGGGAAAATTCAATATCTCGAAATGCTCATTCATCACATGGTTAGCCATCAAAAACAGGCTTCTCACGAAGGATAGAATGCTTATGTTCGGAATGCAGGTTGATCCAAAATGTGTCTTGTGTGGGGTGGATGATGAATCGGTTAGCCACATTTTCACTGCTTGCCCATTCTTTGATATTATTAGCAGGTCTATGCCATTCTGTTTCTCGAGGAACTGGTCCAACTGTCAGTCAGGCAATTGCATTGCTACTCAGCTAGGGGCAAAGGAGGAATCAATTGCTCAACTGTTTTTTAGCACAGCTATCTACCATGTTTGGAAGGAGCGTAATTACCGCATGCACAACCATGGGCCTGGCCACCCAACCTCAGTGGTCAGCAGTGAGATAAGGCGTATGGTGCGCGAGAAACTGTTCTCATGTAACTTGTTTAAGGTTTGGGTTCGAAAGGACCCGACCATCCTCTTATTTATCATGTAAAAGAATAGGTTAGGTACATCTGAAATGTTGAGTAGGGTTTACCTTCTTATTCTTTGTATCATGTTGATTTGTAGTATTAGCATGGATGTTGTCTCGCGGGGTATGCCCCTAGTCATGTATTAGCTGTTCCTTTGGTATAAATTTTTTAATTAGCAAAAAAAAAAAAAAAACTCTATCTTACTCCATAATTAGCAAAAAAAAACTCTATCTTACTCCACATCTCTTTTGCAGATGTACATCCCATGACAATACCACACATGGCTTTGTCTAATGTAAGAGAATCGAGTAAGATAAGTTGTAAGTAGTCGTCTAAAACTACTTTCTCCTTTTCAGTCTCTGTGTACTCTGAAGGCTTCTTAGCAACCTAGTGGAATGAGTTCATCATTCACAGTAGCAGCAGCTACTTCCTTCTGAGGTATGAAGGGGCCGTTTTCAAGGATTTCCAAGTACAGTGGATGGGCAGCTTTGATAAATAACAAGATCTTTCTTTTCCAGAAATTGTAGTTCTCTTTATCAAAGACTAGAATCTTGATTCCACTTGACTTCTGAACACTCGTCATGATCTTCAGATTTGTATATCAATCTAGATGCTCTGATACCAGTTGTTGGTCCCGGAGTATTGCAGAAGGGGGGGTTGAATGCAATACTGATAAAATTACATGATTGCTTTGTGTGCGTACATGTGCATAGAAAAGAATCTGAGATGTGTATCTAAGTAGACTAAGATACTCTGTTGTCTCTATCGCATGGGGTGTTGAGCTGCCTGATAGTGTTAGTGCCCTAGAGACAATGTAATTGTGCTTCTAGGATAAACTATTTTGTTATTCAGTGATTATGTTATATCGATTATTCAACAATGATTTATTATGTCTTTATTTACTGCGATATAAATATTAGAACAATAAATGTCCTTGGAATATGTAACATGTATTCTATATCTTTAAGTATGTGACTTAAAAATGAGATTATAAGAATAGTGTTAATATTCCTAAATATCCCTAATTGAGCATTATTAATATGGGACAGTTATAATGCATAAAGATTAGTATGTTTGTTGGATGATGACCACGTCTCATTGGTCATAGGTATAGTGATACTAAAGTCAAGGACATAGGTGCATGTAATATTCTACATGGCACTGGATTGACCCACAGTGAGTTTCTACATGTTGATAATGTCATTAGAAAGACTCATAGTGATAATGGTGTAATGATCCTTAGACTTGAGATCATTATATTTCTATACGAGGATTAATATACTTTGACTACATTAAAAGTTACCTTTGACCGGGTGATGATAAAAATGTACATCGGGTATATTATGAGACGTATAAGAAATATGAATGATAGCTAAAGGATTTAACCCTCCTATTATTAGGAGAGATATTATTGGCCTCTTGATTGAGTGAGACTATGAAAATGCATGGCCATGCTCAAATATTGATTTGTTTTTAATAGTCTACTCATTGATCAAGGAAACCCGGATTAAACATTGATGAGGATGACTGATAACATGCCTCGAGTTTAATCTATAATATATATGGTTAAAGGGATTATATTACACGGAAACATTAATCATGAAAAGGTTTAATTGGATCACCAATTATTATTATTACTTGGGTAGCAATGATGTATTACTAGATGCCACTCATTGTTTATAATTTTATTATTGGATATTAAAATTATTGCCAACGTAATAATAACCTAAAGGGTTACACAATAAGAACGTTTAAAACGGAGACTTATTTAAATTACGAATTTAAATATATATATATATTATTATTATTTCGAATTATATAATTGATTAAGTAGGACTTGATTAATTATAATATAATTCGAATTAATATTAAAACCAAAATCAGATTGGGTTTAAGGAAGCCCAAAACAGATTTAGGTTTTAAGCCCAAACTCTTTCTCTATAAATACATAAGATGTATTGTTTTTAGGGTTAAGCTTTTGCCAAAATCGTTTTAGCAAAAACCCTAGCAGCTAGAGTGAGAGAGAGAGAGAGATTGAGGGCAGATTACGGCTAGTACCAACTCCGGAGATTGTGGAGACAATCGTGCGTTCGTGTGGACTAATTAGCGAAGCAGATCTCAAGAAGAGGACTGTGTGGTGATCGTTCTTGGACCTCCATCTATCAACCGAATCGGAAAGCTTTTAAAAGGTACAGATTCTGTTCTCCATAATCAACATGTCTTATACACGGATCCTAGGGTTAGGTTTCGGTTTTTTATTGTTTATTATTGTTTTTCCGTTGCGTTTGTTGCCCCGAAACCTATCACTGCTGTCATTTTCAAGTGGCAGCTCATTACAATTTGCACACCCATGTGACTTTCCTAAATTGCTATACAGACAGGATAAACCTTACAAGTAAAGCAACCTAGATTCTTTCTATTTCTAGCTAATACAATTCTAGTAGATGTGGATATTACATACACCTCGTATTGACCAGCCTTGTCTTGTGCTCTTAAGCTTCTATCGTAGTCTTTGCAGGTCTGCTACAAACGATAGAGTATTGCAGCAAATCTGTTTCTTGAACATGTAACCTGTCACGGGATTTGACTGAGAAAAATATCCAAATCAAATAATTCAATGTGACAGTAACCTTAACCGCCGAGTGTGCTATCAAAGAAATATTCAGTAGTTGACAGTACGAGGTCCCGCCAATGTTGCTGTCGGAACTCCAGACTTGTTGTCAAGTGTGAGAATGTTACTGTCCCATGCTTCAGCCAATGTTGCTGTCGGATATAGCTTTGTCGTGACTTTGCAATTTGTCTTCTTGTAACCTTATTGTCAAGAACATGATAGTAACTTTTATTCTTGCTGTCTTCTAGATGTATTCCTTGAGGCTTGAACAAATGTATGAACTTCTCCCAAATCATACAATTATTACATGACAGCAATTATTCGATTACAAAGACATACTCTGGCTGCGACAGTATGTTCAACTTAGTAAAAACTAAGTACAGGGAAATATAGTTAAGTTGTCTTTATGCTATCACCCATAAATCCCAACATCTTTTCTATAATTTTAAACTAAAATATCTCATTTTCTAACATATATTTTTTTACTTCTTTTTCGACTATTATCTTTTCTAACTAAAATCTATTCTTTCCAAAACTTGGCTTTTTTACTTTCTTTTTTTCAAGCTATTACCTTTTCAAATATGGATTTTATCTATAATTAAGTAAGGGTAAATAAGTAAAATCAACAAGTACCGTATCGACCGACCGACCGACCAAACTTTTAATATTTCGGCTTTTATATAATAATATAGATATAGATAAGAATATAATTAACTTAAGTAGAATTAAATTTTTTTAAAAAAATACATTTAAATTTATGAAAATAAATTAGTAACTAAGGAGTGAGAAACAAAATACTCGTAATTGTTGCTTTAAAATAAAGGTATTTAATGGAAGGTGATTTATGCACACCCTAAACTTATTTATGCACATCCTAGATTTGTTATTCACATGTTAATCTTGTATTTTTTTTTTATGGCATAATCTTACCCAAATTGCACGATTATGCATAATTTTCTTTCTAATAAAATGTTTTATGAATTTTGAAATTAAATTATTATTATTAAAATTTTATTACTTGTCTTAATTTTATTAGTTCAATTATATCCACGACTTACTATAAATATGAATATCCAACTCAACAAATAACCAATAGAAAATTAGCAAAAAAAAAAACAAAAACAAATAACCAATAGAAAAATACGAAAAAGAAAAATAATTTTAGATATGTTTTATTATTTTCAAAGTAAAATAATGAGTAGTTCCTTCAAGTTACAATTTACTCATTTCTAATCACATTTACTAATTATTTTTTTCCTATATTTTCTTTCATATTTACTAATAAATTTATAGAATATTTTTTTTATAATAATAATTATTATTTTTCTAATTTAAAACTCATATTAATAATAATAATAATAATAATAATAATAATAATAATAATAATAATAATAATAAAAGGATGCTTACAAAAATAAAAGAAGTCACCCTTAGCACTGTTATCTTTCTACCATCCTTTTTAAGCAAGTAGAGGTAAATAAGATGATCAATATTTTTGGGATAACTTTTTTCGAGAATAAGTCAACTTATTTTAAGACAAAGTTAGATATTTCTAACATTCCAACTTATTTTCCAACTTATTTTTGCAACTTATTGAAGCTCAAAGATACATTAAACATTTGTATAAAAAAAATTAAAAAAAAATTATCAAAATATAAAATTTTTACTCGAAAATAAGTCATAAGCCGACATAATTAAGCTATGCAAAACAGGCCAAATATAATATACAAAATAAGAGATTAAGAATATTTTAATAAAAAATATAGATAAGGATGTGCACGAATAACTTTAGATTTAGGTCCCTATTGCAAAGTCGGAGCTTTGTTGGTGGTGTTACACGTACGCCCCCAAAATACCGTTAGTAATCGTCTTTGGTCAATATTCACATTCATTTTCACCGAGAGAGGGAGAGGAGTTGAGAGAGAGAGAGAGAGGAGAGAGAGAGAGGAGAGATGTCGTCTACAACGTTTCAACGGTTGTCGGAGAGAACCAAGAACTCGAAGGCGTTCTTCTACGGCTTCTGTGCCGTACTAGGGTCCATTCCCGTCACGCTTGGCTACTTTACTATGAAGTTTACCAACTCTAATAACGCTCTTCTTGAAGCTCGTTTGCGCCAGTCTGCTGATCCTAATCTCACTGTAATCGTCTTGAAGCTCTTTTGATTTATATTTGTGGGTTTTTGTTTTTTTCTTTTTTAAATTTACTAGACCTCATTCAATTTATTACTTAGCTCCTGTTTAATCGAAACCCTAATTGGAGTTGTAAATGCCCTAATCTCCTTTTTAATTGACTGCCTCGTGTAGTGAAATTTACTTTGAGAAAAAAACATACCCAAACCAACGTTGTGTCTGTGTTTCCCCTGTTTCGTTGTTCTAGAAGACTCTATTAATAATAAGCTCTTCTTTTCCCTGGTCATTGTTGCCATACCAAAGTTCAGCTTGTGACCATTAAAATCTTTTCCCAAATTTTGTCGTGTTCGCTCACTGTTAACTGTTGTTGTTGCAGAATAGTTGGTAGTATTGTTTTAACAGATAGGGTTGATGGCCTCCTCCAAATTTTTTTTGGCTTGTCAAATTGTTGCTAACTCGTATTGATGCTTGTCACTAAGTTCACTAAATGCTTATGAGAAGCATTTTTTTGTTTATTTAGTTGTAGTTGTTCACTAAATGCAAATTTTCTACCATGAAATTTGCAAGGAGTATGACTAGGAAGAAGAATGGTGCATTCCTTCTCAAATTATTGGGTTTGCGTGTTAGGCTTTCCAGAAATGGAGTGGAGGAAATAATTATAATTATATACATTTTCCCGCAGAATAGTATAAATTCCATTCCCTCCCAGTTTCAATCATCCTAATCATGTACCACAACAATGTTATTTCTATTAAGGGGAGTAATACTTCTACAAATTTAATTGTTATTTCTGCAAGCAAAGTTCATCAAATAAGCATTACTGCTTGCTGGTTTGTATATGAGCTAAAGGTCGTTAAAACTCGTGTCAATAACAATTTTACTTGTGTTCCCTTCATTGGAAATGTATTGGGTTGATATGAGCACTGTAGTATCCTTGTCTTGACCAATGGCTTGCAAATATATGTTTATTTATTCAATCACAACATCTTTTAGGTCACCTTTGACCTGTACTGATGTACGACAAGGTAGGGATGGAGGGATTAAGAACTTGTCTCAAAATGAACCCACATATTTATTCTCAAATCTCAATTTTATCAAAATCAATACAGATACAACTCCCCCCAAATAACAAAAATTACAATTTAAAATCGTGACTATAAGGAAATGCTCCTAATTGATTTATCCTTCCTTATAATTACTAGTTACCATTATTATTTAAAGGTGAAAACTCCTTTTATGACATCTACTACCTTAATCTAGAGCTGAATATGTTTTTATTTATTTTTAATTTTTTTGATAGGTGAAAAACACCTGTTTTGTGAAACTTTTCAACTGCATCTGTGGCAGTAACTAAAATCTGCCGAAATATTTCTGTTTAGACTTTGGAGTTGCGATGTTCTAAAATAAGCACTTTAAAGTTGATATTATCTGAATTTTATTAAATAACAACATTTTCTATAATAATTGTGTTTGGCTCATCGATCGTGATTTGAGTTCTCGACAAGCTCATTTTTTGGTTCTTGGGGGAAGTTTCTTTATCTACGAAGAGAACTAATAAATGGTGTTTTGACTTAAGTATGTGATTTAGATGGTGAGGGAGGCTGACAACACTTGTGCTTTTAAATTTTTCTCTAACACTATTATTTAACTACCATAAGTTTTCCACTGCAACTGCATAAGTGGCAGTAACTAAAATGTGCTGATATATTTTGGTTTAGACCTCGGAATTGCCTTGTTCTGAAATTCAGCACTTTAAAGCCTTTTGTATACCAGTAGACAACTTTCTTTATAGTTTGGCCCAGGGACATTGATTTGAGTTTTTGAGTCTTTGACAAGCACATTTGTTGGTTCGTCCAAGTTTCTTTATCTATGAAGAAATTGGCCCAGGGACATTGATTTGAGTTTTTGAGTCTTTGACAAACACATTTGTTGGTTCTTGGTCCAAGTTTCTTTATCTATGAAGAAAACTAATGTTTGACGTTTTGACTTGAATATGTGATTTAGAAGGTGGGGACGGCCACGACAGCGAAAATGAATGAATTTCTTGGGGAACTGCAGAGGAAAGAGAAGCAGAAGGCAGATGACAGATATTTTGCTGCTTTGGGATGGAGACCTCCACCCTCCAAAAACCCTGGTGTTTCAACTCAACCAGATGTAGAGGAGGCAAGCAAAAACATAATAGATGGGGATGTTAAGAAGTTCGCCTGATGCTTTAAATATCTGGCTGATCTTGGATATATATTTACCCCTGCTACTAGTTTACCACCGTTGTCGAACCAAAAGAACATCCAAAAGATTGAGAACAAGTAGTCTGATGATGGTTTAATCTACTTTGTGGTTGGATGGATAATTATTACGCAAAGGAGAATCATTTCTTTGTATCTTGATATTAGGTTTCTTTTAATACTTTTGGCATCTTGATCTGGTCGGCCATATATTTAGTTTTCTTTTAATAAATTTGGTGACTTCAAACTGATCTGTTGCACTTGCACACTTGATGAAAACATTATTTGTTCTGTATTTCATAAATTAAACAATTTTTTTTGATTTTGTGCTATTCATTTTCTTTTATTTGCAAACAAATAAAAACTTATTATGAATTTATAAAATATGAGCACGAGCTGGTCTTCTTAAAATATGTACAATACTTGAGGTTGCTTGGTTTTTAACACAATGGACTGAACGGTTATTCAAGTCCTTCTGGTGGACCTGCTTGACAAGGCATGAATACTGAAATTTACTGCTTGCTCGGAACAAGTGCAGTGCAAGATGTACAAGTTGGTTGTGTTTGCATGTAATTTTTCTCCAGCAGCATATCATGAATCATCCAGTATACAACCTAATACGACTGCTGATCTGCTGGCGGCAAATAGGACAGTTTGACACTTGCGTTCCACATTCTCTACAAGTCTGCCAAGATAAGAAGAGAGAACCAGTAATTTATAATCAGTGATAACAATCTGCTTGCAAGTTTATAATGATTGGTGAACCTCACCATGTGTCCGCAATTGAAAGCCATGTCCTTGTTGTTGGTCAGGCAAATAGGACATACCTACATCCAGAAATAGCAAAAAGTTACTACTGCATCAAAGTTTAATCAGCCTGTGAAGCATTATACAAACCTGTAGAAGAGAAATGCTTGAACTATTCTGAACTATTACAGAATGCAATGGAAGGATAGTTTTAAAGAGGTTGACAACAAATCTAGTCTATGCTGAACTAATCCCAAGTAAATTGGCCTGTCAGTGATTGGTTAAGACCGGGACCGATACAAATTGAATTGTGCACACTCGAGCACATCTATGCATAAGATTGCGAAGTTTTTTTTAACCATCTGGAAGCACATCTATGCATAAGATTGTGAAGTTTTGTACAACCTGGAGTTGTACTTTTCCATTTATTAGCTAACTTAATGTTATATCTCAATAAGTTTGAGATCAACAAAAAACGGACATTCACATGAAAACATTAGAAAAAAGTATATCTTCTTTTCTTGCCTGATATCTGTCATCTTCTTGGGATGTTGAAAGATTGTTTGGTTCCCTGGTTGAAGATACTACACGAGGTGTGTAGGGAATTGGAGGAGGGCGTGGAACAATTTTCTTTGCTTTGCCTGTAACATTCCTTCTTTTTTTTTCCCCAGCACAAATAAAATTATTAAACAAGAGAGAAGCAACAGGAATATAACACAGGAAATCAGAATACCTAAAATTAAATCTAGGTACACTGCTATTGCGAAAAAAACACAAATTAATTATGAAAATAATTTAAACGATAATTTATAGGCCAGATGAAATTTTCCTACCCAACTAGACCAAACTCAGTGGCAGCTTTATACTGAATGGGAATCTCCATGAGAGCAGCAACAGCAAATGCAGTTTCCTTTTCGGAGAGAGTTACATTTTTGGACAAAATAGCTGTAAAATTAACGAACTGCAGATACAAAACACAACCAACCAAATTTATTATCAAATGGAAGACTACTAGCTTTTATTTTACACCTCACACTAGTAACGAACTTGATATCACCCACACAAGAGGAGCTATACCTGAAAGTTATCAAATTTACGTGCAGGTATCTTGTCGTCAAATTTTTTCATATCTTCCCAAGGTCCATCTCCAACGCCAACAAGTACAATTGAGAGAGGATGCACACTGGTTATTAAAACGTTAAAACTTAATCTATATTTCAATATTTTAAAAAATTACTGTTGAAAATTCATTTGTTACAGTCCACATTTGTTTTTCAAAATATTGAATCCAGCTCTTCAGGAAAGGAAAGTGATGTACTTGAAGAGACAGAGCTAGTTTAATGAAAAGTCACGCAACCAAGGAAACCAGAGAGGGAATACCACAATGCTGTTTCTTTAGGCATGACACAGAGTCACAGACAACTCAAAAGAAAATGATGCGACTGAAAAATATCATACAAAAAAACATTCTATTACTATTTAAAACTTTAAGTTGCTACAGAATTGTGCTGTGTAAAGTGTAGTAGAAGTACACACCTGCTCTAAGCTATATTTAGAACACATCACTATCATTCAACTAGGAAACTTGATTTTGTAAAATGATGTGTATCAAGTTAGTATGCAGAATACTTTGATAGTTATAGTTGCATAGCGTGTATGCTACAATTTTACCCAAATCCCCACATAACTGAATCTCTTCTACTAGCAAAATCGCATTTAAGAACTTCGAATTAAACTATGAAACCGCCTGACATGGCTATTATATGAAGAATGAAAAACATGGTAAAACCTTGCGTTGACGATTGATTGTATTGTTTTTTCTTCTTGCGGACTGAGTTCCTTTTCACGTATATCAGCACTACGTGTGACCTTCATGATAAAATCAACAATTAGAACAGTACTTGGCATACTTGCCTGGTGTGTGTGTGTGTGAGAGAGAGAGAGAGAGAGAGAGAGGGAGAGAGCGGGAGAGAGGGAGAGAGGGAGGGAGAGAGAGAGTAACCTGCCCATCTGCTATTATGACCAGAATGTGGTATTGTCCACCACTTTTTTCTACTACATCAATTGCAGCATCAACTACAGGTCCATAAGATGTTGGACCTTGAAGACAATCATGTGCGTTATGGACATATCAATATTACTATATTTCATTCATGGTTTTCTCCAGAAATTAAGGTGATATTCAAGAATTATCATAAAAAACTTTGTACTTAGTGGCAAGAAAAGAATTAAAAGAAAAATTCTCACCTGACAATTTAATGTTTGGGGCCACCCTCCTATAGCAATCTAAAACTTCTTCAAATCCATGGCAAGGCGAATGATCACTGTGGAAGCTGAACACTTCTTGATCGTGAGTAGTGGCTATCACGAAAAAGAACAGATTATCCAAAAACAAATTGATAACTCATTAACTGATTAGTAGGAAAAAATATAGCAGTTAGGAAAAACATTTAGTAGTTTTGTAGAAAGCATGTTTATTATTAATGTTATGTAAAGTACAAACCAACCATCACCAAACCCAAAACAAGGTATTAAGTTGTCTTCATCGAACGGAGCCAAGGTCTTTCCAACAATGGATATGGCTTTCTCATAAGGATTGCGAGTATCACCAATGGCATGCAGGCTGCGATTGTTGAATGAAACTTTCCCTTCAGTTAAAAAATTTAAAAGTTACAAATATTGAATTGAACTATGGTACTGTAATAACATAATAACCTTTAAGTGGAGGTAAAATTTGTATTAATTGCTCTACAAGTGAGAAACAGTTTGCACATGTTTGGTTTTGTTTAGATTACTACTGTAAAAGCATCATCCTGATCTAAATCAAATACTGACACAAGTTTTAGATGAAAACATCTGATTGCAAGACGTCCATTGCGTCATGATCATCACATCTTGGGATGGATTGTGAAATGGATTTTTATGATTGTTTGGTCATTCAAAATAATATCGAATGCAGGAGACTACATAAGAATTCAGGCTTCTGGACTTGTCTTCCCAACCAAAACAGACCATAATAAGTTTTGAAATGATTGAGATTTGAGAGTATGCAACTTAATGCATCTACTAAAATGCCTGATCAGAGCGTGGGTGCTCAGTGGTTATGGGATGCAGGACAACTCACTGGTTACTACCTCTTCTCAAGCTCCGGTTGAGGAGGACGCAGTGCAGGTGAACATGGGGGAGGACAAGAAGCTTAAGGTCATGGGGATAGGACACAAAATACAGGATGATGTTGTTAGCATAGAGGTGCAGGGGGTGACCCCCTGGAATCAGGGGCTTGTTGCTAGCATCTGTAAAGATGTAGTGGTTACCAAGGATGAAGGCTTGAAGGACAAGGTCCGATGGAAGAAATCAAGGCCCATGCAATGGAGAGTGATTTGGGGAGGCCACTCCCGGCGAACACAATTATTGGCATAGTTTGATTTGTATCTAATCTAGCCTAGCTAGATGGTTTTTTAAGTTGACTTGATTGGTTAATTGAGTATGTTATGATGTTTAGTTGTAATAGTTGGATGTTGATTTCGCGGGATATGCCCCTAGAATTGTATCAGTTGTTCCTTTTGGTATAAATTTTCAATTAGCAAAAAAAAAAAAAATGCCTGATCAGAGACATACTTGAAGAGGTCCATCATGGTTCATTTTCTATCCTAGCAATTCGAACAAGATTAAAAGATGTTAGTGATTAGTTGAACTTCCACAAACCTGTCCATTCATTACTTTTCGTGAAGTCTATTCCTAGAATAAGATTTGATGACTCCAGGCCTGCTTCTCTCAAGGCCTCTGTAACCTGCATAAAATTAGAAAAAAACTTTAATAAGCTAAACACAGAGCCAAAATTAGATATAGCCACGCAGACGCTACTATTCATACGCTATTACTAACAGTAAATTAATGATTGCAATTTGCAAGTCTAACATCCAACTTCCACGAGCTAGTAAGTGTTGATGTCCAAACCTAAACTCTACAACCTGCCAGTCTAGCAACGAATGCTCATTCCTAGTTTCCTACCTCTTACTCAAGTTTTTTGCTTCAATCATCAACAAATACAACTCTACTATTTATCTAAGCAAAAAATAACAAGTGCACGAAACAAATCATGAACATTTAAATGCATCAGTTGTCCAAATCACGATTACATGATGATCTCATCCTCCTACAAAGATTCTAAGCCTCAAGCATGTTAGAGAATAAGTGGGAAACAGCTTGCCTGCTTGTTTAAGAGTTTGCTGTCACTAATCTTGTCACATCACCTTAGTTACAAGTTTGTTAGAGTTCAATCTTAGTTTATGAACACCGTATGGGGGTAAATTGCAATCTATCTTGAATGAAAGAAAATCAAGTTCCGCTCTGTCCTTTCTTCTCTCTTTCAGCTCGATTGCATATTCATAAAAGTCATCAAAGCAGTGGTGGCAAAAATATTAAGAAAGACCTCTAAACGGTCTTATAATTAGATTACTGAACCAACTGTAATAGCTCCTAATTAGTCCAAAAAACTAATTCAAGCAAACAGCTTCCTAAATTTCTTCGTAAAATAGTACAAAAAATTGGACAGGGTAAGAACCTTTACTTTATAACTACAGTTTGCAGAGATTTCTAATTGCAATAACTTATGTGAATGCGTAAAATAGACTGTATATAACAAGTACAAAACCAACCTGTTCAAGAGTGGAAAAATTATCGGGGATGAACGCGTACTTGTTGCTCTTCTTGTATGAGAAACTCTTACTACTAGCTTTCCAGGATGATAACGAAGACTTGTTTTGCACAGAAGGAGCTTCACTAATAACAACGCTTCGGCTTGAAACTGATCGAAAACTACTGTTACCACCAGCATTTCTGGTGCGATCAGACGAGGGCGAACGTCTTTTTTTAGTAGATGAAGAAAATGCATTCCCCATTTTTCATGTCAAGCTGCTTCTGCAATTCAGTTTTATTATTGTTATTACTATTATTCTTACTACTTTTTGTGTGTGTTTTATGTACATTGGAGATTTGGTGATTGGATGTGATGGCATAACGTGATAGATGGGCATAGAATATATGTGCGGCTAAGTAAGATTTAAGAATCGATTCTACAAGGGGACTTTAAGGAAAGATGGTGCAACTTGTAAATTAAAGAGGGGACTAAGTGTTAAGCTGCTTTATTCCTTGCAGGACTGACTTTTACTGTCTGTGCGTACTAAACAAATCAGACCCTAACTTCTGCCTGGACCAATTTAAACCAAAACTAAGATATATATGATAAAGAGAAAACTGTTCCTGAGGTGGTTAACTCAGGAGACTTAGCTAATGTTATAGTATAAATATGTATGGCATTTTTGTAAATTTTGGTAATTTTCTAAAAAAATCATGAAATTACAATTGTACCCTCGTGTATTAATATGGATAATTTTAGCATCAAACCCTATGATAAACAAATAATTTTTTTAATAAGTAAATTTATATGTCTTATAATGAGTATTTGTTCTCAATAAATTTTGGGATGAGCGAAAATCAATAAATCAGATCATAACTTCTCCCCCGACCAATTTAAACCAAAACTAAGATATATATGACAAATATATAGTTTTTTTTTAATAAGTAGATTTATATGCCTTAATATTTGCTGAGAATCAAATCCAGGACCTGTTCTCGATAAATCTCGGAATGAACAAAAATTGAAATCAAAACCTGAAATAACAAAATATAAACTTTAATCACTTAAAATATTTTATCTCTGACAAATAAAAAAATAGATGTAAATAAACTTTCAAATATTAGTGGCGTCTACATTCTTCTGTAATTTGAAATGCATCTAGCAGTGATGTTAATAATTTTGCTTACTTATATATTATAATTTGTGCATAATAATTTATTAATTCACCAAAAAACTACTCCCTCTGTGTTGAGATATATTGTCTAACAGCCATTTCATATCATATCGGTTGACAACTCATGTCATGTCCAGCTCATATCCAGCTAGTACTTGCCACATCAGTTAGTTAGTATTCGTCTATATATAGTTTCATTCCATTGTTCTGTTAGTTAAGCTGTTCAGTCACAATGTAGTCTCAAGTTGTGTAACTGTTTCTGTTAGATTGTAAATACAAATACAATCAATCTCTATTTGTTCTATCTTCTTCTCTACGTTGATTCTGTTAATATTTGCTGCTTATTCATCTCCATCAATGGAGGATCAACAAAGTTTACATGGTATCAGAGCCGACGGTGTCGATCGGCATTGTTTCTTGGAGCAAATTATGTGTTTTTCGCTGTGTTCTTCGTCTTCTCCGATTCGTCGTGATCTTCGTCTCTTTTGAGTTTGGCAACAGGAGTTCTAAGCCTACTTTGTTAGGTTCCTAAACTAAAATCTGTATTTGATGATTACTTTGTAATCATTTTTCTGATATGGCCGTCCGAGTCAAGATGTGGCTCTGCGAGGTCATAATTTCTACGCTCCATTGGTGAGTTCTAAGCCTCTTTGTAGGTTCTAAATTGTTTTCCTGCAAGCCCCTTAGTGAGATCAGATTCTGAGCTCCCATTGTGGGATCATTTTATCACTTTTTCTGCGTTGGTTAGTTGCTTACGGCAAGTCTATAGCTGTGTTATGGCAAGTAGATAGCTGGGGTACTCTCCTTCGTTTTTCTCGGCATGTCCATAGCTGTTGAACGGCATGTGGATAGCTGGTTTCTACCTCTGTTTTGGATATTCTGTTTTGTGTTCTGATTGTTGACCATGTTTTGGCAACAAATTCTGATTGGTTCGCTGAGATTACTGCATTGCAGTCTTCTAAAATCCCTTGTGGATTTCTAAATCCTAAGCATCCTAAGCTCTTTTGTGAGTTCCTAAATTCTGTTGATGACAACAAGAAGTTGTTGTGTCACTTTTGTCAAGAATTATTCTGTTGCTGCTCCTGGACACTCCCTTGATGATGTGGAGGAGGTATATCCTCAATACAGCGAAGTTGCTGTCAAGAGCAAAGTTACTGTCAAGAGCAAAGTTGCTGTCAAAGTTTCATGAATTGTAAATTCTATTTCTGATGAAGACTAAAGTCGTGCTACTCCTGATAAACTGAATTTTGGTTCCTATTTTCATTTGAAGACACAAATCCTGATCATCATCATACTCCTGGTGACAAGTTGCTGTGTTGGTTTTCGAGTGTTGTCAAGAAGTTCAAACATGTGGCAAGTCCAGCTAATGTTGTTCTTGCTGAAAATTGCTGTCAAGACCTTGTTGTCAGGAAGTTGTTGTCAACAAGTTTACTGTCAAGCAACGTGTTGTTTACTGTGCATTCCAGTTTCAAGTTGGATGAATCTGCATCAAAGTTCATCAATCACCTACCAAGCTCATCATACTAAGTTGCATTCAAATTCAAATTTACTGCTGTTGGTTGAGCTCTTCAAAGTGCTCTGTTTTTCCAGATTGTCCAAGTTGCAGGTTTTCGCTTCCTCTTACCTCCAACTTGAGGGGGGATGTTGAGATATATTGTCTAACAGCCATTTCATATCATATCGGTTGACAACTCATGTCATGTCCAACTCATATCCAGCTAGTACTTGCCACATCAGTTAGTTAGTATTCGTCTATATATAGTTCCATTCCATTGTTCTGTTAGTTAAGTTGTTCAGTCACAATGTAGTCTCAAGTTGTGTAACTGTTTCTGTTAGATTGTAAATACAAATACAATCAATCTCTATTTGTTCTATCTTCTTCTCTATATTGATTCTGTTAATATTTGCTGCTTATTCATCTCCATCAATGGAGGATCAACAAAGTTTACACTCTGTCCCAGTGGGTTCTTCCCACTGGGTTCGGGCACGGAGACCAAGAAATTGTATGAAAAATGAGTAAAATTAGATGAAAAGTGGATAAAGTGGTGGGACCTATGAATTTTTAATAATAGATTTGAGATAGTGGAGGAAAGTAGTGGGTGTAATAGTATTTTATATTATAAATTTGAGATAGTGGAGGAAAGTTAGTGGGTGTAATAGTGTTTTTTATAATTAAAACTTTACTAATTTTGGAATGGATAGAAATGATGGGACACCCCAAAATAGTAAGTGGGTAGAAATGAATGGGACAGAGGGAGTACTAGTAAAATATAAAGTGATACAACAGTACAAATCATATACGTACTTCAAAAGTTATAGATAAGAGATCGAAATAATATAAAGAGCTTTGGCCAAAAATACCCCAAAAAGCTACTCCCTCCGTCCCAACCAAATGTTTACATTTGGTGCGGAGATCAAGGAAAAATATAAAGGAGGAGAGAAGTAGGAAAAATGAGTAAAGTGGTGGGACCCATCACTATATAATGTATAAAATGAGTTAGTGGAGAAAATTAGTGGATGTAGTTGATTTTTATATTATAAAACTTTACTATTTTAGGAAAGTTTAGAAATGTAAAGAATTGGATGGGACATCCCAAAAAGGAAAGTGTAAACAAATGGATGGGACAGAGGGAGTATATCACATAACAAGAATATACCAAAGTACTGATGATGACCATAAATACCCGTCTATTACGCATTTTATATGAGAGTAATAGGGTTACGCATTTGATATTGGGGTAACTAGTATAGATTTTTTATCTATTACGCATTTGGAGAATGGGTAATAGGGATTACCCATTCTCCAAATGCGTAATAGACTTCCCTCACAGGTCTATTACCCCTCTTTCAAATGTGTAATATGTATAAAATTTATTACTCTTTTCCCAAATGCGTAATAGAGGGGTATTTATGGCCATTATCCATGATTTATGTTATTCTCGTCAGTTTTATTAAAAAGTAGGTATTTACATCATTCTTTCTAATATAAATGGCGTCCCTGACAATCGAATTGGTATTCGAGTTAACCAACATATTAGAACGTATCGTTGGTGAAAATTCTACATTTACAGTTAAAAGTTTTAGATTGTAGTCAGTGTTCTAAAAATTAGCGCGATTCATTAATCTACGTCTAGAAGTTAGGCGGCTAATAAATATCTAAAATTTGCAAAAATCAATTATTAAACATTTTTTTATTAAACGGTACCTAGGCGTTCCTAGGTAGTATTAGGCAATTTAATGAGTTGGACGGGAATAATCGATTAGGCGGCGATATCAGATATAATCGGGATTAATCGGTCAAATTTTAAAAAAAACGGTCAAATTAAAAATAAAATTTTAAAAATATATTAAAAAATATAATTTACACATGAAAAGGTAAATTCACTCATCATATTTAATATATATGAAGATATTTATATTTTACTTATACAAAATATATTTTTAAATACTAAAATTAAATTATAAAAAATAATATTTTAATAATTAATGTTCCGATTAATCATTTCGATTAATCATCGCCTAGCCGATTAATCATTAGAAGGTAGGCTCATCGCCTAAACCCGTATAGCGATTTTTAGAACATTGATTGTACCTAGATTTGTGGGATACCTATTCACTTGATCCATATTTTTTATATACTTTATTCATATATTTTAAATTTATTTTAAAATTTTCTATTTTAATATGTTTTATTTTAGTTTTCTATTTACTTGTTTTATTCACATATTTTTCATTTAATTTATAGTATTCTATTTACTATTTTTAATTTATTTAAATATTTAATATTTATTTATTTATTATTTTTACACACCATCAATTTTATTTATTATTCTTTTCATCTCATTTATTTTAATATTTAATTTGAATATTCATTGCATTCTCAAAATATTATATTTAGTATATTAAAATCATTGGAAAAAGATTCTGATCTAGAAAAATATAAGAAAATCAACTTTAACTTCAAAACTACAATCAAAATAATAAAATAGAAAACAATAAAGTGAATGCAAAATGTAGGAATATAATATGTAAATTGAAAATTAAAATAAAAATATTAAAATAAAAAATTATTAATTAAATGAAATATGTGAATAAAATATGTAAATGTAAAATAAAAATAATTTAGAGTGTTGATATTTGCACACCCTCAATTGATAGTTGCATACCCTTTTGTTGTATTTGACTATAATATCCTTAATTTTCCACTTTGTCAAATTCTATTGCACCTGATACTTTTTTTTTTGCTAAATCACCTAAAGTTATTACGTGATACAAAAAAAAATTGTTTAAATAAATTATCTTAAATTAAAATTAATTTTGATTATTTTTATAGGTGTCGTATATCTTTTGATTAATGAATTTTTTAACTTAAAAAAAAATCAACCTATTGTCTTGATGTGATCATTTGTACTCACAATTTTTAATTGTATAAGATTTTAAAAAGTCCTCCATCTATAATTTTAAAAAAATTACAATTTTTTTACTTATGTTATTCTTTGTTTCACACCAATTGTGTTGCTTTTTCCTAATTTTTCTTTTATTATTATCTTAAAATATTTTATTAAAATTAATGTTCTCTATGATAATTAATATCACATCTTTATTTTTTCACTAAGTCTTTCTTAAAAGTAAACTTTTCTTCATGTTTCACATTTATTATAAGATAAGAAAAATTAAGAAAGAATCACAATGTAATTTGCACGAATCAAATTAAATAAAAAGAATGATTCTAATCGAGCAAATGCTTGTACGAGTGAATAAAATGGACATTATGAGATAAAATGAGGGTAATCTAGTCAATTTAACAATCTAAATGTGCAACCATCAATTTAGGGTATGCAAATATCACCACACATAATTTAAAAGAAGTGGATCAAGCGTACAGTTATCTACCACTGAAACTTGTACGTGTGAGGATTTTCTACGTTTCATTTATTTATTGCTTTTGAAAAAGGATGGATGAAAGCAAAAATGCCACCATATTGCGTTTTTGATGAACAAATCACTAGTGGAGGATTGAAGTACCGAAGTACCAACTTGTGTTTAAATTTTTTTTTTGATACCTTTTTTTTTTTGCTAATTAAAATTTTATACCAAAAGAAACAACAGATACAAAATACCAGAGATTGGGACCAAAATACCCAATCGGGTCTTCAAACAAGCTACCCATTAACATGATGCCAAGATTTAGAATATTCGGGACCAAACGTGACCCACTGAAACTCGTCACGAGCCAGCCTGCCCAACGGCAACAACATTTAACAACATAGTAACAAACCCCAAAATAAGAATCTGTATTCTTGCTATCCAATTGACCTTGCATCCCCCGCTTAATTTTCCTTATATCCAACCATGGAGTGTACATGCAGACAGGCTCCACCTCCTTTATTTGACCAGCAAGGCAGTGAACATGTCCCTGCGGACCATCTCTCCTATCATCATAATCCCATACATTGTTGAGATCCACCTTATAACAGCCATCATAAGAAGTCCCACCAGCCGGGCCATATGTTGAATTAAACCCCCCAAAAGACATACAACTGTCAATATCCCCACAAGGGTTACTACAAATGAGCACAAGCAATTGAAGCTCCTCATCCCAAATGCGAGAAGCCCACGATTTCTTTAACAAAAGAAGACCCACATGTATGCTTGATGTAGCCAGTCTTCGCCCCTGCTGGGTTTCCGTGTATACAGAAAAGACCACCCTGATATGGTGGAAATCCCAGCCTAAATTCCTCTGAGCTCTTCCATGATCAGATATGACCCAAGACAGGTTCTCAACCAACTTTTCCATCTCAAAAACATCATAATCACCAATAAGCAGTGCAAACATTAGATGATACAGTGTAGGAAGCACCTCCCTCAAAATGACATCATTAAGAATAATCAACCAAACCTTGATATGGCAGACCCCATTAATTCCAACATAGCAATACCCAACAACATCAGAGAAGTACTTCTCATCTCCAGAGATTATTAAACCCAACATAGGCATCCTGAATACTTCTCGATACTGAACCACACCTCTTAAAACAATGCCAACCGCCATTCCAGAACCTAGATTAATCATCTCGTTAAGAGAATGCATATTCAAACTGCTGTAATCCATGTCCTCTACGTTATCTACTCCCTTGACTCCCAACGAGACCAAAAGAGGCGAATGTTCGAGAACCATTTCATACTTCAAGTAGGCCACAAGGAGCACCTCACCAATCATCAGGATAAAGATATCCTCAACAAAGAAGACCCTCAATCCATCAGTAAATCCCCAAGTAACTACAGGCTGAACCAACAAATGCCAGATAGAATCATCACGCACCAGTAAAGTATAATCCTTCAACACAATAAAACCACCTATGCACCCATCTTTCGCATATGAGTTTAAAACCCGCTCAACATCCTCTGCGTTCAAAGGACACACCGGACTATCATCGAACACCTTGTGCTCCTCAGACACCTTGTTATAGATTCTATTTCCATCAAAGAGCCCAACCTCCATATACGACTTGGGCCACAATGCAAAAAACAGATCGAAGTTCATGAACAGATCGACATTCATTATAAAGTCTAGCTGAAGAGATATGGATTTTACCGATAAATCTTCCACATAATGCACGAAAGAAACGTAATTAGTTTCCTCCCCTAGAGTTGGCTCCAACATATCAATAGTTCTTTTAGGCAAACTGTCAAACACATCAACATCACCTATCCGAACTAGCTTGAAAGGAAGCACTCCATTCCAAAACTCAGACCAAGTGGAAGAATCCCAGATGAAATCCAAGTCAAATCTATTTTCAACAACATAATTAACACCTTCCATATCGGAAAAACCAGGGGAGACAACATCAGCAGAAATGGTGACTTCCTCATCATCGTTTCCAGTCTGAGCTCTCCACTTCCTTGGCTCATGGACAACAAAGGACCCCCTCAACCCCATCAGAGGAAAAGCGCCGTCTGAACAGGCCACTACGATCAAAGCATAGCCTAAACCAGGTGGATCGAAATCCATAAAAACCTTTATCAGGGCAGGACACTCCCTTACCAAGATACTTCCACCATACATACTAACATCAATACCAATACAACCATCTTTGACCTCTGTTAGACCCACCTGAATGTCTCCCAATAGAATACCCATCTTATCTCTACTAGATTTGTCAGCGACCACAAAAGGGGTGTACCCAGTAACCACATTACCATACATGGAGAAAACAACCTTTTCATCCACCGTTGCAATGGTGGGTTTAAGGCTCGAAGTGAAATTCCTCAATAAACCTCTGGAATTACCAGTCAAATCCTCCAAAGACGAAACGAATACGAGGTTCAACCTCCAAATAGTCAAAGATGAAACTTCCTGGATTAAATCCGGAGAGGCCATCGCGCCAAAAGCTAAAATTTATATAGATATAAGAAATTTGGTGTATAGGTGTGAGATAAGAGATATGAGATGGATTTATGAAGGTTGAATGTATAGATCTGATGGAAATTGTGTTAAAAATTAAGACGGCTAGAAGAAATTAGGGAAAAAGCTAGAGAGAAGAGAGAGCGTTTCTCTCTCTAGACGACTCTCATCGATAAATGTTTTTTTTTTATACCTGAAGACTGAAACAGAGTAATTGGCCTAACATTCCTAATTCTTCTGAGTTTTTCTTTTTAAATATAAGAACAATATTAGTCACTGTTGTGCCTAAAAATTATAATGAGTTTAATTTCATGTCCTTGAGTATTGGAGGTCCAATTTAGAGTGCTTTGAGTATGTTTAAGGTACAATTGTGGAGAGCCGGTGTTTAGCTAAGTAATTATCTTCTAAATTTTAGGGACACATTTTATCCCTTTATAACCATCTTTTTAAATTAATTTATGTGTCATTAATATGATAAATTATCATACATATACATGATATTTGTATGTATGCAAATAAACATTCTTGGATAAACTTCCGCATAATCCTAATTTTTGAGGAAGCTAAGATTCTTTCTATCAACTAAATTGCTATAATATCAATCTTATTGGGAACGAAAAATTTATCAAAAATGTGACTTAATCATTAAGAAAGGAGTCCATAATCTAAAGAATTACATTAAGACTTGATTCCTATATATAGGATATGTAGACAATTGGCAAGGGAATTCAGTATTACACACTAAACTGCTGTTAGTGTAGGTGCCCTAGAGGCAATACATTGTTTCTTGAATAAACCTTTATGTCATTTGATTATTAAATAAACGTATTTATTATGACTTTAATTACTGCGATATATTTGTTAGCATAATAAATGTCCTTAGAATCATGATACACATTGTATAGTTTAAGTACATGACTTGAACTTGAGATTATATAATATATCATATTCTTAAAAGGTCCCTGGTCGGTTATTATTATATAGGACAATAATAATACATAAATAGACTAGTATGTTGTTTGACAGATAACCACATCTCATTGGTTATGAGTATGGAGATACTAAAGTCAATACATAGGTACATGTAGGAGTACATGGTACTGGACAAACCCATGGTGAGATTCTACATGTTGATAATGTCATTAGAAAAAATCACAGTGATAATGGTGTAATGATCCTTAGACTTGAGATCATTATATTACTATACGAGGATTAATATACTTTGACTACATTAAAAGTTACTTTTGACCGGGTGATGATAAAAGTGTACATTGGGTATGTTATGAGACGTATGAGAAATATGAATGATAGATAAAGGATTTAACCCTCCTATAATTAGGAGAGATATTATTGGCCTCTTGATTGAGTGAGACTATGAAAATGCATGGCCATGCTCAAATATTGATTTGTTTTAATAGTCTACTCATGGATCAAGTAAACCTGGATTAAATGTTGAAGAGGATGACTAAATTCATGCCTCGAGTTTAATCTATAATATTTGGTTAAAGGGATTATATTACACGGAAACATATATCACGAAAGGTTTAATTGGATCACCAATTATTATTTTTACTTGGGTAGCAATGATGTATTACTAGATGCCGCTCATTGTTTATAATTTTATTATTAGATATTAAAATTATTGCCAACGTAATAATAACCTAAAGGGTTACACACTTAGAACGTCTAAACGGAGTTTTAATTTAAATTCAGAATTTAAATTAAATAATTATAAATTCGAAGTTGGTTATTTAATTATTTAAGTTGGACTTAATTAATTAGATCAAATTTCGAATTTTATAATAACCCAATCAGTTTTGGTTTTATGAGAAGCCCAAAACGAAATAGGGTTCTCAGCCCAATCTCTCCTCTATAAATACATAAGGATGTATTGTTTTAGGGTTAGAATTTTGGAAAAATCGTTTTAGCAAAAACCCTAGCAGCTCTACATCAAGAGAGGCTAGAGAGAGAGAGAGAGAGATCAAGGGCAGTAATCGGCTAGTACCGACTCCGGTGATTGTAGAGACAATCGGGCGTTCGTGTGGACTAATTAGAGACGCGGATCTTGTATTAAGGGCTGCGTGGTGATTGCAAGGACCTCCATCTCCGTTGAGTTCGTGAAACTACGTTTTAAAGGTATGATTCGGTTTTCTCCATAATCTGTCTAGAATTATACATGGATCCTGGTTTGGGTTTCGAAATTTATTGTTTTATTTACGTTATTCCGCTGCGTTTTATGGATCTGCCATGATATAGTTATGTTATATGATTGATATAATGAATCTGTATAATCTGATATGATGATATTAGTATGTTTGGAATCTGCCATGACTCATATGTATACTATCTGTTATGACATGTATGCTGTTTGGTTTGTATGATGATATAAACTGTCGGATGGATGCAAACGGATACGATCTGTTTAATGGGATTAGGGTTACATGTATGCTGATACATGTTTTTGGTAACTGGAATCAAGGTCGCATGTATAATTGATATATGCCTCTGGAATTGTATTCTGATACATGATTTGCATGTATTTCGATCCGCGTGTTTAGGGCTTCGTTTTAATTTGGGCTTGTGACATATGCTTTAAATGATTACTTGAGCATGGTGCATGGTTATGGCTTATTGACCCTAGTGTAATGGTTTTTTTTCTTATGGTTTGTAATAAATACGACTTGCATGTCGTTTTCTATCTTAATGGTTTATCTCGAATGTAACTCGAGTTCTTTTGTAAGTTCATTAGTATAGTTATTTTTGTAACTTCCAAGAAGGACAGGGGAACAAGGAGGCATTCCATGGAGGCTAAGGAGTCAATGGAAGCAATTAAGAAGACAAATGTAATAGTTATTATTACCCCATAGATTGACCTTGATATTTTCATTAGCTTGAAAAGATCACATAGGATTGAGCCATAACCATTGCACGTTTACTTTATGCACTTTACATATGATGTATGGAATGTATGTGTAGAGTGATGCATGCTTTAATTAAATTAATGATGTATGCATGTATTAGATACGTCACCCATGTCATGCTTGCCATGCTAAACAAGATAAAATCTGTAACGATTCAAGATTTTAAAATGAACAAACGATCATGAGATTCTTGTGTTTATGAAATATGGATTTTTAAAACACGGAATTAAATATGGATTTTTGATATCGAAAATTGGGATTTTCTGACAAAAACGGATATGCGTATTCGTAAGGTTAATGGGTATTAAGTGTGACCATTGGGATCCTCCATCTACCTGGGAAATGAACAGTTTAAGATGTCAATTTGAAATATTTGATTCAAGGAAAAAATTGAGGATCTCTTTATGATGTGATCATGATCGTTATAATTTTTCTAAACCCCTTAACAAAATATTAAGTTTTAATCGGATGCTTTCCAATGAATGAACACTCATTGAATCCTAGATCGATAAGGGTAATGACTGCCAATGGCAGGGGACTCCTGTCATGTAATATCTGGGAATTTCGTACTCTATAAATTATATTATTTGGAGTTAAAAATATTATTATGTGCTTTAATTGATGAGTCATTACATGATTTTCTGATTGTGAATATGTGTTATGTGTATAATTTCTAGATGTGTTGATGTAAATTTATATTAAATTTTTCATATCTTTTAAATATTAAAATATGATTTTTAATTCGCCTAAACATTTTTGTAAAATTCTTGGAGTTAGTAAAAATCATGAAATTTCGTGTTTTATTATCTTTATGTATTTAAAGACTTTTTAAAAATAAAAGTTTTTTTGGCAAAAAAAAAAGAAAAAAGTTTAAGTTATTTTCGAATTAAAATATTTTACAAGGATTTTTCTATTTATTATTCTTTTCAAAATATTAAAACTTGTAAAATCCAAATCTTTTCATAAAACGATTTTAAAAATGTTTTAAAAATATATTGAGGAAGAGAATTATATATTTTAAATATATGTGCCAACAAATTATTTTTAAATCCAAAGTATCTTGTAATTAGGATTATTTTTACAAGTCTTTATTTAATTGAAGATGTATCATTAAAATATTATTAAATTATATGTGTGTGTGAGAGTGGATGCTAGACAAAACCCCACCCCCCCTTTTTTCTTTCATTCGACCGAGACCCCCCCAATCTCTTTTCCCGTGTCTTCTTCTCTCCCTTTTCTCTCAAAATTCTCTCAAACCTCCATTGATTCTCAAGCCTCAATCAAGGTAATTTCTCCATCAAACTATGAAGTGTTAGATATAAAACTACTCCTCTCTTCATCCTCTACAACCCCATGTCTTTAAATTTCGATTTTCATCACTTTTCAAATTAGGGTTTTCGAAAATCAAGCTTCAAAGGTAAGTTTTGTGGGTGTTGATGATTGGGTATACTCCTTGGAAGAGACCCACGAATTTTCGGGCTCTCCGGAGAACCCCAAACCTTCGACCATGATCGAAAGTGAGCCGAAGGGTTGCATGCAAGTGTTAATTCATTGATTTTATGTGATTACCATGTTAGATATGATTGCATGTTAGTTTTTACAAGTTTTTAAGTTAAGTTTGATGATGGGTTTGAGTTTATATGAGATTACAAGGTGTGGGTATGTATGTTTTGTTGATTGATGATTGTTAGTAAGTGTAAATTAAAAAGGGTTTGTGATTTTGATGATTAAATGATATGAAATTTGATGGGTCAAGTTTATAATTTGATTTTAGAGTGAATTTTCAAGTTAGTGAGGATGGGTTGTTGAAATATTGAATTGTTAGTCAAAAATGTGTGTAAGTAATTGTGTAAGAATTTGTGGGAGTTTTGTGTGTGTTTGGTGTGGAGAAGAGAGAGAGGCCGAGAGGGAGAAGAGAAGAGAGGGAGAGGGAGAAGCCGAGAGAGAGTGAGAGAGAGAGAGAGAGAGAAGAGAAAGAGAGAGCCGAGAGGAAGGTGGAAGGAGAAGAAGAGAGATTGTGGTGAAGTTGTGTGAATTCTTGAGAGTTAATTGCTTGAATTATTTACTTGTTACTTGATTTAATTGTTTACATGATTAAATTGCTATGTGAATTTGAATATTGGATTGTATAAAGAGTCATCTTGGAGATAGTAGGTTGACTTCGAATTTCTTGGTGGTTAGTAGTAGTCGATATTGATGGAGTTGTAAGCATTAGAAGTGTATTGTGATTGTCTTGTGTTGTTTGAGCCGGTTATAGTCCGGTGTGGTTTGACGACTATACAAAGGAGATGCCGTCGAAATTTCTAAAAATATAATAAAACGATTTCCAAAACTCTAAGGCACATCTCCAATGTTAAGTCGTAGTGTCATTATAGTACTATGCCATACTACATTATATGTTAGGTGATTTACGTGCTATGTGACTTCTATGTTTACATGTATATAAACATGTATGTGTATATAGTTATAAAGATATCGATGGGGCGTTAGCATTATTAGGATTGTCTTATGGTTTGTAAACTAGTGAGGGGAAAATAAGATATTATTTATTATTATTATAGGTCCGAGTAGGAGGCCTGGCAAGGAGCCAATCGAAGAGGACGCTATCTAGTGCAATCTCGTGATTTAAGGCAAGTGTACTATCCTACCTTGTTGTTACCATATGATGAATGCCATGAGATATTGAATTGTTAGTTTGTCACAAACTAGTTCTTTCCGACCTTATTATTGTCATATACCTTGTGATTGATTTCATACCCCTTGAACTTGACTTGACTTGCTAATCGATAATCATATTTCTTGGAAAACCTTTTCATAACCTTATCGAATTCTTGAATTCTTGAACCAACTACTTAAATATCTTCTTGTACTTGAACTCGTTTCTATCTAAAAACAATTGTTGATTCTTGATTAACCTTTCGTGATTAACTTTTCTTGATTAACCTTTCTTGACTTAACCAAGTTAGACTAATCAGAATCCCAACTCCTAAGAATCCAAAATGATTGACTTTTCTTCACTTTGCCTTGTCATTTATTCGAAATCCGAAAATCTTATTCTTGTTGATAAACAACTTGATATACATTGATATTCTTGTTTCTTTGAGATGAATTGAATTTGACAGACTTTGTTTGACCTAAATGGAATTGGATGGAATGTTACTTTGACCGAGGCGTCGGTCCAAATTATATTATTATTATAGGCCAATGTGTGCCTGGGATCCCCTTATATTTGATGAACACTGTATTGGATATGCGGGTTCGGAGCTCTGGCGTGGGCTGATCACCCAGCTTTGCTCGTAGCATCTTATCAGATATTCCAATTCCTACTCAGTCTATTTTGACATTGATTCAGTTGATACCTTTCATTTGCAGATTTATATATCTTGCTTTATAGTTGATTATTTTGCCAGTCTTATATTGTTGGTTTATGCACTTGCTGAGCAATTGGCTCAATGATTTTATTTTCCTTAACCTTTCAGTGAAACTCGAAGATGGTAAGGACACTTGAGACTGCGCGTAAGAATTGTGGTGGATCCGGTATAGCCTATAGGAGGCAGTTCCAGGTAGAAGGGAGAGACGACCTTATGGTTTCTATTTTGCTAGAACTTTGAACTCAGTCTGTAATAACTTTTGAACTTAGAATAATTGTGGCTTGTAATAATAAATTGTTTTGGAATTGGTAGTTTTATATTGTTTCAAACTCTTACCTGTTGGCGATCTAGGCGTGGGATTGGTAATGTTTAATTAATTAATATGCATGCTTTACCATTATCTAGTTAAATTTTTTTTTTTGCTAATTATTATCTAGTTAAATTTAATTAAGGGATTTGGGGCCGTCACACTGTACGTGGTGAGATGCGACGAATATAAACAGTTATATTCGGCCGTTGTATCATTGAGTCTAACTTAACTGAGTCGTCATAATAAGGTGAAAATAAACGGTTATATTCAACTATTATGAACTTAGAAGCATAGAGTTTGGTTCAAAATCTATTAGATAGATAAGATCAAATGTTGTTCACCAAACTATCCAAGAATTATATATGATATAATTGACAACTGTTATCTACCTAAATAATCATGTTTTAAGGACTACCAGTGGTTGACTTAGGATATGACGAAATATGGATCTTGGCTCACTAGAAAGATTTATGGGATATTCTTTCCGATTTAATAGTAAGGGCTATTAAATTTGATTAAAATAGTGGGAGATATATTATGAATATGTCATAATCACTTGAACATAATTATTGTAACAATCTAACTTATCTTATGCATTTTATCATTCTAGAAAACAAATGGCACAAAACACAAACAACACTTTCTCTGTGCGATCAGTCCTTGAGAAGGACAAGTTGACAGGATCAAACTTCCTTGACTGGTCTAGGAATTTGAGAATTGTTCTCAACTTCTCATGCAGGAAAAGAAATCTTATGTGATTGATATTCCTCCACCGGCAGCCCCTGCTGCCAATGCCACTCTTGCTCAACAAAATGCTTATCAGAAGCAAATAGATGATGCGACTGATGTGGCTTGTCTTATGCTTGCTACTATGGATGCTGAGCTTTAGAAGCAGCATTTTGATATGAATGCTTATACTATGTTTGAACATCTTTCAACGATGTTTCAATCACAGGCTCGTGTGGAAAAGTTCAACACGAGCAAAGCACTCTTCTCATGCAAGCAGGGCAACAGACCAGTCGGACCACATGTTCTAAAGATGATTGGGTATTGTGATTACCTTGCTCGTTTGGGTTTCCCGCTTCAGCGAGAGGCTCAAGTAGATATAATCTTGCAATCTTTGAACAGCGACTATACTCAGTTCATTATGACTTTTAATATGACTGAGCAAGAAAAGACTCCTATGGAATTGTTGGCCATGCTGAGGACCACTAAAGCAAATATGGTCAAGGCACCTGAGAAAGCTCCCATAATGATGGTGGGCAAGAAAGGTGCTAAGGGAAAGGGGAAATGGAAGGGAAAAAAAAAGATTGCATCAAAAGAAGGCTGAAGTAGAGAAGCAAATATGCGGAGGTGCAAGTATTAAGATCTTACGATCCGATCGTGGGGGTGAATACCTTAGCACTGAATTTAAAGAGTATTTAAAAGAGTGTGGTATTGTATCACAACTCACTCAGCCAGGCACACCTCAATGGAATGGAGTTTCAGAGAGGAGAAATCGCACCCTGTTGGACATGGTACGATCGATGATGAGTCATGCAGATCTTCCAATTAGTTTCTGGGGTTACGCTCTAGAAACAGCGGCTTTCACACTTAACCGTGTTCCTACTAAGAAGGTTCAAAAGACTCCATACGAGATATGGATGGAGAAACGGTCAGGCATGAGCTTTATGAAAGTTTGGGGATGCAAGGCATTTGTGAAACGTCAAGTATCTGACAAGCTTGGACCTAAATCCGAAGAATGCAATTTTGTGGGATACCCTAGTGAAACAAAGGCGTATTATTTTTATAGTCCTTCTGAGCAAAAAGTGTTTATTGCTCGAGATGCTGTCTTCGTGGAAAGAGATTTTGTTTCCAAAAGAAACAGTGGGAGAACTATAGATCTCGATGAAGATCGAGAACCACAAAATAGCATTGAACCTAAAGTGGAACAAGAGCAGGATAATGATAATGCTCAAGAAACACAGGTTGTTCGTAGATCTGGTAGAATTCGCCATGAGCCAGAGAGATATGGATTTCTCTTGACTCAATGTGGTGATTTGATGCTCATAGTTGAAGATGAGCCTCTCACATGTCAAGATGCTATGAATAGTCCAGACTCTAAGAGATGGCTTGAAGCCATGAAATCCGAGATGGATTCCATGTACGAAAACCAAGTATGGAATTTGGTTGATCCACCTGAAAGGGTAAAACCCGTAGGGTGCAAATGGGTTTTCAAGAAGAAAACTGACATGGATGAAAATGTTCAGACCTATAAAGCGAGGCTGGTTGCAAAAGGTTTCAAACAAATTCATGGTATTGACTATGATGAAACTTTCTCACCAGTTGCCATGGTCAAGTCCATAAGGATTTTGCTTGCAATTGCAGCATTCCATGATTATGAAATCTGGCAAATGGATGTCAAAACAACCTTCCTTAATGGAAGCCTTGAAGAGGATGTGTACATGACACAACCTGGAGGTTTTATCGATCCAAGGAATGTTGGCAAGATATGTAAATTACGTCGATCCATTTATAGATTGAAGCAAGCCTCTAGGAGATGGAATATCCGTTTTGATGAAACAGTCAAGGAGTATGGTTTTGTTCAAAACGAAGATGAACCTTGTGTTTACAAGAAGGTTAGTGGGAGCCATGTGGCATTCATAGTACTATATGTTGATGATATACTACTAATGGGGAATGACATACCTTCTTTTTTTTTTTTGCTAATTAGAATTTATACCATAGGCAAAAGATTACATCTCTAGGGGTATACCCCGCGATTAGTAACACGTCTACCTAACGGAACAACAACGAGAAAACATTAAAAAAGCTAGATAAACTAGCAGTCAACAGCAACAAAACACAAGCACAGAAACATTACTCATCACATTGAGATGGCCTATGCAATGGGGTTTACTCATCACATTAATTTTTCCATTTTAGGTTGGTCTGGTCCATATAGCAGGTTTGTCAAAAATCTGGTGGGCACAACAATGTTGGTGTTCAATTTATTTGAATGCATCTGGTGGATGAAGGGCATACTGTGTCCTGTGAAGGATATTGTCATGGACTCTATTGAGTATGGGATTGTGGGATATTCTCGAAATGTGAACTACGGGTCACGCATCCGTATTATTACTAATGTCATTATGCACATTGCGATTGGTACTTTGTTGTTGCTACACTCCAATGTAGGTCATGGTGTTTTTCGAACCATGGGAAATGCTGTCAACAAGGCGATGGCAGATTACATAATGAGAATTAATTCGGGCGATGAAGGAATTCACAGCCAATTGTCAATTAATTTTGAAGTTGAGGATTTTTATCCTAACATTATGACCCTGAAGGCAAATGCAAACTCAGAGGTGGAAGACTACAGTTTGTTTGTAGTGGTTGGTGATGTTAGGCTGTTGCCTACTATGGTCGGTTGTTTGCTTGGACCGCATTATGGGTTTGTGGTTTTTGCCAAGGCTTGTGTTTCCATGATGATAAAGTTGATACCAAAGACGGACATGGAGTTTGTCATGTCTCTACGCAAAAGCGAATTTGTCAGGATGTCCATGGCATAGTTGTTACTTTTGTTTAGATTCGTGTTATGTTGTTGTTGATTGCTAGTTTATCTAGCACTATTGATGTTGTTTTCTTAGTTGTTCCGCTAGGTAGATGTGTTACTAATCGCGGGGTATGCCCCTAGAGATGTAATCTTTTGCCGGTGCTATAAAATTTTAATTAGCAAAAAAAAAAAAGCACAGAAACATTTGGATTGGAAAATTAGGTGTGGCCACCCCGGTGGAGTGAACTGCTCAGCTGGATCCTCAAAAGGGTCGGGGCTAGGTAAAGGAGATGGAACTGGGACAGGTGGGACAGGAGTAGGAGTCACGTGAATGTCCCTCCACTCAATCGGCTCCTCAGGTATAATAGATAACCTAGGCCTCTTACGTAAAGGCATCTCCTCCTCAGGAATATCCGTCCGCACTCGGGAAGGTCCGGCCCCATCAGGTCCTACATATGGTCTACCAGAATATGGCACTATGGCCACAGCATCCCTCTGCCTGCGCTCCTCAGCCTCCTCCCTCAGTCTCTGCTCATATCTCTCTCTAGCACTCGCCCGTCGTCTCTCCCTGAGGTCATCAATAGCATACTCTGGAACCTCTACACCTACCAGCAACAAATCTCTAATCTCCTGCTCGGGTAGTCCTAGCCACTGGGGGTCTCGGCTCGGCTCACCCATCTCACGAACATGACTGGGCTCTCCCATCTCCTCTCCCTATAAGGTAAACATAAACTATATTAGTAATATTTTATAAAATTATAATCAATGCTTAAAAATAAAACTACCTGCGATATACCACCCTTGAACTTGATGGAAGTTCAAAATTTAATATTATAAATGATACAATATTATTATCACTCTTGTTCCTGAGCATTATGACTCTTAGCTCTGATACCAACTGTGACAGCCCCAAATCCGGGGTCATGAATTTGGGCCATCATGAACCAACTTCCATTCAAATTCAATATCTCTTGGGTTTTTTTTTTTTTTTTATAAATACTTATACAATTGACCCCACAGTAATATACACACACACACCAGTCATATGCTCAGAGAACAACATTCACCATAATAAGAGTTTAGAATTTAAAAAGTTATTACAACCCAGAATCATACTTCAGTACATTGTTGAGTGATGCTTCTACAAGAAGCATTTCAACAACCAAATTTATTACAATCTTTCAAACTTACACACTTAATATACATAAGCTCACTAAACCCCTTGCGCTGGTCGTCTATCTCGGGGACTGATGCTAACGAACTCTCAGTAGGTCGCCTTTCCCTTACCCTCTTGCGGGGCGTTCTGCGTAGTATTGGCATACCTAGCTGTATATAGATAAGTAGCAAGAGTGAGCTATAATAGCTCAGCAAGATAACATTGAAAGCTAGAATTTAAAATGTAACCAAGTATACATGTATATACATATGTAGGCAGTAACCAATTTATAAACTTTAAGAAAGAATAAAACTTTTATTTAATAATACATCATCCACTTACTATTATAAGAAAGAAATCTAATGTAATACAGTATCAGTTTCTCTTCTTAAATATTATAACAATCAATATACCCTTTTGGTATAGTATTTTAAAATAACATAAATACTTGAATAAATCCCTCACTATCATCTTCTCATTTCCCTCCTGTACAGTAATTTTATAAATTAATATAAAATCAGTTTCTCTTCATCTATATCAATAATTTCATCATTTCATATCATCTTTCTGTTTTCAGTTATAGAAATCTGAAAACCATTTTCAATTCTCTTTCAAGTTTTGGGGATCTATACTGGCGCCAGATACGTAGGACGATGATCAGTCGCCTGACCGTATCCGCTCTCTGTTTACTACTAGTAGAAGGAATGAAGGCACCTGCTAACATCATCCCTGGAGGAAGGCACCTGCTAACATCCTCCTGGAGGAAGGCACCTGCTAACATCCTCCCTTGGCATCTTCGTGCCGAATCATAAATACTAGACTATGTCGCACACAGCCCTGACATAGCCTCTTATGCAAGTTTGTTGCTAATCCCCCTTTTTATAAGATCATTATTCAATTTATCAACACCATTTCACATTTCCATATGTCATTCACTTATCTCATTTCCATTCTCGCACATTACTTCTATAAAATATATGTATATAACATACACTAAAAGAATGTTTATGATATAGCATTATAAATCATATAACCCTAGATAACAACTGATACCATTCTCTTTCATATTTCTTTTACCCTAGAGCATATTCGCTCCATTCATAATCATCTCTATATTCATATTTCAGAAAACATATTCATCTCTCTTTAACTTCCCACAATCAAGAAAATATATTCTTTGCAATATAGCAACAAAAGCATCACATATACATAAATATATTCCATGATATCATTATTATTCCGAAGATAAATAATTTTTTTAAAGTAGGGATAGAAGGATCTTGCCTCGATTTCTGTATCCTGACAGTGGGGCTGGTTCTTCCTCCGGAATTTCTATAAACACAAAAGGACCGTCATTAGAACACTACATCTCTTACTCACTATCCTCTTGTGTAACAAAACCCTTTACACTTCTACATATGTTTAATGTGTTATTATTATCCCAAAGGTTCAAGAACTTAACCATTTATAAGCTCAATCGAAGTTTCAGGGGTTTTTACCATTTCCCCTAACAACCACACTCGACTGTAATATTTCTTATAAATTTTAGAATTCGAATTTTAATGCAAGGTCAACTGGTATTAGTTCTTTGACCACACTACTACCATATCCCAAAATTTCGTGGCTTTTAAACATGTTAAAGTATGATAACTATAACCTCAAATTTGGTACAATTACGCTTTCTCGACTTTCGAACGTCTTTCACTAAAACTGACTTTTCTCCTAAACCGTACGTCAGATTTTAACGCACCTTATATCAAAACGATCTATGAACTAAGCTCTATCATTTCATGGTCACTAAGTGTGCTAGACAGTAAGGTACCGTACTGCATTGGTGTCCAAAAACAGGGCAGTTCGTAGTTCTAACGAAAATCGGACATTATAACTGCTGTAATTTCATACTTTCCAAAATTTCACCACTCCAAAACCCTCATTCCATACTCCTTTCAGACCCTACACCATGTGGGCTACCTCCCAACCATGGTTACAAGTTCACAACAAACTTCCCATGTCCATTCCAACCATTTATATCACAAAATCATCATAACTTAACATTTATATTAACTAACCACTAACCATCTCAAAAATCATCATAAATACAAAGGGGAAAGGATTGTTATACCTCTATGAAGCTTGAAGAACACTTAATAAGCTTTGGGTACTCCTTAAACACTCCTAATATAGCTTGAATTAACTAAATAAACCATTAAAACAAAGTTAATTCCAAGGTTTCACTATTCATCAAGCAACTTTGAGAATTTCTTTACCTTACTAAACAATGATGGATGGCTATGAAACTTGGTGGGTGATCCTTCCTATCCTCCAAGAAGCTCCATGAATTATCCCTTGATTTGTTGTTAATGTTTGCTAGGGTTTTGTTTTTTTTTTTTTTATTTTTTTGGAAAGTGCCGAATGGTTTAATGGAAATGGGGGAGAGAATTTTGTGTTTTGTTGTGTTGGTCTTGTCTTAATCTTGATCTTCTAGCTTACCTTGGAAGCTTAGTTAGATATTTTGTGGTTAAAACTATGTGAAAATACTAATCTACCCTTAACTAGTGTTAGTGGAATGTGATGTAATCTTAATGATCTCATCTCTTGTTTTTCTAGATTTTCTAAGTGAAATGCTAAGTACATTGATAAATAATGTGGTATGTATCCTTGCTATATGACTAATCTTGGTTGCTTGGTTTCCATATTCGTCTAATTGTGGTTCGTTTCGAATGTACCTCATTATCTCAGTGGTTTTGAAATAATTTAACAATCCAAATTCCATTGGTATTCTCTTAACTTAAAAATCCCCTGGCTCAATTCTAAATTTACTAATCCCTCAATATATAATCCTTATAATGTTTCCATGCTCCTTAGTGTCCAATAGAAGCTTATTCGAAATCAAAATCCTCAAAATTTCATGCTTCAGGAATTTCTGAAATCTAACGTCATTTCGAGTCACTTATTTCCATTGTACAACACTACTATGGTTTCTGTTTATTCATTTTATGTTTCCATTATAAAGTACCTATATACCATTTCTCTAAATCCTCGAAATTTACTATTCATAGGATCACTGTAGCATTGCCAAAGTTAGGGTTATTACATCCTTCCCTCCTTAAAAGGATTCCGTCCCGGAATCACGTCAAAATTGTCCATAGATACCTTTTTATCTACACCTTATAACTTCTATATCACTTTCTCCATCCTTTTTCCTTCATAATATCTCTATCTTGTTTGCGCAGAATTACACCAACATAAACTTGCTTGTCATTCATCAACATTCCTCTTTTAATTATGGTTATCGGCCACTACATTGGCCTCTCCTGACTGGTAGTGTATCTCACTTATGGTTTATTCCTATATTGATCTCTATCATGACATAAAATATACATATTTCGCTCTTATTATATCTTGGCTCTGTAAAATCTTCCAGAAATCCGACTAGAATAAGATTCTTTGAAACAATTGTAAGAAAATATTACCTATAATATATATTTCCTGTTCGTATTTAAATGAGTCTATGGTTTACCCCCAAAATACTATTATTCTCCTTTTTATAGAATTTCTAACCCCTAACAGATACTGATTTTCCTTATCTAGATTATCAACCTACCTATACCATTCATTGACCACATTGATTCCTAACCAAACGTTTACATTAAAAATTTAAATACTAGAAAAATGTTCACCTGCATCTGTATCCGGCTTTCTTAATGCCTCCCCTAAAGTCATATTGTACACCCTGGCAGTAGGTTTATTTGAAGCAGTCACACTCTGTTCTGGCACGGATGATCCCCCGGAACGACAATCTCTGGCAATATGTCCTAGTTTCCCACACTGGTAACACTTGATGTCCCTCTTAGGATTGGTATTAGCAGATGGGCACTGGCTAAAATAATGTCCTTTTTGTCCACAGTTATAGCAGTTTATTTCTAACGCTTTACACACTCCCGTATGCTTCCTACCACACGTGTTACAGTCTGGAAATGGTGTTCGAGATTGACTAGATTGAAAAGTTCCTGTGGATCTACCACCCTGATTCACAGTCTCACTGGTAGTCTTATTATTTCCTGACTTTCCTCCAAACTGGGGTTTTTGCCCTTTACCAAATTTGTTAAAATAGCTTCCCTCACTTGAACCTCCCTTCTGACCTTCAAATTTTCTTTTCTTACTCTCTCGTCCTATTTGAGTCTGTTCACTCTCAGCTTCGATAATAGATGCTTTCTGAACCACCGCAGCATAATCGGTCAACTCAAATGGTGCCACTCTAGTACGTAGCCATGGTTTCAATCCTTGTTGAAACCTCTTCGCTCGTTGCTCTTCAGTACGCACAAATTCTGGAACAAACCTAGACAGTTCGGTAAATTTCGTTTCATACTCAGCCACTGATAGGTTTTCCTGCTTTAGTTCCAAAAATTTAATTTCCATCTGATTCTCCAAATACCTAGGGGAATATTTGTCTAGAAATACCCTAGTGAAACGCTCCCAAGTTATCACTCCCGCTCCTTCCAAATTCTTTTTAGCTTCCCACCAGTAATTTGCCTCTCCCTTTAGGAGGTAGGCTGCAAAAACTGTCTTCTGATCTTCCTCTACCCTCAGTATCTCAAAAGCCTTTTCCATCTCTTTCAGCCATGCCCTGGCTGCTACCGGGTTAGTGGTTCCCTCAAATTCTGGGGGTTTTAGTGACTTAAAAGCACGAAAGGAGTTAGCTGCCTGGTTGGGAAGAACAGGTGGTTGTGGTGGATTCTGTGGATTAGCTAAATTCTGCCTCATTAGTTCCATAAATTGGTTAAAAAGGTTACCACCCTGACTTCCCTGTTGGCCAGTTGATTCGTCTTCTTCTTCCTCACGATCTTGTTCATTATGAGCGTTTTCATCCTGCCTATTCTGACTTGCTTCCTCTCTATCATTTTCCCTTGCATTCATTCTATTATTACGCTTAGGCGGCATGATTCTGTATATAATAATATTCTTCATTAATCACCCAAATTTAGGGTACAATATACATCATTTCCATATATGCACAACTATATCATTAGTTAATCTTATTTATGCATCCCAGTATTTTAAATTCACACAAGTAATATTTAATCATAATATCACTTTGACAAATAAGCTTAGTACCTTTAGCACAATAACCTTTTCATTTAAGTCAATCACCTCATGTATACCAATATTTCTGAATCTCAACATTTAATATCAAAATACAATAAAATTAGGCAAAGTACATAAACTTCATTAATTTACATAAATATTTTACAACTTGGGTACAACATCTTTTACTACTAATATCATACATTATAAAGTACAAGGTTCGAAACCTCAAAAGCATAACTGTACATACTAACTCGCTACAACAAAAGCACTACTAGCTGTCCTCTAATCAGACTGGGATTAAGACAGTAAACAACTAACCTAATCCCCAAAATGACATCCACAAGATGACTAGTCTGATTAGTATCCGAAACTACTACTCCTAATCATGGTAACGACGCCCTGATAACGTCCCTGATCTGTGCTACCATAGTGGTGACTGTATCAACTATATGAGCCCTCCATACTGGATCCCCTCTGTCTCCCAACATCGTCCTAATGTCACCGAGTGCCCGTAGCTCAATACTGACTATGCTCAAATTCAACCCATCTGGTATCACACCTCCTCCTCCTCTCGCCCTGTCTAACCTCTGTATAAGCGTATCTATAGTCCGACGGGACTCATCCAGCTGTCCCTGAAGGGCAAAGTACTCTGACAAGAAAATAGCTGGCAACTGGCCAGCTGGAAACATAGGTGCCTCCTGAGGTGGCATAGCATCTGGGGGAGGTACATCTACAAGTGGGGGTGCATCCACTGGTGGAGGTGGTGGTGGTGCAAATGGTGGGGATGGAGGAACTGGCTCTGTGTCCGCATCCTCGGAAGGGTCATCCTCCAACTCATCCTCTGACATGATAAAGTGTCCCGGTGGAGTGAACTGCTCAGCTGGATCCTCAAAAGGGTCGGGGCTAGGTAAAGGAGATGGAACTGGGACAGGTGGGACAGGAGTAGGAGTCACGTGAATGTCCCTCCACTCAATCGGCTCCTCAGGTATAATAGATAACCTAGGCCTCTTACGTAAAGGCATCTCCTCCTCAGGAATATCCGTCCGCACTCGGGAAGGTCCGGCCCCATCAGGTCCTACATATGGTCTACCAGAATATGGCACTATGGCCACAGCATCCCTCTGCCTGCGCTCCTCAGCCTCCTCCCTCAGTCTCTGCTCATATCTCTCTCTAGCACTCGCCCGTCGTCTCTCCCTGAGGTCATCAATAGCATACTCTGGAACCTCTACACCTACCAGCAACAAATCTCTAATCTCCTGCTCGGGTAGTCCTAGCCACTGGGGGTCTCGGCTCGGCTCACCCATCTCACGAACATGACTGGGCTCTCCCATCTCCTCTCCCTATAAGGTAAACATAAACTATATTAGTAATAATTTATAAAATTATAATCAATGCTTAAAAATAAAACTACCTGCGATATACCACCCTTGAACTTGATGGAAGTTCAAAATTTAATATTATAAATGATACAATATTATTATCACTCTTGTTCCTGAGCATTATGACTCTTAGCTCTGATACCAACTGTGACAGCCCCAAATCCGGGGTCATGAATTTGGGCCATCATGAACCAACTTCCATTCAAATTCAATATCTCTTGGGTTTTTTTTTTTTTTTTATAAATACTTATACAATTGACCCCACAGTAATATACACACACACACCAGTCATATGCTCAGAGAACAACATTCACCATAATAAGAGTTTAGAATTTAAAAAGTTATTACAACCCAGAATCATACTTCAGTACATTGTTGAGTGATGCTTCTACAAGAAGCATTTCAACAACCAAATTTATTACAATCTTTCAAACTTACACACTTAATATACATAAGCTCACTAAACCCCTTGCGCTGGTCGTCTATCTCGGGGACTGATGCTAACGAACTCTCAGTAGGTCGCCTTTCCCTTACCCTCTTGCGGGGCGTTCTGCGTAGTATTGGCATACCTAGCTGTATATAGATAAGTAGCAAGAGTGAGCTATAATAGCTCAGCAAGATAACATTGAAAGCTAGAATTTAAAATGTAACCAAGTATACATGTATATACATATGTAGGCAGTAACCAATTTATAAACTTTAAGAAAGAATAAAACTTTTATTTAATAATACATCATCCACTTACTATTATAAGAAAGAAATCTAATGTAATACAGTATCAGTTTCTCTTCTTAAATATTATAACAATCAATATACCCTTTTGGTATAGTATTTTAAAATAACATAAATACTTGAATAAATCCCTCACTATCATCTTCTCATTTCCCTCCTGTACAGTAATTTTATAAATTAATATAAAATCAGTTTCTCTTCATCTATATCAATAATTTCATCATTTCATATCATCTTTCTGTTTTCAGTTATAGAAATCTGAAAACCATTTTCAATTCTCTTTCAAGTTTTGGGGATCTATACTGGCGCCAGATACGTAGGACGATGATCAGTCGCCTGACCGTATCCGCTCTCTGTTTACTACTAGTAGAAGGAATGAAGGCACCTGCTAACATCATCCCTGGAGGAAGGCACCTGCTAACATCCTCCTGGAGGAAGGCACCTGCTAACATCCTCCCTTGGCATCTTCGTGCCGAATCATAAATACTAGACTATGTCGCACACAGCCCTGACATAGCCTCTTATGCAAGTTTGTTGCTAATCCCCCTTTTTATAAGATCATTATTCAATTTATCAACACCATTTCACATTTCCATATGTCATTCACTTATCTCATTTCCATTCTCGCACATTACTTCTATAAAATATATGTATATAACATACACTAAAAGAATGTTTATGATATAGCATTATAAATCATATAACCCTAGATAACAACTGATACCATTCTCTTTCATATTTCTTTTACCCTAGAGCATATTCGCTCCATTCATAATCATCTCTATATTCATATTTCAGAAAACATATTCATCTCTCTTTAACTTCCCACAATCAAGAAAATATATTCTTTGCAATATAGCAACAAAAGCATCACATATACATAAATATATTCCATGATATCATTATTATTCCGAAGATAAATAATTTTTTTAAAGTAGGGATAGAAGGATCTTGCCTCGATTTCTGTATCCTGACAGTGGGGCTGGTTCTTCCTCCGGAATTTCTATAAACACAAAAGGACCGTCATTAGAACACTACATCTCTTACTCACTATCCTCTTGTGTAACAAAACCCTTTACACTTCTACATATGTTTAATGTGTTATTATTATCCCAAAGGTTCAAGAACTTAACCATTTATAAGCTCAATCGAAGTTTCAGGGGTTTTTACCATTTCCCCTAACAACCACACTCGACTGTAATATTTCTTATAAATTTTAGAATTCGAATTTTAATGCAAGGTCAACTGGTATTAGTTCTTTGACCACACTACTACCATATCCCAAAATTTCGTGGCTTTTAAACATGTTAAAGTATGATAACTATAACCTCAAATTTGGTACAATTACGCTTTCTCGACTTTCGAACGTCTTTCACTAAAACTGACTTTTCTCCTAAACCGTACGTCAGATTTTAACGCACCTTATATCAAAACGATCTATGAACTAAGCTCTATCATTTCATGGTCACTAAGTGTGCTAGACAGTAAGGTACCGTACTGCATTGGTGTCCAAAAACAGGGCAGTTCGTAGTTCTAACGAAAATCGGACATTATAACTGCTGTAATTTCATACTTTCCAAAATTTCACCACTCCAAAACCCTCATTCCATACTCCTTTCAGACCCTACACCATGTGGGCTACCTCCCAACCATGGTTACAAGTTCACAACAAACTTCCCATGTCCATTCCAACCATTTATATCACAAAATCATCATAACTTAACATTTATATTAACTAACCACTAACCATCTCAAAAATCATCATAAATACAAAGGGGAAAGGATTGTTATACCTCTATGAAGCTTGAAGAACACTTAATAAGCTTTGGGTACTCCTTAAACACTCCTAATATAGCTTGAATTAACTAAATAAACCATTAAAACAAAGTTAATTCCAAGGTTTCACTATTCATCAAGCAACTTTGAGAATTTCTTTACCTTACTAAACAATGATGGATGGCTATGAAACTTGGTGGGTGATCCTTCCTATCCTCCAAGAAGCTCCATGAATTATCCCTTGATTTGTTGTTAATGTTTGCTAGGGTTTTGTTTTTTTTTTTTTTATTTTTTTGGAAAGTGCCGAATGGTTTAATGGAAATGGGGGAGAGAATTTTGTGTTTTGTTGTGTTGGTCTTGTCTTAATCTTGATCTTCTAGCTTACCTTGGAAGCTTAGTTAGATATTTTGTGGTTAAAACTATGTGAAAATACTAATCTACCCTTAACTAGTGTTAGTGGAATGTGATGTAATCTTAATGATCTCATCTCTTGTTTTTCTAGATTTTCTAAGTGAAATGCTAAGTACATTGATAAATAATGTGGTATGTATCCTTGCTATATGACTAATCTTGGTTGCTTGGTTTCCATATTCGTCTAATTGTGGTTCGTTTCGAATGTACCTCATTATCTCAGTGGTTTTGAAATAATTTAACAATCCAAATTCCATTGGTATTCTCTTAACTTAAAAATCCCCTGGCTCAATTCTAAATTTACTAATCCCTCAATATATAATCCTTATAATGTTTCCATGCTCCTTAGTGTCCAATAGAAGCTTATTCGAAATCAAAATCCTCAAAATTTCATGCTTCAGGAATTTCTGAAATCTAACGTCATTTCGAGTCACTTATTTCCATTGTACAACACTACTATGGTTTCTGTTTATTCATTTTATGTTTCCATTATAAAGTACCTATATACCATTTCTCTAAATCCTCGAAATTTACTATTCATAGGATCACTGTAGCATTGCCAAAGTTAGGGTTATTACATGTGGTCTAGCAACTCTTCAATCACTAGCTCCGCTTTCCTACCCTCCTCTCCGGGTAATACAGGAATTGGAATTCCATTCATCCGCATGTAGTTTCCAAGCTGATCAATACAATTAAGAGCCACCCAGGTCTCTCATTAAGTTAATATCTGGCCTGTCCATTAGGCCAAAAACGGCATCCAAATCACTCAAATCAACACACCCCCAAAATGTAGGGACTTTATGACCATGGTTAACAATACAGTCTCGGAAAGTAATGACTACATTCACCGCTATGGCCAATCTCTCCTGCATCCTTCTAATTGAATCATTCCAAACTGGGATGGCCCCTAATTCTTCTTGTTCAGTACTGAGCTGCTTTCCCTTGATCTCACTCCGAGACAGCTTAAGGGGATCCTTAGTTGTCGACACTACTGCATTTGTGGTCACAACCTGTTCCAAATCATCCCTAATGCTAGAGTCCTCTGGAATTGAGGCCTCATCAGCACCCTCATTTGATTGCTGAATTCGGACTGGTTTTCCATCCATTTGGGTAACCTGGACCCCACTCACGACCCCTTTTCTTTCAACTCCTCCCAAAGGAGTGACCACATTCTTAAGTATCATGGTTTCATCTGATTGGACCTCAGGCGAAATCACCTCAGAGTCCAATCCCTCCTCCCGACTACTCAAAGAGCCAGGGTTAGCATTCTCCCCTTCCAAATAAGAAGGGATGGATGGATCCAATAAATCCACAACAGAAGTAACATCTACTAGCTTAGATCTAACAGGTTTCCTCTGAGAGAAAACCTTACCATCAATAAACTGGTGCTTGACCCGGCTGCGTGTGCGAGCAGCCACCCCAGACCTAGATCTCGGCGGTATAATCAAAGTCAAGTTCTCAGCAAAGGAGACTCTTGACCCCCCCTTCCTTCCATCATTCTTTGGACTCAAATTTTCTGGGACTTTCTTAGATCAAATACCATCAACCGGTATTTCCACTACCAAGTCTTCCGCAAAAGAAACCCTTTTCGGGCTCAACACTGGAGCCGGCCCGCCATGGGTCTTGCTACCATCATTCTTAATACCCAATCCTTCTAACTTCCTGGAACGGGAGCCAACAGATGGTATAATCGATACCAAATCAACTGCAAATGAAACCCTTTTCGGGCTCGTTGCCGATTCTAACCCCTTCTGGGTTAGCTTCACACTATCGGTGACATCAACCGCCGTTATGGAAACATCCATGAAAGAAACCCTTTTACGGGGCATGAGATAGAAAAGAAAGAAATTTTTTTTTTTTTGCTAATTAAATTTTTATACCAAAGGAAAAAGATTACATCTCTAGGGGCATACCCCGCGATAAGTAATACATCTGCCTAACAGAACAACATGGAGAAAAAAGCTAGAAAACTAGCAGTCAACAAGCCACGGTCCACTAGACCTGGAGGAAAAACAACAACTAGAACAGCATAAGAACAAGGGTTGGGTCTTCTCGGGCCCATTTTTTAAAGGAAGAACAAGTAAAAAGTTTTTCCTTCACAAGGGCTTTAACGTTCGAAATGAGCATGGTAGAGGGATGTCCTGGGCCAGTATTATGGCTTCTGAAATTTCTCTCCTTCCACAAACTGTAAACACATGTCGTCAGGTAAGTACCAACAATGGCCTTAAGCTTTGCATTTAGAGAACATCGAAAGAAATCACCCCGCTGCCAGCAAGCCCAATCCGCATGGAGTGGAAAGGGAATGACTCTCATTACTAGGGCGGAAAAAGAACAAGTAGTGAGCAGGTGACTAATTGTCTCAACATCTGTTCCACAAAGAGTGCACACAGGATCAACATTCATGCCAAACATGACCATACGCTCCTTAGTGAGCAGCCTATTTCTCACTGCAAGCCAAGTGACAAAAGAGCATTTTGGGATGTTGAGAGAATTCCACACTAGGTCGCTCCAATCAGCAGGTTGACCCAAGTCACGAATAGAGGCCCAAATAGATGCCAGTTTGACAAGCTTTGGCTTGAGTCCATCCCAAGTGATGCAATCCCTGTCATGAAGTTGTATCAAACTAGCCCTGTTTCTGACTTCAATGACATCCATGTGATTTGATTGTGGGAGATGCCATACCCCATTGTTAAGATACGTCCCAATACTAACCATACTAGATGATTCAGCCTAGAGATCACAGAAGGAGAGACAAGAGCCAGGGGTTTTTTATTTGCCCATGGATCATGCCAAAAAAGAAAATTAGAGTTCACTCCAACTTCAAAACTAAGAAAGCTCATCGCCTGGTGCCTAGCATTAAAAATTTTCCTTGCAATCCAACTACACCTGTACGGCATCTTTGCAGTCCAGAAACCCTTATTACGAATCAGCACCTTATGAAACCAAGAAATCCAAAGAGAGTCAGCAGAGGGTTGGAGCAGGCGCCAGAGCTGATGTAACACAGCTGCCTGGTTCCATTCAAAGAGGTTTTTAATCCCCAACCCCCCCTCACTTTTTGGTTTACAACAATCTTCCCAGCCTACTTTGTAGTGACACCTACCTGATTCCTTATAGAATCCTCCCCAAAGGAATTTAAAGAACAAACTGTTGATCTTCTTTAAGATAGCCTTGGGAAGAAAGATATACATGCTCCAGTAGCCAACAATACTAGCCATGATCGCTTTAATCAGCATCAAGCGGCCAGCAAAATTGAGAAATCTCACCATCCACGATTCCACTTTCTTGCAAAGCTTGGCCACCAAGGAGGAGCAGTCCCTGTTATTTAGTTTACCAGTAATGAGAGGCAACCCTAGGTACGTGATAGGAAAGGAGCCTCTTTGAAAGCTAGTAGCCCGAAGGATATTCTCCACCACATTCTCTCTGACATTCGCAAAAAAGCACACTGACTTATCAATACTAGGAACCAGGTTAGAACAGTTGGAGAACATAGAAACCCCCTCCATAAGAGTAGCAACTGAAGATTCATCACCATGATTGAATAGGAAAACGTCATCAGCAAAGATAATGTGGTGCAGGTCGACTTGCTTTTTTTTTTTTTTTTTGCTAATTGAGCGAATTTTATAAAAAAAATAAAGGGAGAGATGACAAAGGGCATACCATTTATCAAATAAGAGTTAACTAGTCATGAGAACTAGCTAAACACCGTACATAAAGTAGGTTCGAAAACACTACTGCCTTTCTCCGAATAAGCTAAATTAATACAAAGACTAGTATAAAATACTACTTAAATGAGGATCCCTAGCAGAGCTTCGCTGAAAATCCTTGCACGTGTGTAGTTTTTCTCTCACCATATTCTTGACATTACTAATCAGAATGCTGCACTGTTTTGAGTTGCCCCCATGAATTCGGTCATTTCTCTCCCGCCAAACCAAATAGATTACTACTGAAATATAAAGATAACCAATGTGTTTTCTTAGGTTTGAGGTACGATCTGTAAAGAAATCACCTTGAAGCCAGCGCGCCCAGGTTAGGTTTAGAGCTACAGGACCAGCTTGGAAGATAGCAATAGTGAAAGGACATAAAGAGAACAGATGCTCAACAGTTTCATCCTGAGCATTGCATAGGACACAGGTTGTATTTGTCTGAAGACCAAATAGAAGGAGCTTTTCCTTCGTAAGCAATCTGTTTCTGAAAGCTAGCCAGGCAAAAAACGCACACTTGGGGATATGAAAACGATGCCAGATGGCAGGCAGCCAGGGAGGAGGAGTTTTTCTGCGTCTTAGACCTTCCCAGATATAGGATAGAGTAACACACTTCTGGTTGTTCCAAAAAACAGAGTCATCATTCTCAATTCGTTTACCATCGAGAAGATGTCTTAAATCAATAGCTTTGACATGGTTTGTACGAGAAACATACCACTTACCATTCACAATCAACGAGCTGATGGTGGCTAGATTGGTTGATTCCATAATCGATATGATGTCATTTCCAAGGTGCTCCACGAGAGGAGTGTGCAAGAGCCAAGGATCATGCCAAAATTTCAAAGGGGATGAACCACTAACATTGTAAGTCAAAAAATTACGAGCTTCATGTCTCATATTCAGAATTTTCCTCACATTCCAAGGACATTTGTAGGGGATTTTTGCCGTCCAAAATGCTTTGTTCTTAAAAAGACACTGGTGGATCCATAAAATCCAGAGAGTAGAAGGGTTTGGTTTAGAAATTCGCCATACCTGATGAAGAATTGCTGCCTTATTCCATTCAAATAAATCTCGAAGCCCCAAACCTCCTTCTTCTTTCTTCAAACAGCAATCTGCCCAAGCAACTTTATGATGACAGGAGTTTTGACAGGTTCCTCCCCAGAGAAATTTTGACAGGTAAGACTGAATTCGTTTTAGAACTCCTTTCGGCAAGAACAAGTATGAAGACCAGTACCCTTGGATATTAAGCAAAATAGCCTTTATCAGTTGGAGTCTCCCCGTATATCGCAGATATCTAGTGGTCCAAGATTCAATTTTCAAACATAATTTCTGGATCAAGGGGTCACAGTCAGCAGCATTCAGTCTTGACGTTATCAAAGGTAAACCCAAATACTTTATAGGAAAACTGCCTCGCTGAAAACCCGAAGTATTTAACGTGTACTGCACCACACTGTCAGGCACATTGCAGAAAAAACAAAAGCTTTTTGCTTGGTTTGCACAAAGACCTGACACTTGAGAAAAACGAGATAAGGAGTTGAGCATTGCAGCTATAGATTGTTCATTCCCTTTGCAGAACAGAAAATATCATCAGCAAAGATGATATGGGTCAGTTTTAACTCCTTTGTGCGCCAGTGATAAGAAAAATTTGAATCATTTCCAAGGTCATGCTTTAGGTATGCAGAGAGCACTTCCATGCCTAAAACAAATAGGTACGGGGAGAGGGGATCTCCCTGGCGAAGGCCAGAGCTGCTTTTGAAATACCCTTCAAGAGAGCCATTGATTTTTATTGAGAACATGCAGCTGGTAATGCATTTTTTCACCCAATTGATAAATGTCATAGGAAAATTCATTCTTGCCATAATGCTAAAAATAAAATCCCAATTCATCATGTCAAAAGCTTTATGCACATCTAGTTTAAAAGCACATCGAGGCTGACCTTCATTTCGGTGGTAATCTTTACAAAGTGCTTGAGCAAGCATAATATTATCTCCTATGACTCGTTTAGGAACAAAGGCAGACTGTGAATTAGAGATGATGGCAGGCATAACAGCCTTAAGTCTCGATGCTAATAGCTTTGCAATGCATTTGTACAGAGTGTTACAGCAAGAAATAGGGCGATACTGCGAGATATGAGAAGGGTTTTGAACCTTTGGAATTAAAGCCACCGCAGTAGAGTTTATCGCCCTGGGAAGGTGGAGGGTATCAAAGAAATATAGGATGCCAGTATGCTGACTCCTGTTGGAGTTTTTGCGATGTAAGTTCCCAGGGGTATGCCCCTGTTTCCTCTTGTAGCTCCGTTGGGTGTTTTTAATTCAAATATTTAATTAGCAAAAAAAAAAAAAAAGAATTCAGAAGTAAATCCATCTGGCCCTGGACTCTTCTGTTTAGCCATGCTTTTGAAAGCATTGAACACATCTTCTGGAGTAAAACTAGCAGACAGCATATTACTTTGGGCAGCAGAGATAGAAGGCAGAGAAACATTTGAGTCAATGTCACCATTTCCCAAAGCTGAATTCAACAGATTTTGGTAGTAACTCACAGCAAGGTTTGAAATATCTCTATGAGAAGTATAGGAGGTTCCGACATCATCATCAAGAGTCACGATTTTGTTTGAGTTCCATCTCCCTCGGCAAGATTTAAAGAAAAAACCATTGTTTCCATCTCCTAGCTTCAACCAGTTTATTCGGGACTTCTGTCTTAACAAAACTTCCTCCTCTTGAAGAGCTTCATGCAAAGCAGAGCATCGAGTTCGTTCTTCCTCAAAATAATCAACAGTAGGAATAGATGGCATGGAGGCTTGATATTGCAACAAATTATTTCTGGCTTGAATAACTTTTTCGTGAAGATTTCCCATTTTAGTGTTTAGAGCCCTTAGCACACTCTTTACTCTTTTAAGCTTTGAGGTTAAAATGTACCAGGGATCTCCATCAACAGGAACATGCCAAGCAGCGCGAACTTGATCCAGAAAATCTGGGTGATTTAAAATATGATGGAAAATCTGAAAAGGCTTAAAAACTCTTTCTACAGGCAGATTTAAGCAAACTAAAGCAGGAGAATGATCTGAAAGGCCTCGAGGGAGAAAACTAGCCTTCGAGAGAGAGAACTGAGTCAACCAGATATCATTTACTAGCACTCGATCAAGCTTTTTGCAAATTGGATGATGTATGTTGCTGTCCCACCAAGTGAACAGAGGACCATTGAAACTCAAATCAGTTATGCCTCTTTCAACAACAAAAGTTTTAAATTCCCTTATACTGGCAGTAATGTTTGAAGAACCACTCATTTCATCCATGCTTAGGCAAGCATTAAAATCTCCTAAAAGAACCCAGGGCATCTGACTTACTTCAATAAAAGAGGTTTCAAAAGCCGTGAGATTAGCCCATAGAGAACGACGCTCTACATACGTGTTTAAGGCATAGACAAAAGATACAAAGAAACAACTCTGAGAGTCTAAACAAGTAACCTTACAAGAGACGTGCTGAGTGTGCGATATCAGAATTTGAACTTGCCATCTGCTAGGGTCCCAACCAATCCAAATCCTACCATTATGATGGCAGTCATAATTAAAATGCCAAACAAAAGTGGGCGAGATAAACCTCGCAATAGAGGTGGCCATTTCCTGTTGAACATGCGTTTCCAGGAGGGCAATGAGGCCAAGATTATTATTAGTAAGGAAATCCTTAACAAAAGAAGCCTTATTATTCAGCCCTCGCACATTGTAGGAACAAAAAGTCATAAATGACAGGTAGATTATTTGGAAAAAGGTGGGCCGGAGCCCATACCCTTACCCTTTTTCACCTTTATTTTACCCTTAGCGATAGCTTTAGCAACAGAATTGAAGATAGGAGTTGCTGAAGAGAGATTACTGGTAGTTTCTTTAGTAAAGGAAGAGGTCCCTTTCTTTTGCTTTTTAGAGGCTACCGTCTGCCATGGAGACTCAGCAGGGGCTTTAGTTGGTTCATTTTGAGTGTTCTTTGGCTCAACAGGATCTGAAGAATGCTTCTTTAGAGCGTCAGTTGCCTCATCATGTGGATTTGAATTAGAAACTTCAGTCTCTATTGGGTTTTTTGATTTTTCTTTGTCCTGAAGGTTTGAAGTTGCTGCATTCGAGTTCTACGACACATTTTCAGGGCTAGGATCATCTGGTTTCGCTTGCTTTCGAACCCAAGTTCTCTTTGCCAACGGGCAAGCTCCTACAAGATGGCCTAGAGACTTGCATACCAGCGGCTTTGAAAGGTAAGTTACATAAACTTGAGCTGAATCAGTTTGTGATAGCTTTCCCGTAGAAGGGTCCAGGACTGCAACTTTAACTTTGTCTGGTAAAGGTTCACCTATTTTATAGGAGATGCACATTTTTGCAAACGGAAGAGGGTTTAACTGTGAGGTTAATTTATCAGCAGAGAGAGGAGGTCCAATAGAGCTTGCTACACAACTGAGCCCCTCACGAGTCCAATAATAATCAGGGAGATTTGTGAATTTTACCCAGACTGGAATGTTTGATATACTTTCTGCTCCAAGTTTGGTGCCCCATGCACATAAAACAATCGGTGTGCTACCAAAATACCACGTGCCTCTGGCTAAAACTTCATTCATCTCAACCTCAGACCGAAACTTGAAAATGTATTGCCTGGGATCCTTTTGAGCAATGTTACATAAGCCACGTTTGTCCCATTCAGCGTGAGCACATTCAACAACCTTAGAAAAAGGGAGAATACGCTTTGTAAAAGTACCAACAATATAGGACTTAAATTTTTCAACACCTTTCTGTAAGACCTCCTCTGGTGGTGTTATCACAAACGTACCACTTGGCATAGGACAGTAATCAAAAGTAATATTATTCACTGGGGGAGGTGGATTTTTAACAACATTGGACCAAGAATTACCTCCCTTGACAACAGGCGGTGTCTGCCCATTTGGCGATTTTAGCGGAGGGAAATCATCTTTTGAGCTCTCATCCTTTAGGCTTTCATCAGTTTCTTGACTTTTCGAGGCACCCTGGTTATTTTGAGACCCCTCACCTGAAAATCTTTTGCTTTCTCTTTCAGGCAATTCCTCAAACAGCTTAGATGGCCCAGCTTCTTTCTTTTCTTTAGCATACTGATTCGCATCTCCCTGAACACTTTGAGTAGTTCTGAGAATGGGTAGGCCATACTCGTCTCTTCCAGTGATAAAGTCTGAAAATTTCGGAGAATTTACATTGAAAGCATCAGTCTTCATAATCTTTTCTTTTGCAAATGCCGCCAGAGACAAACCCTTCGCCTCCATGAATTTTTTCATTTCCATAATCTCAATTCTAGCAGCTGCTAACTCTTTTCTCTCTTGTTCGAAACATCAAAAGCGGCTTTAATCGCTGGATTTGCAGAAAAGGTTTTCGCATAATACTCTTTTTCACTCTTTGAGTCTTCTTCTTCTTCAGAGTTGAGGAGTTCCTCTACCTCCATATGCTCAATAGGAATACCTCCAATCAAACTGGATTGCACAAGGTCGTCTTGAATTGGATCTGAAGCAAGATGAGATACCTCCTCAAGATCTCTGGGTTTTTCACTCATTATCTCTCGAAACACCGAGCTTGCGATAACAAACGGGGGGCTGTGTTCATTGTGCAAACCGTACTCTAGCTGGTGACCCTCATGGTCAATAGGAACTCCATCAGAACCCACGTTTGAATCTTGGCTACCCATAAACGGTTTTAGGTTTTTTAAAAAAGAAAAAAGAAAGAAATCTAGTGTTTAGGTTTGAGATTTAGAGAAAGAGGAGTTTGTGAGGGATGAATGATAGCTGATGATAAGGGTTTATGAGAGAATCTGATATTAGAAAGAGATGGCGGCTGAGAAAGTTAGGGTTAAAAGGGTTTCTATCCTAGAGAGAAGGGAGAGCATAATTCTAGAGAGAGAAACATTTGGTCCTTGGAAATTCTGCCCTTTGCAAAAATGTGTGTGCAGTCCGACTTGCTTTGTTCGCCAATGGAACTTGAAATAAGAACCAGAAATAGATTTGTTAAGACATGCTGTAAAGACTTCCATGGCCATCATAAAAAGATAAGGAGAGAGGGGTCTCCCTGTCTTAAGCCCGATTTGCCCTTGAAAAAACCCTCCAAACTACCATTTAGCTTTACAGAGAACATCGTGGAGGTGATACACACCTTAACCCAAGCAATAAACCTTGGAGGGAATCCCATTTTGTGAAGAACTTGGAATATAAAACTCCAATCCAAAGAGTCAAAGGCCTTGTGGATGTCAAGTTTGATTGCACATCGAGCCTGGCCAGAATTCCGGTTGTAACCTTTGCAAAGGGCTTGGGCCAGAAAAATGTTATCACCAATGGACCTTTTGGCCACAAAAGCAGACTGGTTTGGAGAAATCAAACTGGGCATAACCCCCTTGAGTCTAGCTGCAATCATCTTAGAGATACACTTATAAAGCACATTGCAACAAGATATGGGGCGAAAGTGTTGCATCTGGGATGGGTTTTGGTGCTTTGGAACCAGGCAAATTGAAGCAGCATTAATAATCTTAGGCAAAACAAGGGAATCAAAGAAATACAAAATACCTCTTGTGATATCAGGGCCCACAATGTGCCAGGTGGCCAGATAGAACTCCACCGAAAACCCATCAGGTCCAGGGCTTTTGTTTTTGCCCATCTTTTTTAAAGTGGTAAACACATCAGCCTCCGTGAACGGCGATCAATAAGGCCAGCCTGATTTTCATTCAGCTTAGGAATATGCAAATCCGCAGGGATTCGGCGAACCACTATTTGTTGGCCAAGCAAGTTTTTGTAGTAGTCCACCGCTATAGAGGCCATCCCCTCATGAGATATTACAGGATCACCATTCGAGTCACTAAGAGACACCACCTTATTCACATTCCACCTTCCTCTACAGGCATTGAAAAAGAATTTGTTATTGTTATCCCCATTCTTAAGCCAATTAACCCTCGATTTTTGCTTGAGGAAACATTCCTCCAAATGCAGAGCTTTGGTGAAGTCATCAATCAATCTCTTTTCTTCCTCAAACTGAGCCAAAGACGGCCTCAGAGGAAGCCCTTTTTGAAATCTCAACAGGTCCTGCCTAGTGTCATTCACCACCTGATGAAGATTTCCCACCGAGGTGTTAAGCCCTTTAATTGCCAGCTTTACTCTCTTTAACTTTGAGGTTAGAATAAACCAGGGATCACCGGAAACCTGGTCCTCCCATGCCTGCTGGACCAAAGGAATGAACCTCTGATCATTAATCAAATAGTTGAAAAACTGAAAAGGTTTCTTGACCCCGGGACGCTCCAAACCTAGGGTAGTCAGAGCATGGCAATGGTCTGAAAGCCCTCTAGGTAAGAAGTCTGTGTAGGAGGAGGGAAACACATTATGCCAGACAGCATTTACCAGAACTCTATCCAACTTTCTATATTTCGGATTGTGGATGTTGCAGTCCCACCAGGTAAGCACATTTCCAGTACTTCGGAGGTCCGTGATGCCTAAAGCACGCACAAAATCCTTAAAGTCAGTCATATCCATGGTCCATTGAGTGTTACCTCCAAGTTTCTCCTCTGTTCGAAGACAGGTATTCAGATCCCCAGAAATAACCCATCATCATTAGTCAAAGTCCTCGAGGCCTGAGACAAGTCGGACCAAAGAATTCTCCTCTCAATGTCATCATTCGAGCCATAAACGAAAGAGACAACAAAGCTGATGTTGTGCTGCAGCAAAAGGACTGTGCACGTGATATGCTGGGCACTAGAGGCTAGCACCGTAGCCTTCCAAAAATCTGGGTTCCACCCAAGCCAAATACGGCCACCCGCATGGTGCTCATAATTGAACAACCATTGGAAACGTGGGTTAATCTCCTTAGAGATAATCTTAGCAACGTCCTTTCGCACATGAGTTTCCAAAATACTGATCAAGGATATTTTATTAGCAGAAATGAAATCCTTGACAAAGTCAACCTTATTGTTGAGCCCACGAACGTTGTAAGAACAAAAAACAGTCATTAAAAACTGAGTTAAGACTTCGAAGGAGGGCCCCCAGACCCCCACTTCGCTCTTTTGACACCCTTAGACTTCCCTTTCTTACCACCTTGCTTCCTAGCTACTTCATCTACTACCACATGCTTAAACCCCTGAGGGGATGGAGTACCAGTAGAGATACCCGGTGAGTTGACTGGCTTGCGCTTATTTTTCACTACTGACCAACCCTCCCCATCAACAGGGTTTGGGACTAATCCAGCGGAGTCATCCTGCCCTTGCTTTGCAACAGGAGTCAGAAATACCTCCCTGCCACCCGAACTCGAATCACCCTCAACTTCTTGTTGTCCAGAGTTGCTATCTTCCACAACCACGCCTTTGCCCTTATCTGACTCCTTCTTTGTAGATCCAATGTTTGTCTCTAGGTTCTCTGAATTCATTTCTGGCTTAAGCTCCGTTTTTCCAGAATTTCGTGCCCAATCCCTCGGTGCGGATGGGCAATCACCAATAAGATGACCAAGGGAGTTACAATGGGCACAAATTAAGGGCTAATTAACATAAGAAACCTTAACTTCCACATTAGATTTATCGTAATCCACCGCAGGTATCACTGCTGGAAGGGGGTCACCAATCTTATACTGCACACACATTTTTGCAAAGGGGAGAATTTCCAGCTCTGAAGTTAGAGCATCAGCACCAAGTGGGACACCTATGACACTTGCTATTCGACTCAGCCCCTCTTGAGTCCAGTAGCAGTAAGGAAGATTGGAAAATTTAACCCACAGAGGCATAGTCGATACAGTAGTACCAGCACCTGAACAGCCCCAATCTGTAACCACAAGGGGACGTTGATCAAAGTACCAAGTCCCTTTAGATAGAGAAGCATTCTTATCATTTAAGGAGCTGAACTTAAAAATATTAGTAGACTCATTTCGCTGCGATACAGAAACCAAGCCTTTCTTCCAAATTAACTGAGCAATTTCCTTCACTCTTCTGAATGGCAGGGTGCCCTTTGTGAATTTCCCCACAACACAACATTTAAATTTCTCAGCTCCCTTCTGCAAGATCTCATCAGGAGGTTGGACTATGCTAGATCCCTCTGGAAGAGGCACATAATCAAAGCTGATTCCCTTATGAGGTCCCGGGGCCTCTTTCAACACCGAACTCCACGATTTCTTCTCAGTGTTGGCCTCATCCTGCCCTAGCCCTTCCGGCGTATCCTTCACTACACCTGAAGACTCACCTTTAGAAAAGTTAGCATTCCCATTTTTAAGAATACTCCTTAGCGTAGGCGTAGTTTGAACAGTATTCTTTCTCTCCTCTTTTTCCTTCTGAAAGATAGGAAGGCCAAATTCATCTCTGCCAGTTATAATGTTGAGTGGGCTGCATAACCCAACATTAAACTCAGCCTGAGCAGTTAGGTTTGCCTTTTCCATTTCCGCTATAGACAGTCCTTTGGACTTTAGGAACACCTCAACCTCCGCTAATTTCTTGCGTAACCTTATCATTTCCTCTCTTTCATTTTTGCTAGTAGCTGCCATTGCAGTAGCTACTCTACTGATTGTCACCCTCTCCATAGCATCTCTAAAATCCTCATGGTGAACCTCCTCATCATCAGAAGAGGCCCTCATCACCTTGGAACCAGTGCCCCCCGAGTTGCTTGGCTCCACCGAATGCGCCGCCGACAAGATTGGGAAATCCTCCGCCTCTTTACGAGCGAGCATCTCATTAAACTCATCATCATCCATGTCCTGCATATACCCCGGCATACCAGATTCAGAATCACAATTGGATTCTTGACTCACCATTAAAACTAGTAATCGAATATAAATATATAAATAAGAAATTTAGTGTTTAGTGTTTAGGTTAAGGGGGAAGGAGAATATGGAGTAAATGAAGGGGATTTGGTCTTTACTGATGGAGAATGTGTGTAAGAGAATAGATCTGTGCTAAAATTAAATGGCGGCTAGCTAGGGTTTCTAGTGAGAAGGAAGAGTTTTTCTCTCTAGGACTCTCATTTTTTGTTATAAGAACTAAGAAAGAAATTTAGTGTTTGAGTTAGGAGATTTGGTGAAGAAAGGAATTCGTGAGGCTGATTTGATCTAATGAAGAAAGTGATTTGAATTTAGAGAGAGAGAGAAGAGAGAAGTTAGAGAGAAATTAGACCGACTCTCATTTTTTCATTTAGAAATATATTATCAACAGATGGATTTCTTAAAAGTTGGGAATGACATACCTTCTCTAAAGGCTGTTAAGACTTGGTTAGGGAGCAACTTCTCTATGAAAGACTTAGGAGAGGCAACTTACATTCTAGGAATGAGGATCTATAGAGATAGATCTAAAAGGATGATCGGTCTAAGTCAGAGTACATACATTGATAAGGTTTTGCATCGTTTTGGTATGCAAAATGCAAAAAGGGGATATGTCCCCGTGTCTCAAGGGATAACGATCTCTAAAGACCAGTGTCCGAAATCATTGGATGAGAAGGAACACATGAGTAAGGTTCCATATGCATCAGCAATTGGATCTATCATGTATGCAATGGTATGTACTTGCCCAGATGTTTCGTATGCTTTGAGCATGACGAGCAGATACCAGTCTAATCCAGGTGAAGGTCACTGGACAGCAGTCAAGAATATTCTTAAGTACCTGAAAAGGACTAAAGATTCATTCTTGGTGTATGGAGGAGAGGAGAAACTGGTTGTAAAAGGTTACACCGATGCAAGTTTCCAAACAGACAGGGATGATACTCTATCACAATCTGGTTTTGTGTTTTGTCTAAATGGAGGTGCTGTAAGCTGGAAGAGTTCAAAGCAAGAAACAGTAGCTGATTCTACAATGGAGGCTGAGTACATTGCAGCTTGTGAAGCAGCTAAGGAGGCTGTTTGGATTTGAAAATTCATTACTGATTTGGGGAGCGGTTCCAACGATTGTAGATCCCATTGATCTATACTGCGATAATAATGGGGCCATTGCACAGGCTAAAGAGCCTATATCGCACTCCCGATCCAAACATATACTCAGGAGATATCACCTCATTCGAGAGATTAATGAAAGGGGTGACATACACATATGCAAAGTGCACAAAAATGATAACATTGCAGACCCACTGACCAAAGGCTTGTCGCAGCAGAAGCACGATGGTCACACTAGTTCCATGGGTATTAGATACATGGGTGATTGGCTCTAGTGCAAGTGGGAGATTGTTAGTGTAGGTGCCCTAGAGGCAATAATTTGTTTCTTGAATAAACCTTTATGTCATTTGATTATTAAATAAACGTATTTATTATGACTTTAATTACTGCGATATATTTGTTAGCATAATAAATGTCCTTAGAATCATGATACACATTGTATAGTTTAAGTACATGACTTGAACTTGAGATTATATAATATATCATATTCTTAAAAGGTCCCTAGTCGGTTATTATTATATAGGACAATAATAATACATAAATAGACTAGTATGTTATTTGACAGATAACCACATCTCATTGGTTATGAGTATGGAGATACTAAAGTCAATACATAGGTACATGTAGGAGTACATGGTACTGGACAAACCCATGGTGAGATTCTACATGTTGATAATGTCATTAGAAAGACTCACAGTGATAATGGTGTAATGATCCTTAGACTTGAGATTATTATATTTCTATACGAGGATTAATATACTTTGACTACATTAAAAGTTACTTTTGACCGGGTGATGATAAAAGTGTACATTGGGTATGTTATGAGACGTATGAGAAATATGAATGATAGATAAAGGATTTAACCCTCCTATAATTAGGAGAGATATTATTGGCCTCTTGATTGAGTGAGACTATGAAAATGCATGGACATGCTCAAATATTGATTTGTTTTAATAGTCTACTCATGGATCAAGTAAACCTGGATTAAATGTTGAAGAGGATGACTAAATACATGCCTCGAGTTTAATCTACAATATTTGGTTAAAGGGATTATATTACACGGAAACATATATCACGAAAGGTTTAATTGGATCACCAATTATTATTATTACTTGGGTAGCAATGATGTATTACTAGATACCGCTCATTGTTTATAATTTTATTATTAGATATTAAAATTATTGCCAACGTAATAATAACCTAAAGGGTTACACACTTAAAACGTCTAAACGGAGTTTTAATTTAAATTCAGAATTTAAATTAAATAATTATAAATTTGAAGTTGGTTATTTAATTATTTAAGTTGGACTTAATTAATTAGATCAAATTTCGAATTTTATAATAACCCAATCAGTTTTGGTTTTATGAGAAGCCCAAAACGAAATAGGGTTCTCAGCCCAATCTCTCCTCTATAAATACATAAGGATGTATTGTTTTAGGGTTAGAATTTTGGAAAAATCGTTTTAGCAAAAACCCTAGCAGCTATACATCAAGAGAGGCTAGAGAGAGAGAGAGATCAAGGGCAGTAATCGGCTAGTACCGACTCCGGTGATTGTAGAGACAGTCGGGCGTTCGTGTGGACTAATTAGAGACGCGGATCTTATATTAAGGGATGCGTGGTGATTGCAATTAGGACCTCCATCTCCGTTGAGTTCGTGAAACTACGTTTTAAAGGTATGATTCGGTTTTCTCCATAATCTGTCTAGAATTATACATGGATCCTGGTTTGGGTTTCGAAATTTATTGTTTTATTTACGTTATTCCGCTGCGTTTTATGCCTCGGAACCCAACATAAATGACACGTGTAACCTGAGTGATACATTTCTAGGAAGTTCGACCAACCGAATAGAGGACTACCAAAACACCACAATTCTTCACCCGCTTCGTCATTGGAGCTAAAGTTACACACGTGCGATCCTGTTCTACGTCCGATATCTAAGAACAAAATCGGTTAATCCAGTGATATTCTCTCGAGGTCACTACCCCATATATGGGCTACGGCTACACCTAAAAAAGTGTGTTTATAGTCCAAAAATTGTTGCTAAAAGAAAAATAAAAGGCTATGGCTACACTTTGACCAAATTTGGTAGTGTTACAAAAATCGTCGCTACCATACGGGTCTACCGGTGGTGTTACAAATTTTTCTCACAATCTTATTATGATTCAATACTTGTGATGAATTGAGATATCTAACTCCACTCTCTCATATAAGAGGTGAAAAATTGGATCTCCCGCTTCTACAGTAAAATTTTAGGAAATAATTATGATGCTTCCGTTGTGACTTTTTAGATTTTCTCAATCAATCTACTTATCCTATGGAAAATGTTCGCTCGTGCGATATTCATTCTAGAAACTGGTTTATGGTGCTTATATGCGATATTCATTCTAGAAACTGGTTTATCGGCCTGATTAGCCTTTTTAGTCATGTCTTAGCTCTTAGAAGATATGTGAGACATTTCTTCCACTGAATGAACTTTTATATCATTAATTTGTTTTTTTACATGACAATTAAAATACACGGAATTTGTAATTTGTCTTGAATATAAATTAACATTCACAAAAATAAAAGTTGTAACTGGACTTAAATATTAATTATTAAAAGTATAATATATAGGGAATATCAAAAGTATAATATAAACCTTCTAATACTTTGTCCCTTGTGAAATGACAATCGATTTCAATATGTTTTGTTCGTTCGTGGAAGACAGGATTCCGGGCAATATGTAGAGCGGACTGATTATCACAGTGAAAAGTCACAGGTTTAAGGTTAGTAACACCAAGTTCCTCTAAAAGTCGAACACACCAAGTTACTTCAGAAGCAGCAGAGGCCATAGCTCGATATTCAGCCTCGGATGAAGAACGAGAAATCGTAGTCTGCTTCTTGGACTTCCAGGCAACAGGTGACTGACCGAACAAAAGGACATAGCCAGTAATAGATTTACGTGTATCAGGGCAAGAAGCCCAATCTGAATCAGAATAAGCCTGCAATGTTAAAGTATCTGAAGCCCAATCGAGGTTGTTGCATATACTGACTAAGCATCTGAACTGCATAGTTTAAATCAGGCCTAGTGTTGGTAAGATAATTAAGCTTACCAACCAAAGAACGATAACATTCTGGATCAAATAAAAGAGTACCCTCAAGTTAACATCTGTCTGTTGTTAACTTGAGATGTAATGGAAATGGAGTAACAGCCTTGAGAGACAAGTCAAAACCACAATTTTGCAAAAGTTCTCTGGTGAATTTATGTTGAGTCAACATGATACCATCAGGATAGTAACCAACCTCAAGACCCAGAAAGTAATTCAATTTACCCAAATCCTTTATGCCAAACAGTTCATGTAAATGAGTCTTAATAGCAGTAATAGTAGCCAGATCATTACGAGTGACAACTATGTCGTCGACATAGACAACAAAAATAGTAATCTTGTGTAACACCCACAGATCCGGGGTCAGAGATCTGGTCATTACGGTCTCAATATCCATCCACAAAACCAACATAATTTAAATTACAACCTTGTGACCCAAAACAACAACATAAAACACACCCGTTATAGTCCCAGAGATGAAATTAGAGTAACCATCAATATTATTATTACATACTCTTTGCCATCCATTGGTATTTACCATATTATAAATACATTGATACTTGAAATCCAATCATCTAGCCTACCAATAGCTTCTTAATCGACAATGGCAGCTATGATCTCAGCGGTTAATCCTCCGACGGTTGTCACTTGCTTGCACCAAGTGCGCCTTGTGCGGCCATCAGATCTAATTGTTGTTGTGATATAAATAAATAAAGCAAGGGGTGAGCAATAGCCCACCAAAAATATTATTGAACAGTAATAATATATAACAGTCCAAAATTATCTTTGAAACCATATGCCATGCATTTACGGAAATGATGTCAGTATAACTTAAAAGATGAAGTTACTAGGTAACTCAGAATATATATTTTGTGGACATATCTGCTATACAAAAGATAAGCAAGATATTCTCAATTATCATAAAAGAGGAACTTGGAGGAAAAATATTGCACTTCCAGTTTCAACACTTTTTCACCTTGCCAACACCAACAGTGTTGCAGAAATTTCTTACTTTTGGAAGATGAACTAATACGGGAGCATTGCCGCGCCAGATGCCCTGACGTTTACGATGATCAGTCGTATGTCATGCATCTCATCAATCGTTCTCTACATGTAGAAGGTAGCTCCGACGGATTTACTTGTCTACCACCCTCTAGAACTCCTCAGCCAACGGTTGGGCTATTGCTGGACCGGCGCCACTCGGCCACTTACGCGTCTCCTAGTTCGAATATCATCCATGACTCTGAAACGAAAAGTTCCTTCCCCTTTTTCCCCAAGTATAACACTTGTTGATAGGACTCCACAAAGTAGTCGTATCTAATTGGAAAGGAAAATTCACCAATATTTCCCAAGCTGATGTTTGTTAATGGATATAAACTTGTTCCATCAATCTTACCCCTCGAGCGTTGAGGAGGTAACCAAAAGACTCATATCGATGTTTGAACGGATCAAGATGTGAGTGACAAGATAGTTTAGCAAGTATATGACCGGGTAGTCAAATAAATAGCAACTCTCAAGTGAGGTCCCCTTATGTGTTTTTGGAAGCTTGAGCGAGTATTTAAATCTTCTTATAAGATAGATTTAAATAAAAATAGAGTTTTGGGGACCTCCCCTTAGTAAAATAATCATAAAAAGACTCTGAAATATTTTACATAATATATGAAGGTGACAGATAATCTTTGAATAATATAAATCATTATAAAAAGAATTCAAAAGAAATTAAATAAATATTCCAAGAATATTTATTAAATCAATAATAATTAAGGAATATGATTAAATCATAATATTACTCGTAAGTAATCCTCGAATGAATATATAGGATTATTTACTAAATAAATCTCTTCTTAAATGAATATTCAAAATAATATTCATTAATTAAATAAACACAAATAAATATTTAAAATAATATTCACTAAATAAATCAAACCTTAAATGAATATTTGAAAATAATATTCATTTAATAAATAATATTCTAAATGAGTATCCAAATAATAATCTTTTAGTAATAAAAACTTTAAAGGAATATTCGAAGTAATATTTCTTAAGTAAATAGAACTTCAAATGAATATTTTAAAATAATATTCATCAAGTACATAAAATCTTAAATGAACATTTGGAAGTAAACAATTAGCAAAAAAAAACATTTGGAAGTAATATTCATTTAATAAATAAAAATTCCAATGAATATCAAAATAATTATTCATTACATTACATAACCAAACTCTAAATGAATATTCGAAACTAATATTCATTTAATAATTAATGTTCAAATGAATATTAAAATAATATTCAGTAAATAGATAAACTCGAATGAATATTCAAAATAATATTCATATAGTACTTCTCGATTGAGATAATGTTCAAATAACATTCCTCGAATAATTTCCAAGTAATTAATACTTTATGAAAATATAAATAATGTTCATAAATAACGTTTCTCAAATAATCTGTCACTGGAATCCCTCTGGGTTTCCACGACTATCTCGATATTACAAAATACCGACTCCCGGTCTATATTTAAAAAATGAATATCATACGCCCTTCACTAAGGGTCTTAACAAAGCAATTCGGCTTACAACTGATAATTCATATCTAGTCTATAGGCCAATATCAATTCAGGGGAACAAGTAATTCAATATTAACTAGAAAGTAGGCATGCATGCTATAGCATATGTATAATAACAATCATATATATTATCACAACAACAGTTCCAAGGTATTGGAAACTTGCCTGGTAATCCTGTAGGGGTAATGTGCCTCGGGTCAATCCGGTGATCTATCAATAGTCACAATATCTGAGGTTAATCACTTATACTTTTAGAAAGGCTAAGTATAGACTTAACTTTAGTCGAAACACGTTTTCGAGTTATCTCGATATGCACCATTTAGTGAAACTCTTTTTGTCATCGATACGATCCGACACTTGTTCGCTAATAAGACATGTCGTTATACTTACACTTGGTATATACTTAAGTCGTGCAAGTTTTAAGGTCGGTCATTTACGAACCAAGATTATATCTCGAGTTTTATCGCTCGTTTTCTAAGTGATTTACCAAAGTTTTAACCAAGTGTACTTTTAAGGGTTCGTTCGCGCTTAACCTTGATTCGAACATTTTTATAAATTCTCGGAAAACGATCCGTTTCACATGAGGTTTCCTCTCACACCTTCCTTTTTATCTCTAATATTTAATTACCATGATTCGTCACAGCATAACTGTTAGATATTGATTTAAGTGATATCAGGATCTAGGTTGTTACTGATCAAGATACTGATGCTGACGTCATCAGTAATACGATGTCAGTATGAAGGTATTATTGTCAGTATTATAAGCTGGTCAGGATTACGTGAAGATTCTCATCAGACTAGAGATCAAGGAAGATTGATATGTCGGTTCCTAATTTATAGGAAGGCAGCTATCATACAAGATATGCATTCAGAGTTATATGTAATTGATTTAGAATATCTTGTAATTGATAGTGTAACTGTGTACTCTATATAAACACAGTTTAGGTTTTACATTATTGTAATCGCTTATACGAGTTATCTTGTAATCTAGCAGCTCTTAAGAACATAAGAATTTCTTAAGAGAGTTTGTAACAGTTTTATATCAGAATTAATAAAGCTGTTATTGATTCATACTTGTGTTATTTCTGTTTAAGTCAAAAATCTTATACAATTGTATTCAACCCCCCTTCTACAATTGTTAATTACTGGGCAACAATTGGTATCAGAGCAAACTGATTAATAGTAGTCAGAAACGATCTTAAGATGTCGACAAGCAAGTATGAAAGCATTAAGATTCCCATTCTCAAGAAAACTGAGTATCCAACATGGAAGGTGAAGATGTTAATGTATCTAGAAGCTACTGATCCTTACTATCTTGACAGGAACAATGATGGACCATTTCTTCCAACAAGATTAGTTGCAAGAACTGAAACTGTTGCTGAACACTATGTCATCAATGCAAAGAGTGAGTGGACTCCAGAAGAAAAGGCTCAAGTGCTCAAAGATGCAAAGGTAAAAAATATTTTGCACAACAGTCTTGATATAATGTCATGTCAAACAGGGTCATAGCATGCAAGACTGCAAAGGAAATTTGGGATACAATGTCAAGGCATTGAATCTATCAAAAGAAACAGAAGGGCTCTGTTAATTCAGGAGTATGAGCAGTTCGATGCTAGATCTGATGAACGCCTTACTGATATCTATGATAGATTTCTAACACTGCTGAACAATCTATCTCTAGTTGGCAAAGAGTATGATCCAGAGGATTCAAATACCAAGTTTCTAAGAGCTCTAACTGAGGAGTGGGATACTCAAGCTTCAATCATAAGGCATCAATATGATCTGAAGATGCTGTCTCTTGATGAAGTCTATGGGATGCTAAGAACCTACGATCTTGAGGTTCAACAGAGAAAGAACAAGAAAAATGTCAAAGCAAAATCTGTTGCTTTGAATGTTGAATCAAAATCAAAAGGAAAAGCTGAAGAAGGTTCTTCAAGAAAAAGTAGAGTTGTGGAGTCAATTCCTGATGAATCATCATCAGATACTGATGCTAAGTCTGATTCTGATACTGATGATGACTCTACTGATTCTGATATGATGGAGATGGTAGCTATGATAGTCAAGGCTTCAAGAAGATGAAGTTCAGAAAGGCTAGGAAGCAAGGTAGGTTCCAGAAGAAAACCTTCAATGCTGACAAAGACAGGTACAAGAAGAAAGAAGACAAAAGCAGCAAATTTGACAAGTCAAAAGTCAGATGCTACAACTGTGATGGAATGGGTCATTTTGCAACTGAGTGCAAAAAGGCAAAGACCAAAGCTCTTATCTCATCAAGCAAGGATTGGATGGACTCTTCCTCAGAATCTGAAGAAGAACAGGTGAATTATGCACTAATGGCCAATACTGATGAGACTGTTGCTGTTGCTGAAGCTAAGGTATCTGAAACCTTGTTTGATTTTGATACAAATAATGTCTCTGAGTTAATGTCTTTTCTTAAGTCTCTGCATATCAGCTTTAGGAGTCAATCTCTTGAAAATACTAGAATAAAATCTCAGATGGCAGAGGTAACTAAAAGAAATGATCATTTAGAAGCTGAGTTAATTTTCTTGCAGGAAGTTCAAACAGAATGTGATAATGCTAAACACATGAAACTTGAAATAGAGTTTAAATGTAAAGAACTTGAAATGCAACTTAAGGATGCTAATGAAAAACTCAGAACTTGGACACACTCTGGAACAAAAACTCATGAGATAATTACAGATAAAAATTGGAAAGAGTGTCTAGGTTATAAGCCAGAGAATGAGAAAAAGAACAAGGAAAAGGTTGTTTCATCAAATCCAGGAAGAGTTGTTATCAATGACTCGACAAATCCAAAAACCTAACATAAACAACAAGAAATGAGAGTCTAGAGAGAGAAACTCCTCCTTCTCTCTTGCAACCTCTGTAGCCGTCTTTCCGCTAAATCTAATCAATTTCGTCATCAGTTCTATACACCCCTTCCTAAATCCACATTCTCCTTCTCATCTCCCACTTATAACACCATATTTCTTTCTTATCTATTAGTGAGATTATGAGTCCTAAGAGGGTTTCTTTTTCGGAGAACCTTGAATCGGTGATCCCTAACGCAGATCCTCGTCTTCGTGTGTGCTCCCATGTCGTCGCCTCAGCGATAACTGATATGGGGAAGGAAGATCTATCGGCGGTTGATATCACCGATAGTGTGAATGTAACCCAAGAGGGGCTAGAACCGGTAGCAAGCCCGAAAAGGGTTTCTTTCGCAGTTGATTTGGTACCTTTTAAACCATCTGTTGGCTCCCGTTCCAGGAAGTCAGAAGTTAAGAAAGATGATAGCTCGCCGAATTGGTCCTCTAATGGCAGGAAGTCTGAGGCGAGCCCGAAGAAAGTGTCTTTTGCGAAAGAGTTGGTGTCAGTGATACCGTTGGAGCAGGGTAATCCAGTAAGATCTACTTGGAGACCTCAATCCAAACGGAGGGTGGTTTTGGATGGGTTAGATGAAAACAAAGGGCGAAAGTTGGGTCCAGGACTTGGGGTTGCTTCGAGAACTAGAAGCTCAATTAACTTATTGGAATGCGAAGGTAAGTTTTTCTCTTCTCATAAGAAAATGAAGCCGAGTTCTTTTAATGATATCCAGCCTATCTTGGTTGAGGAATCCTCGGATTCTATTGTTTCTAGTACAGATTCGGTAATGAATGAGGAGGATGTTATTTCCGCATCCTCACCCAAAATTCCAAGTGCCGATGTGACTCGAGTGGGTGTTAAAGACACACTTATAAACCCCAATGAAATGGTCAGCGAGGGGGCTTCTATTAATGACAATAGGGTCACTGAGTTAACACAAGGGGAGGGATCTAACCCAGTTGCGAGAAATGAACATGAGGAGGTCAAGGGGAAAAATGTGTGTATTGAATCAACAAGGAAAGAGGGGACTCCTTTTTGGAATGTCTCGATCAAAAGAATGCAGGAGCGTTTGTCTATCGCTGTGAATGTAATCATTATCTTTAGAGACTGCATAGTCCACAATGGGCATGAGGTGCCCCTGATTTGGGGAGGTGTTGACTTAAGTGATTTGGATGTTATTAATGGGTTGAATTCAAGGCCAGACATCAAGCTCCTGAGAAACCTCGGTAGAGCACTGAACTGCATTAGGCAGCTTGGGAACTTCATTAGGGAGAATGGAATCCCTCTTCCGGTTTTATTAGGGGATGATGGCCAGGTCATTGAGGACATGGAAGAGGAGCTGGAGATTGCTGAGCTGTTAGACCACAGCTTATACAACTCGGGGTTGAAGAGGAAGGCTATGGTGGCAGCGAGACGTAACTTGGATAAGCTAAAGATGTTCATTGTCTCTCGGGGTTTGGAAATTCCTCTGATTAAAGTGTCCAGTGATAGGGAATTCAGTGCTTCTGCTCGTAGGCTAAGAGATATTGAGGAAGTGGAGCTTCATGACTTAACCTGTCGAATTATTCAATTGAGGGACTATTTGATTGATTTGGGGATCGATCTTCAATCAGCTGAGCAGCAAAATAGTCCTCACACTGGAGGTAAGGATGATGCATCTTTTAAGGAAAAAAGGGGAATGCCAAACAATGCAAAGGAGCCAATTCAGGGCAACAAGCAGTATTTGGGTCATCTGTTTGATCTTGTGGGTGATGTGACTGTGCATGATGATACTAAGAAGGAGGCCAGAGTTTTCAAGATTAAGGCAAGGCATGGACGCCTCAGTAAAGCTCCAGATAAAGTTTAAGTTTTAAATTTGTAATGGTCTTGGTTCTTTTGTTGATTGTCAAATGGCTTAACGTTGTTTAGCTCTTTTTCTGAATGTTGATTCCGCGGGGTATGCCCCCAGATTGTGTAATGCTGTTCCTTTGTGGTATAAATTTTAATTAGCAAAAAAAAAAAAAAAAAAAAAATCCAAAAACCTATAGATATGTTACAGACAGTACTAAGACAAGATTAAAGCCTGTGAATTATGTGTATCCAGAAAATCCCAAATCAATTAATGAAGAGGGATCCACTTCTGCACAGAATTCTAAATTAAAGTCTGTCCAAAACAAGAACGTACGTCTTTTGTCAAAGAAACAACTAAAAGATAAAATCTGTGATGTGACAGATAAGAAGAGAGTCTCCACTAAAACTTCATTTTGGACTGCCCTAGGTCTAAATGAGAATCTTCCGTTCTCTCTAGAAACCCTCTTAGCCGCCTCATAAATTCAGCCAAATCTTCACCTTTTTTCATCAGATCTATACCTTTAAACTTCACAAATTCATATTCCCCTTCTAATCTTCCACCTAAACACCATAATTCTTATATATGTACTATCTTATAATTTTTAATATGGTTTTGTGTTCTGAGTTTTCTTTTCATGTTCGAGGTTTGGTGAGGTCTTGGAAGTTCGGTTATGTGGATCTGGAGAATGGACTTGTTGAGTTCCATTCTTCTCTGAGAAATAGCATCACTCTTGGAGTGGTTTATGCTATGGAGGCCTTGGGAGATGGCTTGATCTGCGACCAGAATGGACTCGACCTCTTACCGACTACCTCGTTTTTTTGGATTTCTCCTATCGCGGTTTGGGATCTTCACGCCTTGAAGTCTCCAAACCCGTTTAAAGATTTGTTTGATTATGGGTCCTGTGTTGAGGGGACTCTCTCAGCTTGGAATGCGGTCAATGGCGTCGATCTTCTTGCTGCTCATGGGATAACCGGTTTGGTTAGTTCAGTGATTAAAGAACTTGCACGAAGCTCGGTGAATTTCATCTTCACAGCTGAAAAGGGTACTAGGAGATTTTCTTAGTGTCCTATGATGGTTTGTGTTCGTAGCCTGTTTGAAGGAAAGACTCTGAGAGCTCGGGTGAATCATTTTGAAGATGATATTGCCCTTGTTTGCGAGATAGAGGGACTTCTGGCTAGAGATCCTATTGATACAAACGCTTTTGATCTAAGGAATTCTCGGTCTTATGGGTTTTTTGTTGCTGCGCCTAAAGGCAAGGGGAAGATTGGACCGGCTTTGAAGCCGTTTGATAAAAGGTCTCAGAGACGAGCTAACAAGCTTATGAATGTTCTCTTTTCAAAAAAGGACACATATGTGGTGGTCGATTTTACAATGACACGTCTTAAGGTAGTGCTCTCTCTGCCTATGTTGGTATACTCTGTTGCAAAAAGAGATAGTTTCGATAGTATGGCCTCAAAGCTCCCATGGTTTTGGTATTATGTAAGTCAGGTTAATGTGGGTTTTACTATGAGACTTTGTAAACTGGGTATCTTATATTCAGTTGAAAGTGTGGCTATGTACGGGCTCGATGCTTATGCCAATGGTAATCATAGTAGGTTACAGGGTAGTTTGATGATTTCTTTCCGTATGACTGACTTCCAAACTCAGTTTGATGAGTCTAAAATGAATGTTGTGCTTCCGGTTGTTGGAAGAAATGTTTCTGGTTATCTGCATGAACTGGGTAGTGCTCTAAACTTGCCCTTTGCTGGTAGATGTGGAAACTTGCAGCTGATGCTCGGCTATAAAATGGGTCCTGTTTGTAAGGGGTTCATTTTCGATGTTGTTGGCGTTATGGTTGTCAATGCATTTCATCTGTATAAAGGTGGGTCTGGTTTGGGGATATTCAATGATGAGCGGTTTGGGGATGTTCATGGTATTCAGAGATGTTGTGTCTCTCCCATGGTCTTGCTTAAAGTTGGCTTAAAGGCGGAAATTGTTTTGAGAGCGTTTACGTGGCTGAGGTTCCCTCATGAGGAACTTACAATTAGGATGGTGATTTTAATTCTCTGGGACGATATTCAGATGGAGCGAACAGGACTTCTAGCTCCTATTGGTAGCACGCTTGGCATGTTTGTGTGCTCTCGTGGTAAAAATGGTGTAAAATTTGCTGAGGCGACTACAGGCACTGTGCTGGTTGTTGCAGTATCGTGCAAAATTTTAGAGACGCGGAGCAAATGCGTGTCCAAGAGGGGGCAGGTTAGTCTATTTGGAAAGCTCTGTAATAAGGTGGAATTGGAGCAGCTGGTTGGTAAAGGCCAGGAAAAGACTGGTGGTATTGGTGAAGAAATTAGCTTGTTTAGGCGAGAGGACTCCACCCTTTCGGGTCAGAAGCTTTTTTTTCAAAGAATTTCCAGGGCGCTCATGTTTGGGCTTACCATGTGGTAGTGTTGCCTATGAAGAAGATGCTGCTTACCAGTTTACAATGCTTGGATGTGGACCGGGTGGTCCCTTTACTATTCGTACTTGGCATAGGTCTCATTGTGAGGTTTTAAACTAGTTTAAATCTAGTTCTAATTGTATGTTGATTGTATAGTGTCTTTCTGATGCTATGACATTTGTTTGGTTTGCATGTTGACTTCGCGGGGTATGCCCCTAGATGTGTATCAAGTTGTTCCTTCATGGTATAAAATTCTAATTAGCAAAAAAAAAAGAAAAAGAAGAGAGTCTCCACTATCAAAAGAAACAGGAATGGTAAAGTTGGAATAAACAAGGAGAATAATTATAAGTATATTCCAAATGCACCAAGAAAGACATGTTTTAATTGTGGTAACTCTAATCATCTTGCTATTGACTACAGGAGGAGTAAGAAGAAGACTACTGTTATTCCTAAGTCTGACATTAGGAATAGGACAGTATTTTATAAACCACAAAATCCCTGTTTTCATTGTGGTAGTAAATGGTATTCTATTTATATGTGTGAAGAATATCATAATTTGTACTACAATGTTTATGAACCATTGCCAAAGTTCAATAAAAGTGCAAATTCTGGCAAAACAAAGAATGTGAATTCTAAGCATGCATCTGCTAATTCTGATGATAACAAAATAAATTCTAAAGGAGGTAATCCTAAAGAAAACGTTTTTGTTAAGAAATCTTCTGCTGCTAAAAATGTTAAATTGCATGCTAAAAGAACCCAACAAGTGTGGGTTCTTAAAAATTCTAACTGAATTCTTTGTGATTCTGATTGCAGGGCAAAAAGAAAAATGTGTTAGTCATGGATAGTGGATGTTCTGTGCACATGACTGGAGACAAAACCCTGCTATCAGAATTTGAGGAAAAGGCTGGCCCAACTGTGTCTTATGGAGATGGCAACATTGGACAAACTTTGGGATATGGCAGTATTATCATTGGAAATGTCATCATTGAAAAAGTAGCTCTGGTGAAAGGACTCAAACACAATCTGCTTAGTGTTAGTCAAATCACTGACAAAGGTTATCATGTCAACTTCTATGATACTCATTTTGAAGTAATCAGCAAATCTTCAGGGAAGGTTTCTTTAACTGGACAAAGACATGGTAACATTTATGAAGCTAACATCTATACCAATACTGATGGACACTCTACATGCCTCATCAGTAAAGCGACTATAGATGAAAGTTGGAGTTGGCACAAGAAGCTTTCTCATCTCAACTTCAACAATATAAATGAGTTGGGCAACAACGAAATTAAGCAGGAAAATGAGAGTCGATTTTCTCTCTTCTCTCTCCTAAACCCTATCTTAGCCGTCACAATTCTGAGCCTTTTTCCACCAGATCTGACCAATAAACCTTCACTAATCCATATCCTTCTTCTTATCTCACACCTAAATCACCATATTTCTTATAAGTTATATCATTATTATTCCTAATGGTTTCGTTCTTTGTGTTTGGGAATTGTTTTTTGATACCTAAATATTGTCTCTCGTTGCCTGTTTTGAGAACAGACGATGTGATGGTTGTTTCTCATGCTTGTTTTCAAGATGAGGTTTTAGAGGAACAGCAGAAGAGGGTTGGATGCCTCCTCTCACGAGAAGTAATCCCTGCCTTTTCTTCTATTCGAAGATTGCTACACAGAATTTTTGCAGGTTCTGTTGTGTCTCGAAGTTATGTGTGCGCTGATTTGTTATGCCTTGGAATTATGTTTTTTTTTTTTTTTTGCTAATTAAAAATTTATACCAAAAGGAACAACATGATACAAATCTAGGGGTATACCCCGCGAAATCAACATCCGAATAAACTACACAACATTAAGACATAATAGAGTCTACATAACAAACTAGATTAATCATAAGTTAAAAAACTATGCCGAGAGTAAGCTTCTTCATGACCAAACATGGTCCACTACGACAATCATCCCAAGCACCCATGGCTATAGCTTCCTTGTTCTGACCCTCCTGCCTCGCATCAACACCCTTAGGCACCCATCCAGCAGCTGTCCACAATTGGAGCCTGCTCTTCCGGCATAAACAACTTGAGACCAACAGAAGTTGCATGATTGACATCTCAATCATCTTGTGCCAGCCCCCAACAGCAGTAGTAGCAATCAAACCAGTGCCATCATCCTCGATCAAATGGACAATTTTCCCTGCTTCCGGGTAGCAATCCCTGTTCTTCCCCATAATATCACATTCTTGAAGAAGACCTTCCTGCAAGCACACAGCAACATACCCTGTTTGCTCCATCCGAATAAGACCATCCAGACTAACCCAAGCCTTAAAGGCACTAAAGTTCCCTTTAGTATATCTGGTGTTTGCTCCTTTGTCTCAGAGAGATATTTGCTTGATGGCTTCTGTTCTCAAGATGCTGGAGCTTATTTTCTTCACTCCGTTGAATGATGTATTCATGGAGTTTACTGCTGGCTGGGGTGGTAATTTTAATGCCAATTTGAATGGGTTTATGAGAGCGATTGCTATTTTAATGCTTGACTTGTCTGTTAGATGTTATAATGTCCTGAGATTGGAGGTAGGAAAGCATAACAGACGGGCTTTGGGTACCAACGGGGTGGCTGATTTGATCGTTACCATGAAGGATGATGTGGATGGGGCTGGAAGCCCATTTCTGTCCAAAGAAATGCTTGGTCCCTCTTTGGTTGAAGAGCAAAGCACAGATACTGATGGTCATCATATTTTTGATGTAATGTTTGCAAGAGCTGAGATAGCCAAATTCTCGGAACAGGACAAGGGTTGCAATCCCGTTTGGCTATTCGCAATTGGGCGCTCAATGATTAAAGTAGGAGATGAGGCTAACTTTACCTATGGTATGATTGTCTTAGACACTGGAAAGGATTTGATAAGGCTGGACAGGTGCACCGGTGGCAATGTTTGGGCTGTTACAACGAGTTCCATGAATAGCTTCCTTGATGGAGGAGTTATTCTGATGGTACAAACTGGGTCGCTAATGCCTTCAGTGGCAGTCGATTTGGCTTTTCATCCCAGTGGAAAGGCCACCTCGTTTTATTTGATTAAGGCGGGTGAGGGTCTTGCCCATCTCCAGGTTGATGATTTGTCTCAGCGATTTGTTGATAAATATTTCGCTGATGGGACCGATGTTGGGCAACGGTTGGTATTGCTGGAGTTATCCTATCATGGTGTTGATTTGCTTTTCAAGGCCTGGTTGCTTCTGAATGAGGAAGTGATTATTTTTTCACGCACTTGGAGGGTTATGAAGTGGACTTTGCTGCGTCTGGATTATCCCATAGTAGGTGGGGATTCCTCAACGATGGTGTTGAGTAGTGCTCAGGAATATGCTGATGTTATGGTTTATTTGACGGGGAACTTTAAAATTTTGAATTTTGAGATTGTGGAGACGCGCCTTGGCGCATCCTCTGTTCCTGGTAGCCGATCAGTTAGGGTGGTTTTCATCACTGATGCTGAGACTTATGGGCCTAAATGTTCAGCCTGGTGGAACTTGAGGAGGGAGTTGCTCAGCCTGGTGAGACTTATGATGCTAGGTGCGGAGGGTATAAAGCTAAAGGCTTCATCGAGACTGACCTGGTATTGGCAGGCGGCTATAGACTTCGTAGAAGTCTCATTATGTTGCTTTGGTAAATCTGGTGATGGCCGACTGTCTTGGGCCTTCTTTAAGATCACTTTCAAGTCATTTGAGAAGAGTTTGGCTTCAATGTGGTTCATGGGGAGCAAGCTGGGCTGTAGTACTTGCTATTTGCTGGAGATTGTGATGGGGGATGGTCGTATTTCTCTTTTTTGTGGTTTCAATGGGGGTCTGCTGCTCGTTGGGCGAGCTGGTCAGCTTATGCCTTGGCCGATGGATGTCTGCGCGATGCCTGGACAGTGCGAGATGGGTTTCAGGATTTGGAAAACATGGTTGGGCCTTCTATGGGGTAGCTTTGGTTACAACAACTATGCCATGGAGTGGATGGAGGATCAGGCAATGGAGAGTAAGCAGGGGTGGTCCCTTGGAGAAGATTATTATTGGCATAGATTATTATGTTATAGCTAGTTTAATATGCATGTAGATAGCTAGTTTATCTAGCTTTATTGATGCTTTTTCGCTGTTGTTCCGTTTGGTAGATGTGTTACTAATCGCGGGGTATGCCCCTAGAGATGTAATCATTTCCCTATGGTATAAATTTTAATTAGCAAAAAAAAAATAAAAAATATATATATATATATATATAAATGAGTTGGTAAAGAAAGACTTAGTGAGAGGATTACCAAAGGTACTATATACTCCAGATGGACTTTTTTTTTTTTTTTTGCTAATTAAAATGTATTCCAACGGCAAACAAATACACTTCTGGGGGCATACCCCGCGAAAATTGTCGACCAACCGGAACAACAAAGAACAACTATAACAGTTCTACAAAGAAGAAGCTAGCAAACTGCTAATGCACTACCCAACTAAAATGACATAAAACCAACATTACCACAGGCCAACAAATTGACAGCTGCTAAAAGAGAAACAGAACAAGGGACGGATCTTTCCGAACCCACTTTTGAAAGGAAGCACAAGTGAACATTTTCTCCCGCACTATGGATTTGATGGTCAAGCTAAGCACAGTTGTTGGGTGCCCAGGCCCTGCGTTGTGCATTCTAAAGTTCCTTTCCTTCCAGACATTATAAATGCACGTTGTAAGGTAGACCCCCGCTATTCTCTTCAACTTTCCAGAAATATTAGAAGAGAAAAAATCTCCTTGCTGCCACCTTGTCCAATCAATGTTCACCTGGAAAGGGATTACATTACTCAAAAGCCTAAAATATGGGCAAGCCATAAACAGGTGGCTTATAGATTCCACTCCATTCCCACACAGCACACAAGAGGGATCCACCTCCATACCAAACGAAATCATACGATCTCTAGTAAGTAACCTGTTTCTCACAGCAAGCCAAGTAATGAAGGTACATTTCGGAATATTGAACGAGTTCCACACCACTTCTCCCCAGCTTACAGGTTGACCAATATCCCAAATAGAGTTCCATATAGTTGCCAGCTTTACCAATTTAGTCTGCATGCCATTCCAAGTAATGTTGTCAGTCCGGTGAATTTGGACTTGGGATGCTCTTCTTCGAACACCTATGACATCCATGTGGTTAGACTGGGGAAGTCTCCACACTCCATCTTGGAGGTAACAGCTGATAGGGGCCATGGCAGTGGACTCAGCATTAGAGATTACAAAGGACGAGATGAAAGCCAGAGGCTTCTTATCAGCCCAGGGGTCTTGCCAGAAGAGAAATCTAGAGTTTCGCCCCACATTATACCCAACGATGAGATGGAGTTTGTCGCCAAGATACAGGTGGTTGCCTTCACTGAAATCATTAGTAAGGGAAGCAACGACTTGGTTTTTGAGGGGTTTGGGACCTGTTCTTCAAAAGGTTTGTTGCAATCTTTGTCGATTTACTCAATCTGTCTAGCTCACCGGGAGATGATGGGTAGATATTATTATGTGCTGGTCCAACCATCTCAACATGTTTTTTTTTTTTTTGCTAATTAAGATTTTATACCAAAAGGAAACAACTGATACAAGTCTAGGGGCATACCCCGCGAAGTCAACATCTAAACATTACATCGTAACATCAAAGAGTCAAAATATAATCAACATAAGAACGAAAAAGAAACTAAAGATTATTCTGGCGCCATAAACCTAACATTGAGACTAGGCACATGTCTCACAAAGCCCATAGTAATAAGAAGCTGCAAATAAACCATGTAGTGACGCAAATGCATTCCAAGAGCAAACCTCTTCCTCGGAGCTTGTTGGACTGCTAGAGTCCTCCCAGAGATAATACACCCCTGGACTTTCAGAATCCTCCATAAAAAACATGCGTTCATACCATTCACTTGCAGACTAACTCTATAGACCATCCTCATTTTCACACTAATCTCAACATAAGCAAAAGCCTGTTGAGGCAGACTAGACGCGAACTGCAAGAAAACATTCTCAGACAACATCATGTTAACAAACAAGTGGGAAACACCACTGCTCGCCTCCGGGCCTTTATCCAGATAAAACATGGACTCCACAATACGGGCTCTCAAGGAAGTTTCAACAACAGTCTGATCAAAACCAATTTCAGGAGCATATTTATCATGCCCAGCAGCAACTACGGAAGAGCCAGCAGTAGGAGCCATCCTACATATCCGGGAAAGGTAACAATCTTCATTGAGACCCAACAAGAATATAGACTGAGCAATAAAGTAACAAGCCCCGTAGACAACAATCTCGTGTCTACCACCAATCTTTCCTAGCAGCAGAATACTATCAAATCTAGACAGACAAGTATCCACCATCAACACATGGTTGTGATCCAAGCTAGTGAGACCATGCATTTCATTCAGCAACTTCTTCGCTTGCACATACAAAGTCACATTCCCTTTCCCTCCCATCAGAATGTAAACTCCCGAAGGTAATCGGCACTCCATAACGACATCAAAGACGAATTCAATAGCAGTCTCAAATACCATAATATGATTCCTACACAAAAGGAATCTCAACATCGCAATAAGTACATCACAGGATGAACTTTTTGGAAAGCAATCCAAAGAACTGTTTAAATAACCAGTCCCACACCCAGCTGAAACAAAGTAGCTGTTTCCATTCTTGAAGATTAGAAGGAAGTCAAACTCCTCCTCCTCTATAGAACCTATCATAATCCCTACGACAGTCGTAAAACCAAAGTTGTCCTTAGTGATCTGCACTGCCCAGGTTTGAACCTGCAGTACCCAGCTATCGAAGACAAAAGTTAGCATGAATTTGTCATCATCACATCCAACCATTCGCACTTGCCAATGCCTTGTTTTAACAAGTACAACATTTTTGCAATCAGGTTTAAGACTCCAGCTCAAACCTTGGGTACAACTATACCCCAGTACAGAAAGTTTGTTACCCCGTAAAGCGGAGAACCAATCAATTGCACTCGCCACAGTCAGCTTGTCCGCAAAGATTGTGGTTTGCCAAAAAGCAAACTCTGCGAACCCAGGACTAAAACCAGGCATCAAAGTAACAAGCAGTTCGACTACACCCCAACAAGCATTTTCAACCACAGTGTTCAGAGCCATGACACCATCAGTCATTGTAGGCACTCCGTAGACACTAACTTCTGCATTTTCATTCAAAATCACATAAATTGACATAGAATAAATCCATCGAGGTCCCATCAGTAGAATATGATTAAAACCCAGCTTTGAGTCCCAAATGGACTCGGTGAGAACACCTCTCATGACTTGGTTTAAAACCAGCACAAACCGAATGCCTTCTCTTTGAGGAGAACCATCAAGCATCTGGTGCACATAAAGAGCAGCCTTTTCTTTAACACATAGTGAACCCCCTGGGATCCAAATTAGCAGCAAGCCCTTTACCCCAGTATAATAGAACTGAGTAGAGGAAGCTTGGAGAACATTGGCCTTGACCAAAGCAACAAAGACACTTTCCAATTCATCAATAATCACCTCATCAGCGGCGACTTCCGACCAAGTATCACCAATGACTATCCTTGCCAAAGTCGAATGGATTTTCCCAAAAATTGGGTCCAATCCCCACATCATATCCTTTGATTCATAGAGAAACAGAGTCGTACTACCATTTATTGAGGGTTCTTCACCATCAGCGGAGGAGAGGAGGTGACTAACCATGCCTTCCACATCTTTGTGACCCAACCATCGATCCCAGACATCACCACAGACATGGAGCACTGACAACGAAACCATGCAACAATGGTTCTCATTCTCCGATTTTCCAAAAGGAGTAGCTCCTCGCAAACCAAAGTGTATATAATCAAACAAGATTATACTACCCCATGAAAGTGGATCTTGCTTTCGTAACGAGAACAAATCCTGAAAAAATAACATTATATAACATAAGAAATTTTGTGTTTTAGGTGGGAGATAAGAGGAGGAAGATGGATTCAGGAAGGAATTGAATAGATCTGATGAAAATGGGTTTAGATTTTGAAGATTTTAGAGAGAGAAAGAAGAGAGAAGCTAGAGAGAAAAAAGACCGACTCTCATTAGACTCGTTTTTCTCAACATGTTTTGTTGATGATTAGGATTTGTGGAGGTGGGGATCACAGGAAAATGAGAGTCGAATTTTCTCTGCCTTCTCTCTAGAACTTCTCTCTCTAAAAACCACAAACATTCTAATCATCTTCTACATCAGTTCTAAATTTCCACATCCTAATCCATCTCTTCCTTCTAATCTCTCACCTAAACACCATATTTCTTCTTTCCTTTCGAGTAGCATGAGTCGCAAGAGGGTTTCATTTGTGGATGACTCTGTAATGACGACTCCTGTTAAGAACCATGTGGCAGCGACCCAAGAGGGGTTAGATCCAGTTTTGAGCCCAAAAAGGGTCTCGTTTGCGGTTGATTTGGTATCGGAGATACCATCTATTGATACTCAATCTAGGGAATTGGAAGGATTGAGTATGAAGAATGCTGCCAAAAAGAGTGTCTTTTGCGTCGGAAGGATTGAGTCTGGAGTGAGCCCGAAGAAAGTGTCTTTTGCGAAAGAATTGGTGTCAGTGATACCGTTGGAGAAGGGTAATCCAGTAAGATATGCTGGGAAGCCTCAACCCAAGAGAAGGGTAGTTTTGGATGGGATTGATGACAACAAAGGGCGGAAATTGGAAAATTCTGGACTTGGGGTTGCTTCGAGAACTAGAAGCTCAATCAACTTACTGGAGTGCGAAGGTAAGTTTTTCTCTTCTCATAAGAAGATGAAGCCGGGTTTTTTTAATGATAACCAGCCTATCTTGGTTGAGGAATCTTCGGATTCTATTGTTTCTAGTTCAGATTATGTAATGAATGAGAAGGATGTTAATTCCACACTCTCGCCAAAAAATTCAAGTGCTGATGAGACCCGAGTGGGTGGTAAAGACACACCCTTTAACCCCAATGATATGGTCAGTGAGGGAGCTTCTATTAATGATAACAGGGTCACTGAGTTAACACAAGGGGAGGGCTCTAATCCAGTTGCGGGCGAGCAACCTGCGGAGACCAAGGGGAAGAATGTGTGTACTGACACAGCAAGGAAAGAGGGGACTCCTTTTTGGGATGCCTCGACTAAAAGAATGCAGGAGCGTTTGTCTATCGCTGTGAATGTGATCATTAATTTTAGAGACTGCATAGTCTACAATGGGCATGAGGTGCCCCTAATTCGGGGAAATGTTGATGTAAGTGATTTGGATGTTATTACTGGGTTGAATTCAAGGCCAGACATCAAGCTCCTGAGAAACCTGGGAACGGCTCTGAACTGCATTAGGCAGCTTGGGAATTTCATTAGAAAGAATGGTATCCCTCCCCCGGTTATGTTAGGGGGCGATGGTCAGGTCATTGAAGACATGGATGAGGAGCTGGAGATTGCTGAGCTGTTAGACCACAGCTTATACAACTCGGGGTTGAAGAGGAAGGATCTGGTGGTAGCGAGGCGTAACTTGGATAAGCTAAAGTTGTTCATTGTCTCTCGGGGTTTGGAGATTCCTTCGATTAAAGGGTCCCGTGATAGGGAATTTAGTGCCTCTGCTCGTAGGCTAAGAGATATTGAGGAAGTGGAGCTCCACGACTTAACCTGTCGAACTATTCAGTTGAGGGACTATTTGATTGATTCGGGGATCGATCTCCAATCAGCTGAGCGGCAGAATAGCCCTTTCACAAGAGGTATGGATGATGAATCTTTGAAGGAAAAAAGGGGAAGGGCAAACAATGCAAAGGAGCCGATTCAGGGCAACAAGCAGTACCTGGGTCATCTGTTTGATCTTGTGGGTGATGTGACTGTGCATGATGATACCAGCGTTTGCAACCTCAAGGCACGCCTCAGTAAAGCACCAGATTGAGTTTAAATTTAAGTCTGTAATGGTCTTAGTTCTTCTTGTTGATTGTTAAATGGTGTAATGTTGTTTAACTCTGCTGTTCTGAATGTGGATTCCGCGGGGTATGCCCCCAGATTGTGTAATGCTGTTCCTTAGTGGTATAAAATTTTAATTAGCAAAAAAAAAAAAAAAAAAAAAAGGATTTGTGGAGGTGGGAGTACTCTCACGTTGTTGAGGAAATTAGTAATGGTTTTCTGTGTTGGTATTGTTTCGTCCTGTAAAAGTAATGTTGCGATTAAGACCTGTCAACTATTTGAGATTAGTCCTGTGAAGGATTTTGAAAAGAATTTGTTGTTATGGGTAGCTAGAGCCGATGCCTGCCTAGTGTTTGACATAATGCCTCAAAGGATTTTTGAAGGTTTTATGGATTCTAGGTGTGATTTGTTTACTTCTGATTATGAGAAGTGGGGAGACAAGGAAAGTGATAGAGCTATTGGCGGAAACGTTTCTGGTCATTCAGTGTTTAGAACAGCCTATGTTCACAGCTGGTCAGTTACGGTGGTTGTAACCACTGATGCTGAGGACATTAAATGGTTCACAACAGAATGTACTTTTTGTTATCGAGATGGGTCTGGGTACCTGCAGACCAAGGGAGACATGGACAGGGCTGGAAACGGAACCTGTGGAGCTCGACGGGCTATCAATACTTGTTATGAGGGTCAGAGAATCACGGATGGAGGCCATCAAATGCTGCGAAGTAGTTTGATTTTGAAGTATTATAGGTTTTCGGACCTGCATGCTATTGTAATGCTTGTGGTGCCGAGAGAAAAGAGTCTTAAGCTTGGCTGTTGTACAGAAATGCTAAGGGCGTGGAGCTCCTGGTTTGTGAATACTTGGTCTTTGAATGTTTTTCATTCGGTTAATGGCCAAATGATTGAGCTGGTCCTGAAAAGGATATTTCTAATAATGAATATGTGCTATCAGTTTGGTATTGTTTTAGATGGTCTCGAATTGACCCTTTTGGGTGTCAATGTCAATGTTAATGACAATGTGAATGTCAATGTGACTGTAACAGTTATAAACCATGGAGGAGTTGATAATGGATGTATGTCGTTCTGGTATGTTGATTTCAAGGTGGATGTGCTCAGAGCGGGAAATGCTATCCATCTTGTGCCTTGTTGGTTTATTGTTGTGTTTTCGGAGGGGAAAAGGCTTTTATTTGGTAGCTATGATGATGTCTCCCGAGTAAATCCAAACGGGAATCAGACTATTGGAAGAAAAGGTGTTGGCCCTGCCCACAACCATGCTGTCTTCGAAATGATGCAGGCTATTTTTATAGTCAATGAGGGCCTGGCCCAGCTGATTAAGAGGCCAAAGGAGGACTGCCATGGGATTTTTTACAGCTGTAGCGGACGAAAGGATGATGCTGGCGATACTAAGATGGCTCACCAGGTGTATGATAGCATTGATTTGAATGGCGATTTGGAGGATGGCTTGGCGTTAAAGCTTCATGCCGCGATAAAGCCTCATGCCGCGCTAATTTCAGGGGTGCCTGGTCTTTATGTCGAATCCTTGCACAGTATATGTGTGATTACTGTTGGTGTCATTGGCCCTTTCAAAATGGGTCTAGCTTGGATTGAAAATGATTTCTGTATGCCATTTGGGGGAGCAGTGTGGGCTCGTTTGGTGGATGCAAGCTGGTGTGCTTGGTTTTTAATTAATCCTGTAGTTGGCGCAGGGTAGTATTTGTTACCTTTTTAGATTGCTTTGTTGTAGTCTGCTGTAGACTTATTTTGTTTGATGTTTTAATATCTGGATGTTGATTTCGCAGGGTATGCCCCTAGACTTGTATCAGTTGTTCCTTTTGGTATAAAATTTTAATTAGCAAAAAAAAAAAAACAAATTGCAAGGCCTGCTGTCTAGCATTAAAAATCTTTCGAGAATCCAACAACACCTGTAGGGAATGTAGCAGTCCAGAAGGCTTTGTTTCGTAACAGAACATTATGAAACTAGGCTATCCAAAGAGATTCTGAAGTGGGTTGGAGCAGGCGCCAAAGCTGGTGCAAAACAGCTGCCTGGTTCCATTCAAAAATGTTTTTGATCCCCAGACCACCCTCATTTTTTTTATTTTTTTTTTGCTAATTAAAGTTTTATACCAAAGGGAACAACTGATACAAAAACAAGGGGCATACCCCACGAAGTCAACATGATACAAAGAATAAGAAGGTAAACCTACTCAACTACAACAGATATACCAGACCTATTCTTTTATATGAGAAATAAGATGATAGTCGGGTCTTTCCGAACCCAAATCTTAAACATGCTACAAGAGAACAATTTCTCGCGCATCATGCGCCTGATCTCACTACTAACAACAGAGGTTGGATTGCCAGGGCCAGAGTTGTGCATGCGGTGGTTACGTTCCTTCCAGACATGATAGATAGTTGTGCTGAAAAACAGTTCAGCAATTGTTTTCTCCTTTGCCCCCAACTGCCTACTAACACAGTTACCTAGTTGACAGTTGGACCAATTCCTAGTGAAGCGCATTGGCATGGACCTGATAATCAGATCGAAAAACGGGCAGTCAGAGAAAATGTGACTGACCGTCTCACAGACCACCCTCATTTTTAGGCTTGCAACAATCCTCCCAGGACACCTTGTAGTGGCATCGACCTGATTCCTTATAGAACCCTCCCCATAAAAATTTGAACAAAAGACTATTGATCGCCTTAAGGACTGACTTGGGAAGGAAAATGTACATGCTCCAGTATCCCACAATACTAACCATGATTGCTTTGATTAGCATCAAACGACCAGCAAAGTTAAGAAATCTCACCATCCAGGATTCCACTCGATTGCATAACTTTGTCACCAGAATGTTGCAATCCATGCTGTTAAGCTTGCCAGTAATGAGAGGGAGGCCCAGGTAAGTGACTGGAAGAGTGCCTCTTTGAAAGCCTGTTACCCTTAAGATATCCTCAGCAACATCAGTTCTCACATTTACCGAAACAGACCGATTTGGTCTGGTCTGGAACCAAGTTTGAGAGGCCAGAAAATTGGTGAATCCCTTCCATGAGTCTCGAAACAGATTGAGCATCACCATGACAAAACAGAAATACATCATCTGCAAAGATGATATGATGTAAGTTCACCTCCTTGGTCCTCTAATGAAACTTGAAATTAGAGCCCACTATTGACTTGTTGAGACAAGCAGTGAGAGCTTCCATGGCCATAACAAAGAGGTAAGGAGAAAGGGGATCTCCTTGTCGTAACCCAGACTCCCCTTTAAAGAAACCCTCCAAGCTTCCATTGAGCTTGATTGAGAAATAGTGGTGGTAATACACACTCTAACCCAATCGACAAATTTGTGTGGAAGGCCCATCCGTTCCATAACTGCAAAGACAAAACTCCAATTGAGTGAGTCAAAGGCTTTGCGAATGTCAAGTTTTATAGCACATGGGGCCTGGCCATCATTTTGATTATATCCCTTGCATAAAGCTTGTGCCAAGAAGATGTTATCTCCAATTGATCTTCCTGCCACAAACGCAGATTGGTGTTTGGAGATCAAGGAAGGCATCACAGACTTCAACCTAGCTGCTAACATCTTAGAGATGCACTTATACAAAACATTACAGCAAGAGATAGGCCGAAAGTGCTGCATTTGGGATGGGTTATCCTGCTCTTGTTACATCTGGCCCCACAATGTGCCATGCAGCTAAGAAGAATTCCACCGTAAACCCATCAGGCCCTGGGCTCTTTTTTTTTTTTGCTAATTAAAAGTTTATACCAAAATGAACAACAAGATACATTTCTAGGGGCATACCCCGCGAAATCAACAACCTAATAATACAGAGGACATAAAAAATGCCCTACAGTAAACCACGACAGAGGTTAGCCCACTTGCCTAGCAACAACAGACATAACTAAAAAGCTAATTAGACTTGCTAACAACACAAAAATTGAGACTAGGCACATGTCTCACAAAGCCCACAGTAATGAGAATCAGTAGATAGTGCACCATGTAATGACACAAGTACAATCCCACAGCAGACATCAATCGTAGCAAATTTAAAGACTCCAAATTCAATTGACAATGGACTGTCAATTCTTCCAGCAGCAATAGAACACATCCAATCCAGCTGTACTGCTCATTGCGACCGTGAGCAGCATGGTTGCCGACATACTGGTCATTGCTAGAAGCAGCAACTAACCTCACCTGGACTTTAAAAACCAGAAATTGAACCCGCATATCGTTACCGTGAGTAACAAACACATCATGTCTAAATCTATCAGCACACTCATTATCAGAAAAAATCAATCGCAAATCCAACTTGGACCTCGACAACATCTGCAAATTTACCGAGCATACCATAGCTACCCACATAGGCTATTCAGATCGCCCAAGGCCACCAGGAAACCTGCACACGAATTGGGCTCCATTCCCTTCCAAAGCACAACTGGAAGTTATGCCATCACTAACAACCACACTCAGTTGTATATCCTTCCAAACATGACTTTTATCAGGGTCCACAAACAAATGAATTCTGTTATCGAAATAGAATAAAATAGCCATGAATTCCTTAATGACAACCGACTTGGATTGCCCAGCGAAGTCAGCATTGCAGAGAATCCCATAGGAGATGCGGGCAGCATCACTAGAACGCAGAGTCCCATCCCTAAAGTCGTTGCTTCGAGAGCTATCCTTGGCCGCATCCTGCATTCCACAACTGATATAACGAGTTGTGAGCCCATGACAAGACAAAATGAATTTCACATCAGTAATAGCATTTGACCAGTTCAGATCCCAACTGCAAATAGGTCTCTGGACTGCTCCCAATTCCAATTCCACAATATGAAATTCCTGCACATCTAAACTGCCTTGTCCCTTGCAATTTACTTCCTTTTTTTTTTTTTGCTAATTAAAAATTTATACCAAAGAAAAACGGTTACAATTCTAGGGGCATACCCCGCGATTTATAAACGAATTTCAAACGGAACAGCAGAAAAACCATCAAGGTCTACAGTACAAAGAGCATAATATCTAGACTAGGCAAACGCCTACACATGGCATAAAATTCCAGATCTTTCCCTTAATTGAAGATACTAAATTTTAAAAAATAGGACCACCATTCGCATAGTACAAAAGCCGAAGCAAACTGCATCAACAGTATTAGCACAAAATCCTTTCCATTGCCTGCCACCATAATGTAACAGGACCCAGTGATAACAGTCGCACGTTTCCAGGCAAGGTGATAGAGCACACGAACAAAGGCCACACCAAACAGCAATTCACTATTCGGCAGCATAGTCACCTGCACGACATCACCGCAACCCCGCACTTGCTTAGCCAATCCAGGCAATCGAAGCTCATTAACAACATCATAGCCACCTTTTACAGCAGTATGAAATACTGAACTAGCATCCCTTGCCTTAAAGCATCTCAACAGCCTGAAAAGTACAACCCAGAATGTACAAACTGGGTTGCAACCCCCATCGTTCCCTTCGTTTTTATTGCAAGAAATCACAGCAGCAATCAGCGAGGTACTGTCCTGCCACCGAGGCCACCGCCCATCAACCAAACCGAGCCTTATGACACCATAAGCATCTAGCTGTATACCCTCAAAGTTTCCAGCTTGCAACCTTAGGCCAACAATACCATTATTCTTAAAGAAACAATTGACAATCTTCACCACCTGGTTGATATCCAACCGGGTAAAATCTATCCCAATCATGAGTTCCATAGTAAAGCCACACTTTTCCTTTACCATCTTCAAATTCGTCACCTGCACCCTATTCTCAAACCCATCAGAAACAAAGTAGTGTCTTCGGTTTTCATCAAGTTTTGATAAGACAAACTTCTTCTTGTCAACAGAACCCCCCATAACCTCTACGAGAGTAGCAGGTAAAGCACAATCAATGGTATAGTTTCTGAAAACTAAAACCCAAACAGGAACGGTGACGCCCCTTCCATCAATCGTTGATGAATCGAAAATAATACTATCTCCAATGATGGTGGACCAAGCATATGGTTCCAGCATCCCGAAAGAAGATTGAAACTGAGCGAATAAGGCCCGTTCAAACCCATCCAAATCAAGCATCATTGAGAAAGTAAGCCTGTTACACCACATTCCCTGTCTCCTAATAACAATCCATGTGCCGAAGAACTCCATTGCAATCTGTTTCATAGTAGCGACATCAAGAACCTCAATAAGGCCTCTCCTCTGTTCAGAAAGGAGCTTGGAAGATCCACGTTGTGGCAAGAAACCCTTGGATATAATCCAATAAAACCCCCTAAGGTGTTGCTTTGGGTCAAGCCATGTAACAAACATCTTGGAAGCAAAGACTAACTTCCATCTAAACCCGTCAATATTTCGCTTGAGCAGAGCTTTACGAAAGAAACCATACTTCAAGAACCCAGAATATAGATCGGTTTCAATATCATTCAACTTGGTTGCTCTATTTTCATACACCTTGAGAAATCGGTATAACACCACATCGAAAATAGGACACCCAACATCGAACTTAAGACACCCAACCTCCAAATAGTTACAAATTCTTGAAAAAAGAGCAAGCATTCTCAGAGTCATACTAGCAAACATATGGCGTGCCTTAGACACAACCATAAGAGACCTCAACGGAATCGCCAGAATTCCATCCAAGTCTAGCGACCGGAGCTCGTGAGCAACACTTAGAGTTACAACTCCATACTCCGTATTAGATTTCCCAACACAAAGAAGACCCATACATCGGTTCCTTAGACTCCAGGTTTCAAGCAAAACACCCAGGGGTGCTTCAACAACAGAAAGGTATCCAACCTTCTCCTTTTGTTTCTCAGGAACTTCAATCCAGAAACAATTATCAACAATCGCATCTAGATCACATATAGGAATCCCCAAAGGAATCGCCGAAAAGGGAATAAACATATCCCCTTGTCTTTCACTGTCCTTCTTTGCTCGGACATCCTCCAAAGGATATACAGTCACCAAGTTCTCCGAAAAGGAGACCCTCTTCTGACTCTTAATCGAACTACCCACCGGAAGGCAATCTGCAGAACCTCTTACACGGGGAGGAATCACAGTCTCCAAGTTCTCCGAAAAAGAGACCCTCTTCGGACTCCTAATCGGACTACCCACAGGAAGGCAATCTGCAAAACCTCTCACACGGGGAGGAATCACAGTCACCAAGTTCTCAGAAAAAGAAACTCTCTTCATTAAATAATAACTATATAGTAAGAAATATGGTGTTTTAGGTGGGAGATTTGAAGGAGGAAGATGAATTTAGGAGGGATTAATTGTGGATCTGGTGGAGAAAAGGTGAAGATTAAGGCTAAGTTTTAGTGGCGGCTGGGATTTTCTAGAGAGAGAAAACGGCTCTCATTAAAAAAACAGCATTTTTCCTTGCAATTTACTTCCATTAAATTCATGTACATTTTAGCCATCTTTACGTAGCCAAAATTTCCAATTTCCAGACCATCAATACCTGCTTTGAATCGGAACCCACCAGCTTCCAGATACCTCGCAAAAATGCGACTATCATTAAAACCACTTTCAAAACCAAACACAGGAACGCCACTCCTCTGTTCCGATTTGAAGCTGACCGGGCTTACAAATCCGCGATAAGGCAATCCTTCAAACACAGAATCATCAGTTGAAAAGCACATCAGTACGTCAACCAACGAAGTGTAGTCAACAAAGTACAGGACCCATCGCTGGTTCCTCATCATCATTAATCCAAGCAGACAATTTAACCCTTTCACAGTCAAACCATCAAACACATTACCACCATGAACTATAATTTCATTCAAAAAATGAGCAGTATGAAGGAGAAAAACCTCATTGCCCTCGTCCATCCATAGCAAGATCAGAAATCCTAACCCTTGTTGCAAATGACCATTCACCAAAAGGTAAACCCCATGAAAAATGCGCAAGTAAACAAAGGTACCCACACAAATCTTCCTAGTCACAAGCGACCAACTCTTGACAACATCAACATCTAAAAGGAAAGCAGCATCCCACACCAAGGACACGACAGATCTCCCATCTTCAATGGACGAAGAAAACATAACAGAGAGATGGGAACAAAAGGCATCACCCACCATTGCAATGGTAGGGTTGGAGCTTAATGAGGAAACCCTCACCAGTTCCATGGGATTACCATACATGACATCCAAAAATCCAACCGAAACTAATTTCCCATCAAGAGGAAACGACGGAAAAACCATAAACTCAAAAGTTCTTTCCGGCAATTCAGCAAACATCTTGACATCTTCTGTCAAAACCAGTTTGGAATGAAGCTTTCCATCCCATAGATCATACAACAAGGATAAATCCTGATTAAAATCCAAGATTAAACCCGTTCCAACATCATAAGGAACACCTTTCTTCATAAAGTAATCCCCAGAACTGGTGGAACCATCGAACACACATACAACACCGAGGGTGTGGAAACCACCTCCCTTAGTAATTCTTGCCTGGACTTCAAAGAAACCCGGTGCCTTACGAAGTATGGAGAACTTTGAAAAAGACAGATCTTTCACTTCTTTAAAAGAGGTAGGCGGTAAGAGGTCGAATCCATTCCGGTCGCAGATCAAGCCATCTCCCAAGGCCTCCATAGCATAAACCACTCCGAGAGTGATGCTATTCCCCATAGAAGAATGGAACTCAACAAGTCCATTCTCCAGATCCACAAACCCGAACTTCCAAGACCTCACCCAACCTTGAACATGAAAGGAAGACTCAGAACACAAAACCATTTTTTATTACAAGAAATTATATATATAAGAAATATGGTGTTTAGGTGGAAGATTAGAAGGGGGATATGAATTTGTGAGGTTTAAAGGTATAGATCTGATGAAAAAAGGTGCAGATTTGGCTGAATTTAGGTGGCGGCTAAGAGGGTTTCTAGAGAGAACGGTAGACTCTCATCTGCCAGGAGGGACGAGTCCAAAATGAGTTTTCCTGGGCTCTTGTTTTTTCCCATTCGCTTTGGCAAAGAGATATCATTTGGGAATTGGGAAACCTCCCCACTATTTCCCAGCAGGTTTTTGTAATAATCAACAGCTACCTTTGACATGTCTCCGTGGTCAGTGACTGTCTCTACATTCTGATTGTCTAAGGACAGAATTTTATTAACATTCCATCTTCCTCTGCAAGCATTGAAAAAATACTTGTTATTACTATCACCATTCTTAAGCCATTGCACTCTAGACTTTTGCTTCAAAAAGCACTCCTCCAAGTGAAGAGCTTTAGCATAGGCATCCATGAGATTGCTCTCTTCCGCAAAATAATCAGGAGATGCGGATGTCGTTCTGGAAAGCCAACAAAGCACTTCTCGTATCTCTGACCAGCTGTTGCAAATTCCCCATAGATCTATTTAACCCTTTAAGCCCAACCTTAGTCCTCTTAAGTTTAGCAGAGAGCACCTGCCAAGGATTACCCGTGTCCAAATTGGACCAAGCATTCTGGACCACACCGAAAGAAAGCCAGGATTCCCAATAAGGTGGTTAAAAAATTGGAAAGGTTTGGGGACATTAGGCCTATCCAAACCCAAGAAAATAAGCGCGGGGCAATGGTTAGACAAGCCACGAGCACGGAAATCAGAGTACGAACAAGGGAACAAATTGTGCCACTCTGCATTGACCAGAACACGATCCAGCTTTCTAAACTTTGGATGGTGCACATTGCAGTCCCACCAAGTCAGGAAATTCCCAACACTACGAAGGTCAGTAATTCCCATAGCAAGAATGAAGTCCTTAAATTCAGTCATATCAGAAGTCCAGCTCTCATTTCCACCCTTTTTCTCCGACAATCTAATGCGAGTGTTAAAATCTCCAGAAATTACCCAAGGCTTATTAGAGAGACCCCGAGAGACATTGGCTAAGTCAGACCATAAGCTTCTCCGATCTATGTCCCCATTATACCCATAAATGAAAGAAGCCACAAAGCTCAAATTCACAGTCAACGAAGTGAGCAAACAAGTGATGTGCTGAGCAGAAGTGGCAATAACCACAACTTTCCAAAAATCTGGGTTCCACCCAAACCATATACGGCCACCCGCATGATGATCATAATTGAAGCACCACTTGAAACGCGGGTTAATCTCCTTAGAGATAATCTTAGCAACATCCTGCTGAACATGAGTTTCCAAAATGCTAATCAAGGATAGCTTATTAAACAAAATAAAATCCTTGATAAAATCAACTTTATTGTTGAGACCACGGATGTTGTAAGAACAAAAATCAGTCATTAAAAAACTGAGTTAGTGCTTCGAAGGGGGGGGGGGCAGACCCCCGCTTCGCACGTTTGATTCCCCCTGATTTTGCTTTCTTACTACTCTGTTTACGATCCACCTCATCCACCAAAACATTCTTGAAACCCTGAGGAGACGGAGTTCCCGCAGAAACACTAGGGGAAGCTACAGGTTTCCTCTTGTTCTTGACCTCAGTCCACCCCTCATTCTCTACATTAACCACGGTCACACTACCCTCAACTTTACTCTCCTCCTCCAACTTCTTCTTAGTCGATGGTGGAGACAGACAGCCCTCATGTACCATACCCTCCACATCAGCCTTCTCCCCTGCTACTTCCTTACCTTTTGAGGAAGATTGAGTAACATTATCTGCCCCCTTCTGATTCTCATCCTTGTTACTAGTTTCCCCTTTCTCATCTTTGCCACCAACTTCCCCTATCCCACTGGCTCTAGTCCTACGTGTCCAGTCTCTTACTGCCAAAGGACAAACATTGACAAGATGCCCCAGGGAATTGCAGTGAGTGCACAACAACGGCTTGTTGAGATACGAGACTTTGACCTCCACTGTAGATTTGTCAATGTCTATAACAGGGATAGAAGAAGGCAGCGGGTCACCGATTTTGTACTGGACACACATCTTGGCAAAAGGCAGAATTTCGAGCTGCGATGTGAGAGTGTCTGCTCCCAACGGACCTCCGATAGCACTAGCAACTCTACTCAACCCCTCTTGAGTCCAATAACAATCAGGCAAATTACTGAATAAGAGGCATAGAGGAGATGGGTGTTACACCCACTGAGCATCCCCAATCAGTGACAACCATAGGTCTTTGATCAAAGTACCAGGTACCCTTGGATAGCACTGCATTTTTGTCATTCACCGAGCTAAATTTTAGGACATAAGTTGCCTCATTATGTTGGGAAACAGATATGAGACCCTTCTTCCAGATTGACTGAGCTATCTCCTTTACCCTTCTAAAAGGCAGGGGACCTTTTGTGAATTTTCCAACCACACAAAATTTGAACTTTTCAGCTCCTTTCTGCAACACCTCTAGAGGAGGGTCAACCACTTTAGAACCTTCCGGAGGGGGAACATAGTCAAAAACTACCCCCTTGACTGGACCTGGGGGGGACTTAAGCACCGAGGTCCAAGGTTTTTTCTCTCTTGTAGAAACATTATCCTCCTTACCCCCATGTGACATAGCATCATTGCCATCTTTCACTACTCCTGAGGTTTCGCCTTTTGTTATATCCCCTTTGTTCTTGAGAATACCTTTCAAGGTCGTGGCCCCCCGAACAATCTCACCTTCCTCCATTTCTTTCGAAGAAACCTCACCCCCTTCCTGTGTGAAAATGGGAAGTCCAAATCATCCCTACCAGTGATGACAGAGAAATGGTTATTTAAACCCATATTGAACTCAGCCTGAGCTTTAAGGTTACCCTTTTCCATTTCTGCTAACGAGAGACCATTAGCTTCAAGGTTTGCTTGTACCTCCGTCATTTTTAGTCTGAGCCTTACAAGCTCATCACTATCATTCTTGTTGTTGGCAGCTACCGCCTTAGATACTCGATTAATAGTGACTCTCTCCATTGCAGCTCTAGCATCCTCATGATAAACCTCCTCGTCAGAGGAGCCTTCCACGGCTTCAGTACCCAGATCCCTACAGTTACTAGGATCCACCATACCTGCCGTCTTCAAAATGGGAAAATCATCAACTGCCCGACGAGTGAGTAGCTCATTGAACTCATCATCATCCATGTCCTGCATATACCCTGGTAGCCCAGTCTCAGTATCGCAATTAGAATCTTGACTCACCATAAGAACTCCAAGAAAGAACTAAAAGTAAATATAGTAAGAAATATAGTGTTTAGGTGAGGGGATAAGAGAAAGAGAGTGGATTAATGATGGCTGTGTAGATTTAATGATGGAGAGAGGGTGTAGGAGAAGAAGATCTACAAATTAAAGGCGGCGGCTGGCTAGGGTTTTAGTGAGAAGGTAGAGCATCTCTCTCTAAGACTCTCATTTTTTTGTGTTGTTCATCATTTGTTCAGAACTACTGGTGCGGGAGCTACTTAGGTATACTCCAGATGGACTTTGTGATGCTTGTCAGAAGGCCAAACAAAGAAGGACATCTTTTAAGAGTAAGAAAGAATCCTCAATTGCTGAACCATATCACACTTGTCAGAAGGCCAAACAAAGAAGGACATCTTTTAAGAGTAAGAAAGAATCCTCAATTGCTGAACCATATCACATGCTTCATCTTGACTTGTTTGGACCAGTAAACATAATGTCCATCAATAAGAAAAGATATACTCTAGTAATTGTTGATGAGTATACTAGATATACATGGGTGTATTTTCTACACAGAAAGGACGAAACAGCTGAGATACTTTTGGACCATGTGAGACTCATTGAGACTGGCACAAAGTATAAAGTCAAGATTTTAAGAAATGATAATGGAACTGAATTCAAGAATTCAGCAATGGAAGAGTTCTGCAAATACAAAGGAATAGTTCAACAATTTTCTGCTCCAGGCACACCCCAGCAAAATGGAGTAGTTGAAAGAAAGAACAGAACTCTTATTGAAGCGGGCAGAACTATGTTGGAGGAAGCTAAACTTCCTACATATTTCTTGGCAGAAGCAGTCAACACAGCATGCTACACTCAAAATATTACACTGATTAACAGACATGGTGTAACTCGTTATCAGATGATCAAGGAAAAGAAGCCAAGTCTGAAGCATTTGCATGTATTTGGCTGTAAGTGCTTTGTTCTAAGACCTCATCCTGAACAGCTTGGAAAATTTGAGACTAAAGCAGATGAGGGCATCTTTATTGGCTATCCATCATCAAGAGCCTTTAAAATCTACAATCTAAGAACAAAGACAGTCATGGAGTCTATAAATGTATCTTTCGATGATAAGAAGATTACAGGAATTTTTGAAGACTTACATGATGATTTGATTTTTGCAAATGAAGCCTCCAAGAATTCTGGTGAAATCTTGTCAGATACCGATAATTCATCAAATTCTGATGAACCAGTTATTACTGATGAAACACAGATTATTGATGGGAACGCAAATGTTGAGGGGGAGCAATATCAATAGACCATCAACACTGAAACAAATCAAACATCAGGAGGAGATTCATCAGAAAAGGATTCAAGTGACAATTCTGACATAAGATCAGAAACAGATAGCAATATCTCAGGGGGAGCTTCTATCAACACTAGTTCTTTTGAAGATAAAACCAATCCAGGGGGAGCATCAAATTTTAGGAATGATCTACCACCAGCAAGGAAATGGACTAAGAGTCATACTCTATTTTTTTTTTGCTAAATAAAATTTTATACCAAAAGGAACAACTTTAAACAATTCTAGGGGCATACCCCGCGAAATCAACAACTAAACCAACTAAACCATCATAACATACTCAATTAACAAATTGAGTCAACAACCAGACTAGCTAGACTAGATTTAAACTGGCACCGCTAAACAGATTAAAAATGAGACCAAACACAAGTCTCTCAAAATCCATAGTACAATCACCCAAGACGGGTCTATAACCAATCTGTCCATCCCAAAGGCAGCATAACAAACAGCTTTAAATAATAGTCGACAATAAACGCGACCACCTATCCATAATAAACTTTCCGCACCGCAGAAAGCCTCAATAAAATCAGCCACAAACTGGCACCATTTGTCATTTGCATCCGAAGGGAATAAGGATTGAACATCCCTCAATAATTTAACCGAATCACCCTTAATCATCATACTAAATTCATGTACTGAATTTGTAGCCATAATTGCACCATGAAGACCCTACGAAAAAAACCCCAAATGAGAGTCGGTTTCTCCACCTTCTCTCTAACTTCTCTCTATTAACCCTAGCTAGCCGCCACTTAACCTACCCTTAATCTATACCATCTCTCCATCTGCTCTTCATTCAAGCCTTCCTAAATCCACCTTCTCCTCTAATCTTGCACCTAAAACACAATATTTCTTTTTTCTGTTAATTCGAGTATGGGCTGTGGAATAGTTTTGGTCGGTTTCTTGGAACCGAGCTCTAACGCCACCATTGAAATGGTGGGTGATGCTGTTGTCTCTTTCCTCTCTAGCGATTGGTCGATGGAGTTGATGGCTGCCTCGATCTATGCTGGGTCAGATGTTGGGATGGTTCCCTCGCTCATCTTGATAGATGGGATGCTGGAGAGCATCGTCATTGAGGATTTGATTGGCGTCAGAAATGCTAGGTACTGTTTTAAATCTCGTTGTCGAGATTTAATTGCGGGTGTTGCCACTTCGCAAACTATGGCACTTAGGTCTCTTGTCAATCGCTCTACTGTTACCCCTATGAGTTTCAAAAGAGACTTTTTTTTTTTGCTAATTAAAATTTTTTATACCAAAAGGAACAACTTGATACAATTCTAGGGGCATACCCCGCGAAAGCAACATCCAGCTAAAACAGCAAAATACATCAAAGCATACTCAATTAAAATCAAGACAACAACCAAACTAGCTAGGCTAGAATAAATCTAGGTAATTGGCGCCTCCAACAGACTTAGCAAAAAATCCACCATACAGTGGCGAAGTTGCATTCCATCTCTCCAAACATTTTTTTTTTTGTTAATTAATTTTTATACCATAGGAAAATGATTACATCTCTAGGGGCATACCCCGCGAAAAATAAAACATCCGCCTAACAGAACAACAAGGAAAAAACATAGCAATAAAGCTAGATAACTAGCAGTCAACATACCAACGAAATTAAACTAAAGATTGTTCTGGCGCCTTAACTAAACTTGAGACTAGGCACATGTCTCTCAAAGCCCATAGTGAGAAGCAGCGGGGACCAGCAATCAACATCCAAGGACTGTACCCCCAGTAAGACAAGAGAACATCTACAATTCCTTGCTCCCCCCAGCCTGCATCCAGCCTTTGCACAATAAAGCCATTGCACCCTGCATTTAATCTGAGCAAATTTCCATAAACTAGGCAAAAAGCCACAACAGTGTGCCCCACAATCTCCATTTTCCAATCCTCACATGAAAAAACACTCGCATGTGTCAAAAAATTAACGTGAGAATCCCCTGTGCACACAAATATCGAGATACTATCTTGCAACCCAGGGCGCCACCCATCGAGACTTATGTCACCATAAACATCAGGCCAGCATGATAACTGACCCAAAAGAGGATCCCAACCGAAATTATCATCGATATGCACTTTCCCGACTAAGCATGCCAGTCGCGCCAAATGAAGCATAATGATTGAAAAAACAATCACAACCTTATAATGATTCCTCCTGAATAACTCACTCCAACAGTGAGTCCAAATGCCAACACCTTGACCAAAGAACACAACATCCATGCTATTGCTTACCGAACCTTGTTTTATGTACAGAACAGAAGGACCAGGCCTCCACTTTGTCGCCAGCAGCACATCGTCTACAAACATATTCGTCCCCTGAATAGCGCCACCACAAGGGCCAACTTCCTCAGAAATTATGTCCGAGCGAATAGCCCAATAACAAATGTCAAAAGCAACACTGTCATGAGCCATAAACCATGGGTAATGAAGATACCCACTCTCTTTAACACCCTCAGAAAAACCACTAAGGCATTCCATCGAAACCCAACTCAAAAGACAAGTAAGCATTGTTGCAGCGCTAACGAATGTCTCAGCACCTTCGCATAATCTGCTATGCCTTATGCTACAATCATCCCGAGTCTCAAAAGCCCAAGTCCTCATCATGTCACCAGAAACAAGCAAGGTCAATAAGACTGTGCCTTGCGAATTCACCTCATTGAGAATACCCACCTGAGCAGCGGATCCTTTACAAATGTAGCACCCAGCATTAACACTACTTCGGAGAATAACAGCAATGAGGATATCAATATCAATCTCATTCTCATTCAACGTCACATAGCTCATATAAATTGTATTGCTCTGTTCAACAGAGCACATATGATCCAGGCCTTTCCTTCCCCTCCAAATGACACCATTAATTTTGACAATGGCCAAAGCTACCTCTTTCACAAGGAGCTCGACCAAATCACAGCTCGTATTTTTCCCAAGCACTATTACCAGCACAGCCTTAATTCTTTCAGGTAACCCATCATACAGTTCAACATCACTAACCATCGCAACACGATGTTGATACATTCCCGCAAACACCAGATCAACATTCACACCTCTGTCCTCAAAACCCACGAGTAGCAGCATTAGTGCCTCAATATCCAGAGAATAGCAATTCTCGTTTCCAGAGGCGATAACGAACCCACCAGCCCGTTCATCATATTTCGAAATCGCTACCAATATGGTAGACCTTAGTTGAGGCAAACCATCGATCATCTTGTGGGTATGAGACAACCACACGCGCAGTAAATCCACAAGCAGTTTGGGTCTTGCAGGAAAAAGAACCAGCGCAACATCCATTTCATGTTCATCAATTAAATCCTTTTTTGAATCAGGACAATTGTCGAACACCTTACAGACAAAGTCTTCCTGGAAATCCAAAGATTCCATCCATAAACCACCAAATCGGTGGTAACCATCGTTATCACTACACGCTCCTTTCACACCTTTTGCAAAGCTTAGTTGACACAATCTCACTAAGTAGGCATCCCCACCCTTTGCAAACACGAAAGCATATGCTTCAGATGGCTCCAAATTAGAAACCTCCTTTGGTTGCACAGTAACACTAAGACCTAGGGCATAGATCTCAACACTGTTAACCGCAGCAAGTCTCCCAGACATGACCTTACCATTAAAGCCCTCCAAACCCAGGAGGAAAGAAAACTTAAAACCATTGTTTTCCTTCAAGAAAGCCTCACGAGTCAAGACATCACCGACAATATGGTGGAGCTCCCTAGGAGCAAAGACCCCCAAACCACATACATACCACCCAACCGAGTGTAAGACATGAAGACCCATCGACGCATATAGCACTGCAAGGATGTGAAAACCACCATCCTTAAACACGAACAGGTTTACCTCCCAAAATGAAGCGAAATCATGGATACAGTCCGACCTTAAATCACACAAGAAGGCCGAAACACGGCTTCCTATCTCAACAAACCTCTTCAAAGAGGTTCGACATATGTGAGATAACGGAGTCGCAGGCGAGCTAACCACCAAGTCCTCACAAAACAAGAACCAATGTTCCCCTTCGCCATAGGAAGAAAAGAACAAACCAGAAAAACCCATAAATTAAATTAAATATAAACTAAGAAATATGGTGTTTTAGGCGAGAGATGAGAAGAGGGAGGGGAAAATAGGAAGGATTTAGTTTGGATCTGGTGGAAAAAGGTGTAGATTTGGCTTAGAATTAGTGGCGGCTAGGTAGGGTTTTAGAGAGAAGTTAGAGAGAAGGTAGAGCATCCGACTCTCATTGATCTTTTTCTGTTCTCCAAACATTAGCTTTCATACTACTCTTAAAGACAATGCCTAACTCAACAGACATCTCAGTCATATGAAAAGAGGCAACAGAAGAATGCTTCCCATCCTTTTTACCACCTATGGCTGTGTGTACCCCATCTTGCAAATGGTCTCCGTACATGTCTTCCAAGTTTGACACAAACCAGCACATATTCATGCTCATACAAGTATTAAAACCCTCACCCGAAGAGATGAACTCAACTTCACTATAAACCGCTCCCCGCTCAAGCCAAGATAGATGAGGCCCATTCGCCAAGAAAACCTGAATCCCGTCATTGAAGGCTCCACTACAAACCAGTTGGAGCTCTACCCAACAGATCCGCACCAAGGCCAAGAATCCAGCAGCCTCATCCATAAGCTGTTCAAACCAAATACATCCAGCTTGGCTTCGCTGGTTAGCACTTTTTCCAGAAGTTGTCCCATGGACAACAACGTCGACATTGATCTCCACATCCTCAAACCCACGAGCAGCGACCCTACACGAGGCGTTAACCAGTTCGTTGACACCATAAGCATCCAACTTAATTCCCCCAAGGTTAGCAAAACTGCATTGCCCATTCTGAGTAAACTCATCCATTCGACCATAATAGCCATACCACTCAACATGGTAAACACTCTGCAAATTAACTCCAAGTAGACAGTTGACAATGAATTCCATAACTGCATTTCCTTGATCCGAAATAAACACAACATAATTGACATACCCTCGGTAATGCAACCTGCCAGACACATTGAGAATAATCCCCTGAAATACATCAGAGATTCGCCTCATCGCACAAACACTACGATTAAAGGATCCGCATCTGTTTGTCATCACCATATTGGTCTCAAACATTTGGAGTGCCTCCCGGCAATCGATCACTGATAACCATAGAGACAAATTGTCAAACACTTCGCCCTCCTTCGAGATGTGACCCGCAGTCACAGTAATTCTAGGAACTCTGCATTTCGTCGAGATTTCCATCTTGGTCCAAAAACAAACATCAAAAAACTGCATTTCCTTCATCAAACAAGGCGCCATCTTCAGCAACGAACTCATCCCCTTCATTCGGGTCTCTTCCAACAAACATTGTCCTTGAGTTCTCCTGTCAAACTCAACAGCAAAGCACTTTACAGCAAAGCACCTAACAGCAAACTTAGTACCTTCGGTACCACTCTGTTTAATAGTGACATAGCAAAGCCTTCCCTGTAGCATAGTAGCCAAATTTTCCAGCAATACCATGAGATTTACGGCTTGAGTCGTAGACAAGACTCATAATCTTGACACTACGCAACCATGAGATCCAATTCTTTCAACAAAAAGAATTGCACAATAAGAAGACTTAACTCCTTCAACAACTAACCAGGTAGTAGACCAACAAAAGTCGATCTCCACTTGGTCAACATAAAAACCCCTAAACATTGGGCCTTTCTTCAGAACAGAGGTGAGCACAACTCCGTTCCAGACACCATGGCTAACAGCAAAGAACCCACCTTTAACCAACGAGAGAATTGGCTCATCGCAACTAAGGATTAGAAAACCCTTCCCCTCATATGACGAAACCCATAAAAATTCAAAGGAATCCTCGACCTCGTCACAGCTAATCAGTCTCTCACGACCAATTATCACCTTGGTTTTGCGAATCTGCAAAGATTCGACTAAATCATTGAAGAAAGAAATTCCAATGCAAGGAAACCGTTCAAACAAACACGTCTCCAAGGAACCAGATTTAAACATAATAATATAAGAAATATGGTGTTTAGGTGAGAGGATAGAGAGGGAAGATGGATTTATGTAGGATGAGTATAGATCTGATGAAAACATGTGTTAGATTTGGCAGAGATTTAATGGCGGCTAGAAAAGAAAAGAGGGTTTCTAGAGAGAAGGCAGAGCGAATCTCTCTCTAGACGACTCTCATCTTTTTATTCAAAAGAGACTTTCAGGTGGTACATACGGAGGCTGATGTATGGTTGGTAGGAGCAGTGGTCCGCATCTCAATTATTGGGACATCAGAGCTTTTAATGGACTTAGGAACGGCTTATCATATTGATTTGAGGGTCATTCACAAGGAGAGAAATGGTCATGCCCATCATCTGTTCGATGGTTTATCTCAGCGACTTGTTGATAGCTATGATTTGATTTTGGTGAACTGGATGCCTCATTTTACTTTGAAGGATGATGTGTTTGCTGTTACAATGTTGTATTGCAGTATATTAAACTGGAAGGTTGATTTGAAGTGGCCCCAGATAGGGGGTAATATGAGTAGCACTGAAGATGATATCTTTGTTAACCGGATGTGTTCGGAATTTCCTTTGGAAGTTATGTTCGGGATCGCGGAAGCTTCGATTGGCGCTATGGTAATGAAAGTTACGCTTGCTAGTGACAATGTTCGTGGTTTGAGCATTGATGGTCTGGTCACTCTCGAGGAGATCAGCACTCCAGTACTCATGAAACATGGTTGGGGCCAGGAATGGCAAACTGTTTTGCAGATGGGGTATTCGAAGAATAATACTCATGCACTCCTGATTGTCTTGGGATGCAGTTCTCTTAATTGGGATGTGCAGTTCGTGAATTGCAGCAATGCTGGATATGGAAACGGTGTTTGCAACTTTATTTGCGAAGCTATGCAGTATGATAAGAATGGCTTAAAAGAGGCTCTTGATCCGAGTACGCTTGAGTCAAATGAGGGGTTCAGGCCTGGCAATCGCTTTGCTATGGTTGCGAGATCAGGTGGAGTGGAACATCGGATTGCTACACTAGGAATGGTGGTTGTGTCCTCTGTTGATGCGAATGACCATGGATATTTATACCAGGACTTTGGTATAGAAAATGCCTCTAATTATGTTGTTAGCATTAACGTCCAACTTTATTGGGTTTTTGCTAAGTCTGTTATGATGATGTATGGTAGTCTTCGGTTAACTGAGGTGACTAAGCATGTTTCTATAGATATTTCTGTCCACATGGTGGTGGCCGGTTATATTAAGGGACCTAATACAGCTTACAATGTCACGGCATTGATTGGGTTGGATAAGAACCGGTTGTGGGTACATTGGTTATGGGTTCATTTATGTGTTGGAAGGGCTGACTGCCTAAAGTCATTTGCTTTTGGAGCTACTGCTGTTGAGCCTTGTTATGATTTATGCGGGCGGGGTCTGTACTGGAAAGCTACGGACAACGTCAGTCAGGATGGTGGGATGCTGAGTATAGGAAATATTAACAAAGAGGGGAAGCATGCCATGATTGGTGTTAAAGTGGCTTGTCAGTTTCATGAAATGCTTGAAGGCGATTGTTTCAAGTTTATCGACTATGGTAGCTCTGTGATTCAGAGGGATGCTAAGCATCGGCAGACGTATTTATGTGGTCTTGTATGACATGCTGCAGTAAAGGTTTTGCCTTTCAGATCTTCCAGGTGACGGGGCCTTGTGTGTCTTGGCTTGTTCATTGCTTGCGATGAGGTTAATAGATCATGCATTTATATGCTGGGTTTCAATGTGCCACACTTCGTTGGGAATTTTGCTATAGGAATGGATGCTTTTTGGAGAATTTGCTTCTGTAGGTATGATGGGCTTGTCAACTTCAAGGTTGAAAGCATGTGGGATGTGTATCCAGATCTTGCATTTGTGTCAAGTTGGTATGGTGACCATATGCAAGAAGAGGAGCATACAACAGTTGGTGGTTTTACTTCTTGTCATGCGATTGAGATGTCGACTAAGCTTGGCATTGACTTCATGAGTGTTATGGAAGTCAATGTTCGTAGAGATGGAATGCAATTTCGCCCCTGCATGGTGAACTACTTGCTGGTTCTCATATCTATGGCTTTTATGAGACATGTGTTTGGTCTCAAAATAAGATTACTGGAGGCACCAGATTGACCCTTAGTTTCGTGTTATGTTGTTGTTGATTGCTAGTTTTTCTAGCATTATTGATGTTTTTTCTTTGTTGTTCCGCTAGGTAGATGTGTTACTAATCGCGGGGTATGCCCCTAGAGATGTAATCTTTTTCCTGTGGTATAAATTTTAATTAGCAAAAAAAAAAAAGACCCTACGAGAAGCCTGCTTAACAGCCCCGACCCTTGCTCACAACCACACAACGAGAGATGCTCATCTCGCCAACAATTTCCATCATGGCGCAAAGCATCAGCAAACAGGTTACGTGCCATACATGCACCTATATTCAGCAAGTAAGCTTTCCCAAACGCAACATGAGCCTCACAAGAAGTGTTACAAACATCACCACCACCCAGGTCCAAGTCTTCCTTTCTGCCGCAGTAGGCAACCTTGCAGCCCTGCTTTCCATCCACCCAAACCTCAAGCATACGATCTCTCAGCAAACATACAGCACCACCATACATGGCACCCTTCGGAAACATTGAAACCCTCCCACGGTCTGAACCTTGCAACCCAGTACCATTATACAAAACCCATCTTCTTTGCTGCTCCCACCTTGCATTACATACCCTGACTACATCTTGCTCCGACAGTTCACCAGCAGCTTCCAACCATGTCCTAAACAAGACTCCTCCGACCTGAGCCCAAGCGACCAACTCGTCAGACATAGACCTACGACACATAGTATTCGAAACAAAGTATGATCAAATAAATCATCAGCAAATACAAGAATGCTTGTGCAATTTCCATTCCAGCATCCATAAACTTTCATATACCTCCCTGAAAGAGTGAGAAACACCTCAAAACCGAGACAATGAACCTTTCCATCGGAAATGAAGTTCAGAATGGAACCACCCCTGTTATCCTCACATCCCAGAAGAAACCTCCCCCAGCAACTTGACATGTAAACATCTTCAGAAACAAAAATGAGAGTCGTTTTCTCTCTGCAAACCCTCTCCTAGCCGCCATAGTTTTCAGCCTATTTTACACCCTTAATCCACCAGATCTATACATTCCCTTCCTGAATCCACCTCCCCCTTCCTTATCTTCCACCTTTATCCTAAAATTTCTTATTATTATTATAAATGGTTCCGTTATTTTTATCTCTTTCTTCTCATAGAGGATTGTTGGGTTGTTTGACTATAGTTGATGGGGATTTAGACGATGGCCTATTTACCCTATCATCTCAGAATGTTCTTGCCACTCTTTTAGTGGGTTCGGTTACGAGAAGCCTTACAGGCTATTTGTTGAAGTTTTCAAAGGTTAACACCGGCGAAGGCTTGCACTACGATCGAAATGATCTCGGCCCTACATCATCACTCACAGAGAGGGAAGATGCGTGCAGTGCTAGAGATGGGTTTTTCCGATCTGGTGATTTGTTGATGGAATCAGTGGATTTCATGTTGTTCAACTGGATTTATGTTAAGGTGTACCTTTCTCTCAGACCCATTACATCTTTCGTACTCTTCCCTCGGGTTTTAAGAGCTACGATGGCTGTGTTTACAAGGTGTTTGACATTTGTTCTGACTCAAAGTTTCTTCTTGAGAAATGCCAGGTATCGGATGTTATAGTTGTTGACTTTGTCAAGAAAAATGGCTTGTTAACTGTTTCGATGGTCTCAGGAATGGATGTCCTGTGTTTAGTCAGGAATAAGATGTGGATGAGTTCGTGTGCAGGGTCTATGACTGTAGATGGTGCCATTGCTATGTTTAATGAAGGGGTTGTTACTTCGTCCTGCAATCCTCTGTCTTTTCATAATGAAGGCAAGCTGTATTTACGAATTTGGCTTGGGAAAGACACAAGAGATGAAGCTCATGTTGGATCGGGGAGAGCTTGTTGATCGAGTGGAGATTGACTTTGATCCTTGGATTTACGATAACAATGTTGTGGTACTATTGGGTACTATGTCCTGCATCCCTCCTATGGGTTTTGTGGGTCTATTTGATGTTGAGACAACCATTCTAGAGGTTGTATTGAAGAAGTACCACATTAAAGAAGATTTTAAAGGGGGCGAGAAGCTTGTAGCTTTCGTAAATGATGACCATTTATTTCTTCTGCCGATTTTGAAGGTTGTGTCGGGGTCTTTGCTGGAGTGCATCGATGGTGGAAAGACTAAGGTTTATGAGAGCATCTTCGATGATGTAAACAGTTACTTCTTCGTGGCTTTTGGTGAACACAATATGTTTGTTGGTCTGTCTACTACAGGTTTTAGGCAGGGATCCACGTTGAAGAGTGGGATCTCTGGTACAGTATTCACTAAACGTGATTGGTGGGTTCGTATTGAGATGTTTGTCCCCTATCTTGTTCAGTACAAGTGGGGGAAAAAGGCTATGGTGGTTTGTTGTGATGATATTGCCAGCAGGAATCTCGTTGCTCGAGATAGAAGGGCCTCATGGCTGGTTGTTGATACGTATATGGAGCCTACAGGTGTTGCGGTTTCCCTGTCTGATGCTAAGGAAGAGTCAAGTGTAATTTATGTGGTGTGTGTTACTAGAAGTAGCAACGGAGAAGGCGTGTGCTGGGCAAATAGAGTGAGGTTTTTAACCTGTATTTGGATAGTGCTGGAGGATGCTGGAATTTATTTGAGAGATATTGGGACTTCTAGTCTAGGTGGTGATGTTGTTGTTGTTTCCGGAGTTGCAAGGTGGGGAAAACATAGTTTGATGTTGTTTGATGAAAGACATGGGATGCTATTGTTTGCTCGTTACGATGTCCTTGAGTGGAAGAGATTGGGAGCAGACCCTGTTTGGGTGGATGTTTTTTCTTCTTTTATGAAGAAATGGAGTTCTAAAGTTGAGTGTGTTGGAAACAGGGGAGGTTTCCTGATCGGGAACCAAACTGACTAGCACAGCTATTTGAAGTTTGATGAAGGTATGGTCTGCCTTTTGCTTACAATAGAACTGCTTCTGCTCGGAACCCAAGGGAGTTGCTTCTGTCTTGCGGGTTCAGCAAGGGATAATAGGGCTGCTGCTAGGCAGCAATTGAAGAAAATGTTGCTGAGTATGCTTGGATGTGAACCTGAAGGTTCATATTATTGTATTAATTGCCTGGCATTGTTATGATTATATGTCGACTTGTTAGGATTTTATGTTGACTTGATCGGTTGATTAAGTATGTTTTGATGTTTTAGTTGTTGATTTCGCGGGGTATGCCCCTAGAAATGTATTTGTTGTTCCTTTTGGTATAAAATTTCAATTAGCAAAAAAAAAAAAAAACATCTTCAGAAACATATCCATACAACCAAAATCAGCAGTTGTCCAATTTCGGTGAAAGTCGTCATCGGAAACATAGTAATTTCCAGCAATTTTTCCAAACATATTGAGGTCTTTGCCTACAATCCACTGAAAACCCCCAATGAAAGGGAGCCTCTCATCCAAACTAAAACCCAACACATACATTGAGTCAAACCAAGAAACAAACAGCTTGTAGGCGAATCCATCTTGGTACAAAACGTCGAATAGGCATCGACCTCCATAGCGAATTTGCCTCTCCCCATTACTACAACCACCTATGCTAGAGAAACTGAGTACACATATCACATAAAGGATGTGCAAATCATCTCCCCCGAACACCTTCGACAGAACACCTAAACCAACGAACTCCTTCTATGCAAACATAGACAAAACAGCTAAAATATCCACTTTGTCAGCAGCTTTGACCCTTCCCAAAACAACATAAGCTGTGAAAGCAAAACCCATCGGTTTCACTAATAGCCCCTCTCTAAATAAGTGTTGCGAAGACAGAATGAAAAGAGCCACATAGATGCGACCTATCCTATCATCTACCACCACCTCCACATTGTTCTCATAAACCCAAGATTCAAGGTCAGTCTTCACTTGATCAACAAGCGTAGCTCTCCTCAAACCAACATGGGCTTCTAAAAAAGAACCCATCGACACCAAGAACGACCACATCACAGAGGTGTGCGAAATCGGCTTTGTAAAGACACAAGAGATGAAAACCATCTCAGACGGAACCACAAAACCATCTTCACCATCTTTGGTGGACCTGAAGTAAAACATCGATTCCATCCAAACACGGATGAACACAACTTGCTCATCTTCATCGGCTAAGACCTTCAAAGGTCTCACCACACCCATTCCAACATCCAAGCCTGCAGAAGAGAACTCAATACAACTCAATCTTCGCAAAGAAGAAAGAGAGGAGACCCACGAGATGAAATCCATCTTAGAACCAGCAAGAACCAAGGAAAAAAGCTAAAAATTAAGAAATTAAAAAAGAAATATGGTGTTTCAGGTGTGAGATTTGAAAGGGAAGGTGAAATTAGGAAGGAAATATTTAGATCTGATGAGAAAATGCTTAGAAATGGCTGAAAATTAGTGGTGGCTAGGGTTGAAAGCTAGAGAGAAAAAGACGACTCTCATTTTACCTTTGTTCTTGCTGATACAAGTAGTTACTAAGAGTCATACTCCTGATTTAATTATTGGGAATCCTGAAGTAGGTGTTAGAACCAGAAGTGCAACTCAAAATGAATGTCTTTATCATAACTTTCTGTCAAAGGACCTAAGAAAGTTGAAGATGCACTAAAGGATGCTGATTAGGTTATGGCTATGCAAGAAGAACTAAATCAGTTTGAAAGAAACGAAGTCTGGAAACTAGTACCAAGGCCAAAAGGAAGGTCGATCGTAGGTACAAAGTGGGTGTTTAGAAACAAGACAGATTCAGATGGCGCCATCATCAGAAATAAAGCAAGACTAGTTGCAAAGGGATATTCTCAACAGGAAGGAATAGATTATGATGAGACATTTGCTCCCGTTGCAAGATTGGAAGCTATCAGAATCTTTCTAGCATATGCAGCCCACAAGAAATTTAAGGTTTTCCAGATGGATGTGAAAAGTGCTTTTCTCAATGGAGAATTAGAAGAGGAAGTTTATGTTGAACAACCTCCTGGCTTCATTGATTCAAAACATCCAGATTATGTCTACAGACTTGATAAAGCACTTTATGGACTAAAGCAAGCTCCAAGAGCCTGGTATGAGACATTGGCTCAATTCTTACTGGAAAGTGGATTCAAAAGAGGTACAATTGATAAAACCTTGTTTTATTTGAATCATGGTAAGGATTAGCTGTTAGTTCAAATTTATGTTGATGATATCATTTTTGGGTCAACTAACTCCAAATTATGTGAGAAGTTTTCAAAGCTAATGCAGTCTAGATATCAAATGAGCATGATGGGAGAGATGAGCTATTTCTTAGGTCTACAAGTTAAGCATACTGATGATGGGATTTTTATCAATCAGTCAAAATATACAAAGAACCTTTTGAAAAAGTTTAACATGCAAGACAGCTCTACTGCATCAACTCCCATAGCTACAGCTACCAAGCTTGATCCTAATCAAGGTACTGAGGTGGATGTAACTAATTACAGAGGTATGATCGGCTCACTGTTGTATCTAACTGCTAGTAGACCAGATATCATGTATGCAGCCTGTCTATGTGCAAGATTTCAGGCAAAACCCAGAGAACCACATCTTATAGCTGTCAAAACCCAGAGAACCACATCTAAAAGACACGTAAAAAACCCCAATGAGAGTCGTTTTCTCTCTCTACAAAAAACCCAGCCGCCACTAAAACTTAGCCTCAATCTTCACCCTTTCTCCACCAGATCCACAATTAATCCTTCCTAAATTCATCTTCCACCTTCAAATCTCCCACCTAAAACACCATATTTCTTATTTTATATAAATAGTCTATTTAATGGGTACTCCTGTTGCGTTCCTTTCTTCCAATGGCGGAAGGGAACAATGTTTGTTAATGGATCTTGGTCTATTAATGGGTTTAGGAGGCAGGGCTTTGAATAAGCTTTCCATCTGTGGGAAGGTTTATTTGGATTCGGGTAGTAGGTTTTCTACCTCTAGGTGTATAATCTTTTATAATTACAATCACCCTCCATTGAAAGGAGTTTCTCCTTTGAGACGAATGTTGTCCCACCTCTCTGAGATGGTGATGGTTGATTTCAAACCCTCTGACGAGTCATGGAGGATCTTGCTAGATTCTTTGGGTCTTAGGCTGTTTGAATATCTCCCAAGATCTGGGTCTTATTTGGGAATACCCGATAAGAAGGTTTTAACCAGGTGCTATTATGTTACTGCTGCTATGCTGTGCATAGAGATTGATGGTTTTGATGGAGATGGCCACTATGGTCGCAAGGTGTTTGGTTATTTGCCTAGTCTGATGGACGAGGATGTTATTGAGAGTGCCACTCTCTCTAGAGATGCTATAAAAGCAAGACAGGGTGTTGTGAGAACAACCCAGTATGTTGATGACTTAATGGATGTTATGGGTCTAACTCAGAATTTTTTTGATGCCAAGCCGAGGAGGCACGCTTATCAACTCATTGCTGGTGTTAGTGAGGTTAGTATTTCTCATATGCGAAAATGATGAATTTTCAATTGATATTTTCATATTTATGTCCCAATGTTGAATTTGAAAATGATGATCAATTGTGTATCTTTAAGATTTCTGAAAACATTATCAAATCCTTGGAGAAATCTGATAAGGTGAATAATTTGGAAGGCATTCCTATTATTCCTGATAAGGTCAGGCTTCTTTTGACAAAGAGAATGTCTACTTATTATGGATCTATTACTGATGGTCTTGGACCTATTTCTGGTGCTATGAGACAGGACACTACCCATCCTGTTTCTAACCAAAGCACACAACCCAAACACACTACCAAACAGTCATCCACCTCTGGTGTCTCACAAAAGGCATCAGTTGTAAAATCAAAGAAATTAGCTAGATCTGATGTGTCTGGAAGACAATCAGGGTCAAAGAATTTCTCCACTCCAACCCACTCTCAAAAGAAGTCGCAAGGGGGTGCACAAGGGGTCCTGGTTAAGGAGAAATCTGTACTTGAGATTGATCAATCTTTGATTGATATAGGGGTGTATAAGGAAACAGGAGAAAAGAGGAAATTCAGTCAGAAAATTGATTCTGAGTCTGAGTATGATTCTGATGATGACAAATTGCCTTTATCAGTTTCTTTGAAGAAAAAGGAAGTCATTCCTGTAGCTCCTAAAGAACTGATTATTTTTGAAAAGCCAAAGAAAAGAAGGAGATTACTTAACAAGAGTCGATACTTCATTCCTCTACTGGAGATACAGAATCTTATATAGAAGACAATCAGAATCCGGTTGCATCATCAGTTCCTGACTCAACTACTAATCTTAATGTCTCTACTCCTGATACTTCACCTGTGAAGATTGTTGAAATCTCTGATTCTCTAGTCTCTACATCATCACAGAAGAGGACATTTGATATGTCACTGGACAAGGTTGTTGGCATTGTTGTCAAACTTGGACAAAAGCCACCACCTCTTTATAAGCAACAACAAACTACAGCAAAAGTTTTTGAACGACAAAAGAAACAGAGGACATCATCACCTCTGAAAGGATCGAGTCCACAAGAACCTGAACTTCAAAGTAGTTCAGCAGCTACTGCAGATCCAGTCACACAAGAACCATCCATTCAAAGTATGGATGCAGACATTGCTGAAGGAATAGTCCCACAAGAACCATTTTCTCAAAAGAAAAGTGAAGACAAGAATATTCCTGTCCCACAAGAACCATCTTCTCAAAGTGAAGATGCAGGCAAATCACATTAGCAAAGGAGTTTCCTTACACTGCTCAAGGGGCTTCAGAAATCGAATTTGACTTAGTTCAAAGTTTGGCAGATAAAGTTGTTCATGCCAAGCATATTGCTGAATGTGATGATATACTGAAGGACACTGCATATGAGGGAAGCACACAAGAACCTTTGACTCAAAGTGTTGAAGAAGCTTCACAACCTCAGACTACACAAGAACCATCAGTACAAAATACTGATGCAAGTCATGCTTTAGTTGCAGTTGTCAATCCTGATGCAAGTATTACTGATCCAAATATTCCATTGCTTATCGAGCCACTTTCTACAAGGCCAATGGAATCTTTAATCACTTCCTCAGGTAACACTTCTATCTCTACTTCTCTTAATACTGATAGTATGATTACAGATAGACCTGATACAAGGGATACCTCTATCTGTATGACTTCAGACCAATCTTCTCAGCCACCTCTTATTTCTTTGAATTTGTTGAGCCCTAACCTTTCTAGTAAGACTGAGAGTAAACAATTAGAGAAAAAGAAGAGTGAAGAGAGGCAGTCTCCTGAACTGGCAAAAGGTGAGATAGAACAGAGTGAGGAGTTAAAAACTTTTTTTTTTTGCTAATTAAAATTTTATACCAAAAAGGAACAACTTAAACAAATCTAGGGGCATACCCCGCAAAATCAACAAAGTCATACAAACCATCAAGTCATACCATTACAATGGCACCCTACTAACACAGACTAACACTAGAAACCTATGTTACAGCACTAGGAAATAACTAAGCATTAAAAAATGCAACAACATGGTAGCAGCATCCAGTTGGTCCTCCCTTCATTCGCAGGCATAACTAAATCTAGGCTTTTAATCCTACACCATTGAGGTCCCACTGCGGCATTACATCCGCATACTTTAATAGGGGGCAGGAAGGTGCAAGCCTTGCGATCAACAGACCTTAGACCATAAATAGAATTAACCATCCCTGGTTCCATACCCCTTGGGACCACCTGGGATTCAACAAGACAGTGAGTAGACATAATAGCAATCAATATGAGATCAACATAGCATCCAAGCCTCCAGCCATCAATATCCTGGCCCAGCGTCCAAGTCGCAGCAATAGCCCCAAACTCAGACCACTGGGATACCACGTCAAACACATGAACGACACAGTCCTGAACAGAAAATGGCAAAGAAAGAGACCTACCCTGTCTCAAACCAGAGTGCACCAACACAAAAACCCAATCAACCGAGTGAAAAGTCACCCCTTGAACATCACGAGAATATCCTTTTTTAAACATGGCGACATTATTCATAAAAAAAACCAACCAGAATAATCATTCTCCACCTTTTAGTCCAGCCGAAGCTGGAATCATTAGCGAACAAACTCTTAACAGCACTCATTGGCATAGAACAACTGGTAGCACTCCACACAAGCACACAATGCATTCTGCCAGTTCCTGCTTTTAGAATTTCACTCATAAAGACGACATCACAATTGTGCTCAGAACAATCATCGAACACCGGGAGAGCTTGCTCAAACAAGACCCCAACATTATCATCCATCCATAGCAAACTAGTCCCGTCTTGAAAATAAATCGAGCAAGAAATCTTCACTTTGACCATTATAGCGGAAACAGCACCCATCTCTACCCACCACAAAGAGAATATGGGGATGACAATAAATCCCGAGTTATTTAGGACTTCATCAAAGATGGGCTTCACCACACCATTAAAGCCATACACAACAGCCATCAAAAGCTGTTCCAGAAAGATCAATCTAAATTTTAGCAAATCGATAGAGTACATAATCACAAACTGTGTTCTCCACTTCCCCAGCATCTCATAGGCCTCCAAGAAACCCCTCGAAATAACCCAGGGGAGAGCGCTAACTAAACAAATCTTCATAATCAGATTAATTTCCCATCCAAGAGAATCCCACCATATCAGTCTCAGAGACCAAACAGCAAACACTTGGTGTTCAATACTTTCCTTGTTCAAATCCTTATCAGCGGATTTATACAACTTCTGAATAAGCATAACCTTAAACAAATGAGGGGCATCAATATCCCCTTTGCAATCAAACATTTCCAGTTCCCGGTGAACAGTTTTAAAACGAGGATAAACCTCCGTTTCGTCCTCAACCAAACGGTTGACAGTAATCAAGGTACAGAAAAAATTACTTCTTTTCCATACCTTTCTTTGAAACTGGTACGAACACAGCCCCAAATAAATCATTGAAAAAGAGAAGACCCCATGAGTGCTTCCCTCCATTTCCGGTGAGTCACCTCGCCGACCTTTAAAAAACATTGTCAAAGGACTGATCTTTAAGTCATATATCACGACCCCAGACCAACATAGAGATATCATATCTCTCACATACAGGCTTCCCTCAACAAACAGTTGGTTTTCAACAAAGAAACCACCCCCCTTCTGAGTTAGAGAAAGATAGTTATGGCCTCCAAGAACCCGAACCATCTCCCCTTCATTAGAGCAAACAACTACTTCCATAGTAAACATACTATGAAACTCATACAGTCTCTTAGAGCTTTCGACAAACACCTGGTTTGTATCCAGAGATCCACAGCACCCATCCTTGGAAACCCCAAGATTCGCGACAAAATCGTTACTGATAGTACAATCGGGATTAAAAGACCCAAAGCCGACATAAGATTTCGTCAAAAGCTTCCCTTGAAGAAAAGCCTCATAAGACAAAGAATGGATTCCACAAACTGCAAAACCCCCTCTATCCTCTGTGAAAAGAGATATCCCATCTCTCACAAACGAGGTTGCCCCCCCCCCCAACAGAACCAAACATGAACCACGAAATAAACCCATTTGAAAAAGACTGAAAAAAGAAATATTTTGAAGAAGGCGATAGATTTGAAGAGGAATGATGGATTTAGGAAGGCTGAAGTGTGGGATTGATGGAGAAAAGGTATAGATTAAGGCTGAGTTTTAATGGCGGCTAGGTTTGCTCGAGAGAGAAAAAACGACTCTCATTTAGCCTGGTGTGGGTGAGGAGTTAAAAACTTCTGAAGAGGTAGTAGTTACTATTGAAAGTAACTTAGGTACTGCTGTGAGAAGTGATGAGATCACTTTAAAAGAAAAGAGAGATCTAGGAAATATTTCTATTCCCACTGCAGGTCTTCAGGAACCAACAGGTCCATCTTCTGTTGATTTGAGATTGAAAGGAATTATGAATCCTGAAGAAAATGTGGATGATAAACTTCCTGAGTCTGATGATAGCTCATGATGATCATGCTGATGATGATCCTGAGGCAATTTAAATGCAGCAGCCATAAAAGCAAGTCTAGCATCTGCTTATGGATCTTCGAGTAGATACATGCAGTCTGTTACTCAAGAAGAGTTCAGAGGGGAGTACAGTTCTACACTTCCTGCTGATACTCAAGCTGCAAGGGGATATGAATGGGATACTGAATGGAATCAGCCAAATGCAAAGATGAATTTTCATAATGCTCTTTTTCATTCTTGTCACATTGCCACGAGGATGTCTACTCCTAAGCTTAAGGCACTTCTCAAGACTAATGCTCTTCTAGCAAAAGGATTGAAGAGTGAGATTGATTCTATGAAGGATGATAATGCTAAAGTTCAAGCTGATATTCATACAACTGTTTCTATATCTGCTACTGCTTCTCAAGCTCGTCTTCTTGCTGATGATGTTAAGGCACTTGAAAAGAAGATGGAGTCAAGAATGGATGTCTTGGAATATAAAGTTGACACTATTGATGAGACTCTCAAGCTTATCTTATCTTTATTTATTGAAGAAGATGCAGATGTCAAAAAGGGGGAGAAGGTAGTGGTCAAAACAAAATGTACACTTAATCCAGTTGTGAGAAAGGATAAGGATGATACTTCTGGAAATGATGGTGGTACTAGTACTCACTAACAACATGGGAAAGGAAAAGGAACCTCTGATGCTGGTTTAGTAAAGGGGAGGAGTTTAACTCAGACTCAAACTAATCAGTCAACTCATGTTTCTGAATCTGGAAAAAGAAGGCAAACTCTCTCTACAATTCTTGAAGGTGATGAAGATATGTTGATTACTGATGTACAAGATGCTCCTCATCTCTTTGAAGAAATTATCACTGAATCAGGTGGAAGTGAACTTGTTTATCGAAACAGTGATAAGTTTCATCAGTATCATGCTAAGAAGGCACTTGAATTAACTTCTGAAGAAAATCCTGATATGACTATTGATGAAATTGTAAAGGAACAAAACAGCATTTTTGAGGAGATTGCAAGACAGAAGGAAGCTCCTACTGCAAGAAGAGGAAGAGGCAGAGGAGGAAGAAATAGAGGCAGAGGAAGGAAATCTGTTCAAGTAAGTACAAGGTAGACAAGGTCTAGTGGAATCAGAATAAAGGAGATTACTGAAGATTTAAAGAAGAAAACTCCTTTATCTCTTGAATATTTTTCATCATCAAATGTATTTGATGAGCCTGGTACAGAAGAAGAAGAAACTCCTTTAGAGAGAAAGAAAAAGAAAGTTAAAAAAGCAAAGAAGGAGACTGTTGACTTTGATACTGGTAATGTTAGAAGATCTGGAGAAGTCAGAAACAGTGTAAATGATATTGTTGAAAGAGCCAGCAAAGAATATTTCAGAAGGCTGATTAATTCTGAAAAGGATTTATTTGTTGATAATTCTAAACAAGTGAAAGAAGAAGAAGAAGAACCTAGTGATCCACAAACAAAGAAGAGAAGGAAAAAGTGGGTGGAAGTTATAGAAAAATGAGAGTCGGTTTCTCTGCCTTCTCTCTAACATCTCTCTAAAACCCTTTCCAGCCGCCTCTTTTTCTAACCAAATCTTAGCCTTATTCTACACCATTTTCCACCAGATCTACATTAATCCTTCCTGTATCCACCTTTCCTCTTCAAATCTTCCACCTTAAACCCATATTTCTTACTGTATTTTATAAAATTGTTGAATGGGTTCCTCTTCTTTTGATGGAAGGGAACTTTGTTTGGGTTTTAATTGTATGGGCTGGGTAGTCAGCTTGGTTGTGAATCGGTTTTCACAGGGGAAACGATATGAGGGAGATTTGTTCTCTTTGAGATCAGATGATTTGAGTTCTTTGGGTAGGGAACTTTTTCAGTTCCAGTCCATTGATCTGTTGGGTTTGAGTTCTGGGTTGAAGGGGTATCCATACCTTCTGCGATTCGTTCTCAGCCATGAAAATTGCCTCGGTGAGGTGTTTGTTGAGCCTGCTGTTTCAGGCGACTTTATTGTTGGGATGCGGTTAGTTGTTTTTTTTCCTCATCTCAACGAATGATGTGGTGGCCATTGTGGGTTATTGGGATGTTCTCATACTTACGCCTCATTTGGGTGTGGAGGGAGACATATCTCTGATGGAGAGGATTGTTGACATGCCTCATTTGGATGCCTTCCAGGTGTTTGAGGTTATGCCTCTTAGTTCTTTGGGTTCCGGTATGGCGCTATGCAGTCCGAGCTTTGTTCGTGACTTTACTGGACTTGGCGTTGGAGATGTTACTCTCTTCTCTCGCAGAGAGGTTAGTAATTCTGACTTTGGAATGTTTGAGCAAAGGTACTCTCGAGTTGTTCGAGATGCTCGAGGGGCTGGTAACGATGTAGATGCGTCCATAGCTTGGGTATTGATGCATACTGTTATGAGACAGGACAGGTTCCAAACTGTGGTAGGTTATAGAATGCAATCAATTGATCCTGAAGATTCTGATTGTGAAGTTTTTTGTGTGTTATGTGGATTACACAAGGACTTTGCAGTGAAGGTCACCACTAGCGTTGACACTAATGAGGGCCAGGTGTGGATGTTGATTATTGTAGCAAAGGGGATGCTGCTTATGCATAGTCAGATGCTTTCTGGGCACTTTATGCTTGATGAGACAGAGTTCGAACTGTACTCTCTTGATTATATTTGCAATGGGGCTGGGATTGATTTGCAAGAAATTGGTCGCAACAGGTGCCATTGTTTAAAACAATGCAAGGATGAGTGGCTTGACATTCTTTTGTCAAGCATATTAGGGAGCAGGTGTTCAGCCTGTTGTGTGCCGAATGGTCATTACATGGTTAATGCTTTGCATAAGACTGATTTAAAGAATTTTGGTGAGAAGGGAGTTGATGGTGCAAGCTCAGTTCTGCTTCTGGAAGGGACATCCATGTTGTCTTTACCCATGATCTGTTTCTGTGGGTTTTTAAAGACTTAAGGACGAATTCTACTGTAATGGTTTGGTTTACACGAATGTGGCTCAAGGAGGACATTCAGGTTGTTCAAGCTGAGGAATTGATGGTTAATATCTGGTGCTCGTGCACAGGTGTTGGAATTTCTGTAGACGATGACATCGATGTGGAACAGAGTAGATGTTTAAATTCCGGTGACTCCAATGTGGAACAGAGGAGAGGCGTTCCTGTGATTGGTTGGGAAAGTGATTTTATTACTAATTCTAATATTGAGATAATGTCTACTGTTGGGTTTATTGGTGTTTGGATCAGGGATTGGAGGCAAGGAATGAAGGACAGTTTCCTCATGATTCCAGAAATAGCAGTGTGCGGACTGGGTTTATCAGTTCAGTCTTATGTTGATAGTTGCATTGCAACTGGCGTTGACCTGCATTGTCTTAGCAGTTCTGCGAGGAATATGGAAGCTGGAGGTCTTCAAGTTAAAACAGTCGTTGTGAGGTCCGTCTGGAAGGGGGAGATAGCATTTGTTGAGCCTAATACAGGAAGTGGCCCATGGAGACATCACGTTGTTAATTGCCAGGAGAGAAAGCCTTTGATTTTGGAGCCTCTATTAATGAGTGCTGCTACGTTCTTGGTGATTGGGGCCTGCTATGGGCTTGGTGCTGGAGTTTCTCCCTGCCAAGCCAATATGAATTTGTATGGATTGGCCCTGATGGTAGGGGTTTATTGTGTATTTTGTTCATGGCATAGTTGTTGATTAGTCTGTGTCTGGGTTCTGTTGCTGTTGATTGCTAGTTATTAATGTTTTCTTGTCGTTGTTCCGTTAGGTAGATGTGTTGCTAATCACGGGGTATTCCCCTAGAGATGTAATCTTTTGCCTATGGTATAAATTTTAATTAGCAAAAAAAAAAAAAGTGGGTGGAAGTTGATAAACTGAAGTATACTAGACCAGTTGTTTTTAAGTCTGGAAGAGTAATCTCAGAACCTCCAATGATTCCTGGACTTCAGAAAGCAAAATCTTCTAAGTTTGATAAAGGTTCACCAAGGTGGATTAAGATGAGTTCTGATCTGAAGGGACTGGAACCTTACAATAGAGGAGGATTTGGCTCTAGGGATGCAGAATTCATATCTTTATTTCAAGCAGATCAACATTTTCTTACCAGAAGATTAGGTGAAAAATTATCTGTTGATGATCTTTGGGAACTTGAATCAGTTGCGATTGTTGCATGCAAGATGGATGGTAAAATGATGGAAAAGTTGTTATACTTCATGAAAGACAAAATTGTCAAGAGGCTAAGCATTCATGATGTATTGTGTAAGTCAACAAAAGAACTGAAATATGTTCTCTATTTGCTTGAAAATAGAAGCATTCCTGATAACCACTAAACAAAAATGAGAGTCCTAGAGAGAGAAGCTCCTCCTTCTTTCTAAAACCCCTAACCCTAGCCGCCATTTTCTAACCTTCAGATCTATTCTCTAAAACACTTTCCCCATCATTTATTCCACATTCCCTTCATTTGCTTCCACCTTCTCTTGTCTCCCAAACCTAAACACTATATTTCTTACTTCCCTTTTTTCTTTTTTCGGTCAGTTCTCCCATGGTGAGTCAAGGTTCGAATTGTGACTCTGATTCTGGTTTGCCTGGCTATATGCAGGATATGGAGGATGATAAGTTTCAGGAAATGCTTGCAAGAAGAGAAGTGGAGGACTTCCCAGCTCTGGTAGTGCCTTCCACCTTACAGGGCGGTACCTCAGCTGAAAAGATCTGTGAGACACCCTCAGATGAGGAGGAAGCTTCATATGAGACTGCTAGAGATGCGATAGAGAGAGAAACGATACACATGGTAGCAAAGGGTGTGGCTGCGAACAATAAGTATGAGAGAGAGGATCTTATAAAGCTCCGTAACCAAATGATGGATATCCATAGCTTTCTTGCCAAGAAGGGTTTTTCGGTGAGTGAAGTTGAAAAAGAAATCTTGAAGGATAAGGAGAGATTTAATGCAGGGTTAGTAAGCCCAGTACGTTTCATTGAAGGTAGGGATGAGATGGGTCTTCCCATCTTCTCTAGCAAGGAAGTACCTAAGAACACGGCTGCCAGTGAAAAGGGGGTGGGAGCTGTTAAAGGAATCCTAAAAAATGCCCCACCTAGGGGCATGGAAAGGGGTGAAAGCTCGAAGAGTCAACAGGAGACAGGCAAACAGGAACCTCCTTCAGCTAAAGTAAGCAAGGAGAGCTCCAAAAATGGGGAGAAGGATGAGAAAACTGAAATAGGGTCAAAAGGAGCAAAGTCCTGGTCTTCAGTTTTAAGAGCGGCCCCGGGCCCTGTCAAGGAAGTGAAATTTGATTACGTGCCTCCAACTGAAGGATCAGATGTTGTATCCCCCCAGAGGATGTCCTCAAGAAAGGTGCGGAAAAATTCAAATGTTGCATTGTGGGTAAATTTACCAAAGGGACTTTGCCGTTCAAGAGAGTTAAGGAGGTGGCTTTTTCAGCCTGGAGGAGAGGCCTCACCATGGTCTCTCAGCGTAATGAGTCTACCTATGTCTTTAGGTTCAACTCTTCCAATGAAAAGAATGCGGTTCTAAGCAAGGGTACGTGGTACTTTGATAAAAGGCCTCTGGTATTAACTGATTGGGGTTTCAACGAGCGCTCAGAATCTGTTACCTCGATGCCATTATGGGTTAAACTAGCCAATCTTCCAGATTGTTACTGGACGCAAGAGGGACTGGGCCGTGTTGCTAGTGCCATTGGCAAGCCCCTAGGGGCAGACGCCCTTACATCTGAGTTAGAAATCCTTCCATTTGCAAAAATGTGCGTGCAGTATGAAGTGGGAGATCCATTACCACCAGCCCTCAAAGTGGTGGACCTGGATGGTTCCATAGTTGAGGTTAAAGTCACATATATTAATAAGCCAATGGTTTGCAGCCACTGTAAATCACTTGGACACACCATTAGTGTTTGTCCGGTGGCTTCTAGAGAATGGGCGGCAGGGGGTTCAACTAATACAAAAGGGCCTTCATCTGACAAAAATGACAAAGGAAAAGATAAAGTGGACGAAATTGGTAAGGTAAATGAAGGTCAACAAAAGGTGGTGGTGGAGCAGAAGGAAGGGGCGTTAGAGAAGGAAGCCAGTCACATGAGCAATACAGATGGGGACAAGCAAACCCCCAACCACCAGGTAGATGTTACAGAAGGGGATGTAGACAAGGAGTGGACGGAGGTTCGTTCTAAAAGAAAGCCAGTGACATCGCCTAGTATTTCTCCGGAAGTCACCACTCTTCAGCCATTTCAGAACATTGTAGTCGATGAGGTAGCAATGAAGCATGGCTCGAGAACTCCAAAGCCATACAAGAAAGTTAAAAGAGGGGGTAGGGGGGTCGTACCCCTTCCTCTAGGTCATAAATCTAATATGACTATTTTTTGTTCCTACAACGTTAGAGGCCTTAACAACAAAGTTGGTTTTATCAGGGACTTCATCTTTAAAAATAAATTGTCCCTGGTAGGTCTATTGGAAACACATGTCCAAACTGACGTTGCTAGGATTATCTCCCGGACCATTAATCCACGGTTTCAGTGGTGCTTTAACTATGATCATCATCCGGGAGGCCGTATATGGCTGGGGTGGAACCCCTCTATATGGAAAATTTTGGTTCTTGCTTCTTCTTTTCAGCATATCACATGCTCTGTTACCCTTCTTGAGAGCAACGCAAGCTTTGTTATCTCTTTTGTGTATGGCCTTAATGATATGATTGACCGTCGACCTCTATGGTCTGATTTGGCAGGAATAGCGCATGGTTTGAATGGCACAGCATGGGCCTTATGTGTGACTTCAACTCTTGTATTAGTATTGATGAAAAACAAGGAGGATCTCTAGATTGGACTACTGGAATGGAGGAGTTTAAACAGTTCTTGCTTGCAAATGGCCTCACTGATCTCCGGTATTCAGGACACTTCTTCACATGGTGGGATAGCAATATCTCTCAGCCAAAGTTCAGAAAGTTAGATCGTGTGTTAGTTAACCCGGAATGGCACTCAGTCTTCCCTTGCTCCACGGTGGAATTCATCTCTCGGGGCTTATCTGATCATTGCCCTGCTATTACTTCACTTGGCACTAGTTTCTCTTCTGGAGCGAAGCCCTTTCAATTCTTTAATCACCTTATTGATAATCCAGACTTTTTGGCCTCAGTGGAGAAAGCATGGTCTTTAGAGGTTGAGGGGAATCCTTGGTTTGTCCTAACATCGAAACTCAAGAATGTAAAGGTGGCCCTAAAGGAACTAAACAGAAAGATGGGGGATATTCACAATCTAGTGATCCAGTCTCGGGATGCACTCTCTCAGTTCCAGGACTCAATGCCTGCTAACCCCACTGCTGCATACTTTGTAGAAGAAAAGGAATTTATTGAGAACTATTCAGCAGCTTTAAGGCTAGAGGAACAGTTTTTAAAGCAGAAATCCAGAATTCAGTGGCTAAAACTTGGAGATGGCGACAGTAAGTTTTTCTATAATTCTTGCAGAGGGAACTGGAACACTAACAGAATCACTACCCTCACTGACTCGGAGGGAGTCTCTCACTCTTCACATGCTGACATGGCTAAAGTTGCAACGGATTTTTACAAAAATATTCTGGGGAAAACATCTGAGGTAGCAGATTTTCCGAATGATATCCCTCTACCCTCTCTCTCTGATTCCCAGGTTAACCTTATGGCTGCCCCTTTCTCTGAGAATGAAGTTTTGAGCACATTAAAAAGAATGGCTAAGAACAAGAGCCCTGGGCCGGATGGGTTCACAGTGGAATTTTACTTGGCTGTTTGGCACTTGGTAGGAAATGATGTGACTAAAGGTATCATGTATTTCTTTAACACATTGCACTTGCCTAGAGTAATAAATGCGGCTTCCATATGTTTAGTTCCTAAACAGCCTAACCCCTCTGAAATGCAACACTTTAGGCCTATCTCTTGTTGTAATGTATTGTATAAATGCATTTCTTCTATGCTAGCCAAGAGGCTTAAAGCTGTCCTTCCCACCATCATTTCCCCAGTACAGTCTGCTTTTGTAGCTAGGAGATCCATTGGTGACAATATTTTCCTTGCTCAAGCATTATGCAAGGACTATAATGGCAACACAGGTCAGCCTCGATGTGCTATAAAGCTAGACATTCTTAAGGCTTTCGACTCCCTTAACTGGAATTTCCTGTTTACAATCATGGGGAAAATGAGGTTTCCCAATCAGTACATTCAGTGGCTGGAGAAATGTATCACTTCCACAATGTTTTCTGTAAAGTTGAATGGCAGTTTGGAAGGGTTTTTCAAAGGGGAATCTAGCCTCAGACAGGGGGATCCTCTATCCCCTTATTTGTTTGTGATTGTCATAGAGGCTCTCTCAGCATGTCTGGATAAGAAGACTGCAGATCCTAACTTCAAATTCCATTGGAGAACTAAGGAAGTAAAACTAAATCACATTATTTTTGCTGATGATGTATTCCTGTTTAGTCATGGTGATCTTAGGTCAGTCTCAGCTCTGCTAGATGGGATCAAGCTCTTCTCAAACTGTTCGAACCTAAAGCCAAACATCTCCAAGACTACATGCTTCTTTGCTAATGTTAGACAGGATGTGACTGATGCTATTCTTACTCATTCAGGGTTCCAAAGAGGTCATATGCCTATCACCTACCTGGGGCTTCCTCTTATCACAGGAAAGCTCAATAAGAATGACTGCCAGACTCTGATTAGTAGATTGTGCAGCAAAATGGAGTTGTGGACAACTAGATTTCTTAATTTTGAAGGGCGTCTCCAACTGATCAAAGCCATACTGGTCAGTATTGTGGGATACTGGAGTATGTTCCTCTTCCTTCCAAAAGGAATCCTTAAAAAAATCAATGCTCTATTCTTCAAGTTCCTTTGGGGAGGTTTCTACAAACCGGATGGGAAGTGTCAGTACAAAGTCGGATGGGAGGAGTGTTGCAAACCTAAAGCGGAAGGGGGTCTTGGCATTCAGAATCTTTTTGAATGGAATGAAGCAGCCATTCTTTATCAGCTTTGGCGCATTATTCAGCCCACCTCTAACTCTCTCTGGATAGCATGGTTCCATAAAGCTTTGCTGGCAAAGAAGGAATTCTGGACTTCCAAAATGCCATATCGCTCATGTTGGATTGTAAGGAAATTGTTCAAGGCGAGGCCTCGAGCACTACAGTATGTGCAATATAACATAGGGGAAAACTCTGATTTTCTCTTCTGGCATGATCCGTGGGTCCAAAAAAAACCCCTTCTGGATATTGCACCATCCATTGTATCTACAGCTGAGTCCACTAGTTCAGTCAGTATCAATGTCTACCTCCGAAATGGGACTTGGGACTTGCCATCTTCGAACCATAATGATGTGATTGAAATTAGACGAATGGTGCAACATATTCAAATTCATAAGTCTGATTCCATTATGTGGGATGGAATGCTTCCAAAGAATGTCAAATTATCCACTATTTGGTCCTCCATGCGGGAAAAGGGAAGTTATGTACAGTGGTTAAACATGGTCTGGGGAAAATTCAATATCTCGAAGTGCTCATTCATCACATGGTTGGCCATCAAAAACAGGCTTCTCACGAAGGATAGAATGCTTATGTTTGGAATGCAGGTTGACCAAAAATGTGTCTTGTGTGGGGTTGATGATGAATTGGTTAGCCACATTTTCACTGCCTGCCCATACTTTGATATTATTAGCAGGTCTATGCCATTTCGTTTCACTCGTAACTGGTCCAATTGTCAGTCAGGCAACTGCATGGTTACTCAGCTGGGGGCAAAGGAGGAATCTAATGCTCAACTGTTTTTTAGCACAGCTATTTACCATGTCTGGAAGGAGCGTAACTATCGCATGCACAACCATGGGCCTGGCCACCCAACATCAATGGTCGGCAGTGAGATAAGACGTATGGTGCGCGAGAAACTGTTTTCATGTAACCTGTTTAAGGGGTGGGTTCGTAATGACCCGACCATCCTCCTATTTATCATGTAAAAGAATAGGCTAGGTACATCTGAAATGTTGAGTAGGGTTTACCTTCTTATTCTTTGTATCATGTTGTTTTGTAGTTTAACTTGTATGTTGTCTCGCGGGGTATGCCCCTAGATATGTATTAGCTGCTTCCTTTGGTATAAATTTTTTAATTAGCAAAAAAAAAAAAAAAAGAAGAAGCATTCCTGATAGAGAAGCTAGTGTTTACAGAAACTGGTGTACTATGATCTTCATGAAAATAAAATCCAGATATTTGGATGGAGGGTCAAGATATGATGGTAATTATACTCCCATGTATTTGAATACAGAAGGACAAGAAGTAGAAATGCAAAAGGGTTTAGCTGTTAAAGAAGTAATTCTGATGCAAGAACAGTTATCTTTGAATCCTGGTGGAAGAGATCTTGCATATTTAATGTTGGGAGAGTTGGATTTACCAAGAAGCTCAATTCAAAATCTCAGGGCTGGTATTTATCAGATTGACAAGAATAATGAAGAACTCAGAAGTCTGAAGAAAAGACTGATTCAGATTCTAGCAAAAAAGGAAGAGGAATTATTATCAAGTTTCTTGCAGATAGGTAATTTCTTTGTAAGGATTTCTGAGACTGAACCTGAAGATAGCTCATAGATTTTTGTTTTGAGTTTTTGACATCATTGAATCAAGTAATTTGTGCTTTATTTCATTAAGTACAAATTGGGGGAGATTGTTAAATATTGATTTAAGTGATATCAGGATCTGGGTTGTTACTGATCAAGATACTGATGCTGACGTCATCAGTAATACGATGTTAGTATGAAGGTATTGTCAGTATTAGAAGCTGGTCTGAATTACGTGAAAATTCTCATCAGACCAGAGATCAAGGAAGATTGATATGTCGGTTCCTAATTTATAGGAAGGTAGCTATCATACAAGATATGCATTCAGAGTTATATGTAATTGATTTAAAATATCTTGTAATTGATAGTGTAACTGTGTACTCTATATAAACACAGTTTAGGTTTTACATTATTGTAATCGCTTATACGAGTTATCTTGTAATCTAGCAGCTCTTAAGAACATAAGAATTTCTTAAGAGAGTTTGTAACAGTTTTATATCAGAATTAATAAAGTTGTTATTGATTCATACTTGTGTTATTTCTGTTTAAGTCGAAAATCTTATACAATTGTATTCAACCCCCCTTCTACAATTGTTAATTACTGGGCAACAGCATAACTCATTTTTCGAAGGTCCAATTTCAGTTACGAACTTGCTTTTACGGTATCGAATCACTTTTACGAATTTAACCATATCTCCTCAACCGTAAGTCCATTTCATACGATCTTTATATCAAAACGAAGCTTATAACATAATCTATCCTATCATGGTAGAACATAAAGTTGTAAAGTTATAGCTACTGTGATGCACGGTTTCCAAGGTTTTACGAAATTTCGGCATTATGACAGCTATAAATCTAACGTTTCTAAATTTGTTTCATCAAAACCAAGCCACACCGGGTATACCATGATCAAACCAACAACTTATATGCATAATCTACATCTTTTTTTTTGCTAATTAAAAATTTATACAAAAAGGAACAACATGAAACAAATCTAGGGGCATACCCCGCGAAATCAACATCCGAATAAACTACACAACATTAAGTCATAATAGAGTCTACATAGCAAACTAGATTAATCATAAGTTAAAAAACTATGCCGAGAGTAAGCTTCTTCATGACCAAACATGGTCCACTATGACAATCATCCCAAGCACCCATGGCTATAGCTTCCTTGTTCTGACCCTCCTGCCTCGCATCAACACCCTTAGGCACCCATCCAGCAGCTGTCCACAAACGGAGCCTGCTCTTCTGGCATAAACAACTTGAGACCAACAGAAGTTGCATGATTGACATCTCAATCATCCTGTGCCAGCCCCCAACAGCAGTAGTAGCAATCAAAACAGTGCCACCATCCTCGATCAAATCAACAATCTTCCCTGCCTCCGGGTAGCAATCCCTTTTTCTTCCAATCAGCGCTGCAAACATCATTACCGCACCCAGCCATCCCCACTCGGGACATAACAAGACCAGTCTCTATGCATTTGTCAACAGATGTAAAAAGAAACAGAGCAAATAAGCCTTGAATAGGCCCCTTTGTTATCTCATCAACATCACAGGCACCATCAAAGATGAAGCCCTTCCAAGTAATGTGCCATGGATGGCTCTTCACAACATGGTTATCACTCAAAAGCAGTAAGAAAACCTGCTTAGCACCCATCTTCGAAAGTATAATAACAGACAAATCATTTTCAGTAACCCGAACACATACCTTCCCCATAGTATCACATTCTTTAAGAAGACCTTCCTGCAAGCACACAGCAACATACCCTGTTTGCTCCATCTGAATAAGACCATCCAGACTAACCCAAGCCTTACAGGCACTAAAGTTCTCTTTAGTATCAGCACTAAAGTTCTTCCTCCTCGTACTCGAATCATCAGAACCAGGCCAGAGTTCCGTAACCCGCTCCTCACCAGGCCGGTGTTCATTAACAATCTTCTTACCAACATCACTCACTTGTTCAGAAATAAAATCAACCCTAAAGGAGGGCTCATCCGAATTTACCATAGGAGAATTAACCAAATTCACCATAGGAGAATAAACACCCAAATCTAGATTATCTCTATCAATATCATCATTCCGATCCGAAGAATCGGACAACTCAATAGGCTGAACCCTAATCACCGTATCCATATTACTAAAAGTAACCCTCTTCTTAGAATAGAAGGGCTTACCTTCAATCAACTGCAGATAGCAGGCGCTGCGCGATCTAGAAGCAATCTGCTTCCATCCAGATCCCTCATTGCCAACATCATTAGAAACCCTAATGGTGGGCTCTACCGAATTCACCATAGGAGAATGAACCAAATTCACCTTATGTTCATCTGTGTGCTGAAACTCATTCTTTGCATCAACAGCCTTCACTCGATCCTCAAAGGTTTCCCTCTCAACATTGAACCCATAGGACTGCAAGCCCAACATGGGAACAAAGCCACCAGAAATGGTAAGCTCAACACGAGTGATTTCTCCATTCATAACCCCGTCACTAGTACCCTTCAAATCCAGAAGAGATGGAGGAGGAAGAGCACAAACCGCCCCATCTGAATCATACGAAGACTTATCAAACCCAGATCTTGGGATTTCTGTCTCCAAAACTGCTGCAAAAGTTACCCTTTTCGGACTCACAGCCCCAGCAACTGGAGATTCTTGCTTCCCCTCAACTGATACAGTAGAACGGAGAGGAATCTCTATCACAAGGTTCTCCGAAAAAGAAACCCTCTTCCCCACAGCAGTTACCACTGAGTGGGCTAATCTACATCTTATCAAGTCCAAGAACATATCACTTAATCATCATTTGAACCATAACTCTTAGATCTACTAAAAGCCACTACATACTCACTTAAACAAGTTTATAATAACATCATCACCAAAACTCATCCAAAACTCCATTAACACTCAAAACAAAGACTAGGGTTCTTGAAGTTTATACCTTCCTTGGGAGGTATTCCTTGGGAGGAACTACATGCTGTCAGTATCCTCCCTTCTATTGATGCGCGTTTTCTAACTATGAAGACTCGTGGTTGTGGAAAGATGAAGGAGGATCGAGTGACTACTGGGCCTGGCAATGGTGAGCTTCCCATCATGACAATTGACAAGGGGCATACAAACCTGAATACATGGCAGATGGAGGATGTCCCTAAAGCTGATCCAGCTACTGGCAGGACGGAGGAGGAGCGGGATGCTGGGGACCATGGCAATGGCAAGCCGGAAGGCAATGGGCAGGAAAAAAAGGTTCGCTGGACAAAATCTAGGATCAAGCAATGGAGAGCGACTAGAGGAGGTCACTCCAAAAAGATTTAATCATGGATGTTTAAGCTTTTGTCCTATTTACTATTTCCCGTTGACTGTAAAACGACTTAATGTCGTTAAGGCTTTGTTAGTTGAATGTTGATATCGCGGGGTATGCCCCTAGATCTGTGTACGTTGTTCCTTTTTTGGTATAAATTTTAATTAGCAAAAAAAAAAAAAGTTTATACCTTCCTTGGAGTGTGTATGCACTTAGTAAGCCTTGTATAGCCTCCATGAAGCTTGGATCATCAACCAAAATCAAGATCCAAGAATTTTGTTCTTGAGGTTACTATTCATCCTCCACTTTGATGATTTTACTGAAAATGGAAAAAGTGGTGTTTGAGGCTAAGATTTTTAGGGTATCATTTCTATGAAATATAGGATCTATGATAAACATTTGGAGATCAAACAATGGTGGGAAGGTTGGTTTTGGTTCTTGAATTTTTTTCAAAAAGCCGAATGGCTTGAAATGGGGGAGAGAGAGAGTTTTTGATTGGTTGCTTGCTTTGTTCTCATCCAATCTTGTATTATTGTTATGTCCTTAGATAATATCTAGTATAAAGTAGCTTTTCTTTTTTTTGCTAATTAAAATTTTATACCAAAAGGAATAACTAATACAAATCTAGGGGCATACCCCGCGAAGTCAACATCCAAGCATTACAGAGGACAAAACATCAGTAAGTCACCTTACTGTCAACAAAAACTAGATAGGACATTATTTAGCAAAAAAAAAAAAAAAACTAGATAGGACATAAAATAAAAGGCTATGCCATGAAATAAGCTATGCAGGGGCGGCCACCCCCGTTCACCCTGCCACCACTTTTGTGCGTCTTCCATTTGCACCTGAACTCCTCCATGTGCCTTACATCATGCTTCCCAGCTATGCTAAAAAACACCATCCCCAACATCCCGTACCTGCTAGGGGTACTCATCCAAGCCATATCCCAACTACAATCCTCGGGGTAAATTTCATAAACTCCAAGATCAATCGACATTAGGGTGTCAACTCTTCCAACACTATTGTCCAAACCATTCAACAGCACATTAATAGTTCCCATTTCGTAATCTGCCACTACCTCGTGTACAGAAATTCCTATGTTTCGAAGGGCACCCAGTCTCCACATAAGCAATGAGCAACACAATAGAACATAATGCAGTATACAAAAAAACAGTAGCAACAAGACCCGCAGTTCCGCTTGAGCCCATCCTGTCTAAACTACCACTAACAATAAAGTGGTCTCTCCGTAAGCTCCCTTCAAAACCAGAGCTAATTCCTTTCCTCAACATCCATACATCATGTAAAGTGCTCACAAACATAGCCACCCAGGAACATATCTCATCACCATGACCAACATCACTATAAGCCATCAGACCACAGCTGATAAATAACCAGACATATATATCACCATTTAAATTGATGTTGCCACAAACCGACACCACATCTATGAACACACCTTTAGTTCCGAAAGCCAAACTAAAGATCGAAAGCAAAACAGTGTGACCAGACCTGACCCGAGGTAACCCCAGCAGAAAAGTCTTCACACCCAATTCACCAATCACATCATCTCTCAGGTTTTGTAATGGCCTTGACATCGCCATAGGATCATTGTAACCAGCTTCAGTGCTAGTCCTTCCACTCAAAACATCATCCCAACTGTATAGGACACACTATAATTCAAATAAGGAGATAATTGACATGCTCCTGACAATATCCTCAACTCGTAATAAGACCCACAGCCTAACTCTGAACAGATCATGCCACACAGTGACATTGTAACTTGAACTAGCAAGCTTGAGACCAGCCATCAATATGTGGCGAGACATGCTAGCAGTTCGACCTCCGTGATTCAAATCAGAAGGAAGCATCCCAAACACACAAGCAGTGTGTAGAGCATCAGCAGTGCCAACTCGAAAGCTCAACCCAGCCTCCGACATCATGAAGAACGTAAACACAATCAGAAGAACGTAAATGACATCGAAGGTATTGATCTTCAATTTTCTGGGAAATTTCTGACTTGGTGGGATAGTAATAAACGCAATCCTACCCAGAAAAAACTTGATCGTGCTCTGGTTAACTCTTCTTGGTTGAGTACATTCGACCACTCTCATGTGAAGTTTCTTGCTAGAGGTCTTTCAGATCACTGTCCGATTCTAGTTAATTTGGGTCTTTCTTTTGAGAAGCCCAGAAAACCCTTCCAAGTGTTTAGTCACATGATATCTCACACCAAGTTCTTGAATGTGGTAGAGGAAGCTTGGAACACTCCCTCTCTTGGGGACCCTTGGTTTATTGTTACGAGCAAGCTGAAAAGAGTAAAACTCGCTCTTAAACGATTAAACAAAGAAGATGGCGACATTCATGAAAAGGTTTTAGTGGCAAGAAATGAGCTGCTTCACTTTCAGGAGAGTCTTCCCGCTTTACCTTCTCAATCCCAGTTTGAGGAAGAGGCAAAATTATGTGAAATTTTAGTGGAGGCCTTGAATAAGGAAGAAGTCTTTTTAAAGCAGAAATCTCGTGTGCACTGGTTAAAAGTTGGTGACGGGAATAACAGGTATTTCTTTAATTCTTGCCGTAGCAGGTGGAACTCCAATAAAATCACTTTGTTAGAAGATGAATCTGGTGCATCTTTCTCTACTCATAGAGACATTTCTAACCATGCTGTTGACTTCTTTCAAGCTCTGCTGGGGACTGCTGAGGACACTAATTCTATTGACCCACAAATTAATTTGCCTCAATTATCTTCGACTCAAAAGTCGATTCTCACTGCTGATTTTACCCCTGATGAGGTCTTTAAAGCCTTCAACATGATGGCTAAACATAAAAGCCATGGGCCTGATGGCTTTCCTCCGGAATTCTACATTGCTTCCTGGCATATTTTGGGGTCTTATATCACTCGTGCTATACTATACTTCTTCGAATCTCAGCATCTTCCCCGTATTATTAATTCTGTTGCAATCACGTTGGTTCCGAAGTCTGCTAATGCTGCTACCTTGTCTCAGTTCAGACCTATTTCTTGCTGCAACACACTTTACAAGTGTATCACCAAGCTACTAGCGTCTAGACTGAAAGTTATTCTGCCTGCTTTTATCTCTCCTAATCAGTCTGCCTTTGTTCCTCAACGAAGCATTGGGGATAATATCCTTTTAGCCCAGTCTCTTTGTCGTGATTACCACAAGGCTGAAGGTGCACCTAGGTGCGCCATAAAATTGGATATACATAAGGCCTTTGATACTATGAGTTGGAAATTTTTATTTGAAGCTATGGATCGCATGGGTTTTCACCCCGGTTTCTTCAGTGGGTTCGAGTTTGTATTACTACTTGTATGATTTCTCTGAAAATCAATGGATCTATCGAAGGTTTTTTCCGTAGTAAGAAAGGTCTAAGGCAGGGAGATCCCTTATCTCCTTACCTTTTTGTGATCGGTATGGAAGTATTCTCTGCATATCTTCACCACAACCTGCAGAACAATTCAAACTTCTCCTTCCATTGGCGTTCGAAGGAGCTCCAGCTGACACACTTGATTTTTGCTGATGACATATTTCTTTTCTGCAAAGGTGATATACCTTCCATCTCTGCTCTATCTATTGCAGTGTCTAGATTCTCTTCCGTGTCTGGTCTCACTCCGAACCCAAATAAAAGCGAGTGTTACTTCTGTAATGTTCCCATTTTTTTTTTTGCTAATTAAAATTTATACCATAGGAAAATGATTACAACTCTAGGGGCATACCCCGCGATAAGTAACACATCTACCTAGCGGAACAACAAAGATAAAACATTAATAATGCTAGATAAACTAGCAATCAACAACATCAAAACATAAACACAATAACAATTGTAGATAACCATTAAATTAATCCCGATTAAAACCACCAGGAAATAAGTGGTCCCTCCACAAGCTTTAGTCACCGCCCACATATAACATGGGACAAATAGCATCACCTCATTCATCTTGGGCATGGCCAACATAAAGCATTCAGGTTTATGCACAATGCTACCTCCACCTTCTACCCATTGGTGCATAACAAGCACCATCCAAGTTCCCTGCATTGCAGCGCATCTAATTGACAAACACATATAGAAGTTCATGCAAAATCACGAACAGTAATCGTGGCAACCCCATCGCTAACCGCAAAGAACTGAATGCCCTGGGGTACAAACAACCCCCAATCATAGGCCATCCCTTTAACACCTGCATCCTGAATTTGCAGAGACAAAAGAGACGCCTCGCCCAACCAGGAGTCCTTACTTCTCACATAGGTATCTAAAGCATCCTCCACCCATAAAGGGTCTTCAACCAATCCCTTCATCTCAAGGGCATCATAACAAGCAAATAACCATGTTGCAATGCGCATTGCACACACTCTGTGAACATCCAGCTCTACACCTTGCCCCATCGCGCCCTCACCATTCAATGTCGAGTAATAACTACAATGACAACAATTAAAATAAGTGTAACCCCCTGGTTCACACCCAGAATCCTAAGCATACGCCTCAACATCCTATCTGTCCCTTCCAGAACACAACCGCTACTCCTTAAATACTCAAAGGCTTCATCAACATCCTTTCCATTTAGCTTGTGACCCACCTCCTCATCCATAATTAACTTCATATTGACCTGACTGTCATTAACAATAGTCACTTCTTGATCAATAATAACCTGGACATTATCCTTCCACTTCACTGATTTCTTCACAGGTTTGACAGCCTCCACATTAAGAGTAGACTTCCTAAGGCAAGCCTTTCGGCAAACCACTAGATTCTCTCTAGGCCAGTCATTTTCACCCAAAATTGGAAAGTCAATTCCTTCATCCATCAAAGAGGAATTGACTCCCAAATCCACATTAGCACTAACAGAAATGTCAGTTGCTTCCGATGAATCGGACATTTCAATATTGAAATCTTTAATTTCAACAACCAAATCGTTAAAAGTAACTTTCTTCTTGGAGTAGTAGATCTTACCTTCAAACGGGCTACACGTCCTAGAAGCAATCCCGGTTGTGGGAGTGACGGCCCTCCCCGACATCTCCAGCCCATTTTTGAGACCAGAAGCACCAAACTCCATACACTCCGTCTCAAACTTCAATCTCTCAGCCACCTGAAACAAGGGCTTAATCTTCTCCCTTCCAGGAGAGGAGCCACTCTGAGTACACACCCTGAACACACCCTTCGGACTATCCTCCAAAGGATACACAGTCACAAGGTTCTCCGAAAAGGAGACCCTCTTTGGACTCCTAATCGGATTACCCACCGGATGGCAAACTTCAGATCCTCGCACACGGGGAGGAATCACGGTCACTAAGTTCTCCGAAAAAGAAACCTTCTTCATCAAACTAATAATTATATAATAAATATATAAAGAAATATGGTGTTTGAGGTGTAGGATTAGAAGAGGAAGGTGAATTTGGGAAAGCTAAAGAGAAGAATTGATGAAGAAATAGTTCATATTAAGGTTTGAATTTGGTGGCGGCTAAGTTTTTTTAGAGAGAGGTTAGAGAGAAGTTAGAGCAAATACGACTCTCATTTTCCCACGTCCTACTGTTTACCCAGGGGACTTCTGTAATGTTCCCATTGATACTATTGATCATGCTTTGCTTACTACGGGCTTCCAAATGGGATCTTTACCCATCAAGTACCTTGGCCTTCCCCTAATTACCACAAGACTTAAAGCCCATGACTGTTCTTGCCTAATTCAGAGGCTTTGCTACAAAATTGATTCTTGGACATCGTGATTTCTCCGGCTTTCTGGAAGGCTGCAGCTGCTTAAAACGGTCCTCTATGGTATCTTTGGCTTCTGGGCCACGTACTTATTCCTTCCTAAGTACGTTTTAACTAAGATTCAGTCTTGCTTTGCAAAGTTTTTATGGGGAGGCAAGCACAATGCCAAATGCCATCACGAGGTTGCTTGGTCAGACTGCTGTCTTCCAAAACCAGAGGGAGGACTTGGTATTAGTGACCTGCATGATCGTAATAAAGCTGCTATCTTCTACCAGATCTGGAAAATTTCTCAGTATAATGATAAATCGCTTTGGGTCCAATGGTTTCATAAATGCTTATTGAAGAATAAGGCATTCTGGGCTGCCTCTATTCCGTCCTCTAGTTCTTGGGCAGTTAGACAAATCATGAATCATAGATTGGAAGCTCGGAGATTTATCTCGTTTACCATTGCTGATAACTCTTGTCTTTTTATGTGGCATGATCCATGGTGCGATAATTGATCGTTAGCTTCGAGATTGGGTGTATCTATTATCTCTAATGCTGAGTCATACTCCTTAGCTCGTATTAATGAATTTATTTCAGATGGCAGATGGGTTCCCCCCCGTTCAAATCATCATCAGATAATTGAGTTGAGGCAAATTCTATCTACTATCCCTATTGCTCGTAATAATGCAGTGCTATGGCAGGGATCTAGAAAAGTCAAGCTTTCATCAATATGGAACTCAATCAGGAGAGTTGGTGCTCCCTCTCCCTGGGTTGCAGCTGTTTGGCATCGATTTGCCATATCTAAATGCGCGTTTTTCATGTGGTTAGGGCTCAAAACAAGGCTGTTGACTAAAGACAAAATGAATTCATTCGGTATGAATGTTAACCCCACTTGCCTGCTCTGTCAATGCAATAATGAAACTGCCGAGCATCTCTTCGTTTCTTGCCCATATACGAACTTGATATTGGGGGGCTCCTAGATGTTAGAAAGGTGCTCCGAACTGCTATTTACCTATATGGTCGGGTGGAGATAGTCTTCACGATTTGCTATGTTGTTAAAGGTCTACGAGCTGCTTGCTTGTTAAAAGGTGGTCACCTTCCTGGTGGAGGATGCATAGTCGTTTTGGGTCTAAAGGCAGGGGACACAATGCCTGCAGTGGTTTGTAAATTGACTGTCCATATCAATGCTATCCAAATTAATGAGAATCTTATGCAAATTATTTCAGGATGTGTGTACCGTGAAGGTAGGCCCCTTATGGCGCTGGTTGCTGGTAAAGAATGGATTTTGCGTATGCCCATATACACTTTGTGTTTGTATGGGATTCAAGCTATGACAGGCACATGATTTATAATGTGTATAAGCTAGTATAAGCTAGTTTAAGCTAGTTTAACTAGGTTTTAAGTGTTGCTTTTCGGCTGGTCTGGGCCGATTTGTTTAGATTGTTTTTCTATTGTCCTGTTGTTGATTTTGCGGGGTATGCCCCTAGATTTGTATCCGTTGTTCCTTCTGGTATAAAATTTTAATTAGCAAAAAAAAAAAAAAAAAAAAAAAAACTTGATATTGGGCTGTAGCCCTGTTCCTCTTCGCTGCAACTGGGTTGATTGGCAGAATGGTGTTTTCACTCAAGGAAACTTGTCAAATATTAAGAAATCGATAGGCTGGCTTTTTGTCTCTGTAGTAATCTATATCATTTGGCAGGAACGTAATAGAAGAATGCATGCTAGTGGGCCTCCAAGACCAACAATTCAGCTGTCTTTAGTCATTAAAAATATGGTGCGAGAAAAGCTATTCACTTGTAAAGGATTCCAACAGCAAGTTGCTAAGGATCCTAACTTAATTCTTCTCCTTTATTAACTCGGTCCTAGCAGTTTTTGTAAAGTCATGGCTGTTTAGTGATAATGTTTAGCTTTGCTCTCTTGTTCTTTCGCGGGGTATGCCCCTAGCCTATGTACATTTTTTTGTCATCAATATATATCAATTAGCAAAAAAAAAAACGTAAACACCATACTCCACCTTCCCTGTCTCCTAATAGCAATCCAGGAACCAAGAAACCCCATTGCAATCCTGGAGTACATTATAGTACCAGCCTTCATATGACCCAGATCCAAAAAACCCTTCACGAGGCTGATAGCAACACAATACATCCTCCTCGCTATCATAGAGGTTGTCATAGCATTGACAGTCTCAACAGCATTTGGAATCGTATCCCATTCCATAGGGAATACGAGAACTCGGTAAGTCAAAAAACCTGCCGACAAAGGAACCCCAGGAAATGCATTTAAACCATCATCAAGAGCACGAAGCACATCGCAAGAGTCTAGAACAGACAAACCCATCTTAATGTACAGATCCAAATTGTACATATCCAACTTGTAAACCGAGCTAACAAAAACTCGGCGAGGCATTCCATCAAACAGATGGTTGGCTCCAACAAATACATCTTTCAAATCTACGAAGTCAACAGCCACCATCCAGGTGGATCGACTCTTATGAGAAATGGAGCCCAAAACCAGGCCTCCTATCACATTCTTATAGAAGAAATCCTTAAATCGAACCATCAGAACATTGGAACCCATCCTTTTACCATTAGAGGATAAAATCACACCTGCTCCAAACACCAAATCAGTAATGAATTTTTGACATGATGGAAGAAAAACAAAACACGGTCCTTCCAACATGACCACGTCCAACGAGGCCCAAGAAAGATCCGAAAAGATCTCACATAAACTTGATCCGAAAAGATCAAGAAAATCATATTTATATTTAAAAGAGATTTTGGGGAAAAGAAGGGAGATAAAGAAGGGGAAGGTGGATTTAGGTAGGAAATATATAGATCTGATGGATTTAGGGTGTAGATTAAGCTGAAAAATCATGGCGGCTAGAAGAAATTTAGGGTTTTTAGAGAGAGGTTAGAGAGAGGTTAGAGAGAAACGACTCTCATTTAGAAATTATTTATAGTAGGAAGATAGTATAAAGTAGCTTTATTAAAGCTAATAGGTCATTGCATGCATCATCTAGCCAAGTGGAAGTGATTTTGTGGAATGGTGTATGTTGTAAGCTTAGTTGCTTGGTTAGTTCTAAGTATGCTAGTTACCTTTGTAACCACTTAGTTACTTGATGTTATCCACTAGTACATGCATGTATCTTGATCCCCTGCTTGTTTCTTTGTCCATTTATTGCTCAATTTCAGTGATTGTTCGGAGGAATAACTCAACCGTTTCTAGTTAGGGTTTTACCAGAAACCTTCTTAATATTTATAATACTAATCTCCATCTTTCTTAATACTTCTCGAATTTAAATTCCTTAAATCCTTTTAATAAATCCTTAAGTCTTGCAGTGTCCAAGGAAATCTTGGAGAAAATAAAAGTGCTATTTTTCTGAATCCGATGTCGTTTACATACACTGATTTCGCCCCTGGATCATGAATACGAACTCAGAAATCCGTTCTGAATACTTCTATATAGCGTCGTCTAATAATATTCTTATTTCCACCAAAAACAATTCACTCTTTATTCCATCTTTATTCTTTATATTTATAAAGATGTCCTTGTTCTCTTTCGGGCATTCCTTAACCCTTTTACGGAACCACTGGACTAACAACAGATATTGATTTGGATGAAACAAGAATCCTCTTGTTTCATCCAAATCAATATCTGTTGTTAGTCTCCTTCCTCAAGTAGTCTTAGAAAGTACCCAAGCATCAATGAGAGTCGTCTTTTGCTCTACCTTCTCTCTAACTTCTCTCTAAAAACCCTAGCCGCCACTAAATTCTTCTTTAATCTTCACCTTTTCCCCATCAGATCTTCACATAATCCTTCCTAAATTCACCTTCCTCTTCTAATCTTTCACCTTTTTCAACATATTTCTTACTATATTTTATTAATCTTATTGTCTTGGTACTTCTTCCATGGTTGGAAGGGTATTTTGTTTTTCATGTTTTGAGATTGAACCTCAGGTTCGTGTTAACAACGTTGCTGAGATGGGTTCCTTGGCTTTGAAATTTTGTAAGTTTCAAACCGAAGGTCTGTTGTTAACTTTGATTTCTGGGATAGGGGGACTACCCTTTCTTGTTCCGTGATGAACCACTACGGTTGTTTATTGAAGGAGATCTCTTTGTTCTTAGTCTCGATGTATGTGTCGAAGCTTTGTACGGAGGATTCATTCATGCTGAGAGCACTCGGTGCTCTATGTTCGACATAACTGGTGATGTGCAGTTCACTGTTCGAAATGGGAGAGCTTCCAACTATGTGGCGATTCGCAATACCATGGTGTTGTTTGTGCCGGTTATTAAAAGACCGATTGATCTGGAAGAATATTTAATCATTCTGTATGGTGGTGCCAACTCAAAAGACGTTGCAGCCTTTGAGACGATGTCTACGGGGATGGGTTTGGACGGGATTATCATTCTTCTGAACCCAAATGATGAGAGTAAGGGGACAAATGAATTTGTGCGTCTTGCTTTGGAAGCTATTGGGTATTGGGAGAACTCGAACCGGAACCTGTTCGGTGAAAGGTCTCAGAAAAAAGTCTTGCTTTCCAAGGTGAAGGAGGGTTTGATGACGATGCAAATCTGCTTTGAGGCCATTCCCTGCAACATTTGGGTGGTTGGCTCTCGGAATATGCTTGTAGAAGGTATGATATTACTCGGTCTTGGTTTGGACTTGAGTTATTATCTACTTCTTGGGGTCTTTGCTGCTGCGCTTAATAGCAAGGTCACAAAGTTCAACTATGTTGAGATAAAGTTGGAAATGGAGTTTGGGGGTTTTTTACCCTTATCTCTCTTGATTGGGTTCCATGGAAGTCCTTGCTTCGACTCTAGTTTGGTGAGGTTCTTGATCCCTCGTCATCTTGCTTATGTAGTGAGTTTGGAGGTAGAAGACTTGTATCTTGTTAATTTGAATGAAGCCAACCTTCTGGTTATGGCTAAAACAGAGGTTTATCCTAGCTTTCGGATTGTTCACCGAAAGCTTGAGGCGTATGACTGCAAAGGTGGGAGCGAAAACTTGACAGCTAATGGTGACTCAGTAAATGAGTGTAATGCCTTTTCTAACAGCGATGGGTTGTTTGATGACGTCCACTATCTGTGTGACGAATTATCTGAGTGTGAGTGTGATATTGCTTGCTTTGTTGGTTCTAGCAATTTGTTAACGGATTTAATTACTTTTGTGGAGAGGATTGAATCCACGATATGTGCTGTGTGTGTGGGTAAAGCCACGAGATGTGATGTTTTCTCTGACCAAGGGGGTTTGGTCTACGCTGAGACTTTAGAGATTGGAGGGTTTTCTTCAAACCTGATGGTTGCATATTCCAAGTTTGCGCCTGCTCAGGTTGTTAGCTTCTATGGAGTCCTTGCGATGAGAAGCCAGGACTTAATTCCTATATGCGTTCGAAACACTTGGCAGGGGCGTGATGTTACTACACCCTGTTCCATGGTTGATCTTCGTTCGGCAAGGAAACAGATTGTTCAGCGAGTTCTGGGATTTGTATGTGGAAAAGGGGTGGACCCTATTGTCTTTAACTTGGTTGAAGCAAATAAGTATTCTATTGATGCTTATTATTCCTTCATGGATTATGTTCCTGTGCTAGTTCTGCCGCAGAATGGTCTGGTTAACTTTCACAAGGTGTTGGTTGGAAAGTTTAGTGAGGATGTCATTCTTGTTTCGAAGGGGAATCTTGTAACTGATCTCATTATTGATGATCTGAATGTGGGTATGCTTGATAAGGACCTGTATGCTGCTATAAGGATCCAATTCCGGATGATAGCAGGGGTAATGGTGGTAGAGGATAGAATGCATAACTGTAGAGCAGGTGGGCTTGCTATAGGATTCAGGGCAAATGTTCGAGGTACTATTATGGGGTACTTATTACTGCTGGTGATGGCCAAGCCATTGGATTTTGAAGCTTGTTGTGAGATGTGCGGATGGGGTCTAATCTGGATTACTGACTCGATTGCCATGAGTCAGGTTTGTGTATTGCTGATTGTCAGCACGAGTATTCAAAAGGATGTTGCTGTGGAGGTTACCACGGGTTCTGTTGTTTTGGGCTCAGGTATGATGTTCACGACTCATGCTGTTGTTCCGGGAACCTTAAATTGGTTGGTATTGACTGTGGAACGCATGGTATGCGGCTTGTTTTCATGCACAAATGGTTATCAAGAAAAATGGGAACACGGGAATGGCTATTTGCTTATTATGATGTTCATGTCTGTAGCTTCACTAAGCCGGGTGTTGGAGACAGTTGCTTCGTGTCATGATAGGGAGGTGTCTGTTGTTGGAATGCATTTGCACCACTTCATGGTGCACTATCTCCTGATTCTCATTACTATGGGCTTTGTGAGACATGTGCCTAGTCTCAATCTAAGTTTGTTTAAGGCGCCAGAATAATCTTTAGCTTAATTTCGTTGTTATGTTGATAACAAGGTCACTTTCTGATGTTATGACTTTTGTTATGTTTGATTGTTGATTTCGCGGGGTATGCCCCTAGATTTGTATTAGTTGTTCCTTTTTTGGTATAAAATTTTAATTAGCAAAAAAAAAAAATATCTCCTTCCTCTTTGGAATGCCATATCTTATTTCTTAGGAGATAGATTATTCTAATCTAGGTTGTCAACCCATTGCATTCTTCATTACATTTAATCATTGGAATCTATACCCATTCACATTCATTCATTAGAACTGCTAATACCTTGTAGTCAGAATCACTGTTCATTCTTTCATCAATATATAAAAAGTTTTAATTCTACCGAAAATTTGGGTTCTTACATCTTGGAACCATATTTTTTAAGAAATAAACTATAATCATTTTTGGATTGAGTAAATCCTTGATCAACAAGTTCACACTCCATGCGGCTAAGTAAAACTCAGCAGGAAACCCATCTGGACCTGGGCACTTACCTTTGGCCATATGCTTAAACGTATTAAACACATCTAACTCTGTAAAATTGCATAGTCAAGCTCAATTTTTGATTCTCAGTGAGTTGAGGGAGCGTAAGATCCTCAGGAAAAGCACCCACTTGAACATCTTGACCCAATAGAGTTTGAAAGTAACTTACAGCAGGAGAAGGAATGAGAGTCGTATTTGCTCTAACTTCTCTCTAACCTCTCTCTAAATAACCTAGCCGCCACCAAATTCAAACCTAAATCTAAACCATTTCCTCATCAAATCTTCTCTTTAGCCTTCCCAAATTCACCTTCCTCTTCTAATCTTTCACCTCAAACACCATATTTCTTTATATAATTATTATATAATTATTAGTTTAATGAAGAAGGTTTCCTTTTCGGAGAACCTAGTGACCGTGATTCCTCCCCGTGCGCGAGGATCTAAAGTTTGCCATCCGGTGGGTAATCCGATTAGGAGTCCGAAGAGGGTCTCCTTTTCGGAGAACCTTGTGACTGTGTATCCTTTGGAGGATAATCCGAAGGGTGTGCTCAGGGTGTGTACACAGAGTGGCTCCTCTCCTGGAAGGGAGAAGATTAAACCCTTGTTTCAGGTGGCTAAGAGATTGAAGTTTGAGACGGAGTGTACGGAGTTTGGTACTTCTGGTCTCAAAGATGGGCTGGAGGTGTCGGAGAGGGCCTTCACTCCCACAACTGGGATTGCTTCTAGGACGTGTAGCTCGCTTGAAGGTAGGATCTACTACTCCAAGAAGAAAGTTACTTTTAACGATTTGGTTGTTGAAATTAAAGATTTCAATAATGAAATGTCCGATTCATCGGAAGCAACTGACATTTCTGTTAGTGCTAATGTGGATTTGGGAGTAAATTCCTCTTTGATGGATGAGGGAGTTGACTTTCCAATTTTGGGTGAAAATGACTGGCCTAGAGAGAATCTAGTGGTTTGCCGAAAGGCTTGCCTTAGGAAGTCTACACTTAATGTGGAGGTTGTCAAACCTGTGAAGAAATCAGTGAAGTGGAAGGATGATGTCCAGGTTATTATTGATCAAGAAGTGACTATTGTTAATGATAGTCAGGTCAATAAGAAGTTGGTTATGGATGAGGAGGTGGGTCACAAGCTGAATGGAAAGGACATTGATGAAGCCTTTGAGTATTTCAGGAGTAGCGGTTGTGTTCTGGAAGGGACAGAAAGGATGTTGAGGCATATGCTTAGGATACTTGGGTGTGAACCAGGGGTTACACTTATTTTAATTGTTGTTATTGTAGTTATTACTTGACATTGAATGGTGAGGGCGCGATGGAGCAAGGTGTAGAGCTGGATGTTCACAGAGTGTGTGCAATGCGCATTGTAACTTGGTTATTTGATTGTTATGATGCCCTTGAGATGAAGGGATTGTTTGAAGACCCTTTATGGGTGGAGGATGCTTTAGATACCTATGTGAAGAAGTGCAGTTGTATAGCTGAGAATGTTGATAACATGGGAAGTTTCCTGCTCGGGAACTTAACTGTTTGCCTTGATACTGCTAATAGACTCGCTGCTTTTGTAGGGTGCATTGGTACTCATGCAGGGAAACCAAGGAGGAAGCTTTTGCTTAGGACTGTTGATGTTTCGCTTCTTCGAAACATTAGTGTGATGTTGATGACGTACAGTTTCATGCGAAAGGAGGACGCTGGGAGATGGGACCATTCTGTTGTTAGTGATAACTTCAGACAGGAATGCTGGTGTATCATGTTTGGGGGAGGGTCCATTTTGTTGCAAGTGGATATTCGCATGATGCTTGTTCGCATGAAGATCAAGGCGGGTTTGGATGTGATGTTGCTCTTATTTCATGATCCAGGCATAGATTTTATTTGATGTGTTTTGCTAGCTAGTTTTATGTTGACTGTATAGTGTCTTTGTGATGCTATGACCTTTGTTTTGTATGCATGTTGACTTTGCGGGGTATGCCCCTAGATGTGTATCAGTTGTTCCTTAGTGGTATAAAATTTTAATTAGCAAAAAAAAAAAAAAAAAAACAAGTTCACTAAGCAGTTTTTCAAACCAAGTACACGAAGCTTGTTTCAACTGATATATAGACTTTCGTAGTCTACAAACCAAGTTAGGAGCAGCCTGTATGCCTTCTGGTATGGTCATATATACTTCTTCGCTCAAATCTCCATGACGAAACGCGTTGTTGACATCTAACTGGTATAAATCCCATTTCCTACTAGCAGCCAATGCAATCAAACAACGTATTGTGTTCATTTTTACAACTGGGGAAAACGTTTCCTCGTAGTCAATACCATATTTTTGATTAAATCCCTTTGCAACTAGGCGAGCCTTGCAACGCTCAAGAGAACCATCAGCTTTTATTTTTTGCTAATTAAAATTTTATACCAAAAAGGAACAACTTGATACACATCTAGGGGCATACCCCGCGCAAACAAACAAATGTCATAGCATCATAGAGACACTATACAATCAACATACAGATAAAACTAGATCTAACCTAGTTTACAACCTCACAATGAGACCTATGCCAAGAACGAATAGTAAAGGGACCACCCGGTCCACATCCAAGCATTGTAACCTGGTAAGCAGCATTAAACAACCTAAACTTGAGACTAGGCACATGTCTCACAAAGCCCATAGAAAGTAGCAGATAAACCATGCAGTGACACAGCCGCAAATCGGCCAAACCATCCATATGACATCCATCAGCCTGAGAGTTGGCCTTCAAAAAAGCACCACCGGCTAACTTTTTATTAGAAGAACCAGCCCCCAGCTGATTAAAAAAACCCATATGAAGATACTCTACATTGAATCCCTCTCTGCGAACCAACAGAACAGGTCCACCTTCATAACTAGCTTGGACGTTCCTAGAAGACAACATGAGCCCAGTATCAGAACACCATTGCTGGGTCAACATCAAGACAAGGCTTACAATAAGCCTACCCTCAGAACTATTACGAGTTTGGAAAAAAAAATCCCTTTCAAACAGTACCCAATACACACTGGTCCCATCATTGCAGCTGACATAAAGTATACATGGCAATTGGCACCATCCGAGGTCAAAACATACACTACAATCCAGGTGGACTCCTCCCAATGCATCACTGCACGACAACTGAACTGGACCATTACATCAGACATCTTGTGACCATTTACAAGATCATCATTGACTCCATGAAGGACATAGTAATGCTTCCCGTGAAAGGAAGAATCCATAAATCTCATCAAGCATACCCAACCTGCATCTAACACATCAATGGCATCGAACATGCCATTTCCAATCATCAAATGCCTCAACCGAGAGGCACCTTTAAGAAGTACCAGTACTGAGTAGAATCCAGACGGATAAGCCCCATCATTCCTTATAGTCACAAGATCATTGCTCACAATGGAATGTGAAAAACCAACAACAGAGATAGCACATGTCTGTGAGACAACCTCAAACTCCTTCTCTGTCATACCGAAGATGCCAAAATCAGTGTCAATTCGGCCCACAGCGATATCCGTTCTCATAACAACATAAGTTGTTCGGTCAAGACCCAACGATTTTAAAATCATCCTCTTATCAGAGAAACGTTGTATTGACAGATTGAACAGAGCCAAAGAGCAGAAATCCCTCTCAGTAACTTGAGACTCATTTGAACCTGGAGCAAACTTGAGAATCATAAAACCACCTTGGTTAGAGAGAACAACATTAAGAAAAAATAACAAAACGAAATCTGTGCAACAAATTCCGTGAAAACGCAATTCCAGATCCAATACAGCACCCATAATCTTTGTAGACCCATCAATGGTCTCATCCGACATGTAGGGATCCCTTTCGAGAAAGAGGACGCCTACCACCCTTATCTGCAAGATATACAACTGCAAAACTAAATCTCTCTTGTCATCAGACACATCAAACCCAATCTCAAAAGAAAGGGGTATACCCATCATAAGATATCCAAGCAAAGTATTCCTCAAAATCAGAAGGTCCAGGCCCTTAACATTCATGCTCATTACATCAAAGCCAATTATCGCATTTCTTTGAGGAAAACCCTCAAACACCTGGCAGGTATATACCGCAGTCTCATCATGAGACGTGAGACCAAAATCTTCATTAGCAACCGATTTCTTGAAACCCCCACCAGGAATTGCATCCTCAACAACAGAGATGTACCCAACACTCTCTGTTTGGTTGACAAGAGCCTCATCGCGAACATAACTGGGAAAGATAACAATCACACCATCCATAGAAAGAACAGGCACCGGGAGAGAAGTCTCCAGAGAACTAGAGAGAGATGGAACAAGCATCCCATCGAAACAACATTGAGGAATCTTCAAACAATTCAGCGAACTGAATACAGACCCATCTCCGACAATAGAGGCCGAACTCATTGGGATAAAACCAGACCTCTCAAGCGAAACTCTCATACCCACAACAAGACACAAGTCCGAGAGGAACTCTCGAAATCCCACCGATGAATCATGATACGAAGAAACCCTCATAGACATTATCAAACTAATTAAAATATAAATAAGAAATTTGTGAAAGGGGTAGGAGATGAAAGAGGAGGTGAATACGTGATGGATTTATTATAGATGATGGAGAAATGGTGTAGATCTAGAAAATATTTAGTGACGGCAGCTAGGGTTTTTAGAGAGAAGGAGGAGCGTTTCTCTCTCTAGACGACTCTCATTTGTTTTGTACAGGGTCTGCCTTGTTCTTGCCATGAACCATCAGCTTTTAATTTTACCTTAATGACCCATCGATAGCCAATAGCCTTTTTGTTTGGTGGCAAAGGAACAAGGTCCCAAGTATGATTATCATTGAGTGCTTGAATTTCTATATTAATAGCTTCAACCCATAATGCATTACGAGCTGCTTCTTTGTAAGAAAGTGGCACAGAAATGTTGCAAATGGAAGTAAGTAAGGAATAGGCTGACACCATGTAGAAACAGGTGTATTAGTGGTGAGATTACATTTATAATCTTGAAGGTAGGATGGTGGATTTCGTGTTCGAACAGATTGTCGAAATGGAATGCTCAAATCAACTGTTTGATTAGGAAAAGATTGATTAGAAGATGAATTTTGAGAAGGCTGTATAGATGAAGAAGATTCAGAGGTAGGCTGTGTAGAGCTGGTTTCCTGTGAAACTAGAGAGCTGGTTTCCTGTGAATGAGTTTCCAGGGAATGAGTATCCTGTGAATGAATTTCAATATGTGTAATAGGATGGGGATAATTCACATTTAATATTTAAATAAACACTTATAAACCAAATATGTTTCTCTCTCTAGAAATTTCCTCTCCCTTCTCTCTAGGTTAGAACCCTAGATCTAGCCGCCTTTTCTCTAAACCCCTTTCATCAGTAATTATACAGCCTTCATAAATCCATCTCCCCTTTTACTCTCTAACCTAAACACGATATTTCTTATAGTATATATATTTATTAGTCCATTATGGTAAGTCAAGGTTCCTACTGTGATTCTGATGGTATTCCAGGTTATATGCAAGATGTTCCTGGTGAGAATGATTTGGATGAGGTCGTTTCAAGGCGTGAGGTGGAGGACTACCCGATTCCATTGGGTTTTCCTAGTAGCTCAGGTGGGATAGCTTATGATAAGGCTATGGCAGATGCTTCCTCGGAAGAAGAAGAGCTTGCTCCAGAGGACGACAGAGCTAAGCTAGAGCGTGAGACTGTGTACAGAGCCACTCAAATGGCATTTAGAGAAAATAAGCAAGATAGGGAGGAGCTTATAGCTCTAAAAATCAAAATGATGGAATTTCAGAGGTACTTAGAAAGAAAAGGACTCTCAATGGCGGATTTCGACAAAGAAAGGATTGAGCTCGCGGATAGATTTAACGCGGGGCTCCCTGGTACTTCGCAATTTGTCCTAGGTAGGGACGAATATGGTCTTCCTATCCTCAAGAAACCTAGTAATGGTGAGGGTATATCGGGCTCGGAAATCTTTCTGGAAAAAGAAACACAGTTTGTAGATAAGGTGTTTGACAAAAAACCTGAGTCTAAGCGAAACACTGATGGTGACAAGGTGCTTGAAGATATGTCTAAATATGTTTTTCAAGGAAAGGAAAGTGTCTCTGGGGTGAAAGATGTTCATGGAAAACTGAAAGATGATGGAAAAACTGAGAATCCAGATAATCAAAAATCGTGGTCTCAAGTGGTTAGATCTAAACCCTCCCCTTGCAACATTATCACTTTTGATTATTGCCCTATGCCTGAAGGGAAAAAAGTAGTCTCTCCTCCTCTAGAGGTGCTTAAAAAAGGGAATGACAAATTCAAATCCTGTATAGTTGGTACTTTTACAAGAGGTGTTCTTCCTTTCCAAAAGGTGTCAAAATTTGCTCATGAGTCTTGGGATAGATGTGGCTTGCTTCACATTTCTCAGAAAGATGCTCGAACTTATGTGTTTAGGTTTGACTCTGTTAATAACAGGAATAAGGTCTTATCTCGAGGCACTTGGTACTGGGAAAAGAAACCCCTGGTGGTTCATGCTTGGGGCACTAAGGTAGGGGAGAAATCATATATGCCACTTTGGGTAAAGTTTGAAAATATCCCAGACAGTTATTGGACTAGGGAGGGGTTGAGCTTCCTTGGTAGTGTCATTGGAACTCCTCTAGCAGCAGATGAGCTTACCTCGCAATTAGAAATCTTACCGTTTGCGAAATTATGCGTTGATTACAAAATAGGAGATGAGTTGCCAAGCAAAATTGAGGTTGAAGTTCTGGACTCGGACTCGGACTCGGATTCTCGGCATATAGAAGAGATAAAAGTTTCGTATCCCTCTAAACCTCTTGTTTGCAATGCTTGTAAAACCTTGGGTCACTTAGTAGGGGCTTGCCCCGCTGCTACTCGCCACTGGGTCAGAAAGGTTAAACCACCTCAACAGACTGGACAATCTGCTCCTGCTCCTAATTCAGGGGAAGATGAAAAGAAGGAATCGACTATCCCAGTTGAAAAACCTATTAAAGAAAATGTAGAAGTGAAATCAGGAGTTCCTGGAGCAAACTCTGAATCGGAGACTCTGATCTTGGAGGGTGTTGCTATTGTAAAGCCTATGGAAAAATCTATTGATGAGTTGGCTGAAACGGGTATGAAGGAATCAGAACAGGTTTCAGAACAGGTTAATGCTTCTGATGAAGGTCAATGGCACACTGTTCAATCCAGAAAATCGAAGTTGGTTGCTGCTGCTAGTGATTTTGATGCCTCTAAGACTTCCAAGATAGCAGATATGGACAAAGGGCCTAATCTTCCTATCTACTCTGCTCTTACAAAATCTTATAATAAAAACAATCATAGTAACAAGAAGCGACCTAAAAGGTCATCGGGGAAACATTCCCCTACTCATTAATTTTATTATGTCTTTTTGCTCCTACAATGTTAGGGGGTTAAACAATAAGATTTCCTATGTTCGGGATTCCATTGATCATAATAAGCTTGGCTTTATAGCCTTACTTGAGACTCATGTTAAGAAAGAAGCAGCTATGAGTATCTCTGCTCAAGTTTCGTCTCGCTTTTCTTGGTTCTTTAACTATGACAGTCATTATAATGGGCGTATTTGGGTGGGATGGGATCCCTTAAAGTGGAAGGTGCAGGTTCTTAGTCAGAGTAGCCAGCATGTCTCTTGCTCAGTTCTAAACTATGATTTGAAAATAGACTTTTTGGTGACTTTTATTTATGCTCTCAATACTCATGAGGAGCGTAGACAACTGTGGCGAGATTTTACTCAGTTTAAAAACATTGCAACTGTTGCAGGGGCTTGCCCTGCTTGGATTCTTCTCGGTGACTTTAATGTTTGCTTAAATGCTAATGAGATTAATGGAGGATCTCTTAGATATACTACTGGAATGCAGGAGTTCAAAGACTTTCTTGCGGATATAGAAGTCACAGATCTGAGATTTACTGGTAATATTTTAACTTGGTGGGATAGCAATAAAACTCATCCTGTGCACAAGAAACTTGATCGAGCTTTAGTTAATTCGACCTGGCTGAACAGTTTCCCTCTAGCTATTGCTAAGTTTATGCCCAGAGGCCTCTCTGATCATTGCCCTACGATGGTGGATATGGGCTTAACTCGAGAGAAACTTAATAGACCTTTTCAGGTCTTCAATCAGATCATTGCTAAGCCAAACTTCTCTAGTGTGGTCTCTGAAGCCTGGAATGTTCACATTTCTGGAGATCCCTGGTTTGTGGTATCTAGTAAATTAAAAAGGGTGAAAGCTGCTCTTATTAAGCTGAATAATGAAGGAGGTAATGTTCATGATGCTGTTCTAAGTGCTCGATCCTCCCTTACTCAGTTTCAAGATAATATGCCCCTGGTCCCCGATCTCTCTCACTTTGAAGAAGAGGCTAGATTACATTCTGCTTTGATAGAATCTCTGCACCAGGAAGAGATTCTCTTAAAACAAAAGGCTAGAGTTAAGTGGCTCAAACTTGGAGATGGAAATAATCGTTTTTTCTTTAACTCTTGTCGCAGCAGGTGGAACTTGAACAAGATTTTGCTTTTAGAAGATGACCATGGTGCTCAGGTTACTTCTCACTCTGATATCTCAAATGTTGCTGTTAATTACTTTAAAAATCTTCTAGGCAAGGAGTCTCCAGTTGCTCCTTTAGACCCAGAAATTGCCCTGCCTACCATCTCGGAACAGCATCTTGATTACCTGTCTCAAGATTTTACTTCTGAGGAGGTCTTTCAATCTTTTAAATACATGGCCAAGCATAAGAGCCCAGGGCCTGATGGTTTCTCTCCTGAATTCTACTTAGCAGCCTGGGATATAGTGGGTACTGAGGTTACTGCAGCTATTCTCCACTTCTTTCAGTCTCTCCACCTGCCAAGATCAGTCAGTTCAGTTGCTATTTCTCTAATCCCAAAATCAGAAAATGCCTCCTGCATTAATCAATTCAGACCTATCTCCTGCTGTAATACTTTATATAAGTGTATCACTAAGCTTATAGCTACTAGATTGAAACTGATTCTTCCTTCAATCATCTCTCATAATCAAACTGCTTTTGTTCCTCACCGGAGTATAGGGGATAACATCATGTTGGCTCAAGCGTTGTGCAGGGACTATCATAGGCATGAGGGGACTCCAAGATGCTCTATAAAATTAGACATTCATAAGGCTTTTGACACCTTGAATTGGCAATTTCTTTTCGAAGCCATGAGAAGAATGAATTTTCCCTCGAGATTTCTTAACTGGATAAAGACTTGTATTACCTCTTGTATGGTCTCGTTAAAAATTAATGGGTCTATAGAGGGCTACTTTAAATGCAGATCGGGGCTTCGACAAGGAGATCCGCTCTCTCCCTATCTTTTTGTTCTTGGTATGGAGGTTTTAACTGCTATTCTACGTCATGATTAGCATCGAACTGCCTCTTTCAATTATCATTGGCGTACTAAAGAGATTAAACTTAGTCACCTCATCTTTGCGGATGACTTGTTTCTTTTTTGTAAAGGGGATCGTGACTCTATTTCTACGTTGCTAAGCTCAGTAAAACGGTTCTCAGAATGTTCAGGTTTGCATCCTAACCCGTTAAAAAGTGAAAGTTACTTCTGCAATGTGCCTCAAGATGTCATAGAATTTACCTTGAGGACTTCTGGCTTTCGTCAAGGACAACTGCCTATAAAATATTTAGGTCTACCTCTTATCACCACTACTTTAAGAGCTCGAGACTGTACTTGTCTGATCCAACGCCTATGCTCAAGAATTGAATCCTGGACTACTAGTTTTCTTCGGTTTTCTGGTCGTCTGTTGCTCATAAAATCTGTATTGGCAGGAATTCAGGGTTATTGGGCAACTTATATGTTTCTTCCGAAGAATGTTCTGAATAAAATTCAATCGTACTTGGCTCGATTTCTCTGGGGAGGTAAGCTCAATGCCTCTTGTCATTATAAAGTTGCCTGGAATGACTGTTGCTTACCAAAATCAGAGGGAGGCTTGGGTATTTCCAATGTTTTGGACCGAAACAAAGCAGCGATTATGTTCCAAATCTGGCGATTGTCTTAGCCAAATCCGTCTTCCATGTGGCTGAACTGGTTTCATAGATTTCTTCTAAAAAATAAAGCTTTTTGGACAACCAATATTCCGTCGTGCTCCTCTTGGGCTGTAAGACAAATTTTAAATCACAGAGGAGAGGCTTGCAGGCATCTCTCGTTTTCTATTGGGCATCAGTCCAGTTTTTTAATGTGGCATGATCCTTGGTTGAATCATCAGCCCTTAATTGCCAGTTTTGGTCCTTCTGTTGTCTCGAATGCCAATTCTTCAAACATGGCTCGTATTGGGGAGTTCATTTCAGATGGGCGATGGGTTCCACCTCGATCAAATCATGTACACATTATAGAGCTTAGGCATTCTCTTGCTCAAGTGCAGTTGACTCGAGAAGATGCAGTTTCTTGGCAAGGTCAGAAGCGTATAAACCTAGCTCACATCTGGAACACTATTCGACAAGTTGGTACGCCTCCTCCATGGATATCAGCTTTGTGGCATGCATACTCCATTCCAAAATGTGATTTTATTATGTGGCTTGCTCTGAAAAACCGATTGCTGACTAGGGATAGGATGGCTGCTTTTGGTATGGTTGTTGATACGTCGTGTGTTTTGTGCAAAGGTAATATTGAAACAGGGGAACACTTATTCTCGACTTGCCCTTACACTAAACTGGTTCTTAGGAACAGTCCTATTCCTATATCTTTCAATTGGGTCGACTGGCAACACGGAGTCCTTTAGGAAGTCATCTCACCAATACTCAGAAGTTGATGGGGTGGCTTTATATATCTGTGGTGGTGTATATTATATGGCAAGAAAGAAACCGAAGGATTCATAATAGTGGTCCAGCTAGGCCTACAATTCAGCTTACAGTGGTGATTAAAACTATGATGCGAGAAAAACTTTTTACTTGTAAAAGTTTTCAGAAAAAAGTTGCAAAAGACCCTTCCCTCATTCCCATTCTATATTAGCCGCATGTGGACCTTTTGTCTTAATTTTGTTGTTTAGTTGATGCTTTTTTCTTTCCGCGGGGTATGCCCCTAGATTATGTACTTTTCAGTCTTTTAATACATTTTAATTTAGCAAAAAAAAAAAAAAAAAGGATGGGGATCAAAATATGTAGCTGTATGAGTAGTGGTGGTTGGCAAAAAAAAATCTTCAGGGGTGGTGAAAGATTCCAAGGAGGGGTTGTCCCAAGGGGGTAAGGTGGATGCTGTTCCCACAGGGGAGAAAAAATCCTGGTCTTCGGTGCTTAAGTCCTCTCCAGGGCCAGCAAAGGGAGTAGTATTTGATTATGTTCCTCCTCCGGAAGGTTCTAAGGTGGTAGAACCCCCCCAAGAGGTGTTACAGAAAGGGGCTGATAAGTTCAGATTTTGTGTAGTTGGCAAATTTACAAAAGCGCCTGTGCCTTTTAGAAGGGTTAAAGAAATAGCTCAGTTAATTTGGAAAAGGGGTCTCATTTCTGTCTCACAACGGAATGAGGCAACATATGTGTTTAAATTTATATCGATGAACGACAAAAATGCAGTTCTTTCAAAAGGCACATGGTATTTTGACCAGAGGCCTATGGTTGTCACGGATTGGGGATGCTCAGTGGGTGTTACGCCTATCTCTTCTATGCCACTTTGGGCCAAGTTTAGCAACTTGCCTGATTGTTATTGGACCCAAGAGGGGCTGAGCCGTGTGGCTAGTGCTATTGGAGTTCCGTTGGGAGCAGACTCACTCACTTCGCAGCTTGAGATTTTGCCCTTTGCCAAGATGTGTGTTCAATATAAAATTGGTGACCCGTTACCTTCCTCTATCCCTGTTGTCGACATTGACAAATCTATAGTAGAGGTCAAGATTGCTTATCTTAACAAGCCATTGTTGTTATTGTTGTTGCTTATCTGGGGCATTTGATCAATGTTTGCCCTTTGGCAGTCAGTGACTGGACTCGTAGGCCTTGTGCTGGAGAGAGTGGGGAACCTAGTCACAAGGGGGAGAATCATAATGTGGATGATATTGATCCTCAAACCAAACGCGATGGTAAGGAAGTAGCAGGGGAGAAGGTTGATGTTGGGGATACAACTCAGGAGCATATTTTGTCTACCCCTACTGAGAAGAAATCTGAGGAGGAGAGCAAAGCAGAGAGTAGTTTGATGGGAGAGATTAATGTAGAGAATGAGGGTTGGACTGAGGTCAAGAACAAGAGGAAACCGATGGCTTCTCCCAGTCTTTCTGCTGGAACCCCTTCTCCCCAGGGATTCAAGAATGTTGTGGTGGATGAGGTTGATCGTAAACAGAGCAGTAAAAAAGCAAAATCAAAGGGGATCAAACGTGCGAAGTGGGGGTCTGGGGGCCCTCCTTCGAAGTCTTAACTCAGTTTCTAATGACTGTTTTTTGTTTTTTTTTTTTGCTAATTAAATTTTCATACCAAAGGAAAAAGATTACATCTCTAGGGGCATACCCCGCGATAAGTAATACATCTGCCTAACAGAACAACATGGAGAAAAAAGCTAGAAAACTAGCAGTCAACAAGCCACGGTCCACTAGACCTGGAGGAAAAACAACAACTAGAACAGCATAAGAACAAGGGTTGGGTCTTCTCGGGCCCATTTTTTAAAGGAAGAACAAGTAAAAAGTTTTTCCTTCACAAGGGCTTTAACGTTCGAAATGAGCATGGTAGAGGGATGTCCTGGGCCAGTATTATGGCTTCTGAAATTTCTCTCCTTCCACAAACTGTAAACACATGTCGTCAGGTAAGTACCAGCAATGGCCTTAAGCTTTGCATTTAGAGAACATCGAAAGAAATCACCCCGCTGCCAGCAAGCCCAATCCGCATGGAGTGGAAAGGGAATGACTCTCATTACTAGGGAGGAAAAATGACAAGTAGTGAGCAGGTGACTAATTGTCTCAACATCTGTTCCACAAAGAGTGCACACAGGATCAACATTCATGCCAAACATGACCATACGCTCCTTAGTGAGCAGCCTATTTCTCACTGCAAGCCAAGTGACAAAAGAGCATTTTGGGATGTTGAGAGAATTCCACACTAGGTCGCTCCAATCAGCAGGTTGACCCAAGTCACGAATAGAGGCCCAAATAGAAGCCAGTTTGACAAGCTTTGGCTTGAGTCCATCCCAAGTGATGCAATCCCTGTCATGAAGTTGTATCAAACTAGCCCTGTTTCTGACTTCAATGACATCCATGTGATTTGATTGAGGGAGATGCCATACCCCATTGTTAAGATACGTCCCAATACTAACCATACTAGATGATTCAGCCTAGAGATCACAGAAGGAGAGACAAGAGCCAGGGGTTTTTTATTTGCCCATGGATCATGCCAAAAAAGAAAATTAGAGTTCACTCCAACTTCAAAACTAAGAAAGCTCATCGCCTGGTGCCTAGCATTAAAAATTTTCCTTGCAATCCAACTACACCTGTACGGCATCTTTACAGTCCAGAAACCCTTATTACGAATCAGCACCTTATGAAACCAAGAAATCCAAAGAGAGTCAGCAGAGGGTTGGAGCAGGCGCCAGAGCTGATGTAACACAGCTTCCTGGTTCCATTCAAAGAGGTTTTTAATCCCCAACCCCCCCTCACTTTTTGGTTTACAACAATCTTCCCAGCCTACTTTGTAGTGACACCTACCTGATTCCATATAGAATCCTCCCCAAAGGAATTTAAAGAACAAACTGTTGATCTTCTTTAAGATAGCCTTGGGAAGAAAGATATACATGCTCCAGTAGCCAACAATACTAGCCATGATCGCTTTAATCAGCATCAAGCGGCCAGCAAAATTGAGAAATCTCACCATCCACGATTCCACTTTCTTGCAAAGCTTGGCCACCAAGGAGGAGCAGTCCCTGCTATTTAGTTTACCAGTAATGAGAGGCAATCCTAGGTACGTGATAGGAAAGGAGCCTCTTTGAAAGCCAGTAGCCCGAAGGATATTCTCCACCACATTCTCTCTGACATTCGCAAAAAAGCACACTGACTTATCAATACTAGGAACCAGGTTAGAATAGTTGGAGAACATAGAAACCCCCTCCATAAGAGTAGCAACTGAAGATTCATCACCATGACTGAATAGGAAAACGTCATCAACAAAGATAATGTGGTGCAGGTCGACTTGCTTTGTTCGCCAATGGAACTTGAAATCAGAACCATAAATAGATTTGTTAAGACATGCTGTAAAGACTTCCATGGCCATCACAAAAAGATAAGGAGAGATGGGGTCTCCCTGTCTTAAGCCCGATTTGCCCTTGAAAAAACCCTCCAAACTACCATTTAGCTTTACAGAGAACATCATGGAGGTGATACACACCTTAACCCAAGCAATAAACCTTGGAGGGAATCCCATTTTATGAAGAACTTGGAATATAAAAATCCAATCCAAAGAGTCAAAGGCCTTGTGGATGTCAAGTTTGATTGCACATCGAGCCTGGCCAGAATTCCGGTTGTAACCTTTGCAAAGGGCTTGGGCCAGAAAAATGTTATCACCAATGGACCTTTTGGCCACAAAAGCAGACTGGTTTGGAGAAATCAAACTGGGCATAACCCCCTTGAGTCTAGCTGCAATCATCTTAGAGATACACTTATAAAGCACATTGCAACAAGATATGGGGCGAAAGTGTTGCATCTGGGATGGGTTTTGGTGCTTTGGAACAGGCAAATTGAAGCAGCATTAATAATCTTAGGCAAAACAAGGGAATCAAAGAAATACAAAATACCTCTTGTGACATCAGGGCCCACAAAGTGCCAGGTGGCCAGATAGAACTCCACCGAAAACCCATCAGGTCCAGGGCTTTTGTTTTTGCCCATCTTTTTTAAAGTGGTAAACACATCAGCCTCCGTGAACGACCGATCAATAAGGCCAGCCTGATTTTCATTCAGCTTAGGAATATGCAAATCCGCAGGGATTTGGCGAACCACTCTTTGTTGGCCAAGCAAGTTTTTGTAGTAGTCCACCGCTATAGAGGCCATCCCCTCATGAGATGTTACAGGATTACCATTCGAGTCACTAAGAGACACCACCTTATTCACATTCCACCTTCCTCTACAGGCATTGAAAAAGAATTTGTTATTGTTATCCCCATTCTTAAGCCAGTTAACCCTCGATTTTTGCTTGAGGAAACATTCCTCCAAATGCAGAGCTTTGGTGAAGTCATCAATCAATCTCTTTTCTTCCTCAAACTGAGCCAAAGACGGCCTCAGAGGAAGCCCTTTTTGAAATCTCAACAGGTCCTGCCTAGTGTCATTCACCACCTGATGAAGATTTCCCACCGAGGTGTTAAGCCCTTTAATTGCCAACTTTACTCTCTTTAACTTTGAGGTTAGAATAAACCAGGGATCACCGGAAACCTGGTCCTCCCATGCCTGCTGGACCAAAGGAATGAACCTCTGATCATTAATCAAATAGTTGAAAAACTGAAAAGGTTTCTTGACCCCGGGACGCTCCAAACCTAGGGTAGTCAGAGCAGGGCAATGGTCTGAAATCCCTCTAGGTAAGAAGTCTGTGTAGGAGGAGGGAAACACATTATGCCAGGCAGCATTTACCAGAACTCTATCCAACTTTCTATATTTCGGATTGTGGATGTTGCAGTCCCACCAGGTAAGCACATTTCCAGTACTTCGGAGGTCCGTGATGCCTAAAGCACGCACAAAATCCTTAAAGTCAGTCATATCCATGGTCCATTGAGTGTTACCTCCAAGTTTCTCCTCTGTTCGAAGACAGGTATTCAGATCCCAGAAATAACCCATGCATCATTAGTCAAAGTCCTCGAGGCCTGAGACAAGTCGGACCAAAGAATTCTCCTCTCAATGTCATCATTCGAGCCATAAACGAAAGAGACAACAAAGCTAATGTTGTGCTGCAGCAAAAGGACTGTGCACGTGATATGCTGGGCACTAGAGGCTAGCACCGTAACCTTCCAAAAATCTGGGTTCCACCCAAGCCAAATACGGCCACCCGCATGGTGCTCATAATTGAACAACCATTGGAAACGCGGGTTAATCTCCTTAGAGATAATCTTAGCAACGTCCTTTCGCACATGAGTTTCCAAAATACTGATCAAGAATATTTTATTAGCAGAAATGAAATCCTTGACAAAGTCAACCTTATTGTTGAGCCCACGAACGTTGTAAGAACAAAAAACAGTCATTAAAAACTGAGTTAAGACTTCGAAGGAGGGCCCCCAGACCCCCACTTCGCTCTTTTGACACCCTTAGACTTCCCTTTCTTACCACCTTGCTTCCTAGCTACTTCATCTACTACCTGTGAAATTGTTGATTTTTTTTTTTTGCTAATTAAAATTTATACCATAGGCAAATGATTACATCTCTAGGGGCATACCCCGCGATTAGTATCATATCTACCTAACGGAACAACTAAGAAAGACATCAATAATGCTAGATAAACTAGCAATCCACATAGAGTTCAATAATAAAACAAAAACCTAATGAACACAGAAAATCTTAAAGAACAACATCACAAAATTAACAACTATGGCATGGGCAACCCGAGCAGTACTGCAGCACTGCAGCAAACAGGTTCAACTGGACACCAATCTGGACAATAAGCCATGATTGCTATGCTATCAACGGTCCCCTGCATCATTGAGTCTAGCAGAATCCAATCTGCGTAATAACCTAGCAGAATGCATATTCTGCGCTCTCCATCAAACACCTGAGAGCTTCCCACCATTATCAACTGCCCAACGGCAACATCCTTGTGCAAAGAATCCTTACAGAATTCGCAATGGCATGGCAGGAAGTACCTAAACCCCAGCCTCAAAGAAACGCAGCAACGCTCTTGATTGAGATAAACCCCGCAGCAAGCTTGGGAGCAACACTCCTTAGATCTCTCATCCATCTGGACAGCATTCACATGCTTCCCGGCTTTGCAAATAATCACCATCCCAACATCCCCAAAATTGAGACTAGGCACATGTCTCACAAAGCCCATAGTAATGAGAAGCAGCAGATGAACCATGTAGTGACACAGCCGCACTTCATAAAAAACATCCATATGACATCCCTCAACATGAGAGTTGGCCTCCAAGAAAGCACCACCGGCTAACTTTCCATAAGAAGGAGAACCAGCCCCCAGCTGATTAAAAAAAGCCCATATGACAGCCATCATACACAACCATCTTTGTTTCATTCTTCCTGCTAATATAGCGGAGATCTCTTTTTGCAGGCACGGCAAACACCCAGCTCAACCATCTCAAATTAACAAACAGAAGTTGTTCATTCTTTATCATAGGGCAATCGTCCATTTCCCCTAAAGTGGTCAGCAATACTCTAAACGAAGCCCCCAAACCGTCAAAGCCAATAAAAAAACCCACCAGAAGTGAGCTCCACAAACAAAACTCTGCCACAAAGTCTCGAGACAAAGGACCCTGCATAAACACGTTGCAAAGCCTCTATACCCATAATCGGGCTCACATTTTCAAACATGTTAACCCACCAGTTACCAGTGCCATCATTTACAATGCTTCGTTCTTCAATTATGATACCATAGTTTACCATCCCATTCGGAGAAAACGCTTCTGTTTGCTGTTTAGACAATAAGTCAAACACTACATATGCATCCTTAATACAGATAATAATATTCATCTTCTTTCCCTATGAATCCCATCTCCGAGACCTTTTATCAGATATCTTCAATGTCATAAGGGTTCCCCCTTCCATCTGTGTGCGATTAACAGCAAAAGTGCCCCTGAATCGAAAAAGATGACCCTCGCACGCGTGGTTCTCATCTTCCGACTTTCCCATAGAAGCATCACCTTCCATATGTCGATTAAAAGATCTACTAGAGCTAAGCAAGCTCTCAACATGAACGATTCCTCCATACAAAGTCTCAACAGAAAAAATGTCACGACTAAGTACTAAGAACTCCTCTTCAATAAGCGACCTTAGTGAAGCATCGCGCAACAGACAAGGGTAGCCCTTCAACCCAGAAATCAAGAAAACCAACATATCTTTAGATCGAAAGTCCAAGAATTCCGGAATCAATCTCAAAGTCATATTAGCGAACATATGGCGTTCATTAGACACAGCCATAAGAAACCTTGATTGAATACTAAAAGTAATCAACCAGAGGCCCCCAGCATACGAGTCCGCATCTTTCACGTCTTCAAACAAAGTAGGCGCTAACAGGTCAAAACCATTCCGTTCGCAGATCAAGCCATCTCCTAAGGCCTCCATAGCATAAACCACTCCGAGAGTGATGCTATTTGTTAGAGAAGAATGGAACACTACTGGTCCATTCTCCAGATCCACAGAACCGAACTGCCAAGACCTCACCAAAAAACGGACAAAATTAAGGGAATTTTTGGGTTGAGGGTGAGAGATAAGAAAGGGGAGGGTGGATTTAGGAAGGAGAAATTTAGATCTAATTGATTGAAGGTGTAGATTGGGCTGAAAAAACATGGCGGCTAGAAGAAATTTAGGGTTTTTAGAGAGAGGTTAGAGAGAGGTCAGAGAGAAAACGACTCTCATTTCATCAATCGCTTAGCAGCGGTTCATATTTGTTTTGTTTAATTGTTGATTTGGAGGCTGGTTTGAGGGCTCGTAGCTCTCGCAACCTCCAATTGTTTGAAGGTAAGTTTTTTGCTTGTACCACTGAGTTGGCTCAAGTTTTGAAGGGGATGTCGAAGAAGACCCAGGAGGGGTTGGTATCGACTATGAGGCTGAAAAGGGTTTCTTTTGCGGAGAACCTGGTGTCGGAGATTCCTAGTGATAGTGATTCTCATAGTTTCGTTAGTACTGATGTTGAGGTACCTATCGAGTTATCTGACTCAATTAATGATCTACCTGTGGACGCGGGTACTAAGGAATTAGAAGTTAATTCGGTGCTTTCTAATTCCGGTAAAGGTTATAGGGCTGTTAGTGTCTCTGTTATGGAGAGTCCCCTTGGGGTGGGGCAAACCATTTGTGATGGTTTGGTGGATACTGGTGCTCAGAATGATGGCACGGTAGATTTGGGGCTCATGACGGAAAGGAAGAAGCAACAAGATGATTCTAAGGTAACAGGTCTTGCTATTGCTAGGGAGGATGTTGTCCTGGTAAGGGGGGATAAGGATGAGGGGATAGAGGGGTTCGCTCCTAATCAAGAGGTTGGTACTACTGAGTATAGTGATGGTCTTCGAGATCCTTTGATCGAGACCTTGGTTCATATTGATAAGCTGATGAATGACATTGACATAAGGGGCTTAATAATTCCTGTTGTTAAGGAATTTACTATGATCAGTGGTCATGACCCTTTCAAGGATGAGTTGGGATGGTTTCATGGTAGGAGGCCCCCGGAGCTGGTGAGCCTGTTTTGTTGTGATCTTCTACTACAGGCTTTTATTAAAAGGAATGGGTTGGAGCCCTTCCATGAGGAGCCACCCACTGGAGCTCTCTCTGACCTGAGTTTGCAGAAACGGGGAGGGGGGAAATTGGCTGATGTGGTGGATTATAGGGATGTCAAAAAGGTAGGAAATGTATTGGTTACTAGCATGGAGGCCATCCCAGCGAAGGTTTTCATAGGGACTGTGTGTAGTTGGAAGAGGTTGGCTTTATGCGGAGTAGCGATTCGGGAACCCAGCCTGCTTGCGGCTAAGATGGTGATTTCGAAGGAAAATGCTGAGCCATTCATGGACTTGGAGGGTGTGCAGTTCGTGCAGTCTGGGTGGCCAATGAACTGCCTTTGTTTAGGATTGCTGGAGGCACCAGATTAAGTTTGTAATAGGCTTAGTTCTATGTTTTGTTGATTGTAAAATGACTTAATGTTGTTTGGCTTTGTTGTCTGAATGTTGATTTCGCGGAGTATGCCCCCAGAATTGTGTAAGTTGTTCCTTCTTGGTATAAAATTTTAATTAGCAAAAAAAAATAGTGCATTTTTTTTTTGCTAATTAAAATTTATACCATAGGAAAATGAATACATCTCTAGGGGCATACCCCGCGATTAGAAAACCATCTTCCTAACGGAACAACAGAGAAAAAACAACAATAATGCTAGGTAAACTAGCAATCAACTGATAAACTAACCAAATTAAACAACGAAACAACTAAATTGCACACATTCTGAGTAAAATACCACTAGAAGTGGTTCCTCCCCTCCGCAAGCTTCCTTCCAGACTTTTCCTGTACCCCGAATCAGGGCCCGCGAAGTCATCACCAAGTTTAAAACCAACATGAGCATATCCCATGTTTTCCATGACAATAACCCCTTGAAACAAAATCAGCAATATAGGCTCGGACTCGCAGCGTCCCAACATGCAGAACATGTAATTGACATCAACACAGCCTACAGATCGCACATGCCAATGCCTGAGAACAATGTGGCACCATATTTCTACAAACCATAAATCAATTGCAACAGCCACAATCACCTTATCAGCTAAGATTAAAGTTTGCAAAACAACCAACTCTGCAAACCCATAATTAAACCCAGACCCCGGAGTAACAAGCACCGTGACCACACCCCGAAAAGCATTATCAATAAAAGTATTCAGAACTATAACATCATCAGTCACTGTCACCACCTTGTGTGCAGAAATCTTTATCATTCGAAATTCATTATGTCCCAAAACCGAGTTAGGCTGCTCAAAGTCCCAAATTCCAGTGTGCATATCGCCTACAACATCCTGCCCCCGAGGGCCAACTACAATTGGTGGGATCTTTCTCAACATACAATTTGCCAAATTGAGTGTAGAGGCCATCCCCTGTTCAGCCCCTTTTCTTACTCGCATAAAACCGAGTCCGCAAATGTCCCTCAACCGAGTGACCCTTCCTCCCTGAGGCGCTTCATCAAACACTTCATAGGCATTACTCATACCTCCAACCATGGAAGTGCTAACCTTCAATACACTTATGAAAGCATCATTCGTGACCACCAAAATCTTGAATTTATCCTGGCCCAAGAAAACAATTCCGGCAAGCTTCAAAGAATCGAAGCAAGGATCCTCCTCCATATTCGAATCAACCATCAAACCGATATTAATTGTACTCATCGAGTGATTACTCTCCAGAGCACACCCAGATCTGAAAAAACCCTCCCAAACAACGGAGGCTTCAGCCACCGAATTCACATCACAATGATGGAGGGTAACCCCATCCCCCAAGAGCTCAAATAAGCCCCAACTTGCATTTCCCGAAGCATCGGCAACCAATGATTCATCAGATCCATCCCTTGTTTTATCCTTTTTTATACGGGCAACTACCCCTTGTCTTTCACTGTCCGTCTTTGCTCGGACATCCTCCAAAGGATATACAGTCACCAAGTTCTCCGAAAAGGAGACCCTCTTCGGACTCCTAATCGGACTACCCACCAGAAGGCAATCTACAGAACCTCTCACACGGGGAGGAATCACAGTCTCCAAGTTCTCCGAAAAAGAGACCCTCTTCGGACTCCTAATCGGACTATCCACAGGAAGGCAATCTGCAGAACCTCGCACACGGGGAGGAATCACAGTCACCAAGTTCTCAGAAAATGAAACTCTCTTCATTAAATAATAATTATATATTAAGAAATATAGTGTTTGAGGTGAGAGGTTAGAAGAGGATATGGATTTGTGCAGGCTAAAGAGAAGATCTGATGAAGAAATGGTGAAGATTAAATTAAGGATTCAATTTTATGGCGGCTAGGTTTTTAGAGAGAAATTAGAGAACGACTCTCATTTTTTTCCATCCACTTGTAGCTTTGTTCTTTTAAAATAGTGCATTTCTAAATGGTTTTCTGGAGGAGGAGGTGTATGTGAGTCAACCTCTTGGTTTTGAAGATCCAGACTTCCCAGAATATGTCTACTATTTGCTCAAAGCACGCTATGGCTTGAAGCAAGCACCTAGAGCCTGGTATGACACTCTTTCACAGTTCCTCATTGAGAATCACTTCACCAAAGGTACTGTAGATAAGACTCTCTTTTATAGATCTGTCAATGGCTCTATGATACTTGTCCAAATTTATGTAGATGATATAATATTTGGGTCTACAGATGAGAAGCTTTGCAAAAGGTTTGCCAAACTTATGCAAAGTAAATATGAGATGAGTATGATGGGTAAATTAACTTATTTCCTTGGCTTACAAGTTAAACAAGTAAATGAGGGAATTTTCATAAGTCAAACAAAATAAATTTTTAATCTATTAAAAAAGGTTTGACTTAGTAGATTGTTCTTCTGCAAAAACACCCATGACCACTGCCACTAAGCTTGAACTGAATACTAAGGAAAAGAAGGTGGACATTTCAAGCTATAGAGGCATGGTTGGATCACTCTTATATTTGACTGCTAGTAGACCTGATATTATGTTTGCTACATGTTTATGTGCTACATTCCAAGCTGATCATAGGTAATCTCATTTAGTAGCTATTAAAATGATTTTCAGGTATCTCAAGGGGACACCAAACCTTGGCATTTGGTACCCTAGAGATTCTGGTTTTAATCTAATAGGCTATTCAGATGCAGACTATGCAGGATGCAAAATGGACAGGAAAAGTACCACAGGCACCTATCAATTTCTAGGAAACAAGCTGGTCTCTTGGTTCAATAAGAAGCAGAATTCAGTTTCAACTTCAACAGCAGAAGCTGAGTATATTGCAGTAGGAAGCTGTTGTGCACAGATCCTATGGATGAGAAATCAACTGCTTGACTATGGTGAGAAAATTCCAATTTTCTGTGACAACACCAGTGTAATTGCAATTTCTGAGAATCCAGTGCAACACTCAAGAACCAAGCACATAGACATCAGATACCATTTCATCAGAGAGCATGTGATGGAAGGTACTGTGGAAATACATTTTTTTTTTTTTGCTAATTAATTTTTATACCATAAAGGAACAACTGTTACACATCTAGGGGCATACCCCGCGAAGTCAACATATTTAAACTAATTAAACTAGTTTAAACTAGTTTAAAAACATCAAAATAGAACTATGCCCAAATAACATAATTAATCTATGCCAAGAAATAAATAAGGTAAAAGATCCTTCCAGATGACATCTTGAGGATGCCCAACCACTGTGGAAATACATTTTGTTCCAAGTGAGAAAACAATTAGTAGATATTTTTTTTTTGCTAATTAAAAAATTTATTTATCACTGATAAGCTATTACATTTCTAGGGGCATACCCCGCGATATATAAAAGCTAACCAAATGACACAACAAGGAAATCTAGCTAAACTAGACTACTACAATCTTCCATCTACAAGAACACCAACTACGGTCCACATAAACAAAACCAATCCAAACCACTAGGGATCTAGAAAAGAAGCATAACAAGCAATGGGTCCTTTTGAACCCACTTTTTAAAGGAAGAGCACGTAAACAATTTCTCCCTCACATAGGACTTAACATTCGAGATTAGAACAGTCGTAGGATGCTCCTGACCAACATTATGTACTCTGAAATTCCTTTCCTTCCATATACTGTAGACACATGTCGTTAGATAAACCCACGCAATGGCTTTCAGCTTAGCATTTAGCGGACCCATGAAGAAATCCCCTTGCTGCCATTTAACCCAATCTGCATTGACCTGAACAGGAATGACACTCTTTACAAGACCAAAATATGGACAGGAGGTTAATATATGCCCAATTGATTCATCCTCAATTCTGCATAAAGGGCATAAAGGGTCTACATCCATGCCAAAAAGAATCATACGGTCGCGAGTGAGTAAGCGATTTTTAACAGCAAGCCAAGTAATAAAGGAGCATTTTGGAATATTGAAAGTATTCCAAACTAATTCACTCCATCCCACTACATTGCCAACTTCCCGAATAGAAGACCAAATACTCGCCAGTTTAACTAATTTAGGTTGCAGCCCATTCCAGGTGATGCAGTCATTCCTGTTAATTTGGACTGTTGTCACCCTGCTTCGCAGCTGAATAACATCCATGTGGTTTGACCGTGGCAGGTTCCACACCCCATCATTGCAATAGGTGCCAATACGCACCAGGCTAGATGATTCAGCATTAGAGATAACATATGGGGAGATAAGAGCCAAGGGTTTCTTGTTGGCCCAAGGGTCGTGCCAGAAAAGAAACTCCGAGTTCTGACCTACTTTCCAAGCAAGGATGTCCATTGCATGGGCTCTCGCATTGAAAATCTTGCGTAGATATTTTTACTAAAGCTCTAGATGAAGCAACCTTCTCAAGGTTGGTAAGTGAGCTTGGTATGTTGAATTTCTCATAATCTTCAATATCTGTTAGGAAGGGGTAGACATCATTTAGACATACTCTTTTTTTTTGCCAATTAAAAAATTTATATCACTGAGAAGCTATTACATTTCTAGGGGCATACCCCGCGAAATAAAAAAGCTAACCAAATGACACAGCAAGGAAATCTAGCTAAACTAGGCTACTACATCCTTCCAACTACAAGAACACCAACTAAGGTCCACATAAACAAAACCAATCCAAACCACTAGGGACCTAGAAAAGAAGCATTATCGAGAACTATTCAGTAGCCTTAAGATTGGAGGAGCAGTTCTTAAAGAAGAAATCCAGGATACAGTGGTTAAAACTTGGTGATGGCAATAGTAAGTTTTTCTATAACTCCTGTAGAGGGAACTGGAATACTAATAAGATTATCTCTCTTCGTGACTCGGAGGGAGTTTCCCACTCTTCGCATGCTGATATGGCCAAGGTGGCGACGGATTTCTATAAAGACATTTTGGGGAAAAAGTATGTGGTAGCTGATTTTCCAAATGACATTCCTCTTCCCTCTCTCTCAGATTCCCAGATCGTTCATGTGGCTGCCCCTTTCTCTGAAAGTGAAGTGTTGAGCACCCTAAAAAAAATGGCAAAGAACAAAAGTCCAGGATCGGATGGTTTCACTGTTGAATTCTACTTGTCTGTTTGGCATGTGGTGGGAAATGATGTGACAAAAGGTATTATGTATTTCTTTAATACTCTGCACCTGCCTAGAGTGATAAATGCTGTTTCTATCTGCCTAGTTCCTAAGCAGGCTAACCCATCAGAAATGCAACACTTTAGGCCCATCTCTTGCTGCAATGTCTTGTAAATGTATTTCCTCTATGCTGGCCAAGAGACTCAAAGTTGTCCTTCCATCTATTATTTCTCCGGTGCAGTCTGCGTTTGTAGCCAAGAGATCCATTGGTGACAATATCTTTCTAGCACAAGCTTTATGTAAAGACTATAATGGCAACTCAGGTAAACCCCGCTGTGCTATAAAGTTGGACATCCATAAGGATTTTGATTCCCTAAACTGGAAGTTCCTGTTTATGATACTGGAAAGAATGAGATTTCCCCACCAGTTCATCATGTGGCTGGAGAAATGCATCACCTCCACAATGTTTTCTGTAAAGTTAAATGGCAGTCTTGAAGGTTTTTTCAAAGGTGAGTCTGGCCTGAGGCAGGGTGACCCCTTGTCCCCCTATCTGTTTGTGATAGCCATGGAGGCTCTCTCAGCTTGTCTGAGTAAGGTGGCTAGGGATCCTAACTTTAAATTCCATTGGAGAACAAAGGAGGTAAAAAAGTGAGGGGGGGTTGGGGATTAAAAACCTCTTTGAATGGAACCAGGCAGCTGTGTTACATCAGCTCTGGCGCCTGCTCCAACCCTCTGCTGACTCTCTTTGGATTTCTTGGTTTCATAAGGTGCTGATTCGTAATAAGGGTTTCTGGACTGCAAAGATGCCGTACAGGTGTAGTTGGTTTGCAAGGAAAATTTTAATGCTAGGCACCAGGCGATGAACTTTCTTAGTTTTGAAGTTGGAGTGAACTCTAATTTTCTTTTTTGGCATGATCCATGGGCAAATAAAAAACCCTGGCTCTTGTCTCTCCTTTTTTTTTTTTTTTTTTTTTGCTAATTAAAAAATTTTATACCAAAGGAACATCTAATACATAACTAGGGGCATACCCCGCGAGACAACATCCAAGCTAATACTAGAAATCAACATGATACAAAGAATAAGAAGGTAAACCCTACTCAACATTTCAGATGTACCTAACCTATTCTTTTACATGATAAATAAGAGGATGGTCGGGTCCTTTCGAACCCAAACCTTAAACAAGCTACATGAGAACAGTTTCTCGCGCACCATACGCCTTATCTCACTGCTGACCACTGAGGTTGGGTGGCCAGGCCCATGGTTGTGCATGCGGTAATTATGCTCCTTCCAGACATGGTAGATAGCTGTGCTAAAAAACAGTTGAGCAATTGATTCCTCCTTTGCCCCTAGCTGAGTAGCAATGCAATTGCCTGACTGACAGTTGGACCAGTTCCTCGAGAAACAGAATGGCATAGACCTGCTAATAATATCAAAGAATGGGCAAGCAGTGAAAATGTGGCTAACCGATTCATCATCCACCCCACACAAGACACATTTTGGATCAACCTGCATTCCGAACATAAGCATTCTATCCTTCGTGAGAAGCCTGTTTTTGATGGCTAACCATGTGATGAATGAGCATTTCGAGATATTGAATTTTCCCCAGACCATGTTTAACCACTGAACATAACTTCCCTTTTCCCGCATGGAGGACCAGATAGTGGACATTTTGACATTCTTTGGTAACATTCCATCCCACGTAATGGAATCTCTTGTCTCTCCTTCTGTGATCTCTACGGCTGAATCATCTAGTATGGTTAGTATTGGGACGTATCTTAACAATGGGGTATGGCATCTCCCTCAATCAAATCACATGGATGTCATTGAAGTCAGAAACAGGGCTAGTATGATACAACTTCATGACAGGGATTGCATCACTTGGGATGGACTCAAGCCAAAGCTTGTCAAACTGGCATCTATTTGGGCCTCTATTCGTGACTTGGGTCAACCTGCTGATTGGAGCGACCTAGTGTGGAATTCTCTCAACATCCCAAAGTGCTCTTTTGTCACTTGGCTTGCAGTGAGAAATAGGCTGCTCACTAAGGAGCGTATGGTCATGTTTGGCATGAATGTTGATCCGGTGTGCACTCTTTGTGGAACAGATGTTGAGTCAATTAGTCACCTGCTCACTACTTGTCCTTTTTCCTCCCTAGTAATGAGAGTCATTCCCTTTCCACTCCATGTGGATTGGGCTTGCTGGCAGCGGGGTGATTTCTTTCGATGTTCTCTTAATGCAAAGCTTAAGGCCATTGCTGGTACTTACCTGACGACATGTGTTTACAGTTTGTGGAAGGAGAGAAATTTCAGAAGCCATAATACTTCCCTCTACCGTGCTCATTTCGAACGTAAAAGCCATTGTGAAGGAAAAACTTTTTACTTGTTCTTCCTTTAAAAAATGGGCCCGAGAAGACCCAACCCTTGTTCTTATGCTGTTCTAGTTCATTTGCCGTAGTTGTTGTTTTCCTCCAGGTCTTGTGGACCGTGGCTTGTTGACTGCTAGTTTTCTAGCTTTTTTCTCCTTGTTGTTCTGTTAGGCAGATGTATTATTTATCGCGGGGTATGCCCCTAGAGATGTAATCATTTTCCTTTGGTATAAAAATTTAATTAGCAAAAAAAAAAAAAAAGAAGGTAAACCTGAACCATATTATTTTTGCTGATGATGTGTTCCTGTTTAGTCATGGTGATCTTAGTTCAGTTTCAACACTATTGGATGGGATAAGTCTTTTTTCAAACTGTTCTAACCTCAAGCCTAATCTTGCAAAGACTACTTGTTTCTTTGCCAATGTTAGACAGGAAGTTGTTGATGATATTCTTGCTTATTCGGGGTTCCAAAGAGGTCATATGCCTATCACCTACTTGGGTCTACCTCTCATTACGGGTAAGCTAAGCAAAAATGATTGCCATACTCTGATCACCAGACTGTGTAGCAAAGTAGAGTTGTGAACAGCTAGATTTCTAAATTTTGCAGGCCGCCTCCAACTGATCAAAGCTATTTTGGTCAGTATTGTGGGTTATTGGAGTATGTACTTATTTCTTCCTAAAGGAATTCTTAAGAAGATTAATGCTCTATTCTTCAAGTTCCTTTGGGGAGGGTTCTACAAGCCAGATGGGAAATGTCAGTACAAAGTAGGGTGGGAGGAATGTTATAAACCGAAAGCGGAAGGTGGTCTTGGGATTCGAAATTTATTTGAATGGAATGATGCTGCCATTCTCTTTCAGCTGTGGCGTATCCTACAACCCACCTCTAGTTCTCTTTGGATAGCATGGTTTCATAAAGTCCTGCTATGGAAGAAGGAATTCTGGACTGCCTCAATGCCGTATCGCTGTTGTTGGATTGCGAGGAAAATATTCAATGCTAGGAAGCTGGCCTTGCAGCACTTGCACTATAATATAGGAGAGAACTCTAGCTTTCTCTTCTGGCATGATCCTTGGGTTCACAGGAAGCCTCTTCTGGCCATCTCCCCCTCCATTATCTCAACCGCCGAGTCCACAAGCTCAGTAAGCATCAACGTCTACCTTAGAAATGGGACATGGGATCTGCCATCTTCGAACCATAACGATGGCATTGAAATTAGACGAGCTGTTCAGCAAGTCCAGATACATAAATCTGATTCCATTACTTGGGATGGAATGTATGCAAAGAATATTAAATTATCTTCTATTTGGTCATCCATTCGGGGTACTTGAAATCAAGTCCAGTGGTTGGATATGGTATGGGGGAAATTCAATATCCCGAAATGCTCGTTTGTAACTTGGTTGGCCATAAAGAACAGGCTCCTCACGAAGGATAGAATGCTCTTGTTTGGAATGCAGATAGACCCAAAGTGTGTCCTCTGTGGGGTGGACGATGAGACGGTCAGTCACATTTTCTCTGACTGCCCGTTTTTCGATCTGATTAGCAGGTCCATGCCAATGCGCTTCACTAGGAATTGGTCCAACTATCAACTAGGTAACTGTGTTAGTAGGCAGTTGGGGGCAAAGGAGAAAACAATTGCTGAACTGTTTTTCAGCACAACTATCTATCATGTCTGGAAGGAACGTAACCACCGCATGCACAACTCTGGCCCTGGCAATCCAACCTCTATTGTTAGTAGTGAGATCAGGCGCATGGTGCGCGAGAAATTGTTCTCTTGTAGCATGTTTAAGATTTGGGTTCGGAAAGACCCGACCATCATCTTATTTCTCATGTAAAAGAATGGGACTGGTATATCCATTGTAGTTGAGTAGGGTTTACCTTCTTATTCTTTGTATCATGTTGACTTCGTGGGGTATGCCCTTGTCTTTGTATCAGTTGTTCCCTTTGGTATAAAATTTTAATTAGCAAAAAAAAAAAACATTCGAGATTAGAACAGTCGTAGGATGCTCCTGACCAACATTGTGTATTCTGAAATTCTTCTCCTACCATATACTGTAGACACATGTCGTTAGATAAACCCCCGCAATGGCTTTCAGCTTTGCATTTAGCGGACCCATGAAGAAATCCCCTTGCTGCCATTCAACCCAATCTGCATTGACCTGAACAGGAATGACACTCTTTACAAGACCAAAGTATGGACAGGAGGTTAATATATGCCCAATCGATTCATCCTCAATTCTGCAGAAAGGGCATAAAGGGTCTACATCCATGCCAAAAAGAATCATACGGTCGCGAGTGAGTAAGCAATTTTTAACAGCAAGCCAAGTAATAAAGGAGCATTTTGGAATAAGAAGGGAAAGTGAAGAAGATGAGAGTCGTTTCTCTACCTTCTCTCTAACTTCTCTCTAAAAACCCTAGCTAGCCGCCTCAAATTCTAAACATTCCTCCATCAATTTGCCTAAAAATCCTTCACTAATCCATCTTTTTTCTTCTTTTCTTTCACCTAAAACACCTATATTTCTTGTCAATATGAATCGGAAGAAGGTTTCTTTCTCCGATGTCTCTCCTTCGGAGATTGGTAGCTCAAATGCTAGCCTCCTTGATTGTAACACTGAGTTGGTTAATGATGTTAAGGGTCTGATGACTAAGGCCCGGGATGGGTTGGTCTCGACTATGAGTCCGAAAAGGGTTACCTTTTCGGAGAATCTGGTGTCGGTGATTCCTTCTGGTAGCACTAATGGACGTGATGCAGGGAGGAGGAATCGGAACCAGTATGTTTGTCCAGCTTTTGGAGTTGCTTCTAGAACCAGAAGCAGTATTAAGACTAATTGCAGGATGGATGATGGTATTAAGCCTAGCATAACCGAAGAAGGTATGCATGTGGTGAAACCTGAAGGAACCTCTATTAGATCTAAGGAAGGTATGAGATCGGAATTCAGTCCGAAAAGGGTTTCCTTTGCGGAGAATTTGGTGTCGGAGATAACTCCTGGTAGGTCACAAACAAAGGAGGACGCTGTGAAATCTGGAACCTCTAGAAGGTTGAGGAGCTCTGGGTGTTCTATGCGATTTGAGGGAATTAGGGGCGATTGTCTTGGTGGAGTCCCTAAGAACTCGGCTGGTGGAGATCGGGGAAAAAGGCGAAAGGTAAGCATGAAGGAAAAGGTAGCTCCCACTGGGATTGCTTCCAGGACTCGTAGCTCATGCCATTTCCAAAGAGGGGAGAGTAAGTTCTGTTCCTCTGTTAGTAAACATGATAATTCTTTGTGTAATGGGCATAATCCCAGAATGAATGTGGTCAGGGAGGGTACTATAGATTTGGATGTTAGTCCTAGAATCTTTAAGGGTTGTATTAATGCCAATGTTGCTGATATTATGAGTCAAGTTAAGGATGGTGACGCTATGCGCCAGGTTAATGTGATTGACCATTCGTGTCAACTTAGAGGACCGACAAAGCCTGGGGTCATTGATAATAATCTCAAAATGACTGGGAAAAAGATGGAGGAGAAGTTGGATAATGTCCTTCTATCTGGTATAGAGGAGGATGGTGGGAGTTTGAGGTCCGAGAATGCTTATATCTCTGAGATTCGTTCGGAATTCACCAGGATGGTGTTCGGGAGTTATTGATTAAGAAACTGTTTCATGTTGAGATGCTTAAAAACCATATTCGGTCAAATGGGTTTTCTGTTCCTAAAATGATTGATCTTGTGGAGATAAGTGATGGTGACCCATTTAGAGATGCTACTGGGAAGTTTTTTTGCAGGGCAACTAAAGAGCTTGCAATTTCGGTAAGTTGCGCTTTGCAGCTGCAGGATTTTATTCAAAGAAATGGGCTGGGTGCTCCTATTTCTCCTACGGGAGGCCACTCTAGCCCTGAGCAGGTGGAGGCATCGCTTCATGACAAGGCATTTAAAGGCAATGAGAATAAGGAAAACAGTTTGGATGCAGCTACTAAAGGCGCTTGTATTATGCCTTTGGAAGACCTTGCCCTCTTGCCTGGGAATGTCTCGGGATCTCCTCTTCCAAATGAGACTATGGTTCCATCTACTGGTACAACAAAGGTTCGGTTAAGGAAATCTGAGATTCGGAAGTGGCGTGCTGGCAGGGGAGGTCATTCTCGACCCCCATGATTTTATATTTTGGGTTTCAGTCCTCTTTGATTTAGCTTGGGCTTAGTTTATGTTGTGGTTCTGGTTGGACTATTTTTGTTTGTAATGTCTAAACGTTGATATCGCGGGGTATGCCCCTAGATTTGTTTTCTGCTGTTCCTTTTGGTATAAAATATTAATTAGCAAAAAAAAAAGGAGCATTTTGGAATGTTGAAAGTATTCCAAACTAATTCACTCCATCCCACTGCATTGCCAACTTCCCGAGTAGAAGACCAAATACTCGCCAGTTTAACTAATTTAGGTTGCAGCCCATTCCAGGTGATGCAGTCATTCCTGTGAATTTGGACTGTTCTCACCCTGCTTCGCAGCTGAATAACATCCATGTGGCAACAAGGGGATTTCTTCTCCTCTCCTCTATCTGCTAAGATTAAGAGAAATGCAGGTGTTTACCTCACGATGTGTATCTACAATGTTTGGAAGGAAAGGAATTTCAGGGTGCACAACCCGGGGCCTGGGCATCCTACTTTGGTGCTTAGCCTGCATGTCAAGACTACGGCCCGTGAGAAGTTATTTTCATGTAATGATTTTAAAAAGTGGGTTCAAAAAGATCCATCTCTTGTACTTCACTTATTTTAGAGTTTACTAGCAGTTAGGTTTGTCATCATGTTGCCTGGAGTTGCTTCGAATATATTGTATTCTTCTTCCGGATGTTGTTCCGATAGGTAGTTGCTTTACTTTTCGCGGGGTATGCCCCTAGACATGTAAGCTCTTGCCTATGGTATAAATTTTATTTAGCAAAAAAAAAAAATAACATCCATGTGTTTTGACCGTGGCAGGTTCCACACCCCATCATTGCAATAGGTGCCAATACACACCAGGCTAGATGATTCAGCATTAGAGATAACATATGGGGAGATAAGAGCCAAAGGTTTCTTGTTGGCCCAAGGGTCGTGCCAGAAAAGAAACTCCGAGTTCTGACCTACTTTCCAAGCAAGAAAGTCCATTGCATGGGCTCTCGCATTGAAAACAAAACCCTTTTCTCATTTCTTCTCAACCAAAATGACTAAGAGCATTCTAAAGGTTTCTGTCGAAGAGTTCGAGGCTATGCCGTTCTATGCCAAGGTGATGGTCCTCCAGGAGAAGATTGATGAGCTTCTCGCCGAGGAGGAGAAGTCCCTCGCTGCCATGCGGGTAGCGTTGGAGGTTCTCCGAGCTCGTAATCGGGAAGACTCTGTTGAAGACCCAGCCAACGCCGCCTAGTTGGTGTAGGTGGGGGGGTCTTAGTTTGTTTTGTTTTGTTTTGTTTTATTTCAATGGTTCTTTTTGACCATTCTTGTAATGTTTTTTTTTGATGAAATGAAGTTCCAATCTATCTTTATCTTGTTGATTTTATAACTTTAATCTACCTGCATGACTCTTTGGATCGACTTGTTAGATTATGTTTCGACTTGAACTCAACGCTTAGACAAGATTAAGTTGGACTGTGCCTGAATCATCTAAGTTGTCTTAATAACCTAATCTCTGCAAATTAGTGCTCTTAATTCAACTTATGCATATCTCTGATCTCTTTTTGATTTGGCACACATTTCATTGTGTTATCTTTAATCTATTTAGGCTGTTTTTGGTTTCCTCTGAATCAGACTGAATAGATATGATAACTGAAACATTATTCATGATGATTTTAATTCTAAGTTCACATTACCATCTAACCTTAACCGTGAGCCTTAAAAGCTACACAGTTGCATAGTTTTGTGTCTAAACTGCAGTAATCTATGAGACTCAAACTAACAACAGAGGATGATGATGATAAAGTGATGGTGTTTACACAGCAAACTTGGTGATTGCATCAACCAGGTTCTACAATTCTGTCATGTGCCATGTGTAACATACTTAGAATTAGAGATCAATTAAGAACAACTGGTCTGTACTCTGTTTTAAAATAGAACTTATTATTTAACTCTAAACATATGAATAATTAATTCATATTGCTGCTGACCAAACTCATGCTTCAAATTGACTAACTATGGCATTAAGTTTAAAGTACAATATTCTTGCAGATACTTAAATGAATATCCATGTTTAGCTCTGCAAACTTTTTTTTTTTGCTAAATTAGCTCTGCAAACTTGTCTCTTTTTCTTAAGTACAGCTACAAGCACAATGTCAATTTGAACAATCAAGTCCAGTGGTGCTCTGCACTTCTTAAGAGACTAAACCTTCATGTGGAGAAGGCTCTTATAGCAGTTCACTTAGCTAAGGTATTGAGTTCTCTTTCATTAGCATTTTTTTTTTGCTAATTAAATTTATACCATAGGCAAATGATTACATCTCTAGGGGCATACCCCGCGATTAGTAACTCACCTACCTAACGGAACAACTAAGAAAAACCATTAATAATGCTAGATAGACTAGCAATCAACATAGAATTCAACAACAAAACATAAACCTAATCAACACAAAAATCTTAAAGAACAACATCACAAAATTAACAACTGCATATGGAGAAGGTTTCCCTCTACCCAGAACGCACACAGCCATTCTCCAACAAACCGTAACTGCCAGCAGCATTGTCAGAACCAAAATCCATCATTTTGTGTGACCTCCCCTTTTGATTCTTCACGACCTTTCTCTCCGTAACTTCTCCAGCCGGAGCATCACCATCCTTGTGAGACACCTGGTCTTCACCAAAATCATGAGAAAATTGATTTACATCCTGCGTTGTTGCAACGCCCAGCCTGCCAGCATCTTCATTAGCCTGCCCCTTGCAAACCACTTTCATGCATTCCATACCCAGAGCATTAATTTCAGAACCAACCTGCAAACGGGCTCTCATGATACCCAGGCTCCACTCAGCCGCAACATCACTGAAAACAAATTCTAAAACCCGATTCCAAGTCCAGGTTAAGCATATCTCCTTGAGGCACAACGAAACCTTGAAAGGTAATGCATTCAAAAATGCATTCTTGAAAAATAATGCACCCAAACTTGCATTCGCACTAGACTGACCCACAAGTCTAACAACCTCTTTACTGACTTCGATAACAAAAGGAAATAACCAGATTAATCATATCCCTATCTTCAACCATGCAACCCACTATGAAAGTACGGAGCACCTTGACCATAAACATCAACATTCGTGACTTGATGGCTGCAAACCGAATTGCATACAGAAAACTGCATATATCCATCAGCCGGGCTTCCTTTCCTCTTTGGGCCAATTCATCAAACACTTGAAAAACATTGCTTATACCTCCAATCGTGGAAGTATCAATCGCCTTTGGAAGATCAGCTGAAACAATCTTCAAATCCAGAGGAGGTGAAAGCTTAGAGCCATCACCCAAAGAAACATGCTCAATCGCAGTCCCTTTAACATCAATGGAGTTGCCATCGACAATGAAACCCTTCTTCGAATAAAGGAACTTACCTTCAATCAATTGAGGATTACAAGAACTACAAGCTCGAGACGCAATCCCTGAGGTACAATTACACCCAACATCCCTCTTCCTCAGGCCAACCTGGGACTCAACAGTGTCAGTATCCCTCTTTACTTGAGCATCCTTCAAAGGATACTCAGTCACAAGGTTCTCCGAAAAAGAGACCCTCTTCGAACTCCTAATCGGGCTATCCACAAGAAGGCGTGTTTCAGATCTGCACTTCCCCCACAAAGTGTCCTCCGAAAAGGAAACCCTCTTCTGACTCACACGAACATTATTCACCTGGTTAAAACCAGAAGTCCCCAACCTCTCAAAGGTTTGAGCCGATGCTTCTTGCTTCCCCATAACTAAAATAGTAGAAAGGGCACTCTGTGAACACGCACGGAGAGGAATCTCCGTCACAAGGTTCTCCGAAAAGGAAACCCTCTTCGAAATCATAATAGGACTAAAAAACTGATAAGAAACCACATCAGTTACACCCAGACTATCCTTTTCACTAGAGGCTAAAGCCTCAGCCCTTACAGAGTTACATCCAGTTACGTCTTTTGACTCACCTTCCAGGACAGGCGAGACACTCAGAAGAGCCCAAGTATGGTCCAAACCCCTATTTCGTATACCAATCGAGGCTCCTACAACACTTCGTATACCAATCGAGGCTCCTACCTCGACATCATTCGTTACCATGGTATCCCTGTAGGTTAGGTTAGGTTTGGACCCCTCACCCAAGACTACATCTGAAGAACCATCATCCCCTAAACTAGGTATCTAAGAGTTAACCCCCTCCTCGACACCCACATCATTAACATATCTTGAATTCATAGAATCAGATAATTCAATAAGTGTATCATCCCCTATTTCATTCGATGTAATCAGTTTCTTTTGTGAGAAAATCTTACCTTCAATCATTTGTAGTGTAACCACACTACGAGTACGCGCCGCTACTCCAGATCTGGAATCAGCCGCAAAAGAAATGCCCTCATCCTTCCCGTGAGACACCAAATTCTCAGCAAAGGAGACACGCACCTTCTTCTTCCCAACATTTGATTTACTTGACCCATCCAAACCATACTCGGATCGAGGACCGTCAAAGGGTATCTCCGATACCAAATTCTCCGCAAAGGAAACCCTTTTCGGGCTCAAGACCGGGACCAACCCCTCCTGGGTTGTTCTCAAATGATCCCTGTCACTAACTGCCCTAGTCAACACCACAGAGTCCTTCGAGAAAGAAACCCTCTTCCTGCTCATGCTCAAGGCGGAAGGAAAGAACATAAATTATGTGTTTCGGTGAGAGAATAGAGAGGGAAATGGATTTAGGAATTGAAACTTTAGATCTGATGGAGAAGTTGTTTAGATTTTGGAGATTTTTAGAGAGAAGTTTTTAGAGAGAAGGCAGAGAGAATACGACTCTCATTTTTGTTCCGAAGCTCAAACTTCTAGCCTTTCAGTCCATCAGCATTTTTTTCCTTTAAGTCCTAAAATCTTTGCTTTCATTTGCTGAAATGAAAATTGCTGGAATGTCCCCCAGATTCTCTACCTAATCAGCACCTCATATGTTCACAGTTTTCTATCTTTACACCCCACTACAGTTTCTCAACAAGCTGTAGTTGACAATACTTGCAAATCATAACTTGAGGGGAGTGTTCAGGAGGACAGTGAGGGTGAGGGAAGTGGTGAACATCAAGAAACCACAAGAACAAGGAAGGTAAGGGTGTGTAAAACCAGCCTAACCATCCTATGTCTTCCCAACAAGGCATAGAGATTAAAAAGGACAACCACTTTTCTAGTTTTAGTCTCTCAACAGACTTTAACTATTGAATCAAGTTCCCAACCAGGAACAAACTCCGTGAGGGTAAGGGACACAAATGTGCAACCTAGTCTACTTATCATCTAGCCAGGAGTTAGTTCAAGTTGCATTGACACAGGGGGAGCACACACAAGTTACTCTTAACTATTTCTCAAATTCAGGTTGATGAATCTTCTATAAATGAGAGGATTCAGCCCCATTCATGGATACCTAATTTGCTAACTGAAACACTTCAATACAACTCTACACACTCTTGATTCTTCATCTTACTTCATGAAGAAGCCAACACTCACTCTTAGTTCACTAATGTTTCTCTTTAGGACTGAGGGAAGGGAGTGAAAAACAGGAGGGGCTTGGTTGCTCCAGGGCAAAACGTGAGGTGTGTAAAAGAGTGGTCTCCTATTTCTTCCAGGAGAGCAAAAGGAGAGGATGAGTACCCCTTTAGGAAGGGAAGGTGAGTTGTGAGAAGTGAGCCATGATGAGATCCAGATGCAAAAACATAGAGATTAGAGAGAACAATATTCTTTTTCTCACTTTGCTTCTTATTCCTCTGATTTTACTGAGGTACTACATCACTTTATTTATCTTTCTTTTTTGCTGATAACAAAAAAGGGGGAGAAGTTACTGTGTGGATTATAGTTGCTATGTGAGGGAATCAGATTTTTTCTTTCTCATTCCTTCCTACTCAACAAAGGGGAGAAGTACTTCAACCAAGGGGGAGAAGGGTATTACCTTCAGACCAATCAGCATATGAAGAAACAGAACAAACTCTCAGGATAAATGCTATACTCAGGGGGAGTAGTTCTTAGTACTCAAGTGAAGTTAGTACAATTCAGATACTATGTCAAGGAAGCTTGATTAAAATTTTCTGTCCTAATGAAAGAAGAATCTAAAGAATGGTTTTTGTTATCATCACTCTCTTGATTTATGCCTCTCTTTCTCGGAGTCATAAATAGGGGGAGATTGTTGAGACATGCAAGCAAATAGCAATATCTTAAGAATGAAATTCTGCATGCAGTTAGGAACTATTTCAGTAACAAGCCTGGAGATGCTAAAATCAGATATCAGTAATCAAAAGAGAGTTTGTTGTAACCATGCAAGTAAGTTCGAGAAATCAAGGAAAGAAGAGTTCGAGAAGTCATTCGAGAACTCTACACAAAGGGTCTATTCGAGAAGTCCTAGTTCGAGAAGTCAGAATGTTCTATTCGAGAAGTCTGCAACATACACTAATCGAGAACTCTTAAAAAGAGTTATTCGAGAAGTCATTCGTGAACTCTTAAAGGAACTATTCGAGAAGTCTTCATTCGAGAACTCAAGATTTATATGTTCAAGAACTTAACCTGTTACCAGAGTTCTCTAAAGGAACATATCGAATGAAGATTAAACCCAGAATTACTTTGCAACCCGTGACTTATAGACAGTGATTAATTACACAAAGGATGTTACGAGTAGGGAGTCAAATTGTAGATATTTGAAGGCTCAAACTCTTCCAAGTGAAAGGTGAAATCAATCACTGTTTATCCGACTTCAAGGGCAACAATAAGAGTGGAAGCAACCTCCAACATGATTACATTTCTACTGAAAGATTCAAATGATATCTTGATGAATGCATAAGGATCAGTCGTTATATCTAAGAAGTTCAAGCACAGCTCAATAAGCAGAAAAGCTTATTGACTTTCAAAAGGATTATCTTTTGATTAAAGCTACTTTCAGAGACAAAGATCCCAAGCAAAAAGATCTTTTTTTTTTTTTTGCTAATTAAGATTTTATACCAAAGGAACAGCATAAACACGTCTAGGGGCATACCCCGCGAAAACAACAAACAGTCATTACAAATGAAATTTGTTCGATCAGGGGCATACCCCACAGAGTCATCTATCTACTAAAACAGAGCCAAAATTGGCAATCAACTAAAGAGAGAAAAACAAAGGACTAAGCAGCCATGATTAAGTCCTGCTGGAGTGCCCACCTCGGGTTGCTCTCCATTGCTTGATCTTGGATTTGGTCCAACGGACTTTCGTGGCCTTCTCATTACTAGAAATTCCCATATCATGATCAAAGGTAGCCTGCTCCTTTTCCATCCGGTCAGTTGCAGGATCAACGTTCAGGTTCTCCTCCACCTGCTCTACTGCGGGGGTCACCATGTCTCTGTTCATCTTGCCCTTGACACCCGCAGCATCAACTTCCATCGGATCTGCCTCAGAACCCACTCCCGCAGCCTCAGTACATTTCTGCATCACACAAAACTCCATAGAAATATCCCCTAAGTTATCCAGCAGCTTATGAATAGGAGAGTTGTGGGTTCCCCTGCCTGTGACATCTTTAAACATAGCAGAATCTATGGTATCAATAGAGGGAAGGATGCTAACATTTGGGAATTCCTCCCATGGGATGTCATCCCCATTCCTTCTCGAATTCAGTATGCTCTTATCATTAGCACCAACACCAGACCCAGTGCTGTCAATCATCATAGCGGATATGCCATCATGGGAGTCCTTCCCTTTCAAAAATTCAAAAGCCTCATCAACCTCATGTTCAATTTCCTTTAACAGAATCTCCTTTATCACAGAAGCACCCTGGCCTCTTCCTAAAACACCCAACCCTGAAGAGCCATCAAATAAGCACACATCCATTGGTTTGACATTGGATACAAAGTCATCCATCCATGTTAACCTGTTAATGTCAGGCTTAGCATTAAAGTCATCGCCTTTCACCCGATGTTCCAAATTAGTCTCCAGTCTTTCCCTGGGTTCCCCATTATCAAGAAAAAACACATCCAAAGGAATGCCGTCTGCCGGTATCTCAATCCCATTTTTGATCGTAAAGTCTTGCAACTGGACAATACTATTAAAAGTCTCACAAAGGTCCCCATCCGGGAGAAACTCAGATAGATCAACCAGAAATTTACCCGACAGATTAACCACGGGCTCCCTATTTGCGCTCAGCTCTGGAACCTCATACCCCATAAATTCAATAAACATCTGTAGAACTCTTAGATAGTTCCTAGCCTTAAATAAAACCTGGTTAGCATCCACCTTATCCCAATCCGAGTCTCCAGCCTTGGAAATTGCAGCATTTGAACGAACAGGACCCTTCGAGACAAGGAAGTTCCCGTCTCTAATCTCATTAATAGCACCAGAAGGCAAATGAGCACTAGGTTTAGGTGAAACCGCAGTTATGGGAGCAAACAGGTTCAAGCCCATAATCAGATCCTCATGATTAGAGTCATTATTTGACTCATTACTCTTAGTATTCTTATCCCAGAGGGCATTATTCACTATATTTTGGATAAGCGACTTCACCATACCTGAAATGACTTCCTCATCGTCAGAATCTACATCGTTAACATGGCTAAGATTCCCCGGAGCCTCCTCCTTTCTTGGTTCCTCAGTAGCCTCCTCCTTTTCTGAGGCCTCAGTAGCATCTTTGGTGCTGTTTCCTTTCAGCATCCCAACATTATAAACATTATTACTTGCATTTTCATGAGACTCTCGAGAGTCAACCAGAAGGCCCTTACCCTCACCCTTGTTAGAACCCATCCCCAACCCCGTAATGGAGCTACCATCCAAATTCCTACTAGGGCTCAATGAATAGCCGGAGGAGCCCTCCCCCAAATTTTCCCAGTCCTTAACAGATCTAGAATTCAAGGAATCAGATAACTCAAGAAGAGAATCTACCCCGAAATCGATAGGTCTAACATTATCCTTTTGGGAGGAAAACTTACCATCAAACGCTTGGTGCTTGGCCAGACTACGAGTGCTCAAAGCAGCCCCAGATCTAGGTCCCTCGACGACGCATATGTTCCCACCTATGCTCCCCTTCATGGCACCACTGGACAAAGCCAGTCTCGAACTTGCGGCAGCCTCCAATCCCAAAACATTCCTAGGACAGGGGCCAACAGATGGTATAATCGATACCAAATCAACTGCAAAAGAAACCCTTTTCGGGGTCACTTCCGGTTCCAACTCCGTCTGAGTGGGATTCACACTATCGGTGACATCAGCCGCCACACTATCGGTGACATCAGCCGCCATTGTGGGGGCATCCATGAAAGAAACCCGCTTACGGGACATGAAACAGAAAAGAGAGAGATTGGGGTTAGTAAACAGAGAGAGATGGATTCAGGTAGGCTGGTTTAGATCTAGTGAAGAAAGTGTTTAGATTTTAGAGAGAGAAAGAAGAGAGAAGCTAGAGAGAAAATAGAAAGATCTTTTGCATAAAGCATCACTTGGGCTTGGAAGCTAAGTCATTTCAAGAACTTAGTAACTTTTGAAGAAAGAAGCATACACTGACTTGGAGCATGCTGGGATTGTCCAAATCGAGAAAAGAAGACTTTCAAGATAATTCCAGAAATGGCTACCACTTCGAGCATGTGTGTGTGACAAGTTATACCAGAAATGTATCATCACATTTTATGTAACTTTTACTTGTCTTCATATAGTTTTTAAATAAGCTGTATGAGTAGCATAGTTTTTAAGTGTAGAAGAAAACACTGATCACAAGGCATATAGCTTAAGGTTTTCTTGTAAACACAAAAACTTTGTAATTCGCAGCTGTGTATTCTTACGCAGAGAATTATCTTCAAATACTACCTATGGTATAAATTTTAATTAGCAAAAAAAAAAAAAAAACTATCAAGCCAACCCACCTGAGATTTTTTATATCTCGTGTTGTGTGTATGTTAGATAATTTATCTATCTTGTTTTACCTTTCTGTTCTTATAACAATTTAGTCTAAACTTCATCAATTCGAAAGAATTTAGTTGAGATTGTATTCAACCCCCCCTTCTACAATCTCGTGATGCTTAACTGGGAAATAGCACTCAACTTTGTATATAGAATCAACAGGATGAAGAAAATATTTACATAGCTCTCAGAATGATTACATAGCTTTGTGTATGTGAAGAAAAGATTACAGTAGAAGTAATTATCAACATTCTATCTCTTGTTTATATACACTATGCTACTTTCTATATCTAGTCGTAACAAACTATCAGAGTTAGTTACAATGCTATAAATATAATGCCAACTAGTGTTGCTGAGGTGGAGAGTGTGTATGTTGATTTGGGCGAGTTGGAAGCACTATAAAATTTTATATATAAATAAACATGCATATTATTAAGATGGTAATAAATGTAAGTTAAATTTTAATATATTTTGATCAGACAAAAAAAATATTTACTGACATATTATTGTTACTTTATTTTGACTTATATAACTGTAAACAACAAAAACATGCACTTTTCTTTAAATTATCCATTATAACCTAATGTTCTGGAGAAATTTTCTTTTCTAAGTAATCAAAAAGGTTTGTCAAAATAGCTTTTTATTAGAACTTTGGCCCTCTCATCTACCCTTCAGACACGGTATTTTGTGCATTGCATTGGCTTCAAAATTTTGCAAAGAACACGATATTCTGTGTACCGTGTGTGGTAGGTATTGCGGGATTCCGTGTTTCGTATCTTCCAAACACGACATACGATATATCATATGTGATTGCTGACAGACAGATAGAAAAAGTATTATAGGTAATACACAACACGATTCATCGTGACAAGCTATTTCGGCACACGGAATGTTGTGACATGATGTTTCTGCACACGAAACAATGTATCTATGGAACATTTAGGGCCATTAGTTTTGATTTTGGGGCATTTTGAACCTTCGTCCTTTAAAAAAAATGTGAAAAGTAACCAAAAGAAAATATAAGAAAAAGGAAAAAAAATATTAAAAAAAAGTAAGTAAAATAATGAGATCAATCCATATTTGATGTATAAATGAGTATAGTAGAGAAAAATAATAAATACAATTAATTTTTATATTATAAATTTTTATGTACGAAATTGAGAAGGATTAATGAGTGTAAAAAAAATTGAGATAAAGAGAATCATCTATTTATTACTATATATTAAACTTAATAGAAGGACAAAAAGTGCCAATAAAATAGTTTTAAAATTACTATTTTGTCCTTTTTTTGTAAAACAACAATAATACATTCCGTTTATAATTTATGTAAACAAATCGAAAAATATTCATTATCGTTGGGAATGAAACCACCTACCTCCTACTAAGATGTTCATGTTATTACGACTATGCTTCATTGTTTTTTAACTGTTATTTGAAAATCTTATTAGAAAAATCACTTAACTTTTTTTTTTTTTTGTAAAGTTTCTTCTAAAAACTATATTAAATTTACTCAAAAGTTAAAACTAAAAAGAAAATATAACTCTGTTTGATATAATATAAGTTTATATTATTTATATAACTCCATTTTTACAATTCTTATAGTTTTATATATATTTTTATTCAATCATCCCTGCTCACCTGTATGTTTCTGATAAAATAAATTAAGTATGTTGTTTATCATTCATATATTTATATTATATTATATCATTTTTTAGAGTTTACTAGTTTATAACTCGTGCAATGGACGCTCTTTTTTAATATTTACAAGTCATACAAATTATATTATCTGACAACTTTTTTATATTTATTTGAAGGGCTTGTTTCATAAATACCCTTGTCTAGAATTGTTTTTGCAAAAATACTTTTTTAAAAAAAATTATTTGCAAAAATACCATCTTATTTGTAAAAATACCATTTATTTGCAAAAATACTATCTTATTTGTAATGGCTACGCAACAGGTTGCATTAAGTTGCATATGTGGTTGCATATGCAACCTCATATTCAACTGAATTCAACTGAAACAGCAGACTCTGGTCCCCTTGAATTGATAGTTATACAATGAGAGTCTACCGTTCTCTCTCGGAGCCCTAATCTAGCCGCCTCTTTCCTACACCTTTTTCCATCAGATCTGCTCTATTAACTCTCACGAATCCACTTTCTCTCCTTTCTTCCACCTAAATATCACATTTCTTATATGTATTATAAATTTACTTTAACTATGGTCTCGTTTTCTCGGTGTTCTTCTCTCGGGGGTTGGGATTTTCATTCTTTGAAGTCTCCAATCACAGTTAAAGATTTGTTTGCTTGTGGTCCTTCTGTTAAAGGGACTAGTACAGCGTGGAATGCTGTCAATGGCTTCGGCCTTCCTATTGCGTTTGGGAAGACCGGTTTGGTTATTTCAATGCTCAAAGACCCAGGACAAAGCTTCACTATGCTGGGTGTTCTTGGTCCGCAATTCGCTTCGGTTGAGATGATCTAACGAATGGATGTTCTCATTCAGTTGGAACCTCTAGTGAGATCCCTTGTTGTGGGCGCTTTGTAATAGGGGGCTCCCAGGTGAGGTTGAATACTCACTTAATCTGGGAAAGTCGATTTGATTGTCAAGTGTTTGACGTTTTGTCATAGTGAAATGTTTTTGGGAATAAAGAGTTTCAACCCAAGCTGGGTGAATCATTTTCCTTCTATTCGAGTCTGGTCTCTCCGGTGGTTTCTCTTGGTAGGGGTATCATTTTGGTTGGGTTCTTGGAAGGGGAAGTCTTGTCAAGAAAGTTCATGGATCTGGTGAGGATTTACTCACCGAGCTCAAAGTATACTATTGCAATGGTGAGGGAAGCTGTTTGCTCCTTTCTTTATGGTGAAGTGTCGACAGGGCTGAAGATTTGGATGTGGGTATCCTTGTTTCTGGATATCTCTCTTCATATGTATGTTAAACCTGTTGGGCCTTTAGAGGTCTGGTCTGGTAAATCCACAGTTCTGTTGAGAATTTACTCGTTGAGCTCAGAACTCATCAGTAAGATCGGTGAGGTTGTTTGCTATTATCTCCCTGTTATGCTTTGGATCGATTTGTCTTGATTCATTGGATTTAAGATTGTATCTGTGTCCCTGGTTCTCCTGATGGAGTGGGATGGAGATTTCCAAGTGGTTGCGAGGTCAAATGTTCTAGTTGGGCTTGCTACTTACATTGGTGCTATCGTGAGATGGGTTATGGTCTACAATGACCTATTGGGAAATTGTTTTGCAGATGGGGAATCGCATGGAACTGGTTTCTCTGCGACTTCTTTGACAATGTTTGCTCTAAGCACTGTTGCTGATGAAAATAGAGCTCTTTTTTTTTTTTGCTAATTAAATTTTATACCAAGAGGAACAACTTTAGACAAAACTAGGGGCATACCCCACGAAGTCAACAACCCAATAAAGGGCATCATCCAAAGAAACGATTACAATTTTAGGGACAAACCCCGCAAATCATAACCGTTAATCAACTAAACAACTAAGAGAACTAAATAACTAAATTGCTGCTAGCGAAACATGCAATTGGATCAGGAGTGGTCACCCCTAGTCAGGCGCGGCTTCTTCGGCCTCCTCTTTGTCCAGCAGAAACTGGCCCCCTTGATCTCCTCCATGCCTGCAGTTCCTTGATTCACAGCTTTGTTCCCAGGTGGTTCCACTTTTGCTGAGTTCAACTCCGGACCCCCATCCCCATTTAGGCCAGCCTCCTTTAAAACTCCCTTGCTAGTGCCAATCCTTCCATCCCCTGGCATTGCATTATCTCCTAACCTGACAACGGTAGGGCTCCATTTCTGATCATCTTTAGGGATCCTGGCCTTCTCCATGCTCTCCACCACCTGCTCAGAATCAACATGCACAGTAACGTCTCCCACAAGGCGAAACAAAGGCCCCAAATACTCCATTCTGCTAGAAGTTTCCTCCATGGCATTGTTTCCCCTTACTCCCAGTTCCTTGAAGGGTATTGCAACTCTACCCTCGAAAATCGGACTAAATTCTTGCTCAGCTGATGGCAACTCAATACCCAGGTCAATCAGGTAGTCCCTCAATTGGATAGATCTACATGTTAAATCATGGAGCTCCATTTCCTCCAAATCTCGAAGCTTACAAGCAGAGGCTCTAAATTCCCTATCTCGGGACCCTTTTACCAAGGGGATATCTAAACCAAGAGTGGTGATGAAACTCCTAAGGTTTTCCAAGTTACGCCTCGCAGCCACCAAAGCCTTCCGCTTCAACTCGGAGTTGAAGTAAGAGTGGTCTAGAAGACCCACTATCTCCGCCTCTTCTTCCATGTCCGAAAGGATCTGGTCATCCTCCCTTAGCACCTGAAGTGGGATATCATTCTTCCTAATATAATTCCCCAGCTGCCTAATACAGTTCAGGGCAATACCCAGGGCTCTCAAAATCTTTACATCCTGCCTTTTTTGCAATCCATTTAAAGCATCCAGATCACTCATGTCAACATTCCCCCAGATCGTAGGTACCTCATGCCCATTGTGGACAATGCAGTCTCTGAAGAGTATGACTACTTTCACAGCAATAGCCAATCTCGTTTGCATTCGCTTTATAAATATATTCCAACTAGGTATCTCCTCCTCATTTTCCATTTCATTACACTTAGTCTTTCCCTTTCCCTTAATATCCATCCGACTTATCTCATCGACTTCAACATTAGGCCCCACATTACCAACATTGTCCCTGTGTCCACCTATCGGACCAGAGAGATCCCCTTTTGATGAATCAATGACCTTATTCAAGCTATTCCCAACCCCCTCAGAGTCTTTTGTTCTAGCTTTAGACAGAGGCACAACAAGGGCTATTCTTTCCCCTTTTCTAGTCAAATCACTAGCTATTTCCTCTTCCAGGGAGGACTCCGACAGATCAACAAGAGGAGTGACACAGTGACCCCCATCTACTTTATTGAAACTAGGAGATTTCATTTGGGTGAAAACCTTACCATCAATTAAGTGATGCATGACCCTACTACGTGTTCGAGCAGCCACTCCAGACTCTGGGATCATCGTGACTAGATTGTCAGCAAAAGAGACCCTCGCGACCCTCTTTTTGCCATCATTCTTCGTACTCGGTCCATCCATCTTCCTGGATCGAGTATCAATAGATGGTATCTCAGATACCAAATCAGCCGCAAACGAGACCCTTTTTGGGCTCAACACTGGATCCAACCCCTCCTGGGTCATCACCACACGGTTCTTTACAGAGGCCGCCATCACAGAGTTATCCGCAAATGAAACCCTCTTACGACTCATGCTGACCAACAAGAAAAAAGAAAAAAGGTGTTTAGGTGAGGGATTCAAAGGGGGAGATGGATTAGGAAGTGAAGCTTTAGATCTGATGAAGAAGGTGCTTAAAATGATTCGGATTTTTAGAAAGAGGTTTTAGAGAGAAGGCAGAGAAAAAGCGACTCTCATTTTTTTATTTGCTTGAAAATAGAGCTCTTGGTGATGCTCATATGGGTTATGATGATTGATGGTGACTCGGTGAAGGATATCGAGATGTGGAAAACAGGGTTGGGGCTTCGGGCAGCTGAGAAATGTTTCCAGCTTGTGACTGATTTTGTTATCATTAGTGCAGGTGAGGCTTTTTCTAAAAGTCTATTGCGAACAGGTAGGAGAACGCGAGATGAGGTGTTGATTTGGGGATGTTGCACTGAATGTAAAATTTGGTGTAATGCCTTTCGGTTGAACGGGTGGAATAGACAGCTTCAGTGGGCTAGTCTAGTTGTGAATTGTTGTGAAATGACAATGTCTGTTATTCAGCAGTTCTTGAAAGTAAGTGATGATGCCAGATCTGTTACTTTGTCAAGACTGGAAGATGAGTATAGAGATCGTGTGCATGGTGGGAACCATACTTCAGTTGCTTTGTGTCATGTTTTTGAAATGTTTGCCGAGCAAGGCATCGACTTCATGCATGGTATTGAAGCTAATGTCCGTAGAGATGGAATGCAACCTCGGCACTGCAGGGTGATTTTTGAGAGACATGTGGTTGGTCTCAATACAAGGATGTTAGAGGCGCAAGATTAATCTTTAGATTCTATTCTAGCCTAGCTAGTTTTCTAAGTTGACTCGATGTGTTAATTTAGTATGTTATGATGTTTTAGTTGTATTCTGTTGATTTCGCGGGGTATGCCCCTAGATTTGTTTTTGTTGTTCCTTTGGTATAAAATCTTAATTAGCAAAAAAAAAAAAATTCAACTAAAAATTGCAAGTTGAATTTTCATTTTTTTTACCAACTTCCAGTTGTATATAAGGGCTGCGCAGTTGCAAAAAATGAAAATTTAACTTTCAATTTTTAGTTGCATTCAGTTGCATAGGTTGCATATGCAACTGAATGCAATTAAAAATTGGAAGTTTAATTTTCATTTTTTGGTGTTGCGCAGCCCTTATATATAACTAGAAGTTGACAAAAAATGGAAATTTAACTTTAAGTTTTTAGTGGCATTCAGTTGCATAGGTTTCATATACAACTGAATGCAACTAAAAATTGGAAGTTAAATTTTCATTTTTGCTGCTACGCAGCCCTTATATATAACTATATATAACTAGAAGTTGGCAAAAAATGGAAATTTAACTTGCAATTTTCAGTTGCATTCAGTTGCATAGGTTGCATACGTAACTGAATGCAACTGAAAACTGAAAGTTTAATTTTCATTTTTTGCTGCTGCGCAGCCCTTATATATAATTGAAAGTTGGCAAAAAAATGGAACTTTAACTTTCAGTTTTCAGTTGCAGAGGTTGCATATGCAACCTATGTATTTTTGCAAATAAATTGGTATTTTTGCAAATATTTTGAGAAGATAGTAAAATCGCAAACAAAAACTTTAAAAAATGTAGTATTTTTGGTAAATACCCTTATATTTATCATATTTTTATTTTAAATTTGTTTTTTATCAGAAAAAATTTAATCTTTTTTGATGAAGATAAAAAACTCTTAAATTTTAAAGATTTAGAAAAAAAACAAAATTTGAGTATAAATATATAAAAAATTATTATTGATTAGACTTCATATGATCAATTTACTATTGTTCTATCTTGAGTTCTAAAAATTAGATTTAGATGATTTTTAATTTAGTGATGGTTTAACATTTTTTATCCAATTGAAACTACTCGAAGATTGAAGAGAAAATAAAGTTACATTAAGAATTCTATTCAATTTAAAAAACCAACTTAAATTTTGTTTATATTATTAAATTTTACATTTTCGTATTTGAATATATCGTACTATCAATCATAAACTTACTTTCTAATAATTGATCTAATTCTCTTCAATTTATAAAATCTACTTATATTTGATTCGGATCATTAAATTTACTTTTTGGTATTTGAATATAATTTTACTATCAATCAAATACTTTTTCTAGTATTAGATCTAACGGATCACATATACTCCCTCCTCCCTCCCACTCATTTCTATATAGTTTTTTTTCACTGCTTGACACGCATTTTAAGGCTCTATAAAGTATAGTTCCATAACTTATTTTTAAAATTTTCTTTTTTTGAATATAAATTTAAACATTAAATTTTTATTAAGAAGAAAAAAAGTTAAAAATAAATTAGGAAACTGTACTTTTTAGGAGCCTTAAATTGCGTGTCATGTCCCCGTTCCCCAATGTAAACAATTCAATGGGACTGAGAGAGTATCTATTTTAAGATCCAGCGGTCCACACTCATTTGATCAACGACCGTACTAAAAAAATTTGGATAAAATTCTTTTTACACTTATTATATGTAACGATATAATTTGAATTAGTTGTTTATAGATTGATAAAATGCATTATTGAAATTTGATCTACTACAAAACAATAGTATACGTAATGTATTTCATTATTCGTTCAACCACTAAAACAACTAGCATGAAATTCCGTGCAAGACACGGGCATTCTCTAGTATAGCTTACAATGTTCTAAGGTGTTACGGAGTATTATATTTCTGATGGCTCATGGTGCATACAAGTAAGATGATTATTGTCGTAAATTATTCAAGATTGATGCTTTTTTGAGTTGTGAAATGTGTAACCTTAATAATAAAAATGTTTAGCATGCGGAAAATTTATGCTAATTTTTTTATTATTAGTATTCTTTTTCCTCTTTAATTTGTAAAATATAGAATATGTACCTTGCTAATTTATAAATTAAGGACACGCAATTTTGTAAATATATTTAAAGAAAAGTTCAAACCAAAAAATGAGGAATACCAAATAAAATAGATATTTTTAAAATATAGAATATGTACTCCTTCTTCCTTATTACTAATTTAATTTTAAATACAGAACATAAAATTTATTTTACTAAATACATAACATAGAATTTATTTTATTAAAGTATATAACATATTTTCAAATTACATTTATTTATTTAGAATGATTTATTGAAATACATAATATACATAAAAATTTAATTTACTAAAATACCTAACATAAAAAATGTAACACCCCTAGATCTGGGTCGGGAATCGGGTCGTTACGGTCTCATTTTCCATAAATAACAATTAACTTGAGTTAAAGTAAATTGGAAGCCGCATGAGAGTCGTTTCTCTGCCTTCTCTCTAACCTCTCTCTAAAAACCCTAAATTTCTTCTAGCCGCCATGATTTTTCAGACCAATCTACACCTTAAATCCATCAGATCTATATTCCTCCTCCCCAAATCCACCTTCCCCTTCCTTATCTCCCACAGTCACCCCAAAATAAAACACCAATTCTCTTTTTCTTCAATGGATAATGTGTGTGCGTTTCTTTCTTCTGATGGAAGATTGTCTTCCCTTTCGGGGTCCACTTTGGTGGTTCTTAGAGTTGGACTTGGGTCCAAACATTATGAGGAAATGGTTGTTACCGTTGATGTTAATCGATTTTGTAACTTTATGCAACAGTTCGGGATATGTTTGCCCAGATCTGTTGATAAGGGAACTATGAAGAATAAAGTTGTTCTTGTTTCGGTGATTCCCTTGGGGATGCCTACTTGTGGTTTGGATGCGACTGTGGTTTCTTGTGGTTGGTTCCGGATTGATGTTCATGCGAAACAAAAGGAGATGGTTGGATACCTCTCTGTTGTTGTACAATCTCTGGTTTTTTTGCTTACAACTTGGAGCCTAGGGAGCCGCTGTTTGGGTCTTCCTTGTGTTGGGAAATCTATTACGGAGTATGGAGTTGTAACTCAAGGTTTTGGTCTCGAGGTCCCGTCGCTGGACTTGGATGGAATGCTGGCGATTCAGTTGAGGGTTCGTGCTTTGGTGATAAGTAATGAGCGCCATCTATTTGCTAGTATGACTCTGAGATGTTTGAATTGGGCTTTAGTTGTGCCTCTAAGGGCTAAGTTTGGTGGCATGGCTGGGAGAATGAATAATGCTCTTTCTTCAAGAATTTGTACCTCTTTGAAGCTTGGGTGTCTTTTGTTTGTCGTGAAGATACAGCGACTTGTGGTGTATTCAAGCAGAGCAGCCAAGTTGAATGCCAGTGAAACAGATTTATTTTCTGTTTTCTTGAAGTATGATTTAGTTGGCAATGTTTTGCTCAAGCGAAACATTGATGTATTTGGGTGGAAGGTAGTTGTTTGCTTCAATGTGTTTGACAGTCTGACCCACTGAGGGTATTTTGCTGAGTTTGAAGGTCCTGCATGGGATCTGTTAGGGATATGATGTCCTCAAAGTTGGTGGCTGCCACTTCTACAGAGTTTGCAGCGACGTTTATTATTGGCTCCTGGTCTGTTACTAGGAGACTTGTTGACAACTGTAGGATGTCTGGAGTTGATTCGTAGTGTCCTTGTCACAACAGCTACAACGTGCATATGTTTAGGTATGTATTGGAGATGTCACATAGTCATCGGCTACATCTGGGTATACGAGACAGGAGGGTGGGGTTTCCTACCATTGACGAATTGAGTATTATGTGCGGTGTTGATCACCAAATGGTTGATAGATTGTTTCATCAAAGATTGATTCTAAAGTTGAATTCGAAGAGTATGCCAGGAGATTTCAAGATGTCGGCTGAGGGAGGGGTCTGTGCTCACCTTTCCTCGACTGTTAGATCTCGGGAGCTTTTTGAGGGACAAACACTCGTGTTTGATGGAACTAGGTGTAAAGGTGGCGTCGCTTACCTTGTGTTTGAGGACTTGCCTCGGCAATCTGGTCTGAGAGATAGCCATGTGCAAGGGTTGTGGGTTGTCGTGGTTACTTTCTACACAACGATAATGGTTGATGTGAGTGATGAAGAACTTGGCATGAACTCTGGCCTGTCAAGGCTCGGCTGTATCCGGTTGGATAGTCTGCTGGTGGTGATCCTATTTAATGGGATTAATCGAATTATGATGTTCTCTGCTTGTCAAGGTGTGAGATTTAGCCCTTGTTTCTTCTTGGAGTTACAAGCGGCATTTAGCAGAGGTTCACAAGTTGGAAGAGATGCTGGCATTGGTTATTATTTGACCTACCAGAATGCGAGTACCGAAGGGATGGTCTTTAATTCGTTTGTTAGTGATTTTAGCTTAGGCTGGATTGACCTATTTCGAATGATTATTATAAATCTGGTTGGAAAATCATTAGTGGTTATCATCTTTTCTGATAGCAAATGGAAGGGGAAGGGGATTCAGGACCTAGTGAAGTATATTGGAATTGTTCAGCGACATGCACGTGATGGTCGAGGGTTGAACGATTGGAGGATAAATTGTGTTACTCATTGTTTATGAGGTAAGGGATATTGGGATGGTGATTATTTGCAAAGCCGGGAAGCATGTGAATGCTGTCCAGATGGATGGGAGGTCTAAGGAGTGTTGCTCCCAAGCTTGCTGCGGGGTTTATCTCAATCGAGAGCGTTGCTGCGTTTCTTTGAGGCTGGGGTTTAGGTACTTCCTGCCATGCCATTGCGAATTCTGTAAGGATTCTTTGCACAAGGATGTTGCCGTTGGGCAGTTGATAATGGTGGGAAGCTCTCAGGTGTTTGATGGAGAGCGCAGAATATGCATTCTGCTAGGTTATTGCGCAGACTGGATTCTGCTACACTCAATGATGCAGGGGACCGTTGATAGCATAGCAATCATGGCTTATTATCCAGATTGGTGCCCAGTTGAACCTGTTTGCTGCAGTGCTGCTCGGGTTGCCCATGCCATAGTTGTTAATTTTGTGATGTTGTTCTTTAAGATTTTCTGTGTTCATTAGGTTTTTGTTTTATTGTTGAATTTTTTTTTTTGCTAATTAAAATTTTATACCATAAAGGAACAACTTTGACAGATCTAGGGGCATACCCCGCGAAATAAACAAATATTACAAAACCAAACGTTCCCTAATCGGAACGATCAACTAAAACCGAACATAAACACAATGTTCGTCACCAACCAACAAAAAACATCTAGGTGCTACCTCCCCTAGTCTTCAGGCTTGTACCAGCCAAGGCCTGCCCTGGCATCGTCTTCATTTGCATCCCCAACAGGACTCTTAAGAGGCCTACCCTCTGCATCCGCAAGATCACTCCTTGTGGCATTCATGAACTGGACAAAACTAACCAATAGAGCAGTGCCGTGACTGCCCTCATCATGTATCCCCTGTATGAGAGTTGGCCTCCAAAAAAGCACCTTATCGGCTAACTTTTCATTGGAAGGAGAACCAACACCCAACTGATGAATAATGCCCAAATGACATCCCAGATTTCGCCTAAGCGCACAACAAGGTTCAGAGCAACCCTCATCATTTAAAAGACCATCAACAGTCACAGAGGACTGATCACCATCGTCAATTTCACCTGCATCCTTGCAAGGTGTTGGAGGTAATGTTCGCTGGTCAACTGAAATTCAGGGGTTTAAGGACTTTCTTACTGCTCAAGGCCTTTCTGATGTTCGTTTTTCGGGCACTTATTTTACTTGGTGGAATAAGCAGATTACCAATCCTATTTTGAGGAAATTGGATCATGTCTTAGGGAATTCTTGGTGGTTCACTTCTCAGCAGAATTCTGATGTTATTTTCACTCCGTGGGGACTATCTGACCATAGTGCGGCCATTGTTAATCTTCAGAACAGGGGAGGTAATTCAAAGAAACCTTTTCAGTTCTACAATTATTGGCTTGAGCATCCTGATTTTATGCAAGTGGTGACTGAAGCTTGGGAGAATCCAATTCAAGGAAACCCTATATTTATTCTAGCTCAGAAGCTCAATCTGGTCAAAAAGAAGCTTCTGAATCTTCGTAAAGAGGAGGGATCAATTTCTAGTCAAATAAATGTGACTCGCGAGCAGTTGCGATCGATCCAAGGTAAAATTCTAGATGGAGAAATAGAGGCAGCCAACTTGGATCTAGAGAAAAACCACTCAAATCATTTGTGGACTCTTTTGAGTCGAGAAGAAAGCATAGCCCATCAAAGATCGAGAGTGCAATGGCTTGATTTGGGGGACAAGAACACAGGTTATTTTCATAAAAGGATTGCTGCAAACTGGAATGTAAACAAAATCCCTTCGATTATTGATGCAAATGGAATGAGGTTATATGGCACTGACGCAATCAAGCATGAAGCTGTGAATTTCTATCAGAATCTCTTTGCAGAGGACAATCAAAGCTATCCAGGTATTAACCGCCTTCATGAGCTTATATCAAAAAGAATATCTCCTGCCCAAGCTCAACTTCTCACGATTAAAGCTACTGACTTGGAGATTTTCAGAACTCTAAAGTCAATGAAAAAGAACAGAACTCCCGGTCCGGACGGTTTCAATGTTAATTTCTTCCTCAAAACCTGGGATATTGTGGGACGTGATTTCCTTAATGCTGTTCACTATTTCCTGGAAACAGGGAATTTACTACACTATGCGAATGCAACAACTCTGGCATTGATCCCGAAATGTAAAAATCCTACGAGCATGTCTGATTTTCGCCCAATTTCATGTTGTAACACCTTCTATAAGTGTGTCTCAAAACTCATGGCGAAGAGATTTAGTGCCACTCTTCCAGATCTCATTGATAAAGCTCAAGCGGCTTTCGTCAAGGGCCGCACTATCACTGATAACATTCTCATGGCCCAGGAACTTCTGAAAGATTTCAATGATTCGAGGTACTCCCCAAAGGCAGTTTTCAAAATGGATATTCACAAAGCTTTTGATAAATGTAATTGGCAGTTCATTTTTGATGTGCTCATCCTTAGGGGATATCATTTTCCTTTTATCAGATGGGTACACTCATGTTTAACCTCAGCAAGGTTCTCGGTTAAAATAAATGGAGAAGTAGGGGGTTATTTTTCGAGCAGTCGAGGATTGCGTCAAGGGGACCCCATATCCCCTTTTCTCTTCGTTTTAGTCATGGATGTTTTATCAGAAATGCTACACAAAGCAAAGGACTCTCCAAATTTCACTTTTCACAAGGAAATGGAGGCTATTGGGCTTAACCATTTATGTTTTGCTGACGATTTACTTCTGTTCAGTCATGCTGATCATGCATCTATTGCTATCCTCATGGACACCTTAGATGTTTTTCACTCCTTCTCTGGGTTAAAAGCAAATGCTCAGAAAAGTACATGCTATCTTTCCAACCCTCCTGATGGCCTCCAAAATTGGATTTCAAGTTCTTACAACATTGAAAAAGGGATCTTGCCAGCTAAATTTCTTGGAGTTCCTCTGATCACAAAGAAACTTACTAAATCAGACTGTCACCCACTCATTTCCAAGATCAGTGGCAGAATTGAATCGTGGACTAATTTCTGGTTATCTTTTGCTGGTAGACTGCAGCTCATTAAATCAGTCTTACACGCTATTTATGCATATTGGAGTGCTCACTTCATAATTCCTAAGGGCGTTCTTCGGCACATTCAGTCTATATTCAGCAGATTTTTATGGAATGGGAACAGGCCTGGGAAAATGAAAGCAAAGGTGGCATGGGACACCTTAACGCTACCTAAAGAGGAAGGAGGCTTAGGTCTGAAAGATCTTGGCGAATGGAATGATGCCCTCCTAATGAAGCAGCTTCTTGCTATTATAAACCCAGCTTCGGGTTCTCTATGGGCTGATTGGGTTCATAAATCAGTCATAAAAACTTCATCATTTTGGATCATCCCTTTATCTCGTAAGCACTCGTGGACTTTAAAAAAGGTCTTAAAATTGAGAGACTTAGCAAGGCAGCATATCTCCTACATAATTGGCAATGGTCAGGATACGTCTATGTGGTTCGATCCTTGGTGCAATAATCGGCCCATATGCTCTCAGGTAAATGATCCAATCATATCTAATTCTGGCATTCCCAAAGAAGCTCGGGTCTGTTCTATCCTTTCTAGCACAGGTTGGGTTTTACCTTCCTCAAACTACCATGACATGATAGTTTGGAGGAATAATTTTGATCACAATCTCCGGTTCAACTTGTTAAAGCGTGATGCAGTTCGTTGGGAGGGAATCACAATGAAATCTCTTACTTTGTCGGACATTTGGCGATCCATTCAGCATGCTGGTACTCTAATCCCTTGGACTAAAAGTATTTGGCACAAACTTAGTGTCCCGATAATGCTAGGGAAAACAAACAACAAAATTAAGCACAATGAGAGTCGTTTCTCTCTAGGAACCCTAGCTAGCCGCCTCTTCACTAAACTAAATCTAAACATCTTTCCATCAATCTAACCATAAATCCATCGCTAATCCATCTCTTTCTTCTAATCTTACACCATAAACACCTATATTTCTTTACCTTTTTCTTTCATGAGTCGGAAGATGGTTACTTTCTCCGATGCTTCTTTGTCGGAGAATAGTAGTTTCATTGCTGGTCTCCTTGCTGACTCTAAGGAGTTGGTAAATGATGCTAGGGGATTGTTGGCGAAGACCCAGGCTGGGTTGGTACCGAAGATGAGTCCGAAAAGGGTTACCTTCTCAGAGAACCTTGTATCGGAGATTCCTAGAGTTGGGGGTTGTATCCTTATGGGTGAACCCATTGTTAAGTTGGGGAGTCCAGTTAGTTGCCCGAAGAGGGTCTCCTTCTCTCCGGAGGTTAGGGTTTTCTACCCTAGTCTGCACGGTGCCCCTTCTACTGAGTTAGTTAAGGGTGAGCAGGTCTCGAAGAAGGTCAGTTTTTCGACGGAGGTCAAGGTTTATTACCCTTGTCTTTCTACTGGGTTAGTTAATGGGGAGCAGGATTTGTTGACTCAAGCGACTCAATCTGGTGAGAGGTTGCAGCCATACAAGCAAATGGAGTACGATAGCGACTCTCTGGGCTCGGATGGTTGTGGGTTTCATCCTATTGTGGTAAATGGTGAGGTTTCTCTTTGCAAAGAGGAACTTATGAAGAATGCCCGCCAACTGGTTGACGGAAGTCCTGTGAAGGCCTCGGAAGCCCAGTCTCTTTCTAAGGAATTGGTGGGAAAGCTGGTTGGAAAGTTGTGGCCCAAATTGTTTATGGATGATGGGTTCAATGTTGAACCTGTGTTAGAGGAACACAAGCTGCTCGATGATTTAAGGAGTAGCGGTTGTGTTCTGGAAGGGACAGAAAGGATGTTGAGGCGTATGCTTAGGATACTTGGGTGTGAACCAGGGGGTTACACTTATTACCCATTTGTTGGTGTTGGTATGCTTGAGATGAATAATTTGTTTGATATTGCCAGGTTGCTGGTGTCTTATTTGAAAATGCAGGTTTTGAAATTGGAGTTGCCGAATGAAATGTGTGCTAATAGCACTGGAATTGGTTGTGTGATGCATGGTCATAGTGGTGTGGTTCTTGGCTTATTAATGCCAACTGATAGTTGTGAGGGCATTTGGCCCGGGCCAGAGCAGGATGTCTTGCTGATTCATGGGTTCCTTGGGTCACCATGGAGGATTCTGATGATTTCTAGATGGGTGCTATATCATGCTGAATTGGTTGTGGTTTTGGAAGGATTTGAGTGCAGGTTGCTGCCTGTGACTGCTCTTCAGTCGTACGTGAGGGAGTGCAGCGCTAAAGATGGATGCGCTGATTTGGTGATCATACTTCGACCTGGTTACGGGAGAGGTTCCTTGCTTGGGAACCACACTGTCCAGCTCGGGTGTTTGTGGGCTTGTTCCTTCTGTTGGGTTTTTATGCGCTCATGTAGTTCGGGTAGCATCATTATCATGATGCTAAGAATGCAAATTCTTAGTGCTCTTCCCTATGATCCGACATAGACTTATTTTGATGTCTTTAGACTAGGGGTGGTCACTGATAACCTCGCTAGTTTATGTTGTCAGTAAGGTGACTTACTGATTTCTAATCTTTGTATTATGTGATTGTTGACTTCGCGGGGTATGCCCCTAGACTTGTATTCGCTGTTCCTTTTGGTATAAAATTTTAATTAGCAAAAAAAAAAAAAAAAAAAAACTTAGTGTCCCCAGATTTTCTTTTCACCACTGGTTGATAATGAAAGACAGGTTGAATACGCTCACACGTCTAAATCAGTTTGGAATTAATGTGTCGGATACATGCTACTTTTGTATTTCAGGAAAGGAAACATCCCATCACTTCTTTATTGAATGCCCTTATGCTCAGCACCTGCTAAAATGTGTCTCAACAGGCCTATGTACTAGCTATCCTATCACTTGGGATGATTGGCACCAGGAATTAATTGGATTCCCTTCGAGTCCTTATCTTCCAAGTGACTGCTTATGCTTTATGGCGAGAACGAAACACCAGGTTTCATGAGGGGAAAATTAACTCGATCACTGCCTTGATTCTAGATTGCAGAAATGTTGTTAAATGCCGATTATTGTCTTCTGCTTGGTATGAAATTGAATGTAATAGGCAACCAGGAATCACTAGTTGGATAGATATTGTTTAGTCCTCATTTAGACATTGTTTGAATGTCTTTGTTCTGTTTAAGGGTATGCCCTTAATTTTTGAGTTTCACCTCCTCCCCTGTAATTATTCTTTTCTTTTTAATGCAATTATCCTTTTAGCAAAAAAAAACAAAAAAACAACACCCACTGAACAATGGAGGGTACAACCCCATCCCAGTGTCCCCATCAGATAAGCGGTTGCCACCAGCAGACCATTCGTACTCAACCTTTCCGAGAAGGAGACCAAACCAGATATACCCTTGAGAAGGGGAAACATTCAAAACAATACGCCAAGTATTGTCATGCACAACTCGATCAGTAACAAACTTCCAACCCAACGCATCCTTCTAGACATTTAACATTACAATCTCCAAGTCCAATCCCTCCTCCCGACTACTCAAAGAGCCAGGGTTAGCATTCTCCCCTTCCAAATAAGTAGGGATGGATGGATCCAATAAATCCACAACATAAGTAACATCTACTAGCTTAGATCTAACAGGTTTCCTCTGAGAGAAAACCTTACCATCAATAAACTGGTGCTTGACCCGGTTGCGAGTGCGAGCAGCCACCCCAGACCTAGATCTCGGCGGTATAATCAAAGTCAAGTTCTCAGCAAAGGAGACTCTGGACCCCCCCTTCCTTCCATCATTCTTTGGACTCAAATTTTCCGGGACTTTCTTAGATCGAATACCATCAACCGGTATTTCCACTACCAACTCTTCCGCAAAAGAAACCCTTTTCGGCCTCAACACTGGAGCCGGCCCACCATAGGTCTTGCTACCATCATTCTTAATACCCAATCCTTCTAACATCCTGGAACGGGAGCCAACAGATGGTATAAACGATACCAAATCAACTGCAAAAGAAACCCTTTTTGGGCTCGTTACCTGTTCTAACCCCTTCTGGGTTTAGCTTCACACTATCGGTGACAACCGCCGCCGTTGTGGAAACATCCATGAAAGAAACCCTTTTACGGGACATGAGACAGAAAAGAAAGAAATTTAGTGTTTGAGTTAGGAGATTTGGAGAAGAAAGGGATTCGGGAGGCTGATTTGATCTAATGAAGAAATTGATTTGAATTAAGAGAGAGAGAGAAGAGAGAAGTTAGAGAGAAAAAAGACCGACTCTCATTTTTTTATCTTCTCTCACCTTTATTGTTGAACTCTATTGAACTCTATGTGGATTGCTAGTTTATCTAGCATTATTGATGTCTTTCTTAGTTGTTCCGTTAGGTAGATGTGATACTAATCGCGGGGTATGCCCCTAGAGATGTAATCATTTGCCTATGGTATAAATTTTAATTAGCAAAAAAAAAAACTTGAGTCCAAAGTAAATAAGTAGCATGTTGTGACCCCGCAATAATATCCACTCACACACACAACAGTTATAGTCCCAGAGATGAAATTGAAATAAGTCTCGAATTATACGATCCACGAATAAAAGTTATTATAGACCAAAAGGGGTGCAGCATATGTAACACCCCCAGATCCGGGGTCAAGGATCTGGTCATTCCGGCCTCAATTTCAATCCACAAAACCAACATAAATTAAATTACAACCTTGTCACCCAAAACAACAACATAACACACCCGTTAATGATAGTTAGGTCTAGAAGATTTCCAACTTTGAAAGTTCATAACATAAACAAATGAGAGTCGGTTTCTCTTCCTTCTCTCTAACTTCTCTCTAACCTTTCCCTTAACCCTAAAAGCCGTTGCTTATTCTACTTCTCTTTGTCATCAGATCAATTCAAATCCACTCACGAGCTCACATCCCTCTTCGTCCCCCTCACCCTCCCAAATTTCTTTTCCCTTTCTACGATGGCTGGTTCTAACCATGATGGGTTTTCAACCAGATGCCCTGTTGACCAGGACGGTGCTCCCCTTGAATTTGGATTAGTGGATGGGGCTCAGCCCCCCTTCTTAGTTGTTGGATCTGTGTTCCGAGAGTTGATGGGTCTTCCTACGGTGGATGAAGCTACGCATCTGGACTCAGATCCGGTTCTGGACGGTGTTGCTCCTGGGTGTGCAATCCAGGACACCCAGGGATTGATGGGTGAATCTTTGCTTCAAAAGGAGGTTCCTATGGAAGACAGTATGACAGGCACGCCTGGTTTGTGTATGAAGGAAAGTCGCATCCAGATAGAGGTGGACGCAGGTTTGGCTCAAGATGGTGTTTCTCCTAGGGGCTCTTTTCTGAGCGCCCAAGGTTTGATGAATGACTCCTGGCAGAGAAAGGAAATCCCTCTGGAGAATGATATGATGAACACGCCTGGTACGTGTTTGGTAATTGGTCACACTCAAGAGATGGTCATGAGTGTGAAGAAATCTGATGAGTCTCAATTTGGGTTGGGAAATAACGATGTTGGTGGCTACTGTTTTGATGAGATTGCCTCTCTTTCGGATAGGCCTGTTAAGGAGGCTATGCTGACTCTTGTTGGTGCAACTGTAAAAGATAAGGATAGTATAGATGAGGTGGAAGACAATGGTTCTGCTTCCATGTTTGGCAATGTGCCGGAAGCTTTGGAGAAAGGGATCACTGGAATGCCTGTTAGAAGTTGGTCGGAATCGACAAAACTTCAGGAGAAATTTAACGTTGCGTTGAAAGTAATTGTGCTTTTGAGGGACTGTATTATGTGGAATGGTCATGAGGTCCCCAGTTTTTGGGGGACGATAACTATGAGGGCCATCAACGACCTGCAGGACCAGCCTGTGCTAAGATTGATGGCAGATCGTGCTAGAGCTTTGCATTGTATCAAACAATTGAGTGGCTTCATTCGGAAGAAGTAAATCCCCCCACCTATTCTGCTAGGTGATGACGAGCTTCTTATTCAAGGCATGAGGGAGGAGCTAAAGGATGCTGGGTTGTGGGAACAATCTCTTTGGGATGGATAGAGGAATCTGGTAGTTGCTAGTCCAGGACTGGATGTAGGTAGTTTGAAGATTTTCTTTATCTCCCTTGATCATAAGGGAAAGAATGCTTTCGGCTGTGCAGGTGATGGAGTTAGCCAAAGCCTTCCCCTCCAACTTGAGGGTTTTCTAACTGAGTTGGGGAGCAGTTTTCATAGCTCAATGGCTTCGGATATAGTCAAGGAAATCTATGTTGAGGTGAGCTTAAAGAGCACATCTGGTAACATTCCTGAGATGGATGTTTTATTTTTCGCGGGGTATGCCCCTAGAGATGTAATCATTTTCCTATGGTATAAAAATTAATTAGCAAAAAAAAAAAAAAAACATTCCTGAGATGGGGCAGAATAAAGAGCTTGCGGAGGTAAGTGCGATTGGCCGCGCTGGTGATGATATGGATTCTTTGACAGTCAACTATGATCTGGTTCAAGTGGTCGAAGCTTCGGGTGAGGCTGGCAAGGTAAAGAAAGCTCTGGCTATAGATGGCTTCAACAAGAGTACAAAGGACTCCCTGCGTGGGCACATGCATTTCTTGAGCATGTTGTTTGGTTTTGCAGATGGTTATGGCATGCTGGTTGAAGACGATGAGGATGAAGAAGAGTGGGAGATGACCGCTAAAGCTCATTGTGTTGATGGAAATGGGACTATTGCTGCTGCAAGCCTCCACGGCCCTGGCGTGGAGGCGTTTGCTGACCATGGACGAGGCAAGGGCAAGGTAATCTCGAAGAAAGTGGAGCGCTTCTGAGCTGCTCGTTTGATGAAGTTATGGAGACCGTTAAGGTCTCAGTGTTATTTTCATGCTTTGTTTTAATCTCTGTTTATTTTGATCTTGGCTGCTGGCTTTGTGCTAGCATGTTGTTATTCTATGTGGTTCCGTTAGGTGGATGGTTTACTAATCGCGGGGTATGCCCCTAGAGATGTAATTTATTTGCCTAGGGTATAAATTTTAATTAGCAAAAAAAAAAAATGATAGTTAGGTCTAATGAGAGACGTTTTCTCTCTAGATAACCCTAGGCGGCCGCCACACCAATCTTCTATTCTACACCAAAAATTCACCCGATCTACATACTCCCGTCATGAATCCACCTTCTCTCTTTCACCTCTTACCCATATACACATTTCTTATAAGATATATTTCGATTTGGCTCATTTATTGGAGCTTTTTCCTGATCTTTACTCGACGGTTGTCGGGTGTTGAGGCTTGCCTCTTTTCGAGGCTTTCTCTTTGTTGTTGGGAGTTGGGGCAACCAATCAGGGTTTTACTCCTCTGGTTCACGATGTCGTGGAGGTTTCATTCATGGAGGCTTCTAAAAATGGCATTTATTCCGATCTGATTTGGTTGCTAACGATTCGCAATCTTAATCAGTTTCTGGAAGGCAGGGAAGGTTTCCTCAAGGCTCCTCTCTCTCCCTTCCTTGGGGCGAAGGACCTTCTACACCTTTGTGTAGTTGTGTGTCTGATGTTTGTCAAATTGTTTCAACGGGTTCTTGAAGTTATGATGTGGAGCACCGGCAAAGTTCCAGTGGGGCTTGTCGAGTACTTCGTTTTCAGAGAAATTGGTGGTATATCTCTAGACTTGCTCACACCCTTGGTATTGAGTGATGAAGAGAAATGGGACATTGTTGGATCGAGATTTGGCATTGTTGAAGATGGGTTTCTAACCTATATGATCCATATTTGGAAGGCTGACTTTCAACACAGACTGTGTCTGAGTGACATCGTTAACATGAAGGTTCTTAGAGATGGTGCTGACAGCCCACTTGTTTTCAAAGTGGCGTTTGACCTTTTTCTGGTTAACTCAGGTGATCATCATATGTTTGATGATATGTCTACAGGTGGTCATCTTATGTTGGATGAAAATTTGGCGATTCGGTTGGGAATTCATAGTATGAAGACAATTGTTGTTGTGGTGTTTGGCATGCTATGTTCAACTCGGACCATTGTGTGGTCGATGGACAAAGATGTGTTCGATGGGATGCAAAAATGAGGCTCTATGAGAGCTAGTTTTGTGTTGGGTATGCTACATTGGAGGCATTCTGGTTTTCAGTCTGGTCTCATGGATAAAAGATCACAGATGGTATCACAGATGGTTGTGCTTGTCTATTCGGAGGTGTATCTCTGTTTAGTATGTGGGTTGAATAGACTCTTAAGCTCGAAGGGTCATGGAGATGGTGCTATTAGCCCATGTATGATTGAAGATGTACTTGATCTCATTTTAAATGGCGTACGATGTATAGCTTATGCTGGTCTTGTATTCAATGGAATGGTTCTAAGAATGTTGAATTTGCAGCTTTTTGCGTTTGGTATCTTGATGAGGTCTGATATAAGTCTGTGGTTGAGTTTTCCCATAGAGCAGGGATTTACTGCTACTAAGGAACCCATTTTGTTGAAAGTTGTTAATGGGTTGATGATAATGGGATTCATCAATGTTGCAGGTGTAGACATGTGGAAGGGTAACTGGTTTGGGCGAAACGTGGGAGTCCAGGGGCTCATTATGTTTGATATTATGCCTCTACGAGTATCTGTGTGTTTTGTGGAGTCCATTGTGGTTCTGAGCTATGGTTTATTTGGGCTTGGATTTAGAGGGCTTCCTAAAGGCCTTCCTGCTGGTGGAGAATTGGTCAGTCCAATTTTTGGAATTGCAATGCAGGACTTCAAGCTTCTGCTTAGAACTTTTGGATGTGATCCAGGTGGTTGCATTTGGTGTATGAGCTGCAGGTGCTCCTGGTGCAGTTGCGCCCATCCTGATGGGAATTCGTGTGCTAGTGTCTTTGTTCGGGAGCTAAATGCTAGGCTGCGAAGCAATAATAGGTGCAAGGCTGAGTATGGGTTGTTGGAGGACCCTGACTGACTCTCTGATTGGGGTATGCCCCTCTTAATCATGTTGCTGTGGTAGTTTATGCTGTTTAGTTTCTCAGTTGTAATGGTTGGATGTTGATATTTTGTCTGTTGATTAACAAATGTCGTATGTTTAGGCATTTGTAACGTTGGTTTGTTAATTTCGCGGGGTATGCCCCTAGAAGTGTTTTATGCTGTTCCCTTTTGGGTATAAAATTTTAATTAGCAAAAAAAAACACACCCGTTATAAGTAATATTGACTAAAAAAGACTAAATGAGAGTCGTTTTCTCTGCCTTCTCTCTAACCTCTCTCTAAAAAACCCTAGCTAGCCGCCACTAAATCAAAGCCAAATCTAAGCCTTTCTCCATCAAATCTGACCATAAATCCTTCATTATTCCATCTTTCTCTTCTATCCTTCACCATAAACACTTATATTTCTTATAACTAATATCTTTATTTCTTGTAATGGGCTCGTTTTTTTATGTATCTTGTCTAGTGGGTTCTATGGAGAATCAGTTGGGTTTCTCACTTCTTATGAAGTGTATTCGTCCTATGATGATTAAAAATGAAGTTTTGATGATTGATTCTGATGAATCATTGTTTTTAGGGAATGGAATTGACTCTCTCTTTCCTGCTGTGGCTATTTCTATGTTTGTTACTTCACCGGGGTTTCGGGATTCGTCCGAGTTGGCTTTGCACGTCTCCGTGGAAATGTCACTGCTGAAATTGCAGGGTTTAGGGGCTGGAACCAATACGGTTTCAGTGGAGATGATTATGGATGTTTTCTTGAATGATAATTCTGCCCGTTTGTTCCAGTCGCTGGTTTTGAACGGTTCTATGAAGATTTGGTAGAGACATCCATTCAATCAGGATATCTCCCCTTGGGAGCATGTTGTAGAGTTTGTTTCTAGTGATTGTGTCTATAGTGCTGGATTCTTGGTACTCCTCTATGTACGAGGTGTCACGAGAGAGGGGGAAGTACCTCTTGTGCCCAACCTGTTTTTTTTTTTTTTTGCTAAGTTAAAAAATTTATATCACCAAAAGGAGCTACATGAGAGTCTGGGGCATACCCCAACACAACATCTACAAAAAACACCTAGAAAGGGTCGACATGACCAACCAAGCTCAACTAGAAACTAGGCCTATCAGTAAAGGAGAAGAACAAGGGATGGGTCCTTCCGAACCCACTTCTGGAATGAAGAACAAGAAAACAACTTCTCTCTAATAAGGCACTTGACCTTAAGACTAAGCACCTGCATCGCTTGTCGTGGACCTGCATTGTGGATTCTAAAATTTCGCTCCTTCCATACACTATATATGCATGTTGTTAAGTACACCCCTGCAATAACCTTCTTCTGCTCTGATAGGGAGGTTCGAAAGAAGTCACCCTGCTGCCACCTTACCCAGTCATCATTAAGCTGGAATGGCACCACCTTACTTAAGAGGTTGAAGTACGGACAAGTAGTAAACAAATGGCCTATAGACTCCCTGTCTGTGTTGCATAAGACACACATTGGATCAACCCTCATGCCAAAAGTTATCATACGGTCTTTTGTAAGAAGTCTATTCTTGATAGCTAGCCACGAAATGAAGGAACATTTCGGAATATTGAAAGAGCTCCAAACCAGGCTAGCCCAATCGACCCCCTGCCCAGAATCACGAATGGATGCCCAAATTGATGACAGTTTAATCATGTTTGGCTGAAGTCCATCCCAAGTGATCTTATCATATCTATGGACTTGAGTTTGAGATGCCCTTCTTCTAACCTCCCATACATCCATGTGATTTCAATTTGGAAGCCTCCAAGCCCCATTCTGCTGGTAAGAGTTGATAAGAGCCATACTAGTCGATTCTGCATTCGGAATCACCGAGGGAGAAATGAGAGCTAAAGGCTTCTTGTTGGCCCAAGGGTCATGCCAAAAGAAAAACCCAGATGCAACTCCAACATTGTATGTAACATAAGACAGAGCTTGAGATCTAGCATTAAAGATTTTCCTAGCAATCCAGCAACATCTATAAGGCATTGCTGCTGTCCAGAACGCTTTCCTTCGAAGTAGAACTTTGTGGAACCAGGCAATCCAGAGAGAATCAGAGTTGGGTTGGAGCAGGCGCCATAGCTGATGCAGAATAGCAGCTTGGTTCCATTCAAATACATTTTTAATCCCCAACCCACCCTCTACTTTAGGCTTACAGCAATCCTCCCATTTTACTTTGTAATGGCATTTTCCCGAGTCCTTGTAGAAGCCCCCCCAAAGAAACTTGAAGAACAAGCTATTAATCTTCTTAAGGATAGCCTTTGGAAGAAAGATATACATACTCCAGTAGCCAACAATACTAGCCATTACTGCGTTAATAAGCAACAGACGACCAGCAAAGTTGAGAAAACGAGCCATCCAGCTTTCAATCCGTCTGCACAATTTAGCTACCAAGGCAGTGCATTCCCTGCTATTAAGTTTACAAGTTATGAGAGGCAGACCCAAGTAGGATATAGGGAGATTACCTTTTTGAAAACCAGTCACCTCTAAGATGTCCTCAACAGCATTAGAACCCACATTAGCGAAGAAACATAAAGACTTATCACGATTAGGTGTCAAATTTGAGTACCTAGAGAAGCTGTTAACCCCATCCATCAGCTTAGCGATAGAGTTGGAATTTCCTTGACTAAAGAGGAAGACATCATCCGCAAAAATGATGTGGTGCAGGTTTACCTCCTTGGTTCTCCAATGGAACTTAAAATCTGTGCCATCAACTGATTTATTTAAACATGCAGTAAATTTACACTTCCATTGCCATTACAAATAGGTAAGGCGACAAAGGGTCGCCCTGCCTCAAACCCGATTCCCCTTTGAAGAAACCCTCCAAGCTTCCATTGAGTTTCACTGAGAACATGGTGGAAGTGATACATACCCTGATCCAATCAACAAATTTGGGGGGAAAACCCATCCTTTCCAGCACCACAAAAATAAAGCTCCAATTAAGTGAGTCGAACGCTTTGTTGATATCTAACTTTATAGCACACCTCGACTGACCATCATTGTGATTATAACCTTTGCAAAGAGCCTGAGCTAAGAAAATATTGTCCCCAATGGACCTCCCAGCTACAAAAGCCGATTGATGCTGAGAGATCAGAGAAGGCATGACAGACTTAAGTCTGCGAGCTAACATTTTAGAGATGCACTTGTAGATGACATTTTTTTTTTTTGCTAATTAAAAGAATATATACCAAAGGAAACAGCTAGTACATATCTAGGGGCATACCCCGCGAGACAACATCCAAGCCAAACTACTAATCAACATGATACAAAGAATAAGGAGGTAAACCCTACTCAACGTTACAGATGTACCTAGCCTATTCTTTTACATGATAAATAAGAGGATGGTCGGGTCATTCCGAACCCAACCCTTAAACAACTTACACGAGAACAGCTTCTCACGAACCATACGCTTTATGTCACCACTGACCACTGATGTAGGGTGGCCAGGACCATGGTTGTGCATGCGATAATTGCGCTCTTTCCAGACATGATAAATGGCTGTGCTAAAAAACAGTTGTGCCATTGACTCCTCCTTTGCCCCTAGCTGAGTAACAGTGCAGTTGCCTGACTGACAATTGGACCAGTTACGAGAGAAACGAAATGGTATTGACCTGCTAATAATATCAAAGTATGGGCAAGTAGTGAAAATGTGGCTAATCGATTCATCATCCACCCCACACAAGACACATTTTTGATCAACCTGCATTCCGAACTGAAGCATTCTGTCCTTCGTGAGGAGCCTGTTTTTTATGGCCAACCATGTGATGAAAGAGCATTTCGGGATATTGAATTTTCCCCAAACCATGTTTAACCACTGGACATAGCTTCCTTGCACCCGCATGGAGGACCAAATAGTGGACAATTTAACATGCTTTGGAAGCATTCCATCCCATAAAATGGAATCAGACTTATGGATTTGAATATGTTGCACCATCCGTCTAATTTCAATCACATCATTGTGGTTCGAAGATGGTAAGTCCCAAGTCCCATTTCGGAGGTAGACATTGATACTAACTGAACTAGTGGACTCAGCTGTAGATACAATGGAAGGGGCAATAGCCAGAAGTGGCTTATTTTTGACCCAAGGATCATGCCAAAATAGAAAGTCAGAGTTTTCTCCTATGTTATAGTGCACATATTGAAGGGCTCGCGGTCTCGCCTTGAACAGTTTCCTTACAATCCAACATGAGCGATATGGCATTTTTGAAGTCCAGAATTCCTTCTTTGCCAGCAGAGCTTTATTGAACCATGCTATCCATAGAGAGTTAGAGTTGGGCTGAATGATGCGCCACAGCTGAAAAAGAATGGCTGCTTCATTCCATTCAAAAATATTCCGGATGCCAAGACCCCCTTCTGCTTTTGGTTTGCAACACTCCTCCCATCCAACTTTATAATGACACTTCCCATCTGGTTTGTAGAAACCTCCCCAGAGGAACTTGAAAAATAGAGCATTGATCTTTTTCAGGATCCCTTTCGGAAGGAAGAGAAACATACTCCAGTACCCCACAATGCTGACCAGTATGGCTTTGATCAGTTGGAGACGCCCTGCAAAATTAAGAAATCTAGTTGTCCACATCTCCATTTTCCTGCAGAGTCTAGTAATCAGTGTCTGGCAATCATTCTTGTTAAGCTTTCCTGTGATAAGAGGGAGCCCCAAGTGATGGGCATATGACCTCTTTGGAACCCTGAGTGAGAAATAATAGAAGCAATCACATCCTGTCTGACATTAGCAAAGAAGCATGTAGTTTTGGAGAAGTTTGGCTTTAAATTCGAACAGTTTGAGAATAGCTTGATCCCTTCCAGGAGAGCCGAAACTGACCTAAGATCACCATGACTAAACAGGAAAACATCATCAGCAAATATAATGTGATTTAACTTTACTTCCTTAGTTCTCCAATGGAACTTGAAGTTGGGGTCCGCAGTCTTCTTATCCAGGCAAGCTGAGAGGGCCTCCATAACAATCACGAACAGATAAGGGGATAGAGGATCCCCCTGCCTGAGGCCAGATTCCCCTTTGAAAAACCCTTCCAAACTGCCATTTAACTTTACAGAAAACATTGTTGAAGTGATACACTTTTGTAGCCACTTAATGTACTGAGTGGGAAACCTCATTTTCCCCATGATTGTAAACAGAAAATTCCAGTTTAAGGAGTCAAAAGCCTTGTGAATGTCTAGCTTTATAGCACATCGAGGCTGACCTGAATTACCATTATAGTCCTTGCATAATGCTTGAGCAAGGAAAATATTGTCACCAATGGATCTCCTAGCTACAAAAGCAGATTGTACCGGGGAAATGATTGATGGAAGCACGGCTTTAAGCCTCTTGGCTAGCATAGAAGAGATGCATTTATACAGTACATTACAACAGGAGATTGGTCTAAAGTGTTGCATTTCAGATGGGTTAGGCTGTTTAGGAACTAAACAAATGGAAGCAGCATTTATCACTCTAGGCAAGTGCAATGTGTTAAAGAAATGCATAATACCTTTAGTCACATCATTTCCTAACAAGTGCCACACAGCCAAGTAGAATTCGACTGTGAACCCATCCGGCCCAGGACTCTTGTTTTTAGCCATTCTTTTTAAAGTGCTCAGTACTTCACTCTCAGAAAATGGGGCAGCCATAAGGTTAGCCTGGGAATCAGAGAGAGAAGGAAGAGGAATATCATTAGGAAAAACTGCTACCTCAGATGATTTTCCCAGAATATTTTGATAGAAATCCGTTGCAACTTTAGCCATGTCTGCATGTGAAGAGTGAGAGACTCCCTCCGAGTCAGTGAGAGTAGTAATCTTATTAGTGTTCCAGTTCCCTCTGCAAGAATTATAGAAGAACTTACTGTTGCCATCTCCAAGCTTAAGCCACTGAATTCTGGATTTCTGCTTTAAAAATTGCTCCTCTAGCCTTAAAGCTGCTGAATAGTTCTCAACAAATTCCTTTTCTTCCTCAAAGTAAGCAGCAGTAGGGTTAGCAGGCATTGAGTCCTGGAACTGAGAGAGTGCGTCTCGAGACTGGATTACTAGGTTGTGGATATCCCCTATCTTTCTGTTGAGATCCTTTAGAGCCACCTTCACATTCTTGAGTTTCGATGTTAGGATGAACCAAGGGTTCCCCTCAACCTCTAAGGACCATGCTTTTCCCACTGTTTCCAAGAAGTCTGGATTATCAATAAGGTGATTAAAAAATTGAAAGGGCTTCGCTCCAGAGGAGAAACTAGTGCCAAGTGAAGTAATAGCAGGGCAATGATCAGATAAGCCCCGGGACAAGAATTCCACTGTCGAGCAAGGGAACACTGAATGCCATTCCGGGTTTACCAACACACGGTCTAATTTTCTGAATTTTGGCTGAGAGATATTGCTATCCCACCATGTGAAGAAGTGGCCCGTATACCGGAGATCAGTGAGGCCATTAGCAAGCAAGAACTGTTTAAACTCCTCCATTCCAGCAGTCCAATCTAAGGACCCTCCTTGTTTTTCATGAATACTAATACACGAGTTGAAGTCACCACATAGAGCCCATGCGGTGCCATTTAAACCCTGCGCTATTCTCGCCAAATCAGACCATAGTGGTCTACGGTCAATCATATCATTAAGGCCATACACAAAAGAGATAACAAAACTAGTATTGCTCTCAAGAAGGGTAACAGAGCAAGTGATATGCTGAGAAGAAGAATCAAGAACCAAAATTTTCCATATAGAGGGGTTCCATCCCACCCAAATACGGCCTCCCGGATGATGATCATAGTTAAAGCACCACTGAAAACGTGGATTAATGGGCCGAGAGATAATCCTAGCAACGTCAGTTTGGACATGGGTTTCCAATAGACCTACCAGGGACAGTTTATTTTTAAAGATGAAGTCCCTGATAAAACCAACTTTATTATTAAGGCCTCTAACGTTGTAGGAACAAAAAATAGTCATAACAGATTTATGACCTAGAGGAAGGGGTACGACCCCCCCGTCCTCCTCTTTTAACTTTCTTGTATGGCTTTGGAGTTCTCGAGCCATGTTTCATAGCTATCTCATCAACCACAATGTTCTGAAAATTGGATACTTCCGGAGATATACTAGGCGATGCCACTGGTTTGCGTTTAGAACGAACCTCCGTCCACTCATTGTCGACATCCTCTTGTGTTACTTCTACATGGTGATTGGTGTTTTGCTTGTCCCCAACTGAAGTGGTTATGTGGCTTGCTTCATTCTCTAAAACCCCTTCCTTTAGCTCCACCTCAACCTTCTTTTGACTAGTTTCCGCCTCTAAGACCCCTTCCTTCAGGTCCACCACCTCCTTCATTCGGAGACCTTCATTTACCTTACTACTTTCGTCCACTTTATTCTTTCCTTTGTCATTCTGGCCAGATGGAGCCCCTTTAGTATGGATTGACCCCCTACCGCCCATTGTCTAATAGCCACCGGGCAAACACTAATGGTGTGGCCAAGAGATTTACAGTGGCTGCACACCATTGGCTTGTTAATGTACGAGACTTTAACCTCAACTATGGAACCATCCAGGTCCACCACTTTGAGGGTAGGTGGTAGTGGATCGCCAACTTCATACTGCACGCACATTTTTGCAAATGGAAGAATTTCTAGCTCAGATGTAAGAGCGTCTGCCCCTAGGGGCTTTCCAATGGCACTAGCAACACGGCCCAGTCCCTCCTGTGTCCAGTAACAATCCGGGAGATTTGCTAGCTTTACCCATAACGGCATTGAAGTAACAGATTCTGAGCGCTCGTTGAAACCCCAATCAGTTAATACCAGGGGTCTTTTATCAAAGTACCACGTACCTTTGCTTAGAACCGCATTCTTTTCGTTGGAAGAGTTGAACCTAAAGACATAGATAGACTCATTGCGCTGAGAAACCATGGTGAGGCCTCTCCTCCAGGCTGAAAAAGCTACCTCCTTTACTCTCTTAAACGGTAGAGTCCCTTTGGTAAATTTACCCACAATACAACATTTAATTTTTTCCGCACCTTTTTTAAGGACATCCTCTGGGGGGGATACAACATCTGATCCTTCCAATGGAGGCATGTAGTCAAATTTCACTTCCTTGACAGGGCCCGGGGCCGCTCTTAAGACTGAAGACCAGGACTTAGTACCTTTTGACCCCATATCAGTCCTCTCATCCTTCTCCCCATTTTTGGTGCTCTCCTTGCTTACTTTATCCGTAAGAGGTTCCTGTTTGTCTGTTTCCTGTTGGCTTTTCGAGCTTTCACCCCTTTCCAAGCCCCCAGGTGTGGCATTTTTGAGAATTCCTTTAACAGTTCCCACCCCCTTTTCACTAGTAACCGTACTCTTAGGAACTTCCCTGCCAGTGAATATGGGAAGACCCATCTCATCCCTACCATCAATGAAACGCACTGGGCTTACTAACCCTGCATTAAACCTCTCCTTGTCCTTCAAAATTTCTTTCTCAACTTCGCTCACCGAAAAACCCTTCTTGGCATAGAAGCTATGGATATCCATCATTTGGTTGCGAAGCTTTATGAGGTCCTCTCTCTCATACTTATTGTTCGCAGCCACACCCTTTGCTACCATGTGAATCGTTTCTCTCTCTATCACATCTCCAGCAGTCTCATATGAAGCTTCCTCCTCATCTGAGGTTGTCTCACATATCTTTTCAGCTGAGGTACCTCCCTGAAGGGTGGAAGGCACAACTAGGGCTGGAAAGTCGTCCACTTCTCTTCTTGCAAGCATTTCCTGGAACTTATCATCCTCCATATCCTGCAAATAGCCAGGTAAACCAGATTCAGAGTCACAATTAGAACCTTGACTCACCATGGGAACTGGCCGAAAAAAAAACAAAAGGGAAGGAAAGAAATATAGTGTTTAGGTTTGGGGGACAGGAGAAGGTGGAAGTAAATGAGGGGAATGAGGAGTTAATGATGGGGAAAGTGTTTTAGAGAATAGATCTGAAGATTAGAAAATGGCGGCCAGGTTTAGGGGTTTTTAGAAAGAAGGAGGAGCTTCTCTCTCTAGGACTCTCATTTTTTTTGCATTATTAATCTTAATACTTGTAGATGACATTGCAACAGGATATAGGGCGGAAGTGATGCATTTGGGAGGGGTTTTCCTGTTTTGGGACCAGACAGATGGAAGCCGCATTTACAATCCTAGGCATGTCCAGAGAGTTAAAGAAGTAGAGAATACCTCTCGTTACATCAGCCCCCACAATATGCCAGGTGGCTAAAAAGAACTCCACCGTAAACCCATCCGGACCTGTGCCCAACCTGTTTGTTGAATGGTTTAAACAAAAAGGGTTCGAGGTTTTTTCGCTAAAGTGGTTGTATCTATGTGAGTACTCAGATCTTTTACTAGATTTGGGTTTTCCTAAATCGTTTCTGCCTGCAAAAATTAAGCTCCTTACTGAGTTTAAGTTATTGTATGAAGAAATCCTATATGTTGACCTTACCGGTTTAGGTGGGTTTGTTCCCTTACTGTGCTCTGGTTTGCACACTAGGGGTTCCTATTGGTTGGAACCTTTTGGGTTCAATGTGAATGATGTTGAAGATTTCTCAGATTTGGAAGTATGGCCAATGGGAGCTATTTTGCTTATGCCTCTGAAAGGGATGTATTTCCTGAGAATTGAGACCTTCTCTCGAACGGGTTTGAACGGAAGTTTGAACGGGTCTGTTTTGGGGATGTTGCTCTTGCCTCCTGTAATGATGTGAGTAAACTGTCAAGGACAAGGCTGTTAGATGTTGGTGAACTATCGACTTTTAGTTCAGGAATTGAGGCTTCTTATCGAAAGTTCAATGTCTAGGAATGCCAAGTCGTTGCAATGCAGGTTTTCTCCTGTTTATATTAATTCGTTGACCAATGGTTGTCAAGTGAAAGGATGTTTGGTTTTCTGAGGGCTGGAAAACAGGGCTTTAATGGTTCACACCTTTACATCAGGGGTGACTTTGATGGTGACGACATGTCTGTTGTTGGCAATACTAGTTGGGCTTTTCGTCGCAAGATGGTGGAACAGGTCTTTCCGCGTAAGGTTTGCCTATGCAAAACCCTGCTGTATGCGGGTATTTCTTTTCTTTTTTCAAAGAAGGTCTATGTTGCTGGATACTCTAGCAAGGCTGTCCTGTTGCTGCGCTTCGACGGGTATTACATGAATCATGGTTTTAAAAATGGTGATGATTTGAAGCTTTTTATGGATGTCGGGGAGGATGCTAATGGTTCAGACCATGCCTTAATTGAAAGTATTAATGCAGGTTTTAAGGAAGTTGGATGTCATTCCGATGGCATGTTTCAGAACTCTCAAGACCAGGCATTTGTTATTTTGACGCTGGTTGATAATGTTGTTTCGATTTATCTAATTGTCGAACTGCCATGTGGGTTTGAGGTCACAAGGATTGTAGAACCAGGGATGGTTATTAATTCATGCAGTCTCTCATGTTTGCCAATGTATTGTTATTTTAGCATGAAGGATGGGATCATTATTTTGTATAATAATGATATGCAGTATGAAGGAATTTTTAAATGGGATTTTTTCTTGGGAATGTTGTTCTGCTGGTTGATCTTGTGTTCAGCGCATTATGTATTGATGCAGTATAATTGTTGGTGCCCTCTCTTATTGACCAAGGCAGGGTACATGGTCAAGTATGATGGATGTCATATGGGCAATTTTAATCAGCTGGGGGCTGGTTCTCCTCCCAATGAAAAGTTAGCCGGTGAGGTGCTTTTTTGGAGGCCAACTCTCATGTTGAGGAGGGAGGTTTTTTTGGATGAAATGCGGCTATTGAAATGGCCTTTGGATAGCAGCCTTTGGAAGGAAGTTTACTCAGTTGCACTGTTCAATGCTCGAACTGGGTCTAATCCTAGATTGTTGGAGGCTCCAGATTAATTATGTAATATAGGCATAGCTCTATATTGCTGTTTTTAAACTATTTTAAACTAGTTTAATTAGTTTTAATATGTTGACTTCGCGGGGTATGCCCCTAGATTTGTAGCAGTTGTTGTTCCTTTGGTATAAAAAATTAATTAGCAAAAAAAAAAACACACCCGTTATGGTCCCAGAGATGAAATCAGAGTAATTACCAAATATTATTAATCGAGAGTAATTACCAAATATTATTAATCGCAAGATTGAGTTCTTACAACCCAAAAGGTTTACAATTAACCAATACATACTCTTTGCCATCCATTTGCATATGCCATATAATAAATATATTTGATACTCAAATGCTAACGACTAGCCTACCAGTAGCTGCCTCTTCAGCAATGGTAGCTATGACCCCAGCGGGTTATCCCTCTGACGGCTGTCACCTGCTTACGCTGAGTCCGCCTTACGCGGCCATCTGATCTAGCTGTTGTTGTGATATAGATAAATAAAGCAAGGGTGAGCAATAGCCCACCAAAAAGAATATAACTGAACAGTAATAATATATAACAGTTAAAAATATCTTTGATACCATATGCCATGCATTAACGAACGTAGTACCAATATAAGGTATCAGATGAAGTTACAAAGTAACTCAAAATATAATTATTCCGCGGAACTATGTGAAAGATAAGCCAGATATTATCAATTTTCATAATAGAGGAACTTTTTTTTTTGCTAATTAAAATTTATACCACAGGAAAATGAATACAACTCTAGGGGCATACCCCGCGAATAGTAAAACACCTACCTAGCGGAACAACAGAGAAATGTCATCAATAGTGCTAGATAAACTAGCAATCAACTGCAAAGCACAAACTATTTAATACATAGACAACTATCAGCTTAAAACGAAAACAAGTGCTTCAGGAAAGCCCTCCCCTAGTAAGGCGCCACTTCTTTAACCGCGGTTTTGACCAACGAACAGTAGGCTCCTGGCCTTCATCACTTACTATCTTCCCCTTTCCTCTTGAAGCAGTCCTCAGGCCTAACAAACCAGTTCATAATAGAGGAACTTGCAAGAAGAATATTGCAATTCCAGTTCAAACACTTTTCAACCCTGCCAACAATGATAATGTTGCAGAAAATTTCCCAATTTGGAAGATGAACTAACACTGGAGTATTCACCGCGCCCGCTATTCCAATCCTTACGATGATCAGTCGCAGACCGTACAGCTCAAATTAGTTTTACTACCGGTAGAAGGAAGAACTGACGGATTTACTTGTCTACCGCCCTGCTAGATCTCCCCGGCCAACGGTTGGGCCATTGGGATGGACCGGCGCTAATCGACCTCTTACACGACTCCTAGTTCGAATAACATCCATGACTCTGAAACGTAAAGTTCCTCCCCCTTTCCCCAAGTATAATACTTGTTGATAGGACTCCACAAAGTAGTCGTATCTTGTTGGAAAGGAAAATTCACCAAAATTTCCCAAGCTGATGCTTGTTAATGGATATAAACTTGTTCCATCAATCTTACCCCTCGAGCGTTGAGGAGGTAACCAAACAGATTCATATCGATGTTTGAAAGAATCAAGATGTGAGTGACAAGATAGTTTAGCAAGTATATGACCGGGTAGCCAAATAAATAACAGCTCTCAAGTGAGGTCCCCTTATATATATTTGGAAGTTGAGCGAGTATTTAAATCTTCTTATAAGATAGATTTAAATGAAAATAGAGTTTTGGGAATCTCCCCTTGATAAAAATAGTCATACAATACTCCGAAAATTTTTACATCATATCTGAAGGTGAAAGATAATCTTTGAATAATATAAATCATTGTGAAAGAATTTAAAAGAATTTAAATAAATATTCCAAGAATATTTATTACATCAATAATAGTTAAGGAATATTATTAAATCATAATATTGCTCGTAGATAATCCTCGAAGGAATATATAGAATTATTTACTAAATAAATCCTTTCTTAAATGAATATTCAAAATAATCTTCATTAAATAAGTAAACTCAAATAAATAATTAAAATCATATTCTCTAAATAAATCAAACCTTAAATGAATATTTAAAAATAATATTCATTTAATAAATAATATTCTAAATGAATGTCCAAATAATATTCTTTTAGCAATCAAAACATTAAAGGAATATTCGAAATAATATTCCCTAAGTAAATAGAACTTCAAATGAATATTTTAAAATAATATTCATCAAGTACATAAAATCTTAAATGAATATTTGAAAGTAATATTCATTTATTAAATAAAAATTTCAATGAATATCAAAGTAATAATTCATTAAATAATCAAACTCTAAATGAATATTCGAAACTAATATTCACTTAAGTAATTAAAGCTCAAATGAATATTAAAAATAATATTCAGTAAATAAATAAACGCGAATGAATATTCAAAATAACATTCAAATAACATTCCTCGAATAATTTCCAAGTAATTAATACTTTATGGAACTATAAATAATGTACATAAATAACATTCCTCAAATAAACTGTCACTGGAATCCCTCCGGGTTTCCACGACTATTTCTATATTTCAAAATACCGACTCCCGGTCTATATTATCGATGGAATATCATACGCCCTTCACTAAGGGTCTTACCAAATTTCGGCTTATACTGATATATCGTATCTAGTTTATAAGCCAGCATCAAATCATGGAACAAGTATCAATATTACTTGAAAGTAGGCATGCATGCTAATTTTGGACTGGAGGTATTTGATGGAGAAAAAATGAGAGTCGCTCTTCCTTCTCTCTAAAAACCTCTCTCTTTTAAGTCTCAAATATCTAAGCAATTTCTCCATCAGATCTAAAGATCCACTTCCTAAATCCATCTTCTTCTTCTAATCTCTCACTTAAACACAATATTTCTTTACTCTCCATCGGTTGGTGAGTATGAGTCGTAAGAGGGTTTCATTCGTGGATGATACCATGATGGCACCTACTGTTACGGATCTAGTGAGGATGACCCAGGAGGGGTTGGAACCAGCTAGGAGCCCGAAAAGGGTTTCTTTTGCGAGCGATTTGGTATCGGAGATACCATCTGTTGATACTCGATCTAAGAAGGTTGGAGGATTGAGTATGAAGAATGAGGGGAAAAAAGGGGAAGTGAGGGTCTCTTTTGATGACAACCTAGTCACGATCATTCCAAGGAGTTCTGAATACGGGGTGGCTGCTCGCACCCGTAGCCGGGTCAAACATCATATAATTGATGGTAAGGTTTTCTCCCTAACGAAACCTGTTAAATCAAATACTGTGGATGTGGATTGTTATGCTACTCCATTTGTCGATTTGTTGGAGCCCTCTATGGAGGAGGAATTGCTTACTCATTCGGCTAGTCAAAGGGAAGGTCTAGTCACTGATGAGAGTTTGTATGAGGCCCAGATAGGTGGTGCTACTGGGGTTGGAAATGAATTGAAAAAGGAATATGCTTCCACAAAAGGGGATTCCTCTGTTCCGGTTATGGACTTGGGTAGAGAGAGTGGAAAGACTATGAATTCTGGGGAAAATGCTGGGCCCTCTGTCGGGGATACTGATTTGGTCAGGATGAAAGACAAGGGCAAGGCGGTCTGTAATGACGCGATAGAAGTAGAAGCAACCCCATGTAGGGATGATTCAGTAAAGCGATGGCAAGAGCGACTAGCTATTGCTATGAATGTAATCATTATCATGAGAGACAGCATTGTCCAGAGTGGACATGAGGTGCCTACGATTTGGGGGACTGTTGACATGAGTGATTTAGATTTTATGAATAGCTTGCAAAGGAGACCAGATATAAAGCTTTTGAGAGACTTGGGTATAGCTCTGAATTGCATTAAGCAACTTGGGACCTATATTCGTAAGAATGGAATCTCGCTCCTGGTTCTTGGGGAGGATGGCCAGCTTATTCAAGACATGGAAGAGGAGGTGGAGATAGCGGGGCTATTAGACCACACCCTATTCAACTCCGAGTTGAAGAGGAAGGCGCTGGTGGCAGCGAGGCGTAACCTAGAAAATTTGAAGATGTTTATTAGCTCGATAGGTAAAGAAATCCCTTTGGTTAAAGGGTCACATGATAGGGAATTCAGTGCCTCTGCTCGTGGTCTAAGAGGTTTTTAGGAAGTGGAGCTCCATGACTTAATTTGCCGATCCATTCAATTGAGGGATTACCTGATTGATTTGGGGATTGATCTATTGACTGAGCCAAAGCAGAGCCCACTTGCTAAAGGTAAGGATGCAAAACCATCCAAGGATCCTTCCAAGGATCTATGGGTGGGGGGGAGCAGCACAAAGGAGCCAATTCAGGGTAACATACAGTATTTGGGGCCTCTGTTTAGTCTTGTCGGCGATGTGACTATGCATTTTGATACAGAGCAAATGCAGGAGAATCCCAAGCAGGACTCGAACCAAAAAGAGTTTCAAGGCGAGAAAGGCATGGATGAGGACAAGGAGGTCACAGCTCGACGGACTAAGACAAGGATTAAGCGTTGCCGTCTTCGTACGGGAGATCAGCCAAGACTTGGCAGGACCATGTAAATTTTGTTGCAGATTTAGCTGGCTGACATGACTTTATGGTTTAGTATGTTGATGTTTTAGTTGGTTGTTGACTCGCGGGGTTTGCCCCTAGTTTAGTTGTAAGTTGACTACGTGGGGTATGCCCCTAGAAGTGTTTTTAGTTGTTCCTTTTGGTATAAAATTTTAATTAGCAAAAAAAAAAAAGTAGGCATGCATGCTATGGCATATGTATAACAACAATCAAATATAGGCCATTGTTCCATGGAGAACAATCTTAAATGGAGAACCGTGGAGAACCACTTAAAATGCATTAAAATTGCTTTATATATAAGGGTCCCGCAAGGGCACCTTCACAAAAAAGTCTTATAATTCTATCCTCTATCTATTTATAAAAAAAAAATTACAAAAAAAAAAAGTTTTTTCAAAATTTTCAAAAAATGATGACGTGGCAACAGTTTTTTATTTTTTTTTGATGAATGGATAGAGGGTAGAATTATAAGACTTTTTTGTAAAGGGGCCCCGCCAGGGGCCTTATAGAAAGGACAATTTTAATGCATTTTAAGTGATTATCCACGGTTCTCCACGTAAGATGGTTCTCCATAGAGTGGGACTCATCATATATATTATCCCAACAATAGTTCCAAGGTATTGGAAACTTGCCTGGTACTCTGGATGTAATAGGGGCCCATGAGGGTGTCCGACAATCTAAACAAGTCAAAGAAAACACTCCATTAATCCCCTATACAATCCACTTATAACTGAATGCTTAAATAGCTTAAAACTGGAAAGATAGGAGATGTGAGTCGTTTTCTCTCTATCCTCTCTCTAAACTCTAGCCAAGCCGCCACCTAAATCAACCAGATCTGAACCTTTTTTCCATCAATAACAACAAAAAACCTTCACTAATCCATCTTTCTCTTTCTTCCTTCACCTATTCGCCTATATTTCTTATAATAGTATTATTCTCTTTGTTGCTTTGGGCTCTATAATGGGGTCTTTCTTTTCGATATGTTACTTTTCGATATGTTACTTGGAGTCCTGGGAGTCCTCGTTTGGGGATTTAGAAGTTGTGTTTGATAACCCTGCGGGGTTTTTTGAGAGGCATTCGAAGGTTTCTGCCATCGAAGGTCGAGTGTGTGATGACTCTCTAAAAGTGGCTCAATTCAAAGAAGAACACAAGATGTTGTTGGGCCTTGGTCATGTAGCACCTTCACTGTTGTTAGAAGGTAAGCAAGATGTGTGGACTGATGGAACTCATCTTTTTTAAGTTCCAGAATGGCTATGCTTCTAAGATGTTTCATACATGTGTTGACCCAAAGCAAGGCTTTAGGGTTTTTCTCTGGATTATTGTCAAATACTACGAGGTGTTTGATACTCTGCCCCATCGAGGATCTGTCTTCTATGCTAATTCAGAACATGGGAGAGGCCTCTTTGAGTTCGTTCTTAAAAGGGCCTATACGAAGCAGGTTACAATGGAGTTGTGCGACTCATGGATTGCTTTTTAATGATGATAGATCTGGATGGATTCGAGCTGGCCTTATTTACCCAGTTTCAACCTTCTTTTGGGATGCTGGAACTGTATGCTTGGACCAACTGTATGCTTCTACCTTCTTTTCGGGATAATGACGAATTGTCCGGAATTTGGAGAAAATGGATAGTGCAAATGTTGGGTCAAGCTCCGCACTTCATCTTGACGAAAGAAAGTGATATGAATGAGGTTATCACTCATACTCTGAGGATGGATGGTTTTTGTATAACCTTCCATATGTTCGTTTTGATGGTTCCATTTCTTAGGAATCTGAAAGCTAACGCCGTTGGCATTCCTGTGATGTCAAGAGAAAATCGACTTGGTGGTGTTGATGTGCTCAAGAAGGACACTGGATCCTACTTGGATGCTGTTTATCGTATTGATGCGATGCTTCTTCGAATTTTTATGATGTCTACGAATGAAGAGAATAGGTGGAGTTCTTGTCATGCTTTTGAGAAGTGGGAGGTCGTGAATTCTGGCCTGTTGTCTGCTGGATTGCATTTGGATTATGTGTGTCCTAGCATTGTTATTGCTAGTATGGTGTTGGGTATAATGCCCCAAAGGATTTTAACTGATGTTATTATTATGATGATTGTCGTGACTTCGTCCAGGTGCTCGTGGGACGGTCGTGATACGGTCAATGAGGCTGGTTTGGTTATCATAAAGGAAGGGACTATGGTGTGTTCAGGCAAACACCATATGTTGGTTATAATGACTGATGGAGTTTTGATTGACTCTATGGTTACGAAAGTGTGTTCAACCCAGGTTTGTCAAGATGGGTGTATGAACTTTGTCAACGTGGGCCAAGAACGTGTTCCTGTTAGTGAAAATGTGCGGACTGTTGCCTTTCAACTTTCAAAGATGAGTGCTATGCAGGGTTTTTTACTGCATAAGAGCATTAAAATTGTGGGACTTGGAATTGATTTTAAGGTTGTGTCGAGCCATTTATGGCAAGTTGTGTGGAAGGAAAGCTCGGGGCTGGTAAGGCATAACAATTGCCTGGTGACTGGTCTTGTCTTTGATGACACGAACATGGATTGTCACCTTAGTCCAGGGAGGCTTGGAGTTATGCTTGAAGTCCAGGGATGCTGGAAGTCATTTGCTAATGTTGTTGACGGTGAGCATGGATGGCTCAACATGAACATGGACAGCTTGGGTGTGTACCGGGCGCTCACTTTACTATTTGTAACTGGCATAGGTCTCATTTTGTGTTTTTAAACTAGTTTAAACTAGTTCTCTTTGTTTGTTGACTGTATAGTGTCTATGTGATGCTATGACATTTGTTTTGTTTGCATGTTGTCTTCGCGGGGTATTCCCCTAGATGTGTATCAGTTGTTCCTTTATGGTATAAAATTTTAATTAGCAAAAAAAAAAGAATGCTTAAATACTTAAGCAATTAACAAACAAGGCACTACGGGGTCTCTCTAGACTCATACTAAGTCCATGTTAATCAAGCAACTCTTAAGTCGTAAGTTTAGTCCAAATCACACCTCGAATCCATCCTTAATGTCGGATCTTTCGTATATCTTACTTAATCATTTATAGCCTCATTCTTTGCACAAATATGTTGTCTTGATAATTCTTAACAAGTTTCGTATTTTAGTCGACCCGAAATTCCTCTTTTAATCTACCCAAAATGGGTGGTCAAAGTTGTACCTCTAGAGTTGACTTCCCTGAGAATTACTATTCCGTGACTCGCACTCCCACACTTTTAATAAATCACCATAAATGTATTTAATTATGAAACCACTTCTAAAATCATCTCTGGTATTTGTAATATTTATCATAAAATTTCCAATTCGAAAACACGGGTCTAGATAGGTGAAATGTATTTTCGAAGTTCAGTCAACTGCGGATTTTTACTATTCACACCTCTCCCACTAAAACGTTCATAACTCGGTATCTGTTAACTCAAATGACGCACCGTTTTCGCGTACATGATCTAGAGAATGTCTAGAAGGTAGCTAAATCAAAATTTGACTTTGGTCAGAAGATAAATGTTTTCAGATTTTACTAAAACAGGGCAGGAGAATTCGAATGAATAGTGTTATCTCCAAAAAGGGGTTCTTCACACTTAACCTTGATTCGAACATTTTTATAAAATCGGAAAACTATCCGTTTCACATGAGGTTTTCTCTCACACCTTCATTTTCATCTCTAATATTTAATTATCAGGATTCGCCACTGATTTCGTAATATTAAAGCGGTCCAATTTCAGTTACAAACTTTCGTTTACGGTTTCAAACCACTTTTACGAATTTAAACATAACTCCTAAACCGTAAGTCTGTTTCACATGATCTTTATATCAAAACGAAGCTTATAACATCATCTATCTTATAATGGCAGAAAATGAAACTGTACAGTGAGCTGTAGCTACTGTGATGCACGATTTTCAATGATTAACGAAAATTCGGCATTACGACGGCTATAAATCGAACGTCCCAAAATTCGTAACATCAAATCCAAGCCACACCGGGCATACCATACATCTTTTATACATAAAACTAATCAAGAACATCTCACTTCATCATCTTAACCATCCAATCTTAGAAATCAACATAACTAACTACATAATCATGCTTACATGCTTGTCATAACATCTAAATCAAAACTAATCTAAAATCCATCAAGAACATTCATAACCTCAAAGTAAGAGCTAGGGTTTCATGGGTTCCATACCTTCCTTGAAGTGTCTAAGAACTTAATAATCCTTGTGTAGCCCTTAGGATACCTTTACCAAGCTTAGATCATCCAAACAAATCAAGAAAAACAAGGTTAGTTCTTGAAATCACTATTCACCCTAAACTTTGATGATTTATTTGAAAATGGAAAACATGGAGTTTGAAGCTAAGATTTCTAGGTGATCATTTTTATGAAATATAGGACTCACCATAAAAATTTGGAGATCAAATGATGGTTGGAAGTTGGATTTCTCCTCTTGAATTAATGAAAAATTCGAATGGAGCTCTTTGGGGAGAAGATGGAGTTGCTTGCTTACTTTTGCTTGGTTAATGATTGCATAAAGTGATCAATAATTATAGATATTTGTTGGTGGAACCATGGTAAAGTTGACGGGTTAAGGCTTGGTTAAGGATTTTTTTTTTTTTTTGCTAATTAAAATTTTATACCAAGAAGGAACCACAGAACAAATCTAGGGGCATACCCCGCGATATCAACGTTTAGGCATTACAGACCGAATTAGTTCAAACAGAACAACAACATAAAGACTAAAACAAAAAGACTAAAACCAAGCTAAATCAAGACTAGCGGCGAAACAAGTGATCATGGGACACAGGAATGGCCTCCCCGCCCAGCACGCCACTTACGAATCTCCGATTTCTTCAGCCGAACCTTTGCTTTTCCAGCAATTGCAGGTTGGACTTCTAAAGCATTTCCAGGCAAAGGAGCATGATCTCCTAACAGCTCAGTGCAGGCGCCTTCACCCGGACTATCCGACTTACTACCCCTAAGTCCAATGGCCCTTGAGACCTCTCCATGGAGCATGACCTCCTGGTCCGGGCTAGATTGACCTTCCAATGGAGAAATTAAAGTACCCAGCCCAATGCTTTGAATGAAATCCTGCAGTTGCAGAGCGCAGCTGACCGATATTGCAAGCTCCTTTGTTGTCCCACAATAGAACTTTCCAGAAGGATCTCGGAAGGGGTCACCCCCACTGATCTCCACAAAATCAGCCACTTTTGGAACACAAAACCCATTCATTCGAATATGTTTTTTTAGCTTCTCAACATGAAACAGAGTCTCAATCAATAACTCCCGAACACCATCTTGGTATTCAGCTGAACTAATCTCTGAGATATAGTCATTCTTTGCCCCTGAACTTCCACCCTCCTCCTCAGTACGCAGATCAGATTGAAGAACCTTGTCCGCCTTCTCTACCATCTCTTCCCTACTAAACAATTGACTCGAAAGATCAACCCCATTAGCCTGACTCATTAAGTCAGCATCGATAGTTGGACTACCAGTAACATTGGCATAATTAGAACCCTTAATACTATGCATAACAGAAATAGAACTACCATGCATTCTATCATCATAAAAGAAATTACCCTCCTCCCTTTGAGTATTGCAAGAACTACGAGTCCTGGAGGCAATCCCAGTCGGAGCAGTCTTTTCCTCAATGCTAATTTTCCTCCTCTTGCCCCTATCTCCACCAACCAAGTTCTTAGGCGTCTCAGCGCACCCACTTGCTAGAGTCCTACCTGGATGAATCTCCGACACCAAGATCTCCGCAAAGGAGACTCTCTTCAGATTCGATTCCGGTATCAAACCCTTCACCGACTTTTTAGAGCTCTCTTCCGGTTTCACCAGTGACAAACCTTTTTGGTTCATTTTAGGCTTAACCCCATCATCTATCCTCCAAATAGCTTTATCCGCACTTCTGGTTCTAGAGGCAATTCCAGAAGCCGGACCAACATATTTATTCCGATTTTGCCTCCCTGCCTCACTTCCTTTATTGTTGCCAGAAGGAATCACCGTCACAAGGTTCTCCGAAAAGGAGACCCTTTTCGGACTCATACTCGATACCAACCCCTTCCGAGTCATCGTCGACTCAAAGGAACAGTGAAAAAGGCGGGTACTAGAAGTACCCATCTCCAACGGAGATCCATCCGAGAAGGAAACCTTCTTCCGATCCATACAAAAACCAAGAACAAAGAGAAGAAATTTAGTGTATGGGTGAGAGAATATGGAGGAAATATGGATTTGTTACTATGTGAGCAAGTGTAGTCTTGTGGTGCACCTCTTTGCTAACTAGCTTGGTTTCTTTGATCTTATCTTGCATAAAGTGATTATGTCACCTTCCACTAGCTCATCATGCATCTTGGCTCTCTGGCTTGTTTCTTTGTCCGGTTATTGCTCAATTTCATTGATCGTTCGGAGGAATATCTTCATTGTTTCTAGTTAGGGTTTTACCGGAACCCTTCTTAATATTTATAATACTATTCTCCATCTTTCTTAATAATTCTCGAATTTAAATTCCTTAAATCCTTTTAATAAATCCTTAAGTCTTTCAGTGTCCAGGGAAATCTCGGAGAAAATAAAAGTGCTAATTTTCTAAATCCGATATCGTTTACATACACTTATCTCGCCCCTGGATCATGAATACGAACTCAGAAATCCGTTCTGAATACTTCTATATAGCGTCGTCTAACTCCTATTCTCATTTCCCACCAAAACCACTATTCACACTTTATTCTCCTTTTATTTCTTATATCCATAAAAATGTCCTTGTTCTCTTTCGGGCGTTCCTTAACCCTTTCACCTTCATTTATTAGAACTGTTAATACCTTGTAGTCGGAATCATTGTTCCTCTTTTTATCAATGCTTAATAAAAAAAGTTTTAATTCTATCGAAAATTTGGGTTCTTATAGTCTCCCCTCCTTAAAAGGATTCCATCCCGGAATCAGGTAGAAGACAATTGGGTACTTGTTAGTTATTTCAATTTCCAATTCCCCAGTCAATCCTTAATCAATCCCAATCCTTTTTTAGCACATCTTACTAGTGCTACAATACATCCTTTATCCTTTTTCATTAATCTTTGTACTTTTCGTACAACACACTGTCCGGGTTATGCTCTTACCCAGTCATATACTATTACTCTTATTGGTATCTGTAGTGGTTTCGGTATTACTATCGTGTCGCGAATTCGGAGATAGCCTCACTCGTAATTACGCATTTCCTGATCGCTTTAATCTTCCCAATCTCGATCACTATATAGAATTAGAAGAATTTATTGAGAGATCACTATGATCAGTAAACATTTGTTATATTACATAGTTAGTACAGAAGGGGGCCAGCCTTTAGTACTTGACAAGCAATTAAACAATTAATGGCATTCCACTTAGACTTCTATCACACAGACAGAGAGTCACGTAGCAGTACCTCCCCTCCTTAAAGGGTTGTTGTAAGAACCCGAATTTTTGGTAGAATTAAAACTTTTTGATGAAAGAATGAACAGTGATTCTGACTACAAGGTATTAGCAGTTCTAATGAACGAATGTGAACGGGTATAGATTCCAATGATTATAGGCACATAATCAAAGCTGATTCCCTTATGAGGTCCCGGGGCCTCTTTCAACACCGAACTCCACGATTTCTTCTCAGTGTTGGCCTCATCCTGCCCTAGCCCTTCCGGCGTATCCTTCACTACACCTGAAGACTCACCTTTAGACAAGTTAGCATTCCCATTTTTAAGAATACTCTTTAGAGTAGACGTAGTTTGAACAGTATTCTTTCTCTCCTCTTTTTCCCTCTGAAAGATAGGAAGGCCAAATTCATCTCTGCCAGTTATAATGTTGAGTGGGCTGCATAACCCAACATTAAACTCAGTCTGAGCAGTTAGGTTTGCCTTTTCCATTTCCGCTATAGACAATCCTTTGGACTTTAGGAACACCTCAACCTCCGCTAATTTCTTGCGTAACCTTATCATTTCCTCTCTTTCATTTTTGCTAGTAGCTGCCATTGCAGTAGCTACTCTACTGATTGTGACCCTCTCCATAGCATCTCTAAAATCCTCTTGGTGAACCTCCTCATCATCAGAAGAGGCCCTCATCACCTTGGTACCAGTGCCCCCCGAGTTGCTTGGCTCCACCAAATGCGGCGCCGACAAGATTGGGAAATCCTCCGCCTCTTTACGAGCGAGCATCTCATTAAACTCATCATCATCCATGTCCTGCATATACCCCGGCATACCAGATTCAGAATCACAGTTGGATTCTTGACTCACCATTAAAACTAGTAATCGAATATAAATATATATATAAGAAATTTAGTGTTTAGGTTAAGGGGGAAGGAGAATATGGAGTAAATGAAGGGGATTTGGTTCCATTCAAAGAGGTTTTTAGAGTTGGACTTGGGTCCAAACATTATGAGGAAATGGTTGTTACCGTTGATGTTAATCGACTGTGTGACTTTATGCAATAGTTCGGGATATGTTCGCCCAGATCTGTTGATAAGGGAACTATGAAGAATAGAGTTGTTCTCGTTTCGGTGATTCCCTTGGGGATGCCTACTTGTGGTTTGGATGCGACTGTGGTTTCTTGTGGTTATTTCCGGATTGATGTTCATGCGAAATAAAAGGAGATGGTTGGATACCTCTCTGTTGTTGTACAATCTCTGGGTTTTTTGCTTACAACTTGGAGCCTAGGGAGCCGCTGTTTGGGTCTTCCTTGTGTTGGGAAATCTATTACGGAGTTTGGAGTTGTAACTCAAGGTTTTGGTCTCGAGGTCCCGTCGCTGGACTTGGATGGAATGCTGGCGATTCAGTTGAGGGTTCGTGCTTTGGTGATAAGTAATGAGCGCCATCTGTTTGCTAGTATGACTCTGAGATGTTTGAATTGGGCTTTTTTTTTTTGGCTAAGTTAAAAATTTTATATCACCAAATGGAGCTACATGAGAATCTGGGGCATACCCCAACATAACATCTACAAAATACACCTAGAAAGGGTCGACATGACCAACCAAGTTCAACTAGATACTAGGCCTATCAGTAAAGGAGAAGAACAAGGGATGGGTCCTTTCGAACCCACTTCTGGAATGAAGAACAAGAAAACAACTTCTCTCTAATAAGGCACTTGACCTTAAGACTAAGCACCTGCGTCGCTTGTCCTGGACCTGCATTGTGGATTCTAAAATTACGCTCCTTCCATACACTATATATGCATGTTGTTAAGTACACCCCTGCAATAACCTTCTTCTGCTCTGACAGGGAGGTATGAAAGAAGTCACCCTGCTACCACCTTACCCAGTCATCATTAAGCCGGAACGGCACCACCTTACTTAGGAGGTTGAAGTACGGACAAGTAGTAAACAGATGGCCTATAGACTCCCTGTCTGTGCTGCATAGGACACACATTGGATCAACCCTCATGCCAAATGTTATCATACGGTCTTTTGTAAGAAGTCTATTCTTGATAGCTAGCCACGAAATGAAGACAAGTCTATTCTTGATAGCTAGTATGACTCTGAGATGTTTGAATTGGGCTTTAGTTGTGCCTCTAAGGGCTAAGTTTGGTGGCATGGCTGGGAGAATGAATAATGCTCTTTCTTCAAGAATTTGTACCTCTTTGAAGCTTGGGTGTCTTTTGTTTGTCGTGAAGATACAGCGACTTGTGGTGTATTCAAGCAGAGCAGCCAAGTTGAATGCCAGTGAAACAGATTTATTTTCTGTTTTCTTGAAGTATGATTTAGTTGGCAATGTTTTGCTCAAGCGAAACATTGATGTATTTGGGTGGAAGGTAGTTGTTTGCTTCAATGTGTTTAACAGTCTGACCCACCGAGGGTATTTTGCTGAGTTTGAAGGTCCTGCCATGGGATCTGTTAGGGATATGATGTCCTCAAAGTTGGTGGCTGCCACTTCTACAGAGTTTGCAGCGACGTTTATTATTGGCTCCTGGTCTGTTACTAGGAGACTTGTTGACAACTGCAGGATGTCTGGAGTTGATTCGCAGTGTGCTTGTCACAACAGCTACAACGTGCATATGTTTAGGTATGTATTGGAGATGTCACACACTCATCGGGTACATCTGGGTATACGAGACAGGAGGGTGGGGTTTCCTACCATTGACGAATTGAGTATTATGTGCTGTGTTGACCACCAAATGGTTGATAGATTGTTTCATCAAAGATTGATTCTAAAGTTGAATTCGAAGAGTATGCCAGGAGATTTCAAGATGTCGGCTGAGGGAGGGGTCTGTGCTCACCTTTCCTCGGCTGTTAGATCTCGGGAGCTTTTTGAGGGACAAACACTCGTGTTTGATGGAACTAGGTGTAAAGGTGGCGTCGCTTACCTAGTGTTGAGGACTTGCCTCGGCAATCTGGTCTGAGCGATAGCCATGTGCAAGGGTTGTGGGTTGTCGTGGTTACTTTCTACACAACGATAATGGGTGATGTGAGTGATGAAGAACTTGGCATGAGCTCTAGCCTGTCAAGGCTCGGCTGTATCCGGTTGGATAGTCTGCTGGTGGTGATCCAATTTAATGGGATTAATCGAATTATGATGTTGTCTGCTTGTCAAGGTGTGAGATTTAGCCCTTGTTTCTTCTTGGAGTTACAAGCGGCATTTAGCAGAGGTTCACAAGTTGGAAGAGATGCTGGCATTGGTTATTATTTGACCTACCAGAATGCGAGTACTGAAGGGATGGTCTTTAATTCATTTGTTATTGATTTCAGCTTAGGTTGGATTGACCTATTTCGAATGATTATTATAAATCTGGTTGGAAAATCATTGGTGGTTATCATCTTTTCTGATAGCAAATGGAAGGGGAAGGGGATTCAGGACCTAGTGAAGTATATTGGAATTGTTCAGCGACATGCACGTGATGGTCGAGGGTTGAACGATTGGAGGATAAACATTGTGTTACTCATTGTTTATGAGGTAAGGGATGTTGGGATGGTGATTATTTGCAAAGCCGGGAAGCATGTGAATGCTGTCCAGATGGATGAGAGGTCTAAGGAGTGTTGCTCCCAAGCTTACTGCGGGGTTTATCCCAATCGAAGCATTGCTGCGTTTCTTTGAGGCTGGGGTTTAGGTACTTCCTGCCATGCCATTGCGAATTCTGTAAGGATTCTTTGCACGAGGATGTTGTCGTTGGGCAGTTGATAATGGTGGGAAGCTCTCAGGTGTTTGATGGAGAGCGCAGAATATGCATTCTGCTAGGTTATTGCGCAGATTGGATTCTGCTACACTCAATGATGCAGGGGACCGTTGATAGCATAGCAATCATGGCTTATTGTCCAGATTGGTGCCCAGTTGAACCTGTTTGCTGCAGTGCTGCTCGGGTTGCCCATGCCATAGTTGTTAATTTTGTGATGTTGTTCTTTAAGATTTTCTGTGTTCATTAGGTTTTTGTTTTATTGTTGAACTCTATGTGGATTGCTAGTTTATCTAGCATTATTGATGTCTTTCTTAGTTGTTCCGTTAGGTAGATGTGATACTAATCGCGGGGTATGCCCCTAGAGATGTAATCATTTGCCAATGGTATAAATTTTAATTAGCAAAAAAAAAAGAATCCTATGCAAAAGCCACCTGTGCTGGACAGTTTGGTTTCCGAGCAGGAAACCTCCCTCGATAACAACACACTCAGCACAGTTACATATGCCCAGACCACATTTGTTAAGACCAGAGCTGCTGGTCAAATCAACCCCCTTCCTTAGGGCTGTAAACCCCGAGTCAATAGCATGGGCAAAGCTGGACACACATTCTAACTTGATTCCCCCTCCGTAAAACAGAATCATATCCCTTCGATGACATAGTGTCATAGCCTCCTGATCACTTGTATCCACCATAATCAAAGCAGACCAAAAGAAAGTCTCATCCAACATATAGGGATCCTTTTTGAAAAATAGATCACCTTTCGACCTTACCTGCAAATCACACCACTTCGACTCCATCATTTTTATGCCACCAAACATAGCACGAAACGCAAAGACTGGTTCCCGCTGAAATATAGTGGCAAATCCCCTGAATTCTATGCTAATTTCATCAACCCAAACCTCATCAGTACGCTGAGGAATATCCTCAAGAACCTTGCAGAGGTTTGCATTCTTCACTAACAAAACATCAGTTTGCGCACTACTGCAAAAGCATAACGAGACTCCTCATAAACCTAGCTGCAAAATCGCTGTCCCAACTGCATTATAATCCTGGTGTATCAGAGCAGTTACTCCTGCAAAAACCAAGGAGCCAACAAACCCAAAATCAGTTTCGTCCTTCTTGAAAGCAGAGAATAAATCTCTTTCAATGACATCCCCCACATTCGCTTTGCTTGCATACAACAGAAGTCGTAGACTTCTCAATAGCACAGCGCTACCCAATGAATTCATTCCCGGATAGAGATAACACTCAGCATAGCTGATAAATCCTCGGTGAGGCAACATATCAAACACAGCGGGGTATTCAGCAATAGCCCAAAGAAAATCCCCCAAGCTCAGCTTTGGGTCAGAACATGTGTCAAACACCTTGTGAGCACAGCCATCCTGATTCTCACAATCAAAGGGAGGGATTCGAATGCAGTACCCATCTTCAATGGGCTTGCAACCAGCATCCCTCTTCCTCAGCCCAACCTGGGACTCAACAGTATCACTATCCGTTTTTACTCGAACATCCTCCAAAGGATACTCGGTCACCAGGTTCTCCGAAAAGGAGACCCTCTTTGGGCTCTTAATCGGACTACCCACAAGAAGGCGAGTTCAGATCTACGCGTCTCCCACAAAGTGTCTATCATCGGAGCTATTGAAGATCCCTTTTCATGACCAACAACATCCATAATCAGTGGGCCATCACCCAAACTTCTAGTACTGGATCCTCTCAATCCAGACTCAACATCACACCCGGTCTTCATCTTATAAGATGACACAGCTCCTCACTAAAATAAGGTCTGTCATTTGGAATCACCGTAACCAGTATTTCCGCAAAGGAAACCTTTTTTGGACTCACCATCGAACTCCAAACCTCCTAAGACTTTGACACACCTCCTGCCCGGTCTTTAACCAGCCCAGTGGTACAACCGCGAGGACGATCCATCGACCTCCTTTCCCCCGATGTGATTTCCTCCACGACCTTCGCGAAAGAAACACTCTTACTGCTCATGATTAAGAACGAAAATAGAATATTTAATAAGAAATATGGTGTATTAGGTGAAAGATTTGAAGAGGAGAGGTGAATTTAGGAAGGCTAATTGTGAAGATCTGATGAAAAATGGTGTAGATTAAGGATGTAGTTTAGAGGCGGCTAGGTTTTTTAGAGAGAAGTTAGAGAGAGGTTAGAGCATATCCGACTCTCATTTTTTTGTGATGTATAGTCCAAAATGAAGTTTCGCTATGATTTATTGGGGCCTCCTTTATTAAAGCTTATTGTGTTTTATGCGAATGTGGCCTGAACTTAGTTTCTGGTGTTCACGCTGCTTGTCATGCCGATGTGAAGAATGTCACCACTGGAGTTGGCATGATGGCTAAGTCCAGATTAAATGCAGGGCGCAAGGTCATTATTGTCAAAGGGCTGGACAGGGAGCTAGTGTGGTTCGGCCTGCGGGTTGAAAGATGTGTAATTCGGGGTGCGGTTTATGGTATGCATTCTTGCAGGTTTAAGATGCAGCTTCTGCTGGGGACACTGGAATGTGAACCAGGGAATTTTTATTTTAATATGGCTGTTTAGTATCTAAACGCTTCTTGCTTAATGTTGACTGTCTATTGACTTTGTATTGACTTGACTTTTATTTGGTCGGTTGTTGATTTCGCGTGGTATGCCCCTAGATTTGTATCTGTTGTTCCTTTTGGTATAAAATTTTAATTAGCAAAAAAAAACTCTACATTCATCCCTATCAGTCACTTGTTACCATTTCTATTATAATTACTCTATGAACCATCATAGCCTAATCATTTATTTCAGATATCGCGTCGTTCCAAAATTAAACCATCCGAAATAAACCTGGACGATTTTTTTTTTATTTCTAACTTTGATTCAGTCCCGACATTTCTACAGTCGTCATTACCTAATTTCTTAGAAAATCACCACTACATTAATGTAGTCCATTGTGGAATCACCCTAGTTTGTCGTTTGCGTAGCGCTTTAACAGCTAATCCTACGGGTTTCCTAATTGTCAGATCAAAATCCTCTAGGAAGACAGAATAATCACTATTCCCTATCCCTAGGGAATACTTACTGAACTTGACGTAAATATTACATGAAGCAGATAAAATTGCAGGGGAGCTTCAAGCATTGCAGCTATGACAGGTTGGTGAGATTATTAATCGTATATCTCTAGTAGAAGACTAGAAGCTTAACGGTTTACTTAATCACTTTCCGACCCTCGTTAATCCATTCACAGGGATACCTTTCAACCTCACGAACCTCCAACCTCATATTCTCTATCTTGTTTGCACAGAAATACACCAAAATAAACTTGCATGTCATTCATCATCATGCCAATTAGCTTATCAATATCAGTACCAATCTACCTTCTGTATTCAGTCATCCCTTATTACCTAATCTCTCCTCTCCCTTTCTAAAATAAAGGAGAGTCTCTTGGGGAATTTGTTCTTGCCTGTCGTAGAGCCTCCTAATGTCGGTAATGTGCTTCAGTCAATATCAGGAATCGAATGTGTACTTAAATGATTCCAATAGTTGCTCATCGCACAATCCTTAGAGGGAACGTAAACTCCTCCATTACATTCTGACCTTCAAGGTCCTTTTTATTCTCATTCTGTTTCCTTTGGTATGAGCATTTGTGGTACTTCTCTATACTTAAAGTGTGCTTCCTCATTGGCCTTTCCTGATTATAATAATTTCTTGCAATCAATGTTTTCTTAATTGATCTATTTCAACTCAGGGTGAAAGCACTCTCCCTTAAATTCTGCTGAATGAGAGAAAAATATCAGTCTTTTCCAAAAGTCATTGCTTCCACCTTTCTGGTGTGAACTTTACTACAGGTACTCCCAATCATTCCTAGGATATTTCCTTACTTAACTCCCTTCTTGGTTTAGGATATCTCAACCTTGATTGGTTCAATCCCTACTTTCTCACTTCAAATGTGCTTCATCTGGCATTATTATTAATCTACATTCCTTACCAAACTTCCATTTTGAAGTTCTGAATATTGTCTTTTTCTTTAAAAGGTTTCTTAGGTCATTCTCATCATTCCTCCTGTATTTTCTGGGTACAGGGTACATCAAAATCTCATTAATCAGTCCTATAACAATTCTGTTTATGTACTTTTTGAGACTCCTTTCAATAAATCCTTAAAGGTTATTGCTACCTTGGTCAATCCAACTTACATCATCTGTATTTACAATGTTTTTATTAGGGGTAATGCTATTCTTTGTGCATCCACCAGGGTTCGTCTTAATCTATGGACATTCTATCCTCAATTCTACTTTCAAGGAATACTTACATCCTGTACTTGGCAATTCAATCATATATCCTTAATAAGGCTTTTCAATCATTCTCATCTTGATAATCTATAGGTAGCCTAATGCTAACCTCTTCTTTCAAACGAATGTCAGTCTATATGACCTTCCAAAAGGCAACATATGTCTATCTGTCTTTCTTACAGAACTTGGTAATGGGAGCAAGGATGTTCTGGAAGATATTGGTCGTGTTATAATCGTAATGATGGTCAGCCGAGGTGTGCTATAAAGTTAGATATCCACAAGGCGTTCGACTCACTTAATTGGAGCTTTATTTTTGTGGTGCTGGAAAGGATGGGTTTTCCCCCTAAATATGTTGATTGGATCAGGGTATGTATCACTTCCACCATGTTCTCAGTGAAACTCAATGGAAGCTTGGAGGGTTTCTTCAAAGGGGAATCGGGTTTGAGGCAGGGCGACCCTTTGTCGCCTTACCTATTTGTAATGGCAATGGAAGTGTTTACTGCATGTTTAAATAAATCAGTTGATGGCACAGATTTAAAGTTTCATTGGAGAACCAAGGAGGTAAACCTGCACCACATCATTTTTGCGGATGATGTCTTCCTCTTCAGTCATGGAAATTCCAACTCTGTCGCTAAGCTGATGGATGGGGTTAACAGCTTCTCTAGGTTCTCAAATTTGATACCTAATCGTGATAAGTCTTTATGTTTCTTCGCTAATGTGGGTTCTAATGCTGTTCAGGACATCTTAGAGGTGACTGGTTTTCAAAAAGGTACTCTCCCTATATCCTACTTGGGTTTGCCTCTCATAACTGGTAAACTTAATAGCAGGGAATGCACTGCCTTGGTAGCTAAATTGTGCAGACGGATTGAAAGCTGGATGGCTCGTTTTCTCAACTTTGCTGGTCGTCTCTTGCTTATTAAAGTAGTAATGGCTAGTATTGTTGGCTACTGGTGTATGTATATCTTTCTCCCAAAGGCTGTCCTTAAGAAGATTAATAGCTTGTTCTTCAAGTTTCTTTGGGGGGGATTCTACAAGGACTCGGGAAAATGCCATTACAAAGTAAAATGGGAGGATTGATGTAAGCCTAAAGTCGAGGGTGGGTTGGGGATTAAAAATGTATTTGAATGGAACCAAGTTGCTATTCTGCATCAGCTATGGCGCCTGCTCCAACCCAACTCTGATTCTCTCTGGATTGCCTGGTTCCACAGAGTTCTACTTCGAAGGAAAGCATTCTGGACAGCAGCAATGCCATATAGATGCTGCTGGATTGCTAGGAAAATCTTTAATGCTAGATCTCAAGCTCTGTCTTATGTTACATATAATGTTGGAGTTGCATCTGGGTTTCTCTTTTGGCATGACCCTTGGGCCAACAAGAAGCCTTTAGCTCTCATTTCTCCCTCGGTGATTTCGAATGCAGAATCGACTAGTATGGCTCTTATCAACTCCTATCAGCAGAATGGGGCTTGGAGGCTTCCAAATTCAAATCACATGGATGTTTGGGAGGTTAGAAGAAGGGCATCTCAAACTCAAGTCCATAGATATGATAAGATCACTTGGGATGGACTTCAGCCAAACATGATTAAACTGTCATCAATTTGGGCATCCATTTGTGATTCTGGGCAGGGGGTCGATTGGGCTGGCCTGGTTTGGAGCTCTTTCAACATTCCGAAATGTTCCTTCATTTCGTGGCTAGCTATCAAGAATAGACTTCTTACAAAAGACCGTATGATAACATTTGGCATGAGGGTTGATCCAATGTGTGTCCTATGCAGCACAGACAGGGAGTCTATAGGCCATCTGTTTACTACTTGTCCGTACTTCAACCTCCTAAGTAAGGTGGTGCCGTTCCGGCTTAATGATGACTGGGTAAGGTGGCATCAGGGTAAACAAAATGAGAGTCGTAAAATAACCCTAATGAGAGTCGCCTTCTCCCTCTAGCAACTTTCCCAGCCGCCACTAAATTCTACCCTTAATCCACACCATTTCTCCATCAGATCTTCAACCAAGCCTTCCTAATTTCACCTTCCCCTTCTAATCTCCCACCTAAACACAATATTTCTTATTTATTACTATTTGTTTGAATATGTGCTTTTCGTTGGTTTCTCTAGGTTGGGAAATCGATTTGGTCGGGTTTTCAGTGGACATGTCCGATGAATTCGGGGAATTAATGATGCTGAAGTCCTTTCCGGACTTCGATGCTTCTGGGCTTCTGGGCTCAGGGGCGGGGATACTGGGCTTCGGGTTCCAAGCCTCTCAGAGAAATCTCACTACTTTTGAAGTGGCTAATGTCGGGTTCTTGTATGGAAATCCGGTTGCTTTTTTGGGGGTTTACCTCCAATTGGATTGTTCGGAGGATGTCGTTGTGCTCTCTGAAAATAATGACGTTGACTCATTAAATGAGTATGATAGCTTTGCTATACACAATGGGTCTGTTTTTTTCAGACCTGTTAGACATGTGAATGTAGTGTCTGTATTGCCGATTGGGTTTGCTCGAAGCGGGTTCTGTCCATATGAACGGCAGCGATTTGTCTCATGGATTTATCTATGCAGCTGGGTTGACATAGTGAGTGGGAGGAAACACAGATGTATTGCTGGGCACAGGTTCACAGGTGTCGGGGTTTATCAGAGGAATGTGGATGAGGACCTCAATGTGTTTGGCAAAAGGTCACAAAGGTGTGATTCATTGGTATTGTCGACGAATGTCATCCTTCTAATTAAGGATGCATATGCGATGTCTGGGAGGAAACTTTCTAGTGACGATTTTTGTATGATTTTGAAGTTAAGAGATTTGTCTTTGGCCGGGTGCTCTGTTGAAGAGTTGGCGATTTCATATCCGCGAAGTCAGATGGAGTATGGGGATTCTGACATGCTTATGTGGAATTTGAAAGTGACCAATCTCTATGATTGGTATATTCTTAGTTGCCATGTCCCGAAGTGGATTTCGATTAAATATGAGGCTGCTAACCACTATTTCTTGGTGGGCTGGTACATGCGATTGCACTATGTGCCTGTTTATGGTATTAAAGGGGATAACAATCTGTACGGTGAAGAGATTCGACGATGGGTGTTTCACCAGCTGATGACTTTGGCTAGAAGAAATGCTATTCTCTTTGTTATTACGGAGAGAGTTGTAAATTGTGTCTCCTCGGATGGACCAATCCAAGTGCTTGGTATTAGCCTTGTCCTATTGTCTATAGGATTATTGGAGGCGATTGTAGATGCTGGCTGTCAAGATGTTTGGTCTGCTCATTCTCAGATGACCTTGATCATTTCTTTGAAGGATAATGGGATTGTTATTGCTTCCATTAGGTTGAATCTTCGACCTGTGATGTGGCTGCCCAAGGTCCTGGGGATCTTCGGAGCAATTGCAAGGGATCTTCTGCTGATGTTTGTGTTTGGGTTAAGTTTAGTGGAGTGCGACGGGATATGGTTTTCTCGGAACCACTGGTTTGAGATATGTGGTGTAAGGCCCGTAGTGTGGAATGTTGTTCCTGGTCGTGACAAGGGTAGAGATGCAAAGGAGGATAGCGATATAGGGGATTTGTCCCTTGATATTGACCATCACGCGGTTGTTGATATTAGACCTCAGAGTGCATCCAAGCCCTTTGGGCTGGTTGAGATCCTTAAAAGAGTTATGAAAATGATTAGGATCAGGGTATTTGCTTGCTTGGATGCTAGCTCTCAGAGCAAAATTGATGGTCGAATGGTTAGCTCCCATGAGGGTATTTGTGAACTCTATTCAGAAAATGCAATTTATGGAAGTTGTGTGCATAATGCCTCTCTCACGTTTTTATGTGTGAGATTGAATGATGGAATGTTGTTCTGGAAGACAAGTCGCTTTGTGCTAGAATGTTTCAATTTTTATGGAACGTTGCGAATGAACACTGGCAACTACATTGCTTATGGGGTGTTGCGTTTTGCGAGCTGGGGCTACTTTAGTATTGTCACCTGGGTAGGACAGGGCATGTTGAGATTTGCTAAAAAGGGTCTGGAGGTTACATGTATGGTTTTCAAAGGAGCAGGGATCCGGAGCAGGTGTGGATCAGCGAGGGTGTGCACTTCCCTCAGGAGATTGCTGTTGTTAAGTCTTGTTGCGATATTCGGACAAGTACTGAAAAGGAAGTGCCGTGGGGTTTTTTGCCTCTTATGTACTTTGGCTACTATCTTGGACACATGGGATGTCCTGCTATTCTTCTGGTCTATGCTGCTTCTCATTATGGGCTTTGTGAGACATGTGCCTAGTCTCAAGTTTAGTTAAGGCGCCAGAATAATTTTTAGCTTAATTTCGTTGTTATGTTGACTGCTAGTTTATCTAGCTTTGTTGCTGTTTTTTCCTTGGTGTTCCGTTAGGCGGATGTATTATTTATCGCGGGGTATGCCCCTAGAGATGTAATCATTTTCCTATGGTATAAAAAATTAATTAGCAAAAAAAAAAAAAAAGGTGGCAGCAGGGTGACTTCTTTCATACCTCCCTGTCAGAGCAGAAGAAGGTTATTGCAGGGGTGTACTTAACAACATGCATATATAGTGTATGGAAGGAGCGTAATTTTAGAATCCACAATGCAGGTCCAGGACAAGCGACGCAGGTGCTTAGTCTTAAGGTCAAGTGCCTTATTAGAGAGAAGCTGTTTTCTTGTTCTTCATTCCAAAAGTAGGTTCGAAAGGACCCATCCCTTGTTCTTCTGCTTTACTGATAGGCCTAGTATCTAGTTAAACTTGGTTGGTCATGTCGACCCTTTCTAGGTGTATTTTGTAGATGTTGTGTTGGGGTATGCCCCAGATTCTCATGTAGCTCCATTTGGTGATATAAAATTTTTTAACTTAGCAAAAAAAAAAAAAAAAGATATTGGTCGTGTTCAACGTGATACTCTTAGTGCCTAATGCTCCTCTTGAGGACACCAAGTTTCAGATAACATTTATGCATCATACTGCACCATCTTTGACAATCTTCGTAACTCTTCATTGGTCACTATCCTCAATCCTAATACATTCATGTTATATATAAAATCCCTCATCCTGTATCTCAATTCATTTTATATCAAAAGTCCTCGCGGTTGGTGTTTAGTTAGAAGCAACCCCGCTTTGTCCTTTCATTGCTGGTTTAGTCACCTGCCAATCCCTTGTGACTTGGCCTCCACTGGCCACACTAAAATATGTGAGTTTAGGGGTTGGCTAATAGCATTACTTTTCTAGCAATTGCCGGCATAGTGCCTTCTTCTTTGATACCTTTTGATCTTTTCAAAAAAAAATTTTTTTGCTAATTAATTTTTTATACCATAGGAAAATGATTACATCTCTAGGGGCATACCCCGCGATAAATAATACATCTGCCTAACGGAACAACATGGAAAAAACAACAATAAAGCTAGATAAAACTAGCAGTCAACATAACAAGATAAAACTAGAAAACTAATTTAAACAAATTAAATAAAATCTATGCCTAGATCATGAACTAAGAGCAACATCATATCCAAACCAGCCTTGATCTTCATGCGAACAAGCATCATGCGAATATCCACTTGCAACAAAAAGGACCCTCCCCCAAACATGATACACCAGCATTCCTGTCTGAAGTTATCACTAACAGCAGAATGGTCCCATCTCCCAGCGTCCTCCTTTCGCATGAAACTGTACGTCATCAACATCACACTAATGTTTCGAAGAAGCGAAACATCAACAATCCTAAGCAAAAGCTTCCTCCTTGGTTTCCCTGCATGAGTACCAAAGTACCCTACAAAAGCAGCGAGTCTATTAGCAGAATCAAGGCAAACAGTTAAGTTCCCGAGCAGGAAACTTCCCATGTTATCAACATTCTCAGCTATAGAACTGCACTTCTTCACATAGGTATCTAAAGCATCCTCCACCCATAAAGGGTCTTCAACCAATCCCTTCATCTCAAGGACATCATAACAAGCAAATAACCATGTTGCAATGCGCATTGCACACACTCTGTGAACATCCAGCTCTACACCTTGCTCCATCGCGCCCTCACCATTCAATGTCAAGTAATAACTACAATAACAACAATTAAAATAAGTGTAACCCCCTGGTTCACACCCAAGTATCCTAAGCATACGCCTCAACATCCTTTCTGTCCCTTCCAGAACACAACCGCTACTCCTTAAATACTCAAAGGCTTCATCAATGTCCTTCCCATTCAGCTTGTGACCCACCTCCTCATCCATAACCAACTTCTTATTGACCTGACTATCATTAACAATAGTCACTTCTTGATCAATAATAACCTGGACATTATCCTTCCACTTCACTGATTTCTTCACAGGTTTGACAACCTCCACATTAAGTGTAGACTTCCTAAGGCAAGCCTTTCGGCAAACCACTAGATTCTCTCTAGGCCAGTCATTTTCACCCAAAATTGGAAAGTCAATTCCCTCATCCACCAAAGAGGAATTGACTCCCAAATCCACATTAGCACTAACAGAAATGTCAGTTGCTTCCGATGAATCGGACATTTCATTATTGAAATCTTTAATTTCAACAACCAATCGTTAAAAGTAACTTTCTTCTTGGAGTAGTAGATCTTACCTTCAATCGAGCTACACGTCCTAGAAGCAATCCCAGTTGTGAGAGTGAAGGCCCTCCCCGACACCTCCAGCCCATCTTTGAGACCAGAAGCACCAAACTCCGTACACTCCGTCTCAAACTTTAATCTCTTAGCCACCTGAAACAAGGGCTTAATCTTCTCCCTTCCAGGAGAGGAGCCACTCTGTGTACACACCCTGAGCACACCCTTCGGATTATCCTCCAAAGGATACACAGTCACAAGGTTCTCCGAAAAGGAGACCCTCTTTGGACTCCTAATCGGATTACCCACCGGATGGCAAACTTCAAATCCTCGCGCACGGGGAGGAATCACGGTCACTAGGTTCTCCGAAAAAGAAACCTTCTTCATTAAACTAATAATTATATAATAAATATATAAAGAAATATGGTGTTTGAGGTGAAAGATTAGAAGAGGAAGGTGAATTTGGGAAGGCTAAAGAGCAGATTTGATGAAGAAATGGTTTAGATTAAGGTTTGAATTTGGTGGCGGCTAGGTTTTTTAGAGAGAGGTTAGAGAGAAGGTAGAGCAAATACGACTCTCATTTTTTGATCTTTTCAAAACTTTACTCCATATAAGTCTCAATTGACTTCTCTGTACCATCTCCGGTCACCTTCCTTTACTTTTATCTTTTCAACTATTCTTATTAATTCCATGTGCTACAAAAGTTTACACTCTTGGCATAACATCCTTTTCATTTAAGTTAATCCCGGAATTCCTCAGTCCGGCTTGTTTCTTAATTACATTTCCCTTTTTCCGTCAAATCTCAACTTCCTAATTTTATCTTTATAATCAATCGTAATAATCGGGGTCTGTCTACCAGCCCGTATAGCGGCTACCTTAACCAATCCATAGGGTTCGCTCCAATTTCCACTCTCTTTAGTGTCGTATTCCGATAATCACAAAGACAAGGTCTGCCAAAATTCGTCGAATTCCTTTCCAGAATTAGGGAAATTTTAGTCAATCTATCCACCCACTAGTAACACTAAGAAGATCCAGGTGCATAATGAGAGTCGTATGCTCTAGCTTCTCTCTAACCTCTCTCTAAAAAAAAAAACCTAGCCGCCACCAAATTCAAACCTTAATCTAAACCATTTCTTCATCAAATCTGCTCTTTAGCCTTCCCAAATTCACCTTCCTCTTCTAATCTTTCACCTCAAACACCATATTTCTTTATATATTTATTATATAATTATTAGTTTAATGAAGAAAGTTTCTTTTTCAGAGAACCTAGTGACCGTGATTCCTCCCCGTTCGCGAGGATTTGTAGTTTGCCATCCGGTGGGTAATCCGATTAGGAGTCCAAAGAAGGTCTCCTTTTCGGAGAACCTTGTGACTGTGTATCCTTTGGAGGATAAGAGATTAAAGTTTGAGACGGAGTGTATGGAGTTTGGTGCTTCTGGTCTCATAGATGGGCTGGAGGTGTCGGGGAGGGCCTTCACTCCCACAACTGGGATTGCTTCTAGGACGTGTAGCTCGTTTGAAGGTAAGATCTACTACTCCAAGAAGAAAGTTACTTTTAACGATTTGGTTGTTGAAATTAAAGATTTCAATAATGAAATGTCCGATTCATCGGAAGCAACTGACATTTCTATTAGTGCTAATGTGGATTTGGGAGTTAATTCCTCTTTGGTGGATGAGGGAATTGATTTTCCAATTTTGGGTGAAAATGACTGGCCTAGAGAGAATCTAGAGGTTTGCCGAAAGGCTTGCCTTAGGAAGTCTACGCTTAATGTGGAGGTTGTCAAACCTGTGAAGAAATCAGTGAAGTGGAAGGATAATGTCCAGGTTATTATTGATCAAGAAGTGGCTATTGTTAATGATAGTCAGGTCAATAAGAAGTTGGTTATGGATGAGGAGGTGGGTCACAAGCTGAATGGAAAGGACATTGATGAAGCCTTTGAGTATTTAAGGAGTAGCGGTTGTGTTCGGGAAGGGATAGAAAGGATGTTGAGGCGTATGCTTAGGATACTTGGGTGTGAACCAGGGGGTTACACTTATTTTAATTGTTGTTATTGTAGTTATTACTTGACAATGAATGGTGAGGGCGCTTTGGAGCAAGGTGTAGAGCTGGATGTTCACAGAGTGTGTGCAATGCGCATTGCAACATGGTTATTTGCTTGTTATGATGTCCTTGAGATGAAGGGATTGGTTGAAGACCCTTTATGGGTGGAGGATGCTTTAGTTACCTATGTGAAGAAGTGTAGTTCTAGTTATGACGTCCTAGTGATGGACTTTGTTGTATCCCCGGTTTGGGTGAATTGGAATCATGGAAATGCAGAAGGGAAATGGTTTCTTTGGTGTTTGGTTTTGAGGCACGCAGTCAAAAGCAGGGAACAGTACATGTGGGGGTCCATTTTTGGGACTGGCTTAGACATGGTGACTATGAATGCTCTAGAGGATGTTATCTGCTTTTTCTGGGCTGTTGATCTTCGATCGTGCCATTTATTCACTTATGGAGAAGTATTTAACTTCCTTGTTGTTGTTGTTGGCCAAAGTCGCCTGTTCGATTTTTGGCATCTCAGAAGTAGAGCTGATGTTGCGTATTATGTTGATGGGTTTTTTAGCATGAACAATGTTGCTAGTGTTGGTCATAAAGTGGCAAGTGATATTTATGAAGATTGTGTGGAAGCTGTTAGCCTTTTGGTTGTTGCCAGCGGGACAACTTTGGTATTGAAAATTATCGATTGTCCACCTTGGTGGAATAGGTTTTTCGGCAACTTGTGTTGCCTTGTTGTTGTCCTGTTGTTTTGTGACATAGGCAGGAAGCTATGGGAGAAGCATCTGCTTAGGATTTCGAAGTGCGGTCCAGGAGGTCACACTTTATATGATAGAGGCTAACAGGCGTGTTTAAGATGGTTTTTAATTAGTTTTATGTTGGCTAGGTTTCTAGCTATTCTGCTTGGACTATTTTTGTCTATAATGGTTATTTGTTGATTTCGCGGGGTATGCCCCTAGAAATGTATCCGTTGTTCCTTTTGGTATAAAATTTTTAATTAGCAAAAAAAAAAAACACTAAGAAGATCCATTTCGATACTCGAAGAATATTTCTAGGAACATCCAAGCGGGTGGAACCATAAACAGTTATAATAACGAAATGCTTGACATAAAGTTGGGAGTTTAATCATTGGAAAAAAAACCAAATATATATATCTCCCCTAGAAGGGAAATCAAAAGTTTCAAACTAAAACATGCCACATCTTCCCAATACATATCCGTCCTAATAGTCGATACTATTTCAAAAGGAACACTATCGTCGAAGTTAGTCGTTCCACTAAATTGGCACTACCAAGGCCATCCGAATCTGGTGAACCGTGTTGTCCAAATATATTCAAAATTACATTATCGTGCTGCCTAAGCACAGTGCCTAACCTTGTATGAGATGCATCATAAAATATTGCAAAATTCTTCTTCTTCCATTTAGGCGACGCTAGCGCTGGGTCGTCACCAATTTCTTTTTTCTTTTTGCTAATTTAAATTTTATACCAACAAAGGAACAACTAATACAAATCTAGGGGCATACCCCGCGAAATCAACATTTTAAACATTACAAAATCATAATAACAATAAGTCACCTTACTGTCAACAAAACTACCAGAAAAAACTAGAGAGCTTGCTTAAACCTATGCCTACATCGCACGATAAGAGCAGCCTGGTGCAAACCCCCTCTGGACTTAGTCCCCTAGAAACCGAGTTCGCAAAACGAAGGCATATAAGAACTACCTGGCGAACTCGTCCTTTGTTGGTTGCATTAAATCTCAAACACCTTGGCTGGTCAGTTTGGTTCCCGAGCAAGAAGCCTCCCCTCTAACCAAAGCAATTCATATTCGCCCACTGAAACGGGGGGCTAGAAATAGGACTCCATACAGGCCTCGTAGAGCTACCCAAGAGGTTCCCCTCATTAGTGAACACATGGAGAAGACATTTACCATTCAGCATGAACATCTGGTAGCAGCAGCCCCATGGTGCATTGCACTTCTCATAAGAGCTAACCAGCTCTAAAGCAAGCATAACCAACAGCACCTGAGACTGTTCAGGTGTACAGCCTTGTAGACCTGTAGGATTTGCGACCAAGCTGCACAACAGTCTTTGCCATAACTTCAACAAATACCCAGCAGTACTTTCACTTTGTAATAGCCGAACTAGCATAAGATCAGTCAACAGCCGTGGCTGTTTATTCCACCTGCTAACATCATGATTCGTTTCTTCACAAGGGTTCCACCAGACCCTTATAATAGTGGCAACAGCCACAACTATAAAGTTCAGGGCACCCTTCAACACAAACTGTGCAGGATTTAACAACCTAACACAGCAAACCTTTCGTTCCAGGCCATTCTGTTTCAAAAGAACCCAGCTCCTGGACAAAACCATTCCTTGGAACAACTGTATTCCATAATTACCTAATATTTCAGACAATTCGTCGAACAGCTGGCACACTTCGACGGCTTCATTCAAATAAAATCGAGTCATCAACATCACCTTAACTACAAGAAAATGAAGTGAAAGCACAAAAGGTGGTGGTTGAACAAAAGGAAGTAGCTCTAGGAGAGGAGGTGAGTCACATGAGGGCTGCAAATGGGGGTGAGAATATCCAAAGCCCTAAGGTAGATAATATAGAAGAGGAAGTAGATAAGGGGTGGACGGAGGTTCGATCGAAGAGGAAACCAGTGGCATCACCAAGCATATCTCCAGATGCTTCCACACCCCAGCAGTTTCAGAACATTGTGGTTGATGAGATAGCAATGAAGCATGGCTCTCGAACTCCAAAGCCATATAAGAAAGTTAAAAGAGGGGGAAGGGGGGGTCGTACCCCCTCCTCTAGGTCATAATATCTCTTATGACTATTTTTTGTTCCTACAACGTTAGAGGCCTCAATAATAAAGTTGGTTTTATCAGGGACTTTATTTCAAATAACAAATTGTCCCTGATAGGTCTCTTGGAAACTCATGTCCAAACTGACATTGCTAGGATTATCTCCCGGACTCTAAATCCACGGTTTCAGTGGTGTTTTAATTATGATCATCATCTGGGAGGCCGTATTTGGCTGGGGTGGAACCCCTCTATTTGGAATGTTTTGGTTATTGCTTCTTCTAGTCAGCATATCACATGCTCTGTCACCCTTATTGAGAGTAACACAAACTTTGTTATCTCGTTTGTATACGGTTTTAATGAAGCGATTGATCACAGGCCATTATGGAATGATTTGGCAGGCATAGCGAATGGTTTGAATGATGCGGCCTGGGTCCTATGTGGTGATTTCAACTCTTGCATTAGCATTGATGAAAAGCAGGGAGGAGTCCTAGACTGGACTACTAGAATGGATGAGTTCAAACAGTTTTTGCTTGCAAATGGTCTCACTGATCTTCGGTATTCGGGCCACTTCTTCACTTGGTGGGATAGCAATACTACGCAGCCGAAGTTCAGAAAGTTGGACCGAGTGTTAGTCAACACAAATTGGCATTCCTTGTTCCCTTGCTCCTCTATGGAATTCATCTCTCGGGGTTTATCTGATCATTGCCCTGCTATCACTTCGCTTGGAACTAGTTTCTCCTCTGGGGTGAAGCCCTTCCAATTTTTAATCACCTCATTGAGAATCCAGATTTTTTGGAAACTGTGGCGAAAGCTTGGTCTGTGGAGGTAGAGGGAAACCCTTGGTTTATTTTGACCTCTAAGCTCAAAAATGTTAAGTTGGCTCTTAAGGGCCTAAACAAAAGGGTGGGGGACATCCACCAGTTAGTGATTTTATCTCGGGATGCTCTATCTCAGTTTCAGAGTGAAATGCCTGCAAACCCCACTGCTGCATATTTTGAAGAAGAAAAGGAGTTTATTGAGAACTATTCAGCAGCCTTAAGATTAGAGGAGCAGTTTTTAAAGCAGAAATCCAGGATTCAGTGGTTAAAACTTGGAGATGGCAATAGTAAGTTTTTCTATAACTCATGCAGAGGGAACTGGAATACTCACATAACTCCTCCTTGAATGAGAGTCTAGAGAGAGAAACTCCTCCTTCTCTCTAGAAACCCTCTTGTTGCAACCTTTATTCTTACACAATTTCCCATCAGATCTGCAATCCCAACCCGCACTAATCCATATTTCCTCCATATTCTCTCACCCATACACTAAATTTCTTCTTTTTTTTGTTTTCTTGGTTACCTGTATGGATCGAAAGAAGGTTTCCTTCTCGGATGGATCTCCATCGGAGATGGGTACTTTTCACTGTTCCTCTGAGAAGGCCAATGTTTTGCGGCCTTTGTCGACGATGACTCGGAATGGGTTGGCACCGAGTATGAGCCCGAAAAGGGTCTCCTTTTCGGAGAATCTTGTGACGGTGATTCCTTCTGACAACACTAAAGGAAGTGTGGTAGGGAGGGAAAATCGGAATGAATATGTTGATCCATTTGGGATTGCCTCTAGAACCAAAAGTGCGAATAAAGCTATTTGGAGGCTAAATGATGGGGTTCAGCCTAAAATGAACCAAAACGGACTGTCAATGGTGTCGCCGGAAGAAAGTTCTAAAAAGCCGGTGAAGGGTTTGAGGCCGAATCTGTCCCTGAAGAAAGTCTCCTTTGCAGAGATTTTGGAGTCGGAGATTCTTCCAGGTAGGACTCAAGCTTCTGGGTGCACTGAGACGCCTAAGCACTTGGCTGGTGGAGTCAGAGCCAAGCGGAGGAAATTCAGCACTGGGGATAAGCCTGAGCCTGCTATGACTGGGATTGCCTCCAAGACTCGGAGTTCTGGCAACTCTCAAACGGAAGAGGCTGTCGATGCTGGCGCAATGAGTCAGGCTAATGGGGTTGATCGTTCCAGTCAATTGTTAAGTAGGGAAAAGATTGTAGAGAAGGCGGATAAGACCCCTCACTCTGTTTTGTGTTCTAAGGAGGGAGGGGGAAGTTCAGGGGCAAAGAATGACTATATTTCTGAGATTAGTACGGTTGAATACCAGGACGGTGTTCGGGAGCTACTGATTGAGACTCTGTTTCATGTTGAGAAGCTAAAAAACCATATTCGAATGAACGGGTTTTGTGTTCCAAAAGTGGCGGATTTTGTGGAGATCAGTGGGGGTGACCCCTTTCGAGACTCTTCTGGAAAGTTTTATTGTGGGACAACAAAGGAGCTTGCAATATCGGTTAGCTGCGCTCTGCAACTGCAGGATTTTATTCAAAGCAACGGGCTGGGTGCTTCACTCTCTCCATTGGAAGGTCAATCTAGGCCGGACCAGGAGGTCATGCTTCAAGGAGAGGCCTCTCAGGCCGTTGGTTCTAGGGGAAGTAAGTCGGATAGTCCGGCTGAAGGTGCCTGCGCTGAGAAGTTAGGAGATCATGCTCCTATGCCAAATCATGCCGTAGAAATCCAACATGCATCTGATGGGAAAGCAAAAGTTCGGCTGAAGAAATCGGAGATTCGTAAGTGGCGTGCTGGGAGGGGAGGCCACTCCCGTGTCCCATGATCATTTGTTTAACCGCTAGTCCTTGGTACTAGTCTTTGTTTTAGACTTTATGTTGTTGTTTATGTTGTTGTTCTGTCTGAACTAATTTGGGCTGTAATGCCTAATCGTTGATATCGCGGGGTATGCCCCTAGATTTGTATTGTGGTTCCTTCTTGGTATAAAAAATTTAATTAGCAAAAAAAAAAAGGGAACTGGAATACTAATAAGATTATTTCTCTTCGGGACTCGGAGGGATTTTCCCACTCTTCGCATGCCGATATGGCTAAAGTGGCGACGGATTTCTATAAATACATTTTGGGGAAAAAGTCTGAGGTAGCTGAATTTCCAAATGGCATCCCTCTTCCCTCTCTCTTAGATTCCCAGATCAATCATGTGGCTGCCCCTTTCTCTGAAAGTGAAGTGCTGAGCACCCTAAAAAAATGGCAAAGAACAAAAGTCCTGGACCGGATGGGTTCACTGTTGAATTCTACTTGGCTGTTTGGCATGTGGTGGGAAACGATGTGACAAAAGGTATTATGTATTTCTTTAATACCCTACACTTGCCTAGAGTAATAAATGCTGCTACTATCTGCCTAGTTCCTAAGCAGGCTAACCCATCTGAAATGCAACACTTTAGGCCCATATCTTGTTATAACGTACTGTATAAATGCATTTCCTCTATGCTGGCCAAGAGGCTTAAAGCTGTTCTTCCATTCATCATATCTCCGGTGCAGTCTGCTTTTGTAGCAAAGAGATCCATTGGTGACAATATCTTTCTTGCTCAAGCTTTATGCAAAGACTATAATGGCAACTCAGGTCAACCCCGCTGTGCTATAAAGTTGGACATCCATAAGGCCTTTGATTCCCTAAACTGGAAGTTCCTGTTTAAGATTCTGGAAAGAATGAGATTTCCCCACCAGTTCATCAAGTGGCTGGAGAAATGCATAACCTCCACAATGTTCTCTGTAAAGTTAAATGGCAGTCTCGAAGGTTTTTTCAAAGGTGAGTCTGGACTGAGGCAGGGCGACCCCCTATCCCCTTATCTGTTTGTGATAGCCATGGAGGCTCTCTCAGCTTGTCTGGGTAAGGTGACCAGGGATCCTAATTTTAAATTCCATTGGAGAACAAAGGAGGTAAACCTGAACCATATTATTTTTGCTCATGATGTGTTCCTGTTTAGTCATGGTGATCTTAGGTCAGTCTCAGCTCAAGCCTAATCTTTCAAAGACTACTTGTTTCTTTGCCAATGTTAGACAGGAAGTTGTTGATGATATTCTTGCTTATTCGGGGTTCCAAAGAGGTCATATGCCTATCACCTACTTGGGTTTACCTCTCATTACGGGCAAGCTAAGCAAAAATGATTGCCAGACTCTGATCACCAGACTGTGTAGCAAATTGGAGCTGTGGACAGCTAGATTTCTAAATTTTGAAGGCCGCCTACAACTGATCAAAGCTATTTTGGTCAGTATTGTGGGTTATTGGAGTATGTTCTTATTTCTTCCTAAAGGAATTCTTAAGAAGATTAATGCTCTTTTCTTCAAGTTCCTTTGGGGAGGATTCTACAAGCCAGATGGGAAATGTCAGTATAAAGTAGGGTGGGAGGAATGCTGTAAACCAAAAGCGGAAGGTGGTCTTGGGATTCGAAACTTATTTGAATGGAATGATGCTGCCATTCTCTATCAGCTGTGGCGTATCCGCCCACCTCTAGCTCTCTCTGGATAGCATGGTTCCATAAAGTCCTGCTGTGGAAGAAGGAATTCTGGACTACCTCAATGCCATATCGCTGTTGTTGGATTGTAAGGAAATTATTCAAGGCTAGGAAGCTGGCCTTACAGCACTTGCACTACAATATAGGAGAGAACTCTGGCTTTCTCTTCTGGCATGATCCCTGGGTCCAAAAGAAGCCTCTGTTGGCCATCTCCCCCTCCATTATTTCTACAGCCGAGTCCACAAGTTCAGTAAGTATCAACGTCTACCTTAGAAATGGGACTTGGGATTTGCCATCTTCGAACCATAACGATGTCATTGAAATTAGACGGGCGGTTCAGCAAGTCCAGATTCATAAATCTGATTCCATTACTTGGGATGGAATGTCAGCAAAGAATGTTAAATTATCTTCTATTTGGTCTTCCATTCGGGGTACTGGAAATCAAGTCCAGTGGTTGGATATGGTATGGGGGAAATTCAATATCCCGAAATGCTCGTTTGTAACTTGGTTGGCCATAAAGAATAGGCTCCTCACGAAGGATAGAATGCTCTTGTTTGGAATGCAGGTAGACCCAAAATGTGTCCTATGTGGGGTGGATGATGAGACGGCCAGTCACATTTTCACGGACTGCCCGTTTTTCGATCTAATTAGCAGGTCCATGCCAATGCGCTTCACTCGGAATTGGTCCAACTGTCAACTAGGCAACTGTGTTAGTAGACAGTTGGGGGCAAAGGAGCAAACAATTGCTCAATTGTTTTTCAGCACAACTATCTATCATGTCTGGAAGGAACGTAACTATCGTATGCACAACTCTGGTCCTGGCAATCCAACCTCTGTTGTTAGTAGTGAGATCAGGCGCATGGTGCGCGAGAAATTGTTCTCCTATAGCCTGTTTAAGATTTGGGTTCGGAAAGACCCGACCATCATCTTATTTACCATGTAAAAGAATAGGTCTGGTACATCCGGGTAGTGTTGAGTAGGGTTTACCTTCTTATTCTTTGTATCATGTTATGTTGTTGATGTAATGTTTGGATGTTGATTTGCGGGGTATGCCCCTAGATTTGTATCAGTTGTTCCTTTGGTATAAAATTTAATTAGCAAAAAAAAAAAAAAAAGTTTCTCGCAAATTTGATCAGGAATTATAATAAGCCCTCTGCAGTTGCAAATTACCTCAAAGCCACATTTCGATTTAACGAAAACATTTATGCTAGACATTTCATCAAACAGTCTGAGCTCATCATCAGTTGGGGGCCCTCTGTACCTCAAGCCCAATGAGCCCCTCGACCCCTTGAAGGAGCCCTCTTGGATCGCGTCCCTAGTGACCCCGATTTGGATCTTACCAACATCGAAGACACCATTAACAAACATAACATCGCTGTTATCACTTACCCCGTCCAAACTTCTATTACTGATTCTACTCATACCAGACTCAACATCGCATCCGGACTTCATCCTCTTCGACAGCAACCCCTCATCATGAGTATCATTGGGAATCACTGTAACCAATTTTTCTGTAAAAGTTACCTTTTTTGGACTCATACTCAACATCAAATCCTCCTGGGGTTTTGACACAACTCGAAACTGGTTCTTAACCAGTCCAGTGGTACAATCAAGAGGACGATCCATAGATCTCCAATCCTCCAAAGGGATCACCGAAACAAGGTTCTCCGAGAAGGAAACCCTTTTCGAACTCATAATTGAACTAAGAAAAAAGAAATATGGTGATAAAGGTGGGAGATAAGAAGGAGGAGGTGGATTTAGGAAGGGAAAGTATAGATCTAATGAAGAAAATGTTTTGATTTAGCTGAAAAAGGGGGCGGCTGCAAAGGAAATCTAGAGAGGAGGAGTTTCTCTCTCTAGACTCTCATTCAGGGAATGAATTTTGACCCTTGAAACTCAATAAAAGTTCTGGACTCGTTGGTCGTCACCAATTTCATCTTTAGCTCCAGGAAGATTTTCTCCCATTTTTCTTCCTATTCGACTTCTTAGTCCTTTGTTGGTGTGGTTGACTTTTCCCAATTGAGACTACCTTTAAATCGGCAAGGTTCACCAACACTACTCACTATTGATCGCATATCCTAATAACTGAACTTCATTTTGCTAGACTCATACTTCAAGAACTTGGCATACACTCGTTCCTTTAGGTTTCATCTAAAAACACTCTCAATTACCTTTTAACCACTGATCGCTTTACTTGATCCATTTACGATTCAGTGTCGGAATAACTTAAGATAACTACATTAATCCATTCAAGCAAAAGAAAGAATTTACTATTCCTCTGAATCCCATCATACCATTACTTTCCAATGTCTTTATTTTCTAAGCTGGTCCATTCATAAAATGAACATTTCCCTGAATTGAACCACCTCATCAATTCTCAAGTTGACTTTATAAATTATAACCTATGAAATCTGCCTTCTCATGGTGAATTACTATTGACAATATTCAAACTTAACCCATGTATCAGATGATATGACACTTCTTGCCTCTATCTCAATTGTTCCTGGGACTCTACTTCCGAACATATATCGATGTCTTTGATAATCATGCCTCATTCTTAGTCTTTTTCCCTAAATCTAGAAGTCTCTAAGGATCCTTATCTTACCCCATATAAGATCTCAAGTAATTCCTCAAATCCATCTTACTTGTTGGTACTTCATCTGGTAGTCCAGCTATGAATCCAATATACCTCTTTAATTCTCTTAATAACATGTCTGTTCTTTACGCTCACTTCTCTGAGCACTATTCCTTAACTCTTACACTTGACTTGAGTCCAAAGTAAATAAGTAGCATGCTGTGAGCCAGCAATAATATCCACTCACACACACAACAGTTATAGTCCCAGAGATGAAATTGAAATAAGTCTCGAATTATACGATCCACGAATAAAAGTTATTACAGACCAAAAGGGGTGCAACATATGTAGTAACACCCCCAGATCCGGGATCAGGGATCTGGTCATTCCGGCCTCAATTTCAATCCACAAAACCAACATAAATTAAATTACAACCTTGTGACCCAAAACAACAACAAAACACACCCATTTATTATTAATCGCAAGATTGAGTTCTTACAACCCAAAAGGTTTACAATTAACCAATACTTCTTTGCCATCCATTTGCATATGCCATATAATAAATACATTTGATACTCAAATGCTAACGACTAGCCTACCAGTAGCTGCCTCTTCAGCAATGGTAGCTATGACCCCAGCGGGTTATCCCTCTGAAGGCTGTCACCTGCTTACGCTGAGTGCGCCTTACGTGGCCATCTAATCTAGCTGTTGTTGTGATATAGATAAATAAAGCAAGGGTGAGCAATAGCCCACCAAAAAGAATATAACTGAACACATACGTGCGATTAAATTCTTTTCATGATGAACAGTTCAGCGATGCTCTCCTTGAGATCGTTGACATTGTTAGATGGACACTCTTTGTGAGTCCTGCACTTGACGGTACAGACTTTTATAGTGCTTTAAGGGGTTTTAGTGCTTATGATTTGGATTTTAGCTCTAAACGTTGTGATCTGTTGTACGAGAGCTCCTGTGATCAGGTATTCGGGTTTAACCTTGGGTTCGCAAAGTTTGTTTTTTGGCAGACTGCTTTGGTTCTTAAGGTGACTGCTGCAGTCACCAAGGATTTAATTGCAGCTGTATGGAGTCTTGATTATACTACTGGTATTAATTCTAAATGGTGCCATGTTGTTGATGGTTGGTGTCACGGTTTTAGACCGGATGACATGTTATACAGGCGGGATCATTTTATAGCAGCTGGATGTCTTTGTATGGCATGGAAAGAAGTCTCAAGACCTGGTGGTTTCTTGGCCTTGCGGTTGCAGAATTCGGAGACTCGTTTGTTGAAGAAGTATTATATCAAGGATGCCATGGGTGGATTTTATGTTGATTTTGGTCTCGATGGTGAACAGGTCTCTGTTCTAGATGATCTTGATTTTTGCAAGGGGCTAGTCAGTTTAGCTGTGAAGGAATGTTACGTTGTAGTGGAGTCGCATGGTCTGAAACTATGCAGCTGGGTTTTGTTGATGCAAAAAAATTGTCAATTTTCGAAGTTTGTTCTGTCTTTGAGGTTTGGTTCGGGCAATGGTGTTGGACTTGTTACTGAGCTGGAGTTGTACTCTTTGGTTGCTAGACAAGATTCGGGTCCATGTGTATGGATGGTGGTAAACAGGACTTCTGGTATTTATGTGCTTATGAATTTGAATATTTCTGATATGCGTCAGGTCCTCTTTGCTGGTGCTACTCCGCTGTCTGGCCACAATGTGGGGATAGGTTACAATCTGAGGAATACTTCTTGCCCTATTGTCATCGCACTGCTGAATGGAGTGACTACTGTTGTTGGGCGAATTGACAGACGTTCGTCATTCGACTTTGCAAATTTTAAAAAATGGTTTTTGCTCATATGTGCCTATTTCAGATGTGACATGTCAGAGTCGACAAATGCAGGCCAGGCAAAGGGTCCATCAGCGCCTATTTCATGACTTAATTATTTATTTGTGTTTTTCCTATCTAGTTGATTGCTAGTTTATTTTCCTCGGAGGGAGTCTCACACTCTTCTCATGCAGACATGGCTAAAGTTGCAACGGATTTCTATAAAAATATTCTGGGAAAATCATCTGAGGTAGCAGATTTTCCTAATGATATTCCTCTACCTTCTCTCTCTGATTCCCAGGTCAACCTTATGGCTGCCCCTTTTTCTGAGAGTGAAGTACTGAGCACATTAAAAAGAATGGCTAAGAACAAGAGCCCTGGGCCAGATGGGTTCACAGTTGAATTCTACTTGGCTGTTTGGCACTTGGTAGGAAACGATGTGACTAAAGGTATCATGCATTTCTTTAACACATTGCACTTGCCTAGAGTAATAAATGCCGCTTCCATATGTTTAGTTCCTAAACAGCCTAACCCATCTGAAATGCAACACTTTAGACCAATCTCCTGTTGTAATGTACTGTATAAATGCATCTCTTCTATGCTAGCCAAGAGGCTTAAAGCTGTGCTTCCCTCCATCATTTCCCCGGTACAATCTGCTTTTGTAGCTAGGAGATCCATTGGTGACAATATTTTCCTTGCTCAAGCATTATGCAAGGACTATAATGGTAATTCAGGTCAGCCTCGATGTGCTATAAAGCTAGACATTCATAAGGCTTTTGACTCCCTAAACTGGAATTTCCTGTTTGCAATCATGGGGAAAATGAGGTTTCCCACTCAGTACATTAAGTGGCTGGAAAAATGTATCACTTCAACAATGTTTTCAAAGGGGAATCTGGCCTCAGACAGGGGGATCCTCTATCCCCTTATCTGTTCATGATTATCATGGAGGCTCTCTCAGCATGCCTGGATAAGAAGACTGCGGACCCTAACTTCAAATTCCATTGGAGAACTAAGGAAGTAAAGCTAAATCACATTATTTTTGCTGATGATGTTTTCCTGTTTAGTCATGGTGATCTTACGTCAGTCTCGGCTCTCCTGGATGGGATCAAGCTATTCTCAACCTGTTCGAATCTAAAGCCAAACATCTCCAAAACTACATGCTTCTTTGCTAATGTTAGACAGGATGTGACTGATGCTATTCTTTCTCACTCGGGGTTTCAAAGAGGTCATATGCCCATCACCTACCTGGGGCTCCCTCTTATCACAGGAAAGCTCAACAAGAATGATTGCCAGACTCTGATTAGTAGACTGTGCAGCAAAATGGAGATGTGGACAACTAGATTTCTTAATTTTGCAGGGCGTCTCCAACTGATCAAAGCCATACTGGTCAGCATTGTGGGATACTGGAGTATGTTTCTATTCCTTCCGAAAGGGATCCTAAAAAAGATCAATGCTCTATTTTTCAAGTTCCTCTGGGGAGGTTTCTACAAATCAGATGGGAAGTGTCAATATAAAGTTGGAGGGGAGGAGTGTTGCAAACCAAAAGCAGAAGGGGGTCTTGGCATTCGGAATATTTTTGAATGGAATGAAGCAGCCATTCTTTTTCAGCTGTGGCGCATCATTCAGCCCACCTCTAACTCCTTATGGATAGCATGGTTCCATAAAGCTTTGCTGGCAAAGAAGGAATTCTGGACTTCCAAAATGCCATATCGCTCATGTTGGATTGTAAGGAAACTGTTCAAGGCGAGGCCGCGAGCCCTTCAGTATGTACACTATAACATAGGAGAAAACTCTGACTTTCTCTTCTGGCATGATCCTTGGGTCCAAAAGAAGCCCCTTCTAGATATTGCCCCTTCCATTGTATCTACAGCTGAGTCCACTAGTTCAGTCAGTATCAATGTCTACATCCGAAATGGGACTTGGGACTTACCATCTTCGAACCATAATGATGTGATTGAAATTAGAAGGATGGTGCAACATATCCAAATCCATAAGTCTGATTCCATTTTGTGGGATGGAATGCTCCCAAAGCATGTCAAATTGTCCACTATTTGGTCCTCCATGCGGGTTAAGGGAAGCTATGTCCAGTGGTTAAACATGGTCTGGGGAAAATTCAATATCCCGAAATGCTCATTCATCACATGGTTAGCCATCAAAAACAGGCTCCTCACGAAGGATAGAATGCTTCTGTTTGGAATGCAGGTTGATCAAAAATGTGTCTTGTGTGGGGTGGATGATGAATCGATTAGCCACATTTTCACTGCTTGCCCATACTTTGATATTATTAGCAGGTCTACGCCATTTCGTTTCTCTCGTAACTGGTCCAATTGTCAGTCAGGCAACTGCACTGCTACTCAGCTAGGGGCAAAGGAGGAATCAATTGCCCAACTGTTTTTTAGCACAGCTATTTATCATGTCTGGAAAGAGCGTAACTTCCGTATGCACAACCATGGTCCTGGCCACCCTACATCAGTGGTTAGCAGTGAGATAAGACGTATGGTGCGTGAGAAACTGTTCTCATGTAGTTTGTTTAAGGGTTGGGTTCGGAATGACCCGACCATCCTCTTATTTATCATGTAAAGGAATAGGCTAGGTACATCTGTAACGTTGAGTAGGGTTTACCTTCTTATTCTTTGTATCATGTTGATTACTAGCTATAGCATGGATGTTGTCTCGCAGGGTATGCCCCTAGATATGTATTAGCTGTTTCCTTTGGTATAAATTCTTTTAATTAGCAAAAAAAAAAAAAATAGTTTATCTAGCCTTTTGTTGTGTTTTCTCTTTGTTGTTCCGCTAGGAAGATGTGTCACTAATCGCGGGGTATGCCCCTAGAGATGTTCCTTTTTCCTATGGTATAAACTTTAATTAGCAAAAAAAAAAAAAAAAAGAATATAACTGAACAGTAATAATATATAACAGTTCAAAATATCTTTGATACCATATGCCATCCATTAACGAACGTAGTACCAATATAAGGTATTATATGAAGTTAGTAGGAGCAGATGTGGTCAGAGGTATCATTTATTTCTTTCAAACTAATGAGCCGCCTAGGATTATTAATTCTACTGCTATTGCTTTAGTTCCTAAAGTTGACTGCCCAGTTAACATGTCGGACTACAGACCTACCTCCTGTTGTAACACTATCTATAAATGCATATCTAAACTATTGGCAGCTAGATTGAAGGCCCTAATGCCCTCTCTGATTTCTTTTTTTTTTTTTGCTAATTAAAATTTTATACCATAGGAAAATGATTACATCTCTAGGGGCATACCCCGCGATTAGAAAACCATCTACCTAACAGAACAACATGGAAAAAACACAACAATAATGCTAGATAACTAGCAATCAACTGAAAATCCAAACAAATAAACATCTAAACAACTAAGTTACACACATTCTGACTAAAATACCACTAGAAGTGGTCCCTCCACAAGCTCCTGTTCCTGCACACCCGCAAACCCATTTCGACAACCGCATTTCATCAAAAACCTCCATATGACATCCATCAACATGATAGTCGGCCTCCAAAAAAGCACCACCGGCTAACTTTTCATTGGAAGGAGAACCAGCCCCCAGCTGATTAAAAATGCCCATATGGCATGAAGCTTGAACACCAATCTTGACAAAGCAAGACACCAATAGATTCGATCCAAATAAAATGTAATCACAGGAGACAGAAACCCTTCTCCTAATCATATCAACATACTTGTCAAAGCTCTGCATGCTTCTCATCAGCCATTTGCTGTCTCCGATATAATCAATACCATTTGTCTCCTCCGCAACATACACCAAGGACGCAGGATGAACATGGCACACATAGCACCAGTTGACACTAAGTGTTTCGCTTTTGTGCGACAACATTGAAGACACCTTGCCTTTCTTTGATGCTTTCATTGTAGCATGCTGATCACAATCCCTCACAGTTACACCCATCATCAACAAGTGTCCCAAAGTACAAAGAAAATTAATTCCAGCTCCCAAGAGGCAAAAGCCATCCTCATCTTTACCAGAGATCATATCAGATTGCCGAAAGCTTAGCACAACCTTCCAAAACCCTTGGTTATGCATTCCATTAGGAATCAGATGAGACTCAATATCTCCAATAAATTGCAGACCCACATGTCTAACAACCCCTTCACTATCATCAAGATGTTGCTTGGTGACGCATTTGAGAAAAAACTCAAACACCTTATGGACCTTCACCACAATATCCATGTCCATGGGGATAAAGACCTTAATTCCCTCACGAACAGCCACGCTCACATCCTTATCATCAACTGTGCAACACCAGAGCACATTAAATACATTGCTCATACCTCTATCAAACATCTGGTGACCATAGACCAAATCGTCCATAACTTCAGTTTTTGATGGTTTGCTTGCGATTGAAAAACCACTGTCAACCAAACCCCCTACAACCCCTTTTCTAACATCCTCTCTTAAGCAAGAGCAGCTTGAGCAAAGAAACATAAAACACGGTTCTCTGAAAACCGAGACATTCTCTGAAAATCGGTTCTTCAAGCTATCACAAACAAACATAATCCGGCTACCATACATCTCAACAAAATTTCGATGAAACATATCATCAAACACCTGGTGCTAATTGACAATAGCATCAATGACTCCAAAATTAAGTGGGTTGTTAGCCAAAGCAAAAGCAGTGGCCACCATAACCCCCACAAACACCATGATATCATCCTCTCTTAAGCAAGAGAAAATCTCGACCAGGTCCACCAAAGAAAGACCTTCAGTGTCACTTGAGCTAGGGCAAACAACTCTGAGCTTCTTAACTCCCTCACCAAAAGATAGAGAGTCTTCGTCACAAACAAAGCTAGGGTAAAAGACCCCCACTTCACCATCGGAAGAAAAAGCAACAGCCTCTAGAAACCCACAATAAAAAAACATAATAGATATAATTAAGAAATATAGTGTGTAGGTGAAGGATTAGAGATGGAAGATGGATTTGTGAAAGGTTACTATGTAGATCTGATGAAAAGAGGTGTACGATTGATGGAGGCTAGGGTTTTTTAGAGAGAGAATAGAGCGACTCTCATCAGTTTAGTTGCTTACTCTAACTTCATTAAAGATTGACAATTTCTTTGGTTTACCCTCTCTGATTTCTATAAACCAATCTGCGTTCATCCCGAAGCGTAGTATTGGTGACAACATAATGCTAGCTCAAGCACTTGTTAAAGATTACCATACCTCAGGTCCTAGTAGATGTGCAATAAAGTTGGATATCCGTAAAGCTTTTGACACCCTTAATTGGGGTTTTCTGTTCAAAATCATGCAGCGTATGGGGTTCCCTACTCGATTTATTCGTTGGATTGAGAAATGCATTACAAGTAGTATGCTTTCTATCAAAGTGAACGGTTCTCTTGAGGGGTTCTTTGCTAGCAAATCTGGCCTTCGTCAAGGCGATCCCCTCTCACCATACCTGTTTGTCTTAGCCATGCAAATTCTTACTTGCTATCTTAATCATGACTTGGGAAATAATCCCGATTTTACTTATCATTGGCGTACTAAAGAACTCAAAATCTCACATCTCATCTTCGCGGATGACCTATTTCTTTTCTGCAAAGGAGATCAAAATTCTATCTCAGCCATCCTGAATTCTGTTAATAGATTCCCTGCAATATCTGGTCTCAGTCCCAATCCAGCAAAAAGTCTGTGTTTCTTCAGCAATGTTGATCCAGCAGTCATACAGTTTACTATCCAGAGTACAGGGTTCCAGCTGGGGTCTTTTCCTATTAAATACCTAGGACTACCTCTCATTTCTACATGTCTGAGAAAGAACGATTGTATCCCTCTGGTGCATCGTTTATGTGCCAGGATAGATAACTGGTCTTCTCGGTTTCTCAAGCTTGCAGGAAGGCTCCAACTTATTAAGACTGTTTTATTTAGTATTCAAGGCTATTGGGCTATGTACTTATTTCTGCCAAAAGGTATTCTCAAGCAGGTTCAAGCTTACTTAGCTAACTTTTTCTGGGGGGGAGACCTTCAATCCACAGCTCAACACAAAGTTGCTTGGAGAGACTGTTGCTTAAAGAAAGAGGAGGGAGGCCTAGGTATTCGAGACCTATTTGAATGGAATAGGGCCTCTATTCTTTATCAGATCTGGCGATTGACTCAGCCTAGTGGTGATTCTATTTGGATTTTGTGGCTGCACAACTGTTTGTTCAAGAATAAACCATTCTGGACTTCAAAAATTCCATATAAATGCTCTTGGAGTGTTCGAAAACTTCTAAATTATAGGCAAGACCTTTGGTATATATTCTTTTAATTAGCAAAAAAAAAAAAGATGCTCTTCAGTTTATACAGTTTAAAGTTGGGATGCACTCTATCTTCTACCTGTGGCATGATCCCTGGTTGCTAAACAAATCTCTAATTGAACACTTTGGCAATCAAGTCATCTATACTGCAGAGTCAACTAACCTGGCTTGGGTGGGATCTATTATTTCTAATGGAGTCTAGGCTCCTAGTCGATCTAATCACATGATGATTATCGAGCTCAGGGACATGCTTGGAAGCTGCAGTATCTCTTCATCTGATGACACAACTTGGGCTGGAGTCAAGCCTGTAAAATTGTCAGTTGTTTGGAACTCTATTTGTAGAGCAGCCTTACCTCCTCCATGGCAGGAAGCTATTTATCACCAGTTAGCAATTAAGAACTGTTCTCTCTTCCTATGGCTAGCCCTTAGGGGAAGACTGTTTACTAAAACAGGATGAGGCAATTCGGCCTTAATGTTGATATGACCTTTGTCCTTTGTCATAATAATGAGGAAAATGCTGCTCACCTCTTCACTTTGTGTCCATTTGTCCAGAATATTATCCAAGGCTCTCCTGTTGCGCTCTCAAGGGACTGGAACGAATGGCTTAATGGGAGATTTTTTGTTGGAAACCACCCTAGCTGGCTGAGTAATATAGGGCATCTTTATATCTCAGTATTGGTGTACAATATATGGCGAGAACGTAACAATAGAGTGCATATGACCAACAGGCCATCCTTGTCTCCACAGCTGCTAGCTAGCACGAAGCGTATGGTGAGGGAAAGAGTCTACTCTTCCGCTTTAGTCAAAAAACAGATTTCAAGGAATCCTAGACTTAGTCTATTACTGTACTAGATCTGCTTATTCTTCTATAAAAGCAGGTATTTTGTCATTGATATTCTAGCTCTTTAGCGAGCTGCAGCTTTTTTGTTTCCCTGGGGTATGCCCCTTGCAAACTTGTATATTCTTCTTTTCTTTATAAAATACTTTCAATTAGCAAAAAAAAAGAAAAAAGTTACAAAGTAACTTAAAATATAATTATTCCGCGGAAATATCTGCTATGTCAAAGATAAGGCATATATAATCAATTTTCATAATAGAGGATAACATCACTCCACCTATCCCTACGCATGGTCTCAGCACTAAAGTGAAACTTATTGACGAGGTGGCAAAATTGAAAGGCATTCTTAAGCCTTCATCCGGTAATCCAAGCGCTGTAACGGGTACAAAAAAAAGATGGATCAGGAAGGTTTCCAATTGGTGACAAACAAGAAAAATAAAAGGAATAAGGGGCTTAGCCCCAAGAACTCTCCCTCCCAATGATTATTATGGTGAAAGTGTGTGCCCTTAATGTTCGAGGTCTCAATAAAAGCTTCAAAAAAGCTGACCTTCACTCTTTTTTGGTGGGAAACAATATCTCTATGGCTGGTATACTAGAGACCAAAATTAAAGAAAATAAAGCCTCTGCCAGTTTTAGAAATATCCACAATTTCTGGATGTGGGATGCAAACTACTTTTTTCACCCGAAAGGTCGAATTTGGTTAGGATGGAATCCGAACATTTGGAATGTTTTTGTAGAGTGTAAATCGGCTCAATTTATTCACTGTAAGGCCACACTTATTGCTTCCCAAGAAATTTTTTTGTTTACCTTCATATATGCTTCAAATTCTCAAGTAGATAGATTTAAATTATGGTCGGAGCTAGCTTCTTTAAATACTCAGAATCACCCTTGGGCCTTGCTGGGTGACTTTAATACTATTCAGCATTTTAATGAATCTTCTGGTGGTAGAGATTGGTGGACTCAAGATATGCAAAACTTTTTTTTTTTTTGCTAATTAAAATTTATATCATTGAAAAGCAATTACATTTCTAGGGCCATACCCCGCGATAAATAAAAGCTAATCAAAGACACAACAAAGAAATCTAGTTAGACTAGACTACTAAAACCAGCACCCACCTAGGGGCGTCCACAAGAATTGTCCAAACGGACAACAACACCAACAAGATAACCAGGAACTAGTTAACCTAGCAAAGACACATGCTCTTAACTGAAATAAACCAAAACTGAAAAAAGGTTGACATCGTCCATGTCCGTAATATCTCCTGCCTCAATGACATCCCTCGAACTCTGCTCAGCATCAGGGGACCAACCTCACCCTCATCATACCCGCATATCTTAAACAGAGGAGTGAACAGCATCCCACCAACTCTCAACTTCACCACATTGAAAGCTTCCATCCAGTCAGCGCTCCCTTTCCCATGGCAGACCCCAATAGGTCGCACCAGACCCTTAGTATCGTGATACTGATCATCCATCTCCCCCTCAATGCATACAGGTAATAACAATAGCAAATTACAAGTCATAAAACCATCAGAAGAAGCAAGCATATTCATAAAATTCTGAGAGATGAAACCAACCCGACCATTTAAGATCCCTAACTTTGCACACTTGGTAGCAGAATTGTGCACAAGTCCAATACATAACAGCTTCCGGCACGACCTATTCAAGAAATAAGGACGACTCCATAGTGCGACCATCATCACACAGTCTAAAGTCAGACTCATTCTAAGTTTCATATCACTATAGTTTTCCCCCGAACTTAACGGCCATCTACTTTGTTTCCCTTCTATCTGAAACACAAGAACGAACATATGGTGGCCAAACCAAATACCAACCATCCTCAGAATTTGGAGCATAGTCTCCCTCTCGTTACATTCGTTCAACGATGTGAAAGGTCCATAGAAAGCCAGACCAAGCATACGCAAACACTGGCTTCCCTTAGTCAACAGTTCACCAGAGTTTCCTCCTCGTATAACCATGTCAAGGCCAGCTCTCTTTCGAACATAATATCCCCCACCATTAGTCAGAATAATCATGACACCAGTCATAATTAAATCATTCACAGCAATCTTTAGAGGGCCACATCTAGCACCCTCCCCCAGAATTGTCGTCAACACATCAATAATTCTTTCAGGCAATTCGTCGAACACCTCAACACCACTCAGCAAACTCAGATTGGACTGAGACTCCTCATTCCGAATATAATACCAATGAAAAGAAAACCAGAGAGATGTATCCCAATTGAACATCAAGACATCGTATCCACCAACATAGGTATAACATTTCATGTGGAAAAATCCAGAATTGAACAGGACACCATATCCAGGGTGTGATAGACCGTGAACCAAAACCATCATATCCTTACTATATACCTCAGGAGGTACCATCCAACAAGCATCAAACTTGCCATTTTCAGTCAAAGGAATACTCATCCGACAAGAATCATTTAGATGTAGCGAACCCATAATAATCAAAAGATGATTATTCTTCAAAGTAAGAAAACTCACCAATTGGTTCTCCATTGAACCCAAAAGATCTGTGGATTTACCCAAAAAACGGAGTGAAGGTCCATTGCACAAATGGTTCTTAGTCTCCGAATTAAAGTGTATATAATCAAACAAGATTATACCACCACATGAAAACCAACTACTCATAACCAAATCAGAAGACCCACTACAAAGTGGCTCTTTCTTTCGTACCGAGAACAAACCCCCTTGTCTTTCACTGTCCGTCTTTGCTCGGATATCCTCCAAAGGATATACAGTCACCAAGTTCTCCGAAAAGGAGACCCTCTTCGGACTCCTAATCGGACTACCCACCGGAAGGCAATCTGCAGAACCTCTCACACGGGGAGGAATCACAGTCTCCAAGTTCTCCGAAAAAGAGACCCTCTTCGGACTCCTATTCGGACTACCCACAGGAAGGCAATCTGCAGAACCTCGCCCACGGGGAGGAATCACAGTCACCAAGTTCTCAGAAAAAGAAACTCTCTTCATTAAAAAATAATTATATAGTAAGAAATATAGTGTTTGAGGTGAGAGATTAGAAGAGGATATGGATTTGTGCAGGCTAAAGAGAAGATCTGATGAAGAAATGGTGAAGATTAAAGATTAAGGATTCAATTTTATGGCGGCTAGGTTTTTTAGAGAGAAGTTAGAGAACGACTCTCATTCTTATTTTCCTTGGGTCCAGGGTTTAAGATATGCAAAACTTCAGAGATTTTATTGTTCAAAATGGTCTATCGGATGTGCGTAGTTCTGGTCCTTATCACACCTGGTGGAATAAACAAGTGTTACACCCCATTACAAGGAAATTGGATCGTATTCTGGGAAATGCTCATTGGATCTCTACGCAGCCTTATTCTGATGCAATTTTTTCTGCTTGGGGTTTGTCTGATCATTGTGCAGCCATCTTGAATATTCGAGATAGAAGTAGAGAAAATTCAAAAGCTTTTCAATTTTTCAACTATTGGTTAGACCATCCTGACTTCATGGAAGCTGTTCAAGAAGCTTGGTCTACTCCCATTAGAGGAAATCCTATGTACATCCTATCTCAAAAGCTTGTGATGGTTAAACGTAAACTCATTGCTCTGCATAAACAGGAAGGGCCGATCACTGCTCAAATCAACTCAGTCAAAGACCTCCTTTGTTCAGTCCAAGAAAAAATTCTGAATGGTGCGGTTGACTCCTCTCTGTTTGTGGAAGAACGTTCTCTTTTGTCCAACCTTGAGGAGCTGCTTCAACGTGAGGAGAGCATAGCTCACCAAAGATCGAGAGTTCAATGGTTGGAATTAGGGGATCATAGTACTTCTTTCTTCCACAAAAAGATGGCTGCAAACTGGAACAATAGTAAAATCCTCACCCTTATCGATTCAAATGGAAACACTCTTGTGGAAGGAGAAGACATTAAACGAGAAGCGGTGCATTATTTTCAAGGTCTTTTTAATCAGGAAATGCCAGATTATCCAGGTATTGATTACCTTCACTCTCTTGTTTCAAAGAAAATCACTCCTGCTCAAGCCCAACTTTTGACAATTAAAGCAAAGGATGATGAAATTTTTAACACTTTAAAGTCTATGAGGAAAAATAGATCCCCAGGGCCTGATGGCTTCAACGTCAATTTCTTCATTAAAACTTGGGAGATTGTGGGCAGAGACTTCTTGAATGCAGTGCACTTCTTTCTTGAGACGGGTCAAATGCCGCACTATGTAAATGCCACTGTTATTGCCTTAATTCCTAAATGCCAGAATCCATCCTCAATGGTTGAGTTTAGACCTATATCCTGTTACAACACTCTCTATAAATGTATCACAAAATTGATTGCCAAATGACTGAGTTCCACCTTACCTGGCTTAATAGATCGTGCTCAAGCTGCTTTTATAAAGGGTCGCAACATCTCAGACAACATCTTACTTGCCCAAGAGATTCTTCAAGGCGCTGATAGCATTAGTAGAGGTTCACAGGCAGTTTTTAAGATAGACCTCCATAAGGCCTTTGATTCCTGCAATTGGCAATTCATTTTTGATGTTCTAATCCTGCGAGGCTTTCCCTTCCCAGTAATTAGGTGGATTCACTCATGCATCACGAGTGCAAGATTCTCGATCAAGATTAATGGTGAACTTGGAGGCTATTTTTCTAGTAAGAGAGGTATTAGACAAGGGGACCCCCTATCCCCTTATCTATTTATCCTTGTGATGGATGTCCTATCTGAAATGCTGAGTAAAATTTCAGAGAGACCTGATTTCAAAATGCATAAAAGTATGAAAAACTTGCGAATTAATCATCTATGCTTTGCAGACGATTTGATGCTTTTCTGTAATGGAGACATGCAATCTATTTCCCTGCTGATGGATACCCTGGACTCTTTTCACTCTTTCTCGGGGCTAAAAGCAAATCCTCTAAAAAGCATATGCTATTTATCCAACCATCACTCAGGTTTAAAGAGCTGGATTTTGGAAAATTATGGCATCTCCACGGGCTCCCTTCCTGCAAAGTTCTTAGGGGTGCCTTTAATCACAAAGAAACTATCAGCTGCGGATTGTTACCCCCTCATTGTTAGAATCACATCCAGAATTGACTCATGGACAACCTACTTCCTTGCTTTCTCTGGTAGATTACAGTTGATTAAATCGGTTCTTCAAGCTATCTATGCATTCTGTTGCACTCACTTCATGCTTCCGAAAGGGATTATTAACCGCATTCAAGCCACTTTGTCACGTTTTCTTTGGAATGGGCACAAACCTGGTCGTATCAAAGCAAAAATTGCTTGGAACATTGTCACTCTTCCAAAAGAAGAAGGGGGGCTTGGTCTCAAGGATGCTGCAGAATGGAATAAAGCGCTAATCCTCAAGCACCTTATTGAAATCATAAACCCGTCTTCAAAATCCCTATGGGCGGAGTGGGTTAAGACGACAATCATAAAACAATCCTCTTTTTGGATCATATCGAAGCCACGCCACTGCTCTTGGATAAGAGAACAAAGTTCTTGGTCTTAGAAATGTTGCTATTCAACACATCTCCTACTCTATCGGTAATGGCCAAAGAACATCATTTTGGTTTGATCCGTGGTATAACAGGTCCCCTATCTGCACAGGCTTGAATGACCCAGCATTTTGTCCCCTTGGAGCGCCTGTAATCCAGTTACTCTCTTAGGCATTGCATCAAGCAACTGACAAACCTTACTATCGAGAATAGCAATATCCAGAACATCGCTCTCAATAATGAGTCCCCTTTCGCAATTATCCAGGTTTAACTAGACAATACCCACATATAATTCTTTCGCAACAAGCACAACAGAATCATATGTAGTATCCTCCCCCGAAACTGTCCTCAAGATACAGAAGGTTCTAAGAGGTAAATCGGCACACCCTTCCAACTCGTCTATCAAAACCATCTTGGACCGAGCCAGGCTAGTTGACTCTACAGTAGAGATGACTTGATTGCCAAAGTGTTCAATTAGAGGTTTGTTTAGCAACCAGGGATCATGCCACAGGTAGAAGGTAGAGTGCATCCCAACTTTAAACTGTATAAACTGAAGAGCATCTTGCCTATAATTTAGAAGCTTTCGAACACTCCAAGAGCATTTATATGGAATTTTTGAAGTCCAGAATGGTTTATTCTTGAACAAACAGTTGTGCAGCCACAAAATCCAAATAGAATCACCACTAGGCTGAGTCAATCGCCAGATCTGATAAAGAATAGAGGCCCTATTCCATTCAAATAGGTCTCGAATACCTAGGCCTCCCTCCTCTTTCTTTAAGCAACAGTCTCTCCAAGCAACTTTGTGTTGAGCTGTGGATTGAAGGTCTCCCCCCCAGAAAAAGTTAGCTAAGTAAGCTTGAACCTGCTTGAGAATACCTTTTGGCAGAAATAAGTACATAGCCCAATAGCCTTGAATACTAAATAAAACGGTCTTAATAAGTTGGAGCCTTCCTGCAAGCTTGAGAAATCGAGAAGACCAGTTATCTATCCTGGCACATAAACGATGCACCAGAGGGATACAATCGTTCTTTCTCAGACATGTAGAAATGAGAGGCAGTCCTAGGTATTTAATAGGAAAAGACCCCAGCTGGAACCCTGTACTCTGGATAGTAAACTGTATGACTGCTGGATCAACAATGCTGAAGAAACACAGACTTTTTGCTGGATTGGGACTGAGACCAGATATTGCAAAGAATCTATTAACAGAATTCAGGATGGCTGAGATAGAATTTTGATCTCCTTTGCAGAAAAGAAATAGGTCATCCGCGAAGATGAGATGTGAGATTTTGAGTTCTTTAGTACGCCAATGATAAGTAAAATCGGGATTATTTCCCAAGTCATGATTAAGATAGCAAGTAAGAATTTGCATGGCTAAGACAAACAGGTATGGTGAGAAGGGATCGCCTTGACGAAGTCCAGATTTGCTAGCAAAGAACCCCACAAGAGAACCGTTCACTTTGATAGCAGTAGCAGTAGAATTAATAATCCTAGGCAGCTCATTAGTTTGAAAGAAATAAATGATACCTCTGACCACATCTGCTCCTACTATACTCCAAGCTTCCAAGAAAAACTCACTGGTAAACCCATCTGGCCCAGGACTTCTGTTCTTTGCCATTGATTTAAAAACTTTGAGCACCTCACCAGGAGATACAGGCAATAATAAGTGATTTTGTTGTGATTCTGTTAACATAGGAAGATCAACCAAGCTGTCTAATTCAGAAACAGTGGTGGAGGTCCCCAAAATAGATTTATAGTAGTCGACAGCCACTCTAGAGATGTCACTGTGAGATGTAAAGGTTTCCCATTGGTCATTTTCAATAGATAGGATTTTGTTAGAGTTCCACCGGCTCTTACAAGCATTAAAGAAGAATTTATTATTCCCATCTCCTAGGTGGAGCCATTTGATACAAGACTTTTGACGAAGCAAAACCTCTTCCTGCTTTAAGCAACACTCCAGCTCCAAACAGAGCTTAGATTCTTCAGAAAATTGCTCAGGAGAGGGTACTGAAGCCATAGTTGATTGAAATTGAAGCAGAGAATTCCTGGCTTCCAATACTTTATCATGAATGTCACCACTCGATTTATTAAGATCAATAAGAGCTCTCTTCACATTTTTTAGCTTTTGAGTTAAGACATACCAGGGATCCCCTGAGACTATAATGCTCCATGCCTGTGAGACCGTACTAAGAAATGAAGGCGATTGAATAACATGATTAAATACTTGAAAAGGCTTCTTAATTTTCTCCCTGTAGCACCCTAAAGAAACAGATGCTGGACTATGATCTGATAAACCCCGAGGAAGGAATAGAGCATGGGACATGGGGAAATTGCACATCCAAGAATCATTAATGAGAACTCTGTCTAATTTCTTCAACAGAGGGCTGGTAATATTGCTATCCCACCATGAAAAGAACTTGCCTGAGTAGTTAAGATCCATCAATCCTGCACTAGAGAGAAATTGCTTGAAATCTGTCATGCCCAAGGTCCAAGACAAAGAGCCACCACTGATTTCATCCAACTTTAGGCAAACATTAAAGTCTCCAAGAACAACCCAAGCACCATTATTGACTACAATAGCACTCTTAAGAGCTAACAAACTGGACCAGAGAGGTTTACGTTCCACATAAGTATTATACGCATAGACAAAAGTGACAAAGAAATCCTCATTGGCATCAATACGAGAAATAGAACATGAGATAGATTGTGCAGAGCTAGCAATGAATCTAACCTTCCAAATGGTAGGGTCCCAACCTACCCATATACGACCATTGTCATGATGTTAATTATGCACAATTGTGTCACCACTCTCTCGAAACTTAAGCATTTTGGAGTCACGCAAGATGATTCATGTTATTTCTGCATTAGCGGAAAGGAGACTGTAAACCATCTTTTTTTGGAATGCCCGTATATGCAACACATTCTCAGCCTTGTCTCTAGAGTGAAAATTGCTCCTCTCCCCACTTGTTGGTCTCGGTGGTGTCAGGATCTTAATCACTTTCATGACAAGGATATTCAAGCAACTATAAAAGTATTGCTCTTTCAAACTGCATGTTACACAATCTGGAAGGAAAGAAACAACAGGTATCATACAGAGGAATGCAACACTCCAAATCATTTGGCCCACGTGTGTACTCAGTTGATGAAATGCAGACTTATGTCTTCAAAGTGGTTTGAAAAAGAATGTATTAGTTTTCCAAGCTTAGCAAATTGGATTGAATAGTTTTTATGTAGGCTCTTGTTTTCCTGGGGTATGCCCCGGTTTTGGAGTTTTAGCTCCCTCCCTATTTTTTTTCGTTTTCTCTTTTAATGCACAAAATTTTAGCAAAAAAAAAAAGAATATTGCAATTCCAGTTCAAACACTTTTCAACCCTGCCAACAATGATAATGTTGCAGAAAATTTTCCAATTTGGAAGATGAACTAACATTGGAGTATTCACCGCGCCCGCTGTTCCAATCCTTACGATGATCAGTCGCAGACTGTACAGCTCAAATTAGTTTTACTACCGGTAGAAGGAAGAACTGACGGATTTATAACTGATGAGAGTCGTTTTCTCTCTAGAAAACCCTAGGCGGCCGCCACTCTTTTCATCTGCTCTACACCCAAAAATCATCAGATCTATACACTACCTTCATGAATCCACTTTCCCTTTCTCTCCTCTCACCTTCTCTCATATTTCTTATAAGATATATTTATATTTACCTGACCTTTTCTTGACGATTGTCGGGTTCGAGGTTGTCTCTTTGTCTTTGAGAGATGGATCAGCCGAGCAGGTTTTTGCTCCCCTGGTACATGTTGTCAAGATTAACAGCTATGGTTTTTGGAAGAACATTTTTCTGTTTTCCGACAAGCAATGCCTTGTTCAGATGGGTTCTTTGGTCCAAATTCTTTTTGAGTTTCAAACCAAAGATATGTTCTTTTATTCGATTATTGTATGGAAGGGTTATCCTTTCCTGTTGCGCGATGGTTCAATCCGGTCGTTGTTTGAAGATGAGTCCTGTATACTTAGTCGCGACGTTGATTTTGTTGTGACTTTGTATGGCGGAATCACTTATGTTGAGAGCACTAAGTGCTCTAATCGATTTGTTAATCGATTTATGGAAGGTTTCCCAGTAATCGTGTTGGTTTTACATGGGCAGGGATATTCGACCTTCTTAAGAGATGGGGGTTATTTTGGTCTCGTGACCTTTGTTCTTGCATCTCTCTTTGATGCTGATTTCGTTCCCAGAGGCTTTGTTTGGATGAGGTTTTGTATTGTGGGGCATCTATTGAATGTGGATGGGCGTTCTCTTTCATGTAATGTAGATGAACACCACCTGTTCGACATTTTGTCTCAACAAAATGTTAAAGTTGCCTTGAACAGGAGGGGTTTTTGCCCTCTGTTTCGTTGGGTTGTCTTTGTATTGAATGGTTTCGACGAGCTTGCTAGAACTTGGTCCATTGATTCTGGAATTTTTGGGAGTTGCGATTGCTACTGGTGCATTGATTTGATATACAATGTGCTTAGTACTGCTTGTATTAAGTATAGAATGTTTGGAATGGAAACTAATGTTCCTGGAGCTGGAAGGCATTCCCGCTTGTTGATGGATGATGATAGCGGGTTCAATATGTGGTCTTGCACTGCTTGCTGGGTTGATGGCTCGGGTTTACATGAAACCCAGCGGGGTTATATTATGCAGAATGCTCAGGTTATTTGGAGAGACATGAAATGTCTTATTGTTGTGCTTCCAGTTTTCATGGAAGTTGTTGTGCTATTTATATGTCTTTGGGCAGAGTTACGCTAAACTCATGGATGAGGATGCACATGGACTGGTGTGTGACAACGAGAAGGCAAGATCAGAGGGATTCAAAGGACTTCAGGTTGAGAAAAACAGGGTCGGAGCCCTGGACTGATGGGAAATGGGTATTAAGTTACCAGTTTTTTTTTTTTGCTAATTAAAATTTATACCATAGGCAAAAGATTACATCTCTAGGGGCATACCCCGCGATAAGTAACACATCTACCTAGCGGAACAACAGAGAAAAAGACATCAATAAAGCTAGATAAACTAGCAATCAACAAACAATGAGAGTCGGTCTTTTTTCTCTCTAACTTCTCTCTTCTCTCTCTCTCTTAATTCGAATCACTTTCTTCATTAGATCAAATCAGCCTCCCGAATCCCTTTCTTCTCCAAATCTCCTAACTCAAACACTAAATTTCTTTCTTTTCTGTCTCATGTCCCGTAAAAGGGTTTCTTTCATGGATGTTTCCACAACGGCGGCGGAGGTTTTTAGAGAGAAGGAAGAGCGACTCTCATTTTTTTGGGGATGTAGCTTGGGTTTAGTTTATTTTCTGCACAGTTTAGCCACCAAGGAGGGGCAATCTCTACTATTAAGCTTACCTGTGATGAGAGGCAGGCCTAAATAAGTAATGGGCAAGGAACCTCTTTGAAAACCAGTGATCGTGAGAATGTTTGCAGCAACAGACTCCGAAACATTTGCGAAGAAACACACAGATTTCTCTTGACTAGGGACCAAGTTAGAGCAGCTTGAGAATAACTGCACTCCTTCCATGAGTCTAGTAATTGACCTTGCATCACCATGACTGAATAGAAAAACATCATCTACAAAAATAATATGGTGCAGATTCACCTCCTTAGTTCTCCAGTGATATTTGAAGTCAGAGCCCACCGTTACCGAGTTCAGACAGGCTGTGAGAGCTTCCATGGCCATAACAAAGAGATAGGGCGATATAGGATCCCCTTGTCTCAATCCCGATTCGCCTTTGAAAAACCCTTCCAAGCTACCATTAAGTTTCACCGAGAACATTGTGGTGGTTATGCAGACTTTGACCCAATCAATAAATCCTTGAGGGAAACCCATTCTACCAAGCACCAAGAAGATGAAGTTCCAGTTAAGGGAGTCAAAAGCCTTGTGGATGTCTAGCTTTATAGCACAACGAGGCTGACCTGAGCACCTGTTATAACCCTTGCATAAGGCCTGGGCCAGAAAAATGTTATCTCCAATCGATCTTCGGGCAACAAAAGCAGACTGATGCTGAGATATCAGTGAAGGCATGACAGCTTTGAGTCTCGCAGCAATCATTTTAGAGATGCATTTGTAGAGCACATTACAACATGATATAGGACGAAAGTGTTTCATTTATGAAGGATTAGCATGCTTTGGAACTAAACATATAGCAGCTGCATTAATAACTCTAGGCAAAGCAAGTGAATCAAAGAAGTGAAGAATACCTCTAGAGACATCTGTGCCAACAATGTGCCAGGTAGTTAAAAAGAACTCCACTGTGAATCCATCAGGACCCGGGCTTTTGTTCTTACCCATCCGCTTCAGAGTAATAAGAACATCATTCTCCGTAAAAGGCCTTGTGATTAAGCCAGCCTGATTATCAGTTAACTTTGGCAGCCGTAGATCCTCTGGCAGTTGATCAACCACACTAGCTTGCCCAAGCAAATTCTTGTAGTAATCCACAGCTATCGAAGCCATGCCCTCATGAGAAGTGACTGGGTCCCCATTTAAGTCATTCAAGGATAGGACTTTGTTCACATTCCATCTTCCCCTACATGCGTTAAAGAAATACTTGTTGTTGTTGTCACCACTCTTAATCCAGTGAACTCTAGATTTCTGCTTAAGGAAGCACTCCTCTGCATGAAGAGCTTTCGAGTATGCATCAATCAATCTCTTCTCTTCCTCATATTGAGCCCCCGATGGCGGCAAAGGGAGCCCCTTCTGAAACGTCATCAGCTCATTCCTAGTATCATTCACCTTTTGGTGCAAATTCCCTGAAGAGCGGTTCAACAGTCAGGGCTCATGTAGCCTGCTCTTCGGTAGTCAGGGCTCATGTAGCCTGCTCTTCGGTAGTCAGGACTCGAGTACCCTGGGGTTCCACCCAAGCCAGATTCGGCCACCTGCATGGTGCTCATAATTGAACAACCACTCGAACCTGGGGTTAATCTTTCTCGAGATAATCTTAGCAATGTCCTTTTGCACGTGAGTCTCCAAAATACTAATCAAGGATATATTATTTGCAGAAATGAAATCCTTGACAAAATCGACCTTATTATTGAGGCCACGGACATTGTAAGAACAAAAAATAGTCATAAAGAGTAGAATTATGACTTTGAAGGAGGGCCCCCAGAGCCCCACTTCACACGTTTAATGCCTTTTGACTTCGCTTTCTTACTTCCTTGCTTACGTGCTACCTCATCTACCACCACATTTTTAAAGCCCTGGGGTGATGGAGTGCCAGTAGAGATACCTGGCGAGACCACCGGCTTGCGTTTGTTTGAAACTTCCGTCCAGCCCTCTTCATCTCTCTGCTTTGCATCCCCACTTTGAACCTCCTAGCCTTGCTTCCCAACTGGGGTCACAATATCCTTAAAACTATGTTAAACAAACTCCTCACATGATTTTTCACTTGCGCGCACTTCACTCTAACATTTTTATAAAATTGAAAAATACATATTTTAATCCAATTATTTTTGGGAAATCTTTGCCACTGTAAAATATATCTCTCATCAATTTCTCATAATGTTTACATAATTTTTATGGGTCTAAAGGTGGTTCACAAGTTGACCAAATGTTGCAGTCCGGATCTCAAAACCATTCTGCACTTCTCGGGCCATAACTCAGAATCTATACATCACCTAGTCATGAACCTTATATTTCTGGAAACTACATTCAAATACCTTTCTAACCATACGTATTGGGTCGTAAGGGGACAAGCTTAAGGGGTTCAAAACCCTCCTACAAGACAGTACATGCTCCCAGAATTTTACACAGCACTCATCTTCTTTCAAACATTCAAGAACTCACTTTATACCTCACATCTACCATCAAAACCACCAAGACTTGACTCTCTAGCATACATGGGGTTATATACACTAAGTACAAGCTTTAAAATCACATCACCAACATATAACCTCAAGATTTTCATCATCCATGACTCTTATAACCAAGATATGCACTAAAACTCTTAATCTAACAATATAACCCATAAACAATCCATGACTAAGAGTGGTGAGAGTTTTATACCTTATTGAGTATCTAGGAACCTTGGATGAGCTTTATAATCTCTAAGAATACTTGGATGAGCTCCTACAACCCTTAATCCTTCAAGATCTAAAAGATGAACAAACTTGGTTACTATTCACTCTAACTGAAACAATTAATATCTCAAGATTGGATGGACAAAATGATTTAAAACTCATAGCATACCTTCTATATAGTGTATAGAAGACCTAGGAATTTTGCCTTGATTTGTGAGTGAGGGGAAGTTGAAGAAAAATTCTTCTTCTTCCCTTGGAAGAGCTTAGACCGAGAGCTTCAAAGGAGAGAGAGGGAGAGAGTTGTTTGGTTGGGTTGTTTGAATAATGGAGTGTATTATTGATATGAATTGATGCTGCATATGGCTCCGGACCGGGGTCTTTTTGTTTTGTACTTAGGAAATTTTTCCATAAGTTTGATTGCATATTGCTCTTGCTCCGGTCTCAATGCTGCCTATGGCTCCGGACCAAGGTTTTTTGTTTTTGTACTTAGGAAATTTTTCCATAAGTTTGATTGCATATTGCTCTTGCCCCGGTCTCAATGCTGCCTATGGCTCCGGACCGGGGTCTTTTTGTTTTTGTACTTTGGAAATTTTTCCATAAGTAATATTGCATATTGCTCTTGTCCCGGTCTCAATGCTGCCTATGGCTCCGGACCGGGATCTTTTTGTTTGTTTCCGACGGCTGGGGTCCTGGGATTCATTTTTTCTTATTGCTCCGGGCTATTCTTTATTCTTCGTCTAGAGTTGTCATCCCCTAGTTCGATGATTTCAGTTTAAGCAGCAGGTTCAACTTTGGCTTGGTCCTTCTTAGAGACGGAATGTTGGACCCAGGCTTGGGCGTTTTGAGCCAGTAGGTCTGGGCTTCAACAGTCAGGGCTCATGTAGCCTGCTCTTCGGTAGTCAGGGCTCATGTAGCCTGCTCTTCAGTAGTCAGGACTCGAGTACCCTGGGGTTCCACCCAAGCCAGATTCGGCCACCTGCATGGTGCTCATAATTGAACAACCACTCGAACCTGGGGTTAATCTTTCTCGAGATAATCTTAGCAATGTCCTTTTGCACGTGAGTCTCCAAAATACTAATCAAGGATATATTATTTGCAGAAATGAAATCCTTGACAAAATCGACCTTATTATTGAGGCCACGGACATTGTAAGAACAAAAAATAGTCATAAAAAGTAGAATTATGACTTTGAAGGAGGGCCCCCAGAGCCCCACTTCACACGTTTAATGCCTTTTGAATTCGCTTTCTTACTTCCTTGCTTACGTGCTACCTCATCTACCACCACATTTTTAAAACCCTGGGGTGATGGAGTGCTAGTAGAGATACCTGGCGAGACCACCGGCTTGCGTTTGTTTGAAACTTCCATCCAGCCCTCTTCATCTCTCTGCTTTGAATCCCCACTTTGAACCTCCTGGCCTTGCTTCCCAACTGGGGTCACAAACTCACCACTCCCCCTTTGGACCTCCGAGTAGTTGGGTAAGTTCTCGCCATTCTTCCCTTGATCCCCTTCCTCCACAGCTACTCCTTTCCCCTTATCATTAGCTGTAGGAACCTTTACAGTAGCTGGGGGAACCTCCAAACGCCCCACAAAGCTACCAGCCTCCTTAGTTGATTTCCCTGCCCAATCTCTAGGAGCTACCGGACAAACATTGATAACGTGGCCAAGAGACTTACAGTGACAGCACATAAGGGGTTTGTTGAGATAGGAGACCTTTACTTCCACTATAGATCTATCATAATCCACCACAGGCTAAGAGGTGGGGAGTGGGTCACCCACCTTGTATTGTACACACATTTTAGCAAAAGGGAGGATTTCCAGCTGCGAGGTTAGAATATCAGCACCCAAGGGAACGCCAATGGCACTACCCAATCTACTCAGCCCCTCCTGAGTCCAGTAGCAATCAGGCATGTTGATGAATTTGACCCAAATCGGCATAGACGTGATAGTGGAGGTTCATTTCTTTGAGCAACAGACATGAGTCCTCTTTTCCAGATTAACTGTGCTACTTCCTTCACCCTTCTAAAAGGTAAGGAAGCTTTTGTGAATTTCCCAACCACACAACATTTGAACTTTTTCGCCCCTCTTTGCAATACCTCCTGAGGTGGGTCAACCATAGTGGTTCCTTCCGGAGGGGGGACATACTCAAAAGTAACACCCTTCACAGGCGTCGGAGATTCTTTTAATACCGAGGACCATGATTTTTTCACCCCCCCCTTATTCTCCCCTTTCTCCTCGTGACCCACTTCCACTTTTGAGGCTTTATCAACACCAGAGGTTTCTCCTTTCGAAAGATTGACACTCTTATTCTTGAGAATACTCTTTTTTTTTGCTAATTAAAAAATTTATTTATCACTGATAAGCTATTACAATTCTAGGGGCATACCCCGCGATATATAAAAGCTAACCAAATGACACAGCAAGGAAATCTAGCTAAACTAGACTACTACAATCTTCCATCTACAAGAACACCAACTACGGTCCACATAAACAAAACCAATCCAAACCACTAGGGATCTAGAAAAGAAGCATAACAAGCAATGGGTCCTTTTAAACCCACTTTTTAAAGGAAGAGCACGTAAACAATTTCTCCCTCACATAGGACTTAACATTCGAGATTAGAACAGTCGTAGGATGCTCCTGACTAGCATTGTGTACTCTGAAATTCCTTTCTTTCCATATACTGTAGACCCCGCAATGGCTTTCAGCTTAGCCTTTAGCGGACCCATGAAGAAATCCCCTTGCTGCCATTTAACCCAATCTGCATTGACCTGAACATGAATGACACTCTTTACAAGACCAAAATATGGACAGGAGGTTAATATATGCCCAATCGATTCATCCTCAATTCTGCATAGGGCATAAAGGGTCTAGAATCATACGGTCGCGAGTGAGTAAGCGATTTTTAACAGCAAGCCAAGTAATAAAGGAGCATTTTGGAATGTTGAAAGTATTCCAAACTAATTCACTCCATCCCACTGCATTGCCAACTTCCCGAATAGAAGACCAAATACTCACCAGTTTAACTAATTTAGGTTGCGGCCCATTCCAGGTGATGTAGTCATTCCTGTGAATTTGGACTGTTGTCACCCTGCTTCGCAGCTGAATAACATCCATGTGGTTTGACCGTGGCAGGTTCCACACCCCATCATTGCAATAGGTGCCAATACGTACCAGGCTAGAAGATTCAGCATTAGAGATAACATATGGGGAGATAAGAGCCAAAGGTTTCTTGTTGGCCCAAGGGTCGTGCCAGAAAAGAAACTCCGAGCTCTGACCTACTTTCCAAGCAAGGAAGTAGCCTCATTTCCAGCCACCTCACCCTTCTCTCCCCCTGAATTCTTCAAAACAGGAGCAGCCATGTTAGTCACCTCACTCTTCTCACCTCCCTTCTGAGACTGGAGAATAGGCAACCCAAACTCATCTCTACCCGTGATGATTGTAAAGGGATTAGAAAAACCCACATTAAAATCCGCCTGCACTTTAAGGTTTCCCTTCTCCATTTCTGCCAATGAGAGCCCATTAGCCTCAAGATAAGCACAAACCTCCATCATTTTCAATTTGAGCCTAATGAGCTCATCCCTATCATTCTTATTCGTAGCAGACACTACCGTTGCCACCCGGCTAACAACATCTCTCTCCATTGCATCTCTTACATTTTCATGGTACACCTCCTCATCATCAGAAGAGTCCTTCGTTGTTCCAATACCCAACCCCCTAGAGGAACCAGGTTCCACCCTCTCCGCCGTCGTCAGTATCGGAAAATCCTCAACCTCTCTTCGAGCAAGCATCTCCTTGAACTTATCGTCATCCATGTCCTGCATATAGCCTGGTAAACCAGACTCAGAATCACCGAAAGAATCTTGACTCACCATAGAACACAACACGAATAAAAGTAAAAAATATATATATAAGAAATATGGTGTTTAGGTTAAGGGAAGAAGAGAAGATGGATTAAGCGAAGGGAATATGGTCTTAAATGCTGGAGAATGTGTGTAAGAGAATAGATCTGAGCTAAATAAAATGGCGGCTAACTAGGGTTTAGTGAGAGGGAAGAGCTTCTCTCTCTAAGACTCGCATCGCTGTGATAACCCTCTGTGATAGTTTTTTTTTTTTTTTTTGCTAATTAAAAATTTATACCACAAAGGGAACAACTTACAGAATTCTGGGGGCATACCCCTCCAAAACAAAATGAAATAAACAGAGACAAAACAACATTAAGTCATTTTACATTCAACAAAGACAAAGAAACAAAAGACAAAAGCTTAAAGACCCATAATTAATTCCTAATGGAGTGACCACCTCTAGTCGCTCTCCATTGCTTGAGCCTGGATTTGGTCCAACGAACATTTGATTCCTGCACAGATGCTTTCAGCTTTTCCTTACAAAGACCAAAAGTGGCCCGCTTCTCCTCCATTCTGTCCCAACCCTGACCATCATCATGGTCAACCTCCATCCGCATCACAGTGTCCTTTAAAAGAGTCATATCCTGTCTGCAAATACCTTTCTCAGGTCTACCGCTTCCCGGCTTCTCATCAGTCTCCATAGCATAGTAATCCGTCTCGAAAGCAGGGAGGATACTAACAGTGGGAAAGTCTTCCCAAGGAATACCGTCCCCCAGATCCTCCTTCCTCTGCATCTCAGCAAAACTGCCTTCATTTGGTCCCCTACTCAACAAGTAGTCAAATGCTTCATCAATCTCAGCATCAATTTGGTAAGCTCTATCCGGAGCCTTTTTGAAGTCAGCATCAACAATCTCAGAGTCTCCAATTTTCCCCCACATTATGGACTGGATATCATCCTTCCACCTGACAGTCATCTGCTGAGGTATTGATATCCCCTGGCCCAGTACCCTCTTCCTTTTCCAAGGTGACCATAAAGTCCCTAGTGCGCACATTCTCACAAAAAACCCCCTCAAGAGGGATTCCTTCAACAGGGATTTCGATCCCTTCTTTAACAACAAACTGCTGCAACTGGATAACCTCATTAAGAGCTATACAGAGCTCCTCATCCTGTCCACATTCCGAAATGTCAATCATGAAATCCCCAACAACTTTAATTTCTGTCTTCATCCACCTCTTGAGCAACGGCTCCTTAAAACCCATGTAACTGATAAAAAACTTTAACACTCTAGCATACTTCCGAATATCAGACAAATGCCTCTCAGTGGCCAACATCTTCCATTGCAAGTCATCCACTTCGTCCCCAGATAACCCACCTAGGCCATCAAGAATAGCACCTTCGTTACATCCAGTGGAAGTCTCCTTATTATCAACCCCCTTTTTGTCACCATAGGAACCCTCATCAATACATGTCTTCACCAAAATCTGGTGAGAATCACGCGAATCCCCAGCCGATGTGTTGGGATTTCCAACCCAAGCAGCATCAGCCACTATTCGTTGAACAAGGTTTGCCACCAACCCCGAAGTTTCTTCATCATTACCAGAATCCACATCATTAGAATAACTCAAATTCAAAGAACTAACCTTCTCATCATACTGAATAGCATCTTGAATACCAGGACCCAACTTTCGCCCTTTGTTGTCATCAAACCCATCCAGATCCAACCTCCTCCTCTTGGATTGAGGTCTCCAAGTAGATCTTACTGGATTAACCTGCTCCAACGGTATCACTGACACCAAATCTTTCGCGAAAGACACTTTCTTCGGGCTCGGGCTCACTTCCGACTTCCTGCCATTAGAGGTCCGATCCAACAAGCTACCATCATTCTTAATACCCAATCCTTTTAACTTCCTGGAATGGGAGCCAACAGATGGTATATACGATACCAAATCAACTGCAAATGAAACCCTTTTCGGGCTCGATACCGGTTCTAACCCCTCTTGGGTTAGCTTCACACTATCGGTGACATCAACCGCCGATATGGAATCATCCAAGAAAGAAACCCTATTACGGGACATGAGACAGGAAAGAAAGAAATTTAGTGTTTGAGTTAGGAGATTAGGTGAAGAAATGGGTTTGGGAGGCTGATTTGATCTGATGAAGAAAGTGATTTGAATTTAGAGAGAGAAAGAAGAGAGAAGTTAGAGAGAATTTAGACCGACTCTCATTCTTACACCCTCTGTGATAGTTTACATCACTGAGAGAGGAATTATTAATTTCAAACAATTTTTTAATTGTTAAAACGTGTGTTCTTGTTAATCTCTCATACAAATCTTGATTATATTTGTGTATTCGGCCTAACAAGTGGTATCAGAGCAGATCTGTTACTCTATACAGTTAAAGATCCACACACAACTATAATCAATGGCAGAGATTCCTCCTCCAATAGGTTTAGGTTCTCAGAAGGCTCCTACTACTATGAGTCGTTATGAGACTATTAGGGATCCTATTCTGAGGCCAGCAGATTATGCTATCTGGAAGGTGAAGATGACTATGTTTCTGGAGGCTACAAATCCAGAATATCTTGACAGAATTTATGAAGGTCCTCATAAGCCTACCAAGCTATCTGCTGCTACTGCTGGTCAAGAGGCTAAAACAGTTCCAAAAGAAAAGAAAGTTCTGACTCCTGAGGATATTTCATCTATTGCTAAGGATGCAAAGCTTAGACATAAAATATAAAGTTATTCGAATATCTCATGAGAGTCGTCTAGAGAGAGAAACACTCTCCCTTCTCTCTAGAAACCCTATGCTTTTGTTGCCGTCATAATTTTAAGCCTTCTTCACCTATTTCCATCAGATCTATATATTAAACCTTCACAAATTCATCTTCTTCTCCTCTCTTTCACCCACACCATATTTCTTACTATTTATTTTATTAATGGGTTCGTTATCTGAGTTGCTTACTCTTTTTTTTTTTGCTAATTAAAATTTTATACCAAAAAGGAACAACTAGAACAAGTCTAGGGGCATACCCCGCGAAATCAACAAACAAGCTTAGCAAAAGTCATAACAACAGTAAGTCACCTTACTGTCAACATAAGCAAATTAAACAAGAAACTATTCCTAGAATATGAACTTAAAACAATATTTCAAGAACATAGGCCATCCCTTGTTCCTATAGTAGTAGCACTTCATGAACATGGCTTCATGCTGATCAACCTGCCCTCCAATCGGTCCCTTCTTGAACACCATCTGAGTTGCTTACTCTTGTTCGAAGTTCGATGATGTTTTCAGAGTTCATTGAGATGGATCTAAGGATACTTTTGGTGAATGATGTTGGAGGATCTTGTCTTCCTGACAAATTGGTGAAATCGCTGGGTTTCATCACAGGCAACTATTTGCTTCATGTGGACCTTGAGAAGGTCAGTACGGTCAAGATTCATGATAATCGGTGGCAGTACAGTTATGGTGCCGTGGCTGTTGATGATTCTACGGGTGAAGGTCGGGTCGTGCTTTCCCTTATAGGTGTTCAAGATGTGATTATAGACCCTTTAATGCTTATTTCTTTAAACAATAGGAGGTTCCACCAGGTATTTGAGGATTCTTTATCCTTGTTTGTATTTTTATTTGCCTTTGGTCCCATTTTGGTGGGTTGGGTGAAATCCCCTAGCGAGAAGTGGCTGGTCATGAAAGTTAAAGTGTTGGTCCTGCATTCCAAAGTTACAGTGGGACATGAATTATGTATTATTCATATGGGGGGTTTTGCTCTCATTAAGAATGATGGTTTTGAAGCTAGTAATTCAAAGGCTGTTGTGCTGGTAATTATTGTTATGATAGACAGTTTGTCCCTTAGCCATGAGTGCAGAGTAGTTGTGAATGAGGCATACCAGGTGCTTGATGATTTGCCACACAGATTTATTGCAGTTGTGAACCATGATAATGGATATTCTGCTGAGAGGGGCTTCTTTAAGGGGTTCTCTTATTGTGTTGTGGGTGATTTGGCAAGTCCCGCTTTCGGAATCTGTTATATAATTCGAACAGAAGTGTTGCCCTTTGAGACCAGTGATGTGAGGTCTGCAATTGGTTTTGCGAGACCGGGGTGTGTTTCATTCAAGGGTCTGATTTGGATTAATCTAATGACAAGGGGTTGGTTCTTGATGCGGTTGCTGTTGGGAAGCCTAGTAAACGCAAGTCCTACCCGATCTGAGTTTGTCTTGGCTGATGCGAAGGGGGAGGAGATTCTGAAGGGGAAAGACTTGTCTGATTTGTTTGTGGGAAGCTACCAGATGGTTGATGGAGAGGCCCTTCGAGAAGGGTTCTGCACAGTTTACGTTGTGCTAGATTTAATGATGCAGGGGAGGAAAGGCCTTGTGCTTGGCTTAGCTAGCTGCCTTTTCCTGGAAGAAAGAATCTACAATGGTGTTACTCGAGCTGCTAACCGATATGGTTTGTTAAAGGCATGGAAGAGAGTGTCAACGGGAGGCTGTACATTCCAGATAAGCAGCTATTGTGATGTCGCTTACCATGTGTCATGTGGCGAACCTGGTTATGAAGTGATTTCAATGTAGGAGGTTGTTCCTGTAATGCGGGAAGTGGTTGCAGAGGAGGATTTGAAGACCTGGGATCTGGATGGGGTAATCAAGGACAAGGTGATGGCAGGTTTTGCTTTGAATAAGGTTTTGAAAATGGGGATTGAAGGCCAGGCTAGCAAGGTCTTCGCTGTTGTTGGATTTTCTCACATGGTGGTTTTGGTTGTAAAGGATAGAGATTTTAAATGCTCTAATGATATTGGAGGCCATTTTTTGGATGGTAAAACCTTAGTTTTGATAACTAAGCATGGGTATGGGATGTTCTACTTGCATCTAGGGGCCAAGCAGGCTACTCAAATGGATTTCGCAGAGAGCTTAATTTCATTTTGGAATTGGCTCAGGCTGATAAGAGAATGGAGTGTGCGATGGCCTCTCCTGCAAATTGTTTTTTTAATCCAGGCATAGTGCTATTAAGATGTGTTTAAACTAGTTTAATCTAGTTTAGAGTTGCTCTGTTGTTGACCCTTTCTAAGGGTTATGTTTTTGTTTGTAATGTTTAGTTGCTGACTTCGCGGGGTATGCCCCTTGATTTGTATCAGTTATTCCTTTTGGTATAAAAATTTTAATTAGCAAAAAAAAAAAAGGTTAGACATCTACTTCATAGTGCTTTAGATAATGTTATGTCTAGCAAAGTGATTAATTGCACAACTGCAAAAGAAATCTGGGATGCCCTTGAAGTTAGATGTCAAGGAACTGCTGCTATCAAGAAAAATAGAAGGAACATACTCACACAGAAGTATGAGCATTTTGAGGCAAAGTCTGAAGAAACCATGACAGAAACATTTGACATGTTCTGTAAACTGCTCAATGATTTGTCATTGTTTAATAAAGAGTATGATCTAAAAGACTCAAATCTCAAATTTCTTCTTGCTCTACCTGAAAAGTGGGATGTGAAAACAACCATTATCAGAGACAATTATGATCTTGCTGATACTGAGATTGATGAAATCTATGGGTTGCTCATAACTCATGAATTGGAAATGGAACAGAGAAACAGAAGATCAAGCAAGAAGGCAAAGTCTGTTGCTCTTAAGGTTGAAGAGAAACCTTTGAAGAGTGAAGCATCAAGGAAGAAAGCTAAGAGAAAAGCTTTAGCTATATATTCTGAAAGTGAGTCATCAGATTCTGATGTTGACTCAAACACTGATGAATCATCTGATTCTGTGGATGATGAAGAGATGAGAAAAATGGCTATCTTGATGGTGAAGACTTTCAAGAAGATGGGTTTCAAGAACTTTAAGAAGGGAAACAGGTTCTCTAGAGATTCAACTTCAGACAGGAAGAGTTTTAGGAAGTCTGAGAGAAAGGAGACTAAATCTGGGAAGAAAGATAAGTCTGAGATCCAATGCTACAAGTGTAAGGGGATGGGTCACTATGCTCCTGAGTGCAAGAAGGGCAAAACTGAAAAGGCACTCATCACAAAAGGCAGAGATTGGGCAGACACTTCAGACTCAGATGAGGAAGTCAACTATGCTCTCATGGCTTCTATTGAGAATGAATCTGAGGATTCTGAAAACAAGGTACCCTTAACTACCTATCCTTATAATACTGATAATATATCTGAATTGAGAATTTATCTTAAGGCATTGCATATCAGTTATAGGGATCAGACTTTAGAGAATGAGAGAATTAAGTCTGAAAATTCTGAACTTAAAGAAAGGAATAAAATTGTTGAAGAAAAACTAGAAAACATGCAACAAGTTCAGAAAGAAAGAGATGATGTTGTTTATCTAGAACAGGAGTTGCTAGAAAGATATAAGCAACTAGAATCTGAGTTGGAGAAGGCAAATCACATAATTAAAACATGGTCTCATTCTGGAAAAGACACAAATGAGGTTTTTCAGTCAGACACAGTTGGTTTAGGTTACTGTGAGGGAGATGAACTTAGATTTTAAAATCAAGTCAAAATTAGAACTCATCTTCCTACTACAAAATTTGTTCATGGAGTAAATGAATCTAAGTCTGAAACTGAAAAAGAAACTGTTAAGAAAGAACCATTAAAAACTAGTGTTAAACAAGTTAATATTGGTTTAATGACAGATAAACAACTCAAGCATAAGCTTAAGGAGTTAAAATCTGTTAAGAAACAGAAAGTGTCTAGGAAGAATAGAAATGGGGGCATGAGAGTCGTCTTTTTCTCTCTAGCAAATAACCCTAGCCGCCACTAATCTTGAGCCTTTTCTTCACCATTTTTCCACCAGATTTCTCACAAGCCTTCCTAAATCCATTTCCTTCTCTTCTTTCACCTTACTCTTAATATTTCTTATATTATTATTGTATGTGCGTCATGGGCTCTCAGTAGTGTTATCTTGGTTGGGATAGCATTTTGTTCGATCTTACGAGGGATCTGCCAGGTCCTTCGGGGGACTTCCGTGTGGGTTTTCTTCATTTGCAGGTCGATCTTGAGGGTTTTTTACCTTTGAGATGTAGTGCTATATACAGTGATTTGATAGGAGATTTTGAATTGGAGATCTCAGTGAACGACTCGGCTAATGGGTTTGATTCAAGCCAGGTTATGGAATTGGGGTCAGCTCAAGGGCTTGCTGGAATTTTAGATCCGAAACATCCTAAGTTGAGGCTAGATGTTTGCTTGTTGAAAAAGTCCTCTACATCGATTGAGGGATGGTTTGTTGTTCATGATGGTGTAAAACTGGTAATCCTCCTCCTTGGCTCACAGCGATCTATCATCCTCTAGCTATCAGGAATTGCTCCCTTTATATGTGGCTTGCTCTTCGTGGGAGGCTGTTAACTAAAGATAAGATGGTGCAGTTCGGTTTTTCAGTTGATAGCCGATGTATTCTTTGCAATAATCACCCTGAAACGGCGGAGCATCTTTTCACTACTTGTCATTTTACCAGCCTTCTTATTCGGGGCTGCTCTCTCCCAATCATTTCTGATTGGAACAGTTGGCAATCTGGCGCCTTTAGTCTTAATGCAACCTCAGGGTGGCTCAAGAGGCTAGTCTATTTGTACATTGCAGTTGTAATATATGTTGTTTGGAGAGAGCGAAATGATCGTATCCACGCGAATGGCAGGCCTAAAACAGTATCCTACACTCTAGAAGTAGTTAAACGCATGGTCAGGGAAAGGGTTCACTCTTCAGAACCTTTCAAGAAGTATTTATCAAAAAATCCAACCCTCTGTACTATGCTGTTTTAATTCTCAAGTTAGAAGGCTGATTTCCTGGTGAATAGACTAGCTTCGTTTTTGTTCTTAGCTTTGCCTATGTATGCTCCCTAGGGTATGCCCCTTGAAAACTTGTAATTATTTTCTGTTTAATATATTTACTCAATTAGCAAAAAAAAAAAAAAAAAAAGAAGTTGTTGCCTGTAAGGTGTTTGTTAAAATGCTTCATAGTGTTTTTTCAGACTTTCATGAGTTTTTCAAAAGTTTTAGCACTAGCAATGCTCTCGCTAGTGATGATGGCTTCCTAGTGTTTGACATGCTGCCTCAAAGGGTTTTTGAAGGTTGTATGGATTCTTGGTATGAGGTTTGTCATGCCATAGAGAGGCTCAATGGCTTGGGTGCTCTGTTGCAAGCATTCGTGAATGGTGTTTTGCACATCTCTGATGGGATATTTGCGTGTGGTTTGACCAGCACTGTTGACCTAGCCTTACAGTTCTATGTCAAGGATGGAGTTATTTATGTTGTTGGAGAGAGTCTTTTCGATGAGACTCAATCTAAGATGGTTCGGATGGAAGACGGGAGGTTGCTGAAGTATTCGGTCTTTGCTGCTCACATGGTGAAAGTGGTAGTAAAGATGGCGATTGTGGCTTTTTCTAAGGCTGATGTCGAAGAGGGGAACCTCTTTGGTTGTGAGGATGTGGTTTGTACTTTCGAAAGCATCAGTAGGGATGCTAGTGCAATGGCTGGGGAATCTTGTTGCCCTAAGGATATTGGAGTAGCTGTTGTTGATGTCTCTATAAATGTTGCTCCGATTTTATTTGTAATCGGTTCTTTGAAATGGTTCAAAATGGCTGTAGTGGGTGTCAATGAATGTGATGGGTTGAATTGTAGACTTTTAACTCATTCGAATGATAGAATTCGATTGAGAGATGTTGTTCTCTCCATCGAGAACGCATATTTGAAGTTGGGTATTCAACTTAGTGCAATGATGGGAGCTTGTAGAATTGCAGTTGTGATTACGAAGAGAATTGCAAGCTCAGATGGTGAGTTTCAGGATGTGGTGATTGGAATTGGTCAGTTTTTCGTTTATGTCGTGTTTGACTCTGCGGTATGGCGATTTGATTTTATTTCATTTTCGTATCGAGAATTATCCAGGTTCTTAATTTCCGGGGTATTAAATTTAATCAATGTTATTGGCCAAAGTTGTTTGGTTGAGATTTGGTGTATCAGAAATGGAGCATATGATGTGGGTCATATTGCTGGGTTATTCAGGTTGATTGCTGATTGGCTAGATGGGGTCAATTTTAATTGTGGAAAAAGGAATGTAGTGGATTATGTTGGTGATTTGCAGATGGCTTGCCATTTGTGTGATGATGTTGGTTGGAAAGGTGGTCACGTACGTGGGGACCAACTTGGGGTTTTTTTATTACTATGTTGTTAAATGTTGCTGCTATGGGGAAGGTTGGCTCGTGTTGAGTTTAAATGGGTCACGGTTGGCCCCAATTCTAACTCTTGGCAATATGTTGCTTTGTTTTTAGACTAGCTTAGCTAGTTGATTTCTTTGTTGACTTGTTTAGTTGCTATGCAAGTGTTCTGTAAGAACTAGTTGTTGGCCATTGCCGGTTATTGTAATGGCATTCTGTTGATTTCGCGGGGTATGCCCCTAGAATTGTTCATGTTGTTCCTTTTGGTATAAAATTTTAATTAGCAAAAAAAAAAAGAATAGAAATGGAAAAGTAGGCATTACTCAAGGTAATTATCCAATGCTTGCTACTCTTGCTCCAAGAAAGACATGTCATAACTGCGGTAGCACTAATCATCTTGCTAGTTTTTGCAGGAAGAATAAAAATATTAATTCTTTACCTTCAAAGTCTGAAGTAAAGAAAGATAATGTTAGAGCTAGACCACAGACTTTATGCAAACATTGTGGAAGTACTTGGCATTCTATTTATACTTGCATGGATTATCATGCTATATATCATAATTACTATGAAATTAAACCCAATTTGAAATGGGTTAAGGTTAATTCTGCAAGTGTAAACTCTGAAAGTGTTAGCTTAAACTCTGATAATGTGAATTCCGCTGCAAAAGCTAACAAAGTTAAGAAAGCCAAAGGATCCCAAGTCTGGATCCTTAAAACTGACCTTCAGTGAATAACCATTGCAGGGCACCAGGGAGAGTACCCTAGTCGTGGATAGTGGATGTTCAGGACACATGATTGGAAATAAAGCCCTGCTATCAGAGTATGTGGAGAAGGCTGGCCCAAAAGTTTCCTATGGAGATGGCAACATAGGACATACTCTGGGATATGGCAACATCAATCTTGGAATTGTCATCATCACTAATGTAGCTCTGGTTCCAGGACTCAAGCATGATCTGCTATCTGTGAGTCAAATCTGTAACAGAGGATATCATGTAGATTTTCAGCCTGAATATTGTGAAATCATCAGTAAATCTACAGGAAAAGTTGTTCTAGTTGGAAACAAGTACAATAATATCTATGAAATATTAAGAGCATGGTGAGGGAAAAGCTTTTCACTTGCAAGGACTTTCAAAAAAATGCAGCAAGGGACCCGCACCTAAGCCAGCTTCTGTATTAGGTTTTTGTAGCATGCTACTTTGTAGTTTGTTTCCTATAGTTGTTGGTTAGTCAGTTTAATCACTGCTAGATTTCCTTTGCGCGGGGTATCCCCCTAGATTTGTACCTTTATTTTTTTTTCTCTTAATATAATTTCTCAATTAGAAAAAAAAAATATGGTTGTCAACAAACTCTAATGGCAAAGCAGTGTGCTTGTCAACAAGAATGTCCAGTGAAGAGAGTTGGAAGTGGCATAAGAAACTCTCTCATTTGAATCTGAACAACATCAATGAGCTGATAAGAAAGGATCTTGTTAGAGGACTCCCAAAATCTTTATTAAATGTAAATGGTCTGTGTGATTCCTGTCAAAAGGCCAAACATAGGAAGTCATCTTTCAAGAGCAAGTCTGAATATTCAATTGTTGATCCTTATCATCTTCTACATGTTGATCTTTTTGGACCAGTAAATATGATGGCTATTGGAAGAAAGAAATATGCTTTAGTCATTGTTGATGAACACACCAGATATACATGGGTGTATTTTCTAGCAAAGAGGGATGAAACTGCATTAACTCTGATGAAGCATGTGAAAGTTGCTGGACAAAGGATCAAAACACAAAGTCAAGATAATTAGGAGTGATAATGGAACTGAATTCAGAAATGCAACAATGGAAGAATTCTGCAAGAACAGAGGTGTGAAGCAAGAGTTTTCTGCACCTGGTACACCACAGCAAAATGGTGTAGTTGAAAGAATGAACAGAACCTTGATAGAAGCTGCTAGAACTATCCTTGATGAAGCAAAATTGCCAACCTATTTCTGGGCAGAAGCTGTTCAAACTACTTGTTTTACTCAGAATGCTACTCTGATCAACAAGTATGGAAAAACACCATATGAGATGGTGAGGGAAAAGAAGCCAAACCTAAAATATTTTCATATTTTTGGGTGCAAGTGTTTTGTGCTGAAAACTCATCCTGAACAGTTGACAAAATTTGATCTAAAAGCTGATGAAGGAATTTTTGTTGGCTATCCACTGTCAACTAAGGCATTCAGAGTTTATAATCTGAGAACCAAGGTGATCATGGAGTCAATCCATGTGTCATTTGATGACAAGAAAATAACTGGACTTGAAGATGTAGATGAACATGATCAACTGCACTTTGAAAATGAAGATTTATTCTCTGACAAACTTTGTTGAGCTAAACTCTGAACCTCTACTGGTGAACATTGAAGAAACTTCTCAGCCACATTCAAGAGGAGAACCAGTTTAGGGGGAGCATGAAGAGTGATGGCTCAAATTCTGGTAGTGAGTTAGCTGAAAAATCTGGATCAAACTCTGATGATTCAAACTCTGAAAGTCCAAAATCTGATAGTTCAAATTCTGAGCAGTCAAGTTCAGGGGGAGCCTCAGAGATTGAAGAAAGTCAACAAGAAAATCAGGAGAACATGGATTGAGGGGGAGGATCAAATACTGAGAGAAGTCATTTGCCTTCAGCTAGGAAATGGACAAAATCTCACACACCTGATTTGATTATTGGTGATCCAGATGCAAGAGCAAGGACAAGGAGTGCAACAACAAATGAATGTATGTTTCATGCCTTCTTGTCACAATCTGAACCAAAGCGACAAGTGGTTTCTATGCTCAAACGAGTCAAATATGAAACAAAATTAATTTTCTTGTTCAAACGAGTCCAAAATGAAGTGTTGGTGAGTTCTAGGGGTCAAACGAGTCAAGATCAAAGCTACAAGTGGTTTCCATGCTCAAACGAGTCAAAATGAAGTAAAATTAATTTTCTTGTTTAAACGAGTCCAAAATGAAGTTTTGGTGAGTTCTAGAGGTTAAAGGAGTCAAGAACAAAGCTACAAGTGGTTTCCACGCTCAAATGAGTCAAAAATGAATCATGTTAGATATAATTGATGTATGTTTTAATCATCAGTGTATAAGTGTAACAGTGATAAATCAGAGTTTAGCTGGAAGCGGTCAGAGTTTAGTTAAACGCTGACGGATGGAAGCTCGACAGAGTTTGTTAAACTCTGTCTGAGAGAAGCGTCTATAGGTCAACAGTGATTGAAGAATAATTGAAGATAATTATGGAAGCAATATCTTTGAGGATTGGATAGCTGTCAAAGAGATTGTGTTGACTAAGGAGACGTGTAGCAATCGTGATTGATATCAATTGTATAGCTGATTTATAGGAGTATCAATTTACGATTGTACAGTAGCTGTATGTTTTATAAATACAGTTAGGTTAACCCTAGAAGGGTAATTGAACAACGAAATATCATTCATTGTAACCTAAGCAGCTCTCTGTGATAGTTATTTTTTTTATTTTTTTTGCTAAATAAAAGTATATATCACCAAAAAGGAGCTACAAGAAGACCAGGGGCATACCCCAGACCAACAATCAAACTACACACCTACAAAGGGTCAACATGACCAAACATACTAAACCAAATCTCTAGGCCAATCAGTAAAGGAGTAATACAAGGGAAGCCTCCTTTAGAACCCACTTTTTGAAAGAAGAACAAGAAAAAAGCTTCTCCCTAACAAGACCCTTAATTTTTAGGCCAGGCTGCTGCATCGCCTGTCCTGGACCTGCATTGTGGATTCTAAAGTTACGCTCCTTCCAAACGCTATAAATACATGTTATGAGGTACACCCCTGTAATTAGGGGTGGCAACGGGTCGGGTCGGGTTTTTCAATATCCAGATCCAGACCCGATTTTTTTGACTGGACCCGGACCCGACCCGGACCCGAAAAATACCCGAAAATTAAGACCCGGACCCGGATCCAACGGATTTTTGATCGGATTGGATTTTACCCGAAACCCGAATGTTTAGATTTTACCCGAGACCCGAACCCGAATTACTAATAAAATTATAATTAAAAGAAAAATTGATTATTTGACTATTAATTGTAAATATTAATAATAAAATGATATAATAATTAATAATTAAAATTAAGTGCATGTAAATATTAATAATGAAATGATACAATAATTAGTGAAATGTATGTACATATGTATCATGGTTATAGAATTAAGTAAGATATTAATATATTTAATAATTCATTATATATATATCATTTGTCCAGAGATAGAATAAAATCCTTAAACTCCGTCATATCATTTGTCCAATTGCAATTTCCCCCTTGCTTCTCCTCAAGGCAAAGGCAAGTGTTGAAATCCCCAATAACAACCCATGCATCATTTGTGAGGCCCCTAAGACACTGGTTAAGTCAGACCACAAATGCGTCAATCTACACAAATTTCACTAAAATAAATGAGAGTCGGATATGCTCTAACCTCTCACTAAAAAAACCTAGCCGCCTTTTAATTCTTACACAAATTCCATCAGATCTATACAATCAACCATCATAAATTCATCTTCCATCTCAAATCCCCCACTTATACACCAAATTTCTTATAAAATATATTTTGATATGTCTATATTAACTGCGTCTCTTCATGAGGGCTCGGTGGTGATGATGCGTATTTTAATGGATGATGATGTTGAGATCTCGGTTAGGGGGATCTTGTTTCAAGAGTTGGTCTTGAAGTGTTCGAAGGTTTTTCTGGAACCTTCTCCACCTGGGTCTCTTGTTACGTTTTCGGTGTCTCTTTCTTTTAATCGAAGATTGATGAATTCTTTGAAGCCTCTTACTGGGGTTGATGTCGAAGATGATATGTCTCGTTGTTGCTCAACTCTATCTGAGGGTAGGGCTGGGTTTTGTTGTCATGTTTTTTTTCATGACGATTCAAGGTTCTGGACTTTTTCTACGCCTTATAAGGAGATGGATTTGTTCTATCAGGTTTGGATGGTTTCGTCCAGACATCGATGTGGCCGAAGGGAACCTTGTCTGGGTCCTTTCTCTGGCCAGTCCAATGTTGTTCCGGATGTCAGTCCAATGGATTCGCATAATTGGTTGCCTAGTGCTACCTTTGCTGGTTCAAAGGAGTTTCATGAGGATAAAGACATGTTTGTGTGGGGTGTGATAGACTACTCAAAAACCGTAGGGGATCTATCTAGCCCCAATGCTCAGTCGAAGGAGTTATTGTCTCCTACTTTTGTGAGTCAGCACAGTGGGTGGCTGCCTTGCACTGGTGTTATGCTACATCTCTGTTTTTTCAGAAAACTGGATTTAGCTAAAAATGGGCATTATATGTTTGATGAAAGGTCTGTGAGGCCTATGTGTTTGACTGGGGTACCTGAGGTAACTAGTGAATTATCTAGATGTTGGAGATATATGTTGCAAGATCCGTTTGCAATAACGGTTTCTTTAAATGATGTTCTCTCAGTAGTGCGGGGGTTCTTGCCCATTTCAAAGAAGGGATCTGGTACGAAGACCGTTGGTGGATTAGTAACTAGTATTGCAGTAACGTTATGGATTCTTGAAGATGGTTATATCCTCCTGGGGATACTAAGGTTTTTGGAGACTGAGGACCCAGGCTCATTCACCCTGTCCCTATCCATGCATTCAGTGAATGATCGGGCCGCGGCTAGCGCTTTAGGAAAGAATGGAATTTATCTTGTGAGAGGATGCTTCTTCTCTGTCTTCTTCATGGTTATTATGGTGGGCCAGAATGCGATTGACAAAGCTATGGTGTATGTAATGGGTGTTGTTTTTTGCAACCCAAGCTCTATATTCTTGAAAGTTAAGGATTCCAGTTTTGCCTGGGAAGTTCGTCGAATGTCTGTTCTAAACATGGTTGATAATTTAATGAGGTATGTTGGAATAATTAAGCAAAGGTATTCTAGAGGAGATCGAGGGGCTAGAAAGCTGAGGATATGCAGTGGTGGCCATGGGTCTTGCACCCAGTGCGATGATGTGGCTGTATTACACTATGTATCCTGTGTCTTTGTGCTGATGCATTCTGTGTTTAGGCAGGGCAGTTTCCAGAATATGGGTATCCTTGTCTTCTTGGTGGTGAACAAGAGACTACTGTGGGCTGTTTCATGTGGTAGAAGAACTGAATGCCCAAAGTCTTTTGATTTTGGTGCTTCTAATATTGAAGCTTGTTGGGTTGTTTGCGGGCGGGGTTTGAAATGGGGGAAAGCTACAGACACGGTAAGTCAGGACTGCGGAATGCTGAGGGGGGTGAATGTTAACAAAGCTAGGAAGCACGCCGTCACTGGTATTGGCTGGTTATTTGGACTGCGTTATGGAATTGATGTTGGACCGAATGGACTTGTTGGGGTCAATAAAGTGATGCGACATGGTTTGATTAGGAGAGATAGAACTGATGATTCGGATGATTCCGATATTAATTGCTGGATGGAAGCTGTGGATTATGGTATTGCAGTGATGTTTATCATTGCAGTTCGCATAATATTGATGCTTGAGGAAATGGAAATGCCAAAGACGAACATGGAGTTTGTCATATTGCTGCGCAAAAGCGAACTTTTTTTTTTGCTAATTAAAATTTTTATACCAAAAGGAACAACTGATACAAATCTAGGGGCATACCCCGCGAAATCAACAGCCGACAAACAAAGTCAAAACATTACAATGTCATTAGACAGTCAACTTTAAACGAGAAATCTTAAAATAAACTAAACAGCCTGAGAATTTATGAAAGGCCCTGGTTCACACCCCAGGGTCCCCTGCCAAGGCTGCATCCTAAAATCTCCATCCATGTCATAAACTATGCATCTGCATGAATGCATACCATCATTACCAGCATCCGAGCCTATCCTGAATCCAGAATCCAGGCCTGTAATGTGCACAATGTAAGTCACAACAGAGCACCAGCCATTACAACAAATTACAATACTTCCAACCCGCAAGCTGGACCACACTAGCGCCCTTTCCAGCCCTGTCACAATAATGACATTATACCCTGCATTTAATCTATGCTGATTCCCATCAGTAACACCAATTAGACAAGAGGTCACAACAATCTCCTTTGCTTGAGAAATAAATCTACAGACCATTCTCACATCGAGCCAAGCAATAGGCAGACCATCAATCATCAAAATTGGCACGGAACCAGCACATTCCCTATCAAACCCATTCGAGACAATGAAATTGTACCCATTCGAAACACAAGCAGCGGGGACCTCATATCTGTACTCAAAAGAGTCAGAAACCCTTTCCTTTGCCATTGCACCATACTTCTCGAAGCACCGCATTCTACTCATCAACCAGAATTCTGTTCGAATGCAAACTGAACAACCTCCAACAATAGAGAATTTGCACCATTACTAGCGACTGCAAGAAGATCACCACCACATTGGCTTAATAAAATTCCCTCAACCACAATTCTTCTTACAAGGTCTGCCACCAACCCTGAAATGACTTCATCATCCTCCGAATCCACATCATTCGTGTAGCTTAAATTTCCCGAGATAGGACCCAAGACATCCCCCAAATTCACAGAATCTGCCATCCTTTCATCATTTGAGATTTGCAATCCTCCAATTAACCCAGTAGCATTCGGGTTAGGGTGTGGGGAACCCTCGACATTCAAATAGGGGTTTGGGGAACCAACAATTTGGGTCTTAACCTCCTCCACATCATCCATAGCAATAACAGATCTCGGATTCTCAAAATCCGATAACTCAATCAATGGATCAACTCCTACTTCATGTAGACTGAAAGATTTCTTTTGAGAGAGAACCTTACCATCAGTTAAAAGATGCTTGACCCGGGTACGAGTGCAAGGATTCTCTGGAATCATCGTAACAAGGCGTTCAGCAAAGGAGACCCGCGCGCCTTCCTTCTTGCCATCAATCTTTATGCTTGACCCTTCCAAATTCTTGGATCGAGTGTCAACAGAAGGTATCACTGATACCAAATCAACCGCAAACGAAACCCTTTTTGGGTTCGGAACTGAGTCCAACCCTGCAAGGGCACTTTGTGAACACGCATGGAGAGGAATCTCCGTCACAAGGTTCTCCGAAAAGGAAACCCTCTTCGAACTCATAACAGGCCTAAAAAAACTGATAAGAAATTTGGTGTTTAGGTGAGGGATTAGAGATGGAAATGGATTAATGAAGGTTGATTGTATAGATCTGATGAAAATATGTCCGAGAATTAGAGGCGGCTAATTAAGGGTTTCTAGAGAGAAGGAGGAGAATCTCTCTCTAGACTCTCATAATATGCCTATGTTTTTTTTTACTCAGATGCGCAAAAGCGAACTTGTCAAGCTATCCATGGCATAGTTGTTACTTTTGTTTAGATTCGTGTTATGTGGTTGTTGATTGCTAGTTTTCTAGCATTATTGATGTTTTTCTTTAGTTGTTCCTCTAGGTAGATGTGTTACTAATCGCGGGGTATGCCCCTAGAATTGTAATCTTTTGCCGGTGGTATAAAAATTTTAATTAGCAAAAAAAAAAAGTCAGACCACAAATTTCTCCTCTCTACATCACCATTAAAAGCATAGATAAACGAAGCAACAAAACTCAGATTCGAGGGAATTGAGGAAATCGAGCAAGTAATGTGCTGAGCTGAAGAAGCAATAACCATAACTTTCCAAAAATCTGGGTTCCACCCAAGCCATATTCGGCCACCCGAGTGGTGCTCAAAATTGAAACACCATTTGAAACGCAGGTTGATCTCCTTTGAGATAATCTTAGCAACGTCCTTATGAACATGAGTTTCCAAAATGCTGATCAAGGATAATTTCTTAGACAAAATAAAGTCCTTGATGAAGTCTACTTTTTTTTTTTTTGCTAATTAAAATTTTATACCATAAAGGAACAACTTGAAATACATCTAGGGGTATACCCCGCGAAGTCAACATGCAAACAAAACAAATGTCATAGCATCATAGAGACACTATACAATCAACATACAAATAGAACTAGATTTAAACTAGTTTAAAACCTCACAATGAGACCTATGCCAAGTACGAATAGTAAAGGGACCACCCGGTCCACATCCAAGCAAACTGGTAAGCAGCATCTTCTTCATAGGCAACACTAGCACATAGTAAGCCCAAACATGAGCGCCCTGGAAATTCTTTGAAAAAACCTCCTGACCCGAAAGGGTGGAGTCCTCTCGCCTAAATGGAATCACCACACAGGCTGTTCTGTTACAAGTGCTCAGCATAATCAACTCAAACACCTCATTCCATCTGCCTTTGAACCGTCTACCGGCCCCATCATTGCAACTTCCCAGCTTTCCAACAGCAGCCTCCAAATTTTTCAACCTATCCAGATCTTGCAAACCAAAGGGCCGAGGAGTCGACACAACATTATCAGATAAATTCACATTCATGAGCACACAGTGAAAACACAAACTAGTTCCCTGCGTTGCGTCAACATCCTTCTCTTTTTTCATAGAGATCGAAATAGAACAGTTTCCGCCACTTGCACTTCCCATAAAAAAACCAACCAGATCCATCTCAAGCATAACCAAAGGCACCACGCATGACCAGTTTTTATCCAAACCAACAATCAATACAAGATCATGAAATTTCCATGCATAACTCTGAATCAGAGCTCGCAAAACATGAGCACAAACATGTAAATCCGTAGCAAGATTTGTGACCCAGCTACGCAACGCAAAATCATCACAGCCCCGAATGGGATCATCCCTTTCTCCCTGAATGAAATACACGAATTGTAAACAAGAGATTCTTACCTCCAATCAGGCTAAGAATACTCTGATTTGCCTTATAACAGTAGGCAACCTCAAATCGAATTAGCACTCTGTACTTCTCGACAACCAAGAGCATCATGATCGCAGGAATGATGAGCCCACCTCTATCCCATCTAGGAACAAGGGTAGAGTCCCGGGCCTTAACAATAAAGTCTACTTTATTGTTAAGGCCACGGACGTTGTAAGAACAAAAAACAGTCATTTAAAACTGAGTTAAGATCTCGAAGGAGGGCCCCTAGACCCCCACTTCGCCCTCTTAATCCCTTTGGAATTCCCTCGTTTTTTATTCTGTTTACGATCCACCACCACATTTTTGAAACTTTGTGGTGACAGTGTGGCAGACGAAAGACTGGAGGATGCAGCAGGTTTCCTTTTATTCTTGACCTCAGTCCAGCCCTCGCCTTTCTCAACAGCCTTCTTCTGACTAGTCCCATGAGTAGTTGGTGACAGCAGCGAGTCATCTCTTGCTCCCAACTCCTTGTCAGCCCCACTTACATCAGCTTCCTTCCCTTTAGAGACACCCCCCTCTCATCACCAGAATCCATCCGAACTTCTTTCCCTTTGGAGGCAAACTGCTCCCCTTTCTCCACATCCTTATCACCACCTCGCTCCCCATTCTTCTTCCCCTCATCATTCACAGCAGTAGAATGAGACTTTTGAGTCCATTCTCTAGTAGCCACAGGACAGACATTTAAAACATGACCCAAAGAATTGCAGTGGGTGCAGAACAAGGGCTTGTTGAAATACGAGACTTTCACCTCCACTTTGGATTTATCAATATCAATGACAGGAATAGAAGTAGGTAACGGGTCGCCTACCTTGTATTGGACACACATCTTAGCAAAAGGCAAGATTTCAAGTTGAGATGTGAGTGAATCCGCCCCCAGGGGGACCCCAATAAAGCTAGCAATTCTACTCAACCCCTCTTGAGTCCAATAGCAATCAAGCAAGTTGCTAAATTTGACCCATAAGGGCATAGAGGATATAGGTGTTTCACCACTCGAACAACCCCAATCAGTGACCACCATCGGCCTTTGGTCAAAGTACTAAGTACCCTTAGAAAGAGTCGCGTTCTTGTCATTCATGGAACTAAACTTGAAAATGTAAGTCGATTCATTTCTTTGAGCAACAGACATGAGTCCTCTTTTCCAGATTAACTGTGCTACTTTCTTCACCCTTCTAAAAGATAAGGAAGCTTTTGTGAATTTCCCAACCACACAACATTTGAACTTTTCCGCCCCACTTTGCAATACCTCCTGAGGTGGGTCAACCATAGTGGTTCCTTCCGGAGGGGGGACATACTCAAAAGTAACACCCTTCACAGGCGTCGGAGATTCTTTTAATACCGAGGACCATGATTTTTTCGCCCCCCCTTATTCACCCCTTTCTCCTCGTGACCCACTTCCACTTTTGAGGCTTTATCAACACCAGAGGTTTCTCCTTTCGAAAGATTGACACTCTTATTCTTGAGAATACTCTTTAAGCCAGTAGCATCATTTCCAGCCACCTCACCCTTCTCTCCCCCTGAACTCTTCAAAACAGGAGTAGCCATGTCAGTCACCTCACTCTTCTCACCTCCCTTCTGAGATTGGAGAATAGGCAACCCAAACTCATCCTACCCGTGATGATTGTAAAGGGATTAGACAAAGCCACATTAAAATCCGCCTGCACTTTAAGGTTTCCCTTCTCCATTTCTGCCAATGAGAGCCCATTAGCCTCAAGATAAGCACAAACCTCCATCATTTTCAGTTTGAGCCTAATGAGCTCATCCATATCATTCTTATTCGTAGCAGACACTACCGTTGCCACCCGGCTAACAACATCTCTCTCCATTGCATCTCTTACATTTTCATGGTACACCTCCTCATCATCATAAGAGTCCTTCGTTGTTCCAATACCCAACCCCCTAGAGGAACCAGGTTCCACCCTCTCCCCCGTCGTTAGTATCGGAAAATCCTCAACCTCTCTTCGAGCAAGCATCTCCTTGAACTTATCGTCATCCATGTCCTGCATATAGCCTGGTAAACTAGACTCAGAATCATCGAAAGAATCTTGACTCACCATAGAACACAACACGAATAAAAGTAAAAAATATATATATATATATATATATAAGAAATATGGTGTTTAGGTTAAGGGAAGAAGAGAAGATGGATTAAGCGAAGGGAATATGGTTTTAAATGCTGGAGAATGTGTGTAAGAGAATAGATCTGAGCTAAATAAAATGGCGGTTAACTAGGGTTTAGTGAGAGGGAAGAGCTTCTCTCTCTAAGACTCTCATCGCTGTGATAACCCTCTGTGATAGTTTACATCACTGAGAGAGGAATTATTATTTTCAAACAATTTTTTAATTGTTAAAACGTGTGTTCATGTTAATCTCTCATACAAATCTTGATTATATTTGTGTATTCGGGCTAACAAGTGGTATCAGAGCAGATGTGTTACTCTATACAGTTAAAGATCCACACACAACTATAATCAATGGCAGAGATTCCTCCTCCAAAAGGTTTAGGTTCTGAGAAGGCTCCTACTACTGTGAGTCGTTATGAGACTATTAGGGTTCCTATTCTGAGGCCAGCAGATTATGCTATCTGGAAGGTGAAGATGACTATGTTTCTGGAGGCTACATATCCAGAATATCTTGACAGAATTTATGAAGGTCCTCATAAGCCCGCCAAGCTATCTGCTGCTACTGCTGGTCAGGAGGCTAAAACAGTTCCAAAAGAAAAGAAAGATCTGACTCCTGAGGATATTTCATCTATTGCTAAGGATGCAAAGGTTAGACATCTACTTCATAGTGCTTTAGATAATGTTATGTCTAACAAAGTGATTAATTGCACAACTGCAAAAGAAATCTGGGATGCCCTTGAAGTTAGATGTCAAGGAACTGCTGCTATCAAGAAGAATAGAAGGAACAACTCACACATGAGTATGAGCATTTTCAGGCAAAGTCTGAAGAAACCATGACAGAAACATTTGACAGGTTCTGTAAACTGCTCAATGATTTGTCATTGGTTAATAAAGAGTATGATCTAAAAGACTCAAATCTCAAATTTCTTCTTGCTCTACCTGAAAAGTGGGATGTGAAAACAACCATTATCAGAGACAATTATGATCTTGCTGATACTGAGATTGATGAAATCTATGGGTTGCTCATAACTCATGAATTGGAAATGGAACAGAGAAACAGAAGATCAAGCAAGAAGGCAAAGTCTGTTGCTCTTAAGGTTGAAGAGAAACCTTTGAAGAGAGAAGCATCAAGGAAGAAAGCTAAGAGAAAAGCTTTAGCTATATATTCTGAAAGTGAGTCATCAGATTCTGATGTTGACTCAAACACTGATGAATCATCTGATTCTGAGGATGATGAAGAGATGAGAAAAATGGCTATCTTGATGGTGAAGACTTTCAAGAAGATGGGTTTCAAGAACTTTAAGAAGGGAAACAGGTTCTCTAGAGATTCAACTTCAGACAGGAAGAGTTTCAGGAAGTCTGAGAGAAAGGAGACTAAATCTGGGAAGAAAGATAAGTCTGAGATCCAATGCTACAAGTGTAAGGGGATGGGTCACTATGCTCCTGAGTGCAAGAAGGGCAAAACTGAAAAGGCACTCATCACAAAAGGCAGAGATTGGGCAGACACTTCAGACTCAGATGAGGAAGTCAACTATGCTCTCATGGCTTCTATTGAGAATGAATCTGAGGATTCTGAAAACAAGGTACCCTTAACTACCTATCCTTATAATACTGATAATATATCTGAATTGAGAATTTATCTTAAGGCCTTGCATATCAGTTATAGGGATCAGACTTTAGAGAATGGGAGAATTAAGTCTGAAAATTCTGAACTTAAAGAAAGGAATAAAATTGTTGAAGAAAAACTAGAAAACATGCAACAAGTTCAGAAAGAAAGAGATGATGCTGTTTATCTAGAACAGGAGTTGCTAGAAAGATATAAGCAACCAGAATCTGAGTTGGAGAAGGCAAATCACATAATTAAAACATGGTCTTATTCTGGAAAAGACACAAATGAGGTTTTTCAGTTAGACACAGTTGGTTTAGGTTACTGTGAGGGAGATGAACTTAGATTTCAAAATCAAGTCAAAATTAGAACTCATCTTCCTACTACAAAATTTGTTCATGGAGTAAATGAATCTAAGTCTGAAACTGAAAAAGAAACTGTTAAGAAAGAACCATTAAAAACTAGTGTTAAACAAGTTAATATTGGTTTAATGACAGATAAACAACTCAAGCATAAGCTTAAGGAGTTAAAATCTGTTAAGAAACAGAAAGTGTCTAGGAAGAATAGAAATGGAAAAGTAGGCATTACTCAAGGTAATTATCCAATGCTTGCTACTCTTGCTCCAAGAAAGACATGTCATAACTGCGATAGCATGCTAGTTTTTGCAGGAAGAATAAAAATATTAATTCTTTACCTTCAAAGTCTGAAGTAAAGAAAGATAATGTTAGAGCTAGACCACAGACTTTATGCAAACATTGTGGAAGTACTTGGCATTCTATTTATACTTGCAGGGATTATCATGCTATATATCATAATTACTATGAACTTAAACCCAATTTGAAATGGGTTAAGGTTAATTCTGCAAGTGTAAACTCTGAAAGTGTTAGCTTAAACTCTGATAATGTGAATTCCGCTGCAAAAGCTAACAAAGTTTTTTTTTTTTGGTAATTAAAATTTATACCACGAAGGAACAACAAATACAAGTCTAGGGGCATACCCCGCGAAATCAACATCCGAATAAACTACACAACATTAAGTCATAATAGAGTCTACATAGCAAACTAGTTTAATCATAAGTTAAAAGACTATGCCGAGAGTAAGCTTCTTCAAGACCAAACATGGCCCACAATGACAATCATCCCGAGCACCCATGGCAATAGCTTCCTTGTTTTGACCCTCCTGCCTCACATCAACAACCTTAGGCACCCATCCTTCATCAAACACCCTTGTCCTTAGTTTATTCCAATTGACGGCCAACCGAACAAAAACCATAAAAATTAGAATCCCATTTTTGACTATAACAGTTAGCGCCATGCCAAAACTGTTGAACCTTGAAACCCTTGACCAATCTATCTTCTTTTCACGAGGTAGAGACTCCATGATGACCTGTCCCTTCGTTGAGACAGAAGCTATGTCAAACCACTTAGCGAAGAAACCAACATTGCCAACATTGTGCACCTTGTATCTAACCAACATGCATTGTACAACCCACTTAAATAAACTGCAACCCACGGGAAACAATAGAGCAGCATGGGGTCTTCACTCAGGGACGCATCTCTAATTTGCGGAAGCATACAGCCTGGTTGTTTGTATCTATAGCGATCTACTATATCTGGCAGGAGAGGAACAACAGAATGCATGGGGGAAAGAAAAGACCTACCATCCAGTTGATAATTCTTATTAAAAATATGTTGAGAGAGAAGCTCTTCACTTGTGCTGGGTTTAAAAAAAATGTATCTAGGGTTCCATCTCTAATTACTTTACTATATTAGTAGGGTCAAGGTGCTTCTCTAGTTTTGTTGTAGCCTTGTGCGTTTCATGCTTAGCCTGCGTGCTTCTTTTTTCCTCGGGGTATGCCCCTAGCTTATGTACTTTTTAGTCTTAAATATACTTAAATTTAGCAAAAAAAAAAAAAAAAAAAAAAAAAAAAAAAAAAAAAAAGAAACAATAGAGCAGCATCCTTTATTTCCAAGTTCACCCCCTGCAAACCAGTTTGCCATGTCTGGTCTGAACCATCAATGCCCAGACCCAACAACACCTGCGTCGACACTTCATAAAGAAGGTTAAGTCTACATGCCATAGCCTCTTCAAACCAGACGACACCGCTCAAAGAAACCAGTAATTTCACAAAACGCGCAAAGAAATCAGCAGTTACGCGGTACAACATCAAAGCATCTTCAAACAAGAGCAACAAGCTATTTCCAGATTCAATCAAAGCCAATGACCAGCATTCCCCTTTTCCAGAACTGGACTCCATTCGATGAATACCCCCAGAATGCACAGATAAATCAACAACGACTCCATCAGAAGTAAAATATACCTGATGAGCAGTCTGCGCCTTGAAAGCCAAACGGATTGCCCCTTCACTAAAAAAGGGTTGTTCAAATTTTTATTTTTTTTTGCTAATTAAAATTTTATACCAAAAGGAACAACTGATACACAACTAGGGGCATACCCCGCGAAGTCAACATCACATTGCAATAACCAGACCTACAAATAGGAAACTAGATAAGCTAGTGAAAACTAGCTTAAAAACAACAATACATAGCAGTGCCTATATTACTAATTTGCTAACCCTGTGCCAAATACAAGATTAAAAAGAAAATCCATGTTCACAAGGGCTTTCATCCACAAACAGAGCTCCACACGACTCCCCAAAAAGCATATTAAAAATTCGTTTTCTGTCTATGATGACCAAACCCCACGCACGAACACAACAACAAAATCCCCTTTGAGTTGCCTAATATCACCATTCGTGATCCCAATTCCCTCATAAAAACCCACTATCTCCTGCACAACCAAATAAGTACTGGCCCATACGGATAGGCCAAGCCCTACTTCCAATCTATTAATAAAAAACATTGAACCATAATTCACAATTTCAACACCTATTTTAATTTGAAGACCACAGGCTTCCATATTCCTTGCCAAACTATGACTATCATTTCCAATTTGTCTTTTAACCACATCACTGCATTGTCCAGCCCTATTGCAATAGCTAGGCTCAGCCATAAACCCCCTGTTATCAAATTGCTCATCTTTGCAAATCACCAAACCACACCCATCCATATGCACTAGACACCAGCTGTGACAAACATTATACAAGTCACCTCCAGTTGCATTGCAACTATCAACAAAAGAACACAACTTCTGAATTGTTAAACCCAATTCGACCACTGCCATAGCAAGTATCATAAGGAAGTTGAAAGTTCCCAACATTCCATGCCTCCAATTAGAGAGCACCTTACCTTTAGTAGAATCACATTCAAAGCCACACATAAGAACGCCTCTCTTCTGGTCCGAATTGAAGCCAACAGAAATAATAAATCCGCGGTAAATCAATGTATCAACAATCGTTTTTTCCATAATTCTTGCAAGAATCGCTGGAATTCCAACAAAATAACTTTTCTTGAAGATGAGGAAGGTACAGAGCAATTTGGTCATCGTGCTGTGTCAACCATTGCAATTAATTTCTACAAATCCATACTGGGTACTGCAAAGGAAGTAGAGGATTTCCCTACTGATTTGAGGTTTAATTGCTTGTCAGAGAATCACAAAAGCATCTTGAATGCAAGCTTTAGTACTGCTGACATCTACAAAACTATGAAAGGAATGGCGAAGAATAATAGTCCTGGCCCCGATGGCCTTACCCCAGAATTCTTTGTGCAAGCCTGGCCTATTATTGGCAATGATGTTACTCGAGCAATCCTCTACTACTTCGATACTTTACAAATGCTGAGAATGGTAAACTCTACAGCCATTGCTCTTGTTCCTAAACAAATGGGGGCTTCTTCCATGTCTCACTTTCGCCCAATTTCCTACTGCAACACGCTTTACAAATGCATTTCTAAACTGCTGGCTGGGCGTATGAAAAATGTACTGAACCATCTTGTCTCTCCGTGTCAAACTGCATTCATCAAAGGTAGACGCATTGGTGATAACATGATGCTTGCTCAATCACTTGTTCGTGATTATCATCTCAATTCTGGGCCTCCAAGAGTGGCATTTAAACTCGACATTCACAAAGCCTTTGACTCATTAAATTGGGAATTTCTCTTCAATGCAATGCAAGCCATGGGGTTTCCTAATAAATTTGTTGGGTGGATTCACAAGTGTGTCACCTCGGCTATGTTGTCAGTCAAGATTAATGGTTCGTTAGAAGGTTACTTTCAAAGTGCCTCGGGACTTCGCCAAGGCGACCCTCTCTCTTCTTACCTGTTTGTGCTGGCCATGGAAGTACTTACAGCGTGCCTCAATCAATCAACCTCGGCCACTGATTTCTCATTTCACTGGAAAACTAAACACTCAGGTATATCCCATCTTATATTCACAGACAATGTCTTCCTTTTCTGCAAAGGCGATGCTTCTTCTATTAAACTGCTTTTTGATGGTGTGACCAAATTTTCACGGCTTTCGGATCTCATTCCAAACCCAAGTAAAAGTTCGTGCTATTTTGGTAACATGTCGGTGGATATCCAAGACTTTGCTCTTCATCTCACTGGATTTGAGAGAGGAACTCTTCCTGTCAAATAATTAGGTGTTCCACTTATCTCAAAAAAATTGTGTGCTCGGGATTGTTAGGTGCTAATTCAAAAACTGTGCACGAATATAGGTCTATGGACATGCAAAACTCTTAGCAGAGCTGGAAGAGTGCAATTAATCAATACGGTTCTTTTTGGTATACAAGGGTACTGGAGCATGTACTTGTTCTTGCCGAAAGGAATTCTCAAAAAGATCCAGGGTATTTTTGCAAGATTTTTATGGGGTGGCACGTTGAATGGGCCCTGTCAATTCAAGGTAGCTTGGGCTGAGGTTTGTTTGCCGAAAAATGAGGTTGGAATGGGTATTAAGGACCTTATTTCTTGGAACACCAGTGCTATTTTATTCCAGCTCTGGCGTATAATTAACAGAGCAAACTCTTTGTGGATAACTTGGGTTCACCTGGAAGTGTTGCGTTCAAAGTCTGTTTGGACTATGCCTATTCCCTCGAAGGGATCTTGGTGTTTAAAGAAGATTCTAGGAGTTAGAGACATTGCTAGGCAGCATGTTCATTTCGAGGTGGGATCGATTTCCTCCTTTCACTTTTGGCATGATCCGTGGTTAGAAAGGAAACCTATAGTGCAGCAATTTCGGGTGGGAATCATATCAATAATGGAGTCAACTTCTCTTGCCAAGATCTCAGATTTGTATTGTAATCAACAGTGGCAGTTGAGCCCTACAAATCATGTTGATGCCATTGAATTGCGCCACAAATGCTCTACGGTTACAATTCACCAGAATGATCGGATCTTGTGGGACACTTCAGACTTTAAACATCTCTCTCTTTCGGACATTTGGAATTCGATAAGACCTGTTGGGCAGTCCTACAACTGGGTTGGTGCGGTCTGGCACAAGTTCATGGTTCCAAAATATTCTTTCTTGATGAGGCTAGTATTGAGGCAGCGGTTATTGACAAGGGACAGGATGCAGCGATTTGGTATGACAGTTCCTATTAACTGCATGCTCTGTTCACATGGTGCTGAGACACATGAGCATTTGTTCTCTCAATGTGCGTACACGGAGAAAATACTCAATTCGAGCCCTTGTAGAATATCTCGGAATTGGCAGCATCTCTTAAATGGCGAAATCCTTCAAGATAATGTGGACAAGGTGTGGCAGCATATAACCTGTTTATATGTCTCAGCAGCATGGCATGCTATTTGGCAAGAACGTAATAATAGAATCTTCAATCAAGCTGGGCACAAGCGAGTGGAGCAACTTACGACAGAGGTAAAGCGGAATGTTCGAGAAAAGCTAAGCACATGCCCTGGTTTTCAAAAAAAGGCAGGGAAAGATCAAATGTTACAGACCTTACTGTACTAATTGTGTAGCAAGTAATTTGTTAGTAGTTGCTGAGCAGTAAATTACGCTTTCTATGGTGCGGGGTATGCCCCTGGTTGATGTAATTGTTTATTCGGAGTAATATATTTTTTTATTTAACAAAAAAAATGTATCAAATACATTGAGGTCGTCACCAACAAGGCACTGAAAAGCACCAACACCTGTGCACCTGTGCCTCGCAACATAATAAAGTAAATTTCTCAGCATTGAGGCAAAACCGATGTGAACCATCAATTCCACAGTTTGGACCACTTGAATGTCCCCTTTCAGTTTCATTCGAGTAACAATAACCTTGATGCACATCAAATACGTAGAATCGATGCTCGGCATCATCCCATTCAACAAGATGATAAAGAAACCCATCTCAACACCCACCATTTCAATGGTGAGTTTTACAAAGAGAACTTTGTTAGTATTCATCAATAAGTCTTTAAGAACCCTCTGAATCATATTAACAAGCACTAGTCGTGCATCCAAAATACACAATTTTCCTTGAGCATCCTCTCTCGCCCTCCAATGAGGCATTACCGCCTGAAAGAAACTACATTCCGATGCCAGCAATGAAACAAATTCAGTCCTTGTATTGTTTTTTAAAAAAACAAGTACATCATCATAATTTCGTCACCAAAAGCTACACAAATTTCTGCTCAGAAAAGCTCTTCCCAATGTTACAATACCCACATAGAGATTAATACCAGAGTGGCAAGACCCAATAACATCTAAGGTAATGCCTAAAGATGAACTGATCTGAAGGAAGCCCTTCACAGCAACAAAAGCCATAAAATGTTCACCATAATCTTCAATGATTCTTTGGCCCAAATCATCGAACACCTGGGGTGTCGCTGGCATAGATTTCACATGCATTCCGTCTTCCCGACCAGTTATCACCGCAAACACCAGGATTTGAAATCCCGCACCCATAGTGTACACCATAGAAATATTATCACAAGCTAAAGAGCTCGGGTCGCGGAAATCAAAAGGCACTAAGAGAGTCGTTTTTTCTCTCTAGCTTTCTACCTTAGCCGCCTCTAAAATTAACCAATTCTAAGCATTTTCTCATCAGATCTACATACTTCCATCCTAAATCCACCCTCCCTTTCTAATCTCACTCCTAAAACACCAAATTTCTTATATATTACATATATTTTAGGATGGGCTTTCGAGTTTTTATCTCGGATTTATGTCCTTTTGTTCGGTTGAGGGTTTCTTTTGAGACTCCCGGTGATTGTGGAATATCTGATCTGTTTTATACAGATGTTTATGCATCGAAATGGTTTGCCTCATTCGACCCAGTGTTGGATGTGAAATCTACTGATTTTATTTATGTTGACCTTGGTGACAAGGTTCAGGCGGGACAAACGGGAGCATGTGTTGCTCTCTCCGTAACTACTAGGTTGGTTGCAATCGATGGGTCGGTGGGCTCGTTGGGTTTGTGGTACAGATGGCTCCCATTTAAAGATGAACGCAGACTGTTTGACGAAATGTCTAGCTTAATGTTCGACAAAGGGCTCCAATGGGAGGTCTCTGTTCTGGAAGACACTATTAATGCCAAAGATTTTAATCTTGGTAATGAAGGCGATACGCTCATGATGAATCCTGAGCACCGTGCTTACTCGTCGGAGTGTGGTACAGTTGGTCTAGTCTTCATCGGCGATGGTAGGGATGAGACTAGAAATGGTGAACTTCTTTTGGTAAAGGTTGTCCAACGAATGTGTGAGGATTCTAAATCCTTGCTTGATTATGTGGTTGTTACTAGGCCCATTTATTCGGTCCCGATGGAGGTTGAGGGATGGCTTGCCCTGTGCAACAGATTGAGATATGATAACAGATTTATTCATGAGGAGGACTTTGTACTATTTGTGCTTCCTACGACTTGGCGGAGTATTTTAAGGAGGGGAATCTATGCGATTCACCATAAAATTGGCTTTGATGGTGGCGACGACTATGGAATTAGTATTGTCCAGCCCATGTTTGATGATGTGTCCCATCGCTAGATTAATGGTGACCAGGGTCTTGTTACAAATAAGTTGAATGTGATGAAGCATTATGTGAACGATGTGAGCTTTTGCTGTGAACAATTGATGGAGGTTGTTTCGATGTGGGTCTATTTGCTTGGGAATTCCATAGTGGTTACCAACAGCCAAGGAAATGTTCGATTGGAGGGTGTAAGCCGTAACAGGCTTGTAGATGTTCAAAGGAGTTTATACTCTGCTGAATTAATGTCTTGCTGGAGGGGGTCCCGAATTGGTTCTGTCAATGGTAATGGGACTGATTTGATGAGGAAATTTGTCGGGTGTGCGTGGCTGAGCACACTGTCTTTATTTTTTCTTCGATCAGAAGAGTTAATAGTGCAGGCTTTCACTGTTAATGTGGGTGAGGTGAGATGTGATGCCGTTTTGGCATGGTTACGGTATTGTGATGAGAATGAGTTTAGGCTCAATATAAGGAGGATTTCCCACCTTATGTGCTATGCTTTCTTGAAACAAAGAGACTTTATGTTGAGTTCGGGGACATACTGCAGTTATGTGGAACTTAGACGAAAGTCTTGTTTACAATTTTATGGATATGCAAACCTGGACTGCTTGCTTATCATCCTGAGGAGGTCTGGTATCTCCGTTTTCGAGCAGAGGATTAGCTGTGCTTACAGCCATGGAATGGGGCAAGAGGAGACATTTAAGATACACTATCATGTCTTAAATGGTCACTTGATTAGTAACAGACTAGAGGTCTGTTATTTGTTTGAGACTCTTTGTAGATTCGTGAATGGAATTGGCCATCCATGCGGGCTAGGTGGAAATGATTTGAGTATCAATTGGATGCATGCTATGCAGGATGGGGCACATATTTTGGTCCCGGTGAACACAACTGTTTTTTATGCTGAGTGGTTGCAGGGGAAGGAGAGTGCGACTTTGGGCACTGGTCACCACGGCAGTCCGCATGAAGATCAAGGCCGGTTTGGGCCCTTATTTTTTGATCCAGGCATAGATCTTAATTGATGGTTTTAAACTAGGTTTCTTAGTTCTCCTATGTAGAAGCATTCTGAAGCTTGTTGTTGCAAATTAGTTTATTAATTTGCTTTGCTGATTTGTTTGTAATGTTGTTTTGTTGAATTCGCGGGGTATGCCCCTAGAATTGTAACAGCTGTTTCCTTTTAGGTATAAAATTTTAATTAGCAAAAAAAAAAAAAAAAAAAAAAGAGCTCGGGTCGCCAGATTCAGAATCCTTCTTCCCGAGAACAGAGAGTAACTCCCTCTCAATGGCATTGACCATAATCGTTCGGTGTAGCATTAAAACAAACCCAAGATAGTCAACCTCCAAACAAGTAAGAACTTTTGAACATAGAAATGTTCTCAGAGTCTTAATAACAAACAGCAGAGAGGCCCCTAGAGTGATTTTCCTCAGTATCAAAAGTGCCAAAATCAGCCCCATTTTTATCCAACAGAGAGGCCCCTTTTAGATTAACCAAATCTGAGTAAATACCCTTCCACAAATAAGACCCATCACTCTGAGAGGGCGAAAGACCAAATCTCACATAGAGGTGTGCTAAAAACACAACGCTGTTATCGACAACCCAGAGTTCAGTCTCTTCAACAACCACACAAGGAAAGAAGGCCATATTCTCTATAAACATAGACAATTGCCTCTTCAAGAAAACAACAGAGTCCGGAGACAGGAGCAAAAGTCCAAGACCAGAGGTCTAACGGCGTACAAGGACCAAATACGCAACAAGCATCTCCTTGTGAGAATGCAGAACTTCAAAGGCTTTCATAGTCTTGTCGGAATCCCCACCAAGTTGTTTAAGTAAACACCTGAAATTCATGTCATCATCATTTCCATCACTATCTTTTCCCTTTAAATCCTCCGACACCAAAAGAGGGGTAGATAGAACCATTCTATTCTTCTGGTAACCCACTTGGGACACCACACCATTCATCGGGATGTAGTTCTCTTCAGCAACGAAGACCCCCAGCCCAATAATAAAGCCACCTGGAATAGTAGGCTCAACAAACAAAGCATCATCGCGCAACAAGGAAAGATAACCCTTCAACACTATTATTGCAAAACACAACAGATCTGCGGATTGAAACTCAAAAAGCTTCTTTCCCAGAGGAACCCTCTCAAAAACCAACGAAAAAAGATTAAGAATAATATATTTATAAGAAACTTTGGGATAAAGGTGGGAGATAAGGAAGGGGAAGGTGGATTTAGGAAGGAAATATATAGATCTGATGGATTTAGTGTGTAGATTAGGCTGAAATTTCATGGCGGCTAAGTTAGGGTTTTAGAGAGGCTACAGAGAAATGACTCTCATGGGATACTCTAACTTAAGACTCTCATCAAAAGAACCCACCTTTCTAGAATGATGCTTAACATCAGCACCCTCACAGTGAATCAATTTAACAGAATCGACAAGCTCAAGGTGAGCGCCATCATAGATAAGAACACCCTTAAGAAAACCTTTTAATCTAAAAGACATAACCTCAAACACCTGAAAGGCAGTAACAGCCATGCCCTTTCCCTTTCCAACAAACACATTAGACTCATCAGTAATAGTCATTTTTTTTTTTTTTGCTAATTAAAATTTTATACCAAAAGGAACAACTGATACATATCTAGGGGCATACCCCGCGAAACAACATCAAAACATTACAACCCGAACTAAACAAACCGACTCAGAACGCCGAAATCAACAATCTAAAGACAGGTTCCAAACAGAGGGACCTGACTAAACTAGCTTAAAAACATAGTCTATGCCTAGAAATAAGTAAATAAAAAGATCCTTCAGGATCCCATCATTGAACAACCATTTGGCACCTCTTGGGACTGACCAGCTGACCATGTTCTCTGTTAAAATCTGCATTTCGAGCATCAAGGTGGTCTTGTAAAGAACAAGGTTGAGCACCTTAAAGCACAGCGCGTTGGAGAGTAACGCACTCAAAAAATCATTCACCAAGGTCTGTGTAGCAAGCAACCAAATATCCAGAAGAATCTCATTTTTGACTATAACAGTTGGCGCCATGCCAAAACTGTTGAACCCTGGGACAAACATCACCTTAATCCAAGTAAGAGATTCTGCAATGACTTGATCGTTCACTAAGACAGAAACATTCTCTAAGCCATTCATGTCAAACCATATAGTAATGAAAACATCAATGATATCCCCATCATTGTGCACCTTGTATCTGATAGACCTGACCTGCACAGCCCAGTTAACCAATCTGCACCCCACGGGAATCAGTAGAGCATCATCGTTTCGCTTCGAGATCACCACCTGGGAACCAGTCTGCCATGTCCTGCTTAACACATCGATGACTAAACCATAAATGCCTAAATCAATCCAAATATCATCACAAGCTAGCATAACTTGCACGTCTATAAACCTTCTATCACCCTCAACCTGACTCCTGTTATGCCAAGAGTGGTCGAGCATACCATTGACCACTTGAACGTTGCCATGTTCAAGCACAGCTGTACCAGCTCTGTCCCAACATCCCTCCAACACTTGATGTGGATCGCTCCACGAATAAAGAAAACAAGAAGAAAAAGATATTTCAAAAGAACACGATCAATCCAGAAACGTGAACTTTGAATCTCAAATAACTTAGATCAATCCAGAAACTAAGTAATTTGAATCTAACCTTCAAAACAATCCAGTAATTGAAGTTTAGAGGAAAGAAAAACTAATCATAGTTTATCTCAAAACAAAAATTTATATCATCCATTCATTATCTCCTTAAAACATTACATGAGATGGGTATATATAGGCTTAGACAATAACCTAAACCCAACAGGAATCCAAGAGAAATCCAATACCAGCTTGAAGATTAGCCAATATCTGAATCCATCCAGGAAACGCATTTGAAAACCCATTCCAAATAGAAAATACTTAAAACCGAATCCAAACAGGAAAATAAAACCCTAATTGCTTAAAACAAGAAAAACCCTTTCAAGTGAAAGGTAAAAACTTGCAAGCCAAAATCTGCTTAATAATTATAGATAATAATTAGCTTCTTGTCCAAGCTTCATTCGTCTCTCCTTTATTCCTTCTTGTCCAAGTAAGCTTCTTGACCCAACTCTCCCACAAATTCTAACTTGAATCCCTTCATGAATAATAATATAAAATATTTACCAATTAACATATCCATTCCCTGATCCTCATCAACACTTCCATTTTCCCGAACACAACAGTCAAAACTGTCAAGCGATGGTTCAGAAAAACCCATATAACTCCTGACCTCTTCCCACATCTGTTGAGAAGCCTGCCATTAGATCCAACGAAGTTAGCGCAGTGCACTGGCACCCTAAAATCAGCCTCTAAAAGCTTTTTGAAACGCATCAACCAGAGTACCCAATTCGGGTCTTCACCCAACCACCTGGGGAAACTTAACTGAGCAAAGGATCCCCTGCTTTTGATTGCCGTTCTCAGAACGCAAGACATCAACTGATTCTTTTCAGAATCACAGAAAGGAACGAGATTATGAGTTTCAATCGTATAAATAGTCCGGAAAAACCAACTACACATTGCATTCCCATGGTCACACAGAACCCAAATCCCGTCTTCCATCATGGAATCACCATATATCCTTGTAATAAAAACAAATACCCCCTGGAAAGCATCGCTATCTAAAGCAGCAACCATCATTACATGTTTCCCATTCACAAAATTAATACCATACAGACCCTCAAGATTCAAATTCTGAACCCCATTTGACCATACCACTGTTGAGAAAACTCCCAATAGAACCCTCAATGGAACATACATAAGTACACAGGAGTCAAAATCCCACATCTTCGAAGCAGCAATCAAAGATACAGATTCTGGAATCTAGCATCCAATTCGGAGCAGAGATTCCTCTCTGTTCAAACTCTGACAAAATAAATCTGACTTCCAAGAAGCACACCAATTTTCTGAAAAGAACAGCAACATTTCTATTGACAAGGGTAGAGGACTTGGTTTTAAGACCAAGGAAACCATTCTTGACGTCATGAAAGAGTAAATTCATCAAGAATTTCTGCAAATAGTCGCACAATCGAACAACCTCGATAACCTCAATAAATACATCAGTCACCTTACAATAATTTGACAAAACCATGCCAACAACATCCACCTTAGACCAGGTCCAAATAATCGGCAACTTGCCATCATTATGAAGAGGAACATTAGCAACCTGGAAAAATGGTCCAATACCATCCCCACCCAAACTAGCTCCTGTACGCAAGATCTTCCACTTAATCTTGGCAAGATACAGGGCATTCTTTCCGGAGACCATCAGAAAAACAAATACACCCATCTGCAATCTGGGTCTCGTGTATACAAGAACAATGGACGAACAAGAGTAGAAGCAATCCTCTTGTTGCTCATTATTTAAATCCTTTGGATCAAGACAAATGACAAACACCTTATAGCATAGTCGTCCTGACTCTCAAAATCAAATGAGAAGTAAATCTCAGCAGGTGGCTTATAAAAAGTCCTGAAATCCAAAGATTTCATCCACAAACTACGAGACCGGTGGTAACCATCATCTCCACTACATGCTCCTTTCACAGCTTCAAAGCACAGCGTAGATCTGAGACCATCACAAATGAGGAACAAGTCTTCGTTGGCTAAACCCGTCAAAGACCTCGCAAAGAAGTTCGGAAAGCATCTAGTTATAGTAACTACTCTGATAGTGGTCCTCTTCGAAGTAAGGCACACAACCAGACCATTTTTTAAAACCATTAAAATAGCAAACCCAACATGAGCTTCGAGAAATAACCCCATCGATTCCATTAACGACCCCCCAACAGGAGAGTGCGAAATCGGCTTGAGATAAACACGGGAGATGAAATCAATCTCAAACGAAACCACACAACTACGAATAAAAGTAATTAATATCATATAAGAAATATAGTGGAAGGTTAGAGATGAATAGAAGGGTTGGATTACTGAAGGGAATATTTTAGATCTGATGAAATGGTGTAGAAAGGAAGAATTTTGAGGTGGCTATCTAGGGTTTTAGAGAGAGAGGCTAGAGAGAAGGCAGAGAACGACTCTCATTTTCCTAAAGGAAAGAAATTTGGAGTATAGGTGAGGGAATAGAGATGGGAGATGGATTTGCGAAGGTTAATTGTTAAGATCTGAAGGAAAATGTGCGAGAAAAAACTAATTAGGGTTTCTAGTGAGAAGGAGGAGCTTCTCTCTCTAGACTCTGCATTAGTGTCATCATCACTAATGTAGCTCTGGTTCCAGGACTCAAGCATGATCTGCTATCTGTGAGTCAAATCTGTGACAGAGGATATCATGTAGATTTTTTTTTTTTTTGCTAATTAATTTATACCATAGGAAAAAGATTACATCTCTAGGGGCATACCCCGCGATTAGTAACACTTCTACCTAGCGGAACAACAAAAGAAAAACATCAATAATGCTAGATAAACTAGCAATCAGCAACAACAGAACATAAAAAGATAAGCCGACTATGCCATGAATTAAACATTGATGGATCCCCTACCGGGTCTGCAGTCACATCTGAAATAGGCACATAAATCGTAGCAAGAAACCATTTTCAAAACCTCCAAAATCAGATGACAATTAGCTGTCAATTCTTCCAGCAGCATTGGTTCACACCCAAGGAGACTAAGCAAAAGCTTCTTCATTAATTTCCCAGTCAAACTGAATGAGGGACCCCAACAACGATGCCCTGTCACTAAATCATTGCAACACCAAATGTCAAACCCTCTACGATAGAAACTAGCATCCATGCTGCTTACCAAACCTCGCTCAGTCTTGTAATTCCACATAATTGGAGACTCCACATGTGCAGTCTTGATAGAAAGGCACCACCAATTATATGCGCTGACCACAAACTCCACCAGCAAAAGATCCCCTCCGAAATAAGACAAGGGCCTGCAATCCGTGCGCCCAACATTATACCTCAAACTGAGGTATCTCACAGTTATTAACCCAGCATTAACAATGACCATCCCTGGTTCCACATTCAAAGTCACTTGCGTGACGATCTTCCCACATTCTAAAATCAAAATCATCCTTTGAATAGCATCAACAATCACAGACTTGTCAACAACAATAGCAGACTTGTCAACAACAATAGCATTCATATTTCTATCTATTGGAAACAGTAAACCGAACATATGGAAAGCATTACATCATAGAAACATTTAAATTGGGGGACAATTAGGAAAGGTAAAAATGAGAGTCGTTTTATCTACCTTCTCTCTAACCTCTCTCTAAAAAACCCTAGATAGCCGTCATCTTTCAACACCTTTCTTCATCAGATCTACACAATAGGCACTCACAAATTCATCTTCCATCTCAAATCCTTCACCTTTACACCATATTTCTTAACTATATTTATTATCTTTTTAGTTTATGTCTCTGGAGGTTATGTCTCTGGAATTTGTTTCTCTTTCCTCTGAGGGGGGGTTGGGAAAGTTCACTTTTAGTGAATTTATCGGGTAATGGGTTCTTGGTTAGTTATTTGGGTCTTATTTGTCAAGATCTGTTGGTTTTTCAAGAAGTATCACGTACTGATGTGGAGCCTTCGGGGGCTACCTTCGTTTGTATGGGGACACTGTGGGAGTACATTCTTCATGTGCTTGCTGGTGAATCTGGTGAAGATGAAAGGGGTACTACTTTCATGTGCAGGGGTACCCTTAGTAGTTTGTTAGGAGATATCCATGGGGATTATACAGAGGTCAAAGATGGTTGTTTTGGAGTTGATGTATGCGTCACTCCCTTTGTTTCGCTTCTTAAAGCGTATGTCAAGAATTGGAATGGTGATGCTAGGCTTAGACTTAGTATGTATGGTGACATTTTCTCGGTAAGGGAGAGTTGCCTCTTTGAGATTATTCCTCTTTCAATGGATGTGTTTAACAACTCAATGTTTTTCAATGATATGGTAGTTCTGCTCGATTCTATTGTGAGCGCAAAGAATGTCTGCCATGTGTTTGATGATATTCCTCAGACGAATGATCATAATCTGAATGAGCTAGTGTTTGGATATGCACTAATGTATTGCAATATAACACCCTTGAAGGTGATGACGTTGGGAAATACTACCGCAGTCCCGATTGTTAAGAACGGATTAAAAGTATTTCTTGACTTGATTCTGCTGTGTTCTAAATGATGAAGACAGAACTAGTGTAGTGAATCAGGGGGTTTCTTTTATGGAAAGCCTGGCTCACATCTCAAAGGCTGCTATTTGTATGTTGATTGTATAGTGTCTTTATGATGCTATGACATTTGTTTGATTTGCATGTTGACTTCGCGGGGTATGCCCCTAGATGTGTATCAAGTTGTTCCTTTTTGGTATAAAATTTTAATTAGCAAAAAAAAAAAAAAAAAAAAAAGGCTGCTATGCTGGAACAGATCTCCAAGGTTCATGGACATGAGATCTTATGGCTGCATATGAACGATTGTTTCAACAATGTGATGTTGCTAAAGTACTATGTGAATGTAATTTTGTGTAAGGTTCCTTGGCTCAAGGAACTTATGGTCGAGGTTAATTCGATTGTGTCTAATGAAAACAATCGAATAGAGAGTTTGATAGCAACTTTGGGCAGCTGGGGGTTGAAGGGTAAGCTTTTAGCCCTGATTGTTCCCATTCGGTTTGTAAAGTTTGTTCAAAGATTGAAGCAAAAGTATCCTCATGGTGCTAGAGGGATCTGCAGTCTGCGGTTTAACTTTGAAATTCCAGACGTTTTCGAGCTCAGAACTTATGTTATGAGATAGGGAGGTTTTCGAATGTTGGGAATTTCCACTCACGCGTGGGTGGTTACAGAATCTGGGACACCTACGAATGAGATATGTTGCGATATATGCAGAGGGGAAGCAGTTGTGAGACAGGTGGCATTAATGCTTTATGTCACTCTATGGTGAACTACTGTACCCTCTATTTCCCATTATCTTGAAGAAGAGAAGCTTTGTGCAGAACTTGATAGATGCTTGAAGAAAGAAGAGATTTTTTTTGAAGCAAAAATCGCGTATAAAATGGCTTAATTTGGGGGATGGTAACAATAAGTATTTCTTTAATTCCTGCAAAGGAAGGTGGAATACTAATAAAATCCTAGCTATTGAGGACAACCAAGGTCAATTGCATACCTCTCATAAGGCAATATCGAAGGTGGCAGTGGATTACTTTCAATCAATCATGGGTTCTAGGGTTGATGTTCAAGCTTTTGACAATGCAGTGGAGCTTCCTTGCCTCGATGAGCATCAAAAAGAGTTGCTGAATGCTCCTTTCACTAATTTGGATGTGTTTAATGCTTTTAAAACCATGGCTAAGAATAAGAGCCCTGGCCCGGATGGTTTTTCAGTTGAATTCTACCTTGAAGCATGGAGTATAGTGGGGGAAACAGTCACAAAGGGAATTCTGTATTTCTTTCAAACCAATCAGTTGCCTCGGACTATTAATGCTACAGCTTTAGCTTTAGTTCCCAAAATCAGTGGTCCGGTTAATATGTCTCATTTCAGACCTATCTCTTGTTGCAACACATTATACAAATGTATATCTAAGTTGCTGGCAGCTCGTATGAAATGGATTATGCCTACGATCATTTCTTGTAATCAGTCTGCATTTGTTCCGAAGTGGAGCATTGGTGACAATATTATGTTGGCGCAAGCTCTATGTAAAGACTACCATTTGCAATCTGGTCCTTCAAGATGTGCAATAAAGTTGGATGTTAAAAAAGCTTTTGATTCTTTGAATTGGGATTTCTTGTTTGAGGTCTTAAGGCGAATGGAGTTTCCTTCTCGGTTTATCACCTGGTTGCAGCAGTGTATCACTACAAGTATGATTTCTATTAAAGTGAATGGTTCACTTGAGGGTTTTTTCAACAGTAAGTCAGGGCTGCGTCAAGGGGATCCCCTGTCACCCTACTTATTTGTTATCGCTATGCAAGCTTTAACCTGCTACTTGAACTTTGATCTCAGACATGACAGTAACTTCAAGTTTCATTGGCGAACAAAAGAGTTAGAGCTTTCTCATCTCATTTTCGCAGATGACCTCTTCCTATTCTGCAATGGAGACAAGCATTCAATCTCTGCTCTTCTGAAATCTGTTAATCGTTTCTCAGCAGCATCTGGTTTGCATCCTAACCCTGAAAAAAGTTCTTGCTTTTTCAGTAATGTTGCTTCTGATGTAATTCAGCATGCTATACAAACATCGGGATTTCAACTTGGATCTCTCCCTATCAAATATTTGGGCTTACCTTTGATTTGCTCTAGTCTTTATAAAGCAGATTGTGTGCCTCTTGTTCAAAAGCTCTGCGAAAAAATTGATTCCTGGACAGTGCGTTTTCTTCGTCTGGGGGGTAGGCTTCAACTGCTTAACTCTATTTTGTTCAACATTCAAGGATATTGGGCTACCTATTTGTTTTTACCAAAGGGGGTTCTGAAGCAAATTCAATCGTATCTTGCTAATTTCTTTTGGGGGGGTAAATATAACTCTCCAGCTCAACACAAAGTGGCATGGCAGGACTGTTGTCTCCCTAAGCTAGAAGGTGGGCTAGGTGTTCGTGACTTGTTTTCTTGGAACCGTGCTGCTGTCCTTTTTCAAATCTGGCGTTTCACGCAGCCCAGTAAAGACTCAGTATGGATTCTATGGCTTCATAACTGTATGTTTAAAAGCAAGCCTTTCTGGACTTCAAAAATCCCTTATAAATGTTCATGGAGTGTTCGTAAAATGCTTAACTCTAGAGAAGACGCTCTGCAGTTTCTAAAGTATAAAATTGGCAATAACTCCTCATTTCTTCTTTGGCATGATCCATGGTTAATTAGTAAACCTCTAATCAATCACCTGGGCAGAGATATCGTTCACATTTGTGAGTCTTCGAATCTTGCAACTGTAAGCTCTATCATTTTGAATGGTGCTTGGGATCCTTGCCCAACTAACCATATGTTAGCTATGGAGTTTAGACGTCTTCTTTCGCAGAGCAACATTTCGAGAACAGATGATACTACTTGGGATGGTGTAAAACCTGTTAAACTATCAGTTATTTGGAACTCTATTCGTCAAACTGCAAATCCTCCTCCCTGGATTAAAGCTATTTGGCATTCTTTAGCAATTAAAAATCATGCAGTGTATCTTTGGCTAGCGCTCCGGGGCAGATTGTTAACTAAGGATAGGATGACCATGTTTGGCTTTAATGTTGATGAGAGATGCGTTTTGTGTTATAACGCCAGAGAAACAGCTGAGCATCTCTTCACCTCGTGTGCTTATACTTCTCCAATTCTTCGGGGCTGTCCTTGCAATATTTCTTATTCCTGGACTGATTGGCTGCAAGGTAATATTGTACAAGGGCAGGTTTCTAATACCTGGAAAAACATGGCTTATCTATACATTTCGGTTGTAGTTTATAATGTCTGGAAAGAGAGAAACAATCGTATCCACCATAATGGTAGAGCAAGAGTGGTCTGTCAACAATTGCAAACTGTTAAAAGCATAGTTAGAGAGAGAGTCTTCTCCTCGGCCTTGTTAAGGAAAAAGATTGCTAAAGATCCCAGCCTTAGCCTTCTCCTGTATTAATTTTTTTGTGAATTGCCATTGTTACCTAGTTTCTTTCTAGTTTTAGTCTCGCTTGGAGTCTGTTCTAAGCTTGCTTCCTGGGGTATGCCCCTTGAATTTTTGTATATTCTTATAGTTAATATATTTTTCAATTATCAAAAAAAAAAAAAGAAAAAGAAAAAAAAAGAAGTGCTATTCTGCACTAGGATGATGATAGGACTTGGTCCTATGGTATGAGTGAGTAGGCCTGGTTCTACGGCAAGGATTGACATGGACAAGATGAGACTTTCTCCAGGTTTCAAGCCTAGACTTGATGCATTAATAGAATATATGAGATGGGGTTCGAATCTAGATTACACAGGGGAGCCTAAGAGGTTGGAATCCAGCAGATCAGTCATGGAGTTATACTCAACTATTTTTTTTTTTTTTTTGCTAATTAAAAATTTATACCACGAAGGAACAGATTACACAAATCTGGGGACATACCCTGCGGAATCAACATTCAGACAATAGAGCTAAACAACTTTAAGTCATTTGACAATCAACAAACATAGAACCAAGTCTATTACAAACTTAATCTTAATCTTAATCTGGTGCTTTACTGAGGCGTCCATGCCTCGCCTTTGTCCTGCAAACTCTGGCCTCCTTGGCCTCCTCCATGCCCCTCTCATCTTGATGGATCTCCGGCATTTGCTCAGTATCAACACTCACAGTCACATCCCCAACAAGACCAAACAGATGCCCCAAATACTGCATGTTGCCCTGAATTGGCTCCTTTGCACTGTTCCCCACTCCCCTTAATTCCTTGAAAGATTCATCATCCTTACCTGCAATGTGAGGACTCTGTTGCTGCTCAGTCGGTGGTAGATCAATCCCCGAATCAATCAAATAGTCCCTCAACTGAATAGTTCGACAAGTTAAGTCATGAAGCTCCACTTCCTCAATATCCCTTAAACCACGAGTAGAGGCACTGAATTCCCTATCACAGGACCCCTTAACCAAAGGGATTTCCTTACCCAGAGAGGCAATGAACATCTTTAGTTTATCCAAGTTACGTCTCGCTGCCACCAGAGCCTTCCTCTTCAACCCAGAGTTGTATAATGAGTGGTCTAACAGCTCATTAATCTCCAGCTCCTCCTCCATGTCCTCAATGACCTGGCCATCATCCCCTAACATAACCGGAAGAGGAATTTCATTCTTCCTAATGAAATTCCCAAGCTGCTTAATGCAGTTCAGAGCTCTACCTAGGTCTCTCAGTAGCTTGATGTCTGGCCTCGTATGCAAACCATTAATAACATCCAAATCACTTAAGTCAACATCTCCCCAAATCAGGGGCAAGTCATGCCCATTGTGGACAATGCAGTCTCTAAAAATAATGACTACATTCACAGCAATAGTCAGACGCTCCTGCATTCTTTTAATCGAGACATCCCAAAATGGAGTCCCCTCTTTCCTTGTTGATTCAATACACACATTCTTCCCCTTGACCTCCGAGGGAGATAACTTAGAGGTTTCACCATTGGATACCGCAGGTTTATCCCTCGCAACTGGATTAGAGCCATCCCCTTGAGTTAACTCAGTGACCCTATTGTCATTAAAGGAAGTCCCCTCATTGACCATATCATTGGGGTTAATCAGTGGGTCTTTTACAACCACTCGATTCACATCCTCCTCAATCATTACAAAATCTGTACTTGACAAAATAGAATCTGAAGATTCCTCAACCAAGATAGGCTGGATATCATTGAGAATAGCCGGCTTCATCTTCTTAAGAGAAGAGAAAAACTGACCTTCGCACTCCAGCAAGTTAATGGAGCTTCTAGTTCTCGAAGCAACCCCAGATCCAGGACCCAACTTTCGCCCTTTGTTGTCATCAACCCCATCCAGATCCACCCTCCTCTTAGATCGAGGTCTCCAAGCAGGTCTTACTGGATTAACCTGCTCCAACGGTATCACTGACACCAACCCTTTCGCGAAAGACACTTTCTTCGGGCTCGGGCTCACTTCAGACTTCCTGCCATTAGAGGTCCGATCCGGCGAGCTACCATCATTCTTAATACCCAATCCTTCTAACTTCCTGGAACGGGAGCCAACAGATGGTATAATCGATACCAAATCAACTGCAAATGAAACCCTTTTCGGGCTCGTTACCGGTTCTAACCCCTCCTGGGTTAGCTTCACACTATCGGTGATATCAGCCGCCGATATTCCTTACTTCCCCACAACAGTTACCACTGAGGGGGCGTCATGAGAACACGCACGAAGACGAGAATCTATGCTAGGGATCACCGATACAAGATTCTCCGAAAAAGAAACCCTTTTCGAACTCATAATCGAACTAATATGTAAATAAGAAATATGGTGTTATAAGTGGGAGATAAGAAGGAGGATGTGGATTTAGGAAGGGAATGTATGGATTTGATGAAGAAAATGTTTAGATTTAGCGGAAATTAAGTGACGACTGCAAAGGTTTCTAGAGAGAATGAGGAGTTTCTCTCTCTAGACTCTCATTGCAATATCGTTATACTCAACTATTGATAATCAAGATGTGGGTCCACAATTGTGGATTGTGAGATGCAGGTCTACTGTTATAGGATTTTTCATTTTCCTGGTTTATAAAGTAACTGCTAATGATGGTCTCAGTGGTGGGACGTATAAGACCACTATGAAAGAAGAGATGGATGTGGTTGCAGTGGAGAGGGAACTACTGCTTGATATGTTTTGTGATAGGGTGGAATTGATGATGGGGCAATGCAGCTGGCTGGCTAAGGCCAGAAAAAAACTTGTGAAGATGTCCTGGCGAAGGAATTAGTTCTCTAGCTTGCTATGTAGTTTATGATTAGTTATTGGTTTTTTGATGTTTTTAAACTAGTCTAAACTAGTTTATCTAGTTTCTCCTATGTTTTTAAATCATGCTGTTCCGTTAGGTGAATGTTTTACTAATCGCGGGGTATGCCCCTAGAGATGTATTTTGTTTGCCTATGGTATAAATTTTATTTAGCAAAAAAAAAGAAAGCATTACAAATTCCAACAAACACTTGCCATGTTCCATCAGCACCCCTTTTAATTTGAAGACCATAATTGATCTATCCTGCCCAAATGCAATTGCCACCTGCACTACTCATTTGGCATCGGCTGAGAAAACCACTTTGCAAAATTCCAGTTAAACTGTAATTATCAACTGAAGAACACATATGTTCCCTAAACAAAGCCCGAATCCACAAATCCAGTCCATCAAATCTTGCGACCATATCACTGCAGGTACCTGCTCCGATAGGCGTAGTCATAGGGCCATAGCTGTCATAAATCAGCATAGACTGCGTCACGCAGCCATCTGTCCATTTGAATACCAAAATTGCCACTGAAAATGGCTCCCTATCAATCTTGAATGCATCAGGGTCAATCCATGACCTATCTACCTCCATAACACAAACAATGACTTGTCTAATCGCTTTAAGTAGACCAATAGCAAGCAAAAAACGCTCGACCCATTCTTGACCCAGGACCTTGTAAGTGTTCTCATGAGTAGCACCACGACCAATCTGTATGTTTCGAGCACTCAAGATGCAAAAAGACAACTGAGACTCCAATACTAGTCTCGGTATATGCATAAGAGTCTAGACATTAGTTTGGAATAACATTCTATAGCCTGTTCCTTTGAAACGCAAATCAAAGGAACCAGATAAAACCATATTGCAAACACACAATCTACAAGTCAATGCAGAGTTGTCGTTAAACCCATCCAATTTAAACCCCTCCACAAAACACACATTCACATTTCTAACATCAGAAATGTAATAAATTATGCCAGTACATAGCACCTTGGCAATATGCATCTCCAGCCTTGTCCTCTTTGCTGCAAACACTCTTTGGGGCATTTCATCGAACACTTCATAGAGCATGCTCAAACCTCCAACGATGGGCAAGGAGACGTTCGAATCATCCTTGTCATAATCATAACATACATCATACAAGAGAGCCGAGAAAAAACTTCCTATCACAGCAGACACCTTAAAGGTGAATCGTTTACTGCTAGTAAATGGAGACACCACCGGGCAAGCCCCCAAGTTCACCAATATGAAAACTAGACAAAGTTCTCTTCCGCCATCGCAGGAAGAAAACGAGCCAGTACCAACATATGATATCTTCCAGAGTATTCCTTGTACCGCCACCTCGGAAGACAAGACCAGGATTTTGCATCCTGTCATAATAGACACCTTTGAAGATGCCCCAAATACAACTAAAAAGTGGATTTACCACCACGTTAGCATCCGATTTCCAATGATTAAAAGCCAAACAGTGCTCCCTTCCACCGAATAGTGACGGCAACATATCAGCTTTTCCACAATCACCAAGAGCTTCTCGCGAAACCCCAACAAGGCATGAGTCTGAGATAGAATCCCAATAGCACATCGACATTAAAAGATGATTACTCTTCAACGGGAGAGAATTCCCCAAATGGTTCTCCAAAGAACCCACCAAACAAAAAAAGCGAATAAAAGAACCCATTAAAACAAAGATAAGTAGATACATATAAGAAATATAGACGAAAAAGGTGCAAGAATAGAAGAGAGAGATGGATTAGCGAAGGATTTATGATCAGAATTGATAGAGAAAGGGTTTAGATTTAGAAAGTTTAGTGGCGGCTAACTTTAATTGTATAACCAAAATTATTGACAAAAAACTCAATGAGAGTCGTTTCTCCTCCTTCTCTCTAACCTCTCTCTAAAAACCCTCAGCCGCCACCATTTCCTATCTAAATCTAAGCCTTTTTTACATCAGATCCATAAATTCCCATCTTTAATCCACCTTCCCCTTCTTATCTCCCACCTAATACACTATATTTCTTATATATTTTAAATTTATTTTCGGGTTTTATTTAATGGGTTCGTGTTTTGTGACCTTTTCTTCTGTCAGAAGATTGTTGTGTTTTTCGGAAGCCACTGTTGTGAGCTTGTTCTCTGATGTTGCGGTTCAAGGAACGATCTTGATGATGTTCGATGAAAGTTCTAAGAAAGTGAATGAGCTCCATGGTGATGTAACTATGGATGTTGTTGAAATGATTGAACCTGGATCTGTAACTGAGATGGAGTTTTATGATGACCAAACATCTATTGTTGGGGGTTTGCTATGGGTCGGCCGCTACGTTGCAGAGTCGATGAATTCCCAAAGGCAGTTTGGGGGAAATAAGGTTTTTACCGTCGCCCAGCTCATGTTTGCTGTCAGTTTGTTGAAGAAATCGATGATTTCAATGATAATTCCTCACCCAGTCGCCTTATTATATGGGATGCTGGTGGGTTTTAAGAGTTTCGTTGGGTTTTATTACTCATATGTTGTCTTGGGAAGGGATTTCACTGTGGTCTCTCTAGCAGCTCGATACTTTGCAAGGAGCCACCCACATGGATTGGGTTGATGTAGGTAGGCCTACTCCTCGCCTTGCTAAGGAAATGTCATGTATTATAGTTGCACGCATGGTGCTCGATCATATGTTTCAACGGGAGCTCGGAGGAATGAGGGTGTATACTTTGAATTATACGCTTGTGATGCGGGTGCTTGTGTGTTGGGTCATACGACCAAGTATGTGGACTATTCTCCCTGTTCGGGGCAATGGTGAAGAGGCAAACGAGAATCTTGTGATTCCTATTGGTTTTATGCCTCGCACTTTTAGAGAAAGGACGAATGCCCTTTTAATTGATCTTCTGGTTATAATAGAGTACTCTGGTATGGTTAATAATGTGCTCCAGCTGTTTAAGGAGGTCAGTTTGATGGAAGAAGTCACCGATCGTGTGGTGTTTGGCACTATGGCGTACCAAGAAATTGCAGGATTACTTGAGCAACCTGGGAGTTTTATCATGCCTAGGTCTGGAAATAGGGATTGCTTGCTGATAATTATGAGGGATAGCTTGTTGGATTTGTTTGACGATTCCAAGGTGCAGGAATGCAAGACGTGGTTTGGAATTTCTGTTATTCTTTGTGTTGATATTTCTCTGTCTTGGAATGGATGGTGTAAGGAGTCCATTGATTTTCAAGTACGGAATAAATTCGTTCTTATTTTTGACACAACCTGGAGTGTTCTATACTGTGGAACATTGCGTTTTTTACGCATTACCGAATTTAAGCATGGTATTCTCTTCATAGAGAGCGCTTATTTGAAGAGGGGCTTTTAACTTAGTGCTATGGTGGGAGCTCGTAGAACTGCAGTTGTCTCTTATGGGTTGGATTTTTATCCTATCGCTAGGATTTCTAAACTTTATGTGATTTCGAAGAGAAACGCAAGCTCAGAGGTGAGGGACAGATTGCTTACAGCGATTGATAATGGTTTTTGGCATGAGATTCAGGACGTTGTACCTGGAATTAGTCAGGTTTTTGTAGAGTCCGACTCTGCATTATGGCGGGTTGAATTATTCAGGTTCTTAACTGTTGCTGTTGTTGGCCATTGTTGGTCTTGGCGTATTAGAAGTGGCACTTATGATGAGTATTATACTGATGGGTTACTTAGGAATTGGCTAGCTGGGTTCAAGTTCAAATGTGGAAAATGGAATGTAGTGGACTATGTTGGTGATTTCCAGATGGCTTACCATCTATTTGATAGTGTTAGTTTGAATGGCTTTGCGTTAAGCCATTGTGGTGATTCGAAAAAGAAGCTGATTGGTGGGTTTAACTGCTTTTTACAGATGGATAAATGGAATGGGTGTGTGTCCAATGGACCGGTTGACTGGAGGTCTGTCCTTTGGCCTATTTTGTCTGAATTTATTGAGCTTACTAGAGCCCGTTGGGCTAGTATTGATGGTAATGAGGAGGGTTATGCTGCTTGTGCACACACTGGTTTCGCAAATGGACTGGAGAGGGGAGGCTGCAAGGACAATTTGAGGTTGTGCTGGCCTTTGGAGGTTATGTCTCAACTTTATGTAAAATCTATTGGTGGGGCTTGGGTCTGCTGCATGTACACTTATTAGCTGGATAGAGGCCAATGTAGTGGGAGCCGCAAGGCCAAATGGGGTCTCTTGCCCTGTTATTCTATGATGGACTTTTGTAGGATAGTTTGTTTGGAGACCCGATTGGGTTATTTGGTTCTAATTCCTGGCATAATATGTACTAAATGTTAAGCTAGGGTTTTCCTAGTTTTAGTCTTCTGTTGACTAGTTTGGTAACTAGTTTAGTTGTTTTTTAGTGTAATGATTGGAGGCTGATTTCGCGGGGTATGCCCCTAGATTTGTATCCGTTGTTCCTTTTGGTATAAAATTTTAATTAGCAAAAAAAAAAAAGTTTAGTGGCGGCTAGAAAGGGTTACTAGAGAGAGAACGACTCTCATTGAGTCCGCGTAGTCACAGAGATATCCCTCATGTAGATTTTCAGCCTGAATATTGTGAAATCATCAGCAAATCTACAGGAAAAGTTGTTCTAGTTGGAAACAGGTACAATAATATCTATGAAATATTAAGAGCATGGTGAGGGAAAATCTTTTCACTTGCAAGGACTTTCAAAAAAATGCAGTTTTTCAAAACTCAAAAAATTTGGAACAGTTGTGGATGATAGCTGCTATTTCTGTGTTAATGGTGTTGAGGATTTTAAACACTTGTTCTTGGAATGTCCCTTCATCCAGTTCATGTTTAAGCTTATAACCATGAACAAATGCATTGATCTACCGACTGATTGGGTAAGCTGGAGAACAGAGTTAGACAATTTTAATTATAGTGATATTCTCAGCACTATTCGAGTTTTAATATTTCAAGTGGGTGCATATTATGTTTGGCGGGAGCGGAACAATCGTTATCATAGTGGAGTAAGCATATCTCCAAGGAATCTAGCAATGTCTTGTTCTCAAATTATTCGGTGGAAGCTGCTCAGTTCAAAGTGGTTTGCAAAGGAGAGATTAAAGAATGTAGTTTTGAACAAATGGGACAGTTAACTTGTTTAATCCTCTAGTGGAATGTTGCTTTATGAAAATGTGTAGGAATGAGTAAACAATGTAGGCTTTAGCAGTCTTTTTGGGCTTTCGGTCCTGTGGCAGTTTATTCTGTCTCCTTGTACTTATTTTTTCTTTTTAATGCAACAAATTTTTAGCAAAAAAAAAAAAAAAAAATGCAGCAAGGGACCCGCACCTAAGCCAGCTTCTGTATTAGGTTTTTGTAGCATGCTACTTTGTAGTTTGTTTCCTATAGTTGTTGGTTAGTCAGTTTAATCACTGCTAGCTTTCCTTTGCGCGGGGTATGCCCCTAGATTTGTACCTTTATTTTTTTTTCTCTTAATATAATTTCTCAATTAGCAAAAAAAAAGAAATATGGTTTTTTTTTTGCTAATTAAAATTTTATACAAAAAAGAAATATGGTTGTCAACAAACTCTAATGGCAAAGCAGTGTGCCTGTCAACAAGAATGTCTAGTGAAGAGAGTTGGGAGTGGCATTAGAAACTCTCTCTTTTGAATCTGAACAACATCAATGAGCTGATAAGAAAGGATCTTGTTAAAGGACTCCCAAAATCTTTATTAAATGTAAATGGTCTGTGTGATTCCTATCAAAAGGCCAAACAGAGGAAGTCATCTTTCAAGAGCAAGTCTGAATCTTCAATTGTTGATCCTTATCATCTTCTACATGTTGATCTTTTTGGACCAGTAAATATGATGGCTATTGGAAGAAAGAAATATGCTTTAGTCATTGTTGATGAACACACCAGATATACATGGGTGTATTTTCTAGCAAAGAAGGATGAAACTGCTTTAACTCTGATGAAGCATGTGAAGTTGCTAGACAAAGGAAGGAAGTAAGAAAGCGAAGTCAAAAAATGAGAGTCGAATTTTCTCTGCCTTCTCTCTAGAACTTCTCTCTAAAAATCTCAAACAATCTAAGCATCCTCTCCATCAGATCTAAAGTTCCACATCCTAATCCATCTCCCCCTTCCAATCTCCCACCTAAACACCATATTTCTTCAATTTCTTGTCGGTTAGCATGAGTCGTAAGAGGGTTTCATTTGTGGATGACTCTGTGATGGCGGCTTCTGTTAAGAATCATGTGGTGATGACCCAGGAGGGGTTAGATCCAGTTTTGAGCCCAAAAAGGGTCTCGTTTGCGGTTGATTTGGTATCGGAGATACCATCTATTGATATTCGATCTAGGAAATTGGAAGGATTGAGTACGAAGAATGATGGCAAAAAGAGGGTCGCGAGGGTCTCCTTTGCTGACAACCTAGTCACGATGATTCCAGAGTCTAGGGTGGCTGCTCGCACCCGTAGCAGGGTCATGCATCACTTAATTGATGGTAAGGTTTTTTCCCAAACGAAACCTACTAGTATTAATAAAGTAGATGGGGGTCATTGTGTTACTCCCTTTGTTGATCTGTCGGAGTCCTCCCCGGAAGAAGAAACTGACTCGACTATAAAAGGGGAAGGTCTAGCCATTGATGTGCCTATGTCTGAAGCTCGAATGGGTGATGCTGAGGGGGTCGGGAATGACTTGTATAAGGTCATTGATTCATCAAAAGGGGATCTCTCTGTCCTGGTTATGGACTTTGGTGGAGTCAGTGATAATGTTGGGCCTAATGCTGGGCCTAATGTTGAGATTGCTGAGATGAATCAGACGGATGCTAAGGGAAAGGGGAAGACCCGGTGTAATGAAATGAAAAAAGAAGAAGAGATTCCTAGTTGGAATATATCTGTAAAGCGAATGCAGAAACGGTTGGCTATTGCTGTGAAGGTAGTCATTCTCTTCAGAGACTGCATTGTTCACTATGGGCATGAGGTGCCTACGATCTGGGGGAATGTTGACATGAGAGATCTGGATACATTAAATGGATTGCAAAGAAGGCAGGATGTAAAGATTTTGAGAGATTTGGGTATAGCCCTGAATTGTATTAGGCAGCTTGGGAACTACATTAGGAAGAACAGAATCCCTCTTCAGGTGCTAGGGGAGGATGACCAGATTCTTTCGGACATGGAAGAAGAGGCGGAGATAGTGGGTCATTTAGACCACACATCCTACAACTCCGAGTTGAAGAGGAAGGCTTTGGGGCCAGCGAGGCGTAATTTGGATAACCTCAGGATGTTCATCGCCTCTCTGGGTAAAGAAATCCCTTTGGTTAAAGGGTCCCGAGATAGGGATTTCAGTGCCTCTGCTCGTGGGTTACGAGATTTTGAGGAAATGGAGCTTCATGATTTAACCTGTCGATCTATCCAATTGAGGGACTACCTGATTGACTTGGGAATTGATCTGCCAACAGCTGAGCAGCAATATAGTCCATTTTTTGGGGGTAGGGATGCAATACCCTTCAAGGAACTGGGAGAGGGGGGAAACAATGCCAAGGAACATAATATTAGTAGGATGCAGTATTTGGGGCCTTTGTTTCGTCTTGTTGGGGATGTTACTGTGCATGTTGACTCTGATCAAGTGGCGGAGAACATGGAGGAGGCTAAGGAGGCCAGGATGCCTAAGGCTGACCAACAATGGAGCCCTACCTCTCCCAGGCCAGGAGATAATGCAATGCCATGGGACGGAATGATTGGCACTTTCCAAAGCAAGGAATTCTTTAAGGATGCTAGCCTAAATGGCGATGGGGTCCTGAGGTGTGCTCAGCAAAAGTGGAGACACCTGGGAATCAAGGTGTGAATAAAGGAAGTGTAGGTATGGAGGAGACCAAGGGGACCAGAGTCTGCTGGGCAAAGGGGAGGCTGAAGAAATGGCGCCTGAATAGGGGTGGCCACTCCTGATTTATGTTTTGTAGGGCTGTGTTTTTTTTTATAATGATTTGCTTATTTTGCTGATTGTAAACAACTTAAGTCTGTTTTAACTCTGTTTTATTGCTGATTTGCGGGGTATGCCCCCAGATGGTGTATGTTGTTCCTTCTATGGTATAAAATTTTAATTAGCAAAAAAAAAAGTTGCTAGACAAAGGATCAAAACACAAAGTCAAGATAATTAGGAGTGATAATGGAACTGAATTCAGAAATGCAACAATGGAAGAATTTTGCAAGAACAGAGGTGTGAAGCAAGAGTTTTCTGCACCTGGTACACCACAGCAAAATGGTGTAGTTGAAAGAATGAACAGAACCTTGATAGAAGCTGCTAGAACTATGCTTGATGAAGCAAACTTGTCAACCTATTTCTGGGCAGAAGCTGTTCAAACTACTTATTTTACTCAGAATGCTACTCTGATCAACAAGCATGGAAAAACACCATATGAGATGGTGAGGGAAAAGCAGCCAAACCTAAAATATTTTCATATTTTTGGGTGCAAGTGTTTTGTGTTGAAAACTCATCCTGAACAGCTGACAAAATTTGATCTAAAAGCTGATGAAGGAATTTTTGTTGGCTATCCACTGTCAACTAAGGCATTCGGAGTTTATAATCTGAGAACCAAGGTGATCATGGAGTCAATTCATGTGTCATTTGATGACAAGAAAATAACTGGACTTGAAGATGTAGATGAACATGATCAACTGCACTTTGAAAATGAAGATTTATTCTCTGACAAACTTTGTTGAGCTAAACTCTGAACCTCTACTGGTGAACATTGAAGAAACTTCTTTTTTTTTTTTTTGCTAGTTAAAAGAATTTATACCAAAGGGAACAGATAATACATATCTAGGGGCATACCCCGCGAGACAACATCCATGCTAAAACAACTAATCAACATGATACAAGAATAAGGAGGTAAATCCTACTCAACGTTACAGATGTACCTAGCCTATTCTTTTACATGATAAATAAGAGGATGGTCGGGTCTTGCCGAACCCAACCCTTAAACAAGTTACATGAGAATAGTTTCTCACGCACCATACGCCTTATCTCCCCACTGACCACTGATGTAGGGTGGCCAGGACCATGGTTGTGCATGCGGTAGTTACGCTCTTTCCAAATATGATAAATAGCTGTGCTAAAAAACAGATGGGCAATTGGTTCCTCCTTTGCCCCTAGCTGACTAACCGTGCAGTTGCCTGACTGACAATTGGACCAGTTTCGAGAGAAACGAAATGGCATCGACCTGCTGATAATATCAAAGTATGGGCAAGCAGTGAAGATGTGGCTAATGGATTCATCATCCACCCCACACAAGACACATTTTTGATCAACCTGCATTCCGAACAGAAGCATTCTATCCTTCGTGAGGAGCCTGTTTTTGATGGCCAACCATGCGATGAATGAGCATTTCGGGATATTGAATTTGCCCCAGACCATGTTTAGCCACTGGACATAGCTTCCTTTCACCCGCATGGAGGACCAAATAGTGGACAATTTGACATGCTTTGGAAGCATTCCATCCCACAGAATGGAATCAGACTTATGGATTTGAACATGCTGCACCATCCGTCTAATTTCAATCACATCATTATGGTTCGAAGATGGTAAGTCCCAAATCCCATTTCGAAGGTAGACATTAATAGTGACTGAACTAGTGGACTCAGCTGTAGATACAATGGAAGGGGCCATATCCAGAAGGGGCTTATTATGGACCCAAGGATCATGCCAGAATAGAAAGTCAGAGTTTTCTCCTATGTTATAGTGCACATACTGAAGGGCACGCTGCCTCGCCTTGAACAGTTTCCTTACAATCCAACATGAGCGATATGGCATTTTGGAAGTCCAGAATTCCTTCTTTGCCAGCAAAGCTTTATGGAACCATGCTATCCATAGAGAGTTAGATGTGGGCTGAATGATGCGCCACAGCTGAAAAAGGATGGCTGCTTCATTCCATTCAAAAATATTCCGAATGCCTAGACCCCCTTCTGCTTTTGGTTTGCAACACTCCTCCCATCCAACTTTATATTGACACTTCCCATCTGGCTTGTAGAAACCTCCCCATAGGAACTTGAAAAATAGAGCATTGATCTTTTTTAGGATCCCTTTCGGAAGGAAGAGAAACATACTCCAGTACCCCACAATGCTGACCAAAATGGCTTTGATTAGTTGGAGACGCCCTGCAAAATTAAGGAATCTAGTTGTCCACATTTCCATTTTGCTGCACAGTCTAGTAACCAGTGTCTGGCAATCATTCTTGTTAAGCTTTCCTGTGATAAGAGGGAGCCCCAGTTAAGTGATGGGCATATGACCTCTTTGGAACCCTGAGTGAGAAAGAATAGCATCAGTCACGTCTTGCCTAACATTAGCAAAGAAGCATGTAGTTTTGGAGATGTTTGGCTTCAAATTCGAACAGTTTGAGAAAAGCTTGATCCCATCCAGGAGAGCCGAGACTGAACCCAAATCACCATGACTAAACAGGAAAACATCATCGGCAAATATAATGTGATTTAGCTTTACTTCCTTAGTTCTCCAATGGAATTTGAAGTTGGAGTCCACAGTCTTCTTATCCAGGCATGCTGAGAGAGCCTCCATGACAATCACGAACAGATAAGGGGATAGAGGATCCCCCTGCCTGAGGCCAGATTCCCCTTTGAAAAACCCTTCCAAACTGCCATTCAACTTTACAGAAAACATTGTTGAAGTGATACATTTTTCTAGCCACTCAATGTACTGAGTAGGAAACCTCATTTTTCCCATGATTGCAAACAGAAAATTCCAGTTTAGGGAGTCAAAAGCCTTATGAATGTCTAGTTTTATAGCACATCGAGGCTGGCCTGAATTACCATTATAGTCCTTGCATAATGCTTGAGCAAGGAAAATATTGTCACCAATGGATCTCCTAGCTACAAAAGCAGATTGTACCGGGGAAATGATGGAGGGAAGAACAGCTTTAAGCCTCTTGGCTAGCATAGAAGAGATGCATTTATATAGTACATTACAACAGGAGATTGGTCTAAAATGTTGCATTTCAGATGGGTTGGGTTGTTTAGGAACTAAACAAATGGAAGCAGCATTTATTACTCTAGGCAAGTGCAATGTGTTAAAGAAATGCATGATACCTTTAGTCACATCGTTTCCTACCAAGTGCCAAACCGCCAAATAGAATTCAACAGTGAAACCATCCGGCCCAGGGCTCTTGTTCTTAGCCATTCTTTTCAATGTGCTCAGCACTTCACTCTCAGAAAATGGTGCAGCCATAAGGTTGACCTGGGAATCAGAGAGAGAAGGTAGAGGAATATCATTAGGAAAATCTGCTACCTCAGATGATTTGCCCAGGATATTTTTATAGAAATCCGTTGCAACTTTAGCCATGTCTGCATGTGAAGAGTGTGAGACTCCCTCCGAGTCAGTGAGAGTAGTGATCTTGTTTGTGTTCCAGTGCCCTCTGCAAGAATTATAGAAAAACTTGCTGTTGCCATCTCCAAGCTTAAGCCACTGAATTCTTGACTTTTTTTTTTTTTGCGAATTAAAATTTATACCATAGACAAATGATTACATCTCTAGGGGCATACCCCGCGATTAGTATCACATCTACCTAACGGAACAACTAGGAAAAAACCATCAATAATGCTAGATAAACTAGCAATCCACATAGAATTCCAAAATAAACCAAAACCTAATGAACACAGAAAATCTTAAAGAACAACATCACAAAAATAACAACTATGGCATGGGCAACCCAAGCAGCACTGCAACACTGCAGCAAACAGGTTCAACTGGACACCAATCTGGACAATAAGCCATGATTGCTATGCTATCAACGGTCCTCCGCATCATTGAGCCTAGCAGAATCCAAACTGCGCAATAATCTAGCAGAATGCATACTCTGCGCTCTCCATCAAACACCTGGGAGCTTCCCACAATTATCAGCTGCCCCACGGCAACATCCTTGTGCAAAGAATCCTTACAGAATTCGCAATGGCATGGCAGGAAGTACCTAAACCCCAGCCTCAAAAAAACGCACCAACACTCTTGATTGAGAAACATAGTATGCATGATTGAAATCACAATAGTCATAAGCAAGCCCCTAGCAGTAGTAATATCATTCCAACGGAATGACATTCGAAAATCCACTCTGGCACACTCAGTGCCATCCACAACAAAAGTGTCAACAACCTTGACTACATCAGGGGAGTAGTCACCTTCATTAACTAAACTAGACACATAAGTTGCTTTAAAACCATTTTCCAAAAACCAATCAGCAACGCAAACAACAATATTGCACTCAACAGTCTGCACCTGGAGCAAAACAAGCCCAGTCATTTGGCATTTATGAACAAAATAAACCTTGTTCACTCCATCATCGGTACCATAGACAATTCTCTGCCATACAAGGTGCCATAAATGGCTCTCCTCTGACATAACTCTAACAGTTTGCATCAAAACCTGCTTAGCACTCATCCTCCAAAATGAAATAATAACGGACGAAACCTGAATTCCCATTGAATAAAAACCATTTAAGGTAGTTCCATCAGTGAAGCCAGTCCCATTTGAGAGACTAAAACCTTCCAAATCACAGCACTCAAGCTCACACCAATTCGCAAACCTTTGAGCTCTTGCCTCCTCATTAACAGGACCAACACCATTGACCAAACCAATCCACGAAGACAAAACAACATCAGCAAATTTTGAACTTTGACAAGCAGGCATCCTCATGTATCTACTAATCCCTTCGAAATGGGTCTCCACCATCACACCAAGGTCTTCGTCATTCACAACACCAAATATCATATCGCATAAATCATCAACAATTACCACCCACAAATGGCTCATATCAGTTTGCTTAAGCAAATCCTCAAACACATGGTAGTCATTACCGCCATTACCCCTAGCTCCATCCAACACGAGAGTTTGTCCCTCAAAGGGCTCTCTAACAGTTGAGGAGATATTAAGCTCACTGTCCTTCAAAGGACTTTCCGAGACCTTCAAGGGACCATACTTTTCCGAGACCTTCAGAAGACTTTCGTCGAACAGATGGCGGGCATTCATCATAAGGTCCCCTTTGCAAAGAGAAACTTCATCATTGGATACTTTCACAAGAAGAACAAGCAATTCGACAAACACTATGTCGCTTACACCTTCATTACAGGAAACCATATCTTCCAGATCTGGTAGCACAGCACGCACCCAACCTCCCATCAACAATACACTCGAGTAAGAGAAGCAAGCAGCTTCGCCCACCATTGCGTCCATAGACACGGTTCTGAGCAAGACTCTAAGAGTCGCCCACACTAGTCTCCTTTTATATGCTTCCACCGCCACATAGTTGGAAGCTCTCCCAGTTCGAACAGTGAACTGCACATCACTAGTTATGTCGAACATAGAGCACCGAGTGCTCTCAACATGAAAGAATCCTCCGTACAAAGCTTCGACACATACATCGAGACTAAGAACAAAGAAATCTCCTTCAATAAACAACCGTAGTGGTTCATCACGGAACAAGAAAGGGTAGCCCCCTATCCCAGAAATCAAAGTTAACAACAGACCTTCGGTTTGAAACTTACAAAATTTCAAAGCCAAGGAACCCATCTCAGCAACGTTGTTAATACGAACCTGAGGTTCAACCTCTAAACATGAAAAACAAAATACCCTTCCAACCATGGAAGAGGTACCAAGACAATAAGATTAATAAAATATAGTAAGAAATATGATGAAATAGGTGAAAGATTAGAAGAGGAAGGTGAATTTAGGAAGGATAATGTGAAGATCTGGTGGGGAAAAGGTGTAGATTAATGATAGAATTTAGTGGCGGCTAGGGTTTTAGTGAATTTAGGAATTCTTGACTTTTGCTTTAAAAACTGCTCCTCTAGCCTTAGAGCTGCTGAATAATTCTCAATAAATTCCTTTTCTTCCTCAAAATAAGCAGCAGTTGGGTTAGCAGGCATGGATTCCTGGAACTGAGAGAGAGCGTCCCGAGACTGGATCACTAGGCTGTGAATATCCCCCATCTTTCTGTTTAGATCCTTTAGAGCCACCTTTACATTCTTGAGCTTCGATGTTAGGATGAACCAAGGATTCCCCTCAACCTCTAAGGCCCATGCTTTCTCCACTGTTTCCAAGAAGTCTGGATTATCAATAAGGTGATTAAAAAATTGAAAGGGCTTCGCTCCAGAGGAGAAACTAGTGCCAAGTGAAGTAATAGCAGGGCAATGATCAGATAAGCCCCGAGACAAGAATTCCACTGTCGAGCAAGGGAACACTGAATGCCATTCAGGGTTTACCAACACACGGTCTAATTTTCTGAATTTTGGCTGAGAGATATTGCTATCCCACCATGTGAAGAAGTGGCCCGAGTACCGGAGATCAGTGAGGCCATTGGCAAGTAAGAACTGTTTAAACTCCTCCATTCCAGCAGTCAAATCTAGGGACCCTCCTTGTTTTTCATCAATACTAATACACGAGTTGAAGTCACCACATAGAGCCCATGCTGTGCCATTTAAACCCTGCGCTATTCCCGCCAAATCAGACCATAGTGGTCTACGGTCAATCACATCGTTAAGGCCATACACAAAAGAGATAACAAAACTTGTATTGCTCTCAAGAAGGGTAACAGAGCATGTGATATGCTGAGAAGAGGAAGCAAGAACCAAAATTTTCCATATGGAGGGGTTCCACCCCAGCCAAATACGGCCTCCCGGATGATGATCATAATTAAAGCACCACTGAAAACGTGGATTAATGGACCGAGAGGTAATCCTAGCAACGTCAGTTTGGACATGAGTTTCCAAAAGACCTACCAGGGACAGTTTATTTTTGAAAATGAAGTCCCTGATAAAACCAACTTTATTATTAAGGCCTCTAACGTTGTAGGAACAAAAAATAGTCATAACAGATTTATGACCTAGAGGAAGGGGTACGACCCCCCCTACCCCCTCTTTTAACTTTCTTGTATGGCTTTGGAGTTCTCGAGCCATGTTTCATAGCTACCTCATCAACCACAATGTTCTGAAACGGCTGAAGATTGGAAACTTCTGGAGAAATACTAGGCGATGTCACTGGCTTTCGCTTAGAACGAACCTCCGTCCACTCAGTGTCTACATCCCCTTCTTTGACATCTACCTGGTGGGTGTTGATGTGGCTTGCTTCCTTCTCTAAAACCCCTTCCTTCAGCTCCACCTCAACCTTTTTTTGACTTGTTTCCGCCTCTAAAACCCCTTCCTTCAACTCCACCTCCACCTTCTTTTGGTGACATTCATCTACTTTACCACTTTCGTCCACCTTCTCTTTTCCCTTGTCGTTTTGGCCAGATGGAGCCCCTTTAGTATGGATTGACCCCCCTGCCGCCCATTGTCTAGAAGCCACCGGGCAAACACTAATGGTGTGGCCAAGAGATTTACAGTGGCTACACACCATTGGCTTATTAATGTATGAGACTTTAACCTCAACTATAGAGCCATCCAGGTCCACCACTTTGAGGGTTGGTGGTAATGGATCCCCTACTTCATACTGCACGCACATTTTAGCAAATGGAAGAATTTCGAGCTCAGAGGTTAGGGCGTCTGCCCCTAGGGGCTTACCAATGGCACTAGCAACACGGCCCAATCCCTCCTGTGTCCAGTAACAATCCGGGAGATTGGCTAACTTTACCCATAACGGCATAGAAGTAACAGATTCAGAGCGGTCGTTGAAACCCCAATCAGTTAATACCAGGGGCCTTTTATCAAAGTACCATGTACCTTTGCTTAGAACTGCATTTTTTTCATTGGAAGAATTGAACCTAAAGACATAGGTAGACTCATTACGCTGAGAAACCATGGTGAGGCCTCTCCTCCAGGCTGAAAACGCCACCTCCTTTACTCTCTTAAACGGTAAAGTCCCTTTGGTAAATTTACCCACAATGCAACATTTGAATTTTTCCGCACCTTTCATGAGGACATCCTCTGGGGGGGACACAACATCTGATCCTTCCAATGGGGGCACGTAGTCAAATTTTACTTCCTTGACAGGTCCCGGGGCCGCTCTTAAGACTGAAGACCAGGACTTTGCACCTTTCTCACCCTTCTCCCCATTTTTGGTGTTCTCCTTGCTTACTTTATCTGCAAGAGGTTCTTGTTTGTTTGTTTCCTGTTGACTCTTTGAGCTTTCACCCCTTTCCAGGCCCCCTGGTGTGGCATTTTTTAGAATTCCTTTAACAGCTCCCACCCCCTTATCACTGGCAACCGTGCTCTTAGGTACTTCCTTGCTAGTGAATATGGGAAGACCCATCTCATCCCTACCATCAATGAAACGCACTGGGCTTACTAACCCTGCATTAAACCTCTCCTTATCCTTCAAGATTTCTTTCTCAACTTCACTCACCGAAAAACCCTTCTTGGCAAGGAAGCTATGGATATCCATCATTTGGTTGCGTAGCTTTATGAGGTCCTCTCTCTCATACTTATTGTTCGCAGCCACACCCTTTGCTACCATGTTTATCGTTTCTCTTTCTATCGCATCTCTAGCCGTCTCATATGGAGCTTCCTCCTCATCTGAGGTTCTCTCACAAATCTTTTCAGCTGAGGTACCTCCCTGAAGGGTGGAAGGTACAACTAAGGCTGGAAAGTCCTCTACTTCTCTTCTTGCAAGCATTTCCTGGAATTTATCATCCTCCATATCCTGCATATAACCAGGTAAACCAGATTCGGAGTCACAATTAGAACCTTGACTCACCATGGGAACTGACCGAAAAGAAAAAACCAAAAGGGAAGGAAAGAAATATAGTGTTTAGGTTTGGGGGACAGGAGAAGGTGGAAGTAAATGAAGGGAATGAGTAGTTAATGGTGGGGAAAGTGTTTTAGAGAATAGATCTGAAGATTAGAAAATGGCGGCTAGGTTTAGGGGTTTTAGAAAGAAGGAGGAGCTTCTCTCTCTAGGACTCTCATTTTTCGTTTTATTGAAGAAACTTCTCAGCCACATTCAAGGGGAGAACCAGTTCAGGGGGAGCATGAAGAGTCACTTCATAGTGATGGCTCAAATTCTAGTAGTGAGTCAGCTGAAAAATCTGGATCAAACTCTGATGATTCAAACTCTGAAAGTCCAAAATCTGACAGTTCAAATTCTGAGCAGTCAAGTTCAGGGGGAGCCTCAGAGATTGAAGAAAGTCAACAAGAAAATCAGGAGAACATGGATCGAGGGGGAGGATCAAATACTGAGAGAAGTCATTTGCCTTCAGCTAGGAAATGGACAAAATCTCACACACCTGATTTGATTATTGGTGATCCAGATGCAAGAGTAAGGGCAAGGAGTGCAACAACAAATGAATGTCTGTTTCATGCTTACTTGTCACAATCTGAACCAAAGAAGGTGGAAGAAGCTCTTCAAGATGCTGATTGGATAACAGCAATGCAGGAGGAGTTGAATGAATTTGAGAGAAATGAAGTTTGGACCCTTGTACCAAGACCAAAGAATAGATATATTGTTGGTACTAAATGGGTTTTCAGGAATAAAACTGACAGTGAGGGGTTTGTTACAAGAAACAAGGCCAGGCTTGTGGCAAAAGGCTATTCACAGCAGGAAGGAATAGACTATGATGAAACTTTTGCTCCAGTTGCAAGGTTTTTTTTTTTTTTTTTGCTAATTAAATTTTTATACCATAAAGGAACAGCTTAGACAAGTCTAGGGGCATACCCCGCGAAATCAACAAATATTACAAAACAAACGTTCCTAAACGGAACGCTCAAACTCCAGTTGCAAGGTTGGAGGCAATAAGAATGTTTTTAGCATATGCCTCTCATAAGAAATTCAAGGTATTTCAAATGGATGTGAAAAGTGCCTTTCTGAATGGGAAACTTGAAGAAGAAGTGTTTGTTGAACAACCACCAGGATTTATGGACCCCAAATATCCAAATTATGTCTACAGGCTTGATAAGGCACTCTATGGACTTAAGCAGGCACCTAGAGCATGGTATGAAACTCTGGCTCAATTTCTTCTAGAAAGTGGGTTTCTTTTTTTTTTTTGCTAATTAAAATTTATACCACAGGAAGAAGATTACATCTCTAGGGGCATACCCCGCGATTAATAACACATCTACCTAGCGGAACAACAACAAAAAAACCATCAATAATGCTAGATAAACTAGCAATCAACAACATAAACCAGATCTAGATTAAACATAAAGAAACTGATGCCTTCAACAATTCAGATTTAAGTCCCATACAATCATGCTCCAAAGAGGCATTCCTCCACCCAGCTTTGCACATCATAGTAAACCACAGCCCTATCCCAGGGGATACTAGCATCAATAACTCCTGTATCCGGCACTTTTTGAACAAGAGAGGGTATAACCCGTCTTCCGTGTCACCATCAATCGGCATGACTGTCTCCAACAACTTCAACCTAAAGCAGAATTCCCGCATCCCATTCACAAACAGTCGGCGGCTCATCATTTGATGCCAGTCTTCACTGAATCTAAAACATTTCCAGGCTCTCCAAATAGCCTGCACTTTCTGCATAACAGAGGAGCAATCCCTCACCTTGACAACCAGCCATACATGCTCAAGGGGGACAACACTCCCCTGCCTCTTCAAGTCTAGCAGAACATAATCGGCACAGTAACCGCCTCGAAGGCACTCTCCAACAAGCATCTTCAGTTTTGAATTAAATCCCATGCAAGCACTTGTGTTTCCTACCACTCCTCCACCAACGAGGTGACCCCCATTTAACTTGCCAGAAACTCGAAGAGCAGCAACCATCGTACTGAGCCCAAACAAATGGAATACCTCCGCCAGAATCAACCATTGCGGTCCAACATCAAGCACCTTACCCCCCTTGGATATAACACCTTCAATTACAAAACTACAAGCAACAAGCAGTTGCTCAGCCTTCATATCCTGGATGAGCGTAAAATCATCAAGGTCAGAGACACCCGCTAGACCCTTCCAGAATCTAGTTAGAACATTAAATCCCCAAACATCTAGGGAGATAGAACTCAAGTTCAACTTTTCCATCAACATCAACCTGTTGAAATTCAGATTGTAAACTAAGGGCACTAAGCCCTTCAACAACTCGACCAAGCTTTCAGAAACTCGGTAAGGCATTCTATCAAGTAGATGGCAGGCTGCATCAAAGACTTCCTCAAAAGCCTCAACATCTCCCATCGCCTTCACCTGAGACTCAGTGAGCACAACAACATCACCACCATAGTGAATATGTTGATTACCAGCCTTTTCGAAAGCAACCACCACCATCGAGGTGGGTCTACACCATTGGAAAGGGGAGTCCAGGGACAAACCCATCCATTTCATTGACTCATCATTAGAAGAGAAGAGCACATCCGATACTCTTGTAACATGAGCAATCACAAGGGAAGAAAACCTCCCTTCAACAGAAAACATAATTAATCTGTCCCACAAACAGAAACCTGAATGAATTAAATCATCATAAGCAACACCCACCAAATCAAACAACCCATCGCCATAGCCAACAACGTTAACAATAGTGCAGCCTAGCATATTATCAAACATCTGGTGGTCATCATGAAATAGCCCTCCATTGATAAAACCCTGTTCTACTTTAAATCTGATAGTGACTTGCTATTGGTTCAAATATATGTTGATGACATAATTTTTGGGTCTACTAATGATAAACTCTGTACAAAGTTTGCCAAGCTAATGCAGTCCAGGTATCAAATGAGTATGATGGGAGAACTTAGTTATTTTCTAGGCCTACAGGTGAAGCAAACAGATGATGGGATTTTCATAAATCAAGCAAAATATACCATAAATCTTCTCAAGAAATTTGGTATGCTTGACTGCTCATCTGCATCAACTCCCATGGCAACAGCAACAAAGTTGGACAAAGATACAGGGGCTTCAAGCGAAGGGTAGTCGAATCATACTTGCAAGCTGCAACGTAAATGAGAGTCGTTTTCTCTCTAGGAAACCCTAGGCCGCCGCCACCAAATTCTTCCAATCTACACCTAAATTCCATCAAATCCATATGCTACCTTCATGAATCCACTTTCTCTTCCTCTCCCCTCACCTATATTCTTACTTCTTATACGATATATAAGGGAAACAGTTTTCTCTTCGAGGTTTTCTCGCTCTTCTTGAGTGATGGGTCTTCTTATCAGGTTTATTCTCCCCTGGTACACGATATCAGGGAGATTAATTTCATGGGGGCTGCGTTTAAAGCCTTTCTAAGGAACCTCACTGCTTTTGAAGTGGCTATTGTCATTTCTTTGTATGGTAGTTCGGTTGGTTCTTGGGGGGTTTCCCTCCAATTGGATTGTTCGGAGGATGCTAATGGGTTCTCTGACAATGACGATGTTGACTCAGTTAATGAGTATGATGGCTTTGGGTTGAAGGATTTTTCAATTCTTAGCTGTGATGAGCTTCTCCTTTCCTCGACTGTAGGAGGGCTCTTTGGTTTCATCAAAGGTGCTAGGATGGAAACTGAGGAAGAGTTCACTCTTCATGGTCTAGAAGAAACGATGGGGTGGACTAGTTTTTCGGTAGGTTTGGAACCTTCGATTCCGAAATCAATCATTTTGATGGTAGATTTTACTGAAGCTGGGTGGTCTTACTCTTTTTCCGGCGACATGGTTTACTTATTGTTGTTTGCTGGGTTACATGGTGACCAGAGGTTTGTCTCTAGCTTGGTAGGGGTTTCGGTCCCTTTGTTTGGGGCCTGTATAATGGAATCGGTGGTAGTAGACTTCGTAGTCAAGGGATTGAAGGGGTTGATATCCTGTGGTCAAGTCCCATGCTATGTGCTTCATCTTTTCGGTGTAGCAAGAGTTTCATCTATGAGGTTGGCATTTCTCTCGAACATCTGGTGTGCCTACCAAGTGTTTGGTTTTTTGTCAAAGAGAAATGGTCTGTATAAGAAGAAACATGAATCTGGAGTATTTCAAAGCGAAATGGTCTGTATAAGAGTTTCCTGGGAGTATTTCAAACTGACTTCTCAACCTTTTGTTGTATGGTCATTTTTGAAATTTATTGTTTTGAGGAGAAAGATTCAAGAAAGTCATCTAGAGGCTGAGACATCACAATCAGCTTGGTCCGATAAAGGCATGGTCATTTTTGAAATTTATTGTTTTGGGAGCATTGAGAAGGAACTCTATTATAGGATTTGCAGGGTAAGCAATGGCTGTGTCATATCCTATCGGATATTACAACAAGAGGGGACCAGGAATGATAGGGTAAGCTGGGTTTTGACAGTTGCTGTCAAACTGTTTGGTGATTTTTCTAATTTATGGATGACATATCTTGCTTGTGGCAGTGAGACTTGCCATTTGTCGTTGGAAATTAGAAGGGGTGCGAGTAGGCTGAGGAGGTTTTCGGAATTCATGATAGTGCGTTTGGATGTTGGTTTTGGAAGCATTGCAGGTGTTTATGCCCCTGATTTCGGGAAGTACTTGAGATGTGTTTTACGCATCTACGAAGTTGGGTGTTTGCTCGATGGGTTCACCAGGTATGGAGAGTTTGTATTCTCTGCTAGGAATGGTGTTTTATATGTTGATAGAAAGGGTTCAGCCCCTGATTTATTCCAGTGGTATGGTTTGTGGAATGGAATTTTACATTCCAAGCTGGGTTCTACTTATGTTGTCGAAGTTTTTGATGCTTTTCATTCAAAGAGGATTCTGTGTTGTGGATTCGATGTCAGGGGTAATCCATGTAGGTGTGACCATGACAGTTCTCAACTGTCCAAGCGGATGGTATGGAATAGGATGTGGCCCGTGGGGACATTTGCGTGTTGGTTACAGGATGCAAATGGGAGTGTTGCCTATTTGCACAGACCTACTGATTCAAAGGTGAATCACTATGGATGCAATTTCGACTTCCTTAGTGCTGAGCATCACAACGGGCATACCCTAGTTGTCATGACTATGTTTGTAATGAAGATTGCTTTTGGAATGATTAACTTAATGCGATTGTGGTATATTTTAGTTAGTGAGCTCAGTGAATCTGGGCACAAAGGTGATGCTGTCTGTTCTCATTGTCGTGAGCCATATATCTTTGAAGTGATACAGAGAACTTTGATTTGCAATGTTCAAGTCGTGAGGGTTTATATGACTTTTGAGAAGGACTGCAGTGTTTATGCAGTATTGATGACTAATTGGAGGTATGGACCTGTTTGCTGCAGTGCTTTCTGGAATGTCTATGGCATAGTTTTTTAGGATTGTGTTAGTGTGCTGTTGTTGTTGATTGCTAGTTTTTCTAGCTTTATTGATGTCTTTTTCTCTGTTGTTCCGCTAGGTAGATGTGTTACTTATCGCGGGGTATGCCCCTAGAGATGTAATCTTTTGCCTATGGTATAAATTTTAATTAGCAAAAAAAAAAAAGATACAGGGGCTTCAGTAGATATGACAAGCTACAGAGGAATGATAGTGTCTCTTCTTTATCTGACAGCAAGTAGGCCTGATATCATGTATGCAACTTGTCTCTGTGCAAGATTTCAGGCAGATCCCAGAGAACCACATCTTACAGCTGTGAAAAGAATCTTTAAATATCTCAAGGGCACCATTACTTTAGGTCTATGGTATCCCAGAGAATCAGATTTCAAGCTACTTGGTTACTCTGATGCAGACTTTGCAGGTTGTAAGATAGACAGAAAAAGCACCAGTGGAAGTTGTCAATTTCTGGGTGATAGACTTGTTTCTTGGTACAGCAAGAAACAGAAATCAATTTCTACATCCACAGCTGAGATAGAGTATATTGCAGCTGGTAGCTGTTGTGCACAGATTCTATGGATGAAGAATCAATTGCTGGATTATGGATTGAGGTATAGTAAGATTCCTATTTACTGTGATAATCAAAGTGCTATTGCTACAGGTAATCCAGTACAGCATTCAATGACCAAGCACATCAACATAAGATATCACTTTATCAGAGAACATGTAGAGGAAGGAAACATTGAGCTTCATTTTGTGTCTACAGACCAACAGCTAGCAGATATCTTCACCAAGCCATTGAGTGAAGCTATATTTACAAGGCTGGTAAATGAACTTGGAATGGTCTCTGGCTTTGACTAGAGATATTGGTTAAACTCAAAATTTTACTTGTGTAATGCATTACTTATGTTTCTGTGATGTGTTAACTGCTATGTGAATTTTTTTTTTCTCTGCTATGTTAAACTCTGTTAGCATGTTCTGTTGGTCAAACACTATTAACATGCTGGATAAACACTGATACACTCTGATAATGCTATTGTCTGATATGAACACCGATGAAGAAAACTGTATGAAGCATGATTCTCAGTTATTAATCATGAATCTTTCTAAGTTATTTGTGATCTAATCTTAGACTGTGCAGAAAATTAACACAAGCATGATATTGTTTCATATTTATAGCATCTCTTAGTTTATCTATCCTAAACTCTAAGTCTGTTAATACTGTGTGCATTGCCTCTCATGAATAACTTCTGATGTTGATGACTTCTAAACCCTGTTAGTTAAACTTTGTTTGGTTGGTTGTTGTAATCAGTAAACTCCTGGAGAAGTTGTATATAGGATGCTAGAATTTCTTTCTTTTTTTTTTGCTAAATGAAAACTATATTAAAAAGAAAACAATACAAATCTAGGGGCATACCCCGCGAGATAAACCGAGGATATACTAGAATTTAGTAAACAAGAACAAGTAGCTTACTAAAATATAGAAATACATCAGGAAAGCTAAACGACAAGGAAACAAACAGTAGCAAAACTAAACAAGAATCCAGACTAAGTCAATAGAGCAGTAGTAAGAGTGTGGGATCCTTTGCAGCTTTTTGCTTGAAGTAGTTGCAAGAGTGCAATTTCTCACGAACCATCCGCTTGACCAAATCTTCTAACTGCCTTGTACTTCGAGGCTTCTCCGACTGGTGAATTCTGTTGTTACGCTCTTGCCATACCATATATATTACCACAGATAGGTGCAGGAAGCCAATGAGTTTAATGAGCACAATGTGATTCCCTTGAAAGAAATCACCAGCAATCCAGTTAGACCACACCAGGTTTAGAGGAACTACACAGCTCCTTAGAAGGGTTTGAGAGACCGAACAAGAGGAGAACAGATGCTCATGAGTCTCATCATAGCACACATTTAGGGTCAATACGGAAGCCAAAGGTTGCCATCCTATCTTTAGTGAGAAGACGGCCACGCAGGGCAAGCCAAGAGAAAATAGCACACTTAGGAATTGCAAACCGGTGCCATATCGCACAAAGCCACGGCGGTGGAGTGCCTCGCCTACGAACTGACTGCCAAACAAGTGATAAACTCACTTTCTTTGAGCCATCCCATCTGACCAAATCTTCAGCACCAATAGTTCTGTTGCCAATCAAATGTCTGAGATCCATTGCAAGGACATGATTTGATCTGGGTAAAGCCCAACTCCCATTAGAGATGAAAGAGTGAATTCTAGCCGTACTAGAAGATTCAACAATAGAAATTATTCCTGGCCCCAACTGTTCAATAATAGGTCTAGCATTGATCCATGGATCATGCCAAAGAGATAGATTTGAGTTTGGACCTATATCATGATATAAGAAATTGCATGCCTCATGTCTATGGTGTTTAGCATTTTCCTCACAGACCAAGGGCAAGCATACGGAAACCCCGAATTCCAGAAGTGTTTGTTTTTAAAGAGACATTGATGCAACCACAGGATCCAAAGAGAGGAAGTCGGCGGAGTGGAAACACGCCAGATTTGATACAGGATGGCTACCTTATTCCACTCAAAGAGATCAGGAATTCCGAGGCCACCTTCATCTTTAGGTAAACAACAATCCACCCATGACACTTTATGGTGACAAGAAGCATCATAATGGCTCCCCCACAGAAATTTTGCAAAGTAAGATTGTATGCATTTGAGGACACCCTTAGGTAAAAATAGATAGGAGGACCAGAACCCCTGAATACTAGAAAGAACAGCTTTAATTAATTGCAGCCTCACAGAGAGTCTCAGACCCTTTGTCGTCCAAGAGTCCATTCTGGAGCAAAATTTTTGAACTAATCCGTGACAATCTACTGCACGAAGGCGACTAGTGACTAATGGAAGACCAAGATACTTGATGGGTAAAGCCCCAATATTAATGCCAGTGTCCCGAACAATCAGATACGAATCTTCTTGAGGGACATTGCAGAGGAAACATTGACTTTTGCTAGCATTAAGCTGGAGCCCGGAAATTGCAGAGAAACGAGCCACCGAATTGAAGATAGCTAAAGTAGAGGAGTGATTTCCCTTGCAAAACAACATAATGTCGTCTGCAAAAATCAAGTGAGACAGATTTAGCTCCTTTGTTCTCCAATAATAGGTGAAATTAGCATTCGCAGACAAGTCATGGGCAAGATATGAGGATAGAACCTCCATACCAATCACGAAGAGATAAGGGGATAAAGGATCCCCTTGCCGGAGACCCTTCTTAGCAGGAAAAAACCCTTCGAGAGACCCATTTACTTTGACAGAAATCATGCAAGAGGTGATGCATTTTTTAATCCAAGACATGAACTTCACAGGGAAACCCATTCTATGCATAGTATAAAATATGAAAGACCAGCTCATTGAATCAAAAGCCTTATGCAAATCAAGCTTAAAAGCACATCTCGGTGACCCTGAGTTAAGGTGGTAGTCTCTACAAATAGCTTACGCTAACATGATGTTATCACCAATTTTCCGCCTAGGAATAAATGCTGATTGAGCACTAGATATAAGACTAGGCAGAAGACCTTTAATTCGAGAAGCAAGCAGCTTAGAAATTGCTTCATACAAAGTATTACAACATGAAATAGGCCTAAAATGGGAGATGTGAGAAGGACAGTCCACCTTAGGAACAAGAGCTATAGCAGAGGAGTTAATGATACGAGGAAGATGCAAAGTACGGAAGAAATATAGAACAGCATCCGTTACCTCTTTCCCAACAATGTCCCAAGCAGCTACAAAGAATTCTGAGGTAAACCCATCTGGGCCCGGGCTTTTCTTTTTGGCCAGACGCTTAAAAACTTTGCAGATCTCCTCTTGGGAAAAATCCATGTCAAGAAGCGATTGCTGAGTTTGAGAGAGCATAGGCGACTCTACTACACTATCAAAAGAATCCGTAGCAACATCACAGCCAAGTACAGACTCGAAATAATCAACAGCTATCTTCGAGATGTTCTTATGACCCCTAACAGTAGAACCATTGTCATCATCTAACGACAGAATCTTGTTTACATTCCACCTGTTCTTGCAAGATTTAAAGAAATGCGCATTGTTACCATCTCCTAAATGCAGCCAGGTTACCCGAGATTTTTGTTTTAGCAGCATTTCCTCATTTTTTAAGGCTTGCACAAGGTCTTTACTCAACCTAGCCGCTTCCTCAAAAACAGCTTGAGAAGTAATAGAAGGCATACATTCTTGAAAAGCGAAGAGAGCATCACGAGCTAAAACCACTTTGGCATGAAGGTTACCACCATCATTATTAAGCTTAATTAAAGCTGCTTTCATAGACTTTAATTTAGTAGTTAGAATGTACCAGGGATCACCAGTAACATCCACAGCCCAGGCCTCTGACACAACATGAGTAAAATCAGTATGCTCAATAATATGCTGAAAGATTTGAAAGGGTTTATGAATTTTATCCTCAGTAAAGCCCATATGAATCATTGCAGGGGAGTGATCTGACAGTCCTCGTTGAGGGAATTGAGCAAAAGACAATTGGAAACTGTCCAGCCAGGCCTCATTAACCATGACTCTATCAAGCTTCTTGAAAGTAGGATTATGAATGTTTGAGTCCCACCAGGTTAGAAAATTACCAGAGTACCTCAAATCAGTTAAAGCAAGGGAGTCCACGAAGTCTTTAAAGTCATGCATACCAGCATTAAAACTATTGGAGCCCCCACTCATTTCATTCAGGTCGAGACTAACGTTAAAATCACCAGAGAGCACCCACGGAGTATTGGTACTTCGAATAGAATGATTATAGAAATCCACGAGGCTAGACCATTGAGGTTTCTGCTCAACAGGAGTGTTCAATGCATACACAAAAGACACAACAAAAGTAGTGCTGCCATCCACACTAGAGATAGAACAGGTGATATGCTGAGTGTGAATGATTAAGGGGACAACAATCCACCTGCCCGGATCCCATCCCACCCATAAGCGACCATTGTGGTGGTATTGATAATTATAGAGCCATTGAAACCTAGGAGAAAGTCTGGAAGAGATAGACTTGGCCATTTCCTCTTTAACATGCGTCTCCAACAGGGCACAGAGGCCAATTTTATTAATGCACAGGAAATCCTTAATATAGGACACCTTATTATTCAGCCCTCGCACGTTATAGGAACAAAAAATCATAACACAAATTTATTTTTTCCTTGAAGGGGGCGTCCTCCCCCCAGATCTTCTTGTACGCTTCCCCTTGTTCTTTGAAAAAGTTCTAGATAACGAGTTGAAAATGGGCATATCCTCCTTGCCAAGGTTTTCAACAGGAGCCTTATCCAATAATCCATCCACACCCTGATTGTTCTTTTTTGACTACACTGTTTCCCAACCTTCATCAGAAATTATGGGTGGAACCTCAGAGCACAAGTCATTAGCTTCTTTAGAAATATCCTTCACGGCATCATTACAAGGATCAGGATTTAGACCTGCCTCATTAGTAACAGGGGCTTCTGTTACAAGAGGGACAGAATGCTCACCAGAAGAATCGTCCTTTACTTGCGTTGGCTCTGAAGAAGTACCATTTTATTTGCCCTCAACAGTAACAGTAACATCAAAACCACTTGTAGCTAAGAGTCATGAGAGTCCTAGAGAGAGAAACTCCTCCTTCTCTCTAAAAAAAACCCTAGCAGCCGCCATTATTTTTTAATCTAGATCTAATTTCTTACACACATTTACCATCATAATCCTCACAAATCCTGTCCTAAATTCATCCTCTCCGTCTCTCCCACACCTAAACACCAAATTTCTTATATCTTATATTATATTAACTTATTTTAGTACCGGATATGGTCAGTCAAGGCTTCCATTGCGACTCGGATGGTGTTCCTGGCTATATGAAAGATGTATTTAATGATGATGGGTTGTCTGAATTACGTGTTCGGCGTGAGGTTGAAGATTTCCCATTTTTGGTGGCCTCAGGAGGTATTCCATTAAACAATTTTGAATAGAAGTATTGTGAACCTGTAAACGAGATGAAGCATCAGTTTGTTGCTCAAAAAGTGAGGAGTGGCAACACTCGTGTGAGCGCACTTAGAAATATCCCTGTAGTGGTTTCTGAGGGGGAATCTTCAGATGGTGAGAATGTTGCTTTTGAAACTGACATGGAAGCTGTTGAAAGACGTACAAGGAGTGAAGTGGCCAAAGCAGCCTTTGCAGAGAATCGAGCTTAAAGAGAAGAACTCTTTGTTTTGAGACACCAAATGATAGATCTAAAGAATTACTTGGCGGAAAAAGGTCTTTCTATAGCTGCTATGGAAAAGGAAATCCTCATGAAAAAGGTGGAGTTTAATGGTAACCTTGGAGGCTCCTCTTGTTTCATTTCTGGCAGAGATGAAAAAGGTTTGCCCATTTTCAAGTCTAAGGACTTAACTGGAGATAATGCTCCCAAGGTGTTTGCTAAAAGTCCGAGCTGCGACACTCATAATAACGATTTAAATGCTTCAAAAAGTGATAAAGCTAGTGTCTCTGGTATTAAAGATGTTAAGGGGTGTGTCATAGATGTGGGCACTAGTGAACAAGCTAACGCTAGGCCTGCTGCTTTCAACGATATTTCTGGGAACGATGTTTCTGGAAAAAAGGTGATTTCTGAAGCTCAAAAGAAGTCCTGGGTGAACATTATTAAATCTGACCCTCCAAGGAATAAAGATTTAAATTTTGAATACTGCCCTCTCCCTATTGGTACTGATGTAAGGGACTTTTACTAGAGGTACTTTTCCGTTTCAAAGAGTGCAAAGTTCGGCTAGATTAGCTTGGGAGCGAAGGGGGCTCACTGATGTTTACCAGAAAACCAATACGGTTTTTGTGTTTAAATTTAACTCTTTGGCTGCTAAGAACGCAATATTAAGTCAAGGCACTTGGTATTTTGAAAAAAGACCATTGGTGATCTCTGATTGGGGTGTTGTGGCTGGTGACAAACAAGTTACTGAAATCCCTTTGTGGATTAAACTCACAAATGTGCTTGATCCTTATTGGACAGAGGAGGGCTTGGGCCGTCTAGCTAGTGCTGTTGGGAAACCACTAAGTGCAGATAACCTGACTTCACAGCTCAACATTCTCCCTTTTGCTAAACTTTGTGTGCAATACAAAGTTGGTGACCCACTGCCTGAAAAAATTAAAGCAATGGACATTCATCCTATCACTAAAGAGAGAAGTATTGTAGAAGTGGAGGTCTCGTATTTACAAAAGCCCAAAATCTGTTCGGGGTGTAATACAAGCCCTGTCGCGGAACCTGTTGCTTGCACTGCTAATCCAAGTCCTGTTTCAGAACCTGTTATTGAAAAGAATATTGATACTCCTGGCACTAGCACTGGGCCTGCTACTATGCTTAATGATAACAGTAGGCGTGATGATGTGGGCACACCTCAACCGACTGCAAAATCACATGGTGCTCCTGTTGAGGAAGAATGGCACACAGTGCCTCCAAAGCGTGCTTTTAGTCCTGCCTCTACGGTTTACTCAGATGAGTCTCCCACTCCCCTTAATACTTTCAAGAATCTAGCCCAGGTGGATGAAATTGATGCTAAGCACGCTGTTGCCTTGAATCTCTCAAATTCGCAGTCTACTTCTCAGTCTAAAAAACATAAGAAGGCTTCGGGGAAGTCTTCTAAACGTCGCCGTTAGTTTTATGATGGATTTTTGTGCTTTCAACGTTAGAGGCCTTAATAATAAGTGTTCCTTTATCAGGGATTTCATTTTGTCAAATAATCTGTCTCTTTTTTTTTGCTAATTAAATTTATACCATAGGCAAACAAATTACATCTCTAGGGGCATACCCCGCGATAAGTAAAACATTTACCTAACGGAACAGCATAGAATAAAAACACAGAAATAACAACCAAGTTCAAAAACCAGCTACATAAAACTACGACCCTTACGGTCTCAAGTCTTTCCCCAAATGAGCAGCTCAGGACATATCCTCGCCATTGTCGCTTCCATGATAGATCATCGCCTCCACATTGTGAAGGCTTGTCTCTACATTAGGCACGTAAGCCCCAACCCCATGCAGCTCTGCATCCATATCATTGAAATTCTTGGCCACTGGTTTCTGGCCCATCCCCTGGGTGGGATCCCTCTCATTTCCTATTTCAGCATCATCAACCATAATGCCATATCCATCTGCAAAACCAAACAACATGCCCAAATAATGCATGTGTCCACGCATGGAATCCCTCACCTTCTTGAAAGAACCGTCCATAGCCAAGGATGTCTCCGCAAGCCCACCCAAGACTTCAAGCACCTGCACCAACTCATATTTCATAGTCAAAGAATCCATAGGACCTCCAGAACGCCCTTGCGCACTCACCTCCTCAAACTCCTCATTCCGATCAATCTCTAGATTATTACCAGATGTGCTTTTTAAGCTCACCTCCGCATCAATAACCTTGACTACAGCAGTAGCCAATACCCCATTGCCCTGGTTCCCCATCTCAGCTATAACAACCCTAAGTTGGGATGGCAAGGTTTGGTGAACCTCAACACCTTTAATGAGAACATTTCGATCCTTGTCACCTGCATTCTTGGAAAATTGACCCTTATTACCAAGGGAAATAATGAAAATCTTTAGGCTATCCATATCCATCCCCTGACTAGCAGCCACCAGCGTTTCCCCCTCTCCCTCCAAACGGGTCTGGTTCAAAAGTCCCAATAATCTATCTTTTTTTTTTTTTTGCTAATTAAAATTTTATACCAAAAAGGAACAACTTACACAAATCTAGGAGCATACCCCGCGAAATCAACAAAAGTCATTACAATAACCCACCTGGACAGGTCTACATAAATGGAAACTAGTAAAACTAGTTTAAACACAAGAACATAACAATGCCGAATAAATATTAAGATAGGATGAACCAACAGGCTCACATCCTATAAGTCTAAGCATCAGAATCCCCACGGCATCAAGATTAATCCAGATCGGCCTCGCATAACAACAAGATGTTTCCAACATGTCCACCCGGCCCATGCAAGAATAAACCTTTATACCGCCCATCTCCACATCAATCCCTTGAGACCCTGAGAACACGCCAATAATTTTTGAAGTTTGCAAGCAGGACCTCATCGTTCTCATATTAGCATTTCGGAACAAACTCGCACCCTTAGTCATTGGAGACTTATAGCCATTATAAACAATAACCTTTTTCAAAATATTGACTTCATCGATGTGCAGCCAATCAGTTCTTTTTACCCATACAAGCAGCACCTCTATGATAACATCCACTTTAACAGGACCAATAGAAGTCCCATCCAACTCAGCAAATTTGACATACCCTCGTTGGGACAAACTGTCATCAAATACAACAAACAGGCCAGGGCCTGTGTCAACCATCCCGCAGGAAGACCCACCGTCATCGCTCCCCACATCTTTTGCCCCTTCAAACCACAGGGAAGGGGGTAAACAACCGAGGCTATTCCAAACATGGAGCAAGCCTATCAAATACTTAGTGAAGAAACCCTCGACCCTCTGTTCCGTATACAGAGACAGCAGCATGTCAATACTAAAACAAATACTCGACAGAAAGAATTTCCGTTCTTTCGCCATATGTCGAAAAATCAAATCGACAAACGCTAGATGGACATCTCGAACAACATCTAACAACAGCCACTTCCCGACTAGGAATTTCACAAAAACCAACGTAATGGGACCAAAGACAATAAAAGGAACAAGCGAGGACTTAATATCCTCAAAAGCCTGGAGAGACTTCATCTTACTGAAAGGAATATGAAGTCCAGATTTTAAAATCTCATCACGGACACCTGTCATGATAGGGATCGCGAACACATCCCAACCATGAACAATAGCAGCAGCAAAAACATTGCACTTAAGCAGACCCCCATCTAGAATCAATCTCCCATTTTGACACAGTAAAGTCTTCATTACAACTGAGAAAATGTCTTCATAATTGGCACGAACAGATCCATTCGCATCCCTAGCATCGACATTAGGCAGGAATCCAGAACAAGATCCCTTGATAGTAAGCCATACCATCCCTATCTTATTGGTAACTTAGCAGAGGTCTCACCACAGAATCCTTATCTCTACGAGGCATTCCAACAAACACTTCCTGGACATTGGTCTCATCTTCAACAGAAGATGCCTCCCTCCAATACACATCTAACATAACCAACGAGAGCTTGTAAAAACCCTCAAGCCCACCTTCAACATGGACAGGCCCACACTCATAAGAACCTAACATTGCATCGACTCCATATTCGAGAACACGAATCAATACATAGCCAGCCGAAACCTCTACAAGCCTATGTATAGAATCGCATCTGGAGACACGTGTTAATATTGACGTTGTAAAGCTTCTTTCTAGGGACATTTCGCCTTCTTCTTTTCGTTGGTTATTTAACTATGATTCACACCCGGGTGGCAGGATATGGGTGGGTTGGAATCCATCTATCTGGAATTTGAGAATTCTTCAGTCGTCTGCTCAATATATTACTTGTGTCGTCTCTACACACCTAGATCCCAAGCAGTTTGTAGTGTCTTTTGTATATGGTTTTAATACATGTCAAGAAAGAAGGAGTCTCTGGAATGATTTAGATACAGTCTCTAATCTGGTGGGTGATCTACCATGGGTAGTCTGTGGTGATTTCAATGTTATTTTGAGCTTAGAAGAAGCTCAAGGTGGCTTTGTTCAGTGGTCTAATAGCATTACAGAATTCAGAGATTGTGTCACTAAATTGGGAATTGCGGATCTTCGTAGTATTGGTCCTTTATTTACTTGGTGGGATAGTAACATCACGAACCCGAAATTTAGAAAGCTCGATCGAGCCTTGGTGAACTCACAATGGCATGTCTCTTTCCCTTTATCGCTGGCTAGTTTCTTACCTCGTGGTGACTCAGACCACAATCCTGTAGCTATTAGCTTGGGAAGTTCTAGATTTACTAATCGTAAGCCGTTCCAATTTCTCAACCATTTGATTGACCACAAAGATTTTCTATCTTCGGTGCAAGAGATTTCGAGCACACCTGTTTCTGGCGATGCTTGGTATATTCTCACCACTAAGCTGAAAAAGCTCAAGCCGGTTCTTAAATCGATTAACAATAATGCTGGTAATTTACATAGTCTGGTTGTAGAATCTAGGGTTGCTCTTGCTAATTATCAAGCTGGTCTTCCGTTTCCTCCTACCCCGGAGCAGTTTTTTGAAGAACAAAAGCTAATTGAGGGTTATACTGATGCTTTGAAGAAGGAAGAATTGTTTTTAAAGCAAAAATTGCGTGTTCATTGGCTTAAACATGGGGACGGAAACAACAGGTACTTCTTTAATGCTTGTCGAGGGCGGTGGAATCTTAATAAGATCTTATCTCTGGAGGATAGAGATGGTGTAGTTCATAATACTAAGGAAGGTATCTGTAGCTACTTCTTACTATCTAAATCTATTGGGTCAAAGTACTCCAGTTCAAGACTTCCCAGATACTTTACAGTTGCATGTGCTGTCTGATACTCAAGTAGCAGATCTGAATGCTCCGTTTTCTCGAGAAGATATGTTTAAAGTTTTTAAATCTTTGGCAAAAAACCGTTGTCCTGGTCCAGATGGGTACACAGCAGAGTTTTTTCTTGCTGCTTGGCAAATTATGGGATCTGATATATAAGGTCATTTCTAAGCTGCTGAGTGGCCGGTTAAAATCCATCATGCCAAGCCTTATATCGCCTTACCAATCTGCTTTTGTGCCCGACCGTTTAATGGGGGACAATATTCTTTTGGCTCAATCGCTTTGTAGAGATTACCAACTTAACTCGGGGCAACCACGATGTGCTTTTAAGCTAGACATTCATAAAGCTTTTGATTCTTTAAATTGGAATTTTCTCTTCACCACACTTCGCAAAATGGGGTTTCCTGTTAAGTTTGTGGGATGGATTTCTAAGTGCATCACTTCATCAATGTTCTCGGTGAAAGTAAATGGTTCGCTTCAAAGGTATTTTCCAGGTAAATCGGGGCTGAGGCAAGGTGACCCGATGCCCCCCTATTTATTTGTGATTGCTATGGAGGTGTTTTCAGCTTGTTTAAAGCAATCTGTCTCTAATGGGGGATTCTGCTATCACTGGCGTACAAAAGAAGTAGACTTACACCATCTTATTTTTGCCGACGATGTTTTTTTCTTCTGTAAAGGAGATGTTTCATCTGTCTCTGTTCTCTTTGAAGGGTTAAGGACCTTTTCCAATATCTCAGGGCTTATTGTCAATGCTAATAAGTCCCAATGTTTCTATGGTAATGTTCCAGCTTCGGTCAAATTGGAAATTCAACACCTAACAAAAATAGCTGAGGGAAGTCTACCTGTCAGATACTTGGATCTCCCTCTATTTTGTACTAAGTTGTCTTCAAGAGACTGTACTCCTCTCGTTAATAGTTTTTGTAGTAGGTTGGAGACTTAGACGTCCAGATTCTTAAACTTTGCAGGGAGGTTACAACTAATTCGAACTATTCTCATTGGTATTGTAGGGTTCTGGAGTGCTTATGTTTTTTTGCCGAAATACATTCTTAAACGTCTCAACTACCTGATGTTCAAATTCTTATGGGGTGGTTTCTATAAAATTTCTGGTAGGTGTCACTACAAGGTTTGTTGGTAGGACTGTTGTAAACCAAAGGCGAAAGGTGGTTTGGGCATAAAGAGTCTCTTTGACATGAACACTTCTTCAATATTGAATCAGCTTTGGCGTGTCATTCAGCCTAACACCTTCTCTCTTTGGGTTCGATGGGTGCATTGTTCCCTCCTTAAAAAGAAGGCTTTCTGGACCACTAAAATCCCCTACAAATGCCCATGGTCTTTCATGAAAATCTTAAATCATCGTCCAAGGGCTCTAGATTTTCTGAAGTATGAAGTAGGAAGTCACTCAAGCTTTCTTTTCTGGCACGATCCCTGGGTGGACAACATCCCTCTGTTATCTCAGTTTCAGCCAGGTATTATCTCGATTGCTGAATCTCATAACTTGGATCATCAAAATACTCCAGACGAGACCCCAAGACGCCCTCCAAATTTGAAAAGAGACTACCAAACAGGGCATCGTTGCCAAAAGCAACAAACTTGATATTGTTTCTAGGCAAACCATTGTGTAAAGGGCATTCAACATCAGAATCTTGAACCACATCTGCATTCTCGTGACATGATCCAGATATATCGCCGATTACTCTATTTCTATAAAAAGCAGTGTTAACATTTTGTTGCGACAAAATGTCAAACATCTGTAGTTCATCCACAGTACCTTCATGAAGAAAGCAATCATCCAAATTCACAGTCTGTCCCTCAAAATTAAACCTCGAGAGGCTTTTGGAAACAGTCTCAACATAGATAACGGGTTGTCTCTTAAGCGTAGACCACCCATTTCGCACAAATAGATGCACAAACTTACCTGCTCTACAAATTCCATTCGAATAATCCTCTTTAACAACCACATCTCCCAAAACCGAAATGGTTTTCCCCGTGGAAGAAATGGTTTGACCTGAATACCTCGAACCCATCACATACCTCGAACCCATCTCATACGAGGTACAGATCGGAGCATACAGCTCCATCTCACAATAACCCATCTCAACATGACCCAAAGTACAACCCAGAGAACCCGACATCATAGTCGATTGAAAACCATACGAAGAAACTAGAATACAAATCATAGATTTAAATATATATAGTAAGAAATATGGTGATTTAGGTGAAAGATTAGAAGAAATAAGGTGAATTTAGAAAGGCGTGAGTGAAGATCTGATGGAGAAATGGTGTAGATTAGGCTAAGATTTGGTGGCGGCTAGGGATTTTTAGAGAGAGAATAGAGCGACTCTCATTAGGCTGTTGTCTATAGTCCAAAATGAACTTTCGGAGAGTTCTAGGGGTCAAACGAGTCAAGAACAAAGCTACAAGTGGTTTCCATTCTCAAACAAGTGAAAATTGAAGTAAAATTAATTTTCTTGTTTAAACGAGTCCAAAATGAAGTTTTGGTGAGTTCTAGGGGTCAAACAAGTCAAGAACAACGCTACAAGTGGTTTCTATGCTCAAACGAGTCAAAAATGAATCAAAATTAATTTTCTTGTTTAAACGAGTCCAAAATGAAGTTTTGGTGGGTTTCAGGGGTCAAACGAGTCAAGAACAAAGCTACAAGTGGTTTCCATGCTCAAACGAGTCAAAAATGAATCAAAATTAATTTTCTTGTTCAAACGACTCCAAAATGAAGTCTTGGTGAGTTTTAGAGGTCAAACGAGTCAAGAACAAAGCTACAAGTGGTTTCCATGCTCAAACGACTCAAAAATGAATCAAAATTAATTTTCTTGTTCAAACGAGTCCAAAATGAAGTTTTTTTTTTTTTTGCTAATTAATAATTTTTTTTTTTTGCTGGAAGATTGATTGTATTAAAAGAAGAAAAAGAAAACAAAAGGAAAAGAGGAGGCCTCAAAATCTAAGGACATGCCCTTAGATAAAAAGCTACGAACTAAGCTAACTAGACAAAACAAATTACATATTCCCTATCCAATCTGACAGTCTATTATTACGATTACATTCATGATCAAACCACTTGGAAGTGATTAGTCTACACTTAATGAGATGAGCACATTCATGGGCCAAGGAAGTCGGGTTTTTCACCTCTTCTGTGTGGTATCTGCTATTTCTTTCCCGCCAAATGTTATAAGCAACAACTTGGAAAATTAGAATTCTTATCGTGCTGTCGAAATTGGTGGCATTAAAATGCACCAGCTCATGCAACCAATCAACCCATGCATTAGGGAGTGGAGGCCAAAATCCTGATGTGATTAATTGCAAAATATGCTGAGTGAAAGGGCATTCCAGAAAAAGGTGACTAGCATCCTCCACACCGCTTATACAAAAGTAGCACGAGGTATTGTTTGTGATGCCAAAACGACGGAGTCTAGTTAACGTGCTCACCCTGTTGTGCTAATTAATAATTTTATACCAAAAGAGGAACAACATACAGCATTTGGGGCATACCCCTCAAATCAACAACCAGAAAAAGAGTTAAACAGACTTAAGCTGTTTACAATCAACAAATAAGCAAACTGTTTGCAAAGTAACACAACCCTACAAACAGAAATCAAGAGTGGCCACCCTTAGTCAGGCGCCATTTCTTCAGCCTGGTCCCCTTGATCTCCTTGATCTCCTCCATTCATTGTCCTGCCAGGTCTTGGCTGATCTCCCGTACGAAGACCGCAACGCTTATTCCTCATCTTAGTCCGTCGAGCTGCGGCCTCCTTGTCCTCATCCATGCCTTTCTCGCCTTGAGACTCTTTTTGGATAGAGTCCTGCTTGGGATTCTCCTGCATATGCATAGTCACATCTCCGACAAGACTAAACAGCGGCCCCAAATACTGCATGTTACCCTGAATTGACTCCTTTGCGCTGCTCCCCCCCACCCCTAAATCCTTGGAAGGATCCTTGGATGGTTTAGCATCCTTACCTTTAGCAAGAGGGCACTACTTTGGCTCAGTCGATAGATCAATCCCCAAATCAATCAGGTAATCCCTCAGTTGAATGGATCGGCAAATTAAGTCATGTAGCTCCACTTCCTGGAAACCTCTTAGCCCACGAGCAGAGGCACTGAATTCCCTATCATGTGACCCTTTAACCAACGGGATTTCCTTACCTATCGAGCTAATGAACATCTTCAAATTTTCTAGATTACGCCTCGCTGCCACCAGCGCCTTCTTCTTCAACTCAGAGTTAAATAGGGTGTGGTCTAATAGCCCCGCTATCTCCACCTCCTCTTCCATGTCTTGAATAATCTGATCATCCTCCCCAAGAACCAGGAGCGAGATTCCATTCTTACGAATATAGGTCCAAAGTTGCCTAATGCAATTCAGAGCTATACCCAAGTCTCTCAAAATCTTTAAATCTGGTCTCCTTTGCAAGTTATTAATGAAATCTATATCACTCATGTCAACAGTCCCCCAAATTGTAGGCACTTCATGTCCACTCTGGACAATACTGTCTCTCATAATAACAATTACATTCATAGCAATAGCTAGGCGTTCTTGCCATCACTTTACTGAATCCTCCCTACAGACCGCCTTGCCCTTTGCTTCCATCCTGACCCTAACAGTATCCCCGACAGAGGACCCAGCATTTTCCCCAGAATTCATAGTCTGGCCACTCTCTCTATCCAGGTCCATATCCGGAATAGAGGAATCCCATTTTGTGGAAGCATAATCCTTACCCAATTCATTCCCAACCCCAGCAGCACCACCTATCTGGGCCATAGAGGGCTCCAACAAATCGACAAATGGAGTAACATGACAATCCACATCCTCGAAAGAGACCCTCACTTCTCCTTTTATCCCCTCATTCTTCATACTCAATCCTTCGACCTTCGTAGATCGAGTATCAACAGATGGTATCTCCGATACCAAATCACTCGCAAAAGAAACCCTTTTCGGGCTCCTAACTGGTTCCAACCCCTTCGGGGTCCTCCTCACTAGATCAACAAAGGACTCTACCGGGGAGGGCTCCGACAAATCAACAAAGGAAGTAACACACTGACCCCCATCTACTGAATTAAGACTAGGAGGTTTCATTTGGGAAAAAACCTTACCATCAATTAAGTGATGCATGACCCTACTGCGGGTGCGAGCAGCTACTCCAGACTCTGGGATCATCATGACAAGGTTGTCAACAAAGGAGACCCTCGCGACCCTCTTCTTGCCATCATTCCTAGATCGAATATCAATAGATGGTATCTCTGATACCAAATTAGCCGCAAACGAGACCCTTTTGGGGCTCGGAACTGGGTCCAACCCCTCCTGGGACACCGCCACACGATTAATGACAGAAGCCTCCATCACCGAATCATCCACAAATGAAACCCTCTTACGGCTCATGCTAACCAACAAGAAAAGAAATTTGGAGATTGGGTAAGAGATGAGAAGGGGAAGATGGATTATGATGTGGAACTTTAGATCTGATGGAAAAGATGCTTAGATTGTTTGAGAATTTTAGAGAGAAGTTAGAGAGAGGTTAGAGCATATCCGACTCTCATTTTCAACTGGTTTTACAAAGATTATTGTTGCTACTGTTATTATGCACATTGGGACTGCTACTTTGGTGTTGCTTCATTCCATTGTTGGTCAGGGTGTTTTTCAAACCATGGGAATTATCCAAAATGAAGTTTTCGTGGGTTCTAGGGGTCAAACGAGTCAATAACAAAGCTACAAGTGGTTTTCATGCTCAAATGAGTCAAAATGAATCAAAATTAATTTTCTTGTTCAAACAAGTCCAAAATGATGTTTCGGTGAGTTCTAGTGGTCAAACGAGTCAAGAACAAAGCTACAAGTGTTTTCCATGCTCAGACGAGTCAAAAATGAATCAAAATTAATTTTCTTGTTCAAACGAGTCCAAAATGAAGTTTTGGTGAGTTTTAGGGGTCAAACGAGTCAAGAACAAAGCTACAAGTGGTTGCGATGCTCAAACGAGTCAAAAATGAAGTAAAATTAATTTTCTTGTTCAAACGAGTCCAAAATGAAGTTTTTTTTTTTGCTAATTAAATTTTTATACCAAGAAGGAACAACCGAAAACATTTCTAGGGGCATACCCCGCGAAATCAACATCACACATTACAAATCATCAAAAACGATTTCCTACGGAAACAACATCATAACAAGACATACAAGATAAACTACAAAAACATTTGGAATGAGAAGTTAGGTGTGGCCACCCCTGCTAAGACGCCACTTCTTGAGCCTCGACTTGGTCCATTGGACTCTAGACTTCGAGCCATCCTCCATGTTTCCATCTACACCAGCAACCTTGTCAACCCTGTCTGTTTGTTGCACACTCTCACTATCCAGGTTTAAACTAGCTTCTAGAATAAGTCTCTCAGACTGACCTTCCCATGGCTTTGCGCCATCTCTCAAAGTGGTTGGGGCCTTTCTTTTTGAGCAATTTTCCCCAATCCATCCCATCCTTGTATCAACGTCATTGACCCTGTCATCAGGAGGCTTGTCTTTCAACTGTTTCCCAGAGGCGGAACCTTGCCTTAGTTCGTGCTTATAAAAATCAATTCCCAAATCAATCAGGAAGTCCCTCAATTGGATGATACAGCAAGTGATATCATGGAGTTCCTCCTCCTCCTTGTCCCCTTTGTCCCTCAAGCTTTTAGCACCTGCAGAGTACTCTCTATCCCTGGGCCCTTTTACCACAGGGACTTCTTTGCCAATTGAGGTGATGAACATTTCCAAGCTCTCTAGATTGCGCCTTGCTGCCACCAGGGCTTTCTACTTTAATCCAGTGTTACAAGAGGTGTGGTCTAGCAGCTCTTCAATCACTAGCTCCGCTTTCCTACCCTCCTCTCCGGGTAATACAGGGATTGGAATTCCATTCATCCGCATGTAGTTTCCAAGCTGATCAATACAATTAAGAGCTTTACCCAGGTCTCTCATTAAGTTAATATCTGGCCTGTCCATTAGGCCAAAAACGGCATCCAAATCACTCAAATCAACACACCCCCAAAATGTGGGGACTTTATGACCATGGTTAACAACACAATCTCGGAAAGTAATGACTACATTCACCGCTATGGCCAATCTCTCCTGCATCCTTCTAATTGAATCATTCCAAACTGGGATGACCCCTAATTCTTCTTGTTCAGTACTGAGCTGCTTTCCCTTGATCTCACTCCGAGATAGCTTAAGGGGATCCTTAGTTGTCGACACTGCTGCATTTGTGGTCACAACCTGTTCCAAATCATCCCTAATGCTAGAGTCCTCTGGAATTGAGGTCTCATCAGCATCCTCATTTGATTGCTGAAAAAGGTTTCGGACTGGTTTTCCATCCACTTAGGTAACCTGGACCCCACTCACGACCCCTATTCTTTCAACTCCTCCCAAAGGAGTGACCACATTCTTAAGTAACATGGTTTCATCTGATTGGACCTCAGGCGAAATCACCTCATAGTCCAATCCCTCCTCCCGACTACTCAAAGAGCCAGGGTTAGCATTCTCCCCTTCCAAATAAGTAGGGATGGATGAATCCAATAAATCCACAACAGAAGTAACATCTACTAGCTTAGATCTAACAGGTTTCCTCTGAGAGAAAACCTTACCATCAATAAACTGGTGCTTGACCCGGCTGCGTGTGCGAGCAGCCACCCCAGACCTAGATCTCGGCGGTATAAACAAAGTCAAGTTCTCAGCAAAGGAGACTCTTGACCCCCCCTTCCTTCCATCATTCTTTGGACTCAAATTTTCCTGGACTTTCTTAGATCGAATACCATCAATCGGTATTTCCACTACCAAGTCTTCCGCAAAAGAAACCCTTTTCGGGCTCAACACTGGAGCCGGCCCACCATGGGTCTTGCTACCATCATTCTTAATACCCAATCCTTCTAACATCCTGGAACGGGAGCCAACAGATGGTATAATCGATACCAAATCAACTGCAAATGAAACCCTTTTCGGGCTCATTACCTGTTCTAACCCCATCTGGGTTAGCCTCACACTATCGGTGACAACAGCTGCCGTTGTGGAAACATCCATGAAAGAAACCCTTTTACGGGACATGAGAGAGAAAAGAAAGAAATTTAGTGTTTGAGTTAGGAGATTTGGAGAAGAAAGGGATTCGGGAGGCTGATTTGATCTGATGAAGAAAGTGATTTGAATTTAGAGAGAGAGAGAGAGAAGAGAGAAGTTAGAGAGAAAAAAGACTGACTCTCATTCTTCTTGTTCAGTATAATGTCCAAAATAAAGTTTTGGTGAGTTCCAGGGGTCAAACGAGTCAAGAACAAAGTTACAAGTGGTTTCTATGCTCAAACGAGTCAAATATTAATAAAAATTAATTATCTTGTTGAAACGAGTCCAAAATGAACTTTCGGAGAGTTCTAGGGGTCAAACGAGTCAAGAACAAAGCTACAAGTGGTTTCCATTCTCAAACAAGTGAAAATTGAAGTAAAATTAATTTTCTTGTTTAAACGAGTCCAAAATGAAGTTTTGGTGAGTTCTAGGGGTCAAACAAGTCAAGAACAAAGCTACAAGTGGTTTCTATGCTCAAACGAGTCAAAAATGAATCAAAATTAATTTTCTTGTTTAAACGAGTCCAAAATGAAGTTTTGGTGGGTTTCAGGGGTCAAACGAGTCAAGAACAAAGCTACAAGTGGTTTCCATGCTCAAACGAGTCAAAAATGAATCAAAATTAATTTTCTTGTTCAAACGACTCCAAAATGAAATCTTGGTGAGTTTTAGAGGTCAAACGAGTCAAGAACAAACTACAAGTGGTTTCCAATATTCAAACGACTCAAAAATGAATCAAAATTAATTTTCTTGTTCAAACGAGTCCAAAATGAAGTTTTCGTGCGTTCTAGGGGTCAAACGAGTCAATAACAAAGCTACAAGTGGTTTCCATGCTCAAACGAGTCAAAATGAATCAAAATTAATTTTCTTGTTCAAACAAGTCCAAAATGAAGTTTCGGTGAGTTCTAGTGGTCAAACGAGTCAAGAACAAAGCTACAAGTGGTTTCCATGATCAGACGAGTCAAAAATGAATCAAAATTAATTTTCTTGTTCAAACGAGTCCAAAATGAAGTTTTGGTGAGTTTTAGGTGTCAAACGAGGCAAGAACAAAGCTACAAGTGGTTGCGATGCTCAAACGAGTCAAAAATGAAGTAAAATTAATTTTCTTGTTCAAACGAGTCCAAAATGAAGTTTTGGTGAGTTCCAGGGGTCAAACGAGTCAAGAACAAAGCTACAAGTGGTTTCTATGCTCAAATGAGTCAAATATTAATCAAAATTAATATTCGTGTTCAAACGAGTCCAAAATGAAGTTTCGGAGAGTTCTAGGGGTCAAACGAGTCAAGAACAAAGCTATAAGTGGTTTCCATCCTCAAACAAGTCAAAATTGAAGTAAAATTAATTTTCTTGTTCAAACGAGTCCAAAATGAAGTTTTGGTGAGTTCCAGGGGTCAAACGAGTCAAGAACAAAGCTACAAGTGATTTCTATGCTCAAACGAGTCAAATATTAATCAAAATTAATTTTCTTGTTCAAACGAGTCCAAAATGAAGTTTCGGAGAGTTCTAGGGGTCAAACGAATCAAGAACAAAGCTACAAGTGGTTTCCATCCTCAAACAAGTCAAAATAGAAGTAAAATTAATTTTCTTGTTTAAACAAGTCCAAAATGAAGTTTCGGTGAGTTCTATTGGTCAAACGAGTCAAGAACAAAGCTACAAGTGGTTTCTATGCTCAAACGAGTCAAAAATGAATCAAAATTAATTTTCTTGTTTAAACGAGTCCAAAATGAAGTCTTGGTGAGTTTTAGAGGTCAAACGAGTCAAGAACAAAGCTACAAGCGGTTTTCATGCTCAAACGAGTCAAAAATGAATCAAAATTAATTTTCTTGTTCAAACTAGTTCAAAATGAAGTTTTGGTGAGTTCTGTGGGTCAAACGAGTCAAGAACAAAGCTACAAGTGGTTTCGATGCTCAAACGAGTCAAAAATTAATTTTCTTGTTCAAACGAGTCCAAAATGAAGTTTCGGTGAGTTCTAGGGGTCAAACGAGTCAAGAACAAAGCTACAAGTGGTTTCCATGCTCAAACGAGTCAAAAATGAATCAAAATTAATTTTCTTGTTCAAACGAGTCCAAAATGAAGTTTTGGTGAGTTTTAGAGGTCAAACGTGTCAAGAAAGAATCTACAAGTGGTTTCTATGCTCAAACGAGTCAAAAATGAATCAAAATTAATTTTCTTGTTCAAACGAGTCCCAAATGAAGTTTCGGTGAGTTCTAGGGGTCAAACGAGTCAAAAACAAAGCTACAAGTGGTTTCCATGCTCAAACGAGTCAAAAATGAATCAAAATTAATTTTCTTGTTCAAACGAGTCAAAAATGAAGTTTTGGTGAGTTCCAGGGGTCAAACGAGTCAAGAACAAAGCTACAAGTGATTTCAATGCTCAAACGAGTCAAAATTGAATTAAAATTAATTTTCTTGTTCAGACGAGTCCAAAATGAAGTTTTTTTTTTGCTAATTAAAATTTTATACCAAAAGGAACAACGGATACAATTCTAGGGGCATACCCCGCGAAATCGACATCCAATCATTACAAAACAACCTAAACCAATTGACATTATTCCAAACGGAATAACGGCTACGCAACAGACAGGACTACAAAGGAACCTAGCTAACCTAGATTAAAAATATAAGTAAATTAAACTGATCCTTCATGATCACATCTTTGAAGCTAAGCACTCCCATGGTTCCACCCCTGCATACAGCAATCAACTGCTGTATAACCCATCAAAGCTCTAATTCTAAAACTCCAAATGTCAAGCACTCAACTTTGGACACCAAAAGCAATGAAGTTATTCACTTCCCCAAAAATTAAGAAACCCATCTGATGCCCCTGCTGCGAGTTAATGATAGGAATTAAATCCTTCCCAGCAATAGCTTCAGTTCCAACCTTACGTAGAAACCAAAAGAACCATTTATTCTGTGCATTCCCATGACCACAAATGACCCGCAGCAGGTCATCAACCAACCTTTCCATCTCGAAGACATCAGAGCCACCAACAAATAGTGCAAGTATTAATCTTGTGACACGATTAGACTTTAACCTATCATTGAAACCAATATCCACCCAAACCAGGGGAGAGTCACCACAAACCTTTACCAGCAGGTTTAGATCAAACCCTACATCCTCTGTAGCCTTAATATGAGTCCCTTGACTTGGACTTTGAGCAACAGTTCTTGCAGTCATACCATCAAACAATTGATGTCCACCATCAGCTACTCTCTGAATTATACATTTAATGCTACTCTTTTATTCTTCTTATTATTGTGCCTTGAACTTTGACACAGTGAGGATAATAGTTACTGAAAAGTGGCAGATGCAGTTTAGTTGATTCTAATATAATTACTTTAGTTCGTTCAAAGAAGCAAAAAACTTCACTTTCAGTTACATAGAAATACTCTAATATAATGAATGTCTTACTATATAATTATAGAGGGAAGTTATTTGTGAGGTTACTGTTAGAAAATGGTACATTGTCAACATATCTACTTCGAATATGTCACAGGCTTAGTGTTATTCGGTTTGGTGATTATATTTGTTTTCTGAACTTGATGAAACCATGCATTTATAAATAATTTTAAAGTGGTAGTATTTTTAAAAAAATAATTTGAAGGACGGGTAGTTTTGAGATTATCCCTTTTTTTAAAGAGAAATCCCGAGTCCGGGGAGGAGCTCGGAGACTGGACGTAGGGGTGAGCGGATCCATTAGGGGTTGCGCCATCGCGAACCAGGCTAAAATCGATCGTGTGATTGCATTTTTTATTTCTTGGTCCGCAAGGTTTAAAAACAATAAAGGTTAATTAAGAACAAGCAAAAGCCAGAAAACTCGAATATTAAGAATAAAATAATTGCAAAATGTTTAATTAATTTTTTTTTTGTCAGGTGTTTAATTAATTTCTGTATATGTACTAAAAGCAGCAGCAACTCCAGCCACCGAAATAGATGCATGGAGCTGTGCATTTTGAGCCCTTGCTTCCACTTTCTTTTTCTCTCATCTGTCCTTTAACCACTTTCCAACGGTCTTCCCACCTCCAGTACGGGCAGGGCCTCCAAGAGTTCCGCCTCTGAACTGGCTGTTTAAAGAATTATTCATACTTTCAAGGCTGCGCAGATTTTGCCATGTACGTGCCATTTCTATGTACATGCTAAATGATATTTATTTTCAAGTTACAGCATAAGATATTTGATTTCATATGATTGTGATGTGACTGTGTATTTGGTTGAGATTACAGGGAAACAACACTTGTGGAAGAGAAACGGTAATCTCACAGCATATTCTGTTAATGCAAGTGCCCCTGAGCGCCCCAAATGAAGCTTTTTACACTTCTATAAATCCATAGATCAATTATGTGAATATATCCAAAAAAGCGGCCGGTTGAATTTTTCTAAACTTTCCTAGTAAAGCTTCCTTTTAGAGTTTACGTAACCGGGGTCCCGTCATATCTACTCCGATTTAGATCCTAACAATCCCAAATGAAGTTTTTTACAATTCTATTCATAGTATCAAATTATGTGAAAATATCCAAATAAATGGTCCGCTTGAATATTTCCTAATTTTCCCTGTCTACCTCTTAGAGGAATACGTAACCGGGTGCCCGTGATATTTACTCTGATTTAGGTCCTCACAGCCCCAAATAAAGTTTTTAACATTTCTATAAATCTATAGGATGAAATTATGTGAAAAAATTCAAAAAATGATCGGCTTGAATGTTTCCTAATTTTCCCCATAACGATGTATTTTATGAGTTATACGAAACTGGGGGCCCCATAGTACCTACTCCGATTTAGGCCCTAACAGTCCCAAATGAAATTTTTTAGAATTCTATAAATCCATAGGATCATATTATGTGAATATATTCAAAAAAACGGCCGGCCTGAATTTGTCTGAAGTTTCCTTGTAAAGCCGCCTCTTAGAGATAAACATAACTGGGGGCCCCATGGTATCTGCTCTGATTTAGGTCCTAACAGCCCCAAATGAAGTTTTTTACATTTCTCTAAATCCTTAGGATCAAATTATGTGGGAATATCCAAAAAAAATGGTCTGCTTGAATTTTCCAAATTTTCCCTGTAAGGCTGTCTTATAGAGGTATACGTAAAAGGGGACCCCAATGTATCTGCTCTTACTTAGGCTCTGACAACCCCAAATGAAGATTTTTACATTTCTATAAATCGATTAGGATCATATTATGTGAAAATATCCAAAAAATGGCCCGCTTGAAGTTTTCATAATTTTCCCAATAAAGCTGCCTCTTAGAGGTAAACGTAAAAGGGAGCTCCATAGTATCTGCTCCGATTTAGGTCCTGATAGCCCAAAATGAAATTTTTTACATTTTCATAAATCCAAAGGATCCTATTATGTGAAAATATCAACAAAAAAAATAATTGGCCGCTTGAATTTTTCATAATTTTCCCTGTAAAGCTTCCTCTTAGAGATATACGTAAGAAGGTGCCCCATGGTATCTGCTCCGATTTAGGCCCTGACAGCCCCAAATAAGGTTTGGTACATTTCAATAAATCCGTAGGAACAAATTTTGTGAAAATATCCAAAAAAATAGGCTGCTTGAAATTTTCCTAATTTCCCAGTAAAGCTGCCTTTCAGAGGTAAACGTGACCGGGAGCCCCGTGGTATTTACTCCGATTTTCGCCCTGACAGCCCCAAATGAAGTTTTTTGCATTTCTATAAATCCATAGGATCAAATTATGTGATAATATCCAAAAAATGACCCGCTTGAATTTTTCCTAATTTTCCCAATAAAGCTACCTTTTAGAGGATAAGTAACCGGGGGCCACGTGGTATCTACTCTGATTTTGGCCTTGATAGCTCCAAATGAAGTTTTTTACAATTCTATAAATCCATAGGATCAGATTATGTGAAGATATTCAAAATACGGTTCGCTTGAATTTTTCATAAGTTTCCCTGTAAAGCTACCTCTTAGAGGTATACGTAATTGGGGGCCTCATAGTATCTGCTCCGATTTAAGCCCTGACAACCCGAAATAAAGTTTTTTACATTTCTATAAATGCATAGGAACAAATTATGTGAAAAAATCCAAAAAAAGGCCCGTTTGAATTTTTCCTAATTTTCCGAATAAAGGTGCTTGTTAGGATTATACGTAACTGGGGGCCCCGTGGTATCTAATCTGATTTTGGCCCGACAGGCCCATATGACGTTTTTTACAATTCTATAAATCCCTAGGATCAAATAATATGATAATTATATTCAAAAATGGTCCGCTTGAATTTTTCATAAATTTTCATGTAAAGCTGCCTCTAAGAGGTATGCGTAACCAGGACCCCATGGTATTTGCTCCGATTTAGACCTTGACAACCCCAAATAAAATTTTATATATTTTATAAATCTATAGGATCAAATTATGTAAATAAATCAAAGAAACAGGCTGCTTGAATTTTTCCAAATTTTCTCAGTAAAGCTGCCTTTTAGAGGTATACGTAACCGGGGGCCCGTGGTTTCTACTCCATTTTGGATTTAACAGCCCCAAGTGAAGTTTTTTACAATTCTATGAATCCCTATGATCAAATTATGTGAAAATATTCAAAAAACGGTCCCTCGAATTTTTCATAATTTTTCCTCTAAAGCTAGCTCTTAGAGGTATACGTAACCGGGGACTCCATGGTATCTGTTCCGATTTAGTTCCTAACTTCTATAAATCCATAGATCAATTATGTGAATATATCCAAAAAAGTGTCGGTTGAATTTTTCTAAACTTTCCTAGTAAAGCTACCTTTTAGAGTTTACGTAACTGGGGTCCCGTCATATCTACTCCGATTTAGATCCTGACAACCCCAAATGAAATTTTTTACAATTCTATAAATCCATAGTATCAAATTATGTGAAAATATCCAAATAAATGGTCCGCTTGAATATTTCCTAATTTTCCCTGTCTACCTCTTAGAGGAATACAATACGTAACCGGGGGCCCATGGTATTTACTCCGATTTAGGTCCTCACTACCACAAATAAAGTTTTTAACATTTCTATAAATCTATAGGATGAAATTATGTGAAAAAATCCAAAAAATGATCGGCTTGAATGTTTCTTAATTTTCCCCATAAAGATGTATTTTATGAGTTATACGAAACTGGGACCCCACCTACTCCGATTTAGGTCCTAACAGTCCCAAATGAAATTTTTTAGAATTCTATAAATCCATAGGATCAAATTAAGTGAAAATATCCAAAAAAAAAATGGCCTGCTTGAATTTTTCCTAATTTTACCTATAAAGGCTACCTCTTAGAGGTTTACGTAACTGTGAGGGCCCCGTGGTATCTACTTCGATTTAGGTCCTGAAAGCCCTAAAGGATGCTTTTTTTACATTTCTATAAATTCATAGGATCAAATTATGTAAATATATCCAAAAACGGCTAGTTTGAAATTTTCCTAATTTTCGCAGTAAAGCTACCTTTTAGAGGTATACGTAATCGGGAGCCCCGCGGTATCTACTCCATTTTTAACCCTGACAGTCCAAATGAAGTTTTTTACAATTCTATAAATCCATAGGATCAAATATGTGAAAATATCCAAAAAAAAAAAAAAATCGCCCACTTGCATTTTTCATAATTTTTCCAGTAAAGCTACCTCTTAGATGTATACGTAATAGGGGGTTCCATGATATCTGCTCTAATTTAGGCCCTAACAGCCCAATATGAAATTTTTTACATTTCTATAAATCCATAGGATCAAATTATGAGAAAATATCCAAAAAAATGGCCAACGAATTTTCGTTATTTTCGCTGTACTTCCTTCTAGATTTGTGTCTTCTGAAATTATTAAAATTATTAAAATTCTATTGTTATTACAATTCTTTTATTATAAATCACTGAGTTGCATAAATTACGTAATTACACGTTGCACTTTTAAAAATTTTCAAAGTATTTTTTGTAATAAAAAAAATCATCTATTTTTCCTCGATTTTCTTAAATGAACTTAAACAAATTAATGTATAATATTGTAGTTTATTAATAAAAAAAAGTTCTTTGTAAATAACGTAATTTAATTAATAAGTCAAATTCCGTTTTAATGGTAATTCTTTCTTGATTCGTGTCTTCTAAAATTATTAAAATTCTAATGTAATTACAATTTTTTCATTATAACGTACTGAATTGCGTAAATGACGTAATTTTTTTAATAAGTCAAATCTCGTTTTAATGTTACTTCCTTCTAGATTCGTGTCTTCTAAAATTATTGAAATCTAATGTAATTACAATTCTTTTATTACGAAGTACTGAGTTACATAAATTACGTAATTTTCTATTGCACTTTCATAAATTTTGAAAGTATTTTTTTGGAAAAATGAAAATTCTATTTTTTTTTTCATGATTTTCTTAAATGAACATAAATAAATCAATGTATAAAATTGCACTTTATTAATAAGCAAATTATTTGTAAATAAAGTAATTTAATTAATAAGTCAAATTCTATTTTAATGGTACTTCTTTATAGATTTGTGTAATTTTAGAAATTCTAATGTAATTATGATTTTTTTACTATAAAGTATTGAGTTGCATAAATAACATACATTTTTTTTGCATGTTTAAAAATTTTCAAAGTCTTTTTTGTAATAAAAAAAATTCTTATAAATTTAATAAATAAATGATCAATTTATAAGTAAAAAACGTTTATGTGATGAGGTAGTAGCTAAGAATAATATAGTAAGATATAATATTGTACTCTCAGTCGTGGTTCTAAAAATTCCCGATTTAACTGATTAATCCCCGATTAATCCTCTATAAGGTAGCCAATCGATTCGATTTTTGAAATTCGATTAATCCTGTGATTTTATTTTAAATGATATATTTAATTGTAAATTAGACTAATATATTAAATATTATTATAATATCTGATTAATACTCCGATTAATCCTTCCGATTAATCCCCGATTATTCGATTAATCTTAAATCGGTACATCAACCGATTTATACCGATTACCGATTTTTACAACCATGCTCTCAGTACCTTAAAAGCAAGTGACGTAAAGGTGGCAGCAACAACAAATTTATAATAAGGTAAATTTGTAATTAACAACTACTCCCTCCGACTCTTAAAACTTTTCCTGTTTACTATTTCGGGACATTCAAAATACTTTTCCCTTTCTATTTTAAGTCATATAAAATAATATTCAATATCCACTACTCCAACCACTACTCTTTTAAAACAATATTCAACACTGCTCCATAAAAATAATATTTAATAACCACTACTTCACTCACTACTCTTTAAAAATAATATTCAATACCCACTACTCCACGTCTCCACCCACTATTCTTTAAAAGAATAAAAAACTATATTCAATATCCACTACTCCACCCACTACTCTTTAAAAACAATATTCAATATCCAATACTGTATAAAAACAATATTCAATACACACTACTCCATTAAAAAACAATATTCATTACTCCACTGTCTTAAACCCGTGCTTTTAATCAAACAAGAAATGTTTAATGAGACGGAGGGAGTATAATGACAATTTCAAATTTGGAAGTTAGACCGTAGCAAAAGCTTAACAGGCACATATACATTAATATTGCACTGTCAGTACTTAAAAAAAAAAAAAAAAGACGCAGCACACACGTATCAAGGTGGCAGTAGCAACAAATTTATAAGAAGGTAAAAGTTGTAATTAAGAGCATCTCCAATGAGAGAGACTCCTTAGGTAAATTTTAAAATTAATTACCATAAATAAGAATTATAAAGAATGTGTAAAAAAAATTACACTTCAATGGGACAAAACTGTTATCTATAATTATAGATAATCTCTTGATGTTGGCTATATTTGTCGAACATCTAGAGACCTGTAGTGAATTGCCACATCACTTATTTCTATATTAAAATTATATATTCCATTAATAACAACTTGAAATATTAATAACATACCATTTTTAAAATATAGTCAATCATTATATTTTTAAAATATAGTCAATCATTATAGCCAATACCCTCGGAACACAATGTCTTACAGGTTCGACAAATTTTACATAATCAATATTTTATGTAATTTAGCCAATCATTTTTAGCCAACGCTATTGGAGATGCTCTTAACAACTACAATGGCAATTTCAAATTTGGAAGTCAGTAGCAAAAGCTCAATAAAAATTATTATATACATTGAAGTATATATATAAATACTTATTATCAAATAATATTACTTAATAATATTAAACCTAAAAATATCATGTCTTAAAATTTCCAATTCAAATTGATAATTTGTTTTATAATATTAAAGATATTCAGTGCTGTCGCAAAATTAATCATTCTAACCCTAATAAAAAAAAAGGTGGTGATATATGCACACCCCAATTGATGGTTGCACACCCTTATTATATTATTTGACAATAATATCCTTAACTCCAATACTAAATTTAAGTTCTCATGTTTTGTTCTTATTCAAAATTAATGAAGTGATTTCTCGTATTTTAATATTATTAAATTGATAAATGCATTTTACAATTTAACATATTGTGATAAAATTAATATAATCATAGTTATGCTTAAAAAAATTGTTTAACTAGTTGAATAATCCTGAATTGAAGTATTAAAATGTGCTTCCGCACTCAACTTAACCTTTTGAAGAACAATATATTTATTTATGATTATACAAATTAAAATTACATGATTATAATATCTTTTTAATTAAATATTACTCCCTCCGTCCCATCCAATTGTTTACACTTTTCAAGGAGTGTCCGACACGCATTGTAAGGTGAATTTTAAGGATAGTTCCATAACTTATTTTTAAAATTTTCTTTTCTTATATAAATATATAACATTAATTTTTTATACAAGAAAAAAAAATTAAAATAAGCTATGGAACTATCCTTAAAATGCATATTAAAATGCGTGCCAGACAACTCTCCAAAAGTGTAAACAATTGGATGGGCGGAGGGAGTATGAAATGTGGAACAAATTAATTCAACAAAAGGCATCAAATAAATGTATTTATATTTTGTACATACCATTACCACGAAGTAGAACATTATTGATTTTGTTAAAAATTATATAACCATATTAATTTAGTCAACAATTATCAATTTTTATATTCAGTATTATCAAAATATGCAAACAAAAAATACATTTATAAAATTGTAGAAACATATACAAAAATTAAAAGTTTTAGTGAAATAAATTTTTTTTATATAATATGAGAAATAACCAAATAAATATTATTCATTGTTAGAGACTTTTTAGTCTAAATGAAAATTAGGGTGTGCAGCCATCATTTCAGGGTATGCATATATCACTACCCTAAAAAAATTTACTAATCTGTCAAGTTTGGTACCTCATATATAGCCGCCTATATATTGTTTTGTTTGAAGTTTGATCGAGTCTGACAGCTAAGAAAAGGGTAGCATTTATTCTTTTCATTAAAGATGAAATTGTTGAAGAAAACGAGTCCTAAAGCATAAGCTTCGACCCTGGACGCAAGTGTTATGCTATGTTTTGTTCAATTTAGTATACATACAAACTGTTTATGTATGCTTTTGTACACGCAGTGTGTATATGCACGCGACTATGTGTGAATGTGCATTTTAATGTTAAGTATATAATTTCACTTCATTTGTTTTAATTCAATTGTTAAACTCTAACAATTCAAGAATTGGTCTAGTTCTTTCATTTTTACCACCTATGATCCAACTAAAGTTGTTTCTTGTGAGCTCATCTACCTTTTACAGTAGTTTGTAGGAAAGCATAATTCTTTTACTATTATTGGTTAATTCTAATTTTGGAATTCGGACGATAAATGTTTAAAAAAAACAGTACATAATTCATGAATAAAAGCATTTAGTCGACATATTGAATCGTAGTATGAATATTGGTTAACAATCTTTGCTGGAAAGTGGCTAGTTGATGCGTGTATAACAGTACGTAATTCATGATATGGCATGAGTAACAAACTGAAATGATTCTATCGAAAATCCTTATGAAGGAATGGTTGGTGCTAAATGGGAAATTCAATCTGGCGCAAGTTCTAATACAATAACCTAAAAGGGTTTTCATTTCCTAGGTAACGAATTACATAATGCACACAGATTATTAGAGCATTCTTTATAGACAGACCTGATGATGTCTAGATGCATGAATATTCAATGAAATGCTATTCGAATCTGTTAGGAACATCGGCGCATATAGTATGCCAATATCAGCAACATCGGCAAGATAAGATATTCAAGCATGTGTAGGGTCTTGACTTTTCTTCAAGTTCCTGTGCTGTTGGTAGTCGTTCCATTCCGTATACAGTGCTTCTACTGCAACAGAAATTGTACAAATTTCTGCAAATTCCTTTACTAAACGGGTACACCCTACCAGGAATTCCTCTGCAGATGAAAGAAAACGTGTGGAACCCAAATTGGAGATTAAAATCAGCAGAAGCATAGATAAATAATTTTTACTACGTCATTGGCTACATTATGTCCCCGAGCCAGTTCGGTATAGCAAATCACTTTACAATGTCCACATAGCAAATTATTTCTACCATTTCCTGCCTTCTTCTATGACTTGACAATTTATATGTATAATGGCTCATACAGTTACTAGTGAAGAAGCAAACTGTGAAGGACTTCTCATCCAATAATTTCTTAGAAGAAAGAGGAATTAATGACATACAACAATCATATATTACAAGGCACAATACAGCGGGTTAGTGACTAACCTTAAGTAAGCGATACGTCTTCGCCTAACGAGCTCGAAAGTAGTTTGATTTGTCAAGACAAGGTAACTAGAGAAGTAGAAGAAAGAAATAAAATTGGTAACCAAAAGGTAAGGTGGTCAATGTAACTTGTTTAAATGCAAGACCTTCATGTCTCACTTATAAAAATAGAGGTTTACAAACCGCACAAATTTACAATGGCAGATGCATATCCACAAGAAATACAAGAACCATAACAAACAAGAATGTTCATTAATACTTGGACAAAAGATTACTTCTTTTGCTGAAAACAGTACTTAAATCCGCATGTTCACAATATTAAGCAAAAAATAATTTTGAATCTACTTCAAGCATTATTAAAATACTACTATACAAAGAGTTCACTTGGCACGAACTACCTAGATTCCAAAGTTGCATGTACAGAACGAACTACCTAGATTCCAAAGTTGCACGTACAGCACGAACTACCTAGATTCCAAAGTTGCACGTGCGCCATGGTTAATAAGTTCATCTCATGTATATGTTAGATTTTTAGACTAATAAAAGTAGAGAAAAATACAGAGAGAACATGAGAATAAAAATAAGATGCATACTCGATGATTTATTCCAAATAACCAATGTGTGGTTTTAAACACAAAATACAAACTACACTCCTATAACCAAGCATCTATCTTATCTATTACTTATTTAAAAAACACCTAACAAACTAATTAACAATATTTCAAAAACAATTCAAATAATTTTGAATTATTCTCAACATTCCCTCTTAATTCAAAATTTTAAACTTTGTTGAAACATTGATGTACTTCCCATTTTTGCCATGTTAGAGCACTTCTCTCCACGATTTCCTTTAGGTGCACTTCTCACCAATTCCATGTCTTGATGCACTTCTCACCAACTTACACACTGGAGCACATCTCTCCAATATCAAGAAAAATGTTAGTCAAATTTTTGTTTCTTATTGACACTTTCTTCCGTCTCATTTTTACAATATTTTTGCACATGTCCAAACCTTTTGCATTCAAAGCTTTGAGGTTTCCCCTTATGCCAACAATCCTTTTCTTCATGCACATTTTTCTTGCAATGACCACCCTTGGTAAATCTCATTTTCTCTTTTAAAATTTTGGCTAAAAAAGCTCCTTCAACCGCATCTTCAGTTTCTGTGTTACTCATTGTTATTCTTTGTTCATGAGCTTGCAAAGAATTAATCAGCTCGGATAAACCTAATTCACTTGCATCCTTTGAATCTTCAAGAGATGAAAGTTTTGCCTCAAATCTTTCATGCAAACTCACAAACAGCTTCTCTACAACTTTGCTATTAGGTAGATCCTCTCCCATTAGCCGTATTTTGTTCACCACAACCATCTATTTGTCATAGTAATATTGTGTACTGTCTCTTTCTTTATAGTTACAATCTCAAATCCCTTTTGAAATTTAAGACTTGCATTTTCTTTGCTCTTGCATTACCTTCATACAAATCTTTTACTTTATCCCAAGCCTCTTTTCCTGTTTCACTTGTGAAATTGATTCCGACACAACAGCATAAATTATTGATAAAGCCCTTGGAGCCTTGCTTGTGAGCCCTTATTTGATTAAGTTTTGGATTGTTAGAGAACGGTTGTATCTTCGTCTCACTTTCAACCCACTTTCATAAACCCATACCTCTTAAATGAGCTTTCATCTTGACAGCCCATACTTGGTAATTTTCACCATTAAAAGTTGGAGGAGAAAGATTTGATGTGTTGTTTGAGGTCATAGCTATATTTTCTCTCAAATTATCATAGGCCCATTAAGATCATTAAGGCTATTGATTTCACAGTTAGATATTTAGAATAATAAAAGTAGAGAAAAATAAGAGAGAAAATGAGAATAAAAATAAGATGCATAATCGATGATTTATTCCAATTAACCAACGTGCGGTTTTAAACACAGAATACAAACTAAACTCCTAAAACCTAACATTTATCTTTATCTATTAGTTATTTAAAAAATACCTAACAAACTAATTAACAATATTTCAAAAACAATTCAAATAATTTTGAATTATTCTCAACAGTATATACACAATTCCATACCAAGTATGTGATCTTATACCTGAAGCCTCCGTCTAAGCAGAAGCTTATAAGGGTTGACAGATATAACTAACAGTATACGACTTACAACCCTATAAATGAGTTTAGTAGGTTGCAGCTTTATTCGTAGGAGGATTAGCTGTTTCCGAAGGAGCATACACGAGAGCTTTTGTAGCAGGACTTAGTATTGAAGTCCTACATGGGTGTATTAGAAGGAAACCTTCTTTGGGCTAGCTAAGTAGAGCTTCCAAAAGGGAAAGGGCTTAAAATCAGGTCCCTGATGAGAGAGTGAAGCCATCAAGCTGGGCAACCGAACAGATGAAGCTGTCTGCTGTCCATTCAAATAGTTATCAACAGCTCCTTCATCAAGAAGTCCAGAGATCTTATGGACTACTGTAGTCGTGAAATATCTTATGGTCATGCTAGCTTCGGTTAGTGAGACGAAAGAGGAAGATATCAATTATTTGATGAGTCCTGCAGCTTATAATTAGGCGCGCTAGTGGTATATTTTTCCTGCCAGCAGCGTTCATGGTTTTGGATAAGAACATCTAAGATGGTTACAAGCTCAGTTTAATCGAGAGATCTCAATTTCACACATAAATAAAAACAAATTGGAAGATTATTGACCAAAAAAATAAAGATGGGTTCCAGACAGAGACTAATGTAATCTATTGTTGTGGGCGTAACTGAACCCATTGCTTTTCTTAATAATTTTATATAGGATATTATTTGTAGTATTAAATCTATTAATTCAACCAATTGGCCCCCTAAGTTCATATTATACATATTTGTAGTATTCATATTTATTGTTTCTATCATTGCCCCACATGGTTAATGCATTTGGCTCAGATGGTCCTGGGTTCAAATCCCAAATTCCAATTGCCGTGTTTTAATTTTGTGTGTATTTCTCAGCATAAATATATATATATATCACTTTTCTAGAAATAGAAACTCTTGGCCTCAAAGAAAGGCTGCCTTTTAAGTGTTCCAGATTTTTTTTTGTGTATTTTTTGCCCCTACTAGGCCTAGATCCATTGATCATTCCTTGGTTCTAGTGATCCTGATGATGTTGATATGCTCAAACTCAACAATATTAACGATGACTTGATTTTCTCGAACAAGCAAAACTTGCTCCACATAACATTCATCCAAAACATCTTCATTATCATGCCATGCAACTCAAAGAATCAGGTACAACCACATTATCCTCGTTCAACTGATTTTCCGTATTTGTGCGTTCAATATGCTCGAGTTCCATTACGATTTCACTCTGACTTTTCGCATTCTCCAGATGTATAAGATGTTAAATTTGAGATGTAAGAGTCTTAAGAGTCCCCTCTAATCTCTCCGTTTCACGTCTTCCATTTTCTTTTACCCACACAACTTTATACTTCTTTTCAACCTTTCAAGTTCATCAAATTGATTATCTAACATATCCAAGTTACTTAAGTTCACGATGACAAACATAGACTTCATATCCCTCTACCAAAAATCGGCACCCACAGCTAGCACCCCTTTGACATGAGTGCTGTGCCATAAGGATGTTGACACCCCTTGTTGAGTTGCTCTAAGAGTTTAAGTAGAATGTTGGGTCAGCAATGGAGTTAGGTTTACTGTTAATTTCAAAAGTGTACTTTTTGGGGATTGATGGCGGCTAAAGTAGGGTTGACGGTGGCTAGAAGCCTAGAATAGAGTTCCAATTTGGGTCTGATCGAGGACATGCGTGCTAGGTTTCAACTTTTTAAGGTTGCAGTGAACCTAAAACATGATGAACAATAAATTTAACTTTGAAGACTACAAACAATAACATGAACTGTAAACTGAACAATACGTGAAATGTACAATCATTTAATTCCCAGAAATTTATTTTTTGGTCTGAATACTAATTTGAGGCACAATAGATACCGAAAAACAAAGATTTATGATAGCAGAACAATCAAGAAATGTTTGAGAGGGTAATTGCAGAAAATCCACTACACCAAGCCACAAAGGTTTTCCGAACACATAAGGGATAAAAGAATATATATATGAAAACCCATGAAAGGACACTCAAACCAAAAGTGCAATTATCAATCAAGTCTCCCGACACACTTACGGATTACATTAGTAGAGAATGAAAACCAGATAACTAACCTAATGGACTAACGACTAGAAACAATTAACTTACATATCTGATCTAAATAAACATGTAATGAAGATCTATACTGCAAGACCCCACATAAATAAGTACTAAAAACAATAATTTCCCCCACTTAATTAACACAATTATATATTAATAAATATCTAAACTCCCTTATCTTTTCATGTTGGTTTCCTATTACTACTTATTTAAACTAGAAGTCATGCCTACCAATGTAGGAATGAATACTTCATTCTCTTTCCTACTCATATTCTTCAAAGTTCTCGTTGCACTTTTACAATTTTCCACTCTTCCCGCCCTCATCCACCTTTAATTTTGTATGTAACTTTTCTTTACATTCCTGCCTCATTCTATTCTTTCCAACCAACAAAAAAAAGGGGTTTGCATCTAATATAGGTGTTTCTAGTTAAAAAGTTAATAATGTTATGCTATTTCATTAGTCATAGAAAGATGGGTTATTTAGTAATGATTGGCTTATTAGAACACACATATTATAATACCAAGAGGTATTTAGGTCACTGCTACCCTTACTGTCTCTTCTGAAGTTGAGAGAGATTAGTAATAGTGAAGCTAAATTCTCTGTAACTTTGTTCAAGCAAAGATTCTAAATCCCAGATAGAATTAGGAGTTTCAAAGGGGGGTATTAAATCTTATCCTTTTCTAAATTGTATCAAGGACTTATGAATAAAAGACTGGGCATTAATGTGCTAAAATAACAATCATGGCTACAAGTCTACAACTATAGTTAAAAACTTTTACTTAAATGTGTAGATGATTATGAGGGTGTTTGGCATACCCTCCTTAAAGCAAAAAACGGCTTTAATCTATTTTTGGAGTGTTTGTGTACCTTGGCTTTAAGCCCGCTTTAAGTTAAAAAACTGCTTGAAGTCATAAGCTCCATTTAGGTACTTTTGACTTATGACTTATGGAGTTTTTTTTTTCTTTCATTTTTCACAATTCTTGTAAAGTTTAAATATTATGAATTTAAAATTTTTTTAAGTCAAATTTCACTTTAAGTCAAAATTATTAAACCCCCATTTAACTTTAAGTAAAATTATCCAAACACTTTCATTCAACTTAAAGTGAACAACTTCACTTTCTCCTTTAAGTTAAATACACCTCCATTAAGTCAAAAGTAACTTTTTTTTTTTAATAGAGTCAAAAGTAACTTATTTTAAGCAATCCCAAACACCCTCTATATTTCAGAATTCTCTGACCCACAAGGAAATGATGGTTCATACCTATGGAAAAAAAGGAGGAGGAGAAGGAAAACCAGCAAAATCAACAAAATAGCTAGCAGCACGATCATGATTACATCCACCCACCTGAGAAAGAACCACTTGTGAACAAATGTATTAGCTTGCAAGAAGGGTCAATACTAAAGGGAAAAATTAGTTGACACAAGTCATAAGTTGAGAATTCTTCTGTCAAGTTTATTTTGTTTGAAATCTCATATGTGTATATATATATATTCTTACCATTTAGTCATTCTACAACAGTTATTTCTAACAGCATCAACATAATAAGCTCCAAATCCCTTTTAATATAGTAAATTGTTAGGATTAGGGTCTTAGTAGTACTACAAGTAGTGCAGTAGTAATTATTTCTGTCAGTAAGTGTATTTTAGTCTCTACTGAGTTAGTTACTAAACTGGTCTATAAATACCACGTACATTTCAGTTTATGAATGATATGAAAATTGGCTTTGCCTCCAAAATCTCTTCCTCACTATAACAAACTCTCTCTCTCTAGGGTTTCTCATTCTTTTCTCATCTAAACTCTGCTTCTGATCTGATTTCTCATATCTTTCTTCTGATTTCTCATCTAATTCTGCTCTATTTCTCTGTTATCTTACTTAATCTAGCTGCTATATTGCATTTATAAACTGAAAACACCAAAAATGTATATTTATAAACAGTCATGAACTCACTAGTTCCTGACATAAATGAACTTTCTGGCCCATATAATCAAAAAGCCCAAAGGCCCATTCTGTAAAACTAAAACTTAATGCAATTCTGGATCTTCTATATAAGGTAGGAAACATAGAAAGTAAACATACCATGACTTTAAGACATTGGATTGTAGGTACTGAATGTACAAGATGCAAGTCCATAGACACAATGTCGTTTCTTCACATATGTACCACCTAGTAATCAAAAAGGATAACTAGAAAAATCATGACTTCTTTACAAGATGAGGAAAAAGGAAATAAGCATGATAGGATGTGAATAATGTCTAATCTACATCCCATGTATACATGTCTGAGGTTAACATCATACTAAAAAGAATGAGCATACTAAATGAAAAATCAAAAACTAACACAACTGGAACAACAAATAATGAAATTATATGGTAAGATATACAAGAATTTCCATCTCGAAATTACTTTTTTTCATTACTACGCTCATCTAAAATAACTGACAAAAAATGCCCAGTCACACATGACAAAGAACTCCACAAGTTTTAACTCAAGTTTATGGACAAAGAACTCCACAAGTTTTAACTCAAGTTTATGCTGCAAATGATCATTTTATGCCTATTTTACTTCAAAAAAAATTGAATATAAAAAAGGATTTAATATATTTCAAAGAGTAGCCGGTCTGCTCTTGCAAACCATTTAATTCTCCTAAAGGTTGACAGAATAATATAGACTCTGTCAAGATGTCACCAAAAATTAGGAAGGTTTCTTCAACATTTTGCGCAATACTAATTTGACAAAAGAACAATCAATGCCACAGAGCAAAGATATCTAACTGGCATCTGGAAGACAAACTAAGGTGTCAGTTGATATAAACTGAACCAAAAGTTCCTCAATAGTTTATTTATACTCCCTCCGTCCCACCCAATTGTTAACATTTGGGTGGAGCACAAAGATTAAGAAAGTAAAGGAAAGAGAAGAGATGGTGGGTAAGTTAATGGGGCCTACTGAAATCAGTGAAGAAAAAAAATGCTATTTTTAGGAAATGTTAACAATTGCATGAGACATCCCAAAAAGGAAAACGTTAACAGTCAGTTGGGACGGAGGGAGTAAAATTTATCGAATGACATAAAAATCTGCATAATTACTATACTACAAGTGTTACATGACATCTTCACCTAGAATTTATGAACACTGTTTTTTCTGTTTCCACCCTCAGAGGTTGTCCTTAACAATTGTTTGATAACAAAAACTATAGGGTCAAAATCAAACTAGAACTTCAGTCAGAATTAAAAAATGGAACCAATTTCAGTTTTAGATTTTTGTTTAATCAAGAGTTCATATTTTACTCGTTTTGCTGCAGAACACAATGTATTTTGTTGCTACAGGACAAAATATTTTCACTTTTGTAGATTACATGATAATTCTAAAAAAATTAACGTTTTATCAGCATAAAATTTATTCTTATAAAAACTTTAAAAACAAATAATCATGCAAGAAATTTCTATTTCTTACTAATAAAATAAGAATACATATAATGTGAGAGCAAGTCCAGTGGTGGTGTTAAAAGTGGTGCTATTTCTATAATATAGCATCCAACAAAACAACTCCACTCCAATGGGTGCTAAACATGGACACAACATAGCAAAACGCTATACTTGGTGCTAAATATAGAACCAAGTATAGATGTTTCTATAATTGCCGCATAAGCATACAAGTGGGTATATGGATTATTAAAGTAATAGTGACAAACATACATGTGCATTTAAAAATTTAGTAGTTGAAATATAGCTTCATTTGGATAGTTTGGTGTCATTTAAAAACTATACAACGGAGCACAAGTTCTATTTTGACATCAAAATTCACCTTTTGATTTCAAAATATAGCAATAGCTATATGTATTTTAGCACCACCATTGGACTTGCTCTTATGCAAAAATTAAAAAAAAAATAGTTTGAAGGATCTATTTTTTGAAATTGACTAGGTTCTAAGTGGAACCTGATTCACAATACATGTGTCGGTGTGTGTGTGTGTGTGTGTGTGTGTGCACGTGCACGTGCACGAGACGGATCCAGGAAGGTCTGATCCCCCAGGATTTCCACCAAGTACTACATATTACTAAGGCAAACATAAATCCTTTGCAGCATATATGGTGGTGTTCCTGGTTTTGGTTCATTAGCAAAAGGGTTTAATCCCATGCTTATGCATTTTGTTAGAAAAAAATTCCTCATTCCTTGTCTTCGAACCCTTGTTTGTGCTTTTTTTTTTTCAAATTCCTCATTCTTTCTCTTTCTAGCAGTAGAATATGTGGCATAAAAATAATTGCAGACTACAGAAATAGAATTGCCGCCTTTTTTACTAATTATTTGGACCCCCCCCCCTCCATTTGATGCCTGCATCAGTCTGATTCCTGAATGGTTCTACTAAGTCAAGTATGTAGATGATATATTTCAATGGGTTTTTAAACGTTCATGTCCAACTTGTGTGGAGTCCCGTTCGGGGATGATGGATTATGTCTTACTATAAACTCGTGTTTAAGTTTTTTTCAGATGAGATGACCATGATGCGGGGGGAAATACTTAAATTAGATGTTAATTATTAAATATTGATATTTGTACATATATAAAATTTAAAAGAATATTTATATTATCTTATTAGCAGTGTTCTAAAAGACGAAAATCGGAATTAGTCGGTAGAGACACCTTTGTAGTGATTAATTGGATTGATTAATCGGAGCATTAATTGGAAGCAATTTAATTTAATAAATAATAATATATAATTTTATTTAAACATCATCAAATTGCAGAAAGATTTACAAACAAATACCATATCATTAGTCTAATGTTGGTATTCAAATGTTAAGATTTACACAAAAAAACAATATTTCATTAGCCATACTTGATATGAACGAAAAGAGTCGTTCAATTTGAGAGAATAAATGGTAAATTGGATTTTAGTAAAGGATTTAGTTGATAAATTAACATGGGTCCTGGTCCCTGACAATCGTTTGTCAGGGACCGGTTATTTAACAATCGGTTCCACAGCCATTGGATTAAAAAAAAAAATTACTGTCCGCTATAATTTACTGACAGTAATTTTTTTTTTTAATCCAAGGGGGCCGTTGGATCAACGATCCAACGGTTTAGAAACCGATTGTTATATAACCGGTCCCTGACAAATGATTGTCAGGGACCAAAACCCAATTAACATATACTCATATTTAATAATCAATATACTATTTATTAATTCTTTTTAAAAAATTTAATGTTTTTAAAAAAAAAATAACTTTGACCGATTTTTGACCGTTTCGACCAATTAATTCTGTCTCGCCCAACTTTTGACCGATTTTTTTAAAAATCGCTATTTGACCCGATTTCTGTTTAATCGAGATGGCACCTGTCCGTCTACCGATTAATCGGCGGATTAATCGGTTAATTGGCCAACTTTTAGAACACTGCTTATTAGGAATATTCTAGAAGTCAGACATATATAGAAAGAGAAAAGTTCAATGGAGACCAAGCTTTAGTTAGAGACCAGGTGTAATTAGGAATATTATACATAAACAATTGTAAGCTTCTTTGTTTGAAGATAATTAACACATGAATTGATTTATATTCGATAAATCTGAGCATTTATTTGTGTTTGGGTGATTCTCTATAGGTTCAATCCCTTAATTTCAACCATTTTCTTTACCCCTATCCTTCATCAATATACATCTTGACTATCTTTCATCAATATAAATCTTGACAGAATCAACATCGAACGAGAAGTAAGTTAAATAACCCGATACTTTATCACAATCTATTTGAACATTTAGTCAATAGTGTCTGTTTGGGGGACCAAAAAGTATCAGATAAACTACAAAAAGATCATCAAAGGCATGACAGACGGTTGTCACTTACCAAAATCGACAATGATTGCCCTGCCCTATGCATGTTCCGAGCCAAACACAATGATGATCAAACTGAAGAACACATTTGTCACAATCATGACAATGCTTCGCTCTTGGAGGCTGCAAATATTTTACACACATTAAAGAAAAACATAAAACAGAAACTAAACAAAATATTGAATTTGAAAAGAGTGGTAAAATATTGAATATGAAAAGAGTGGGGAGCAACATATGCTGCAACCAGAAGAAACATACATAATGTGGACAGCTGAATCATCTAATTTCCCTAACTAGGATATGCAACAAAATGGGTGACATATGTGCATGTAATTAGCACTGAATACATACATCTAACCAATCATTCAAATTTGTCTGTCTAAACCAGTCACCAACACTCTGATTACCTAGCAAGTATGATTTTGGTTCGAATGTGCTGCTAGTACTATATCTCTATAAGGCTTTTTCTTTCAGACTCATAGCTGTCGCATAAATTTACACAGGCGTACATGCAATTACAAGTTATAAATATTCAAGAATAATACCTGCAAAACATTACAGTAGGAGCAAGTCCAAGCTCTGCAAAAGTAAAAGAAGCAGTCAGTGGCAGGACATGTACATGAGAACATGTAAGCTATGCACTACAAAATAGTGTTAGAAAATGTAAAATGGAAATCGCATTGTGCCCGGACAGACACTTCTAGTAATCATATTAGTGGATGTGTATGACATGAAAAATGGAAATTGGATAGTTAACTTGGAAAACTTTATACCATCAGATGAAAGACACCAAGAGCCCAAACTAAAACTGCTCAAATAACAAATCTTTGTTGTATAAAAGACTTGTAACAATAAGGTTCAAAAGTACATTCATGCAACTGAAAATCCCCCTTTGCCAGGATAAGAGATGCAACAACTCTCTAAAGTCAACTGGAACTTGAACTTTACAATCTGATCACTAAAGGAACGTTTTGGACTGGTCATGACTTGCATGTTTTATTCTGACTCCAGTTAACCACATTTGTGAACTTCCCGGTGTTTTGAAGATTCCCAAGTGGAGCAAATGCAATTTTCAGTGTCTTTGTTTTTGGTTAATGTAAAAGAGAGTAAGAGACAATAGCACCTAGAAACTGAAACTAATTGGCTAGAGTTAATTAAGGAAGACGTGTGCATGGGGTCTCACCTGAAAAAATGATTTCAGGCAACCTGTTTGCAACTAGAGCCCAGCAACTTGAGTTGCAGGGTAGTACATATACATATTTTATGACGTAGCACATGCAATTTCCCTTATACTACAACTTCATCGGAGAAGGTAAAATAGTAAATGGAGTTCAATCTGTTCAGTAAGTTTATTGACAAAAGTTACTGTGGTCAATATTTTCAATACTACAGTACCAATTGCGATTTTCCACAAAGTTTTAAAGCTGTGGTCCTAAACTATGCTGTCACACATATCATTACCATATCTGCATAAGTGTCATTAAACTAGTACAAATTCTATTCCAAACAAATGATGATAAAAAAAAACTGACTTGACAAATCTATGAGTTACTGAACGAGTCTAAAAATCAGCTTTGAAAGGGCATTATAATGAATTAACTTTATTTCCACAAACACTGTGCTAAAAGTATTTTTACAAGAAATTTCCTACCTACAAGAAGCACCAGGTGGGTACATGTCCATCACCAGCTTTGTCCAAGATAATTCGGTACTTCCTAAAAGACTTTTTCCCGGTTCTCTATGGTCGATAGTAATAACAATGTTGCCATTCTTGTTTGTAGCAGGTTGACTTTGCTTGATCATTGTAACATCGATAAGAAATAACCGTAAGTCAATCAAATTCCATGTTTAGTTGAGTACAAAAATATTTAATTAATACCCAACTGTAAGAAAGTAATGCATTCTGACTAGATATTCAGGAGAACTTGACAGGGCCATGCAGTACTTACTTTGAGGCCACTGATGTCCTTGCTAAGGCATTTGTTTCGTTAATCTTTCTCATTGTATCAAGAACATAGCTAAATATTAAAAAATAGAGGCGACACATTAGACAGTAATATAACGTAACTTAACAGATTAAAACCATAGCCTACACTATACTTCCAATATGCAAGTGGCTTCATATTCTATTAAGTTACCCGGGAGAAGAACCAGAGGTGAAAAAGTACTGTGCTATTGTAGCGACAAACAACAACAGATACAGTGCCATGTACCTGAAGTGGCAAAATGTTATAGATGTATTAGCAAGTTACAAAACATGAAAGAAATATGAGTCACTGTAGATGAATAAAAACCAAGTATTGTCAAGTGTAGATTGCGTTTTTTCTCGAGATGGCACATAATCTATTGGCTTAATTATAACTTAAACCTTGAAGTATAACTTTCTGTACACATAAAACCTTAAAGAAAAATGTCGTACACATCGAACCTTTAAATATCAACACTTGTACATACAAACCCTTAACACTGCTTTGTCAACCTTATTCATTCTACCAAGCCATTCTACTTCTTTGTCAACATTTCTATCGAATAACATGTCATCCTCATCACTCATGAAATATTCACTCTCACAATAATCATAATCAACATACTGAAGCACACATTGAAAATCAGCAAACTGAACCACATGAGGGAACTTTAAATGAAATAGATGCAAAAATGATCGAAGATATTATGGAAGAGGCCCCTCTAGAAATTGCAGCTAACAAAATTAAAAAATTGAAAGCACGAAGGCTTCAGCAGGCAAGGAAAAAGGACATTGAAACAGAGGAGGTAAAGAAGGCTGTCATTAAGAAAGAAATGCAAGATCGTATTGATAAAGGTTAACAAAGCAGTGTTAAGGGTTTGTATGTACAAGTGTTGATATTTAAAGGTTCGATGTGTACGACATTTTTCTTTAGGGTTTTATTTGTACAAAGAATCATACTTCAAGGTTTAAGTTATAATTAAGCCTAATCTATTCAAAAGAAGTATACGATGCAAATAGTAATAACAAAATTCGTTGTAAACCTTCCTTGATCTTTACTACCCCTGGATCACATCTTTGCATTCTGTCTCATGTGTTTGGTAATTTTAGGGCATGGTGTTTGTTTGCTTATTTACCATCTATTCTTAAATTTATTTACACAGTAGTTAACTTACTCAAAACATAAATAGAATATATTCCATCACCACTACTACGCTCAAAAGCAATTGTCCAAGTAGATTACTATTTTGACGGATGTATTGATCAGAAATTCCATACAGCTTCAGATAAAAATTGTAATTATGTATTGTCAATTTTTACGAGACCAAAGAGGGAGTAGATAAAAGCATACCATGGATGAAGAGCTGTTTTGTGTTGAAAATCTCCATAGAAAAGAAAAAGAAGCCCAATAAAGACGAGATGAAGCATGACCAATGCCACTTTAAGATACAAGGTAGATCTCCGAGCTGAAAATTAGCAGGAATAATAAATTCAATAATTTCTCATAATAATAATAATAATAATAATAATAATAATAATAATAATAATAATAATAATAGACTTTAAAAATACAAACCAGGATCTATGAGACAGGGGGGGAAGTAGTGGTAGCATCTGTGGTGGCCGTCGCCGTCGCCGTCGCCGCGGCAGAATAAACCCCTAATAATCGTCATACATACATACACCGACACTGTTGTATTTCAATTGGCGTAAATAACTCCACCAGCCTTGATTTGATCTTATCCAATTCAATATATAATGAATTGAATAGTATAGGGTATATGCGAAACAGATTGTATAATCGGAGACTGGTTGTGGCCGTATTAACTCCAACTAGGCAGGCAACTTTTTTGAAAATTAACTAGGCAGGCAACTACTGCTGGTGTTATTTACTTAGAGCATCACAAAGATTGTTACGCAAAGTGGTCAGCTATAATCATTAGCAGTTAATGATAATGTAAAAATTTTGTCAAGGGTGAACATGTGTGTTCCAAGGGAGTTATCTATAATTATGGTAATGTAAAATTATATATAAAAACTTTATTTTTTGAATAAAAGAAATCAATCCATTAATCAAAAGTCATACGGCATCTACAAAAACAATCGCAAGAAGCTTAAGGGGATCGCTGTTGAATCCTTTCTAAAGGCAACCAAGCGATTTGAAGATAATTGATATATACATGTTTTTACTTCAATTGATTCAACAAATTTAGCTCACCAAATATCATTATCTATATTTTTTTGCTAAGGGATTAATGGTTGGAGTATTTAAAAAGTGCAACTATAGGGGTGCCCGCGGGTCGGGTTGGGCGGGTTACAAGTAATTTAGTAATCCAACCCAATTAGTTCGGGTTTATAAAATTCAAACCCATCGTAAATCTTATTAAAGTCGGGTTGGGTTGGTTCGGCTTGATCGGGTTAAATATAAAGTAGAAGTTAATGCAACACATATTTGTATTTGTTGGTTAGTGATAAAACAACTCGAAGTCCAAGAATTAAAGTCATGTACAACTTAATCTAATATGCAATTATACAATTGATCACCACATGTGCAAATTGTACTACAATCTACAAAACTAAATTACGTTACACATAAGTAGAACATCATTGTATTAAATATCTTTAATTCATAATTTTAGTGTGGAACATGTAATAATATATCCAAAAAATCTTAACTTTAAGTCAAGTAGTAAATTAGTAGTCAAAACCCTAACCCAACCCATTTAATTCGGTTTTTTCAATATTTAACCCATTCAATGTTCGGTTTAAATAATATCGGATTGGGTCGGCTAAAAGTAGGGACGGGTTGGGTCGGTTTAATCGGTTTGATCGGTTTATGGGCACCCCTATGCAACTAGATGCCAACTAGATGTCATGTAAATAATTTAGCTAAGGGTTTTACATCCTTGGAGATGCTCTTACCACCATCTACAAAAAAACCAAGGGCCCATTTGCGATATTAAACAAGTAACTTAAAAGTGGATAAATATCATATAAGTCATAATAATTTTTATTTATAAGTTATTTTAGTATTTGAGTAATTTTATTTATAAGTTGGACATGTGTTTGGTAGATTATAACTTATAAGTTGAGATTCTTAATTTTTTTAAAAATTAATTTTAATATGGTAATGTAAAATAGAAATATTGAAATAAAAATACGTAAAAAGTACTAAAAATTACATCATTTACGTAATGTGAGCAGCAGTCTCATCACGTTTGTAATTTCATTTACGTAATGGGAATAGGGTTGTAATATAGTTAGACCGTAATAATAAGTTAAAATACTAATATATTTTAAATACTTAAATTTTTCTTATTATGCCTTATTAATGAAAAATGATTTAAATGAGTATTTAACCAAAGGATCCCCTTTAGTTAGATTCTACTTTATTATACTTTATTTATTATATTATAATATTATTTATTAATTTTGTTTTTCGAGATCTTTTTATAAGTTTTTTTTGTTATATGATACAAATTCAATGATCTTATATTTTGTTCTTTTGTTGATTTTAGAGTTTTCCGGTTAAATATAGGGTATTAGTTTAATATGTCCCAAATTAACAAGTCAATTAAAAGTAAATCCTTTTTTATATAACATTTATATATATGTCCCATGGTTAAATTTAACTCATATATAACTTTTATATATATATATAAGTAAAGATATAATATATATATATATATATATATTATGACCATAATACCCACATAGCTAGACAGATACATATCCGCACTACACCAAAATGAAGGAAACGCAAAGTTCAGTACATATACGAGTGCTACGTCCTTTCAAGAACTACTATCTTATTCTCCGCATAATTAGCTTTCATCACAATTTCATCTTTTTGCGAGTTCAATTATAACATTGTTCGTTTCTACATGATTATAGTTATTCACAACTCATATTCTTTTAGAATTTCTGAATTTTCAGCAAAAGATTTGCGCTCCTTATTAGACCCTCTCCGTCACAATTCATCTTTCTCCGAACATCGCCACGCCGCCACCGACTCCGATCTCTGCTCCCGCAGGGACACCCTTGAATCACTTCTGCACCACATCCATTTTTATACATATCAATTGATTCCGAGCAAAAACTATTCTAGGTGAGTTTGAATTTTTGTTCGGGTTTTCAGCTTGAAATTGTTTTCAATGATGTTAACTTTTTAGAGTTGTAGACTGGGAGAAAATAGGTCGATTGGTGGTTGGTTTCCGAATCGGGGTCACCAGAATTGACTGTGGGGTTCGTTTTTTTGCCTTTTTCCGACTTTTTTTCCCGACTTGTTGCTGCTGCTATGTCCACGTAGCTGTTCTTGGGTGAAATCTGGTGGCCAAGTATGTGAGTGTGGGTGATGTTGTTGGGATTGTTATGAGAGGACAAAAAAGTCTTTTAATAATGTAGAGTTAGTGAGTTAATCATGGTTACAATTAAAAAAGGAAAATATTATAAAAATGGAATATATTTATAATTATAAATAAACATGGGACATAATTATAATTGACCTTTTAAAATGGGACATATTAGAAAAAAAAACCCAATATACACAAGATACTTTATGGAGTTTTGAATGTTAAAGGCAGAAATAAAGGAAGAAATGAGGATCTCGGTGGACAAGTCAACCTAGCTACCAATATTGATGGCAATAGAAACTCGTTATAAGCTTATAGCTACCAAAAGTTACTAGTCTCTTTGTAAATGATGTAATTGTGTTTTGTAAGGCACTCTTTTTCTCCCACTAAATTTTTTCCTATAGGATTTTACTCATGCGTTTTAACGAGGCATTTTTTTGATGGTTTTCTTTTCGGACTTTTAAGGTTTTATTGTCTAAACTTTCGGGGAATCTCTTTCCTTATGTTACGGTCTATGGATTGGTTAAGCATACAATTTGGTTAGATGATAATCTATTGTTGATGAACCCATTCCTCTTTGAGTTTTTGTACTTCGATTTCTTATTAATGATAATTCTCATTCTTGACAAAAAAAAACTATATAGTTAAACAAATGATGTTATATCCAAAATATTCATGCAAGTCCTGAGAATAAGAGCAATGGATATCATATTCAAAAAATTCTTTTAAATATATACATTGAGCCTAAAATCATTTGATAAATTTTAAAAATAGGGGTTTTTGAAAAATGTCTTGGGTCTAAATGTTGCTTTTAGAGAAAGAAGATACCTTATATTTTTAGAAATTACTAGTTTTCAACTTTTATGAGATTAATAGTTATTAAAAAATATTTTTTATCAAAAGCATGTGCATATCAAGAATATCATCAAAGAACTATTTGATTTTCATAATAACACTCTTTTTTTAATAATACATCAATTTTAAATAGCAATCCCAAAAACAACCAAAAAGAAATTAAATTACAAAATAGGAATTATTTTGTAAATACAGAAGATTATCTTTGTATTTATAAACTTGTGTTTTTTATTTTATATTAAAAATTACTTGATTTTAAGAAATGTTCTTGAGGACACCTCTGTCCATTTCATTTCTCTCCAAAAAAAATAGACTTGCTTCAAAAATTGTTACCTTGACAAAAAAAATTAGTCGCTACACAATTTTTTGTTAGAACCCGTCTAAATAGAGAGAATTACCAAAATGCCTATTTTTCACAAGTTTTTGCCAAAAATACTGATTTTGAAAAAAATTGCCCGAAATACCGACGGGATACGGAATTTCGGCCTCCGTATTAGCTAAATACGGTACACAGTGTACCGTATTATGCATGATACGGAACACGGTGTCCCGTATTAGCGTGATACGGAACACGGTGTACCGTGTTCCTGCATGATACGGAACAGGGTGTACCGTGTTCGTGCATGATACGGAACACGATGTACCGTATTATGCATGATACGGAAGATCGTGTTCCGCAACACCCCCCATATCACGGTACACGGTCTAACGTGTCTGGTCAGTAAAAAGGGCCAGCATGGCTCCCATATTAATATTTTGGACCATCACCCAATAGATCAAGGGTTATTTTGTAAATAGTCTTTACACATCTCAAGGGTTATTTTGTAAATAGTCTTTACGCATCTAGGCGGGAAAAGTTGTTAGAAATTTAGTTCTTTTCTGTGTATAGTTTCTCATCTCTGTAACTGTAAAGAACTTAGTTTTTGCAATGTAATCTTGAAGTTCTGTTTTCTGCTCATTGAGTTTTCCTTTTTGGTATCAGAGCTTTATTCTTCCGCATCATCATCTTCATCAACATCATCATCATCTTCATCACTGCATCTTCTTCATCATCATCTTTGTTACTGAATCATCGTTGTGCTTCAATTGTTCTTCGTTTTTCAGTTAGTTTTTCTTGACAAGTTCATCGTTTTCATTGCGTTTTTCGTGTGATTTGATCTTCAATTCACACACATCTATTTTTTTTGTTGATTCTGAGCATTAATTTGCTATTTTTTCTTCAAATTCTTCTTTGAAGCATTTTGTCAAACACTTTAATGGCGACAAATACACAGGAGATTCCTCATGAATCACCGTTGCTTAATACAATAGATTTTGATGACGATTTCACCACAGTAAGCCTGGAATCAAGTCATCCTTTGTATCTTCATCCTTCCGATAATCCATGTCAAATTTTAGTTTCGGTGGCTCTCAATGGTGATAACTTCAATGAATGGAAGCGATCAATGTCTCTTGCTCTCTCAGCAAAGAACAAGCTCGGAATTGTCACTGGTAAATATAAAATTCCAGGTATTGAATCTCCTTATTTTGATCTGTGGCAACGTTGCAATGATATGATCATCACATGGATATTGAATTCAATTATACCAGAAATTAGATCAAGTTTGGTATATGTTTCTCTTGCATCTGAAATGTGGAATGATCTTCATGTGAGATTTACTCAAAGTAATGGTCCTAGACTGTTTGAACTTAAGAAAGAGATATCAGAACTTGCTCAAGAAAATCTATCAATTTCTGCTTACTGTACAAAGTTTAAGAAGCTGTATAATGATCTTCTCAGTGTTTCTAATGCACCTAAATGTACCTGTGTGTGTACATACAAAGCTAAAGCAGAAATTGAACAGTATGAAGAAACTATGAAGGTTACTCAGTTTCTTATGGTATTAAGTGAGAATTTTACTAATATCAGAGGTCAATTGCTCATGATGAGTCCTTTGCCTAAACTTACTCATGTGTTAGGGTTACTTCAACAAGAAGAGAGACAGAGAAACTACACTCATCTTAACAATACAACTCTTGAATCTGCTGCTCTCTTAACTCGAAATCCATGAAAATCAGAAATCTTAATTAGTACCTAAACGCAAGATAATCGAAATATAATCAATATACATCAATGAGGATATGCATCTATTACCTTGAACTCCAAATCCTTTCTCCAATTAGGTTTCTCCTTCTCATCTTTCTCTTTCTTCTCCCCCCTCCATTCTTTCTCTCTTCTGCTCCTCTCTTCTAAAATAACGTAAGTCTCGATCCCTTTTTTTTAACGTTTTTTTTCTTTTACAAACCCTCACTATGTTTTCTCCCTTTTTTATCTATTCTTTTTTTTTTACTAATAATATCCTAATTACAAAAAAAAAACATATATTTGCACATAAACTAATATAAATATTATCTAACTAAAATTTTCTAATCCTTAATATAAAATAATATACACAAAAATATTCATAAAAAATACGGGATGTTACATTTCAATGCTCATCACTGTCTTATACAGGACCCTATGAAATTCATGGAAATCTATACAAGCTCATTCTTCCTGATTCACCTACTGCTTCTTTGCCTTCTGCTCATGTACAGCCTCAAGCTCAATCAGTTCTCAAAATTCTTCAAAAGCTTTTAACACTAGCCAATTATGGCATGAAAGATTGGGACATTCTCCTATAACTGTTCTCAAATCAATAGATTGTTTAGCTTCTAAAGTTTGTAATAGTGATGTACCTTGTGACATTTGTCATTTTGCTAAACAATGTCGAATTCCATTTCCTGTCAGTAAATCTAAAGCGTTTGCTTGTTTTTATTTGATTCATTGTGACTTGTGGGGTCCATATAAGCATGCTACTATTCTACTTGTCATTCTTTTCTCACTATTGTAGATGATTATAGTAGGTGCACTTGGACCTATCTATTATCATCAAAATCTCAAGTGATTAATATCTTACAAAAAAAATTTAATTTCATCAAAAAACATTTTAAAGCTTCTGTAAAAACCATTAGAACAGATAATGGTACAGAGTTTCTTAACTCTCAAATGCAGTCTTTACTCACTGATTATGGGATTGTTCATCAAATGTCTTGTGTTTATACTCCCCAACAAAATGGGAGAGTTGAACGCAAACATAGACATCTTTTGTCTATGGCCAAAGCCCTTATATTTAAGGCAAATCTTCCTCTTAAATTCTGGGGTGACTGTCTCCTTACAGCCACTTACTTAATCAATAGCACACCTAGCTCAATTCTTCAATACAAGACTCCTTTTGAACTTTTGTATCATAAGAAACCCTTATATAATCATCTCAGAGTCTTAGGCTGTTTGTGTTTCTCTTCCACTCCATCCAAAAGAAAAGACAAGTTTTTCCCAAGAGCTTATAAATGTATATTTCTTGGCTACCCTCACAATCAGAAAGGGTATAAACTACTTCACTTGGATACTAATCAGGTGTTCACTTCCAGAGAGGTCATTTTTTATGAAAATATATTTCCCTATGCTCTATTGAAACCTCAATCTCAGTTAACCATGTTTCCTGCTCATCACACCTTTTTTGATGATATTGATTCTAAGAGTCAAACTCAATCTTCTCCTTTCATTGACAACTCTTCTATTGATGTTCATACAACATTAGTATCTGATATTCATCAAGGTGATATATCACTTATCTCTCAACACTCACATCAAAATAATACTGAAAATGCTACTGAGTTGTCTGAGATTTCTCTTCATTCTGAGCCTGAAAATTCTACTGATTTAACAACTTCAACTACATCATCACTACAAGAAAAAATCGACCACACAACGGTATTTATCCGTCGTCTGAAGCCCTGGTTTTTCGTTGTCTATCTCAATGCCGTTTGTTACGCGTATCAGACAACACCAGCATAACCGTTGTCTGTGTTGCAGAAAGACAACGACAGCGTTTCTTAAAAACATTGTGTAATACCTGGATCACACAATGGTGTTTAAATTTGGTCTATTGTGGGAGGATCAGGGAAAATGAGAGTCGACTTTCTCTCTAGCTTCTATCTAACCTCTCTCTAAAAACCCTATCTAGCCGCCACCAATTTCTGCCAATTCTAAGCCTTTTTTCATCAGATCTATATTTATTCCCTTCCTAAATCCTCATTCCCCTTCTTATCTCTCACAAAAAACACCATATTTCTTATAAGATATATATTATTAAAAGTAAAAAACTTGAAAAAGGTGGCCAGATGAGAGTCGGTTTTCTCTCTAGCATCAAACCCTAGCCGCCATCAACTCAAAGCTTAATCTTCACCTTTTCTCCATCAGATCCAAACTCAAACCTCCCTAAATTCATATTTCCTCTTCTTATCTCCCACCTAATACACAATATTTCTTATAAATATTATTTCTATTATGTTCTTAATGGTTTCGAAGGTTTTTCTGGGTTTAGATTCACCTGGGTTTCGGGGCTCAGGGGATGGGTTAGTGTTACTTATTTGTTCGAATCTTTTTGAGATTCGTAACCGTTGCTTGGATGGGATCTTGGTTCCATCTAGTGTCTCTGTGCCTGGTTTGTGTACAGGTATTTCTCATGGAGATTCTCGTGACTTTGAGAATCAAAAGGAGATAGTTGGGTATATTTATGCGGATGACGATGTTGTTCATATCGGAAGCTCTATGAATTTGGTGCTCCACCCGGTTGTCTGGGATGGGATCCTTGCTTGCCATGTGCTCGAGGTTATTCCTCTGTGTAGAACTGAGGTTCAGTTTGCTTTAATTAGCAAGAAGGTCACTAAAAAGTTGGGTTCGTACAGATTTGTACAAGGTGATGACAATGACTTTGAAGTGTTCGATGGAATGCCTCAAAGAGTAAAGGATGCCTGGATGATGGGTTTCGGATCTATGTATTCAAGGGCTGTTGCAACCAAGAAGGCAATTATGTTGATGCTTATGGTCAAGATGCTTCGTCCTGGCTCAGGGTGGTGCACTATTGGCGATAGGAATGTGAATGTGATTATTCCTGAGGGGAGTATTCTGGAAATGGAATTTGCGGAGAAGGCTCATGCTGTTGTATTCCTGCTCTGTATTGATGATGTGAATGACAAGGGGGCTCTCCCTCTTACCGCTCATTCTATGAATGAGTTTGTTGATGGTTTGAAGGTAGGAGGGCTTAACTCTTACATTGCAATAATGAAAACAATGATTTAGCGAAATGTCCCGTACTTTGCTAATCTCGGGGATGAAGAACAAGTGGTTGTTCTTATGCTTTTAAGAAGTGGAGCTGTAAAAGCTCAATCAGTATTAATGGACAGTGGGGGTTCCCCTTTTGATACATGTTTTCACGATATGCTAGGCGATTCGCCTTTGTGGAAAAATGTTTTTTTGACAATGAGAGGGTTTATGTTTAAACTCGGAGTGGAAGAACACATGTTTGTTCTTATTGCTAATGCTCAACCTAGTTATTTGGTGGGAAAATGGTTGTTTAGCTTCAACGTGGTGGTGTCCCTGTTCAAGTGTGGCATTTTGCCGGTCTATTGCATGAACACTAGATTCAAGGATTGGAGGATCCTGCTTTGGAATGGCTTCTATGACTCAGTTCAAAATGATGAGCTGTGTGGAGACGACTGTTTCTTTGTTAGAGCTGCTTGTTTGGGTATCAATGGGTTGATGCTCGAAGATGGTGTAAGAATAGGCAAGATGGGAATGCGTAGCACTGACTTTGGTTTGGTGCTGAATTGCCATGATTTGATGATTATGAATTATGCTGGTGGGTTTCAGATGGATTATCAGTTGTATGGTGGTGGTCCCGCGCGAGGGGACCTATTTGCTGATGTTGCTGTGGCATATTATTCTGCTGTTAATGCAGCCTGTTGCAAGTTGATTTTTACGAGGAAACGTGGAAATGTTGCAGGAGTGAGCAATAGTGGGAACGCTATGCTCCGTATCGTCCTCCAAATGTTGTTAGTGAGCACTAGTGCCGACGGGTTGGCAGTGCTATACGAGTATAGCAGTGTAGTTGGGATTGTGGCCCCTCAACTGTTTGATTCGATTGGCGATTTCAAGGAGGTTTTTGTCGACTGTATTTCTAGTCACAATGTTTGTTTTGATTCTCCAGGTGGGGTGATGTTGAAATGGATTTTTGATAGTAGACCTATGTCTAAGGCGATGCTGTTGAAGCAGTTTGTGCGCCTGGGAAGCTCCTATGGCTACCTCTCGTTGCCTCGGCTTAATAGGGGGAAGCATCAGGCGAGTGCGCTTGGGTGTAGACTGATGGCTACTCAGCTCTTAAGGACTGAGGTTGTAGATGCTATTCATAGCACGAGTCCTTTGAATAGAAGAAACTATAGGTGGTTTGCTTCTGCAGTGACGGAACCGGGTGGTTTTTCAAATGTTGCTGGGCACTATTGCTTACCGCATATTGTTGATTTGAGGATGACCAGTGTTGGTCCTGTTTTTTTATGTGCAACCATGAGTTGGGCGCTCTCAGCCAGGGAGTTAGAAGTGCTCACTCCTCTGGTGAGTATTGAAATCGTGGTGATTACTTTGCGGGTAATGCATGGATGTGCAGGAACAGGAGCTTGGGGAGGGACCACTTCTAGTGGTATTTTAATCAGAATGTGTGCAACTTAGTGGTTTAGTTGCTTAGTTTGTTTGTTGCCAGTTGATTGCTAGTTTATCTAGCATTATTGTTGTTTTTTCTTTGTTGTTCCGTTAGGTAGATGGTTTTCTAATCGCGGGGTATGCCCCTAAAAAAATTTGGTCTATTGTCTGATTATGTTTTTAACAAGGGTTTCTTCAGACATGTCTATTGTCTAATACCTGGATCATACAATGGTTTTTTTAATTTGGTCTATTGTCTGATTATATTTTTAACAAGGGTTTCTTCAGACATGTCTATTGTCTAATACCTGGATCACACAACGTTTTTAAAATTTGGTCTATTGTCTGATTATGTTTTTAACAAAGGTTTTTTCAGACATGTCTGTTGGGTAATACCTGAATCATAAAATGGTTTTTTTAATTTGGTATATTGTCTCATTATGATTTCAACAAGAGTTTCTTGAGACATGTCTATTGTGTACTACCTAAATCATACAATGGTTCTTCAAATTTGGTCTATTGTCTGTTATTTTTTCCATCTTCAAACAATGGTTTGTTTAATTTGAATTGTTATTTCTGCCATATATAGACAATGAGCCCGTTTTGAAAATCTTATTTTTCAGAAATAAGTTATTTATTTTGGAAAAAAGTTAGGAAATATGTACTTTTTTCTGAAATAAGTAATTTATTTTTTCAAGATAACGAATATTTAACTCCTCATACACATTTTATCTAAAAAAAAGTATGTAAATACGAAATTTTTTCCGAAATAAGTAACTTATAAGTTCTTATTAAGAATTGCCAAACTGGCACAATGGTTCCCGAAAAATAAAGCATTGTCCCTTCGTTATGTTCACAACGATTTCTTGAAAGATAACCATTGTTAGAGATCTTAGCACACAATGGTATTAATCATCCAAAGCATCATTTGTATTTGATTCACACTATGATTTAATTTAAACTATTTTCCCATTTTTATTCATAAACAATGATTTACCAAAACAAAAATACAAAATCAGAACATTTACGAGAAATCCAAATATTACCAAAATTACAAATACACAACTTGTCCACAAAACTAAATAAAAAGGACAAATGGATGGATTATACATAAAACAAATTTATGCGACATACTACAGAACACAAAACCTGCCTCGAAATGTAAGTCTCAAGCTCCCGCAAGACCTCAGTGAACTTTAAGTCGAAACTGCTTTTATATCTATGCTTTGGTGAAGCTGTAGCAGTTCTTGACGGCAGTGGCGGACGTACATAATGCCGAGGGTACTCGGTCGAGTACGCTCGATTCAAAATTTCTGTAATTTTTTTTTTTTTAGTTTTGTAATTGTTGATAATTTATTTTAGAAAAATGAAAATAACTTTTTTAAGTTGTAAATTTTGTACATTTTTTGCTGATTTTTTACATTTTTTGCTTTAATTTTGTCCCATGTTGATGGAAAATCAATGTAAAATCCCTCAAACATCTATATATACATTTAACTTGCTAAAATTTTGCTTTCAATTAACAAATCTTGGTTAAATGTTTTAGAACATTAGTTTATACCCTAAAAAAAATTTCGCACTCCGCGCGAAAATACCACGCTTCGCACGGGAGCCAGGATTCCGAGTACCCTAGCATAAATTCCTGGATCCGCCACTGCTTGACGGAGAACTGGAAAACCGTCTTCTTGGACTTGAAAATAGTGATGGTGATGTTGGATGCTTTGTTTGGGAGATGATAGATGTTGAGCTAGAAACCTTACTTGCCATATCTTTCTCTATGTTAATAGTTGGTCCTCTTTTTGTCTCCGGTGGTAATGGCTTCAACGAATCTTGTCCCGCCAATTCCTTTCCTTCAACGAGCTTTTCTCTGGCTTTAGCAGCTGCCAGTAGAGCTTTCTCTCGATGCTCTCATCATCTGAAGAGAAATCTGAATCATCATTAATATTTATCAATTTATGAATGGCATCTCAAAGTTGTAATTGCTTTTCGCTAAAATCTCATAGTACTGAAGGTTCTTCTTTCTGTGATATGTGATTGTGACCTGCCTTGCTCTCACTTGTCTATCCCTGACATCAACTTTGTTCCCACATAAAACAATTGGAATATCCCCCACACACCCTGATTTTTCAGCAGCAAAATTCATATAAACATGTAGTTAAAGTATAGCTTAATATAATAAACCCACTATATATGAGCTACAGGAGCATAAAAAACAAACCTGCAAACATCTCGATGCCATGTAGGGACACTCTTGTATGTTAAACGAGTAGTAACATCAAACATTATTATCGCACATTGCCCCTGTATACTGAAAAAGCAGAATGAACATTAGTGCCAATGCAAACTTGGAGAAATAAAGTGAAATCTTTAAATAAAACTGATGACAGATAGTTTGTGTGTGTGCCGGGTCCTGTGTACTATCATGTATGCTATTGAACAATGTTTCAAGGTCATACAAAAAAACATCACAAAAATGATATATATGAAAAAAAAAATGATGCGAAGCTAGAATGAATGTTGTCCAGCTCATCACTTGTAGGCTGTAGTAGGCACTGGAAAGCAGAAACTCAAAGCTAAACATATTATTCTTCGATAAAATTTACAAAATCAAGATCATGGTCCATATATTTGAAATTTACAAGTTAAGAGTTTAGTTCTGTACTAGATTATCAAGAACATGTATAACATATTTAACAAGTAACGACAGATAATAAGCACTACCAGTACATGTCATGTTTAGAATTACATAAACAAACAAGTAACCAAACTTGCTTCTCTTTAGAAGTTTATCCAAAAAAACTGGAGTGGCCAAATGAGAGCAATCATTGGTAACAAAAAAAAAAACCACAGGCCTTTATACACCTGACATATAATTAAAGCAGAATCACGAACAAAATGAGGAACACAAGACACTTATTCCATATAGGCTGCAAAATATACGAAACATGTGATTTGTTTCAGCTTTCAAAGTATGCATGGTATGGCACTAAGTTCTTATGTCCTGTGAGTAGATTTCCAGTTTCTCCCCTTAACAATACACATAATTCAACTGGGTAGTAAGTAATAAATCAAATGTCAATCACTTTTCGTATCTAGACTTATATAAATGAGGCTAATAGAAACATGTACACGGGTCCAAAGACTATGTGCCTAATACTTATTTTCATTATGTTTATACTTGGTTTTAATAAAGTAGATTATGACTTGGCAACAAAAATAAAAATAAGTAGATTGTGTCTGACTATAATTAATTCCTTAATATTACGAAAAAAGACATCAGCTTATAGAAAAGAAGGGAACAGAACCTGTATCAACAAAAATCTTCATGTCATCAGATCTCGAATACGAGCATCATGGAAAATGAGTATACCTTCCAAGAGTATCACGTCCAAAGGATTGACCTGCCCAAAGTTTTACAGCAATGAGGTTTATGAGGCAGCATATAAAATGCAATATACTTGAATTGACATTTTTTTTAATAAAGAAGAATTATTAGCAAAATAGGTACATACATGAGTAAGACTTGGGCATTACAATCCAATCACACATTTCAATAGACACTTAGCATATACATATTGTAGAAAATAGAGATGTGTGTGAATATATGTTTTGCGAAGAATCAAGAATAATGTAAGAGAAAAGAAACTCTTGTATTAATAACTTGAAGCTTTTTTTTATAATGGAGACAACGTCTCAATATATAGGAAATTATACACTAAGTCAGCTAGCTACAGTACTTACTATGAGGTCATGGATAATGTCATAGTAGGTGAAATATTTGACTACCGATTATATTATGTACTTTTAACACCCCCCCTCAAACTGAAGATGGTTGAACCAGTTTAAGTTTGCAAACAAGATCACGATGTGAACTAGGAGGAAGAGCTTTCGTGAAAATATCTGCAGTATTATCAGTACTAGAGACAGCATGAAGATGAACCGTGCCTTTTGCAACCTGTTGACGGGTGAAATGACAATCGATCTCTATATGTTTAGTGCGTTCATGAAAGACATCATTGTGAGCAATGTCCCTGGCACTTTTGCTATCACAGTAGATAATAGTGGCTGGAGAATGAGTTACATTCGTTTCTTCAAGTAACCATCTTAGCCAAATTAATTCCTGTGTAGTGTCAGCTAGAGCTCGATATTCTGACTCGGCACTGGATTTTGATGCAAGCGACTGTTTCTTACTGCGCCAAGAGATAAGAGAATCACCCAGAAAGAAGCAAAATCCTGTAGTGGAACATCTTGTAGTAGGATCACCACCCCAATCAGCATCGGAATAGGCATGTAACTCAAGTGATGAGTTGTATGCATAATGTAGTCCATGAAGAATGGAGCCTTAGACATAACGAAGTATGTGGAGGACAGCTGTATAATGAGGAGTACGAGGAGCTGCCATAAATTGACTAACAATATGAACGGCATGAGCAATGTCAGGACGAGTGACAGTAAGATAAATCAGACTTCCTACCAACTGACGATACAACGTAGGGTTGGCAAGTAGATCGCCATCTTCGGAGTTAAGTTTTACCCCATATTCCAAAGGTGTTGATGTAATTTTAGTGTCGCTGATTCCAGATTTTAATAAAAGATCAGATGCATACTTAACTTGAGAAAGGGTGTACCCGGTAGGTATAGAAGAAACCTCAATACCCAAGAAGTAGCTTAATGAACCAAGATCTTTCATTTCAAATTGCTGATTTAGAAACTGTTTGAGTTCAAAAATGCCTGTAGTATCATCTCCAGTGATAATCATATCATCCACATAGAGGAGGAGAAGGACAATTCCTCGATCTGTCCGTCGAATGAAGAGAGCATGATCATATGGACTAGAAGTAAATCCCAGCTCACTAATGACTTTGCTAAATTTTTCGAACCATGCTCGAGGTGCTTGTTTAAGACCATACAGTGCCTTGTTTAGCTTGAGCACTTGATTTGGAGAGTGATTAAAACCAGGTGGAGGTTTGAGATAAACTTCTTCATCTAAGTCACCATTAAGAAAAGCATTTTTGACATCCATTTGCCACATATCCCATTGTTTTGATGCTCCAACAGCGAGTAAACTTCGAACTGATGTAAGACGAGCAACTGGTGCAAAAGTCTCTTCATAATCAATGCCATACTCCTGGGTAAAGCCTCTAGCAACTAGACGGGCTTTATATCTCTCAATGGATCCATCAGCTTTTGTCTTAATTTTGTAGATCCATCGACAACCCACGGTTGTTTTGCTAGGAGGCAAGGTAACCAGATCCCAAGTGTGATTTTTGTCTAATGCCTGAAGTTCTTCTACCATAGCTTCCTGCCAAAGAGGGTGAACACTTGCCTCTCTATATGTTTGAGGCTCGTGTAAAGATTGTATAGCAGAATAAACATGATAATCAGTAAGACGAACAGAAGGTTTTCTTACCCGAGTAGATCGATGAACATGTTCATCTGAAGTGGATGGTAAGATGGGAGGCTCGGTACTGGAATCCTCAGACTGACCTGTTATTGAAGGGACAGTAGTAGGTGGAGGTCGTTGTGTGAGCTCATCTGAAGGATCTGCTGAATGTATATAAGAAGAGGTTGGAGATTCTATATATTCATCACTGGGATGTAGATCAACAAAAGGATCTGTAAAGTGAGAAATGCTAGTAGAAGTGTCAATGTGAAATTCTGACATAGATGAGAACATTATGTGTTCCCAAAAAGTAACATCACGAGAGACACGAAGGCGCTGTGAGATAGGATCCCAACAACGGTATCCTTTCTGACCACTGCCATAGCCAATAAAACAACAAAGGCGAGCACGTGGTTCGAGTTTTGTTCTCTCATGTTGAGGAAGAAGAACGAAACATGCAGAACCAAAAATCTTAAGAGAATCATATGACGGTGGTTCTTCATATAATTTTTCATAAGGTGACAAGTTATCTGTAACAGGAGAAGGAATCATATTTATTGTATGAACAGCAGTCAATGCGGCTTCCCCCCAAAAATATTCTGGACAAGAAGAAGAAATGAGAAGAGCTCGAATGGTATCTAGGATGTGTCTGTGTTTACGTTCAGCACGACCATTTTGTTGTGATGTGTAAGGACAAGAACTTTGTGCAAGAGTACCATAAGATGCCAAAAATTTTGTAAGTTCAGATTCTTTGTATTCTTTGGCATTATCGGCACGAAAAAGTTTGATTTTCTTTTTGAATTGAGTATCAATCATAGTGGCAAAGTTTTTATATGTTTCTCCTAATTCAGATCGATTTTTCAAAATATATATCCAAGTGTATCGAGAGAAATCATCAACAAATATCACGTAGTACCTAGACCCCCCCATAGTTGGAGTTGGAGAGGGACCCCAAATATCAGAGTGTATAAGATCAAAAGTGGCTGATGATTTTTGATAATGAATAGGAAAAGGAAGTTTATGTTGTTTTGCCAGTTTGCATGATACACAGTCAGTTATGTCTGTATTTACACTACCTAAATGACCGCTAGAAATTAGGTTACGTAAACGAGAAGAAGAAGGATGACCTAACCGGGAATGCCAGACACTGGTTGTTGATGAAACTGAGCCAACTATATGAGATGATGACAATTTTGGTATAGGAAGATGAAGGGATGTGAGCTCAAACAACTTCCCGCATCTACGTCCTGTTCCAATCATTTTACCTGTCCGAGGATCCTGTATATGACAACCAGAAGGAGAAAAGATAATGTCAAGACCAAGATCACATAGTTGACTGATGGAAACAAGATTAAGTGTAAGATCAGGAACAAAATATGTGTTAGGAAGAGAAAAAGCTTCCGTGGATACAGTTCCAATATGTGTTACATTCATGGTAGAGCCATCTGCGGTTTGGATGTTTGGAAGACATGGATTCTTTGTTGTTGTGGTAAATATTGATGGATCATTTGTCATATGATTGCAGCATCCAGAATCTAGATACCAAGATTTACCAGAGTTAACAGAAAAAGCCGTTGAAGATCTTAATTTAGCTAGAACCTGTATGATCAATGATTCAAGCTTGCTGGAAGGTGTAGTTGATGTCCTTTCGGAGGTTGCTTCAAAAGTTGAAGTTGCATAATGAGAGCCATTCAAGATTGTTTGAATCGGTGAACTATTTTCTCGTTCCATACTTGCAAGTACAGGGTTGAAAGTGAAGACTTTGAAAACTTTAGGGACTGAACTGTAATTTTAAATAGTCCAGGGGCTGTTGTGTCAGTTGACAAAAGTTGGAGTGTCAACCTGCAAGATCAGCAGAAGATTGGATGTAGGATTGTAATTTGTGCCAATAAATCATAGATTTATTATGTGGCTCAGGTGGGCTAATTTTGACATGACCCAAATATTGTCACTGAACCCAACTAAATGAAACCAATGGGCTCATAAGAGGGTCCAGTAGAGGAAATAAGTCAGCGATCTCTTAGCTCCGTTTGTTGGTAAAGCCTCCAAAACCAAAACAATTCTCTAGAAAATGAGTGTTTCACTGTGTGAGAGAGAGAGAATGCGGTGGTGCGAGAGAAAAAGGAATTGGATTTTGGGGATTAAATCGGTGTTTGGTTGTGTCTTCGCTGGGATCGGGCTCGATGGTGTGGGTTCAGGGGTGAAGAACACACGACAGTAAGGAGATGAACGGCATGAGGCTCAGTCCGGTGGCAGTGGTGACCGACGTCGGTGCGCAGTGGCGTGGCTGCGAAGTGCGTTAGATGTACTCGGATGAGTGTGGAGCTTTTATCAATAACAATGGTTGTGTTGACTTGCCGGAAACAATGGTGGTTCTTGGAGATGATGATGACCGTGGCTGTGAAAAGTGGAAGCAAGGAAAATTATGAGTGGTTGGTATGAAGTTGATGCAGGAGGTGTTTGTTTAACACATTGAGTGGACACGCAAGGTGTTTGTGAAAATGTCACAAACACAAAGCTTGGAAGATGAAACTACCGGAGACAATGGCTGCCACCGGAATAACACAGGTAAGGATCTTAAAGCTCTGATACCATGTAGAAAATAGAGATGTGTGTGAATATATGTATTGCGAAGAATCAAGAATAATGTAAGAGAAAAGAAACTCTTGTATTAATAACTTGAAGCTTTTTTTTACAATGGAGACAACGTCTCAATATATAGGAAATTATACACTAAGTCAGCTAGCTACAGTACTTACTATGAGGTCATGAATAATGTCATAGTAGGTGAAATATTTGACTACCGATTATATTATGTACTTTTAACACATATTAATGACAGATCTTAGATGTGAGGCATAAGAATAGAGCACCTGAAAATTGACACCACCACTTAGCAATATGCATAAAGAATTACAAACATTTTAGAGATTCACAGAGCTAAAACCTAAAAAGACAAACATTCACTGAACTAGAAACATTCTTGAAATAATTAAAACTATGCAAAAACTTGGAATTGTAATAAAAATCATACCTTTGAATTTATTGATCTGGGTCGAGATTGAGAAGAAAAATAAGTGAAAAATAATGTACACTTAATCCAAGCAAATTTAACAGCCTCCCCTCTAGCAGCCTTCGTCATCTCCTCCTGATTCAGGTTTGTATCTAGCATTTTAATTTGTAAAGAGTCAAATCGATTTAGTTTTGTATCTAGCATTTTAATTTGTAAAGAGAGATAAGAGAGAAAGAGAGAGAGAGAGAGAGAGAGAGAGAGAGAGAGAGAGATGGTGAGAACGAGAGAGAGTGTGTGTACCTAGATCTGCATCTACTAAGAGAGAAGGGGGAAATATGCAGGGATAGAAATTTGGGTTTGGGGAGAGAAGGGTTCATTTCTGTGAAGGAGGTGAGTAATTGTGAGAAGGGGAAGGAGATAGAGACATAGAGTCATGGAAAGGTCTCTGAAAAAAAAAAGGTGGAATTGAAATTTGGCGGGGGCGGGGGGAATTTAGGTTTAATGAAATTTCAAGAAACGAAGGAGGGAAAGGAGACGGGGAATTGAAAATAAATTTTTTTATAAAGTAATTTTCATTTGTGAGATATTAAATTAATTATCTTTCTATTAAAAAATATCTATAAAATAGATTTAAATTTTTAATATTTTCTAAAATTTTTAAAATTGATTTGGTTTGGGATCTCAGTACAAAACTACTAAATTGACTCATAGCATTAACTAGTGCTTATTATAGATAATTGTTTCTATTTAAAAAAAATATTTTTCTACAATTCAACCGTAGTGATGTCAAGTTACATCTTATTTATTGATATTAAAAAATTTTCAAAAAATAAAAAATTAATTTGATTGGAGATTTTAACAAAAACGTAGTAAAAGTATTGCTTCCTATAATAGGGCACGATCCAGATTCACTGAATAATTTTTTTGAATAATTTATTCGACAATCGAACCATAAACATGTTAATAAGCACTCATTTTAGTGTTGGGAAAAAATAACCGAAAAATAAAAAGGTCGTGTAGTACAAGATTTTAATAAAAACGTAGTAAAAGTGCTACTTCCTATAACGGGGCACGATCCAGATTCACTTAATAAATTTTTTGAATGATTTCTTCGACGATTGAACCATATAGATGTTAATAAACACTCGTTTTAGTGTTGGGAAAAAATAATCAAAAAATAAAAAGGTCGGGTTGTATGAGATTTTAACAAAAACATAGTAAAAGTGATACTTCGCCTAACGGGGCACGATCCAGATCAACTGAATATTTTTTTTTGAATGAATTATTCGACGATCGAACTGTACGGATGTTAATAAACACTTATTTTAGTGTTGGAAAAAATAATCAAAAAATTAAAAGGTCGGGTTGTATGAGATTTTAACAAAAACGTAGTAAAAGTGCTATTTCCTGTAATGGGGCACGATCTAGATTCACTTAATAAATTTTTTGAATGATTTCTTTGACGATCGAACCGTACGGATGTTAGTAAACACTCGTTTTAGTGTTGGAAAAAAATAATCAAAAATAAAAAGGTCGGGTCGTATGAGATTTTAACTAAAACGCAGTAAAAGTGCTACTTCCTATAACGGACACGATCCAGATTCACTGAATATTTTTTTTGAATGATTTATTCGACGATCGAACCGTACGGTTATTAATAAACACTCAATTTAGTGTTGGGAAAAGATAATCGAAAAATAAAAAGGTCGGGTTGTACGAGATTTTAACAAAAAACGTAGTAAAAGTGCTGCTTCATGTAACGGGTGTCAAGATATATCTAATATATTTGTATATTCAGTCACATTTCTCGACGATCCAAACATACGGATGTCAAGATATTTCTAATATATTGATATTCCCAAATCTTCAAAAAATTAAAAATTAGTTTGGTTGGAGATCTTAGTAGATCACTAGTATATTGACTAGTACTCTTTACTAGTGTTTTGTCACTGATTGTTGTTTCTATTGTTTATAAAATATTTCTCTAAGATCCAACCGTACAGATGTCAAGATATATCTAATATAATGATATTCATAAATTTTAAAAAAATAAAAAACTAATTTGGTTGGAGATCTTAGTAGATCACTAGTATATTGACTAGTACTCGTAACTAGTGTTTTGCCACAGATTGTTGTTTCTATTTTTTTAAAAAATATTTCACGACAATCCAACCTTAAGGATGTCAAGATATATCTAATATAATGATATTCACAAATTTTCAAAAAATAAAAAATTATTTTGGTTTGTAAAATTTAATATTGAATAAACGAAGTGGTCTTGCTAAACGAAGTAGTTATTTGTCAAATACCGTTGTCTCGAGTGATACCAGACAACAGTTTTGGACAAATTTACCATTGTCTGATAACAGACAACGATATGTTATAAAGATACCGTTGTCTGACACTAGTTATGTTTTTTTTGAACATTTATATTACACATCCACGTTACAACGGTTATTTGTAAAATATTGTTGTTGAAAATGATATCAGACAACGGTTTGTACTAAAATGATGAAGACAACGGTTTAATATACAAATCCGTTGTGTGAACATATATATATATATATTCTTAATCTAACGGTTAATAATATCTAATCTCATTTCAATCAAGGGCTATTATTTCGCCACCTCAGTAATCCAGGTGAAAGATTTTCCACCAATCACGTGCTATCACATCAGACAACGGTTTATTTGTAAAACGCTTGTATTAATAAGGTTATGACAACAATTTAAATTTCAAAAAGCTTGTCTGAAAGTGTTGAAGACAACGGTTTAATATAAAAACCAGTTGTGTGAACATATATATATATATATATATATATATATATATATATATTCTTAATCTAACGGCTAATATCTAATCGCATTTCAATCAAGGGCTCTTATTTCGCCACCTCAACAATCTAGGTGAAAAATTTTCAACCAATCACGTGCTATCACATCAGACAACGTTTTATTTACAAAATGCTTGTATGAATAAGTTTATGACAACAGTTTAAATTTTTAAAAACTTGTCTGAAAGTGTTGAAGACAACGATTTAATGTACAAAACCATTGTGTGTTGCATGTAATTCAGACAACAGTATTCACAAACCATTATCTGATTACATTTTATACAACGTCTATCAAAACACTTGTCTGATTTTAACAACGTTTTTTGGAAGCATTGTTGAAAGCATTATCTGAAGTTTCTTCAGACAATGCTTTCAAAAAGCGTTGTTAAAATCAGACAATAGTATTTAGTCAGCGTTGTGTGACTACTTTTGAAGTAATGTCTGATAAAAACAGTTGTCTAAGTTTTACAACGCTTTTGAGGACCATTGTAAGACAAACTATTAGACAACACTACCTTCAAAAACCGTTGTAAAACGGATGTCTATTTTGATCTTCTAGACAACACTTTTTAAAACTGTCGTTAAGTTCATGATCAGACAATACACCGAAAAGCTTGAAAAAAAAACCGTTTTGTGAAAATTTCAGCCAACACTTTTTCGTCGAAGTGTTGTCTGATGAGTGTCATCTGATTAAAAAATTCTTGTAGTGCATCAAGACCAATTCGAGCCAAAACCGTTCCTCAAAAATTCTCACCCTATACAAGATTACCAAATTTTCTTTCTAAGTCTACAAACTGTATAGCTCGGTATCCACTTCTGTCTGTAGATACTACATCTCACTTATCTCCTTCTTATCAGAAGTTTGTTTCAAATTCTATGAAAATCTCAGAACCTACAACCTATAAATAGGCTGTTAAGGATCCCCTTTGGTATGCAGCTATGCAAACAGAGCTAAATGCTCTTGAATCTAACAATACTTGGCAGATTGTTGATCTTCCACCAAATAAAACAGTTGTTGATTGTAAATAGCTGTTTAAGATCAAATATAAGGCTGATGGCACTATGGACAGGTACAAGGCTAGGTTAGTGGCTAAAGGCTTCACTTAAACCTTAGGTGTTGATTTTTTCCAAACTTTTGCTCCAGTAGCTAAAATGGCTACTGTCAGAATAGTGTTATCTTTAGCAGCCATGAAAAATTGGTCACTTCATCAGTTAGATATCACCAATGCATTTCTTCATGGTGATCTTCATGAAGAAATTTATATGAAAATTCCTCCTGGTATAATAATCCCTGCTGATTTCATTGGTTCAATTCCTGTGTGCAAACTGATTAAATCCTTATATGGTCTTCGCCAAGCTCCAAGAGAATGGTTCACCAAGTTCTCTAATGCCTGCTTACAGTATGGTTTTGTTCAGTCTAAAGCAGATAATTCTTTCTTTGTGCTTCACACTTCACAGTCTTTCACTGCTCTATTGGTGCATGTGGATGATATCATCCTTACTGGTTTTGATTCTGTTAATATTTAAGCAGTCAAGGATTTTCTGAGTTCCAAATTCAAATTGAAGGATTTAGGTCATTTACATTACTTTCTTGGCATTGAAATTGCTAGGTTAGAAAATGGAATTTATCTCCATCAAATAAAATATGCCCTGAATCAATTACATCAAACTGGTTTGTTGGCCTAAAAACCTAGTAAAATATGAAAGAGTTTGTCCTAAAATTCAATAATGTATGATGATTTAGGAAGAACTTTCTTGTATTCTTATTTGATTTCATTAATATTAATAAAAGACTTATTTATTTTTATTACGGGCCTTATCTATTTAAAGTGTTTTAAATAAGATATTCCATGGTTTAAAGTAAAGCTTCTAGAATTATAATGAGATTATAATAGTGAGATCTAGAAGATGATAACTCTAAACTTAAACAGTTCCTGATCATAGGATAACTAATCGGAAGTTAGTGAATCCACAAAGATTGGTACATGCTATGCTTGCTCCTTTAAGGAGGATGTCTGTTCTCATAGGCATTTGTGTGGTGACACTATAGCTAGTATGTAGGTGCTTATTAGGGAATAAGTTCACTGAACATGACTCGATAAGTTGAACAACTAATGGAGTTTACTCACGTGTCGATAGTTGTTCACTGAGTGATAGTTGTACAAGTGTCCTTAGACTTGAGATCGTTAGAGTAATCTTGTATATAATGAACTGTGCTTTGGTTTAGTCCTTAGTCTCAAGGACATCCATTAGGTCTATTCTGGGCATAGGGATTTGTGTATGGAGATAGTTAATGATCAATAAAGGATCTACCCCTTCCAGTAAGGAAGTGAATATCATATGTTATTCTTAGTATGCGAGATAAGTTGTTACTCCCTCCGTCCCTCATGGTTGTTTACATGGGAGATGAACACGGAGACCAAGAAAATGTGTAAAAAATGAGTAAAGTTAGATGAAAAGTGGGTAAAGTGGTGAGACCTATTAATATTTAATTATTGATTTGAGATAGTGGAGGAAAGTAGTGAGTGTAATAGTATTTTTTATTGTTAAATATGTGAGATAGTGGGTGTAATAGGTGTAATAGTGGGAAAAACTTATTATTTTTGGAATGTAAAGAAATGAGAGGAACACCCCAAAATAGTAACTGTAAAGAAATGAGAGGGACAGAGGAAGTAAAAGTTTAGTTCTTTTTTGTATATAGTTTTTCATCTTTTTGTAACTGTAAAGAACTTAGTTTTTGCAATGTAATCTTGAAGTTCTATTTTCTGCTCATTGAGTTTTTCTTTACAAATGATGCTATATCCAGAATATTCATGCAAGTTCTAAGAATACGAGCAATATAGGCTTTCAAATAGGGATGGGAATGGGTCGGGTTCGGCTCGGGTTTTGCAAAATCCAAATCCAAATCCAAATATTTTCGGGTTTCGGGTTTCGGATCGTATCGGGTTTCGGATCCAAAACTCAATATCCAAATCCAAATCCGTCGGGTTTCGGATCGGATCGGGTTTTTTTCGGGTATTCAAAATTAAAAATATTGTAAATAAATTGCTTAACAAAAAATAAAAAAAATTGTGTAAGTTAAAAAATACCGCTACATCCATGACAATTTATTTTCTCGATCTTTCCATATCTTATGTCTCAAAGATATGTGTATGTATAATATGTATTTATAATATAGATTTATATAATATATATATATATATATATATATATATATATAATAGTGTATGTATAATATGTATTTATAATATACATTTATATATAATATATAATATATAAAATATAAAATATAATAAATAAAAGTCGGGTATTTTTCGGGTTTCGGGTTCGGCTCGGGTTTTGATCGGGTTTCGGGTTTCGGATCGGGTTTCATGAAATCCATATCCATATCCAAAATCTTTCGGGTTTAAAATTTAAATCCATATCCATATCCAAATCCAAAATATCGGATCCGGATCGGATAAAAAATCGGATTTCGAATCGGGTATCCGTCGGATCGAATTTTTTTTCCGATCCCTACTTTCAAATAGACATTGTGGCAGAAAGTTTAGGGATCTCGACAAATGGTACAAGACAAATCGATGAAAACAATATATATATATATAAAAGCATCTTAGGATTTTTAGAAATAGAACATGCGAAATACCAATTGTAAACTCTGTTATAGAAATCGCCCGATTTCTGAAAAATCGCCGATAAATCGGCCATAAATCGGTTAAAATTTTGGAACCGATTCGGCCGATTTTGCAAAAATCACCGATAAATCGCCGATTTTTCAATAAATCACCCGATAAATCGTAAATCGGTACCTCAACCGAATAGTTCCGATTTCCGAAATCTGCAACACTGATTGTAAATAGTTTACTTAATTAATTGGACATATGCTTGAAATTAGTCGTGGAACAATTCGTAAAGCAAACGTGTCTCTGCATATATATGTATAATTGACGACTATCCGACAGTGAAGATTCTGCTGTGAACAAGTATCAGAGATCTCTAGATTACATAAAACCACACATATCACGAGTACTATATTATATTATTGAGATGCGGCATATTAGTAAGAAAGAACTATAGCTAGCTCGTATTCATATATTTAGTTAAATGTACGGTTTGTCCAGCTGAACAAAAACTAAATGCATGTATATTCATTAAAAATATTAGCTGATAACTCGTGCGAAGCACGAACATAGATTGAAGACGAGTCGAGATTAAAAAATTAATATTAATACACTATTTAATTATGTAGTTATAAAGAATCGAATCTGAGATAAAATTAAAAAAATTAAAGTAAATAAATCTTTATGATTATGTCAGGAATTGAACCCCTTATAGAAAATCGAACACACGGTGAAATTAAAAAATAAATTAAATAATAAATCTTGTATAATTATGTAGTTGGAAAGAATCGAACCTCGAGTTAAGTGATAACCGTCAAACCCCTTAATCGAATCCCTTGTAGGAAATCGAACATGGGGTGAAATTAAATTAAATAATAAATCTTGTATAATTATGTAGTTGGAAGATATCGAACCCCGAGTTAAGTGATAATCAAATTTGGTACTTTTAGTATTTTGGTACTATTATGTACCATTAAAACATGGTTTTGCACATTAATATAGAGTATAGATTCTCTTGATTTATTCATTTTTATTTTGGGTTATCAATGTAAATCCACGTGGTCTACTATTATTTAATGGCGAGAGAGCCAATTGAAATGAGCCATATATATTAATTTATTTGTGGAAGTTTTTGTTATAGCCAAAATTCGGTTCGGGTATTTCAAGATGGATTCGGGTCGAATACGGGTTCAATTTGGGTTCAATTTGGGGAATTCTAGGATTATTTAGGATTTTAGCAGGTAATAGAGAAGTCAGGCCGCGCCCTCTCTTTCTCTACAAAGAGGGCGCGCCCTAAATATAAAAACATGGTGACAAATCTATTCAAGATTGATTTTCTGAGAAGACATTGAAGAAATCTCTCCTAGGATTCCACTCAAGCATGGATTCCACCCAAGCTGGAATTCCAGAAGTTGAAGAATTCCCTCTTGTCGTATCTCAGGAGGGGGATGTCCGTCGCAGAAGGCCTCCAGGGGTTTGCCTGGATATTAGGACCCTTCTTAGACACTAAGGGCGCGCCCTAAGGTGGAAAGATGGGGACTTTTTGGTGTGTGCTTTGGGAGCTCTGTTCCTGTAGCCAATGGGCACGCCCTCATTGGGGAACTTTGGAGTAATCCTGCACTTTGCACCCAAAAGCTCTGGATCACCTGTCCTGCTATCTGGTGGGTGCTTCTCATTCGGGGGACATGGATGCGTTCTGCACTTGGGGTAAACCACGACTATACCTGCATCCTTGAAATCAAGAAATAGCTGGTAGCGGATAGGACTAGTCCTCGACGGGGGAAGTTTCCTTATCCGTGAAGTCTTGAGATCCTGGATGAGCCTTGGGCCTTTGTGGTTAGGCCTCATAGTAGAACATTCCGGAAGCTGGTCCGTTATCCAAGCCCATTTGGGTTTCTTGCTCTCCAAGAACTACGTCTGGCTTTATCCCTATAAATACAAGGGTACGTAGGCCGATTGAGGGGTTGGAAGTCGAGAGCTCTGAATAGCCGCCATTAACCTTATCAATCTCAGCCACTAATCACAAACAGCCACCACACGCCACCACTCTTTTCGGCAAAGGACCACCACTGTAGATCTTATTTCCGGCGAAGTACCTCGAATTTTGTTGTTACCAAATTCCTCCGTCAACAAATTGGCGCTAGAAGGAGGGCAGCCAATCAAGATCTTCATCTTAGGAGGAAAAGATGTCGCACAATCAGCGCAAAGGTTCTCATGGAGAAGAGGATTACGATTCTGAAGATAGCATGGGGGGAAATCCAACCCACCATGAGGCTTATGTTCCGGAAGAAATCTCCGCTCCTCCGCACCATCATGGGACTCCAGTCGCCGTCGGCGGACAGCCACCTGTTTTTTTTTTTTTTTGCTAATTAAAATTTTATACCAAAAGGAACAACTGATACAAATCTAGGGGCATACCCCGCGAGTCAACATCCAACCATTACAACATACAACATAACATGATACAAAGAATAAGAAGGTAAACCCTACTCAACTACAACGGATGTACCAGACCTATTCTTTTACATGATAAATAAGATGATGGTTGGGTCTTTCCGAACCCAAATCTTGAACATGCTGCAAGAGAACAATTTCTCGCGCACCATGCGCCTGATCTCACTACTAACAACAGAGGTTGGATTGCCAGGGCCAGAGTTGTGCATGCGGTGGTTACGTTCCTTCCAGACATGATAGATAGTTGTGCTGAAAAACAGTTCAGCAATTGTTTTCTCCTTTGCCCCCAACTGCCTACTAACACAGTTACCTAGTTGACAGTTGGACCAATTCCTAGTGAAGCGCATTGGCATGGACCTGCTAATCAAATCGAAAAATGGGCAGTTAGAGAAAATGTGACTGACCGTCTCATCGTCCACCCCACATAGGACACACTTTGGGTCTATCTGCATTCCAAACAAGAGCATTCTATCCTTCGTGAGGAGCCTATTCTTTATGGCCAACCAAGTTACAAACGAGCATTTCGGGATATTGAATTTCCCCCAAACCATATCCAACCACTGGACTTGATTTCCAGTACCCCGAATGGATGACCAAATAGAAGATAATTTAACATTCTTTGCCGACATTCCATCCCAAGTAATGGAATCAGATTTATGAATCTGGACTTGCTGAACAGCTCGTTTAATTTCAATGACATCGTTATGGTTCGAAGATGGGAGATCCCATGTCCCATTTCTAAGGTAGACGTTGATGCTTACTGAGCTTGTGGACTCGGTGGTTGAGATAATGGAGGGGGAGATGGCCAGAAGAGGCTTCCTATGAACCCAGGGATCATGCCAGAAGAGAAAGCTAGAGTTCTCTCCTATATTATAGTGCAAGTGTTGCAAGACCAGCTTCCTAGCATTGAATATTTTCCTCGCAATCCAACAACAGCGATACGGCATTGAGGTAGTCCAGAATTCCTTCTTCCACAGCAGGACTTTATGAAACCATGCTATCCAAAGAGAACTAGAGGTGGGGTGAAGGATACGCCACAGCTAATAGAGAATGGCAGCATCATTCCATTCAAATAAATTTCGAATCCCAAGACCCCCTTCCGCTTTCGGTTTACAACATTCCTCCCACCCTACTTTGTACTGACATTTCCCATCTGGTTTGTAGAACCCTCCCCAAAGGAACTTGAAGAATAGAGCATTAATCTTCTTAAGAATTCCTTTAGGAAGAAATAAGTACATACTCCAATAACCCACAATACTGACCAAAATAGCTTTGATCAGTTGGAGGCGGCCTGCAAAATTTAGAAATCTAGTTGTCCACAACTCTACTTTGCTACACAGTCTGGTGATCAGAGTCTGGCAATCATTTTTGCTTAGCTTACCCGTAATGAGAGGTAGACCCAAGTAGGTGATAGGCATATGACCTCTTTGGAACCCCGAATAAGCAAGAATATCATCAACACCTTCCTGTCTAACATTGGCAAAGAAACAAGTAGTCTTTGCAAGATTAGGCTTGAGGTTAGAACAGTTTGAAAAAAGATTTATCCCATCCAATAGTGCTGAAACTGAGCTAAGATCACCATGACTAAACAGGAACACATCATCAGAAGGGAAAAGAGATAGATGAGAGTCGTTTTCTCTCTAGGGAACCCTAGGCGGCCGCCTCTCAAATATTCCGTTCTACACCCGAAAATCATCAGATCTACATCCTACTTTCATGAATCCACTTTCCCTCTCTCACCTCTCACCTATACACATACTTCTTATAAGATATATTTAGGTTTGGATGGGTCAACCAAACAGGATTTTTCCCCCTTGGTTAATGACGGGGAGTTTTTTTTCTTGGAGGCGGTTTTGTTGTTTTCCGTCACGCAGTTCTCCGTTGAGGGTTTGAACCCTTTTGTGAGCCCGATCTATCTACTGGAGGCGAGAACCATTGGGGTTCTTTGTTTGGCGGTGGTGGATGAATCTGATAGTCCTCTCTCCTTCTTCGTTGGAGGTGACAAACTCTCAGAAAATGGTGATATGCTTCTTTTTCCTTGAGGAAAGGAGGGTATGGTATGGGGATTGGGCCTTTCTTGTGAGAGAATCCCACTGATATTGGCACCGATGATGGCCTTCTTCTCGATTGGGTGCATGGAAGTTTGTTTCGATGCTTGGTTGGGAGTCACCGGATCTGATAATGAGTTAGCTACCAAGGCCAACATCCAGCCCGGCACTGGAGTTGGGGTCATCAGTGGTTATTCGTGCAATATTGAAATGGGCATCTTTCATGATGGGTACCAGATGGTTGATGAATTACCTAAAGGAGATAACATTTTGTTAGCGAAGGTTTGTAACCAAGCCTTTAGATGTGCTTCCACTGTGATAGTTAAAGGAAGGTGGACAATGGCTCTTGTGAATGCAGATTTGTATACTTGTAGAAATCGCTTGATAGTCGGAATTCTCTCTTGGGAGGATACTTGTTTGATGATGGGGTTTCAATCTAATCCAAGGCTGGGAACTCGTAAGACTGAATTTGGGTCATATGGGGTGTATGTCCACTCCTGCACTAAGATACCAATGAACGCGATTGCAAGTGTAGGGATAAGGAATTACAGAATGCTTATAATCAAGAACCCGGATGGCTTTGCCTATAAGGTGTTCGACAATTGTCTTGACCCAAAAAAGGATTTAATTGATGAACAACTAGCAGGGGATATGGTGCTGGCTCTTGTATGCTCAGACTGCAGGTGGATGATGTTCCGGAAAAGTGTACTATTGCAGGTGTGGCTTGCAACATGGTTTGTTTGCGGAGCCTAGGATATGAAGGGAGTACTTCTACTCTAGATGGTCGAAGGTGGACTCGCGATGGATTGGGGAGTCTGGTCAGCGAAATAGTTCCTGTTTTTCGAAATGTCGGTCAACTTTGGGTTGATACCAGGGTAGATTTCCAGAAGGTATGTGTTGACATTTCTTTGTTTGTTCAAGGATATATTTTTTATTCCCTTCCTGAAGTCATTGTTGGAGATATTGGACCTTTCAGCGGGAAGTTTTTTATTATGCCTGGGAAAAGGCATTTTTGTCATCAGAAGTGGGTTTGGATTGGTGATGAGGTGTTTGTCCGAGGCTTTTTCCGGAGATGCTATGTGTTCCTATTTGCGCTTGATGTGCAAAGTGGAGTTAAGATGACGGGTTTTGCTACCTGTGATTGTGTGTTGTTCGTCGGTGTTGGAGGAAACTCTAGCATAAACGACGCTGCAAAGACTAGAGATTTTGATTTAGTTCAAGAGGGTGACGTCGTTAGGAGTAATGTGCGGAACATGCTTGATAGAATGTTTCAAAACTGCTATTTGGCATCTTTGATGAAAGAGTTGCTGGTATATGGATTGCTTATAATTGGCATCATGATGAAGCCCGATTGTGTCGGGGAAGGAAACCCCTGTGCAATTGGTTCCTTTCATGCTTCTACAATAGTTGAGATTTTCTGTTGTTCTAAACACTTTGGTGACCTTGTTGGGGATGCTGAAATTGGCCGCTTTGAACTCAGGTTGTTTCTAGTTCAGACCGAGAAAGATTGTGTGATGCTTTCACTGTGTTCTACAGTTGAGGGTCTTGTTAAGTTGAACGGTTCTGGGACTGAACTCATGAGTTTATTATACAAGGCTGTTGCAGTGGGGGCTATCACTGGAGTTGACATGAAGGTTAAGGCCAAGCTGGATGAGCTGTTGAAGTTTGTGTTTGGAAGAATTCTGTTTAGTTTAGTTGTCTTCTATGGATTTTGTGAGACATGTGTTTGGTCTCATATTAATATTGTTGGGCGCTAGTATATTATCTTGTTTGTTTGGTTGGTTGTTTGGTTGTTGACTCAAGTTAATTGAGTATGTCATGATGGTTTAGATGTTTTAGTTGTTGTTGCTTTCGCGGGGTATGCCCCTAGAATTGTATCTTGTTGTTCCTTTTGGTATAAAATTTAATTAGCAAAAAAAAAAAACACATCATCAGCAAAAATAATATGGTTCAGGTTTACCTCTTTTGTTCTCCAATGGAATTTAAATTTAGGATCCCTGGCCACCTTACTCAGACAAGCTGAGAGAGCCTCCATGGCTATCACAAACAGATAGGGGGACAAGGGGTCACCCTGCCTCAGGCCAGACTCACCTTTGAAAAAACCTTCAAGACTGCCATTTAGCTTTACAAAAAACATTGTGGAGGTGATGCATTTCTCCAGCCACATGATGAACTGGTGGGGAAATCTCATTCTTTCCAGTATCATAAACAGGAACTTCCAGTTTAGGGAATCAAAGGCCTTATGGATGTCCAACTTTATAGCACAGCGGGGTTTTCCTGAGTTGCCATTATAGTCTTTACATAAAGCTTGAGCTAGAAAGATGTTGTCACCAATGGATCTCTTGGCTACAAACGCAGACTACACCGGAGATATGATAGATCTTGGCCAGCATAGAGGAAATACATTTATATAGGACATTGCAGCAAGAGATGGGCCTAAAGTGTTGCATTTCTGATGGGTTAGCCTGCTTAGGAACTAGGCAGAGCAAAAACGACTCTCATTAATAATTCTCTTTTACTATGCTTTCTTGTGTCGATTGTTGGCAGCAACTTTCAGGGAGAGTGCTCAGCAATGGTTTCAGAAACTTGGCCCGGGAGTGATTACATCTTGGCACGTGATGAGGAATTTGTTTTTGACTAAATTCCAAGCGGCAGTGAAGTATGCCCCTCCAGTCACAACTTTGGCTAATATCAAGCAAAGGGAAGGAGAAAGTTTGCAATCTTATTTCAAAAGATTCAACTCGGAGTCTACTTTGGTGAGAGGAGCGACTGATGAAATGCTCAAGAGTTTCTTAATAGCTGGATTGTCAGTAGGAACTGATTTCTGGAAGCATCTTCAAGGGCGAGATCCACCTACTCTGGCCGATGTGTTTGCACAGGCTGAGTCATTCAAGATCGTAGAGCAATCCTTAGCAGACAATCGAAAATCAGATTCTCAAAGTGGTGTTAAGGGAAAGACTAACAAGAGGAAGGACAGGTCACCTAGCCCAACACGTCGTATAGCGATTGGTGCCAATCGAGTGAATTTAGCTGATTCTGGAGGAAATTGGGGTCCCCCAGATACTTACACCCACGATCAAAGGCCGGGTAATTATACTCCCCTGGAAGCCTCCATTGAACATATCTTCGAAGTAAACAAAAATAAAGGATTCTTCAGGAAGCCAGAGCCTCTCTCTTCTTGGCAAAGTCGACAAGAGGAAGTACTGTGAATTCCATGAGTCTTCAGGGCACAATACTTATGGTGCCGTCAATTGAAGGATGAAATTGAAGATTTGATCAAGGAAGGATATTTGACAGAATGGATTGTCAGAGAGGTAAAAAAACATAGGGAGAATCCTTATAAGAGAGATGGAGGGCACGCCCTCCATGGTGATGGCAAGCCTGAAGAGAAGAAGTTCGTCAAGGAAGGAAGTATTCACACCATTTTTGGTGGACATCACCTTGGAGGTGACAGCAATCATGCTATGGAGAGGTATGCTAGGGAAGCAAGATATCAACCTCTTACAAATGTGAATAGTTTGGAATTGAGGCCCCCTAAATTGTTCAAAGGAGAATGTGCCGATATCACTTTCAGTGAAGAAGAAGCAAGGTGGGTACACCATCCTCACAATGATGCTTTGGTGGTGGCAATTCAGATTGGCACCAAGAATGTGCATCGAGTTTTTGTTGATAATGGAAGTTCGGTGAATATTCTATATTACAACACTTACCAAAAGCTGGGACTCCTAGATAAGGATATGATTCAAGACAACGGATGGATATATGGTTTTTCGGGCGAGTCTGTAAAGGTCATGGGAGCCATCAGGCTACCAGTAACTCTCGGGGAATGAACTCTTTCTGTGACTCAAATGATGGATTTCATGATTTTGAATGTGGAATCGTCACACAATGCTTTGGTAGGACGTCCCTTGTTGAAATAAATGAAGGTTGTGACCTCCATCTATCATCTTGCAATGAAGTTTCCTACGCCAAACGGTGTAGGAACAATCCGAGGATCCCAGCATGACTCGAGAGATTGTTATCACAAGGCAATCAAGGGATTCAGGAGACAGCAGAATGGAGGGCGCGCCCTCAGTGAAAGTAGCTCAGGAGTTATGAGTATTGCTCCTGGAGAAGTGAAAGTCCATTATTTTGTTCAAGAGCCAGAGGAAACGCCTTGCTACAGGGCGCGCCCTGAGGAGAGAATTCCAGTACTTGATGATCTTCAAGATGGAATTCTAGAGGAAATTGAAGAAGATTCAGAGGAGGTGATTTCAGTTAATATCAGGGGTGAGCAGGTCGAAGGGAGGCGAATGTTACTTGAAGGTTTGGTGCATACCCTTGTTGAGGAAGACTTCCCTCTTGAAGAGGACGCGCCCTCCAAGGATGCAACATCGATCGAGGATCCACGAAGTTTTGATTTTGATCTTGATCCAAGAACACCACAACCTGTGGAAAAGACTGGTCCTGCAGAGGATACTATTCCAATTATGGTGGATGAGAAGGATTCGAGTAAGGTTTTGAAAATCGGATCTCAATTGAATTCCAAGTTGAGAGGAATGCACACTAATTTTCTCTTGAATAATCTGGATGTCTTTGCTTGGAGTCATGCTGATATGGTGGGAATTCCAAAGATTATGTGTCATCATTTGAACATAGATCCCACCAAGAAAGGAATTCGCCAGAAACGTCGACCTGTGAGTGGAGAAAGAGCTATAGCACTGAAAGAAGAAATTGATAGACTTCTAGATGTTGGTTTGATCAAGGAGTCATATTATCCAGATTGGTTGGCAAATCCGGTTCTTGTCAAGAAGCCTAATGGAAAGTGGAGAACTTGTGTGGATTTCACGGATCTGAACAAGGCATGCCCTAAAGATAGTTTCCCTCTCCCTCGGATTGATCAGTTGGTGGATGCTACCGCTGGCCACGCTCTTTTGAGTTTCATGGATGCTTATTCAGGTTACAATCAGATTCCTATGTACGAACCTGATCAAGAGCATACTTCTTTCATCACGGATAGAGGTTTGTATTGTTATATTGGAATGCCATTTGGTTTGATCAACGCTGGGGCTACTTATCAAAGGTTGGTAAACATGATGTTTAAAGATCTGATAGGGAAAACCATGGAAGTGTATGTGGATGACATGCTTGTCAAATCCTTGAGGGCGGAGGATCATGTAAATCATTTGGAGCAGATGTTCGGAGTTTTGAGGAAGTTCAGGATGAAGTTCAGGATGAAGTTGAATCCTCAAAAATGTATGTTTGGAGTGGAATCCGGAAAGTTCTTGGGATTCATTGTCAACCATCATGGGATCGAGGCGAATCCAGCCAAGATTAAAGCCTTACTTGACATGAAATCTCCATCTAGTGTGAAGCAAGTTCAAAGTTTGGCTGGGAGAATTGCAGCGTTAAATCGCTTTGTGTCAAAATCTTTAGATAGATGGAGAGAATTCTTCAAGGCGATCAAGGGAGCATCCAAAGATTTTGTGTGGACTCCTGAGTGTGAAGAAGCTTTTCAGAAAATCAAGGAGCAGTTGGGGAATCCTCCGCTCTTAGCCAAGCCCGTGGAAGGAGAAACTTTGATATTGTACTTGGCAGTTTCGGAGTACTCTGTTAGTGCAGTGTTGGTAAGAGAAGAGATTGATCATCAGTCCCCAGTTTACTATGTGAGTAAGCATTTGCATGATGCAGAAACCCGATATACCAGCATGGAAAAGTTGGTTTACGCTTTAATCTTGGTAGCAAGGAAGCTTCGTCCTTATTTTCAAGCTCACAAAATCGAGGTTCGTACTGCTTACCTGTTGAGAGGTATCCTTCACAAACCGGAAGCTTCGGGGAGGATGTTGAAGTGGGCTATTGAGTTGGGACAATTTGATTTGGAATATACACCAAGAACGGCTATTAAAGGTCAGGCTTTAGCAGATTTCATCCTGGAGTTTGATTCAGAGACTGAGGAAAAGTCACTTGTATTGGTGGAACCTAGAATTCCTCCAAAGAGGGTGCGCCCTCTTGAGGAAGTTCCCCAACCTTGGTGGAAGTTGCATGTAGACGGAGCTGTGAACAACGGAGGAGCTGGTGCAGGTGTTATTTTGGTAACACCTGAAGGAAATCGACTAATGAGTGCCATTCATTTCAAGTTTGAGGCAACTAATAATGATGCAGAATATGAAGCCTTGATTAATGGATTGAAGATGGCCTTGGAGATGAAGGTGGCGAATTTGATCGTGTCAAGTGATTCAGAGTTAGTAGTCAGGCAGGTCAAGGGAGGTTTTCAGTGTAGAGGTCCAAGAACAGAGCTCTACATGAAGTGCGCACAGCGATTAATTCAAAAGTTTCATGAAGTGAGGTTGGAATGTATTCCTCGAGATGAAATTTGTAGTGCGGATGTTTTAGCCAAGTTAGGATCCAGAAGGATGCTATGTTGTTAGGAACAGTTCCTCTACAAATTCAAGAGGTGCCAAGTATTCCAGAAGTGGAAGTCATGGAAGTAGAGGTTATTCTGTCAGTTACTTGGATGACTCCAATTCTAGAGTATCTCCGTAAGGGGATTCTCCCAAGCGATAAAATTGAAGCAAGACGTCTTCGATATCATGCTTCCAGGTTTGTAGAGTATGATGGAATTCTATATAAGAGAGGTTTTAATCAACCGCTTCTGAAATGCATAAATGGAGATGAATGAAATTATATCCTAAGGGAGGTGCATGAAGGAATTTGTGGTAATCACTCGGGGGGTGGTTCGTTGGCAATGAAGGTGTTAAGGCAAGGTTATTATTGGCCTACTATGAAGAAGGATGCCTATGAGTTTGTCAAGGCATGTGATAAATGTCAGAGGTTTGCCAATTTTTCAACGGTTCCGGTGACTACTTTGACTTCTATGATGAGTCCATGGCCATTTGCTATGTGGGGAATCGATCTTATTGGAGAACTCCCCAAGTCTAAGGGAGGAGTCAAGTATGCTGTTGTTGCTGTAGATACCAAATGGGCGGAAGCAATGCCCTTGGCCACAATCACAGCGAAGAAAATCAAGGATTTTGTGTTTAACTCCATTGTGTGCAGGTTCGGGATTCCCTACAAGCTTATTTCAGATAATGGAAAGCAATTTGACAGCAAGGAGTTGCGAAAGTTATGCGAGGACTTAGGAATCAAGAAGGAATTCACAGCTGTATATCATCCTCAGAGCAATGGACAGACTGAAGCTATCAACAAGATAATCAAGCATACTTTGAAAACCAAGCTAGAAGAAAGCAAAGAAAATTGGCCCGAGGAGCTTCCTATGGTCTTATGGTCGTATAATACAACTCCAAGGACCACAACTGGGGAATCCCCTTTCATGTTGTCCTATGGATGTGAGGCAATGGTTCCGGTAGAAATTGGAGCAGGGTCATTCCGAAGGGATTTCTATGATGAAGAATCGAATATGATAAATCAAAGGCTAAATCTTGATTTCCTAGAAGAGATAAGGGGAAATTCGCAGTTGAGGTTGGCAACTTATCAGCAGAGAGTTGCAAGGTATTATAACAGGAAAGTGAAGACTCGTCCTTTTAATGTGGGTTATTTGGTTCTTCGAAAGGTTATGCCAAATACAAGAGTTGCAGCTCATGGAGTTTTTGGTCCAAACTGGGAAGGTCCATACAAGATCAAGTCTATCATTTGGGAAGGAATTTATCATCTGGAAGACTTGGATGGCAATACAATCCCGAGAGCATGGAATGCGGAGCATTTGAAGAAATATTATCAGTAGGGTGCGGCTTTGCCCCCTATTTTATGAAGGCTTATATTTAAGTTATAAACTAGCATAAATACATCTTCTCCTAGTCTAGGGGGGTAGTACACATACGCCTTCTTTAGTTCTAGTTGAGACTTGCTGTTTTTATTCCATGTTTTTTACGAAGAATTTTCTCCTTAGCTTGGGGGGTAGTACATGTATACCTTCCCTTGTTCTGTCGAGATTTGAATTTAATAAAGAATTTATTTGAAGATTAATAGAGTATATCAAGACATTTGTTCAAGTTTTTTGAAGATTTTTGATTAAAGTACAAGAGATTGTGCCCCATGTCTTAGGGTGCGCCCTGCAAAGTTCTGCGCAATTATAAGCAAATTTTGGCAAGTTAAAGGAATTCTGAAGAGGGTAGTGCCTAGGGCGCGCCCTCAACTTGTATGTGAAGTTTTTTGTCAGTTAAAAGACATTTTCTTAAACGAAATTATGAAGAAAAGGTCGTGTCCCCATGAAGGGCGCGCCCTTATATGAAGAATCTAGCAAGAAACGTAAAAGCATGAATAAGTAATAAACGTATTAAAGTTCAAAGGATATTAACGTTAGGAATTACAACTTGCAGGGTTTTACAAAGGACCCGCACCTTAAGAATTCAAAAGTTAGAAAGCTAATATTGAAATGAAATCCTAGGGCGCGTTCTTAGGAGAAGAAGAAGGCGCGCCCTGGGCGTCATTAGGGCGAACAATGGTAAGAGGAGATATGTTTGCGGGAGGTGAACCTTGAGTAGGGATAGATGCAGGAGGAGAGGTCTGAATGTTTTGAGTTGAAGGGATATTTTCTGTAGAAGGCGCGTCTTCAGGAGGATCCTCTAATCCTAGCTCAATTCTTTTTGCCTTGATGGCTGAAGCTTGATCAACCTTAAACTTTTCCACATCCTCAGCAGCAGCAGGACCAAACTTCTCCCAGTTGTAATCAGGATCATTGGCTAGAAAGCCAGTAAGGTAGAAGTTGAATCCCTTCTCAAAGTTCTCATCCTCAATGGATTCCCTCTATTCCTTCAACTGAGTCCTTTCAATCTTTAGGGCACTTTGTAGCTCTCTGAATTCCTCTCTTTCCTTCTTCAATCTTTCAACTTGATCACAGAGATATTTGCCATAGTCAAGGGATTTTTGAAGATCCGACTGAAGAGTAGCAATGGTGGCATCCTTGGCGTCACATTCTTTCTTCCACTTGTTGTCAGTTTCGATAACCATTTTGGAAAACTTCTTGTTCTCTGCCTCAAGTTTGTTCAGATGAAACTTTTCTTTGTGCACCCTTTGGGCGCGCCCTAGAGATTGAACTAGGAGTTGGGCTGAGGCTTTAATCATGGAGTTCGTTTCATCATCAGTATTCATATTCTGCCAGAGATCAATTTCTTTCTCAGTGACAAATGAAGCAGCAGCCGGCCCGATAAGGGTTTCCACGTATGTGGACGCGCCCTCGGTTCTTTGTCTTTTGCCTCTGTTCATAGGAGGATCTTGGATTTCAGCATTCATTTTTGAAGACCCAGAAGAAGGTGGGATTATTAGGGAAGGTTGTTGCTGTATAGGATTACCCCTAGAATCCGAAGTATCGGTTTTGTCATCGTGTTGTGACTTGTTTTTCTTGGTAGCACCAAAGCCGCGAGGAATTTTAGGAGCCATTACTATGCAAAACAAGAAAAAATGATTAGTTCGCATTTTAGGTGAAGGAAGTTTTTAAGCAAATAATGAAGAGAAACATCAAGCAAATAATGACACACTATAATGTAGGGCGCGCCCTAACATTATAATTTTGTACCTTCATCAGTATCAGAGTTTTCACTTTCACTATCACTAGATGACGATGATGGAACGGCAATGCCATTTCTAAATCTTTTAAATTTACAAATATGACCAACTCTATCTGATAGGATTCCAACTCTTTTTAAGTTTTCTTCAGTAATTAGGGTTTGGAGGTTGAATTTCTCTGCTGCAATCTTGAGGACAGCTTTAGCCCGATGTAGGGCCGTGCCCTGAAGTTCTTTTTGAACTCTTCTATCTGTTTTAATTTAAAGGAATTAATAATCGTTAAAGGAAAGTTGAAATGGAAGAAAAGAAGAGTGTAGGGCGCGCCCTCACTTACAGGGGTCTGTATTGTATTGAAGACGAACTCGAGGAACGTCCCAGATGAAGAAGTAAGGTTCTTTCCAGAGTTTAGTATGGCTAATCCTTCCTTCAGAAAAACCTTTGTTGTTGTGAGGTTTGATGATCACCAGGTAATAATATCCAATGTTTGACTGACGGATACTAAAGAAATAGCTGACTTATGGCATGGAGGGTGCTTTGAAACCAAAATCATGATAAAGGATGAATAAGCCTAAGACAAGTTTATAGCTATTGGGAGATAGTTGGATTGGGGCTAAATCATACCATTCAAGGATTTCTCTTAGGTAGGGGTGCAAGGGCGCGCCCACACTTAGGGCAACGAGCTTTGGTGTTAGAACCATTCTTGGAATTTTAAAATCTTTACCGTAGTTGAAAATGTGGGGTCGATGGTGAGAGTGGGGAATGGCCCAAAGTCCTTCTTGACCGTAGTATTTCATTGCCCATTCCACTTCATCATTTATGGCAGAAGAAGACATGCTAACACAGGCTAGTTTGCCTTGATTCTTTCTAAGCTGGTTCTTTTCCTTCTCGGATATCTCATTGTATCTACCCCAATCAATGTCAATCTCCTTATCAAGAACTTCCCTTTGTTCGAATGGGGTAGGTGATGAAGGTGGGGATGTTGGTTCAGGATTGATTAGTGGTGAAATGGATGAGGCGGAGGGCGCGCCCTCTGTGGAGTAAGAGTCTGAAGTGTGTGTATCATTGGAGGGGTTGGAATCTGGAGCATAGTCATTATCAGAGGGATCTGTATATGAAGGATTTGGAGTTTTTTCACGGATTGGTGTTGGGGTTTTTGTTTTATTTTTTAAACAAGTACGAAGCGGGATGTTATCAAGGGAGTCTTCACTTGAGAAACTCATTTTATCTTCGTTAAAATCTTCGATAAGGCGCGCCCTATCTTCTGGAGAGATTAATGAGAAAAGAGGCCTATAGTGATTCGGAGGAAGAGGAGACGGCAGTGGAGAATATAATCCAATGCGTTTATGGAGTTCCTTAAAAGGATGAAATGGAGAAGACGCGCCCTTGTCCTCCAGCTGCAAAAATTAAATGAAAAGGGACTTAGGGCGCGCCCAAAAAATTAGATGAATCGATATCTAAGGATGTTTGCAAATGCTATTTTGGAAATCTAAGGCGTGTAATAGATTCTACTAAAGGCGAATTTCAAAAAAGGTACATCGTAAGAAGCTAAGACGCGCCCTATGTCGAAGGCGCGCCTTGATAATTGTGAGTTGTAAATTAATCACGTTCATTTATCAGAAACATTATGTGGGAGAAGGAATTGTAATCAAAAGAGATCAAACATATATACATACATATATATACACATGGGAAAAAACGAAGAACACAAAGCATGTGAACGGTCCAAGCACGAAAACTACGAATTTACACGGTTAAATTATGAAATAAAGACAGGGGATCATACCTTTGAAGTTCTAGAGCAAGATTTGTGAAGAAAAAACGCTTAAAACGGTCGATTTGCTTGTTTTTTTGCTCGGAAAATGTGAAGTCGCCGGAGTAGGGTTTTTGAGGAAAGAAAGAGTAGAAAAGAGTAAAGTGAAAGGTAGTTGGTATTTATAGGGGATATAGAGAAGTGAATGACAGCTGTATGGCACAAAGTCGATTCAACTTCAGAGGACGCGCCTTGTTGTAGGGCGCGCCCTTAGGGTATTTTGTGAGAATTTTGGGTTTTTTTCAAAAGAATTCCGTACATCATCTCTGATTTCATATGGAATTTGGGGGTAGTTGTTATAGCCAAAATTCGGTTCGGGTATTTCAAGATGGATTCGGGTCGAATACGGGTTCAATTTGGGTTCAATTTGGGGAATTCTAGGATTAATTAGGGTTTTAGCAGGTAATAGAGAAGTCAGAGCGCGCCCTCTCTTTCTCTACAAAGAGGGCGCGCCCAAAATATAAAAACATGGTGACAAATTTATTCAAGATTGATTTTCTGAGAAGACATTGAAGAAATCTCTCCTAGGATTCCACTCAAGCATGGATTCCACCCAAGCTGGAATTCCAGAAGTTGAAGAATTCCCTCCTGTCGTATCTCAGGAGGGGGATGTCCGTCGCAGAAGGCCTCCAGGGGTTTGCCTGGATATTAGGACCCTTCTTAGACACTAAGGGCGCGCCCTAAAGTGGAAAGATGGGGACTTTTTGGTGTGTGCTTTGGGAGCTCTGTTCCTGTAGCCAATGGGCGCGCCCTCATTGGGGAACTTTGGAGTAATCCTGCACTTTGCACCCAAAAGCTCTGGATCACCTGTCCTGCTATCTGGTGGGTGCTTCTCATTCGGGGGACATGGATGCGTTCTGCACTTGGGGTAAACCACGACTATACCTGCATCCTTGAAATCAAGAAATAGCTGGTAGCGGATAGGACTAGTCCTCGACGGGGGAAGTTTCCTTATCCGTGAAGTCTTGAGATCCTGGATGAGCCTTCGGCCTTTGTGGTTAGGCCTCATAGTAGAACATTCCGGAAGCTGGTCCGTTATCCAAGCCCATTTGGGTTTCTTGCTCTCCAAGAACTACGTCAGGCTTGATCCTTATAAATACAAGGGTAGGTAGGACGATTGAGGGGTTGGAAGTCGAGAGCTCTGAATAGCCGCCACTAACCCTATCAATCTCAGCCACCAATCACAAACAGCCACCACACGCCACCACTCTTTTCGGCAAAGGACCACCGCTGTAGATCTTATTTCCGGCGAAGTACCTCGAATTTTGTTGTTACCAAATTCCTCCATCAACAGTTTTGAAACAAAAATTTGGAAAATCTAACAATATTTTCCTTTCTTTATAATATTTTCACATGGAGCTAAAATGTTTTATTCATTTTATAAAATTCTTTTGTTTAAATTTTTTAGTAGTGGCAGAGAGAGGTTACCCCCACGGGGTGTCTCAGATGGTCGGACAGTGGCGCTTAAGGCTTGCTGTCTTGAGGTCACGAGTTCGAATCCCTGGGACGTTCCGGGATTAAGTGATTTACCATTCTTGGGGGTATGAGTGTGCTACTCCGAATTAGTCGAGCTGCGCGCAAGCTGATCCGGACACCGGATTATCAAAAAAAAAAAAAAAAAAAGAGGTTACCGATTATAGACCTCCCACAATGAAAAAAAAAAGAGGTTACCGATTATAGACCTCCCACAATGATTCGGCAGAGCTGTATAAAGACGAGCCACATGAACATGAAATGAAGATACTGTAAGTGGAACTTTATAGAAAAATCGAATTAAGAGAGTTGATAAAAGTTAAACAAAAGGTAAATGTTTAATAAAAAAAAATACACGTTGAATTCTATATAGTGATTCTTTGAGAAGAAATTTTACCAAAGGTCACGTACGTACTATATTACTGATAACTCCCTGTACGTGGATTATTACTAGGCTAAAAATGCGAAAGCTTTGTTGATTATTACATTTGACGCTAGGCTTGTACAGTGACACTCGTTTGTCCATTGGCGTTACCTTCATGCTATTTTCTCCACACCGTTCGGTATATAAATTACAATACTTACTCACCCTAGTTTATTACTCATATCATAGCCTGCCTGCAGGAAGCTGGTGCTCGAGTGTGCGTGTGTGAGAGAGAGTAATAACAAGTACCAAGATGGCTAGGGGACTCTGCAGCACATATATTTTTGTAATATTTACGCTAGCAGTGGCTCATCTCAAGTATGTGGTGGAGGGATCGCCAGAAGTGTATGATTCAGCACAGCCGCCGGCAGTATATATATTTGGAGATTCAACAGTAGATGTCGGAACCAATAATCACCTTAAGGATTGTGGTACCAAGGCTGATAGTCCTTATTATGGCATTGATTTCGAGTTCTCGAAACCTACGGGAAGGTTCACCAATGGTCATAATGTCGCTGACTTGATTGGTACGTAATTTTACTGGTATAGTTAACTAGTTTGTGGTCCATATATAGGCCTTTTCTCCTTACAGAACACTCTTATATAACAAAAAATAAAGAATACTATAAAATCATTTATTCCAATAGATCCATTGGCCCCGCCAGGGGCACCCAATACAAAAAGTTCTTGTTTTTTTAGGTTCTATCCATCCAGCAAAAAAAAATGAAAATTTACTGTTCATGATGACGTCACTAATGACGTCATCGATGAACAATAAATTTTCAATTTTTTTTTTGCTGGATGGATAGAGCCTAAAAAAATAACAACTTTTTGTATTGGGTGCTATGACGGAACTCTTAAATTATATTAGATATGAGGTGTTCTTTATTGTTTGTTATATAAGGTGTTTGCTATAGAGTGCAACTCCCGTATATATATTTAACCTCACTTAATCTATTATCTGTGTACTATATATATATATATATATATGGTCTTGTTCTAATAGAAACTAACTTAGAATAGAAACTAGAAACTAAACCTAAATTAAATATTTCAAGCTAATCTAATGACCAAATTAGGGTTACCCCAATACAAAAAACGTTTAAAATTATTGACTCTATTCAACAAAAAAAAAAATTAATAAAAAAATTAAAAAAGTACTGTTCACGTGATGACGTGGCACGTGAACAATAACTTTTTTTTAATTTTTTTAATATTTTTGTTAAATAGAGCCAAGAATTTTATAAGTTTTTTGTAAAGGTGCCCCTAGCGGGGCCATTAAAATAAATGAAATATAATTTATTTAGTGTAGGTTTCTAGTTTATATTCTAAGCTTGGTTTCTATTTGAACGCCAGCCTATATATATATATATATGGGTTGGACTCCATAACAAACACATTATATAACAAACAATAAAGAACACCTTAGATCTAATAGATCCAATGTCCCTGGCGGGGCCACCCAATACAAAAAGTTCTTATTTTTTTTACCTTCTATCCATCCATCATCTCAAAAAAAGAAAAAAAAAATTACTGTTCATGATGATGACGTCATCAGTGACGTAATCATGAACAGTAAACTTTTAATTTTTTTTTTGCTGGTTTGATAGAGGGTAAAAAAATAACAACTTTTTGTATTGGGTGCCCGGCCAAAAGATCTAATAGATCTAAGGTGTTCTTTATTGTTTGTTATATAAGAGTGCTCTGTATGGAGCAAAGACATATATATATATATATATATATATATATATATATATATATATATATATATATAGGCAAGTGCTCAAATACAAACTATTCTTAAAATGAGAACCTACAAACCAACACTAAATTAATTATATTTCATCTATTCTAAGGTTCCCGCCAAGGGTACCTTCACAAAAGTTGCTTAAAATAATTGGCTCTATCCAACAAAAAAAAAAAAAAAACTTGCCGTGGAAATGCGAAGCATTTAAGACAGTAAACGGATGAGTTAGGTAGTCATGAGGGCCGAAGACTCTCGACACACCCGTCAATCGTCTATTGCCTTTATCATTGATTGCCATTCCGTACAACTTTAGAATGATAAAGGCGCGAAGCGCCGTACAAGAAGGTGCGAAGCACCGTTAACCAGTGAAATCCACTGCCACGTCATCACGTGAACAGTGATTTTTTTTTAAAATTTTTTTTGTTGGATAGAGCCAAGTATTTTAAACGTTTTTTGTATTGGGGTACCTTTAGTTTGGTCATTAGATTAGCTTGAAATATTAGATTATGCTTGGTTTGTAGGTTTGTATTTTAAGGAGGTTTATATTGGAGTAGCCCCTATATATATATGATGAACATATTGCAAAACATACGTGATTTTCAAGATTATCAATGAAATTATGATATTCATGTAACAAGGATTGCAAAATACTAAATTTTAAAATATTTTGAATGCAAAACGTATATGTACTCCAAGTACTCCAGTTAAACAGTACTTCATAGAACTTTACACTATATACTATATATATATATATATATGAATGTGTGTTTCTTGCAGTGAGGCACTTGGGATACAAGAGGAGTCCGCCACCTTTCCTCTCTTTGATTAGTCGGATGTCAAGTTTCAAGTCCGCTATCCTGCGTGGAGCAAACTTTGCATCTGGAGGTTCGGGAATTTTTGACGAAACTGGAAACAAGACATATGTAATCAACCCTTCAATTACCCTCTCTCTCTCTAGCTATTAGTGTTAAAAAAATCGATCAACTTCAAGTACTCAAAAACCTGATATTAATTATCTGACCGATTTTAATCTCGGACGAGTGCTTGGGTTGAAAACTCAGATGTTGAAAATGAGTACCTATCCGAGTACTCAAAAACTCGGACAAGTACTCAGATTTCAGCAAAACAACCGAGTAGAGTTGAACCAATTTTCAATTTTTACAACCTTACTCTCTACATATATAAAAGCACGTGTCTAACCAGATGTTGCGATCAGAAACAACTTATTTCATTTTTTTTGTACATGATTTAACCGTTACCTTATCATATTTAACAAGTAAAGGAATCACTTGACATATATGCATGGATAGCCACCTATTTAATTAGAAGAAAATATATCTAAATAAATAGATCTGAGTACTGGGAAAAATTTGACAGTGATTTAAATGTGCATAAGATAATTTGTTAAATATTAATATATATATATATATATATATATATATATATATATATATATATATATATATATATAGGCTAGCGTTCAAATAGAAACCAAACTTAGAATAGAAATTAGAAATCTACACTAAATAAATTATATTTCATTTATTTTAATGGCCCCGCTAGGGGCACCTTCACAAAAAACTTATAAAATTCTTGGCTCTATTCAACAAAAATATTAAAAAAAATTAAAAAATAAAAAAAAAGTTACTGTTCACGTGTCACGTCATCACGTGAACATTAAATTTTATTTTTTTTATTTTTTTTTATTTTTTTGTTGAATAGAGCCAATAATTTTAAACGTTTTTTGTATTGGAGTACCCTAATTTGGTCATTAGATTAGCTTGAAATATTTAATTTAGGTTTAGTTTCTAGTTTCTATTCTAAGTTAGTTTCTATTAGAACAAGACCCTATATATATATATCTACTTTGTTAATTGCCTTGAAATCGGATATCTCTTCACTAATATCGAATTGGTTACTGAAATGAATGACAGAAAGAGGTAGTTCCATTAAGAAAGCAAATCCAACAATTTGCAACTGTCTGTGCCAACATCACAGAGGTACTGGGCAAAGCTAAAGCTGATGAATTGCTTTCCAAGTCCATATACATCATTAGTGTTGGAAGCAACGACATTTTCGAGTATTCAGCAAACCCCACAGTCTTACCAGATATATTCATGGCCAACCTCATCGAAGCATATACAATTCAGTTGGAGGTAAATTGTTTAAGCTTATGAATGTGAAGCCTTAATACATCTACTTCTGAACACTGTTCTCATGGATTCAGTGCTGGCAGGAATTGTTTAATTTGGGTGCCAAAAAGTTTAGTGTGTTGAGCGTTGGAGCAATTGGGTGCGTACCTATTATCCGTGCTTTGGATCATGATGGCAACTGTGTTGAAGAAGTAAACCAACTTGCTCAGGCTTTCTACGCAGTAGTTTCGTCACTGTTGCACCAATTCAGCTCCCAATTCAAAGGATTTACTTACTCACTCGGAAATCTTTATAACGTGACCATGAGTACCATTCTAAACTCTGTCGTAGAGGGTAATTAACTAGTCTTAACTAATTCTTTCCTCTCATTCTAAACATGTGACCATGAGTACCATTTTGGTTTTGCTAAGTATAGTTGCTTAAGATTTTTAGGCAGCTTTATTGATTGCATGCACACAATGCTAGTAAAGCGCTCCATTCTTTTAAGCACTGCATTCATGTAAAACTCATCGGATAGAATACTTTGATTTACTTATTTGTAGGTCTGAAGGACGTCCGAACACCTTGCTGTGGAGATACCAACACTACCTGCAAAATAGGGGTTAAACTCTGCAAGAATCGAAACGACTACTTGTTCTGGGATATGTATCATCCAACACAGGTTGTCTCCGACAAGGCAGCTAGAATACTATTATTCAGCGAAGCTGCGGATTTCGTGGCACCCATCAATATCAGTCGGCTGGCAGCCATTCCTTAGTTTATTACTTTCTAATCTGGCTACATGAATAAGACCAACATGCTGCTACTTTTACATTGTTCCCTCTTCTCTATTTTGATACGGTAACTTGAGAGTACACAATTCTACACTTTGTATTTGGAATCGAATCAAATCGCTTCCCTTAAATTCCATCATCCATTAATAAAGCTTGTACCTGTTCCAGCACAGCTATATATATTGATTAAATAATTAGATGTCTAAATTCTATACATGAATAGTCCTATGTTGTCTCCCTTTCAAAGACCATGGGATTTTAATTAATACAAAGAAATGAATATCTGTTTACACAACATTGAAAACAAGTTAATTAAAACATCTTACCACTTGGTGTAGCGGTATCTCCCTCGCTCCCTTTAGGGATGTCGAGAGTCTCGCTCCCTTTAGGGATGTCGAGAGTTTGAACCTTGTCAAAGACAAAGGCAAGGTGAGTGTGTAAATGTATATAAATATCAAAAGGAAAAAAAAAGATAGTTAAAAAGCATATTACTTGAGTTAAAGAGAGCATATTATATGGAAGAGCATATTACTTGGGCTAAAATAGAGCATATTATAATCTTTTCACCAAGGAAAATATATTAGATGAATACATTGCATTATGCTCTTAGACTTCGCATTCATAAATTCATTTATTATTTTTTCCAAGTAAAACTTCATTTATTAAACTCTTGAAAGGTTGGACAATTATGGTAAATGAAGAGACATTGATTTATGTGAGCTGTACAGACTTTATATTAGTTACTAATCTAATTCTGTTGTTCAAATCCAGATATCCGTGCAAGCTCTGATAACTCTAGTTCTCCACTCACAACCTGCAAGAAAACCAACTTATATGTTATATACTTACATTTTATCATCTCTAAAATGGTTTCTCGAGAAGGCAGAGATGGCAATCAATATTGATCAAGCAGGAAGCTTTTATTATGGAGTAAAAGTACACTTTGGAAAAAATGTTAAAAAGTAAATAGATATATTTAGGTTAAACTTAAAGCCTAGGAGTAAATAGATACTCCTATGTTAGTGCTTTCAAATTAGAACTTTATTTTTATATTTAGAATTTTCTAACTGATAAAAAAAACACCTGTGATCTCACCTGACCATTAATTACCCAGGTTGGAAAACCTTCAATTCCAACATTTGCACATGCCTTGTCGATTTTAACTCCAGTTCTGTATCCATCTGGGAAGCATTCAGTGTAATCCAAAAGCTTTGCTGCCTCACTTCCAAACATCTATGCCAGAAGCGGAAAGCAAGGGGAAAAATAAAAGTCATTCCGCATTTTTCAATGTTTTGTAGAGCATGCCAAATCCTCCAAAAAAAAAAACATTCTGATAGACTATAAGACAATTTGCAGAGACAGAAGACACTACTGTCAAGAAGAAAAGTACAAACCCAGTTTTAAGTCACTGAGACTTTCCTTGTGCACATGTTACTCACATTTTCCCACTGTTTACTACCACTCCCGCACAGAAACAATTTCAAGTATACACACCAAAGACATGGTATACAACAGGAAGATATAGCTCATAAACTGAAGTATCTAAACCAAAGTAGACAACGATGTCTAAAATTCAGAATGCATCGACTACCAAGAGCATCTCCAAAACACTCTAACTTGGCTGTTATCTTAAGTCAAGATTTGAGGGAGAACAAAATTGTTGCACCAAGAGGCTCTTTAAATCACTAAAAGCCTCATCTCTATCCACAATTTTAAGAGCTCAAATCCACTCCTATGTAATATTATATAATATTTCAGAACTACACTCTCTTTCTCTCTCCACTTGCTTTTGCACTCTAGTGGTTTCGAATTGTTTTTAAAAATAAAAATTTGAATAAGGAGTAGATATAAAGAGTAGGGATGGCAATTTGTACCGACCCGATGGATACCCGACCCGTTTCGACCCGAATAACCCGAACCGAACCCGAAATTTTCGGGTTGGGGTTCGGGTTTGGGTTTGATTTTTAAACCCGAATAAATTTCGGGTCGGGTTTGGGTTTTGGCCAAACCCGACCCGAACCGACCCGAAAACCCGAAACCCGTTACAAACCCGTTCCAAACCCGAACCCGACCCGAAATCCGAATTAATATATATTATTATTTCTATTATTTTATACATAATATTTAATATTTAATATATATTATCTATTATTATATATATTTAATATTTAATATGTAATAAAAATTAAAATATTTTATATATTTATGTTTTATATTATTTTTAATATAAAAAAAAATATTTTTTATTTATTTTTTTCGGGTTTCGGGTACCCGAAAACCCGTTCGGGTTTCACCGGGTCGGGTTTGGTTTCAAAATTTCGGGTTTAATCGGGTTCGGGTTTAGTGGATTTAACCGGGTTCGGGTTTGGTTTTGGCCAAACCCGACCCGACCCGACCCATTGTCATCCCTAATAAAGAGCATTGTTGGAGACAAACACACACTAAATTTATACTATTTATAGAGGGTGAACTAAGAGTCTCTTGAAGATGCTCTATAAGGCCTCGTTTGTTTCAAAGATATTGTACTTGGGTTTTTTGAACTACCCTAGAACTAACTAATCCTTGGTGAGCGCTTGACGTTGCATATGCTTTGATCGTGCCCTTATTCTTTTTCTCATATGTTTGCTTCACTGCTACACTGCTAATTTTGCTAAATTTAAAAATTATACAATCATATAATTTATGAATATGATGACCAATGGGGTATATAGGTAACTAATTTTCTAAGTTTTGGTGTAACTTCAAATACATAGGAACTTCTTTTTCCTTATAACATCTTAAAATTTTTTAAACCAAACATTAAAAATAATTTTGGTTCTAAATGATCTTTTAGTTACATAGTTAGCTGACGTCAAAATAAACAAGGCATAAGAAGTTTTTTTACCTTGGCACACTATATGACTCTTGTGACCTTGGTTCGAGCTAATATATATATATATATATATATATATATATATATATATAAGACTCCGTTAGTAGCGGCGAGCGAGAGCGGATTGGGGGTTTGAAGAAAAACAAACACGAAGCTTCGTTCCTCCGCCAAGTTTCATTCTATTTATTTTGGATTGGATGATGGAAAAACCAGCAAAGCTTACGGCTTCAAAGCGGACCTTATTAGAAAAAAAGGAGAAAGGGCTTTTTTATAGAGAGAGAGGTTGAGTAAAGGGGGCGGAGCTTGAAGAGCGAAGCGAGCCGGGTTTAGGGTTTAGGGTATATATATATATACTAGCTTATAACCCGTGCAACGCACGACTCCTTTTTAATATCTACAATTATATTACTTTTATGAAATTTTATAAGTTATTAATTTACATATCAAATTGGTGTTTAAAAATTGATATATATAAGATTTTACATGTTCGATTTAATATTTGTACCCTATCTTGAATTTTAAAATTTAATTTGGACGTTTACAGCCCACATGAAATTAACAAAATAATCTTTAAATTAATGATGGTTTAATATAATTAAATCTACACAGAAACAAAAAAGAGAAGAAATTGACGATTTTTTAAGTTGAAAATTCTATTTGATTTATGAATTCTACTTATAATTCTACTTATAATTCGTTTTCATTATCAAAATATCCTTATAATTATTTAAAGATAGTTCTACTCACAATCAAATACAATTTTAATAATAAGTGTAAGAGAGATTTTGTCCGAAATTTTTATAATCGGTAGTCTATTCCTCCGTATGACAAAGATCTTAAAATAAATAGATGAAAACCGTTGGATCTAGCATAAAAAATGTTTTATATTTTAATATGTTATAAACTAAAAAGTACTCCGTATATATATTTATATAAGATAGATTTTGTCCAAAATTTTGATAATCGTCTATTACTCCGGACGACAAAGATCTTAAAATAAATAGATGAAAATCGTTGGATTTAGCATAAAAAATGTTCTATATTTTAATATGTTATAAAATAAAAAGTATATTTATATTGAAATACGAAAATGTATATGTCAATGATTTAAATCATATACAATTAGGTTTTTTTACAATTGATAGCATTATCAATGTAGAACTTCTACATAGATTAGGATTAATGTAAAAATTCGTAAGTATATTTTCTCTTGATATTCTGAGTGTTTCTATTTGAATAATAATTATTAAAGCATCACTAAATTAAAGATAATTTAATGAGATTCTCATGGATTATAAAATCATTCAAATCTGATTTCTAGATCTCAAGTTAGAGTCCAAATAGTCAATATGAAATTTTTTAATACTAATAAATAAAAAATAAAATTCAATTCTAATACAACTTTTTTTTAATTATATCATTTTTAGAATATAATTTTCTTTTTAAAATTCAATTATAATACACCCTTTTTAATTATATCCTTTTTAGATTATAATTTTCTTTTAAAATTCACTTCTAATACAACCTTTTCTAATTATATCCTTTTTAGATTATAATTTCTTTTTTATGTGATCTAATCTTGATTAGTAGTTTCAGATATTCTGATTGTTTGCTCTATTGTTTTTATAGCAAAACGAGATTTCATATCAAATAAACCAATTTTATAAATTTTTTGGTTGAGGGGACAGAAGGTATTGTCCATTTATTCAGTTTATCCAATTTTTTTGGATATTCTACTAATTCTGGAATTTTAATTAATTCATTCTGATGATTATCATCATCCATATCCGTAAAGAAAGGTAAGATTGTTGTGAGTGGTTGGATATTAGAATGATAGCTAAGTATGTTTATTACCTATTACTAAAAGATATAAAATTACGATTTTTTAGTCATCTTTGTAAACAACTTACTCATTTAACTATCAACAATCAACAATCGTCTAGTTTCAATCCAACGGATCATATGTTTTTGGTAGTACAGTGACGACGACCAAAAATTTGGATAAGATCTCCCTTATGCTTATTATATATAAGGCATTAATATCTATCTATCTATCTATATATATATATATATATATATATATATATATATATAGGGTTTGATGTTTCTGAGGTTACCTCAGGAAAATTACCTGAGGTAACTAAATTTTCCATATTAATGCACGAGGGTAAAATTGTAATTACAGGATTTTTTTTAGATAGTTTTCAATATTTACAAAAATGCCATCATGTATATCTCCTGAGGTAATCTCAGGGGCTTTTTTCTCATGTATATATATATATATATTGTATGTGTTTGTAAAAGTTTTTTGTCTTGTTTTCATTAGTGGATGTGACAATGGGCCCCAAAGTGTACCGTCATCAATAATGTTATCTTTTGTAAAATTTATTTGTTTTCTTTTGAATTTTGTAAAAGTTTGTGTTTGGGATAGTCTCTCTGCTCTATTTAAATAGAGTTTTGTATCAGTTGAAGGTGTGCTTGAATACACGGACGCGTATCTCTATATCAATTTCTCTATCATTCTTACATTACATTATATCATTCGTAGTAGTTTATAAGCAGTTAGTTCACCGCAGTTAGTTCACATAATATAGTTGGTATTAGAGCCATTCCATCTGGGGGCTCCATCTTAAAGGAACATATCTTTTCTATCTATTAATTAATGGCAATTCGTAGCTAAACTTTTGTTGTGGATGATTGGATAATCAGAAGATACTGAGTATGTAAAAAAAAAAGTACAAAAAATTGAAATGTTTTTATTATTTTCTTCAATAATCATCTTTCATCCCGAAAGAAAGAATGGGAGTCTTTTCAGATGATAATGTAATAAGAAAATTCTTCCAAAATACCTAGCTGTTTTAAGAAATTTTTTCCAAAAAATGTAATACAAGCTCTAGCTATTTCATTTGGGACCGTGAAAAACTCACTAGTTGTAGAATACCTAGCAGATATTGTCCTAGGTAATCGTATAGTTCTTTGAGTAAATTTTATTTCCACATCTCCTTCGGATGTCTGAAATATCTGATCTATTTTTTTTTATGTACTATTGGTTCTACCTCTGTTTCCTGAAGGAGAGACCAGGTTGTTGGGAAGTTAATTTCATCCGCCTAATCAACCTACTAGTTGCTATATTTGAAGTTAATAAATTAGTTTGGACTACAGTGGTAGTTCCTGGGAAAAAGATATTTGTTTGGCTTTCGGATTTAAAATATGCAAGACCTGTAAATTCTATAGCATACTGCTATAATTTCACTTCCTGGTTTGAAATTATAACCGTTAGTATGAATTGTTAGTTGCAGAGCATCTAATAAATTGCCATCAAAGAGCAATAGGTTTAAATTAGGGGATACATCAAAATAAACTGGTGCATGACATAGACTAGTTTCTATTAATGTTGCTAAAAAGGGCTTAATGTCTTCACATCTACCATTTCTAACATATGTCATTATACTAGAATTCAAAACAAATAATGTTAAGGGCTTAAGCACAATTTGCAATAATCCAATATGGATAAAGCTATAGCTCTTAAAAGAAATTAAGTCTTTTTTATTCAATAACCTAATTGTTTGAGTAGTTTCAGATATTCTGATTGTTTGCTCTATTGTTTTTATAGCAAAACGAGATTTCATATCAAATAAACCAATTTTATAAATTTTTTGGTTGAGGGGACAGAAGGTATTGTCCATTTATTCAGTTTATCCAATTTTTTTGGATATTCTACTAATTCTGGAATTTTAATTAATTCATTCTGATGATTATCATCATCCATATCCGTAAAGAAAGGTAAGATTGTTGTGAGTGGTTGGATATTAGAATGATAGCTAAGTATGTTTATTACCTATTACTAAAAGATATAAAATTACGATTTTTCAGTCATCTTTGTAAACAACTTACTCATTTAACTATCAACAATCAACCAAAAGGGATAGACAGATTAATATCCACAAAACCAAAGATGTAAAATGTTTTCAGCAAAAAAATTCTTACTACATTATCATCTGAAAAGACTCCCATTCTTTCTTTCGGGATGAAATATGATATTTTAAGAAAACACTAAAAAAATTTCAATTTTTTGTACTTTTTTTTTACATACTCAGTATCTTCTGATTATCCAACCATCCACAACAAAAGTTTAGCTACGAATTGCCATTAATTAATAGATAGAAAAGATATGTACCTTTAAGATAGGCCCCCAGATGGATATATATATATAGGCTTTTGCTCAAACACAAACCACTCTTAAAATACAAACCTACAAACCAACACTAAATTAATTATATTTAATCTATTCTAAGGTTTCCGCCAAGGGTACCTTCATAAAAAATTCTTAAAATAATTGGCTCTATCCAACAAAAAAAAAAAACTTGCCGTGGAAATGCGAAGCATTTAAGACAGTAAACAGATGAGTTAAGTAAACGGATGAGTTAGGTAGTCATGAGGGCCGAAGGCTCTCAACACACCCGTCAATCGTCTATTGCCTTTACTATTGATTGCCATTCCTTACAAGTTTAGAATGATAAAGGCGCGAAGCGCCGTACAAGAAGGTGCGAAGCACCGTTAACCAGTGAAATCCACTGCCACGTCATCACGTGAACAATGATTTTTTTTATTTTTATTTTTTTTTGTTGGATAGAGCCAATTATTTTAAACGTTTTTTGTATTGGGGTACCCCTAGTTTGGTCATTAGATTAGCTTGAAATATTAGATTTTGCTTGGTTTGTAGGTTTTTATTTTAAGGAGGTTTGTATTGGAGTAGCCCCCTATATATATATACATATATTGAAATATTAGATTTTGCTTGGTTTGTAGGTTTGTATTTTAAGAAGGTTTGTATTGGAGTAGCCCCCTATATATATATATATATATATCATCACATTTATTAGTATAAATAAAAGTTTATAACGCAAAAGTGGTTGTGCAAAAATGGCAAATGAGAGGTACCTGCTTTTGTTCTACACAGTGAGAACACCAGAAAGCTCCATACATCTTAGCTCCTATGGATCGTAGATGCCTTGCAAGAGAGAGAGTGAAAGGACTTGACTGTGTGGTGATTTCAGTAGCGAAGAATGGCATACTAGTGCCAACCATGCTGTAAAATATAACAAAAAATTCAGCAAAATTTTCACTTCAAATTAACGAGACTTAAAAATAATGCAACCAACCATGAGGAAGTCAGATTGGATTGTGTATTGGGATATTATGGCCAAGATAAACTATCACACGTGTCATATCATCATTATTTATACTCCAAAATTTCATATGCATCAACAGATAAAAACAAAAATAATTAGAGAGTTTTTGGCTTTTCATCAAATTAAATTTATTCATGAGATGATTAATGATTGGTTATGTGATGTTGGACAACAATAAAAACAAAATAAAAAGATAGATAATTGTGGATTAACCACACCCTAAGGTAATACCTCAAGGTTTTCTCAACCACGGAAGAGAAGTTTGTTAGGATCGCAACCCATAAAAATAGAGAGAACAATCTCTATTCAGTAATCAATCAAAATCTCCATATTAATAAAAGATTACATGTTATAGAACTAAATCCGTGAACTTAGCCACCAAGTAAAAATCTTCTAACAAAGGAAACAAATCTTTTTTATTATCCTATTCCTATAATCTAGAATATTCTTAATAATCTATTTATCTAATATAACAAATGCCAAATAATTTACAATACAAAAAATATTCTTAATTAATAACATAAAATAAAAACAAATTAATGTTTTAATTCCTTGTTCCACATCATACTCCTCGCCTTTGAAAAAAATCGTCCATGAATTTTATAAAATTTGAGAATCAACGAACAAAGAGAAGACTTGTCGTAGTACTTGAAGACATTAAATTCCAACTCCATAAGCAAGATCTTCGAAAACAACACTCGCACAATAAGATTTTTTGATATGATAGCCGTTCCCAATATGTTGTCAATGCCTAAAATATCAACATATTCCACCTTGATGATGTTCTTCGCGGTTTACAACTTCTTCACTTGTAACGACCTCTTCTTTTTCAATGTTAAAACACTGAATTAAAGGAGGTTGAACAATTTGATTTTCTTTGACAATCATATGTTTACCATGTGCTTTAACATCCTCGTGGTGTCTTGTCACTTTTTCACCACCCCATGTTAAAACTAAATCAGTAACCATTGCAAGTATACTCTTAAGATCCTCGTTAATGCTAGCGATGTTTTTTGTCCAATAATAAAAAAACTTTATAATTCTAGCCTTGGAATTTTTTTGTGTAGATGAATAGTGACAGAAATTTCAGGATGAACAGTGCCTGAATTTTCTAGATGAACAGTAACTGTGGATAGGGATGAACAATAACTGCGGACAATGCATAGATGAACAGTACCTATTTTTTTGCAAAACCTTAGATCTCTCACCAAATAAGAATTTGATGTTGAAACCTAAGATCTGATACCGCTTCTGATGCAGGAAAATAATGAAAACAAAATAAAAGATCGATAATTGTTGATTAACTGCACAAAAGCCACACACCAAGGTGATACACCAAGGTTTTCTCAACTAGAGAAGAGAAGTTTGTGGATCGCAACCCATCACAATAGAGAGAACAATATCAACTCAATAATCAATCAAAGTCTCCATAATAATAAAAGATTACATGTTATGTAGAACTAAATCCCTAAACTTAGCCCCCAAGTAAAAATCTTCCAAGGGAAATTCCCACTGGTACCACTGAAGAATTGGCTTTTCCCAGCCCGTTTTTGTTTCCCCCCATCGGTACCCTTGTGGTATTAGTTTGTAATTAACAATAACCTTCCGTTAATCAACAGTTAAGAAAACGTTAATGGACACTTACTTTTTTTCTTTTACTAATAAAACTATTTTATTATATAATATATATTATTTATAATTTCAATAGTATAGAGTAAAGTAAATAAAAACAAGAAATGAAGGTAAACAGTCGGGTTATATCAAAATTAGGGCTCTGAACGAAGACGGCTGATTTGGGAAAATCAAGAAACGAAGACGATTAAGGAACGAAGACGGCTGATTTGGGTAAACGAAGGCATCAATCAATTCATTCTTACATCTCCAAAGTCGGGTTATCCCACGTTTTGACAGGTATGTATGTGTTTGTAATATATTTGTGATGTATATATAAGTATGTATGTGATGTTTATGTGTGTATATATGGGATGTATATGTAAGTATGAATGTACTGTGTAATATACATGTTTGTATATATGTATTGTGTTCGTAATGTTAGGTTTACTTGAAATCGCCGAATGGGTGAAAAGATTTTGAAATTTATTTGGAGGGATGAGGTTGTTGATATGAAGGTTGATATAGACAGGTGTACATCGTTAGATATTATAGTAGATTACGAAAACGAAGATAAAAAAGGGGTATGAAGCAGGATTAACGAAGGTTAATTTGCTATGTGTTCGATATGGATCATAGCAAATTGTTGTTTGATAAAAACCTCACTCTAATGTTTGAAAGGTATGCTTGTAAGTCTGCTGAGATTGTTATATGGGTTGGAACACTGATGAAACCAAATGCTTTGTACCAACTAGTCCTCAATTTGAAGGGAATTGCTGAAAAGGATAAACCGAGAGAAGTGAATGTGGTTAATGATGATGATATCTCCCTAATCTTGATGACCTTGATGACACCTCTGCAACAATGTCCAAAACTAATGAGCCAGACAACACCTCTGCAAACACCTCTACAAAAGGTAACAAGCCAAAAAACACCTCTGCAAAAGGTAACAAGCCCAAAAACAAACCACAAACCAAAGGCAAAAACAAATCTTGCAATGTGAACCTACCACCACCCCCCATTTCACCGAAAACTGCCTTTCAAAATCTAATTGTTAGAAGAAGCCCGAGACTTTCACCTATACAAAACACCTCCCTCATTGCTCCAACTGCTAAAAGTACTTCATTTTCTGATCAAAACTTGTTCAACAAAAAAATTCCAAGAAGTACAGCTAGAAGAAAGGGCTTGTGTATTGATTCACAAATTGTTGGAATGTCAACAACAGCTGAAAGTTTGGTGGACTTGGGGGACTCTGGTAAGGGTAAGGGGGGGAGAACTGTAAAAATAAAGGTGGAATTCAGGGATGAAAGTTTGGTCGACTTGGGGGACTCTGGTAAGGGTAAGGGTAATGATAATGTGGAAGATAATGTGACAGATGGGGAATTGAGTGATGATGTTGATTCTGATGAAGATATTATTCATTGTGGAGAGCTGTTTGATGATGAAGATGGCATGCAGACAATTCCTAAATTTAAATATAATTGGAAGTATGGACAATTGCATGACTTTATGGATGATAATGATGCTGATAATTACTATCAGACTCTGTACAGTAACGGAGAGTTGTATGAGGACAAGGAATTTGGGAAGATAGTCTTGAGACCCTGGATGATATTTATGGACAAAAGTCATTTTAAAGATACACTCAAAGGTTATTGTGTCCAAGAAGGTTTTGCTATTAATGTGCTTGTTGCTGACAATAACAGGTACACTGGCACTTGTTATGCTCAGTGCTGTGGATGGAGGATACATGCTAGTGTGTTGCCTGATGGAATTACATGGGTCATAAAGAAGATTGAACCCAATGTTCATACTTGCAAAGGACTGGAGATCAATAACCCTATTTGCACTGCTAAATGGGCTGCAACAAAGTTACTTGAAGACATTAGAGCCAACCCTGATATTCCTGGAAAGGCCTTAAATGAATTATTGTTCCAGAGGTTTGGGGTGTATATGAAGAAATCTACATTATATAGGATGAAAAAATATGTTGTGGATAAATTGTTTGGGGGGCATGATCAGTCTTATTCTGATTTGCCAGTATACTAGAATGATTTGTGATACAAATCCAGACTAAAAGGCATTTTGTGGAAATGTTGAAAGTGAAAGCATTCCCAGACAACTACTATTTGACAGAATCTTCATTTCTCTTGCTGGCATGTGGAAGGGCTTTCTAGGAGGTTGCAGACCTCTAATTGGTGTTGATGGAACTCATTTAAGAGGCAACTCTGGAGGGATTTTACTATCAGCTGTTGCCTTAGATGCAAACAATGAAATTTTTCCTGTAGCTTATGCAGTGGTTAGTGTGGAAGATAAGGCCAACTGGTCTTACTTTTTATGGAATCTATACCACATTGTCAAGGACTCAAGCAGATCTGATTGGACAATCATATCAGATAGACAGAAGGTAAGTTTGTTAATATGCATTCTCTTTGTTTCAATAATGTTCACTGCATTTTATTTGTTGTATTCTTATATGTTTGTTTGCTTCATATATATAGGGAATTGACCTTGCTTTGGAGGAAGTTTGGCCTGGTGCTAAAAGAAGATATTGCTACAGTTCAGTGGGCCACTCATGTACACCTTGTTTTGGAGGGCCTGCAATGCCATCTCTCAATTTACTTTCAGAAAGGCAATGGAGAAGCTACAAGAGGCAGGTGGTGATTCAGTCATGACTTGGTTTGCCAATTTAGGAGACCCCTGTACTTGGAGTAAACATAAGTTTGAGCCCAATGTTTGTAATGACTCAAATACATCAAACTTTGTGGAGAGTTTTAATTCAACTCTTGGTGTTGATAGATGTAGACCAGTGTTGACTCTTATTGAAGGTAAATTCAACTCTTGACTCATCTTTAATTACTTGATGTTGTGTTTCAATGTTAGTATTTCAATGTTTTCACACATTTTTAATCATTGCAATTACTATATTTTCAGGGATTAGAAGGGTTTGCATGGTTAGGATAGCAACAAGGCTTCAAATAGCCATGAACTGGAATGATGAAGATCTCTGCCCAAAGATAGTGAAGGCTGTGAAAGCTGTAAGCAAGGATACCATAAGTTGTAAAGCATACATGTCCAAGCCTGTTGAGTATGAAATACATGAAGGAAAATCTCACTTTCCATTATATTTGAATAATAAATTGTGTTCTTGTGGGGCATGATAACTATCCGGCATTCCTTGTAGACATGCTATTAGAGCTATGGTACATGCCAAGATAGATCCACACAAGGTTGTGAGTACTTGGTATTCAGCTAGGACCTACAAGCTCTCCTACAGTCTGAATATTAATCCCATTCCTGATAAAGAGCATTGGCAAACATATGAAGGCATTCCTACTATAATGCCACCAACAATGAAAAGGGGAGTAGGTAAGCCTAGTAGAAATAGGAGAAGGGAGGAAGGTGAAGAGCAGAAAGGGAAAAAAAGCAAGACAGTTCAATGTACAAATTGTGGTCATTATGGCCACAATTCTAGAACATGTAAAGGAGGTCCAACTGCTAAAGAACAAAAAACAGGTAAGCCTTTGTTGATAAAAAATGCAAGGGTTCGAGATCAGTCAAATGAAGCTAAGGCAGCTAGAGCAGCAACTAAAGCAGCAAAGGAAGCAACAAAAGCAGCTAATCATGCAGTTAGGACAGATCAGCATGGAACATCATTTAGGAAAAGGAAGGCTGGGGTTGGATCACAGGCATCTGGTCTTACTGCAACTCAAACTGACCAGCAGAACTAAAATTTCTCATATGTTGAAAAACTGGCCTTGTTTGTTTGTCAGTTGAAAATTTCTGTTCTGAATCATGTTTTTGGATGATATTTTTGCTGGTTTGATGTTGTTTTTGGATGTTATCTTGCTATTTTGAATGGTTTAATTAATCATCAATTTGGATGATGTTGTTTGTCAGCTGCTATTTTTAGTCTGGTTTTATTTTTATAATCTTACACTTGTACTTTGGTTTAAACTGTTGAATGTGGCGCCAAAAAACTGTTTGAAAGTTGTATTTCATGCTTTACTGGTTGATATAAACGTTTCCCAAACGTTTACAGACGGTAGTGGTATTATTGATTACAAACTAATACCACAAGGGTACCGCTGAGAGGAGACAAAAACGAGCTGGTACCACTGGGAAAAGCCAATTCTTCAGTGGTAACAGTGGGAATTTCCCATCTTCTAATATAGAAACAAATCCTTTTTATTATTCTAATCCTATAATCTAGAATATTCTTAATAATCTATTTATCTGATATAACTAATACCTAATAAATTATATTTTTAATTAACATAAAATAAAATCAAATTAATGCTTTAATTCCTTCTTCCGTATCACTATGCCACTTATATAACTCCACATAACAAATTACGTCACGTAAGTAAAACTTCACAAAGCCCATTTATGGGTCGAAGAGTGGATCACGGACGGCCATCTTTAGGGTATTAAGTTGCCTTTCTGTCCATAATAATTATTGAGAATATTGGGAGTCGCAGAGAGTCGAACCTGAGACCTCTGCGTGCCTGAACTCTGACCATGTTAAGTAACCAATCGCTAAGGTGCTAGAGGAAAGCCCATCTAACACTTTCTTTGTGAGATAATGGGCCATTTTTCAAATAACGTTATTTTGACTTCGAATTGTGATAATAAGGGCCATTTCTCTTCGTAACTAAGGTGATAATAATTTCGTTGATCGAGTGCTATGCACACATAAATTTTAAATTTTTAAGTGCTTATGAAATATTGCCTTAATTTTTTTAAAGAAAATGTAAATTATGTATTGATGTTTTATAATAAATAATTTAAACACTATATAATATAAACGTTTTTTATTTTATTTCACATCTCAACATTTTCAGATAATTTAAGTAAATTATATTAATGATTTAATTTAAACTATATAATAATTTAAATTATTAATGATTATATAATTCTATCATGCCAAATAATAATTTTAAAGAGCTTACTCAAAATTAAATAAATACAATTTTACTAATTGTAGTCGGCATAACTCAACCTTTGTCTTTCTCTAACATAAATATTCATATATAAAGTAATTATTCCATTCTCATTGCCTGAAATATTTTCTATAATACACTTATCTTATATATTTAAATTACATAAATCACATTAAAAAAAAATTATTATATAATACGTAAAATAATTTTAAATTTATTTACTCAAACTTGGCAACACCATAGAAGCACACACCAGAACTCTTGTGGATACCTTAAGAAAAGTTACTAGTTTACTAAAGTTAATTTTCATAGCTTTTCTTATATGTATCTTATAGTCAGGATGGTTGGATAATTTTATTATTAATTTGTAAAAACAACAAAAAAGGTATAAGAAGTTGCATTCGAAAAGGACATTACTAATTTTTACTTCAAGTCAAAGTACCAGTTACCACTTCCTGCTTTCTAGAATTCAACTTATAAGTCAATGATAAGTTACTGTAACAAAAAGTTACTTAACACAAGTTATTTGGTATTTTTGGACTTAGACCGGTGATGGTAAATAAGGATATGTGCTATTTGGTGATTAACAAAAAGTTGCTTAATACAAGTTATTTTCCTAATTGACTATTCACTGGATTTCTACATCATCTCAAAATACTGTTTCACCTCACTTGATTTAATTTTCTAAGGTTCAGCTGAAGGACGGTCATGGCATTTCATTCAATTTCCTAAAGACTCCTTTTATTTTACTTCCATTCCTCATCACAGCTGCCCTTCATAGGGGATAAACCTTGTAGATAGGCCCCTTACTCAACATTTGGTCATAACCTGTCAGTAATTTTTGAAGCCTAGTAGAAGTACTAGGTTCCTTAATTTTATTATTTTCTTAAATCTTTTAGTCTTTAATAATTGTAGGTAGTTAACTAGAATGATAACCTACGTCTTGTTAATTTTGTAATCAAATATTAGTTTCTGAAAATCAATCAATGAGGCTTGAGCACCCTATTTTAGTAACACATCATCTAAATGCATGTTCATCCCATAATTGAGAATAATTATAGTTGTGATCAATTTGATGGCTTAATAGCCTAGTCAAAGCAATCGGGGAACATCTGAGCACATTATTGATGAGTGGAGATAATCATCATAGATGAGTAATTAAGGATATGTGCTATTTGATGCAAGATTCAATTATGAGGTTAAATATCCATGACAAGATTCAGTTAATGTTTACGTATTAGTTTGTGAACTAGTTAATTAGTTTGTGAACTAGGTAAATAATAACTTGGTTTATAAATGTTTTGTGTCGTGTGAATTTCAGTGATGTTTTATAAATTATAACCGACGATAAAATTTCAGATATTTAAAATAAATTGATGCAATTATATAGTAAAGCTAGTAAGCTAAAAATCTATGTTCCAACATCCCGGATTACCTTGTAGAGGCAGGCGCTGAGATACTATATGAGGTGCTCAAAGCAGTAACAACTAAGGCAGCTAAAACTACCTGCACGCCAACATAATTTTGCACTCCTTGCAAACCTGAAGACTGCGAAAAAATAATAACGATAATAACAATTAAAACTTTTCTTTTTGAATAACGATCCACCAAATATATAGAACAATTTAGTATCCGCAAGGGTGTAAAGACCTTTAAAGTGGTGAAGAGCAAGCTAAATGACATTAGAGCTGAGAATAAACAGTATGCACATGAATCTCCGGGAAACGATGTGCCCAATATGTACAAGAAGTATGTACTAGCAGTTGCCATGGAAGTAGTTGTAGCCAGTAATATCAGACGACCGTTTTTTTCATCAATCCTGAATGGCAATTCCTTGCCAGCTAACTGTAAAGCAAGGGTCGTTACTAACCCATATGCAATCATTCCAATTAACGGGAGAGGTACACCTGACAAATATAAGGATCATCAATAATTTCACTATTGTCACTTGTGGTTTCATATATTCTTTCTTATACATAAGAAGAGATGATAGAAACAGATTGTCTAGATCAGTTGAAACTAGTGACGTTTTCTAGATCAGTTCTAAAACAAGACACAACTCATTATTACTACTTTTTATATAGTTACTTGTAGTTTCATATATCGTTCGATTTACAAAAGAAGAGATGATAGAAACATATTGACTACTACAGGCCTTACTGAAAGAGATGGTAGCCACTCACTCATCCATAGTTTGGACTTTGGATGGGAATCCATCATCTTGGACTACCATAAGCTTTAGGCCACCATCATAAGATACTTATATGACCATAACAGTGGCTTATCCATACAAAGCAAGAATATAATGCACGGATGGAAAACTCCCATCCATAGCAAACCATTAGACTGCCAAACTATGAATTTTCATTTGTTGTTCAAGTCGTAACATCATTGTCAATGCAAGCACAAGTAGAATAAAAACTTAACCATTCATAGGTATAATGAGAACAAATTACAATAAACCTATATAAACAAACACAGCCTTCATATACATACCATATGACAATCCTTTTGAAAGTCTTTATCAAGGGTGCAAAACAAAAGTCATGCTATTGCAGCACAATTAAAATATCACTTGCAGATTCAATTCGTAATACGGATGCAAATATGGGTTCCCCGTATGTTTGGAGGTTGGCAATAACAATAACACAAAACATTAGATACGCAGGCACATTAAAGTATGATTCTCGTTAAAAAGTAATAACCGAAAGAGACAATATGAAGTAGTAATAGCAACATATGTACCGAAAAGGAGGGAGTAGTGACTATTGAGGATGGTGTTACAGGAAGAACCAAGAGGACAAAACACATCAGAATTAGTGAATTTGAGAAAAGTCAAGTAAGTGGTCTCTATAAAACCCAAGGCTCCAAGGCCAGCACACCAATTGTATGGTGAAATGCTGCTACTGTTGCTGGTAAAAGAATTAGACAAAGTCTTGTCCTGAGTTTCAGTCTCCAAGATTGCGTCTTTATCGGGTAAGCACTTGACATGAAGCAACTCCAATTGGGGTCTCCAAAGGCTCTTCAATTACAAGATACAAAACTCCATTAGCTTAACATTACAGCTTAAGGAAAAAGAAAGAAACAAAGAAAGAAAGAAAGGAATAGATATGTGTTCACCTTGTGCTGGGAAATCGAAAGGAAGCGAGAAAGAAGACATGGAGTTGCGTGGTGGTTGAAGAGCAGAGCAGCAGGAGATGATGATGATGATGTGAAGCTCAGAGTAGCCATTCAGAGAGTACTCCACTTTCCTTCCTTCCTCTTCTTACTTCCGCGACTAGGTCCTTTCTATTTTACCTGGTATTTTCGGATATTTTTATTGGTGAAAATTCACGTGGAAGGATTCATAATTATTATTTACATAATAATTAATTAATTCATTATATATGTTATTTGGGATCTGTTTTGAAAATTATATGAAGTTTGAATAGGATTTTCTTAACCAATATTATCTTTCTGATTTTTTTGGAAGTTACAAACTTACACTAAATCTTTGAAACATTCTCAACAACTTTCCATAAACAAAAATGTTTGACCTATCAAATTTGATAAAATTACATTTATATAATTATTTATATTATTTTATTTTTATATTCGTGCAATGCATAGATATTTTATAAAGAGCTTTTTTCATAAATAAATAGGAAAAAGTAAATTTTTGCACATTTACTTTTGTTAAGAATAGCTATTTGCAATTTTACTGAACTATTTGCAATTTTACTATACTAAGTTTCAAAATTGCAAAAATACTAACCCTTCCCCCCTTCCCTCCCCTTTCATAATCTGAAAATCAGCCGCCTGTGTACTTTTTTTTTTTTTAAGGTGGGATGCTATTTTGGTGGATTTGGGTTGCATGGTCCCGCAGGGGCAACCACTTTCAACTGAAACATGCAACTAAATTTCTGATTTCATGTTCCATTTTTCAAATGTCATTTTCGACCAATTTTTTGGACTCTAATATATGAGTCCAAAAAATTGGTCCAAAATAACATTTGAAAAATGGAACATGAAATCAGAAATTTAGTTGCATGTTCAGTTGAAAGTGGTTGCTCCTGCGGGACCATGCAACCCAAATCAGCAACTAAATGCAACCCAAATCAGCAACTGAATGCAACCCAAATCAGCAACTGAATGCAACTTTTTTTTTTAAAGGTGGGATTCTATTTTGGTGGATTTGGGTTGCATGGCCCCGCAGGGGCAACCACTTTCAACTGAATGCAACCACTTTCAACAAGTTGAATGTGGTTGCATTTGGTTGAATATTGCCCCTGGCGGGGCCTTGCAACCCAAATCCAACAAAATCACCCACCTTAAAAAAAAGTTGAATGTGGTTGCATTTGGTTGAATATTGTCCCTGGCGGGGCCTTGCAACCCAAATCAGCAACTGAATGCAACTTTTTTTTTAAGGTGGGATTCTATTTTGGTGGATTTGGGTTGCATGGCCCCGCAGGGGCAACCACTTTAAATTGAATGCAACCACTTTCAACAAGTTGAATGTGGTTGCATTTGGTTGAATATTGCCCCTGGCGGGGCCTTACAACCCAAAATCATCCCACCTTAAAAAAAAGTTGCATGTGGGGTTGCATTTGGTTGAATATTGCCCCTAGCGGGGCCTTGCAACCCAAATCAACAACTGAATGCAACTTTTTTCTTTTAAGGTGGGATTCATTTTTTGGTGGATTTGGGTTGCATGGCCCCGCAGGAGCAACCACTTTCAATTGAATGCAACCACTTTCAACAAGTTGAATGTGGTTGCATTTGGTTGAATATTGCCCCTGGCGGGGCCTTGCAACCCAAATCATCCCACCTTAAAAAAAAGGTTGCATGTGGGGTTGCATTTGGTTGAATGAGGTTGCATTAAGTTGAATGTGGTTGCATTCAGTTGAATATGGCCCCTGGCGAGGCCTTGCAACCCAAATCCACCAAAATCATCCCACCTTAAAAAAAAGTTGCATATGATTGCGTTCGATTGAATGTGGTTGCATTCAGTTGCTGATTTGGATTGCATGGCCCCGCAGGGGCAACCACTTTCAACTGAACATGCAACTAAATTTCTGATTTCATGTTCCATTTTTCAATTGTCATTTTCGACCTCATTTTTAGACTCTAATCCACCAAAATAGTATCCCACCTCATTTTTGCCCTTGCGGGGCCATGCAACCCAAATCCACCAAAATAGCATCCCACCTAAAAAAAAAAGTGTCGCAGGAAGGCAGGTGGAAGGCAGGTGGAAGGCACATGGGGGGAGGGGGGAAGGGTTGACTTAAATTGTAGTATTTTTGTAATTTTGAAACTTAACGTAGTAAAATTGCAATTAATGAAAGAAAATAGTATTTTTGCAAATAGAAACTTGAAACCTAGTATTTTTGGTAAATATCCTTTTATAAATTAATATTATTTTTTAAATTTAACTAATTTTTCACAGTTTTTTTTAATTTATACATTATTTTTTAATTTTTTATTTATCATAAATATATATATATATATATATATATATATATATATATATATTACTTTTTCGAATTCATTTGTATCTTTATTTTTTCTAAAAATACACTTCACAATTCAATTTCATATATTATTTATACTTTCTTTATTAGCCTACAACTTTGCACTAATTATATCTAAGACATAATTTTTAATTTTTATTAGACAACAATTTTGCCCTAATTATATCTAAGACATATTTTTAATTTTTATTAAAAAATATTTGAAAAATATAAAATTGCTACTATATTTTATAATCGTTTCATTATTGAATTATTTTATTTAATTTATATATGTATTGTAGATCGTGTTAAAAAAATGTTTATAAATATGATTGCCACTATATTTAATATCATTTTATTATTGATTGTATTTTACTTAATTTGTACATCTATTTGAAATTAAATTAAATAGAATATTGATAAGTAATATATTTTTTTTCAAATTTTAGCTTATTATGGGATCCAGAACGACCAATCATGCCATCAACCCTTTATTCCAAGGTATATAATATTATCTTAATATGTGTTATATTAATTAGATATTTTTTAACACAGTTTGCACTTTGTAATCCTTAAGCATGTGTCAAAGACAGGAAGGTCCCATTATTTTTTTGTTGGCAGTTAACCATCGCAACTCAATTTTTTCTTTCGCTTTGCACCTACTCCATTTATTGGTCCGTTAAGGTTAAAAAATCAAAAGTAAGCTGGTAATTTTACTATTGATTTAACTTAAAAAAACAAAAGACATCCAATAATACACTACGACCATCCCAATTTTATTTCCTTCCTATCCCCAATTTTTTTCCCCCATTCTACAAAGCCCATTTTAAAGTTCCTCAATATGCAGGCTGAATATGGAGGCAAGTGATCTTCATTTTATACTGTATTTATTTGAAATTTATTGTATTATTTTGCATGTATGTAGTGGTTGTTATGATCGAGTGATGATGTACTTGTCTAGAATAGTGGTCTCTATATGTTTGCCACTTTGTAGTTATTGCTTATCTAATAGGGCAAATGTAGTATAATTTAGAGAATTTATGTTACCTTGAATGTTGTTTTTGTGACTTAAAAATATCATCGTTGTGGATGGTTTTAATTGCTTCCATATTGTAAAAATGATTTTGTTGTGAAATTATGAATTTAAATTTTAATTACAATATTGTGGTATTATTTGTAGAGGATTCAACATATTTTACAATCAAATTGTATCACGGTGAAAATTTTAATGAGTCCTATACGGAGTATGTTGGCGGCAAGATAGATTATTTTGACATGTATTGTGTAGTAAACATGAAACTGGAAGAGATTGGTGCAATTGGTGAGTTAGGTTTGACACTAGCGGATACAGAGTAGTATTTTTTAATCTCATAAAATGAACTGGCAGATGGCTTATATCCACTAAAAATTAGCAAGACCTAAAGCATTTGTTAGTCCTGATTATGTATAGTCAGTGCCAAGTCATATATTCCTCCATTAGGAAATTAAGGATTCCAGCTAACCGTATGGATTTTTCTTTCACTCAATTATATGAGGATGAGAGGGTGAATAAGATAGAGAAGAGGAGAGAGGAGATAGAATGTAAGGCCATTGAGGATGATGATCTGAGCATATATGGAGATATTGGCAGTGAAAGAGAGGAGGATAATGAAGATTCAAGCCAAGGAGATGCTGGGAGTAATAAATATGCTGGGAAAAAAAAAGTAAGGGTAAGAAGAGATCAAGTCCTATGAACCAACCAAAGAAGTACAGTCCAAAGAAGACTAGTGTACGTAGAAAATTTGAAAAGGGAAGTAGCAGCACATTTAATGAAAATATAGAAGATGTAGAGAAGGACATAAATATGAATGTTACACAACTGAATGAGGCCAACACAATAAATGATGAAGAAGAAAGTGAAGAAAGCTCAGAAAGCAAGTATGACATTAGTGAGGAGAGAATGGCATTGAGTTTTTGTGATGAGGATGATCCACAATTTCCTGAGTTCAATGAGTGTGCAAACATACCCTCAGTTTAAACTGGGGATGCTTTTCATAAATAGACAGATGTTCGGGGCTGTTGTAAGGAAGCATGCCATTGTGCATCAAAGGGCTATCAAACTGAAGAGGAATCATTTAGATAAGATCAAGTGGATATGTTGTGAAGGTTGCAACTGGAAAGTTCATGCAACAAAACAACATAGATCTGTGACATTTTAGATTAAAACTTTGAACAATCAGTACACATGTAATCCAACCTGCGATCAAAGGCAAGTAAATTGTACTTGGATAGCAAACCACCATGAGGATGAAATTAGAAAGAACCCTGACTGGCCAATGGCTACTTTTAGGTCCAAAGTGGTCAATGATCTGAAATGCAATATTAGTGAAACAATGATATATAGGGCCATGGGAAAAGCAAAGTTGGTGATTCAAGGAAAACATGAGGACAAGTTCAAAAAACTATATGACTTTGGTAATGAAATCTTGAATGTCATGCCTAACTCCACTATCAAAGTCATGACTAAATCTGCACCAGATGTAATAGATGGAGTGAGATTTAAGAGGTTTCATGTGTGTTTAGGGCCGTTGAAAGAAGGTTTTATTAACTATTGTAGACCCCTAATTGGTTTAGATGGCTGCCACTAAAAAGGGCCATTTGGGGGATACTACTAACTATAGTTGCCATTGACCCAAATGATGGTATCTATCCTCAAGTTTGTAGGGATGGGCATTTCACCCGCCCCGCCCGACCCCGATCTGATCCCCGCCCCGTTCGGGTTGGGGATTCGGGGAATTTTTCGGGTTCAGGACGGGGAGCGGGTATAATTTTAAAAATAATTCGGGAATCGGGGCGGGGTCGGGGATTAGGGGATCCCCGCCCCGATCCCCGATCCCTAATTTTTTTTTTTAAAGAAATATAAGTTTATATATATATATATATATATATAATTAAATTATTACAAGTAAATATATTTATATATATATATATATATATATATATGTGTGTGTGATTCTGAGTCTGATTATGATTCTGATGATGACAAATTGCCGTTATCAGTTTCTTTGAAGAAAAAGGAAGTCACTGCTATTGTTTCTAAAGAAATGGCTATAAACCAAAGACAACATGAGAGTCTAGAGAGAGAAGCTCCTCCTTCTCACTAGAAACCCTCTTGTAGCAGCCTTTATTCTTACACAAATTTCCATCAGATCTACATTTCCAACCTTCACTAATTCATATCTCATCCCTATTCACTCACCCATACACTAAATTTCTTCTCCTTATTCTTGGTTTTGCATGGATCGGAAGAAGGTTTCTTTCTCTAATGGATCTCCGTCGGAGATGGGTAGTTCTAGTACCCGCCTTCTTCACTGTTCCTCCGAGTTGGTTAATGATGTACGGGCTCTGTCGACGACGACCCGGGAGGGGTTGGTATCGAGTATGAGTCCGAAAAGGGTTTCTTTTTCGGAGAACCTTGTAACGGTGATTCCTTCTGGCAACACTAAAGGAAGTGAGGCAGGGAAGCGATATCGGAATAAATATGTTGGTCCAGCTTCTGGAATTGCCTCTAGAACCAGAAGTACGGATAAAGCTATTTGGAGGATAGATGATGGGGTTAAGCCTCGAATGAACCAAAAAGGTTTGCCACTGGTGAAACCTAAAGGGAGCTCTAACAAGCCTGTGAAGGGTTTGATATCAGAATTGAATCTGAAGAGAGTCTCCTTTGCGGAGAACTTGGTGTCGGAGATTCCTCCGGGTAGGACTCAACCAAGTGGGTGCGCTGGGACGCCTAAGAACTTGGTTGGTGGAGATAGGGGCAAGAGGAGGAAAATTAGCATCGAGGAAAAGAATGCTCCGGCTGGGATTGCCTCCAGGACTCGTAGCTCTTGCAACACTCAAAGGGAGGAGGGTAATTTCTTCTATGATGATAGAATGCATGGTAGTTCTATTTGTGTTATGCATAGTATTAAGGGTTCTAATTGTGCCAATGTTACTGGTAGTTCAACTATTGATGCTGACTCAATGAGTCAGGCTAATGTGGTCGATCTTTCGAGTCAATTGATCAGTAGGGAAGAGATGGTAGAGAAGGCGGATGAGGTTCTTCAATCTGGTCTGCGTGCTGAGGAGGATGGTGGGAGATCAGGGGCCAAGAATGACTATATCTCTGAAATTAGTTCGGCTGAATACCAGGATGGTGTTCGGGAGTTATTTATTGAGACTCTGTTTCATGTTGAGAAGCTAAAAAACCATATTCGAACGAATGGGTTTTGTGTTCCAAAAGTGGCTGATTTCGTGGAGATCAGTGGGGGTGACCCCTTTCGAGATTCTTCTGGAAAATTTTATTGTGGGGCAACTAAGGAGCTTGCAATATCGATCAGCTGCACTCTGCAACTGCAGGATTTTATTCAAAGAAATGGGCTGGGTACTCCCATATCTCCTTTGGAAGGTCAATCAAGCCGGATCAGGAGGTCATGCTCCATGGGGAGGGCTCAAGGGCCAATGGACTTAGGGGAAGTAAGTCGGATAGTTCGGCTGTAGGCGCCTGTGCTGAGCCATTAGGAGACCATGCTCTCTTGCCTGGGAATGCTTTAGAAGTCCAACCTGCAACTGCTGAAAAAGCAAAGGTTCGGCTGAAGAAATCGGAGATTCGTAAGTGGCGTGCTGGGAGGGGAGGCCATTCCCGTGTCCCATGATCTTTGTTCATTTGTTTCTCCACTAGTCTTGATTTAGCTTGGTTTTAGTCTTTATGTTGTTGTTCTGTTTGAACTAGTTTGGTTTGTAATGCCTAAACGTTGATATCGCGGGGTATGCCCCTAGATTTGTTTTTGTGGTTCCTTCTTGGTATAAAATTTTAATTAGCAAAAAAAAAAGAAATGGCTATTTTTGAAAAGCCAAATAAGAGAAGGAGATTACTTAACAAGAGCAAATACTTCATTCCTCTGGAGATACAGAATCTTGATGATGATATAGAATCTTGATCACTCACCTAAACACTAAATTTCTTATATTATATACTTATATTTCCTCTTTCTTTTTAGGGCTAATGGATTCTGATGGGTCACCGGTTGACCACGATGGTAATAACTTGGAGTTTGGTTTTAGGGGTGATGAAGCGCCTCTCTTGGTTTCTAGATCTGTTTTCCAAGAATCCAAGGTTTCTGAGGAACCACATCAAATTGAGACTAACCCAGTTGAGGATAATACGATGGTCGGAGATGTAGGGGTTCAGCCTAGCTCTTTTGGTGGCATACCTCTTGAGAGAGTCGACGTTGAAGAGATTCAAAACTCTGAGGATGAAGAATGTGTTCAGAGTGAATCGAGCCTGTTCACTAAAAACTACTCTGCTAACCCCGCTATCAAAGCAGCGTTTGATATAAGCAAGGTAGAGCGGAAGGAATTGGCGGAGACTAAGGTCTTTCTTATGGAGATGAAACAGTACATGGAAGCTAAAGGTTTGTCTGTGGCCGAGTTTGAAAAGGAAAGATTAGTGAAGAAATGTAATTTCAATGCTGGATTGGTGAACCCTCTAGTCTTCATTAATGGCAGAGATGAGTTTGGGTTGCCGAAATTTGAGTCTATACCTACTGATGTAGGAACTTCGGGTCTAAAAGATTCACTAGGTAGAGAAAAGGTTGAGAACTTGCAAGCAAATCCTGATTTTCCTCCCCTTGGTAAAGACTCTAGTACTCCCCCGAGAGCTCCTGGTCCCTCTAAGGTCGCAAATTCTTGGTCTAATGTTGCTAAATCGCCACCAGTAGTGAACAAACCCAAGTTTGAATTTTTCCCTTTGTCGGAAGGTACTACAGTTGTTTCCCCCTTGAAGATGTTCTTTTAGAGGGCATGGATAAGTTTAAGTATTGTCTGGTAGGAGAGATAACCAAAGGCTTTATGCCTTATGCTAAAGTCGTTGAGGCAGCTCATAAGGCTTGGGACTCGATGGGACTCTGTGGAGTGGCCCAAAAATCTTCTCGTAAATTCCTATTTAAGTTTCAGTCTGATATGGATATGAACAAGGTCCTTAGCCGTGGTACCTGGTACTTTGAACGCAAGCCTATGGTGCTCTGTGCCTGGGGTTCAACCATTGGGATTGATACTATCAAGACTATTCCTTTGTGGATTAAAATTAGCAATATGCCTGACTATTATTGGACTTGCAGGGGGCTTAGTCATATTGCAAGTGCCATTGGTGAGCCGATTGGTGCTGATACTTTAACCTCTCAACTTAAACCACTCCCGTTTGCTAAGATGTGTGTCTCATACAAGGTAGGAGACCCTCTTCCTGATAAACTCAATGTTGCTACTCTTGACCCTGTTGCAGAGGGAAAACCGTTTTCGGAGGTTTCTATTGCCTATCTCTCGAAGCCCCTATTTTGTAAGGGTTGCAATTCTCTAGGGCACCAGGCTAGTGCTTGTCCTAATGTTAAGCGATTTTGGGTAGAGAAGGGGAAAATAGATGTCAATGGTACTGGTGATGGCAAAGAGAATGGTTCTTCAAAGTCAACGCCAGTCAAGGATGATTCTTCTGATGAGCATTCTGCTCCTCCTATAACAGAAACCCCTGTCCAAAATGATGCAGGACAAGCTCCTGATCCTTGTAATAATGCTGTGAAGGACACTTCTAAAGATGCCAATGTTGTATGCTCTGAGGCTCCACCCATAAGTTCTGATGAAGGTTGGGAGACAGTGCATTTTCAACTCGCTGTCTAGAACTTTTTCGAAGAACAAGGGGAAGCGTACAAGAAGATCTGGGGGGAGGACGCCCCCTTCAAGGAAAAAATAATTTTTGTGATATGATTTTTTGTTCCTATAACGTGCGAGGGCTGAATAATATGGTGTCCTATATCAAGGATTTCCTGTGCATTAATAAAATTGGCCTCTGTGCCCTGTTGGAGATGCATGTTAAAGAGGAAATGGCCAAGTCTATCTCTACTAGACTTTCTCCTAGGTTTCAATGGCTCTATAATTATCTATACCACCACAATGGCCGCTTATGGGTGGGATGTGATCCGGGCAAGTGGACTGTTGTCCCCTTAATCATTCACACCCAGCATATCACCTGCTCTATCTCTAGTGTGGATGGCAGCACTTCTTTTGTTGTGTCTTTTGTGTATGCGTTGAATGCTCCTGTTGAGAGGAAACCTCTATGGTCTAGCCTCGTGGATTTCTATAGTCATTCTATTCGAAGTACCACTACTCCGTGGGTGCTCTCTAGCGATTTTAATGTTTGTCTAGACCTGACTGAAATGAGTGGTGGTTCCAATAGTCTTAATACAGGTATGCGTGACTTCAAAGACTTTGTGGATTCTCTTGCTTTAACTGATTTGAGATATTCTGGTAATTTTTTAACCTGGTGGGACTCAAACATTCATAACCCTACTTTCAAGAAGCTTGACAAAGTCATGGTTAATGAGGCATGGCTGGACAGTTTCCAATTGTCTGTTGCCCAATTCCCCCAGCGAGGGCTGTCAGATCACTCCCCTGCAATGATTCATTTGGGCATTACTGAAGATAAAATTCACAAATCCTTCCAAATTTTTCAGCATATCATCGAACATAAGGATTTTGCTCATGTTGTTTCAGAGGCCTGGGCTGTGGATGTTACTGGTGATCCCTGGTACATTCTAACTACTAAACTAAAGTCTGTGAAATCAGCTCTAATTAAGCTTAATAATGATGGTGGTAACCTTCATACCAAAGTGGTTCTAGCTCGTGATGCTCTCTTCGCTTTTCAAGAATGTATGCCTTCTGTCCCTTCTCAAACTGTTTTCGAGGAAGAGGCTAGGTTAAGTAAAAACCTTATTCAAGCTCTTAAAAATGAGGAAATGCTGCTCCAACAGAAATCTCGGGTAACATGGCTGCAATTAGGAGATGGTAACAATGCGTATTTCTTTAAATCTTGCAAGAACAGGTGGATTGTAAACAAGATTTTGTCGTTAGATGATGACAATGGTTCTACTGTAAGGGGTCATAAGAACATCTCGATGGTAGTTGTGGATTATTTCGAGTCTGTCCTTGGCTGTGATGTTGCTACCGATTCTTTTTTTTTTTTTGCTAATTAAATGTTTATACCAAAAGGAACAACATGATACACGTCTAGGGGCATACCCCGCGAAGTCAACAATTAACCATTACAAAGGCCAAATGATAAAGTCATAACAATGTAACAACATGATAGAGAAACTAGTTTAAACTAGTTTTATAAACAACGATTAAAATTGCCTATAAAGGATCAATCTTGTATCTCCAGGCGAGCATACTAATACCCACTTGCATCCAAGTCTTGCAGTGACCAAACGCCATACATAAGATTGCCTTAAGAAGGCAGGCTTCCATATCGGGTCCCTCGTTACACAGCTTATGACACATAATGCCAAGGCCCCAAACCAGGAAGATGGTAGCAGCACGTGAACATGATCGAATACACCCTGAGTCCACATTGTTAGTAAATCCCCCACCAGAATTTACCCTCGCAATAACATCAACATGAAAGAAAAGGTGAGCACAACTTTCAGTTAAAGACAACCAAAGCCCCTTTGTTACCCGTGTAGATTTCATGCCACAACCCAAATCATTGTATGTCTTAGCATACCACTTCATTCGAAAACCATCAGCAACAATATCTTCAGCTCCGAAGATCAGTCCGACCCTGATACATAGAGAAATACATCCCACATCCTCATTAGCATTTATCCAGTGCAAATCCCAACTGCAAAGATCGCATTGGCTCTCATAATCCGCAGCTCCAAACTCAATAGACAATGAGCTATCAATTCCGGCAACACGCAAAAGGAACCATAACAGTTTCCTGTTCAACCCATCCAACTCCATGACTCTGAAATGACCCCCCGTCTTCGAGCCCAGCTAAACATCACAAAATCATAAATGTGCCTTACAGAGTCTGTACCATGCTCAGTCTTTTCAACGAACTTCTCAAGGCCTGTCACACCTTTCACCCACCATATTCTTCCGAATAAATCATGTCCATCTGTTTCAAAAACCATCACTATGATAGTTCGCAAGTACTCCTTGCAACAAGGAAATCCAGGGGAAACACCATTGTCAATGAGTTCATCAACCACCAGACAAACATCCACGATATCGCCCATATCAATTCCTACAATCATGTGCCTCACACGCATAGAATTATTAACCAACACCCCTAACCCCCAAACAAGGTTAAACCATATATCACCAAAACGCTTCATATCAGCATCAAACTGATCACTTACAACACCCTCAGGCATCGGTACATCGAAGGAAAACCCGTTGCCAGCTACACTGTAAGGAGCCCCATTAAAAACCTCAATGAAAATAGAATTCACATTATCGCCCTGCAACAGATCTGGGCCAATGCTCTCCCCTGCAACCATAACACGAAGAGAGACCAAATCCCAAAACCATAGAGTATATATGCCTCCCACTACGACATACTTAATCGCAACTCTCACAACATCGATAGAGTTTTCATTTGCAATGAAACCCTCTGCAGTAGAGCCCGACCCAACAACTGGACATCTTTCCAAACCAACTACCCAACATCGAAGGACTGCACAATTTCGGTGAGGCATATCATCAAACGCCCGATGACCTTTGACAAAATCATCATTGGTTCCATTTTTGAGTGGGTTGTTAGCCAAAGCCAAAGCAATGACAACCATAGCCCCAACAAACACCATGATATCTTCTCCTTCTAAACAAGAGAGGACCTCGGCCAAGTCCACCAAAGAATCATTGGAACTTGCGCAAACATCTCTAAGCTTCAGCTTAACTCCCTTATCCAAAGATGGGGAGTATTCATCTCGATAGAGGGCCAAACCTATCAATCTCTTGAACGAAACCGAAAGACGCTTCCTTATGCTGTTTTCCAAAGAATCCAACAAATCGGAAGGGGTATGCTTCCCATATAGGAATAAGGACAACATAAAGTATCTTCCAATTTCAAAAACAAATCTTGGGAAATAAACCCCAACTGCTAGCGCTTCAACATCACCGCTCCTCAAACCAACATGATCTTTTAAAAAAAAAGACCCATCGATTTCGCACACCCCTATTGGGTGGTCATCAACAAAGAAAATTCGTGGTAAAGGTGGGAGATAAGTAAGGGGGAGATGGATTTGGGAAGGAGATATTTAGATCTGATGGATTTAAGGTGTAGATTGGGCTGAAAAATCATGGCGGCTAGAAGAAATTTAGGGTTTTTAGAGAGAGGTTTAGAGAGAAGCTAGAGAAACGACTCTCATTGTTTTTTTAAGACATAACTTTTTAAGGCCCACAATGTTCTGGTCTGTTGCTGCTACCGATTCTTTTGATAATGCAGTAGAGTTGCCTATACTCCCTCAATCTCAGCAATCGTTCCTTGATATGGATTTCTCTTGAGAGGAGGTCTGCAAAGTTTTTAAGCACCTGGCCAAAAAGAAAAGCCCTAGTCCAGATGGGTTTACCTCAGAATTCTTTGTAGCTGCTTGGGACATTGTTGGGAAAGAGGTAACGGATGCTGTTCTTTATTTCTTTCGCACCTTGCATCTTCCTCGCATTATTAACTCCTCTGCTATAGCTCTTGTTCCTAAGGTGGATTGTCCTTCTCACATCTCTCATTTTAGGCCTATTTCATGTTGTAATACTCTATATAAAGCAATTTCTAAATTGCTTGCTTCTCGAATTAAAGGTCTTTTGCCTAGTCTTATATCTAATGCTCAATCAGCTTTCATCCCTGGACGGAAAATTGGTGATAACATCATGTTAGCGCAGGCTATTTGCAGAGATTACCACCTTAACTCAGGTTCACCGAGATATGCTTTTAAGCTTGATTTACACAAGGCTTTTGATTCAATGAGCTGGTCTTTCATATTTGATACTATGCACAGAATGGGTTTCCCTGTGAAGTTCATGTCTTGGATTAAAAAATGCATCACTTCTTGCATGATTTCTGTCAAGGTAAATGGTTCTCTTGAAGGGTTTTTTCCTGCTACGAAGGAACTCCGGCAAGGGGATCCCCTATCCCCATATCTCTTCGTGATTGGCATGGAGGTCCTATCTTCATACCTCGCCCATGACTTGTCTGCAAATGCTAATTTCTCCTACCATTGGAGAACAAAGGAGCTCAAATTGTCTCATCTGATTTTTGCAGATGACATCATGTTGTTCTGCAAGGGGAATCACTCCTCCACTTTAGCTATCTTCAATTCGGTGGCTCGTTTCTCTGCAATTTCTGGGCTCCAGCCCAATGCTAGTAAAAGCCACTGTTTCCTCTGCAATGTCCCTCAAGAAGATTCGTCTCTGATTATTCGTGACACTGGCATTAATATTGGGGCTTTACCCATCAAGTATCTTGGTCTTCCATTAATCACTAATCGCCTTCGTGCAATAGACTATCATGGATTAGTCCACAAAATCTGCTCCAGAATGGATTCTTGGATGACAAAGGGTTTGAGACTATCTGCGAGGCTGCAATTAATTAAATCAGTTTTATCTAATATTCAGGGGTTCTGGTCTTCCTATCTATTCTTACCTAAGGGTGTTCTCAAATGCATTCAATCCTACTTTGTAAAATTTTTGTGGGGGAGCCATTATGATGCTTCTTGCCACCATAAAGTGTCATGGGCGGACTATTGTTTACCAAAAGCTGAAGGTGGCCTCGGTATTCGTGATCTCTTTGAGTGGAATAAGGCAGCCATCCTGTATCAAATCTGGCGTGTTTCCACTCCGTCGACCACCTCTCTTTGGATCCTGTGGTTGCATCAATGTCTCTTTAAAAACAAACACTTCTGGACATCGGGGTTTCCGTATGCTTGCCCTTGGTCTGTGAGGAAAATGCTTAACCATAGACATGAGGCATGCAACTTCTTATCTCATGATATAGACCAGAACTCAAATCTATCTCTTTGGCATGATCCATGGATCAATGCTAGACCTATTATTAAGCAGCTGGGGCCAGAAATAATTTCCATTGTTGAATCGACTAGTTCAGCTAGAATTCACTCTTTCATCTCTAATGGGAGTTGGGCCTTACCCAGATCAAATCATGTACTAGCAATGGATCTTAGACATTTGATTGGTAACAGAACAATTGGTGTTGAAGACCTGGTCAGATGGGATGGCTCAAAGAAAGTGAGCCTATCACTTGTATGGCAGTCAGTCCGTAGACGAGGCACTCCCCCGCCACGGCTTTGTGCGATATGGCACCGGTTTGCAATTCCTAAGTGTGCTATATTCTCCTGGCTTGCCCTGCGTAGTCGCCTTCTCACTAAAGATAGGATGGCAACCTTTGGTTTTCGTATTGACCCTAAATGTGTGCTATGCAATAGTGCAGATGAGACCCATGAGCATCTGTTCTCTTCTTGTTTGGTCTCTCAAGCCCTACTAAGGAGTTGTGCAGTTCCCCTTAACCTGGTGTGGGCGGACTGGATTGACGGTGTTTTCTTTCAAGGGAATCACACTATGCTCAACAAACTCATTGGCTTCTTGCACCTTTCTGTGGTAATTTATATGGTTTGGCAGGAGCGTAACAATAGAATTCACCAGTCGGAGAAACCTCGTAGCACAAGGCAGTTAGAAGGTATGGTCAAGCGTATGGTTCGAGAGAAATTGCACGATTGCAGCTACTTCAAGAAAAAAGCTGCTAAGGATCCTACGATCCTGTTACTGCTCTATTGATTTGGTCTGGATGCTCGCTTAGTGTTGCTTCTGTTTTTTCCTAGGCATTTAGAATTCTTGTTGTATTTCTATAGTTTAGTAAGCTTCTTGTTCTAGTTTACTAAATTATAGTATATGCTCGGTTTATCTCGCGGGGTATGCCCCTAGATTTGTATCGTTTTCCTTTTAATATAATTTTCATTTAGCAAAAAAAAAACATTCCAAATCCGGTTGTATCATCAGTTCCTGACTCTACTACAAATCCTGATATCTCTACTCCTGATACTTCACCTATGAAGATTGTTGAAATCTCTGATTCTCCAGCACCTGCAACTCCAAAAAGAAGAATAATCGAGATGTCTGTGGATGATGTAAACAAAATTGCTGCACAACTTGGATTAAAGCCTGTCTCACTCCAAAAGAAAGATGCTGTTGAAAAGGTCTTTCATAGACAGAAGAAACAGAGGACTACTTCACCTCTGAGAGGATCTAGCCCATAAGAACCTGAACTTCAAAGTAGTTCAGCAGCTACTACAGATCCAGTCATACAAGAACCATCCACTCAAAGTGTGGATGTAGACATTGCTGAAGGAATAGTCCCACAAGAACCACTTTCTCAAAGGGAAAGTGCATACAAGAACATTCCTTCCCCACAAGAACCATCTTCTCAAAGTGAAGATGCAGGTAAAATCACATCCGCAAAGAAGTTTCCTGACACTGCTCAAAGGGTTTCTGAAATTGAATTTGACTTAGTTCAAAGTCTGACAGATAAATCTGCTCATGACAAACAAATTGCTGAATGTGATGAGATACTTAAGGACACTGCATTTGAGGGAAGCACACAAGAACCTTTGACTCAAAGTGTTGAAGAAGCTTCACAACCTCAGACTACACAAGAACCATCAGTAGAAAATACTGATGCAAGTCATGCTTTAGTTGCAGCTGTCAATCTTGATGCAAGTACCACTGATCCAAATATTCCATTGCTTATCGAGCCAATTTCTGCAAGGCCAATGGAATCATTAACTACTTCATCAGGTAACACTTCTATCTCTACTTCTTTTAATACTGATAGTATGATTACAGATAGACCTGATACAAGGGACACCTCTATTTGTATGACTTTAGTCCACTCTCCTCAGCCACCTCTTATTTCTTTGAATTTGTTGAGCCAGAACCTTTCTAGTGAGAATGAGAGTAAACAATTAGAGAAAAAGAAGAGTGAAGAGAGGCAGTCTCCTGTACTGGCAAAAGGAGAGGTAGAAAAGAGTGAGAAGTTACAAACTTCTGGAGAGGTAGCAGTTACTATTGAAAGTAACTTAGGTAACATTGTGAGAAGTGATGAGATCACTTTAAAAGAACAGAGAGATCTAGGAAATGTTTCTATTCCCACTGCAGGTTTCCAGGAACCAACAGTTCCATCTACTGTTGATCTAAAATTGAAAGGTGTTATGAATCCTGAAGATAATGTGGATGATAAATTTCCTGAGGCTGATGACAGCTCAGATGATGATGATGATGCTGATAATAATCCTGACACAGACCAACTGAAAGCAGTTCTCAAAGCAAGTCTAGGATCTGCTCATGGGTCTTCAAGTAAGTATATGCAGTCTGAAGAGTTCAGAGGGGAGTATAGTTCTCTACTTCCTGAACATACTCAAGCTATTAGGATATATGAATGGGATACTAAGTGGAATCAGCCAACTGTTGAGATGAACTTCAATAATGCATTTTTTCATTCCAGTCATATTGCTACTAGGATGTCTACTCCTGAGCTTAAGGCTCTTCTCAAGACTAATACACTTTTGGCAAAAGGATTGAAAGATGAAGTCAAGACTATCAAGTTTGACAATGAAAAGTTTCATGCTCGATTTCTCAAGGATTATGCTGAGATTTCTACTACTTGCCAGCTTGAACATTTAGGAACTTCGTTTACTACAAGGATGGATACTGTGGAATCTAAATTTGATACTTTGTCTTCTAAAGTTGATACTATTGATGAAACTCTCATGCTTATTTCTTTATTGAAGAGGGTTATGATGTCAAAAAGGGGGAGAAGGTAGTCAACAAAGCAAAATGTACACCTAATCTAGTTGTAAGAAAGGATGATGATACTTCTGGAAATGATGGTGGTGGTCAGGTAAATGAAGCAGAAACCTCTGATGCTGCTTTGGTGATAAGGAAAAGTACATCTCAAACTCAAATCAAGCAGTCAACTCATGTTTCTAAATCTGGCAAGAGAACAGTGAGAAAAATGGTGCAATCTCAAGTCATGACAGAAGAACAATTTCAAGCACCTGGTCTAAATCAAACACTTCCAACAATTCCTGAAGAAGATGAAGATTTGTTCATTACTGACATAAAAGATGCTCCACATCTCTTCAAGAAAATAGTTTCTAAGGCAGGTGTAAGTGAGATTGTTTATCATAATGATGTTAAAGTTCAACAACATCATGCTAGGGAGGCATTAGCCTTAGTTTCTAAAGAAAATGCTGACATGAGTACTCAAGACTTTTTAGAAGAACAGAAGAAGATTCTTGAAGAAATTGAAAGACAGAAAGAAGCTCCTGCTGCAAGAAGAGGAAGAGGTAGAGGAGGCAGAAACAGAGGCAGAGGAAGGAAACCTGTACAAGCAAATACAAGGCAGACAAGATCTAGTGGAATCAGAATTGAAGAAATTTCTGATGATAAAAAGAAGAAAACTCCACTTCTTCTTGAAATGGCTCCAGACAACAAATTCAATGATCCTGATGAAACTATCAATACAGAAGTTGAAGAAGAAAATTTGCTGAGAACTAGAAAGAGAAAATCTATTGTGAAAGCACAGAAAGATGTTCCTGAAATGACTCAGGTTGTTACTTCTGATGTTGATGCATGTGATGCTGAAATCTTAAAGAATCTTGAAGTAATGATTCTTAAGATTGTTGTTGAATCTCATAACTTTGAGGCATATGAGTTCAATCAAAGAAGGTTCTGGGAATTTGAAGAAGAAAGAAAATTCAAGAAAACTGAAAATGACATTGTTGATAATGCAAGAAATGAGTACTTGAAAAGAATCTTTGAATCTGATCAAGATTTATGGTATGACGTCAACAAAATTTTTGAGGAGGAAATTCCTAGTGAACCACAGTTCAAGAAGAAAGGAAGAAAATGGAAAGATATTGAAGATATGAAGTATACTGGACCAGGGATTTTTAGATCTACTGGAATAGTTTTACCACCTCCAATTACTCCTGGACTTCAGAAAGCTAAAGTTTCTGAGTCTGGCAAATCTCCACCAAGATGGACTAGGATGCAATCTGAACTGATAGGGATGGAATCTCACACTAGAGGTGGTATTGGTTTTAGAGATGCAGAATTAAAGTCTACAGCTCAAACAGATCAACATTTTCATGTTAAGAGACTTGGTGATGAACTGACTATTGATGATCTTTGGGAACTTGAATCTGTTGCAATTGTTGCTTGCAATGTGGACTCTAAGAAAGTAGAGAATATGCTGTATTTCATGAAGGACAAGAGTGTTAAGAAGCTGTTTCTTCATGATGTATTGTGCAAGTCAACAAAAGAACTGAAATATGTTCTTTATTTGCTTGAGAACAGAAGAATTCCTGATACATAAGCCAGTGTTTATAATAACTGGTGTACCATGATCTTCAGAACAATCAAATCCAGATATCTAGAAGTAGGATCAAGGTATGATGGTAATTGTACTGCCATGTACTTGAATTCAGAAGGACAAGAAGTAGAAATGAAAAGGGGTTCAGCTGTTAAAGAAGTGATATTGCATCAAGAACAGTTGTCTTTGAATCCTGGTGGAAGAGATCCTGCATATTTACTGTTGGGAGAGTTAGACTTACCAAGAAGCTCAATTCAAAATCTTAGGGCTGGTATCTATCAGATTGATAAGAACAATGAAGAACTCAAGAATCTGAAGAAAAGCCTAATTCAGATTCTAGGAGAAAAAGAAGAGGAGTTACTATCAAGTTTCTTGCAGATAAGTAATTTCTTTGTGAGAATTTCTGAGACTAAGCCTGAAGATTTCTTGTAGAATTTTGTTTTGAGTTTTTGACATCATTAAATCAAAGAATTTGTGCTTTATTTCATTAATTACAAATTGGGGGAGATTGTTAGATATTGATTCAAGTGATATCAGGATCTGGACTGTTACTGATCAGATACTGATGCTGACGTCATCAGTAATACAACGTCAGTAGGAAGTTTTTATCAGGATTAGAAGCTGGTCAGGATTACGTGAAGATTCTCATCAGACCAGAGATCAAGGAAGATTGATATGTCGGTTCCTAAATTGTAGGAAGGCAGCTATCATGCAAGATATGCATTCAGAGTAATATGTAATTGATTTAGAATATCTTGTAATTGATAGTGTAGCTGTGTATGTTATATAAACACAATTTAGGTTTTACATAATTGTAATCACTTACACGAGTTATCTTGTAACCTAGCAGCTCTTAAGAACATAAGGATTTCTTAAGAGAGTTTGTAATAGTTTTATATCAGAGTTAATAAAGCTGTTATTGATTCATACTTGTGTTATTACTGTTTAAGTCGAAAATCTTATACAATTGTATTCAACCCTCCTTCTACAATTGTTAATTACTGGGCAACAAGTGCTTAAAATTTTAAATTCATTTCATAGATTCAAAATTTTAATAGAAAAATTTAATTTAATTATATCTTTTAGTATATATATATATATATATATAATATATATATATATATATATATATATTAATTCAAAATATTTTTTAGAATAGGTCATTGAATTTAAAATATAAATTATATATCATACTCCCTCTGTTTATTTCATTTGTTTACATTTGCTTTTTGCACGGAGACCAAGATAGTGGATGTAATATTGTTAAAATAAATGTAGTAGTGGGTGTAATAGTAATTTTATTGTTAAAATAAGTGAAGTAGTGGGTGTAATAGTGTAAAGGATTGAAAAGGTGGAGTGAGGTAGTGGATGTAATAATGTATTTTATTGTTAAAAGTTACTATTTTGGGTAATGTAAAGAAATGGAATGGACGGCCCAAAAAGGAAAGTGTAAAGAAATGAAATGGACGGAGGGAGTAATTTAGTAAATTAATTTTTTGATATTTGTTAGAAAATGTATAAAATTTAATTTTTTTAGTAAAAATAAAAAATCCCCGATTCCCCGCGGAGATCCCCGTTCCCCGTTCGGGGCGGGGATCGGGGACGAACGGGGAACGAGGATCAAAGTATTCCCCGTTCGGGGATCGGGTTCAGGTTCGGGGATTGGGGGCGGGGATCGCACTCCTCGACCCCGAAGTGACCCGACGTCCATCCCTACTAGCTTGGGCATGAGTTGAAGCTGAGAATAACAATTCTTGTGATTGGTTAATAAATTTGTTAAAAGATGATATGAGGATTGAAAATTCTGGCGGTTACACTTTCATTTGAGACAGGCAAAAGGTACATACTCTGTTGTTTTGTACTCTATTATTTCACTTTCACTTTTAAAACTAATTTTGCTATTTTTTTGGAGTAATGAGCACTTTGCACCCCTTTACTATGAGCACTTTTTCGATTTGGTCTTGTATTATGTATTTCGGCACTTTGCACCCCTATGTTCAATTCTCGCTTCGTTTTGCACCCTGTTGACAAATTACGTTAGTTTTGACTGTTAAAGTTAAAATTGGCGAGGGTATAACTGGGAAAAAAATTAGTAACGGGAAAAATAGCTATATATCATGTATATATACATCTTCTTCATCATCCATTTTAATAATCTCTCTCTATGTACAAAATCCAAAGAGAATCAGTTCACTTTTTGTAAAACTCCAACTCCAATTTTTAGTATGGATCATAAACCCCAGGAGCAAAAAAAAAAATAATATACAAGAGAAGGGATGTAACTTCATCTGGGGCAAAACCTTTGTGGAACAACAACCTGGACCGAAGCAATAACAAAGCCCCAAATTTTTGTCACACTCAATTGACCACACGCACGCACCGAACTCACACACACTCGCAGCCATACACGCAGCAGTAGCAGTAATACACGCATCATACTCACACACCCACACACCCAATTCGACACACACGCTACCCACACATATTGATAGTGTTAGTGCCCTAGAGATAATGTAGTTGTTCTTGTGGGAAAGACTATTTTGTTATTTAATGATTATGTTCTATTGATTATTCAACATTAATTTATTCTGTCTTAATTTACTGCGATATAAATGTTGGAGTAATAAATGTCCTTGGAATATAGAACATGTATTCTATATCTTTAAGTATGTGACTTAAAAATGAGATTATATGAATAGTGTTTATATTCCTAAATATCCCTAATCGAGCATTATTAATATGGGACAATTATAATGCATAAAGATTAGTATGTTTGTTGACGGATGACCACATCTCATTGGTCATAGGTATAGTGATGCTAAAGTCAAGAACATAGGTGCATGTAATTTTATACATGGCACTGGATTAACCCACGGTGAGATTCTACATGTTGATAATGTCATTAGAAAGACTCACAGTGATAATGGTGTAATGATCCTTAGACTTGAGATCATTATATTTCTATACGAGGATTAATATACTTTGACTACATTAAAAGTTACCTTTGACCAGGTGATGATAAAAGTGTACATCGGGTATATTATGAGTCGTATGAGAAATATGAATGATAGATAAAGGATTTAACCCTCCTATTATTGGGAGAGATATTATTGGCCTCTTGATTGAGTGAGACTATGAAAATGCATGGTCATGCTCAAATATTGATTTGTTTTAATAGTCTACTCATTGATCAAGACCCGGATTAAACGTTGAAGAGGATGACTAATAATATGCCTCGAGTTTAATCTATAATATTTGGTTAAAGAGATTATATTACACGGAAACATTAATCACGAAAGGTTTAATTGGTTCACCAATTATTATTATTACTTGGGTAGCAATGATGTATTACTAGATGCCGCTCATTGTTTATAATTTTATTATTGGATATTAAAATTATTGCCAACGTAATAATAACCTAAAGGGTTACACAGTAAGAACGTTTAAAAGGAGTTCTAATTTAAATTATGAATTTAAATTAAATAATTAAATTCGAAATTGGATATTTAATTAATAATTAAATAGAATTCGAATTTAATATTAAAACCAAATCAGAATGGGTTTGGAGAAGCCCAATTCGATTTAGGGTTTAGCCCAATCTCTCTTCCCTATAAATACATTATGATGTATTGTTTAAGGATAGACTTTTGCAATTCGTTTTTAGAGAAAAACATTTGAGAGGCTAGAGAGAGAGAGAGAGAGAGAGGCAGGTTCTTCGGCTAGTACTGGCTCTTGTGATCGTTGGATGATCAAGCGTTCGTGTGGACTACTTTGGCAACGTAGATCTCGAAGAGGGCTGCGTGGTGATTGTTTTGAACCTCCATCTATCATCAATTTGTAAAGCTTCTTTAAGGTAATCATCTAATTCCGAATTAAATATCATGTTTTTGCATGGATCCTGTGGTAGGGTTTCGAGTTTTATCTTTTTTACATTTAATTCCACTCCGTTTGATGCTCGAAACCCTTCAATGACATCAGAGCTACTTGCAAAAATGTTTTAATTCGGTTGTATGTTACAGTTTTGATATATATACGATCATGTTTGATGATTGTCATGTGTGATGCGTTGATTTTGATATATATGTATAAACTGTATGTTAATGATGATTGAGATGATCATATGATGATTATATAATCTGTATATATACTGATATATATATGATTTATGTTTGTTCTTGATATGGGGATTGTATACGATACGATTTCTGTATACGCTGCGCAGATTTGGTGAAATCTTTGTCCAGTGTTCGATTTTTGCAAACGATATATATTTTCTAACTGGAAATGAGCGTCTAAACAAAACTGATAGCATAGCTATCATTGACTCGTCTGTAAGGCGTTTGACGCCGTTAGTGCCTGAAAACGGCGATTTATTATTATCAAAATTTCATTCAGATTTTCTGATTTTTGCGTTATATGATTTATTTGATTGGATCATCTGAAATATGATATGTTTACTGATAACTCCAGAACTTGACCGGGTTCTTCCTCACCAACTCCTGCCTCGGAAGTGGTGTAGCTATCGTGGGGTGTCTGCAAAACAACACCGGATGGGGGGATTGGCCCCGAGGTACCTCCGACTTGAGAATAAGAGTTGGCTTTGGAAGACAATAGCCAGTTAGAGCATCACAAGAGTCATAATTATGTGTAGGTGTGTAATAAGGTCTCTCCCCTAAACCCCATTCTCTAGGGGAATTTATAGCCCTAGGTCTAGGGTTTAAGGGTTGTTACCTCTGCTCTTGATCTTCGAAAATGGGGGACCATCCGCTGAGCTGGAGTGCCACGCGTGCTGAGTGCCACTAGTCTGGGATCCTCTAGTTTGGGGTAGATGCCACGTGTCCCCAGGGCTTCCTCTCATTCTCAAGGACTGGGTCTGCTTGTGGTTTTGGGCCTAAAGTTGGGCTTGGGCTTATTTCAAGCCTATCATTTGCCCCCACTCCCTCATGCGGATTTTCCGGATGGGGGGTATTAGGAATTGCAATCCTCTAGTTCGGGAAAAAGTTATCGTTTTTGTTGCTCCTGGCCCGGGGTATATACCTCATGCGGATTCTCCGGATGGGCTTGGAGTGTTGTTTCTTCTTCGCAAGTCCAAACTTTTGTTGCTTTGCTGCCCAAAAAATCTTTTTCTTTTTCTTATATATATATATATATATAATCTTTTTTATCCCGATTTTCGAATCGGTGGCCAATCACGGGGTGCCGGCGAGTTTTTTCCCTACAAATAGGGCCTGTCACCATCAATTACGTCTTCACATTGGTTTTGTGATTTGCTGCTCTGTTGCTCTACGGATTTCAGCGGTTCACGCTTTCCAGATTCTTTGTTCTCCAGTTTTCCTGTAAGTGTTTCTACTCCGTACTCTTGATAAACTTGATTACAATTTTTCGTTTCGGGATTTGGCCCGGGCTAGTATTCCCCTTTTACTGTTAGGAAAACCCGAATGCTAGGAGAGAGTTGATATGGAAAACAGTATTAAAAACTTGGAATGTAAAAACTAATAGCCTTGTATCAAGAGTGTGAAAACTGTTCTCATATTAATTAAACAATTCAACAAACTAAATCATGAGCCAGCAACCCACATTAAACAAACAATCCAGAAACTACTCTGTTTGGGATTGCTGCTAAAAACTGTTGTGCTGTTAGAAAAAGTGCTGGTAAAAAAAGTGCTGTTGTAAAAAGCTGAAGACTGTTTGGTAATATTTTTGATATGTGCATATTTTGATGTAAAAATATATTGAAAATAATGTTTTTGATGAGGTTTGATGTTGAAATCAGCTACTGCTTTCCGCAAAAGCTGAAAAGTAGCTTTTTTCAAAAGCATGGGGGGACATGCATTTTCTAAAAGCAGCTTTTAGGCCAAAAGCAATTTTCAGAAAAACAGCTTTTAAATTTTACCAAATACTTTTTCAGCTGCTTTTCAGAAATAAGCTGTTGTTGCTGTCTGCAACAACACTCCCAAACACACCCTAAATCATAAGTCAAAAATCCACATTTTTTCCAGGAGCTGTTTCCGCGATATTTTCGCGATATTGTTTGAAGGAGGTGCTTCCACGACATTTTTGCACGAGGTACTTCAACAAAAACTTCTTTTTTCTTTATACAAGTTCTTGAATCATGAGTTAAAACCCCACATTTTTTACATTTCCGAATCTTTTCTTTGGTTGCATCACAACTTTATCTCTTTCACTAATCAACCTCTTAAAATAATTCTCTTTATTCTTGAAAATTTTTGGTACAAGAATAGTAAGCTCTCCTAAAGGTTGATCACCAACCATTGCAGCCATATGATCCTTCTTTGTAAAGTCAACAACATTTCCACCATGATTGTCAAGATCAATATTCAACTGTTTTATGACTTTATGCACATAATCAATCCTATCTAACTATACCCCTGCCTTGTTTATTGCTTGAAGAAAATCAAACCGGATATTTGTCAATGCAAATGATACTTGTTCCATCTTAAAATAATCATTAGATACTGAAGCAATATTTGATGAAGTTCCACAGTCAGCAATATTCATCCAACGGTTCAAAACAAGACTTCTAGGGAATTTTGTCACACCAATTTGCTTCGAGCAACAAAATGCATATATATATATATATTAGAGTTAAAAAATGAGGTCGAAAATGACAATTGAAAAATGAAACATGAAATCAGAAATTTAGTTGTATGTTCAGTTGAAAGTGGTTGCCCCTGCGGGGCCATGCAACCCAAATCAGCAACTAAATGCAACCCAAATCAGCAACTGAATGCAACTTTTTTTTAAAGGTGGGATTCTATTTTGGTGGATTTGGGTTGCATGGCCCCGCAGGGGCAACCACTTTCAACAAGTTGAATGTGGTTGCATTTGGTTGAATATTTGCCCCTGGCGGGGCCTTGCAACCCAAATCAGCAACTGAATGCAACTTTTTTTTTTAAGGTGGGATTTTATTTTGGTGGATTTGGGTTGTATGGCCCCGCAGGGGCAACCACTTTCAACAAGTTGAATGTGGTTGCATTTGGTTGAATATTGCCCCTGGCGGGGCCTTACAACCCAAATCCACCAAAATCATCCCACCTTAAAAAAAAAGTTGCATGTGGGGTTGCATTTGGTTGAATATTGCCCCTGGCGGGGCCTTGCGACCCAAATAAGCAACTGAATGCAACTTTTTTTTTAAGGTGGGATTCTATTTTGGTGGATTTGGGTTGCATGGCCCCGCAGGGGCAACCACTTTCAACTGAATGCGACCACTTTCAACAAGTTGAATGTGGTTGCATTTGGTTGAATATTGCCCCTAGCGGGGCCTTGCAACCCAAATCCACCAAAATCATCCCACCTTAAAAAAAAAAAGTTGCATGTGGGGTTGCATTTGGTTGAATGTGGTTGCATTAAGTTGAATTTGGTTGCATTCAGTTGAATATGGCCCCTGGCGGGGCCTTGCAACCCAAATCCACCAAAATCATCCCACCTTAAAAAAAAGTTGCATGTGATTGCATTCGATTGAATGTGGTTGCATCCAGTTGCTGATTTGGGTTGCATGGCCCCGCAGGGGCAACCACTTTCAACTGAACATGCAACTAAATTTCTGATTTCATGTTCCATTTTTCAATTGTCATTTTCGACCTCATTTTTGGACTCTAATATATATATATATTAGAGTCCAAAAAATTGGTCGAAAATGACATTTGAAAAATAGAACATGAAATCAGAAATTTAGTTGCATATTCAGTTGAAAGTGGTTGCCCCTGCGGGACCATGCAACCCAAATCTACCAAAATTCTTCCCACCTAAAAAAAAGTGTCGCAGGAAGGCAGGTGGAAGGCACATGGGGGGAGGGGGAAGGGTTGACTTAAATTGTAGTATTTTTACAATTTTGAAACTTAATGTAGTAAAATTGCAATTAATGAAAGAAGATATTATTTTTGCAAATAGAAACTTGAAACCTAGTATTTTTGGTAAATATCCTTTTATAAATTAATATTATTTTTTAAATTTAACTAATTTTTCACAGTTTTTTTTAATTTATACATTATTTTTTAATTTTTTATTTATCATAAATATATATTACTTTTTCGAATTCATTTGTACCTTTATTTTTTCTAAAAATACACTTCACAATTCAATTTCATATATTATTTATACTTTCTTTATTAGCCTACAACTTTACACTAATTATATCTAAGACATAATTTTTAATTTTTATTAGACAACAATTTTGCGTTAATTATATCTAAGACATATTTTTAATTTTTATTAAAAAATATTTGAAAAATTTAAAATTGCTACTATATTTTATAATCGTTTCATTATTGAATTATTTTATTTAATATATATATATATTGTAGATCGTGTTAAAAAAATGTTTATAAATATGATTGCCACTATATTTAATATCATTTTATTATTGATTGTATTTTACTTAATTTGTACATCTATTTGAAATTAAATTAAATAGAATATTGATAAGTAATATAATTTTTTTCAAATTTTAGCTTATTATGGGATCCAGAACGACCAATCATGACATCAACCCTTTATTCCAAGGTATATAATATTATCATAATATGTGTTATATTAATTAGATATTTTTTAACACAGTTTGCACTTTGTAATCCTTAAGCATGTGTCAAAGACAGGAAGGTCCCATTATTTTTTTGTTGGCAGTTAACCATCGCAACTCAATTTTTTCTTTCGCTTTGCACCTACTCCATTTATTGGTCCGTTAACGTTAAAAAATAAAAAATAAGCTGGTAATTTTACTATTGATTTAACTTAAAAAAACAAAAGATAATACACTACGACCATCCCAATTTTATTTCCTTCCCATCCCCAATTTTTTTCCCCCATTCTACAAAGCCCATTTTAAAGTTCCTCAATATGCAGGCTGAATATGGAGGCAAGTGATCTTCATTTTATACTGTATTTATTTGAATTTTTTTTTTGCTAAATAAGGGATTTTATAAAGAGAAAAATATAAATACAAGGATAGGGGGCATACCCCGCAAAAAGCTTTACCTGAGGTAAAGACCAATACTAGAACCTAAGCAAGCTGCTAATACTAGATGACTAGATTCTAGTATAACATAGTTTGTAGATTTACATATCTTCTGGCTTTAATTTTAAATAAAGGACACGTGAATAGTTTTTCCTTGATCTTCATTCTGACTGCATTGGCAAGATTCAAAGGGCTGATGGAGTGGCCAGGATTAAAAGCCCTTAAGTTCCTTTCTTTCCAAATAGAATGGAAGGCTGTAGCAACAAATAAAGATGCCACATTTCTTCTAGTTACATCTACTTCTGCACAAACAATGTTGCCATTAAGAAATCGAGTCCAAGAGAATTGCAGAGGAATAGGACAAGTTGCTAAAACTGCCATAGTGTAGGGACAATGACCAAAGAGGTGCTCATGAGATTCCATCAATGCATTGCAAAAGTGACAACTCGCATTGACGTTCATGTGAAATCGCAGCATTCGATCGTGAGTTAGCAGCCTTTGTTGGAGAACCAGCCATAGAAGAATAGAAAATTTTGGAATGGAGAATTTATGCCAAAGCAAATGAACCCAACTAGGGGCTTGCACACGCAGCCTGATAGATTGCCAAATAGCAGCCAAAGAAGTTTTTCCATCCGTAGCATCCCACTTAATTCTGTCAACGGCACCTAAGCGAACAGATGAGCATAACTCTCGAAATTCCATCGCCAAAACATGATTAGTGGGGCTGAGATGCCATTGTCTGTCAATGAGAGCAGAGTTAACTTTAGCGCACATAGTGGACTCCATTATAGATACAATGCTTGGACCCAGCACTTCAATAACTGATTTTCCATGCACCCAGGGGTCATGCCAGAGAGAAAAATTAGAATGATTTCCCACATGATAGGTAATGAACTGACGAGCAAGCGAACGAGCATTATATATCTTTTGGAGACTCCACGAACATCGATTCGGGATGTTCATGGACCAGAAATGTTTACGTTTCAAAATACAAGCATGTATCCAGTTAACCCAAATAGAATCCTCTTTGTTGATTATACGCCATAATTGAAAGATGATAGCACTAGAATTCCACATAAATAAATCTCTAAAGCCCAGGCCCCCTTCATCTTTAGGATAACAGCAGCTAGCCCAAGCCACTTTGAATTGACAAGGCCCATCAAGTCTCCCACACCAAAGAAAACGAGCCATAATGCTTTGCAGTCTCTTGAGAATACACTTGGGAAGAAAAAAAAACGAAGCCCAGTACCCTTGGATGCTAAAAAGAATTGCATTAATAAGAATTGCATTAATAAGGCGATGACACCTGAGCTGCCCCTGTTGTGAAGATTTAGCGACCGTGAGGGTCGTAGTTTTTATGTAGCTTGTTTTAAACTTGGTCTTAATTTCTGTGTTTTTTTCCATGCTGTTCCGTTAGGTGAATGGTTTACTTATCGCGGGGTATGCCCCTAGAGATGTATTTTGTTTGCCTATGGTATAAATTTTAATTAGCAAAAAAAAAAAAGTTGGACTCTACCAGCTTGACTGATAAATTTGTTGGTCCACAATTCGATTCTATTACAGATTCTTCTGACAAGGGAGTCGCAATGACGAGCAGTAAGTTTACCAGAAATTAGAGGCAAACCTAGATAGCTCACAGGTAGCTCACCTCTAGAGAAGCCTGTTAATTGAAGTGCAAAGTCTTGAGTAGCGCTTGGAACATTGCCAAAGAAACAAGTGCTTTTGCTTGAGTTAGGTTTCAGCCCTGAGCATCCAGAAAAAACTCTAACACCTTTGAAAAGTAAATCAATGGAAGTAGTATCAGCTTTGCATAAGAGAAGAAGGTCATCAGCAAAAACCAAGTGCGTAAGCTTTAGCTCTTTAGTTCTCTAGTGGTAGCTAAAGTTAGCATTGGTGGTTTCTTTAATAATGCATTGAGTTAGGACTTCCATGACAAGGACAAATAGATACGGAGATATGGGATCCCCTTGGCGAAGACCAGATTTGCTAGCAAAATATCCTTCTAATGCCCCGTTAATCTTAACAGAAATCATAGCCGATGATATACAAGCTGAGACCCACCCTATGAATTTTTCAGAAAAAGACATAGCTCGAAGCGTTTTAAAAATGCAAGACCAATCAAGAGTGTCAAAAGCTTTTCTCAAGTCTACCTTACAAGCAAAATGAGGGCTGCCACTGTTGAGATGATAATCTTTACAGAGAGACTGGGCTAAAAGAATATTGTCTCCAATTGAACGTCCTGGGATAAAAGCAGATTGACTATTCGACAACAGGTAAGGCATGACTGCCTTCATTCTCGATGCAAGGAGTTTAGAGATACATTTGTACAAGATGTTACAACAGGAAATAGGACGAAAGTGAGTCATATGAGAAGCATTAGGCTGCTTAGGAATAAGGGCAATCGCTGTGGAGTTTACTACACGAGGGAGAGAACCAGTTGAGAAAAAATATTGAATAGCCTGCACAACTAGAGGTCCCACTATACTCCAAGATTTAACAAAAAATTCCGGAGTAAATCCGTCAAGACCTGGGCTTCTATTTTTTGCCATAGATTTGAAAGAGTTCAAAATATCCTGCTCTGAGAACTGGCCATCTAATGCTTGAATCTGCTCCTCTGATAAAGTGTTGAAAGATAAGTCATCAGGAAATTCTGAAACTTGAGAGGCTGTACCCAGTAAATCTTTATAATAGTTCACAGCAACTTGAGATATACCTCGATGAGTAGAATGAATAGTGCCATTATCATCTTCTAAACTCAGCAGCTTGTTAGAGTTCCATCGGCCTTTACAAGAGTTAAAGAAAAAACTATTGTTGTTATCCCCTTTCTTAATCCAGTTCAAGCGAGACTTTTGCTGCAGAAATTGTTCCTCCTTCGCCAGGGCAGTACTAAAAGCAGCAATAAGATCATTTTCCTCTTGTCGTTGTTCCCTAGAAGGGACAGAGCTCAGGTTGCTTTGATAGCTAAAGAGAGCAGACCTGGCCTCAACTACAGCAGTGTGCACACTTCCCCTTCTAGTGTTTAGAGCTTTAAGAGCAACCTTAACAGCCTTAAGTTTAGTAGTTAAGATGTACCAGGGGTTACCAGATACCTCTATTTGCCAAGCAGAATTCACTACTATTAAAAAATCTTCATCTTCTAGCAAATGATGAAAGAGTTGAAAGGGCTTAAAGATTATGTCTGTGGGGATCCCAAGAGAGATAATGGCAGGACAATGATCTGATATGCCCCTGGGAAGATAAGAAGCTAGAGAAAGATCAAAAACTTCCAACCACTTTGCATTGACAAGAACTCTGTCAAGTTTTCTCATAAGAGGAGCGTCAAGGTTACAATCCCACCAAGTATAAACTACTCCACGATATCTCAGGTCCGTAACGCCCAAGCTAAGTAAGCAATCTTTAAACTCTGAATTCCTGCGAAAACTACGAGGCAAGGCACCACTGGTTTCAAATGGATGAAGAAAAGTGTTGAAGTCTCCCATTAAGCACTAAGGAACATTAGAAACAAAAGAATTCTGGACATATTTAAGATCATTCCAAAGGGGTCTCCGTTCAATAATAGAGTTGAAAGCGTAAATCATAGAGATAACAGTAGAAGCAGAACCATCCAATTTAGAGACAAGACACGTAATATGTTGGGAAGAAGTGGCAAGATGAGTAACCTGCCAAACATTAGGATCCCAGCCAAACCAAACCCTTCCATTAGCATGAGCATCATAGTTAAAAAGCCATTGGAATCTTGGAGCCACCAAAGAAGAGATAAAATTAGCATTAGCTTGCTTAACTTTCGTTTCTAGTAGAGAGATTAGGCTAAGTTTATTATTACTAATAAAGTCCCTATAAAAGGCCACTTTGTTATTAAGACCACGAGTATTGTATGTACAAAAATCTGCTTCCATAAAGATCAGAGAGATGGAGGGGGGGATGCATTCCCCAACTTTTTCTTAAGCTTCTTAAGTTGAGACTTCGAGAGATTTGAGGTATCTACATTCAAGTGAGCTGCAGAAGCCTTCTTTATGTCTATCTCATCCACTAACTTCAGATTCTTAAATGTGCGTGGTGGAAAGGGAGAGACCTCCTCGCATGATGGTGAAGTAACTTTATGCTTCCTCTTGACCTCAGTCCAAGTTGCATCATCATGAATAGGAGAGCAAGAATTAACCTCCATGGAGACATTAGTATCAATAGGATCAGTAGTATTTTCAGTGTGCTGAACATTCACTTCGGGTGTTACATGAGTACTATCATTCCCATCAGGATTAGTGACTTCTTCTTTAGAAGCATTAGAGTCATTTGCAGCATTAGAGTCATCAGGTTTGTCTTCTCTGTCAGCATTCGCACTATTGATACCCTCCGGTTTGGCCTTTTGAACCCAGAATCTATGAGAAACAGGACAAGCCCCCACCGCATGGCCTAATGATTTATACCCTGAACAAGAGAGAGGCCTTAAGGGATACGACAAAAGGACTTTAGCAGTGTAACTTTCATCCGTTACTGGATTAAGGGCAGTAGCTAATATTTCATTGGGGAGAGGGTCTCCAATTTCATAGTTGACACAAATTTTCGCAAAAGGCACCAAATCCATTTTAGAGGTTAAAGCATCCGCACACAGGGGCCTTCCTATTACGCTAGCAAGTCTGTTAAGGCCTTCCTCCATCCAATAGCATTCCGGCACATTAGAAAGCTTAATCCAAAGAGGCATCGAAGTAATCTTACTCACACCCGGCTTGGCTCCCCATTCCGTGACTACCATTGGTTTCTTAGAAATATACCAGGTGCCTCTTGAAAGAAAAGCATTAAGACTAGAGGCAGATGCAAACTTGAATAAAAACGTGTTCTCATCTTTCTGAAAGACGTTAATCAGGCCTCTCTTCCTCAAATAATTATCAGCAAACATCGAGACTGCAGAAAAAGACCTAGGGCCTTTAGTAAAGGTACCAACTGCGCACAATTTAAACCTCTCATTCCCCTTTTTGAGAACTTCTAAGGGTGGTTGGACAATTTTCGCTCCTTTTTCCAAGGGAAAAAAAGAAAGCTTCACCTGGGAAGCATTAGAATCAGTTTTCACAACATTAGCCCAAGATTTCTTGCCCGGCTCCACTGTCGTGCCCTTTTCATACCCCGGTTTATCATAGAAGGATTTATCAGCAGTTTCAACTAGGTCGGACATTTTGTCGAACACCTTGTCAGCAACATGTGCCTCTTACCCCTGAGAATTTTTCAAGCCTGAAACACCCTCTCCAACACCAGGACTGGACTTCTTGAATATAGGGAGACCAAATTCATCTCTGCCCAGAATAAATTATGAAGAACCAGGTAGTCCAACATTAAAATTATCTTCTTTTTCAACCCTAGCCCTGTCAAATTCAGCCATTGTCAAACCCCGCGACTTCAAAAAACTTTGCATTTCCAGCATAGTGTTTCTAAGAGCTATGAGTTCTTCCCTTTCAGCTTTATTAACCGCAAACGCCATTTTTGTAGCTGGATGAACTGTCTCCCTTTCAATTTTAGATCTTTCATCCTCAAAAGTGGGCTCATCATTCTCCGAGGAGCTACCCGACACAACCTCCTTTGCCAAGGGAATACCCCCCGACCTGGTAGGAAATCCCATAGGAATTGGGTAATCCTCAACCTCCCTCCTCGCTCTAAGAACACTAGATCCATCATCACTGAACGAGTGCATAAATCCGGGCAAACCAGTCTCAGAGTCGCAGTCTGAACCTTGACTAACCATGATAAAATGAGATAAATAGACTAAGGAAGAAATATAGTTGTGTTTAGGTTAAAGGATTCGAGAGAACGTGAATTAGCGATGGTTTGAATAGTTAATGATGGAAAATAGGTGCTAGAAAAATAGATCAGAAGGAAAAAAGTATGGCGGCTATTAGGGTTTATTTTAGTGAGAAGGTGGAGTTTCTCTCTCTAGGACTCTCATTTTTTACTTTGTAGCTTTTTTTTTTTTGAAATTTATTGTATTATTTTGCATGTATGTAGTGGTTGTTATGATCGATTGATGATGTACTTGTCTAGAATAGTGGTCTCTATATGTTTGCCACTTTGTAGTTATTGCTTATCTAATAGGGCAAATGTAGTATAATTTAGAGAATTTATGTTACCTTGAATGTTGTTTTTGTGACTTAAAAATATCATTGTGGATGGTTTTAATTGCTTCCATATTGTAAAAATGATTTTGTTGTGAAATTATGAATTTAAATTTTAATTACAATATTGTGGTATTATTTGTAGAGGATTAAACATATTTTACAATCAAATTGTATCATGGTGAAAATTTAATGAGTCCTATACGGAGTATGTTGGCGGCAAGATAGATTATTTTGACATGTATTGTGTAGTAAACATGAAACTGGAAGAGATTGGTGCAATTGGTGAGTTAGGTTTGACACTAGCGGATATAGAGTAGTATTTTTTAATCTCAGAAAATGAACTGGCAGATGGCTTATATCCACTAGAAAATGAGCAAGACCTAAAGCATTTGTTAGTCCTGGTTGTGTATAGTCAGTGCCAAGTCATATATTCCTCCATTAGGAAATTAAGGATTCCAGCTAACCGTATGGATTTTTCTTTCACTCAATTATATGAGGATGAGAGGGTGAATAAGATAGAGAAGAGGAGAGAGGAGATAGAATGTAAGGCCATTGAGGATGATGATCTGAGCATATATGGAGATATTGGCAGTGAAAGAGAGGAGGATAATGAAGATTCAAGCCAAGGAGATGCTGGGAGTAATAAATATGCTGGGAAAAAAAGTAAGGGTAAGAAGAGATCAAGTCCTATGAACCAACCAAAGAAGTACAGTCCAAAGAAGACTAGTGTACGTAGAAAATTTGAAAAGGGAAGTAGCAGCACATTTCATGAAAATGTAGAAGATGTAGAGAAGGACATAAATATGAATGTTACACAACTGAATGAGGCCAACACAATAAATGATGAAGAAGAAAGTGAAGAAAGCTCAGAAAGCAAGTATGACATTAGTGAGGAATTACTGACCTTCGTAGTGTTGGGAATCACCTGACTTGGTGGGACTGCAATGTGCACCATCCAAAGTTTAGAAAGCTGGATCGTGTTCTGGTCAATGCAGAGTGGCACAATTTGTTCCCTTGTTCGTACTCTGATTTCCGTGCTCGTGGCTTGTCTGACCATTGCCCCGCGCTTACTTTCTTGGGTTTGGATAGGCCTAATGTCCCCAAACCTTTCCAATTTTTTAACCACCTTATTGGGAATCTTGGCTTTCTTTCGGTGGTCCAGAATGCTTGGTCCAATTTGGACACGGGTAATCCTTGGCAGGTGCTCTCTACTAAACTTAAGAGGACTAAGGTTGGGCTTAAAGGGTTAAACAGATCTGTGGGGAATTTGCAACAGCTGGTCAGAGATACGAGAAGTGCTTTGTTGGCTGTCCAGAATGACATCCCTACCTCCCCATCTCTTGATTATTTTGCGGAAGAGAGCAATCTCATGGATGCCTTTGCTAAAGCTCTTCACTTGGAGGAGTGCTTTTTGAAGCAAAAGTCTAGAGTGCAATGGCTTAAGAATGGTGATAGTAATAACAAGTATTTTTTCAATGCTTGCAGAGGAAGATGGAATGTTAATAAAATTCTGTCCTTAGACAATCAGAATGGAGAGACAGTCACTGACCACGGAGACATGTCAAAGGTAGCTGTTGACTATTACAAAAACCTGCTGGGAAATAGTGGGGAGGTTTCCCAATTCCCGAATGATATCTCTTTGCCAAAGGTAACTGAGTCCCAGTCGATTTCCCTCACTGCTCCGTTCAAAGAGAGTGATATTCTGAACACTTTGAAGCGAATGGGAAAAAACAAGAGCCCAGGGCCTGATGGGTTTACGGTGGAATTCTTCTTAGCTGCATGGCACATTGTGGGGCCTGATGTAACAAGAGGTATCCTCTACTTCTTTGATTCTCTTACTATGCCTAGAATTATTAATGCGGCTTCGATCTGTTTGGTTCCAAAGCAGGATAACCCATCCCAAATGCAGCACTTTCGGCCTATCTCTTGCTGTAATGTTTTGTATAAGTGCATCTCTAAGATGTTAGCAGCTAGGTTGAAGTCTGTGATGCCTTCCTTGATCTCCAAACACCAATCTGCGTTTGTGGCAGGAAGATCAATTGGAGATAACATCTTCTTGGCACAAGCTTTATGCAAGGGATATAATCGAAATGATGGCCATGCCCGATGTGCTATAAAACTTGACATTCGCAAAGCCTTTGACTCACTCAATTGGAGTTTTGTCTTTGCAGTTATGGAACGGATGGGCCTTCCACACAAATTTGTCGATTGGGTTAGAGTGTGTATTACCACCACTATGTTCTCAGTCAAGCTCAATGGAAGCTTGGAGGGTTTCTTTAAAGGGGAGTCTGGGTTACGACAAAGAGATCCCCTTTCTCCTTACCTCTTTGTTATGGCCATGGAAGCTCTCACTGCTTGTCTCAACAAGTCAATAGTGGGCTCTAATTTCAAGTTTCATTGGAGGACCAAGGAGGTGAACTTACATCATATCATCTTTGCAGATGATGTGTTTCTATTTTGTCATGGTGATGCTCAATCTGTTTCGAGACTCATGGAAGGGATTCACCAATTTTCTGGCCTCTCAAACTTGGTTCCAAACCAGACCAAATCGGTCTGTTTCTTTGCAAATGTGAGAACTGATGTTCCTGAGGATATCTTAAGGGTAACAGGCTTTCAAAGAGGCACTCTTACAGTCACTTACCTGGGCCTCCCTCTCATTACTGGCAAGCTTAACAGCATGGATTGCAACATTCTGGTGACAAAGTTATGCAATCGAGTGGAATCCTGGATGGTGAGATTTCTTAACTTTGCTGGTCGTTTGATGCTAATCAAAGCAATCATTTTTTTTTGCTAATTAAATATTATATACCAAGAAGGAACATCCGAAAACATTTCTAGGGGCATACCCCGCGAAATCAACATCACACATTACAAATCATCAAAACCGATTTCCTACGAAAACAACATCATAACAAGATAAACTACAGAAACATTTGGATTGAAAAGTTAGGTGTGGCCACCCCTGCTAAGACGCCACTTCTTGAGCCTCGACTTGGTCCATTGGACTCTAGACTTCGAGCCATCCTCCATGTTTCCATCTACACCAGCAACCTTGTCAACCCTGTCTGTTTGTTGCACACTCTCACTATCCAGGTTTAAACCAGCTTCTAGAATAAGTCTCGCAGACTGACCTTCCCATGGCTTTGCGCCATCTCTCAAAGTGGCTGGGGCCTTTCTTTTTGAGCAAGTTTCCCCAGTCCATCCCATCCTTGTATCAACGTCATTGACCCTGTCATCAGGAGGCTTGTCTTCCAACTGTTTCCCAGAGGCGGAACCTTGCCTTAGTTCGTGCTTATAAAAATCAATTCCCAAATCAATCAGGAAGTCCCTCAATTGGATGATACAGAAAGTGAGATCATGGAGTTCCTCCTCCTCCTTGTCCCCTTTGTCCCTCAAACTTTTAGCACTTGCAGAGTACTCTCTATCCCTGGACCCTTTTACCACAGGGACTTCTTTGTCAATTGAGGTGATGAACATTTCCAAGCTCTCTAGATTGCGCCCTGCTGCCACCAGGGCTTTCTGCTTCAATCCAGTGTTACAGGAGGTGTGGTCTAGCAACTCTTCAATCACTAGCTCCGCTTTCCTACCCTCCTTTCTGGGTAATACAGGGATTGGAATTCCATTCATCCGCATGTAGTTTCCAAGCTGATCAATACAATTAAGAGCTTTACCCAGGTCTCTAATTAAGTTAATATCTGGCCTGTCCATTAGGCCAAAAACGGCATCCAAATCACTCAAATCAACACACCCCCAAAATGTGGGGACTTTATGACCATGGTTAACAATACAATCTTGGAAAGTAATGACTACATTCACTGCTATGGCCAATCTCTCCTGCATCCTTCTAATTGAATCATTCCAAACTGGGATGGCCCCTAATTCTTCTTGTTCAGTACTGAGCTGCTTTCCCTTGATCTCACTCCGAGATAGCTTAAAGGGATCCTTAGTTGTCGACACTGCTGCATTTGTGGTCACAACCTGTTCCAAATCATCCCTAATGCTAGAGTCCTCTGGAATTGAGGCCTCATCAGCATCCTCATTTGATTGTTGAAAAAGTTTTCGGACTGGTTTTCCATCCACTTGGGTAACCTGGACCCCTTTTCTTTCAACTCCTCCCAAAGGAGTGACCACAATCTTAAGTAACATAGTTTCATCTGATTGGACCTCAGGCGAAATCACCTCAGAGTCCAATCCCTCCTCCCGACAACTCAAAGAGCCAGGGTTAGCATTCTCCCCTTCCAGATAAATAGGGATGGATGGATCCAATAAATCCACAACAGAAGTAACATCTACTAGCTTAGATCTAACAGGTTTCCTCTGAGAGAAACCCTTACCATCAATAAACTGGTGCTTGACCCGGCTGCGTGTGCGAGCAGCCACCCCAGACCTAGATCTCGGCGGTATAATCAAAGTCAAGTTTTTTTTTTTTTTTGCTAATTAAAATTTTATACCAAAAAGGAACAACTAATACAAATCTAGGGGCATACCACGCGATCAAACATAACAAAAGTCATAACATCAGTAAGTCACCTTACTGTCAACATAACAACGAAAATAAGCGAATGAGAGTCGTATTCTCTAACTTCTCTCTAACCTCTCTCCAAAAACCTAGCCGCCAAAAAATCTTTACCTTAATCTACACAATTTCTTCATCAGATCTCCTCACTAGCCTTCCCTAATTCACCTTTCCTCTTCTAATCTCTCACCTCAAACACCATATTTCTTACTTTATAATTATTTTCTAATGAAGAGGGTTTCGTTTTCGGAAAGCTTAGTGTCTGTGATCCCTCCCCGTGCGAGAGGGTCTGAAGCTTGCTTTCATGTGGAGAGTCCGATTAGGAGTCCGAAGAGGGTCTCCTTTTCAGAGAACCTTGTGACGGTGTTTCCCTTGGAGGATGCCCGGGTTAAAAAGGATAGCGAAGGACAAGGGGTTGCTGCCTCGATATCGGTGATACCATTGGAGCGGGAGAATCGAGTCAAGGTTGCCCAGGGATCCCAATTAAGGGTGAAGCTGGAAAATGATGAAAGCGGGAGGAGCTTGGTGGTGGGATCTGTCTCGGAGGTGGCACTGAGAACCAGAAGCATCCTTGAGGGGATACCGCCTTCCCAGTGTAAGGGATGGGATCTTGGCACTGCCGACGGCTCAGAAACGGGGTTAGAGGCGCGCACTGGCAATTTGATAAAGCACCAACTGATTGATGGTAAGCTTTTCTCTCAAAAGAATCCTCCTAAAATTATTGTGGAAGCTGATCCGTTTGTTCAGCTACCGGTTTCGATTTTGGGATCTGTAAATGAAAGTGACAATGGAGGGGAGGTCATTTCCGATTTTATTGTTGGAACTGACCTCGTAAATGTTGAGGACTCTTTCAACCATAATTTGCCTGTTCTTACTAATGACTCTGGGTTGGTCATACCCATAGTCGAGGGGAAGGATCAGTTTTCTCAAGATGAGGCTGCTATGATTAGTCTGAACGATATGGTAACTGGTGATGGGTCAATGACTCATGAGAAGGACGGGGACCTGAGTGTTCAGAAAGCTAATGATGGTGTTGAGTTCGATGGACACTTAGCTCTTGTTGCTACTGTGGAGGAACAGGGTCTGAAGAGTGTGGATCCTGGAAAGGATGACTTTGGGATGTTAAGTCATACAAGAGATGATATCCCGGAAGATGCGGTTCTTATCTCTTGCTTGGAGGACCAAATCAACAGAATTGTAAAGGATGTCTATAATTTGGCTGACCTTGATACAAAGGGGCAACTCGGTTCGAGACTCAACGTTGATTATTCTTGGATGAATGATAAGGTGAAGGGGACTTCTCCACGTACTTCTAATGTGGATGCTGTTCTCGTGAAGTCTGTTCAGACTGAGACTGGTGGGTTTAAATGGAAAGAGCTGGCGAGTAGGGCTCATCTGTTGGAAGCACAGAACTACATTGAAGTGCTTAAACGCTTCATTGAGTATATGGGTTATAAGGTGCCTGTGTTAAAGGGGCATAAAGAATTGAATCTGGTGTCGGGCAATTTTCTTATTGATATTTCAGACTGTGAGAGTGATGGGGAGCTATGTGTAGCTCTTAACAATGTGGTTCAGTTACAGAACTCTATCATAATGGAAGGAATTGAAATCCCTCCTGAAGGGGTCCCGTTGGAGGTAATTTGCGTCGAAGATGATGGTAAGAAGGAGCAGATATGGGGTCAAAAGGTACTAAGTAAGCAAGGAGAGCACCAAAAATGGGGAGAAGGATGAGAGGACTGATATGGGGTCAAAAGGTACTAAGTCCTGGTCTTCAGTCTTAAGAGCGGCCCCGGGCCCTGTCAAGGAAGTGAAATTTGACTACATGCCTCCATTGGAAGGATCAGATGTTGTATCCCCCCAAGAGGATGTCCTTAAAAAAGGTGCGGAAAAATTTAAATGTTGTATTGTGGGTAAATTTACCAAAGGGACTCTACCGTTTAAGAGAGTAAAGGAGGTAGCTTTTTCAGCCTGGAGGAGAGGCCTCACCATGGTTTCTCAGCGCAATGAGTCTACCTATGTCTTTAGGTTCAACTCTTCCAACGAAAAGAATGCGGTTCTAAGCAAAGGTACGTGGTACTTTGATAAAAGACCCCTGGTATTAACTGATTGGGGTTTCAACGAGCGCTCAGAATCTGTTACTTCAATGCCGTTATGGGTAAAGCTAGCAAATCTCCCGGATTGTTACTGGACACAGGAGGGACTGGGCCGTGTTGCTAGTGCCATTGGAAAGCCCCTAGGGGCAGACGCTCTTACATCTGAGCTAGAAATTCTTCCATTTGCAAAAATGTGCGTGCAGTATGAAGTTGGCGATCCACTACCACCTACCCTCAAAGTGGTGGACCTGGATGGTTCCATAGTTGAGGTTAAAGTCTCGTACATTAACAAGCCAATGGTGTGCAGCCACTGTAAATCTCTTGGCCACACCATTAGTGTTTGCCCGGTGGCTACTAGACAATGGGCGGCAGGGGGGTCAATCCATACTAAAGGGGCTCCATCTGGCCAGAATGACAAAGGAAAGAATAAAGTGGACGAAAGTAGTAAGGTAAATGAAGGTCTCCGAATGAAGGAGGTGGTGGACCTGAAGGAAGGGGTCTTAGAGGCGGAAACTAGTCAAAAGAAGGTTGAGGTGGAGCTAAAGGAAGGGGTTTAGAGAATGAAGCAAGCCACATAACCACTTCAGTTGGGGACAAGCAAAACACCAATCACCATGTAGAAGTAACACAAGAGGATGTCGACAATGAGTGGACGGAGGTTCGTTCTAAACGCAAACCAGTGGCATCGCCTAGTATATCTCCGGAAGTATCCAATTTTCAGAACATTGTGGTTGATGAGATAGCTATGAAACATGGCTCGAGAACTCCAAAGCCATACAAGAAAGTTAAAAGAGGAGGACGGGGGGGGGGGGGGGGGGGGGTCGTACCCCTTCCTCTAGGTCATAAATCTGTTATGACTATTTTTTGTTCCTACAACGTTAGAGGCCTTAATAATAAAGTTGGTTTTATCAGGGACTTCATCTTTAAAAATAAACTGTCCCTGGTAGGTCTATTGGAAACCCATGTCCAAACTGACGTTGCTAGGATTATCTCTCGGTCCATTAATCCACGTTTTCAGTGGTGCTTTAACTATGATCATCATCCGGGAGGCCGTATTTGGGTGGGATGGAACCCCTCTATATGGAAAATTTTGGTTCTTGATTCTTCTTCTCAGCATATCACTTGCTCTGTTACCCTTCTTGAGAGCAATACTAGTTTTGTTATCTCTTTTGTGTATGGCCTTAATGATATGATTGACCGTAGACCACTATGGTCTGATTTGGCCAGAATAGCGCAGGGTTTAAATGGCACCGCATGGGCTCTATGTGGTGACTTCAACTCGTGTATTAGTATTCATGAAAAACAAGGAGGGTCCTTAGATTGGACTGCTGGAATGGAGGAGTTTAAACAGTTCTTGCTTGCTAATGGCCTCACTGATCTCCGGTATACGGGCCACTTCTTCACATGGTGGGATAGCAATATTTCTCAGCCAAAAGGGAAATGAGAGTCGTTTTCTCTCTAACCTCTCTCTAAAACCCTAGCCTAGCCGCCACCTAAATCAGCCAAATCTGAACCTTTTTTCATCAATTATAACCAATTAGCCTTCACTAATCCATATTCCCTCTCTATTCTTCCACCTATCCACCATATTTCTTACTTATATTTAATATGGGTTTCTATTTTGACTATCCGGAGGTTCCTTCTTTCACTTCCGATGGTGTTATTGGGGTTTCTTGCCCAATCTTTATGTTTGAAATCGAAGATTTCTTTGTTGTCTCCTCTTCTTTAACGAGGGGAGTGGTCCTATTAGGTGTGTTCGAACATCTTGGAAGACGGTGGTGGGAACTTATCCCTGCAGATGTGAAGTTTCTTGGCTTATTTGAGAACCACTCTGGAAGCCGTGCTTCCTCAAGATTTCGTTTCCCTCTCCTGTTGGATAGGGTTGCTGTTATGTGCCATGGTCGTTCTCTTTTAGCTGCTCTTTCTAGAAGAGTGGGTTTGGGTTTCTCTGAGTTGGGCTATACGGAAGGGGTTTCACTCCGTAACCCCGATTGTGAGAGAGAAAGTGGTATGGCGTTCAGTTCGCTCTATGCGTATTTTTCTTCTGGGAGAAGAAAGATGAGTTATCCACTGGATGGAAATTCTTCAAATAATACTGATGCTGACTCAGTCAATGAGTATATTGATTGCTCTATTAACGGTGGGTTGGTCCTGTCAACAACTTTGGTTGTTATGAAGGCAATGCTCGGGTTTCATGGAGAAAATGCTTGTATGGGGTTTTGCATAATGCGGGCCATGATGTATGGTATAGCTGCTGACAAGATGTGGCCTAAGATGTCTTTGAAAGAGGGGTTATATGTGGTTGAACGTCTGACTAAGGAGCACAAGTTCGTTGCTTCTTTGACATCTGATGAAGTAGTGTGGGTTTACGCCCTTTATGTGTTTGTTAACTTGTCTCAGAATGGTTTGTTTGAATTCTCTGAGCAAACTTCCGCAACTATTGCTACGAGGGGCTCCATGTCTCCTGCGTTTGGACTTTTGAGTCCTGGATTCAAGTTGATTGGAATTGATGATTGGTTTCTCAAATGCCTCTCCCTGCTATCCCAAAGTGGGAAGTGGTTTATGTATGACCAAGCAGGTTTGCACGGTGCTTATCCTCTGCCTGGTTTTCTTGGTGAGTTTTATTTCAGGGAGTATCGAGTCCTTTGCTTACTCGATAGTATTATTTCGATGGCTGCTGGTTCATTGCAGAGCATCACAAATGACATTTGCTGGATAAATGTATGGTTGTTGGACAGATGTGTCAACTTGGGTATTATGGTTCACCCTGCTATGAGTAGGTGTGATCAGGATTATGTTGTTATGATTTATCTGATGGAGAAGATTAAGAGTATGACTATTGACCCTATGGTGACATGCCTTGGTGCATTGTTTGTTTCTTGCAGCTGGTCAATCGGTGTGGTTTTTACCACTAATGTTGAGGCGTATGGGTCTAAAGGTTCATCCTGGTGGAATTTATGGAGGCTGTTGCTCATCGTTGTGATGATAGGAAATGGAGGTGCCTTCCCTCCTAACCCACAGATTGCGAAAGGATGGGTTTTTGTGTTGGGCTACCCTCTTAAGCTCGTCGATACAGTTCATGATAAATCTAAGGGTACGGTTCAGTCAGTACCTGTGTATTTGAGAAGGGAATGGCCATTTGCTTGGGCTATTATGGGGCCAGTTTCTAGCATTGGAAAAGATGGAGTGGGGCTTAAAGGTCAAAATCTATTGGTGTCTTGCTTTGTCAAGATTGGTGTTCAAGCTTCATGCCATATGGGCATTTTTAATCAGCTGGGGGCTGGTTCTCCTTCCAATGAAAAGTTAGCCGGTGGTGCTTTTTTGGAGGCCGACTCTCATGTTGATGGATGTCATATGGATGTTTTTGACGAAATGCGGTTGTCGAAATGGGTTTGCGGATGTGCAGGAACAGGAACTTGTGGAGGGACCACTTCTAGTGGTGTTTTAGTCAGAATGTGTGCAACTTAGTTGTTTTAGTTGTTTATTTGTTTGGATTTTCAGTTGATTGCTAGTTATCTAGCATTATTGTTGTGTTTTTTCATGTTGTTCCGTTAGGTAGATGGTTTTCTAATCGCGGGGTATGCCCCTAGAGATGTAATCATTTTCCTATGGTATAAAATTTAATTAGCAAAAAAAAAAAAAAAAAAATATTTCTCAGCCAAAATTCAGAAAATTAGACCGTGTGTTGGTAAACCCGGAATGGCATTCAGTGTTCCCTTGCTCGACAGTGGAATTCTTGTCCCGGGGCTTATCTGATCATTGCCCTGCTATTACTTCACTTGGCACTAGTTTCTCCTCTGGAGCGAAGCCCTTTCAATTTTTTAATCACCTTATTGATAATCCAGACTTCTTGGAAACAGTGGGAAAAGCATGGTCCTTAGAGGTTGAGGGGAACCCTTGGTTCATCCTAACATCGAAACTCAAGAATGTGAAGGTGGCTCTAAAGGATCTCAACAGAAAGATAGGGGATATCCACAACCTAGTAATCCAGTCTCGAGACGCACTCTCTCAGTTCCAGGACTCAATGCCTGCTAACCCTACTGCTGCTTACTTTGAGGAAGAAAAGGAATTTGTTGAGAACTATTCAGCAGCTTTAAGGCTAGAGGAGCAGTTTTTAAAGCAGAAATCCAGAATTCAGTGGCTTAAGCTTGGAGATGGCAACAGTAAGTTTTTCTATAATTCTTGCAGAGGGAACTGGAACACTAACAAGATTACTACTCTCACTGACTCGGAGGGAGTCTCTCACTCTTCACATGCAGACATGGCTAAAGTTGCAACGGATTTCTATCAAAATATTCTGGGAAAATCATCCGAGGTAGCAGTTTTTCCTAATGATATTCCTCTTCCTTCTCTCTCTGATTCCCAGGCTAACCTTATGGCTGCCCCATTTTCTGAGAGTGAAGTACTGAGCACTTTAAAAAGAATGGCTAAAAACAAGAGTCCTGGGCCGGATGGGTTCACAGTCGAATTCTACTTGGCTGTGTGGCACTTGGTAGGAAATGATGTGACTAAAGGTATTATGCATTTCTTTAACACATTGCACTTGCCTAGAGTGATAAATGCGGCTTCCATTTGTTTAGTTCCTAAACAGCCTAACCCATCTGAAATGCAACACTTTAGACCAATCTCCTGTTGTAATGTACTGTATAAATGCATCTCTTCTATGCTAGCCAAGAGGCTTAAAGCCGTGCTTCCATCAATCATTTCCCCGGTACAATCTGCTTTTGTAGCTAGGAGATCCATTGGTGACAATATTTTCCTTGCTCAAGCATTATGCAAGGACTATAATGGTAATTCAGGTCAGCCTCGATGTGCTATAAAGCTAGACATTCACAAGGCTTTTGACTCCTTAAACTGGAATTTTCTGTTTACAATCATGGGGAAAATGAGGTTTCCCACTCAGTACATTAAGTGGCTACAAAAGTGTATCACTTCAACAATGTTTTCTGTAAAGTTAAATGGCAGTTTGGAAGGGTTTTTCAAAGGGGAATCTGGCCTCAGGCAGGGGGATCCTCTATCCCCTTATCTGTTCGTGATTGTTATGGAGGCCCTCTCAGCTTGCCTGGATAAGAAGACTGCGGACCCCAACTTCAAGTTCCATTGGAGAACTAAGGAAGTAAAGTTAAATCACATTATATTTGCTGATGATGTTTTCCTGTTTAGTCATGGTGATCTTAGGTCAGTTTCGGCTCTCCTGGAAGGGATCAAGCTATTCTCAAACTGTTCGAATTTAAAGCCAAACTTCTCCAAAACTACATGCTTCTTTGCTAATGTCAGACAGGATGTGATTGCTTCTATTATTTCTCACTCAGGGTTCCAAAGAGGTCATATGCCCATCACTTACTTGGGGCTCCCTCTTATCACAGGAAAGCTTAACAAGAATGATTGCCAGACACTGATTACTAGACTCTGCAGGAAAATGGAGATGTGGACAACTAGATTTCTTAATTTTGCAGGGCGTCTCCAACTGATCAAAGCCATACTGGTCAGCATTGTGGGGTACTGGAGTATGTTTCTCTTCCTTCCGAAAGGGATCCTGAAAAAGATCAATGCTCTATTTTTCAAGTTCCTCTGGGGAGGTTTCTACAAACCAGATGGGAAGTGTCATTATAAAGTTGGATGGGAGGAGTGTTGCAAACCAAAAGCAGAAGGGGGTCTTGGCATCCGGAATATTTTTGAATGGAATGAAGCAGCCATTCTTTTTCAGCTGTGGCGCATCATTCAGCCCAACTCTAACTCTCTATGGATAGCATGGTTCAATAAAGCTCTGCTGGCAAAGAAGGAATTCTGGACTTCAAAAATGCCATATCGCTCATGTTGGATTGTAAGGAAACTGTTCAAGGCGAGACCGCGAGCCCTTCAATATGTGCACTATAACATAGGAGAAAACTCTGACTTTCTATTTTGGCATGATCCTTGGGTCAAAAATAAGCCACTTCTGGCTATTGCCCCTTCCATTGTATCTACAGCTGAGTCCACTAGTTCAGTTAGTATCAATGTCTACCTCCGAAATGGGACTTGGGACTTACCATCTTCGAACCACAATGATGTGATTGAAATTAGACGGATGGTGCAACATATTCAAATCCATAAGTCTGATTCCATTTTATGGGATGGAATGCTTCCAAAGCATGTTAAATTGTCCACTATTTGGTCCTCCATGCGGGTGCAAGGAAGCTATGTCCAGTGGTTAAACATGGTTTGGGGAAAATTCAATATCCCGAAATGCTCTTTCATCACATGGTTGGCCATCAAAAACAGGCTCCTCACGAAGGACAGAATGCTTCAGTTCGGAATGCAGGTTGATCAAAAATGTGTCTTGTGTGGGGTGGATGATGAATCGATTAGCCACATTTTCACTACTTGCCCATACTTTGATATTATTAGCAGGTCAATACCATTTCGTTTCTCTCGTAACTGGTCCAATTGTCAGTCAGGCAACTGCACTGTTACTCAGCTAGGGGCAAAGGAGGAGTCAATGGCACAACTGTTTTTTAGCACAGCCATTTATCATGTCTGGAAAGAGCGCAATTATCGCATTCACAACCATGGTCCTGGCCACCCTACATCAGTGGTCAGTGGTGACATAAAGCGTATGGTTCGTGAGAAGCTGTTCTCGTGTAAGTTGTTTAAGGGTTGGGTTCGGAATGACCCGACCATCCTCTTATTTATCATGTAAAAGAATAGGCTAGGTACATCTGTAACGTTGAGTAGGGTTTACCTCCTTATTCTTTGTATCATGTTGATTAGTAGTTTGGCTTGGATGTTGTCTCGCGGGGTATGCCCCTAGATATGTACTAGCTGTTTCCTTTGGTATATATTCTTTTATATAGCAAAAAAAAATAAAAATAAATTTTTAATTAGCAAAAAAAAAAAAAAAAAAAAAAACTTTGTAACTTTAAGAGTCAAGTTTTTCATACACTAAGCTGAATCTCTCTGAGAAAAACGAAGCTGAGAATACTATCATTTGTATTCACAGATTGTAGCAACCTTTATCTAATAATACATTAGATTAAAGTGATATTGTGTTTTGTGTTATTCTTTATTCGCACCTTCAATCTTGCACACACAAACACTCTTGCTACATAGACTCGAAGAAGAATAGTTCAAGAATCCATTCACCCCCCTCTATATTCTTTTATCGTATTTAATACTCAACAAGTGGTATCAGAGCGGGCTGTTTATTCAAAAACAGAAAAACGATCATGAGTTCGAATACACCAAAGACTACAGGAACGGTGAAGGTCCCTAAGTTTGACAAAGAGAATTACAACCTCTGGAAGATAAAGATGATGTTGTTCATCAAAGCCTCTCATCCTTTGTATCCTGAGATTCTCAAGAATGGTCCTTTTGTTCCACAACAAGAGATACCAGAGAAGACTGTTGGAACCACAACTATCCCAAGATCTTATGAGGCCAAGGATCCATCAAAATGGACAGAATCAAAAAGGGAGAAGGTTGCTCTTGACAGCCACCTCATGTTGCTTATCATTGATTCCATGGACATGTCAATGTTTGCAAACATTGCATCATGTACATCTGCCAAAGAAATGTGGGATCACATTGAGGTGTTGTGTGAAGGAACTGATGAGGTTAAGGAAAACAAGAAACAGATACTGGTCACACAGTATGAAGCTTTCATGGCACAGTCCAAGAAAAGCATTACTGAGATGTTTGAGAGATTTCACAAGCTAGTTACTGAGTTGCAGATGAATGGCAAGGTTTACAGTACCAAGGAGTTAAACATGAAGTTTCTGCTATCCTCACCAAACCATCTAGAGCAAAGGGTCATTTCTCTAAGGGAAAGAGATTTGAACAAAGTTACATATGATGTGCTCTATGGAGTTTTAAAAACTCATGAGCTTGAGTTGCTTCAGAAAAGGGCTATCCAAGCCAATCAAGGCAGAATGGTAAACACATCATGTGCCTTGATTGTCAACAAATCTATTCAAGACCTAGAAGCATCCACAAGCCACCTTGCAAAAGTAGCAAGCAACGATGAGAGTCTAGAGAGAGAAGCTCCTCCTTCTCACTAGAATCTCTTTTAGCCGCCTCTAATTTCTACACAACTTCCATCAGATCTATTCAAACAACCTTCAATAATCCACTTTCCTTCTCTAAATCCCTCACCTATACACAAAATTTCTTTCATTAGTAGTTTGATTATGAGTCCAAGAAGGGTTTCCTTTTCGGAGCCTTTGGTATCGGAAACGTTTGCCCAGAAGGATGGGTTTTTTGCGTGTTCTAAGAGTGGCCTTTCTTCTGAGAAGGGGAAGAATGAATCGTTGATTCAGACTTCTAAAAGGTCGAAAGGTCCGGGTTCAGAATTGGCTGAGTCAGGGTGTGTCGATCATGGCGTCACTGGATCGAAGGATGGTCTGAGGAAGCGGGAGGGTGTCTCCTTGCCCATATCTGGGATTGCTTCTAGAACTCGCAACTCTTGCAATCTGCAGTTGACTGAAGGTAAGTCCTTCTTTTCTAAGAAGAAGGTTACTTTTAGTAATATGGATACTGTGATTAGGTTTCAACCTATTGAGATGACCGATTCTTCGGATCTTAAAGATAATGATAGTGATTTGGATGTTAATTCTTCTTTGGTGAATTTGGTTAATTCTCCTATGGTGAATTCGGTAGAGCCCACCTTTAGGGTTTCTAATCTGCAGTTGATTGAAGGTAAGCCCTTCTATTCTAAGAAGAGGGTTACTTTTAGTAATATGGATACGGTGATTAGGTTTCAGCCTATTGAGTTGTCCGATTCTTCGGATCTGAATGATGATATTGATAGAGGTAATCTGGATTTGGGTGTTTATTCTCCTATGGTGAATTTGGTGAATTCTCCTATGGTAAATTCGGATGAGCCCTCCTTTAGGGTTGATTTTATTTCTGAACAAGTGAGTGATGTTGGTAAGAAGATTTTTAATGAACACCGACCTGGTGAGGAGCGGGTTACGAAACTCTGGCCTGGTTCTGATGATTCGAGTACGAGGAGGAAGAGCTTTAGTGCTGATACTAAAGGGAACTTTAGCGCCTGTAAGGCTTGGGTTAATCTGGATGGTCTTATTCAGATGGAGTAAACAGGGTATGTTGTTGTGTGCTTGCAGGAATGTCTTCTTAAAGAATGTGATATTATGGGGAAGGTATGTGTTCGTGATACTGAAAATGATTTGTCTGTTATTAGACTTTCGAAGATGGGTGCTAAGCAGGTTTTCTTACTGCTTTTGAGTGATAACCATGTTGTGAAGAGCCATCCATGGCACATTACATGGAAGGGCTTCATCTTTGATGGTGCCTGTGATGTTGATGAGATAACAAAGGGGCCTATTCAAGGCTTATTTGCTCTGTTTCTTTATACTTTTGCTGACAAATGCATAGAGACTGGTCTTGTTATGTCCCGAGTGGGAATGGCTGGGTGCGGTAATGATGTTTGCAACGCTGATTGGATGAACAGGGATTGCTACCAGGAGGCAGGGAAGATTGTCGATTTGATTGAGGATGATGGCACTGTTTTGATTGCTACTACTGCTGTTGGGGGCTGGCACAGGATGATTGTGATGTCAATCATGCAACTTCTGATGGTCTCAAGTTGTTTTTGCCAGAAGAGCAGGCTCCATTTGTGGATAGCTGCTGGATGGGTGCCTAAGGGTGTTGATGTGAGGCAGGAGGGTCAGAACAAGGAAGCTATTGCCATGGGTGCTTGGGGTGATTGTCATAGTGGACCATGTTTGGTCATGAAGAAGCTTACTCTCGGCATAGTTTTTTAACTTATGATTAATCTAGTTTGCTATGTAGACTCTATTATGACTTAATGTTGTGTAGTTTATTTGGATGTTGATTTCGTGGGGTATGCCCCTAGATTTGTATCATGTTGTTCCCTTTGGTATAAAATTTTAATTAGCAAAAAAAAAAAAAAGCATCCACAAGCCAGTTAAGGATAGAGGAGGTAGTAGAAGAGGAAGAAACTGAACCTGAGGTAAGTGAACCTGTTGAGGAGAAGGAGGAAGAAGAGTTTTACACTCTTGAAGAACTAGATGGGATGGAAAACACTTCATATGCTTTCATGGCCAGAAAATTTCCAAACATCAGATTCAAAAGGAATCAACCCTTCAAACCCAAAATCCAAAACCATTCATTCAACAAAAGCAAGGCAATTGTGAAATCAAACAAGAATAAGTTTAAAACCAGCCATGTGGATAGGTCATCTGTAAGGTGCTATAGATGCAGTGACCTAGGGCATTTTGCCAGTGAATGCAAAAAGCCTAAAAAGAAGGATAGAGACTATCTTGAGCTTGAAGCTAAGTATGAGGCCCTTCTGAAAAAGTAGACACAAGGTAAGGCCTACATAGCTGAAGGGAAGTGTTGGGATGATTCTGACAATGATGGAGAGGAGCAAGAATTCTGCAAAACCACAAAAGTGATAACAGCGGACTGAAAAAAGGACCAGAAATGAGAGTCCTAGAGAGAGAAGCTCTTCCTTCTCACTAAAAAAAACCCTAATCTAGCCGCCATTAATTTTATGCTTTAATACCTTCAGATCTACTTTTCTACACCTTTAAACCTTTTCATCACTTACCTAAATACACGAATCCATCTTCTCTCTTCTCATCTTACACCTAAACACTAAAATTTCTTAGCTATAATTATTTATTTCTTTGTTATTATGGTAAGCCAAGGCTCTTTTTGTGACTCGGATGGAGTCCCAGGCTATATGCAAGAAGCTGGTGACTCGGATGGTCTCGAGGAGGTCATATCTCGTAGGGAGGTGGAAGATTTTCCCATTCTAGTGGGTTCTGAAGTTCAAAAAAGTTCCTATGGTGGGATACATCTGGACAAGGTGGAGGTAGAGAGCTGCTCCGATGATGATTTGGTAGGGTTTGAGGACGAAAGAGCCAGAATGGAGAAAGAAACGGTTCACCGAGCTACTAAGATGGCATTTGCAGAAAATAAAGCCGAAAGAGAAGAACTGATCGCTGCTAGGAATAGATTGATGGAATTACAAGCTTATATGGAAGCAAAGGGCTTGTCCATTGGTGATTTTGAAAAGACAAAGAATTCGGAAAATGGATGCTTTTAACTCTGGAGCTCCTTGTTTGGAGAAGGTAATTACAGGACGTGATGAATTTGGGTTGCCCATTTTTGAAAAAAGTGTCAATGTAAGGAATAGAGTGAGCGAAAGGGAGAAAGAAAGTGATCTTAAGAGATCTAAAGATGCTGACCATGTGTTTGTAGATTTGTCAAGCTCAGTGCTAAAAGAGAATCTAAAAACGAGCAAAGCAGAGAACATAGGAGGCACTTCAGGTGCTAAAGATGATCTGGGCAAGGAAAAACAGCCATTAACAGAGGAGCCTCCTCCTAGAACCAAATCTTGGTCAAATGTTGTTAAAGAATCTCCTCCATTTGTTGTGAAACTTGATTTTATGCCTCTAGGGGAGGGTTCGTCAACAATCTCTCCTCCTGATGAAGAATTGCAACTGGGAAATGATAATTTTAAGCATTGTATGGTAGGAACTTTCACTAAGAGGACGCCTATGTATCATTCGATTCTCAAATTTGCGACAAATCTTTGGCAACGAAAAGGATTTTGTAGTCTAGCCCAAAAGAATAGCTCGACCTTCATATTTAAATTTGATAATGATGTCACATTTAATGAAGCCCTTGGGAGGGGAACTTGGTACATAGACAAGAAGCCAATGGTGGTTAAAGCGTGGGGGCACCTACTAAATCTGATCAAGCAATGACCATTCCTTTATGGGTGAAAATCTCTGACTTACCAGATAGCTACTGGACAGTTAAAGGTCTTAGCCGCCTTGCAAGTGTAGTCGGACCTCCTATTTGTGCTGACCAATTCACTTCTAGGCTTCAAGTTCTGCCTTTTGCAAAAATCTGTGTCAAATACACTTTGGGGGACAAGCTTCCAGATTCTATTCCAGTTCATTCATTGGACCCTTGCTCTGGTGAGAAGGTAACAACCATTGTTAATTATTCATACCCTAACAAACCTTTGTTCTGTAATGGATGCAAATCTCTAGGACATCCTATTGGCGCTTGCCCAGCAGTCTTTCGGACTTGGGTTCAAAAAGCTAAACCTGTGGGGGAGGAAACAACCATTCCAGCAGAGAATGAAAAAGCTGAGAATCAAGAAAAGGGAGAAGAAGTTAACTCAGTAAATGAAGCTAAAGTGGATAAAGAGATCAACGAGGACAAGGCATGCCTTGATGCAGAGAAAAGGACTGAATCCACTAGAGTAAATGCTCAAGAAAAAGAAGAAGATTGGAAAAAAGTGCAATACAAGAAAGCCAAATCAGATCTTAACAACAATAATGCTCATAATGGAAAGAGCAAAGAAGAGATCAAATTACCAATTTACAACTCTCTTTCTCGCTCTATAGCAAAAAGCCATAATCATAAGAAGAGATCAAAGCAGGCCCAGGGAAAGGGCTCCCTTCCTTAACTTTATAGTTTCTGGATGGATTTTTGTTCCTACAATATTAGAGGGCTCAATAATAAGACGTCTTTCGTCAAGGATTTTCTCCATGTACATAATCTCGGCCTTTTTGCCCTCTTGGAGACTCATGTTAAAAAGGAATCGGCCGATCGTATTGCTTCGTTTCTTTCTCATCGTTTTAGGTGGGTATTTAACTACGACCATCATCATAATGGTCGTATTTGGGTAGGATGGGATCCAAATCTTTGGACTGTTCAGCCCCTGGTTTTTGATGCTCAGCATGTTTCCTGTTCTGTCTCAAGGCCAGGAAGTAATGACAAGTTCATAGTATCTTTCGTCTATGCTTATAATACTTCCTCGGACAGACTTCCTTTGTGGTCTAATCTTCTTCAATTTAAAAGGCAATTTGTGAAGAATGATGATGCTTGGATCCTCATGGGAGATTTCAACGTTTGTTTAAATTTGGAAGAAATTAATGGTGGCAACCCATCCTTCTCTTCTGGTATGATTGATTTTAAAGATTTTCTGGATCAGGCTCGCATTTTTTATCTGCATTTCACAGGTCACTTATACACTTGGTGGGATAGTAACAAAACAGCTCCAAAGCATAAGAAATTGGATCGGGTTTTGACTAATGATAATTGGTTAACTGCTTTTCCCCTATCTCGAGCTCAATTTATCTCTCGTGGTCTCTCGGATCACAACCCAGCTTTAGTCCATCTGGGATCTTTTACTGAGAAAATCATGAAGCCATTTCAAGTTTTTCAGCATATTTTAAAATCCCCCAACTTTCATGACGCGGTGAAAAAAGCTTGGGAAGTGGACATTGAAGGAGATCCCTGGTTTATCTTGACTTCAAAACTTAAACGGGTAAAGGAAAATCTGAAATCTCTGAATCGAGAAGAAGGTAATTTACATGAAAAGGTAAAGGAAGCTAGATCTCTTCTAATTGCATTTCAAGATAATCTACCTCCTGTTCCTTCTTTTGACCAGTTTTGTGAAGAAGAAAGATTGAGATCTGTTCTTGTCAAAGTTCTTAATCACGAGGAAGTGCTTCTCAAACAAAAATCAAGAATGAACTGGCTGCGCCTAGGTGATGGCAACAATCGCTATTTTTTTTAACTCCTGCAAGGCCAGATGGAATGTAAATAAACTCTTGGCATTAGAAGACTCTGAAGGAAACATACAAACCACTCATAAGGATATCTCTAGAATTGCAGTGGAATATTTTCAGTCGAATTTGGGTTCATCTTCCCCAGTTTCTTGTTTAAACCAGAATGTTACTTTACCTAGCCTATCTGAGTATCAAGGAAAGGAGCTTATCGAGCCATTTATAGAGAATGATATCTTATTTGTTTTCAAAGGCCTTGCAAAAGGAAAAAGTCCGGGGCCTGATGGTTTCACCCCGGAGTTTTATTTGACTGCTTGGGACATTGTTGGTAAAGAGGTCACTAATGCCCTACTCTACTTTTTTAATTCACTCCATCTACCTCGTATTATTAATTCTACAGCGATTGCTTTAATCCCCAAGTGCGAAGGAGCATAAAAAATATCTCAATATAGACCTATTTCTTGCTGCAATACTCTGTACAAGTGCCTTTCAAAATTGCTTTCCTTGAGACTTAAGAAGGTGTTACCTGATCTTATATCACAAAATCAGTCTGCGTTCGTGCCTTCTCGTAGAATTGGCGATAACATCATGCTTGCTCAATCACTTTGTAGAGATTATCATCGTGATTCGGGCACCCCAAGATGTGCAATCAAGCTTGATATTCATAAAGCCTTCGATTCGGTTAGTTGGAGTTTTCTTTTTGAAGTTATGTTGAAAATGGGATTCCCAGCCATCTTCATAAACTGGATTCGAAAATGCATAACTAGTGCTATGATTTCAGTCAAAATAAATGGTTCTTTGGAAGGATATTTCGCTTGCAAGTCAGGATTACGCCAAGGTGATCCTCTATCTCCTTTCTTGTTTGTTTTAGCCATGGAGGTTCTATCCAGTTATCTCAAGCATGATTTGGAGAACGATGCTCAATTCTTTTATCATTGGCAAGCAAAAGATCTGAGGATTTCTCACCTCATATTTGCTGATGATTTACTTCTTTTCTGTAAAGGTGAGTCTCATTCGATTTCCTCTATGTTAAATACTGTCTCTAAATTCTCTGAAGTGTCAAACTTAAGGCCGAATCCCTCCAAGAGCCTTTGTTTTTTCTGCAATGTTCCTCAGGCTGTCATTAGTGATACACTTGCAATCACGGGATTTCAACAAGGAAATTTGCCTATTAAGTATCTAGGTCTTCTATTAATCACCAGCAGTCTCAAGAAAAGAGATTGCATTGAGCTTACAAGGAAATTATGTGCTCGCATTGACAGTTGGCCTTCTCGAAGCTTGAGATACTCAAGTCGTCTCCTCCTTCTTAAAACAGTCCTTTTTAGCATTCAAGGTTACTGGGCTTCCTACTTGTTCTTGCCAAAGAGTGTCTTGAAAAGTATCAGTTCCTGTTTTGCTAAATTCTTGTGGGGAGGAAGTACTAATGCTCGATGTCATCATAAAGTTTCTTGGAAGGACTATAATCTTCCAAAGTCTGAAGGGGGTCTGGGTTTACGGGATCTAATAGAGTGGAACAGGGCGGCGATTCTTTTTCAAATATGGAGGACTATAACCTTGTGGATTTTATGGTTGCATGAATGTTTATTTAAAAACAAGTCGTTTTGGATTGCAAAGCTCCCATCTCAGAGCGCATGGTGTGTTAAAAAATTATGAACCTAAGACATGTTGCTAAATAGCACATCTCTTACGAAATTGGTAGGAACTCTACTATGTTTCTATGGCACGACCCCTGGCTAAATCATGACAGCTTAATCAATCAACTGGGCGTGGATATCATCTCTATCTCAGAATCCTTTAATCTTGCTCCAGTCAGGTCTATCATTAGTAACGACATCTGGAATGTTGGCACAAATCATGTCTTGGCTATTCAACTTCGTCATATGTTAAGTGCAATCATGATCAAAAGAAGCGATAATATCTTCTGGAATGGAATTTCAAATCCAAACATCTCTGCGATATGGCATTCTATTCGTAGAGTTGGCTCTCCTCCTCTTTTGATCAATGCAGTGTGGCATAAATTTGCTATCCCCAAGTGTGCTTTCTTTATGTGGTTGGCAATAAAAAAACGGCTTCTAACAAAAGACAAAATGATATACCCCACAACTAGCTACTAAATGAGAGTCCTCCGTTCTCTCTCCTAACCCTAATAGCCGCCACTAAAAATTGCCTTTAATCTACACCATTTCTCCATCAAATCTACACTATAGCCTTCCTAAATCCACCTTCATCTCCTAATCTTCCACCTAAAACACTATATTTCTTATAGTTATATATATTTCTTCTATTTTCGATATAATGATATCTCTTATTGTGATGAGAGATGTTCCCGAGGTTTCAGATTTGAAAGGTGTTTTCTACGGTGCTGAAAATAGCTTTGACTTGGATCTTAGTTGGGATTCTTCCATGTGGTCTGAGTTTTCGAATGATGTGCTCCTTTTCAAGCTAATTCGGATTGGTGCTGTTGAAGTGTTTGACTGTTTGCTTCATATGGAAGATCTATCGGTAAAAGCCTTATCTCTTCAGATAGACTTTACAATGAGTATCGTTGTGCTCATGAATATCGATCTGATCTCTGCAACGTGGCCCAAGTTGTACTTGGAGGATGGGTTCTATGATGGAAATGGAATCCTTAATAAGGTGTTGGAGAGGAACACAAGGTGTTCGACGATAGTCTTGTGTGTCCTTTGAACGCAGATGAAGTAGTGAGGGTCTTAAACCCATATGTGAAAGATGGGATATCTTTGTTCCGGGTGCGTGATGAATATATCCGGCATTTGTTGGCTCAGCCTGTAGTTACTACCGGCTTTACTGTTGGTTTGCGAGTCTTCTTGGATAAAGTTACCTTTGTCATGATGATCGGTGAGGTTGCGAATGTGGTTTATTTGAAGTATGGAAGGGTTCTCATACACTCGCCTCTTTTGGTATTGACGGGAATCAAGGGAGAAGATAAAGTAGAAGACATGGATTACAACAGTTTGAATCCTTGTTTCTCTGGTGGTTTATGGACGGAATCATTGTATGCTGAGATTCACTTCTCTCCCAGCCTCATTGTGGGTCTGCTGTTACAGAAGAAGGTAATCTTGTTTGCTTTGTGGATGGTTGGGGGAAAGAATGCCCTGTACTTTGTCAGGACAAAGGAGTGGAAGACCTCTTGTGCAAGGTCTGGGTCTGTTGATGGTGGATCTAGCCCCATGTCTGTTCAACTTAATGAAGGGGTTGTGGCTATGTCATGTCAGATGTTTGTTGTGATTTATGTTGTGGTGGAAACTTGTAATGAGACTCGAGTAAGGAGCCCTGTCTCCGGGGATCAATACAAATGGTTCTTTGGGCATGGGATGCGACCTGTTTACTCAGGCTTATTCAAGATAATGGGATCCACCTTTTCAATGTATAAGGGTGCTGCTACAACAGATGACCGATATGGTTTGTCAAGGGACTGGATGTGTGTACGAATGGAGGTATGCATCCAGTTTGATGGGATTTCTGAGCATTTCCTGGACGTGGAAGTGGCGCCTTATATAGAGTCATCTCAAAGATATGTTGATGGCCATGTTGTTGTGATTAAAGTTGAGAATGTTTCTTTTCTGCACGGGTTTGATTTGAATATGGAGAGGCAGCTTCTGTTTATTTTGAATGATATAGCTTCTGGTATGGTTGTTCAGGATGGAACTAAGAAGTCTGGAACTCACACTCCTTTAAGGAAGGCGCAGTTTATCTGGGTACTTGAGGTTTTTAAGTCCTCATTTAATTTCATGATTGCGTTTGATATCCACCAAGCGGTTGATGAACTGCTGTGTCGATGCATTTCAAAGAATGATGTTATGGATCAGAATTTCATAAATCATGAGAAGCAGATTTGTTCTAGTAATGGCATGAGTGTAGACGTGTTTGTTGTTTTTAAGCAACAGGAAATTTTTGTGATAAACTCTTGGGTTAAGTTATATTTGGGGATGCTGGTTTTTCAACCAACAGGTCAAAAAATCACCACCGATATGGTGTGTGGAGATAATGTGCGCTTCTATTCTATTGAAGAGTGGTGGTTGTTGACGGAGACTCGTACGTCTAATAACACATTTGTCTGTCATGCTGGGAAACGAAGTCTCCATTTGGATGAATTCAGATGTATTGTACTGAGGGGATTCGGGAGGATTCAAGTGGGTGTTACTGGTCTTGGAGGAATTGTGGTCCTTCGGGTTACGGTAGTTTGTTCCTTGGCCTGGATGGGGCTCCTGGTGATATGCAAGGTGTTCGATGCTTGGTCCGACTGGGCGACCATGGTCCTTCTCTGGGAAACGAAACTTTTGCCAGCACACCTAATGTTTGTGCTAATGCCCTGTTGGATTCTTTCTACCTTTTTGATGGAAAAGGGTCTCTTATATGGCAGCTATGATAATGTTGTTTGTATAGCTTGCAAGCTAGATGGTTATCGCATTTTCGGAGGAAAAGTTGTTGGTTTACCACACACTCAGGCTGGCCTTGACTGGATTCAGGAAGAGGTTTACTATTGGAATGCATGTGCGTCACTTCATGGATTTCTGCTGCTTCTCATTACTATGGGCTTTGTGAGACATGTGCCTAGTCTCAATTTTAGGTTGTGTAAGGCGCCAGAATAATTTAGTTTTTATTTGTTGTTGCTTCTATGTTGACTGCTAGTTTATCTAGCATTATTGATGTTTTTTCTTAGTTGTTCCGCTAGGTAGATGTGCTGCTAATCGCGGGGTATGCCCCTAGAGATGTAATCGTTTGCCTTTGGTATAAATTTTAATTAGCAAAAAAAAAAAAGACAAAATGATAAGATTTGGTCTCAATATAGACCCTACATGCTTTCTTTGCCTTCAAAGCACGGAGACCACTGAGCATCTTTTTATGGACTGTCCAGTTACTATCCTGCTATTACGAGCAAGTCCGGTAGCTCTTAAAACTACTTGGAGAGACTGGGAGGAAGGAAATTTCCTTCAAGGCCGTGAAAGTAGAATCAAACAATTGTTAGCCTATCTGTACATCTCAGTCTTTATTTACTCAGTTTGGCGTGAGCGAAATGATAGGATGCACCATAATGGAAATCCAAAAAGTGTTGTCCAGCTGACTTATGTCATAAAAAGCATGGTGAGGGAGAAAATCTGCACGATCAAGGCAGTCAAGAAGCACATTCGGAAGAACCTACAATTTATTAGCAATCTTTACTAATTGCTCATTCCGAGCTCTGTTTCCTAGTAGTTTTATGTAGCTGTCGCATTGGCTTAGCTGTTTAGTTTGTTTCTCTTGCGGGGTATGCCCCCTGATTATGTACCTTCTTTTGGTCTTTATAAAATTTTCAATTAGCAAAAAAAAAAAAGAATTCTGCAATTATGCCTTGATGGCCAATTCCAAGGATGACACATTTCCATCAGACCCTCAGGTACCATCTCTCGCTACTACAGACATGTCTGTTTCAGAGTATAAATGCATGATTGAATAACTATCTGTTGAGATGTTTAACATTCATACTAGTATGACTGCTGCTAATGAAGAGATTGCTAAACTGTCTACCAGAAATGAAATGTTAACCAAAAAGAATGAGGAACTTGATTTGAGGGGTCTGTTTAACTCTTTTTCTGGTTGTTGATCTGAGGGGTATGCCCCAAATGCTGTATGTTGTTCCTCTTTTGGTATAAAATTATTAATTAGCAAAAAAAAAAAACTTGAGCTAACTGCTATGCAAATAGAAAACCTTAAGAAAGAAGTTGAATATTTGCAGAACAAGGTTCTATGTGCTAGTCAGGTTGAAAAGGCTCTTTGATAAGTGGATTTTATATCCACTTGGAACATTCTAAATCGGCTTAAATTGATTGTCTTGGGCTCAAGTTTCTTGTAGTTTTGATGTGTTTTGTTTAGTTGTGCAGATTTACAAGGATGTTGATTATGGTGGATGTTTTTGTCGTTTTTGGAGATTTAATTTATTAAAATTCGGATTTATTGGGCTGCACACGTGAGATTCACTGTTTGGGCCATATCTTGAGTTCTAGAAGTCAGTTTTGGGCGATCTTACTGTCCACGCGAAGATAACGAGATTTTCTATCATTCTAAAGTGGTCCAGAGGCCCAATTGCAGCTGGAACGTTCCAGAAAATCTGAAGAAAAGACAGCTGCAAATTTCCCTTAAATTCAGAATCAGTTTAGGAAACGTACTTCTATTATAATTCTGATTTGGTATTTTCTTGTTGGGCAAGATGTCTAGAGCCTATATAAACACATCCAACCCTTGTAATTTATATAGATCATTAAGATCATCATTAGGATAGAACCATTACATATCAATTACTTAGGTTTATTTGTATTTTTTCATACTTTGTTTTTATCATGGTTTCATCAGATCCCATGATGACGAGAGGTTCAATTATGAACTAATCGTTGTCATGGGATTCTAACGGATTTATTTATGGAGCTTTAGTATCTTGATTGCTTTAAAGATCTGTGTGTGATGTATATCTGATATCCTCGTATGGTTATGCTTAATTGATAGATGCGTCATGAACATCTAATTTGTTAATCTCTTGTGAAGTGAAAGTGGATCTTGAGATTTAGAACTTGCCATGCTAGCATAGGTTCATAATTGTTTATCAATATGATTCGTAGTATGAGATGAGAATACTTATATTGCCCTATGTGATCTTTATGGGTAACTTGTTCTTCAACCGTTATGTTTTCAAATTCTATAGACATATAGGGTCTAAGCATAATTGGTGTCTATTCATCTTCTATCTCTTTTGTGGATGTATGTTTAGTTTGGTATACGTATGCTGACAGGTAGCGTGTACTTGTTTCGTGTTATCCGATCAGATATCATAACCATTGCATATAGTGATTAAAGGCATCAGATCTAAGCAAAGTATTTAATGAAGTTAGGATTCCATGGTTTCTCTTGCAGAAGTAATTCGATTTCTTTTTTTTTTTTTGCTAATTAAAAGTTTATACCAAAAGGAACAACATGATACAATTCTAGGGGCATACCCCGCGGAAACAACAACCTACTAATACAGAGGACATTAAAATGCCTTACAGTAAACCAAGACAAAGGTTAGCCCACTTGCCTAGCAACATCCGGATAAGTAAGAGCTAGTTAAACTTGCTAATAACACAAAAAGAGACTAGGCACATGTCTCACAAAGCCCACAGAAAGCAGATAGTTCACCATGTAATGATACAGGTACAATCCAACAGCAAGCATCAATCGAGATAAAAATAAAGACTCCAAATTCAATGGACAATGGACTGTCCATTCAGAGCATTTTCCATGTCCCTGCTAGGGCATGTCTGATCACCCTTACTAAGTTGGCAGCGCTTTATCCTTGCCCTAGTCCATTGAACCCGGGCCTCCTTGTCCTCTTCCATACCTTTCTCATCTTGAATCTCTCCATGGGCCGAGTCCTGCTTGGGATCCTCCTGTATTTTCTCTGGATCAACATGGATAGTCACATCCCCAACAAGACCAACAGAGGCCCCAAGTACTGCATGTTACCCTGAATTGGCTCCTTTGTGCTGCTCTCTCCCACCCCTAGCTCCTTAGAGAGGTTTGCGTCCCTTCCTCCAGCTAGAGGGCTTTGCTTTGGCGCAGTCATTAGATCAATCCCCAAATCAATCAGGTAGTCCCTCAACTGAATGGATCGGCAAATTAAGTCATGGAGCTCTACTTCCTCAAGATCTCTCAGACCACGAGCAGAGGCACTGAATTCCCTATCATGGGACCCTTTAACCAAAGGGATTTCCTTACCTATCAAGGTAATGAACATCTTCAGTTGTTCTAGATTACGCCTCGCTGCCACCAGAGCCTTCTTCTTCAGATCGGAGTTGAATAGGGTGTGGTCTAATAGCCCCGCTATCTCCGCCTCCGCTTCCATATCCTGGATAATCTGGTCATCCTCCCCAAGCACCGGTAGGGGGATTCCATTCTTCCGAATATAGGTTCCAAGCTGTTTAATGCAATTTAGGGCTATACCCAAGTCTCTCAAAAATTTTAAATCAGGTCTCCTTTGCAAGCCATTTATACCATCTAAATCCCTCATGTCAACAGTCCCCCATATCGTGGGTACCTCATGCCCACATTGAACAATGCAGTCTCTCATGGTACTGATTACATTCATAGCAATAGCTAGGAGCTCTTGCCATCGCTTTACTGAACCATCCCCATCTGGGATTTCGTCTTCTTCTATCGCGTCATTACACACCGCCTTGCCCTTGTCTTTCATCCTGACTAACTCCGTATCTCCTACAGAGGACCCATCATTTTCCCCAAAATTCATCGTCTTTCCACTCTCTCTACCCAATCCCGTAACGAGAACAGAGGAATCCCCTTTTGTGGAAGCACAATCCTTGGTCAATTCATTCCCAACCCCAACAGTGCCACCCTTCTGGGCCTCATGCAAACACCTATCAGTTACTAGACCTTCCTTAAACAACATTTCCTCTTCCCTAGAGGGGTCCGACAAATCGACAAAGGAAGTATCATGATAATCAACATCTATCATATTTCTAGCAGATTTCTGTTGAGAGAAAACCTTACCATCAATTAATTGATGTTTGACCCTGCTACGAGTACGGGCAGATACCCCAGTCTTCAAAATCTCTGGAATTATCGTAACTAAGTCCTCAGCAAAAGAGACCCGCGTGACCTCCTTCTTGCCATCATTTGAAATACTTGATCTTCCCAACTTCTTAGATCGAGTATCAACCGAAGGTATCTCCGATACCAACTCCGCCGCAAATGAGACCCTTTTCGGGCTCAAGACCGGGTTTAACCCCTCCTGGGTCATCACCTCATTATCCTTGACATAAGTCATCACCATGGGATCATCCACGAATGAAACCCTCTTGCGACTCATGCTAGAAGAGAAAAAACTAAGAAAGAAATTTTGTGTATAGGTGAGAGATTAGAAGGAGAAGATGAATTTAGGAAGGGAAAGATAGATCTGATGGAGAAAATTGCTTAGATTTTAGAGAATTTTAGAGAGAGGTTTTTTAGAGAGAAGGTGGAGCGACTCTCATCTTAACATAGCTTGTGTTTAGTTTATGTTGTAGAAGTAATTCGATTTCTATTCTTGTTAGTTAGTTAATTCTTAATTTGTTAATTTACTTTCTTAGTTTAATTTAGATAATCAAATCTCAATTTGTTAATTGTCTTAGCAGTGCATAATAACCATACATTGTTGCATAGGTACAATACTGAATTAAAACCATAACCAGATCTCTGTGGGAACGAACTTGACTTCTATCTGTATTACTTGTGACCACGTACGCTTGCGTGATTTAGTGCAAACAATGCGTGTTAGGGGGGAAAAACCATCGTGTAACGCAGGCTGCACCCCTGAAACGCAGCTCGAAGCTGCGTTACACCCCCTTTCTGCCCAGATTATTTTCGAATTTCAGTGTTTTTAACCTCCAAAATTCCCCCAAATTCAATCCTAACCCAAATTTCTTCAATTCTAAATCCCTATATCTATCCCACATCAAATCTTAACCTCTCCAAATCTCTCCTACACTCTAAATTTTTAAATCTCATCTATCCATCATCTTATATTTACACACACCTAGCCATACAAATCCAATTACTCTTCTATTTATTTAAATCTATAAAAATTCAATTCTAAAGAGGAATTAATTGCAAGTTCACCTCTCCAATTCGTAGTGGGTTTATTTCTTCTCTCAAATTTTATTTTGATTATGAATTTGTGTTCTTGTAAATTGGGATTTGTATTATTCTTGATATATTGGGGTATTTTTGGTGTGGTATTGCTTGGTAATTTTTGGTGGAGCTTCTTGTGAGTTGGGTATTGATTCTTTTGGCTCGTAAGCATGGGAGAGATAGTGCTATTGTTGGAAAATTTTTGTTTTCGACTGTGGAAGTTAAATTTAATCGGTTGTTTTGAGGCCACTTGCTAAGGAAAGGGGATTTTTGCGAGAAAAAAAATTGTGGGTATGCTTCGGTTTTCAGGTATATTTTCTGCTATCCCTTGTATTTACTTCCATTCAATGCGGACATTGAATATTCTAAGTTTGGGGGTGGTTTGGAGGATTAGTAGTTGTTGTTGTATTATTTGTTCATGTAGGATTTCATATTTTGCATGTTAGTAGTAATTCATGCATGTTTGTTCGTGTTACTTACGTTTGTTTCATATAGGACATTCTGTTTTTATTTTCGTATTTCATGTGAGTTCATAATAGTTTGCATTTGCACCCATGCTTGATAGGAATTTTGTGTTGTTGACGCTTTTGATTGAGAAGTGATATGCTTTGTTCTTGTGCATACACATACACTAGTAAGTTGAAGCTAGTAGACTTATTGAATGTTGTAAGTGATTAGAAGGACATGAATATGTGCAAGATGATTTAGTTTGCATGCTTTGAATACAAGTAGGTGCATAGAGAGATTTTTTTCTTGGGATTGAGTATGTTTTTCCACCAAGTGAGTTTTTGAGCCATATTGCATATTTTTTGCAATTTATTCGTTTGCTTGAGTGTCCACGGATTGTTTGCATTGCTAGTAGTTGTTTGAGGTCTTTCTTGAAACGCGTGACATTATTTGACGATTAAAATGATAAAGGCACACATATTTTCCCATATTACCACACCATGTTTACATGATCAATTAGTTAACCCGTTGAGCTTAATCCTATTTTTCGGTGACATACCACATTACTTGCCTAGACCTTTTTCTTGAATTGGCCTTACATTAATTTGAACCCACATTGTCAAAGGCTAGTAGAGTACTTAAGGGAGTAATAAGGTGTGCAAAGAGGGGTTTATTGTTGGTCTTACTTTTGGGGGAAATATTGAAAATTGGGTTTGTTTACTTGATAGTCGGTATGTGTAATAAAATTGTGGGATCGTTGTTATTGTGTATATTATTGTTTGTGTTATATTTAGCTCTCGAAAAAAAAAGAGAAAAAAAAAACAAAAGAAGAAAAAAAAAGAAAAAAAAGAAAAAAATATATTATGAGAGCATGTTTGTGTTTGTTGTGATCCTACTTTAGTCGACTAGTCAAGCGTTTTTGTTGAAAAGAAGAAGAATAGTAAAATTATGTGGGGGGAAATAGGTGGTTGTGTATGATATTATAGTTCTGACTAGCTTTTGACACTTCACCTGTTTTGGCTTATTTGACATACCTTGTCCCTAGCCCCATTACAACCCAAATAAAGACCTTTTGATTGTCGTCATTGATGTATGTTGTGTTAAGAGTTAGATTGATACCAAATGTCAAGCATGTTTATGATTTTTTTTTTTTTTTTTTTTTTGCTAATTAAAATTTTATACCAAAAAGGAACAACTGATACACTTCTAGGGGCATACCCCGCGAAGACAACATGCAAACAAAACAAAAATCAAAGCAGCAGTAAGTCACCTTACTGTCAACATAACAACGAAAATAAGCTAAAGATTTTGTTGGAATTGAGTGATACACTTACCCTTGTTCTTGAGTGAATATTCTTTTGTGAGTGGATTGTGAGTGTTTGCTTGTTTTTGCGTATGAGATCCCGAGTTTTGTCTCAAAGATGTACTCTTGTAGGCTTAGCATGTTTACTAACTTATTCTTACACTTGACATGGACTTGTGAGAATTTATGCATGTTCTTTGAGTAGACTATGTGAATACTTGCACTTTCGACACCAAGACATTGCGTATTTACTTTGATTCTTAAGTTGATATGGCATGAGAGGATTTGAAGGTATGGTAGGATATTAGTACTAGATTATTTACATTTTCATATTAGTTGCATTCATGCATTGCATTGCAATGGATTTTGTGGGTACATTCGATATAGGCCCTCACGAGACCTTACTCGTCCACTAGGGCTGCCTAGTTAATGAAGTTAGGATTCCATGGTTTTTCTTGCAGAAGTAATTAGATTTCAATTCTTGCTAGTTAGTTAATTTGTAGTTTTGTTATTTTGCTTTTTAGTTAATTTAGATAGTTAAAACCCATATTTGTTATTTGTCTTAGCAGTGCATAATAACCATACACTGTTGCATAGGTGCGTTTACTGAATTAAAACCATAACCAGATCCCTGTGGGAACGAATTTGGACTTAACCTTATATATTACTTGTGACCACGTACGCTTGCGTGATTTAGTGTAAACACTCTTAGGGATGAATTAGCTGAAAATGAATTCAAACTAAAAACTTTCAAGAAATCATCTGGTCTAGTGAAATCCTAATGTGAGAAAATTGAAGCAAAACCCAAGGCTGCTATTGGACTTGATTATGACACTCTTAAACAGAGAAAAGGCTATGCTGTCATTGAAGATGACACAGTTGTTCATGAGGAAGTGCCTCACATTTTGAAAAAGACTGAAAATCCAATTTTTAAGGAACCAACATTTGAAATTGATGAGGATGCCTTACTCATCAAACAAATGTTGAATGATGAGGATGAGGCACAATCAAATGAACAACAAGCATCTTCCAAGAGTGAGAGTGTCAAGTCAAAAGCCAAGGAGCCAGTAGTTGATAGGCCAAGACCTAAGAAGTTTGTTAAGTTTGTTTCAGCTGGGAAGAGTGAATCAGAAAAGAAAGTGACCAAGAAGAAATAGAACAGAAATGGAAAGTTAGGGATTAACAAGGATAACAACTATACTTATATGCCTAATGCCCCTAGGAAAACTTGTCAGAACTGTTTCAGTACCAATCATTTAACTCATGCATAAGTTAGGTTAAACCAAAAAAGTAAGAAATGAGAGTCGTCTTTTTCTCTCTAGCAACTTTGCCCAGCCGCCACTAAATCTAAGCCTTTTCTACACCATTTCTCCATCAGATCCAACCATTAGCCTTCCTAAATTCACTTTCCCTCTTCTTCTCTCACCTAAATCGTAATATATCTTATTTATCTACTGTATTTTCGTTATGTGCTCTCATTTGTTTTATCTTGATTGGGATAGAGTGTTGGCTGTCTCTGTGAGGGATTTGCCAAGCTGTTCAGGGGTTTTCCTTGTGGGTCTACCTCTTTTGCAATTTGATTTTGCGGGTTTATTCCCTTGGAGCTGTAGGGTTATCTACAGCAATTTGGTCGGCGATGTTTCATTGGCTATCCCAGTGATTGACCCGGTTGGGTCTGTGAATGTGGCCCTTCATTTATGTTTTCTTCTGAACCCAGATGGTCAGAGTAAGGGGATAAATGGAGATGAGATTCTTGTTTTGGACGCTATTGGACTTTGGGAGAGCTTGGCCCGGCACCTGTTTGGTGTAAGGTCTCAGATAAAACTCTTGCTTTTAAAGGTGAAGGAGTGGCTGATGATAAACTGTGTGATGATTCATGTGGGTGATGGTGTTTCAGTTCGATTTTTGAGTAGTCTTGCTGATACTCGCTCAATCATGGAGGATGTAACTCTCATGACTCTTATCGAGGTTGTGTTCAACCTGTTTGTTGAATGGTTTAAACAAAAGAGGTTAGGGGCTTTCTCGCTAAAGTCGTTTTTCCATAAATCGTTTCTTCCTGCTAGAATTAAGCCCGTCCTGGAGCTTAAGGTGATGTGTGTAGAAATTCCCTATGTTGACCTTACCTGTTCTGGTGGGTTTGCCCCCTTAGTGTGCTATGTTTTGCACATTGTGGGTTTGTTTTGGTTGGAACTCTTTGGGTTAGAGGTGAATGAGGTTGATGATTTCGGGGATGTATTCCTGGGCATTGTGTTCTCCTCTCAACGGGATCCTGAAAATGTAGGAGGGATTGTTGCTATTCCGCATGATGGCATGGCTTATCGGAATCTGCCTGTTGCATCCTTGTTTGACTGCAGGATGATTGGGTTTGTTTCGGAGATGTTGCTCTCGTCTCCTGTAATGAGATGAGTGAATCTAGTCTGAATAATAGCGGGACTTATTGGCTTAGTGGTGTGACTGAGCTCGGTCATAAAGGGTGGGGGACATGCTCTGGTGTTATTATGAAGAATAAAAGTTTACTTGTTTCTGGGATGCAAGCCATGCGGACTTTAACTTGGTTATATAAATTTGGTTCTTGGATGTTGTTTGTCCAATGTTGGTCTAGTGATCGGATGGTTGGTTTTCTCAGGGCTGGAGACTTTGATGGTGATGACATACCTGTGGCGGGCAATATCAGTTTGTCTTTTCGATTCAAGACGGCGGAACTGGACTTTTCGTGCAAGGTTTGCTTATGCAAAAACCTGATGTACCTGGGTATTTATCTAAGAAGGTCTATGTTGTTGGATTCTCTTTCAAGGCTTCTTTTAGCCTCTGCTAATGCTCTTGGGATTTTAGTTAATCCTGTAAAGCCATACCTTTCATGGTATAGAAGGGACAGCTTTTTTGTTTCTTCTATTCTCGACAATGAAAGGTGCTATATGACGGTTTTAAAGAACGAAATTGCCTTGGGGGGGGGGGGGAACCAGTATGTTATCATGTTGGTATTGAAACTAAGTTTTGAAGATTTTTTGAGCAGGTTTGCGCAAAGCCTCGATGTTGGGTTAGGGGTTCAACTCGTTACAATCATGATGGGCACTGGGGTTATTACTGTCACTGCAGGGCTTAATCGCTGGATGCATTTTCTTGTCGTGAAAGCTGTTGCTTCAAATCAGGATGCGGATGGGATGGGTCTCAGTTTGTTAGCTTGGCAAAGGACTTGGTCCTTTGAAATGACTGAAGAGCCGGGAGTTCACAACTTGGATTTGCATGGCTGTGGTCATGAAAATGTAGGGATTTTTTCAGCTTTCGTGAACAAGGTGGCTCGTTTGTGCAGCTGGTTAGCCTTAAACGAGCAGTTTGAAGGGGTCTTTAAAGTCAATATAATGGGTTTGTTCTATGCTGTTGGGTTTACAATTCAAGGATATGTGGAAGGGACCACTTACTGGCCAGTGGTTGTTAGAAAAAGATTTTATTGGCATCGTCTCTGATTCTGTATTTTTAAACTAGGTTTTAACTTAGTTTAGTCTCTCTGTTGTTGTTCTATTTGGACAAGTACTGTTTTTAAATCATGCTGTTCCGTTAGGTGGATGTTTTACTAATCGCGGGGTATGCCCCTAGAGATGTAATTTGTTTGCCTATGGTATAAAATTTAATTAGCAAAAAAAAAAAACTCATGCATGCAAGAAACCTACTGGTAGTGTATCTAAACCTTTCTATGATTGTTCTGTGCCTCTAAGACATAGAGATGCACCATTTTGTGATAAATTTGATTGTATGCCATGCAATATGAATGTTATGACTAGTTGTTTCAATCTGAGAAGGCAATTCATTGATGGTTGTATCAGTCACAATTCTCACACACACTACACCAGGTCAAAGTCTTCGAGTCCTCCTAAAGCTAGGAAGGTACCTCTGTCACCTAAGTCTGAAACCTCAGGTTCCAAGGCTTCTAACAGTGACAAGAAGACTAATGCCAAGAAAGTTGACAAGCATATTGTTTATGATAAAACTGTTTCTAAGTCACATGGACCCAAACTTGTTTGGGTACCAAAGGAAAAGTAATACCTTTGTGTTTGCAGGGCAAAGAAAGTGAAAAGAAGGTCATGTGGATTTTGGACAGTGGATGCTCAAATCATATGACTGGTGATATGGCCCTGCTATCACAGTATGAGGAAAAGGCTGGCCCAATGGTTGCTTTTGGAGATGACAGCATGGGTAACACATTGGGATATGGCAAGTTGAAAGTTGGTAATGTCATCATTGAAGATGTAGCACTAGTCAAGGGCCTCAAGCATAATCTGCTAAGTGTTGGTCAGTTTACTGATAGGGGATTCAAGGTGGATTTTGACAAAGATGAATGTTTGATCACTCACAAAAAGACTGGTGATTTTGCTCTATCTGGAGTAAGGAAGGGAAGCCTGTTTGTAGCTAATATGGATTCTGCAAACAAGGACAAAATTTGTTGCTTTTACTCAAAAGCATCAAATAAAGATTGTTGGCTGTGGCACAAGAAACTATCACACCTGAACTTCAAAGCCATTAATTCTCTAGTCAAAAGAGAGTTAGTGAGAGGCATGCCCACACTTGAATTCTGTCAAGAAGGAGTGTATGAGGCTTGTCAAAAAGGAAAGATGAAAAGATCAAGCCACAAGACAAAGACAGTGACATCTATAACCAAGCCTCTACAACTCATTCATATGGATTTGTTTGGACCTGTCAATATTATGTCACTAGGAAGAAAGTAGTATGCCTTGGTGATGGTTGATGATTTTACAAGGTATACATGGGTGGAATTTCTGGCATCAAAAGATGAGGCTCCACAAGTAATCATTGAGCATATAAAGAAAGTTGACAAGGAAGCAAAGGCCAACAATGCAAGTGTGATTGCACTGAGAAGTGATAATGGAACAGAGTTCAGAAATGCCATACTTGAAGCATTTTGTAAAGAGAATGGTATTTCTCAGCAATTCTCAGCTCCAAGGACTCCACAGCAAAATGGAGTTGTTGAAAGGAAGAATAGAACTCTAATTGAGGCTGCTAGAACAATGTTACTTGATGCAAAAATGCCTACATGTTTTTGGGCTGAGGCTGTGAGCACTGCATGCTATATTCAAAACAGAACCCTCATCAACAAAAACACTGGAAAGACACCTTATAATTTGATGACTGGAAAGAAGCCCAATCTAAAGTATGTTCATACTTTTGGAAGCAAATGCTTTGTATTGAAGGATAATTTTGAATATGTTGGAAAATTTGATGCAAAAGCATTTGAAGGAATTTTTCTTGGCTACTCTATGGAAAGAATTGCATACAAGGTTTATGTCATCAGTCAAAAGAAAGTTATGGAAAGCACAGATGTGACATTTGATGACAGCAAACTACCTGGACTAGAAGAAGCCAATGGAGCGGAAAAAGAAGCTAGTAAGGAGAAAAAACACATGAGAGTCGTATTCTCTCTCTAGAAAACCTAGCCGCCACTTGTTTTTTAGCCTTAATCTTCACCCTTTCTCCATCAAATCATCGTATAATCCTTCCTAAATCCATCTTTCGTCTTCAAATCTATCACCTATTACACAATATTTCTTCTTTTAATCCTTTTATTATGGTTTTCTTGAGTGACTTTTGTTTGTTTCATGTAAGAGACGGGATATCTCTATTCTCAAATGAAAGAGGGGGTTTCACCTCTTTGTCTCGTACCAAGTTGTCTTCGCAGCACTGGTTTGTTAAGGAGTTGTCATTGGGGTCGGTGGGCTCTGGTCTGTTTCATCTATTTCGATTTGCAGTGGTCCTATTGGATACGGAGATGGGCTCTTTGTGGGTCTTTCGCAAGCTGAGTCTGCACATCTCTGATGGGGGGTCAAATTTGATGTTAACTTCTTCCGATAGAAGATTGATGCGAGTTTCAAAGTTCATTATTATGGATCTTGAAGTTGGTTTCACGATTAAGATGGGTTCTGTTCCAGGCCTGTCTAATGATGTTTCGGAAGATTGCCCTCTAGATTTGCTTAAATGGTTGTCTCTGTACTTTGGTGTTGGCCGACGAGATGGTTTAAGAGAGTCTTTTAGAGTTGGGCTCTGCTTCATGGTCCCCATGGAGTCACCCTCTTTGATTTGTACTTTGCCCTTCTTGAGGGTGGAAGTAGCTGATGGGCTTAGCCCTTTCCTCGGTGTCTCTTTGGCACTGGTGTGTACCGGGGTTTGTCGAAGGTACGCTGTCATGATTGTAATGAATGCTATTGCCGGAGATTGGGTCTTCCGTGATGGTTTATGGATGAAGGTTGAGTTGTTCTTGGTAGGTAGAACGAATGGATATTTACTTGCCTTAAAGGTGTTTGTTAGTTTGTCTCAAAAAGGTATGTATGTGGTAAACATATATTTTTGTCCAATTGGGAAGACCTCCTATGAAGGGTTTAGGCTTGATGATGTTGTCTCTGGCAGTCTAGTCAGAAACGTCCTGCTTAGAGCAAAGGACTCTTCTACTAGTCGAATTTGCCATGATGAGAGCTGGTTGTGTGGCCAGCCTAGAATCTGCAATGTTAATGGGCTGCAAGATAATGAATTTCTGTTCATAAAATGGTTATATATATGTTACCAGACTTTGGAAGATTTTTCCAATTCAAAAGGGGGCTTTATTGGGCTTCAAGAGTGTCCTGTTCGTGGTGCTATCTTTGGGAAAGGTGTTGCATTTCTAATGGCAGGCAATTCTCTTTTTCTGTTTAGGATTAAGAGGCTGCTCTTGTGCACTCACTTCGCGGGCCTTGTGTGGGCAAGAGTTAGTGTTGGTACTGCTGGTACTGTTGTGAGGGATGTTAGCTACTATGAAGTTGTTATCAATGACGTGGTTGAGACCAGGGTCTCTAATTATGCTGCTGTTAATGTTGTGTTTCTCACATTGATAAATGTCGACTCTGAGAGTGGAATTCTTGAATTTTTAGCAGGCATGGGTAGTCTGCTAAGCAGTTGTGACGTAACTAGGATTGTTCGTGGTTGGTTTGGATTTATTCTCCGGAATTTTTTGCCCTTTGCTGGACTTAAGACTTGTGGTTTGCGTTTGTCGATTGTAAGTCTTATTAAATTGCAGAATGATCAGACTTGTGATGCAATGAGGTTGGTGCGACCTGCTGAGGTCTGCAATGGAAAATGGCACGCTGGTTGGGTGACGACTCTCACTGCGGTGAAGACGCTTGTTGTGATGTTGATCATTAATGATGGTGACAATTTGTTTAAAAGCGTTGGTATGGTAGGGACACGATTTATCTTGTGTCAATTCAAACCTTGTTTGAACTATGCTGGAAGACATGCTGGTCTTTGTGAAGGAAAAGATGATTATAGGGGCCCTGTTCAACATTGTAGCGAGAGTTTTATACTCTATGTAACTGCTATGGGTTTGACTGATATGAATGCTAAGGCTTTTAGGGATGAGGTCGCGTATCTAGATGTTTCCAGGGTGCTAAAGTTGTTTATTTTTTGGGAAACGTTATATCCCATTGCTGTGTACCGCTATACTGTTCAGGTAGTGATAACTCCAGAGGGCATCTTTAATCAGCTGGAGGCTGGTTCTCCTTCCAAGGAAAAGTTAGCCGGTGAGGTGCTTTTTTGGAGGCCAACTCTCATGTTGAAAAGGGGGGTTTCTTTGGATGAAATGCGGCTCCAGATTATTGGCATACTTTGGAAGAAAGTTTACTCAGTTGCACTTTTTAGTGCTCGAACTGGGTCCAATCCTAGATTGTTAGAGGCTCCGGATTAATTATGTAATATAGGCATAGCTCTATATTGTTGTTTTTAAACTAGTTTAATTAGTTTAAATATGTTGACTTCGCGGGGTATGCCCCTAGATTTGTAGCAGTTGTTCCTTTATGGTATAAAAATTAATTAGCAAAAAAAAAAGAAAAAAGAAGCCAATGATGAAGATAAAGATCCATTGAAGTTTGATAATCTAGATGATCCTGATGAAGAGACTGAAATTGAAGTTGAAACTCGAGTTCAATAAACTCAAGTGAATGATGATACAAGAGAAGAATTTGTGCCAATCAATAGTGAAGGAACAAGCATCCAAGACACACCTGTGAGAAGTGACAACTTCACAGGGGGAGGAAATGAGAATGACCATGATGTGGATGATGAAGCAACATCAAGAATGAGAAATCAGGCTGAGCACTCAAGGAAATGGGATAGATCACACACTGCAGAGCAAATCATTGGAGATCCTAATGTAGGAGTAAGGACTAGGAGAGCAACTCAGAATGAGTGCCTCTATGGCTGTTTTCTATCACAAGTTGAGCCTAAGAAACTTGATGATACACTGTTGGATCCAGATTGGATTATTGCTATGCAAGAGGAGCTGAATCAATTTGAAAGGAACAAAGTATGGGAACTTGTGCCTGCACCAAAGAACAGAACTATTGTTGGAACAAAATGGGTTCTAAAGAATAAGATAGATGAAGATGGTGTAATTATAAGAAACAAAGCAAGGTTGGTTGCAAAAGGATACTCTCAACAGGAAGGCATTGATTATGATGAGACATTTGCTCCTGTTGCTAGATTGGAAGCCATCAGAATATTCTTGGCATTTGCTGCTCATTCAAACTTTAAAGTGTATCAAATGGATGTCAAGAGTGCATTTCTGAATGGAGAGTTGGAAGAAGAAGTTTATGTGCAACAACCACCTGGTTTTGAGGATCCACACTTCCCAGAATTTGTCTACAGATTGCTTAAGGCATTGTATGGACTTAAGTAGGCTCCAAGAGCATGGTATGATACTTTATCACAATTTCTTCTTGAGAATCAATTCACTAGAGGCACACTGGACAAGACATTGTTTTACAAGAAGCATGGTGATGATCTCATCTTTTTTTTTTTGCTAATTAAAATTTTATACCACTAAGGAACTGCATTACACAATCTGGGGGCATACCCCGCGGAATCCACATTCAGAACAACAGAGTTAAACAACATTACACCATTTAACAATCAACAAGAAGAACTAAGACCATTACAGACTGAAATTTAAACTTAATCTAGAGCTTTACTGAGGCGTGCCTTGAGCTTGCAAACTCTGGCCTCCTTCCTAGTATCATCATGCACAGTCACATCCCCCACAAGATCAAACAGATGACCCAGGTACTGCTTGTTGCCCTGAATCGGCCCCTTTGCATTACTTGCTCTTCCCCTTTTTTCCTTCAAAGATTCATCATCCATACCTCCAGTGTATGGGCTATTCTGCTGCTCAGCTGATTGGAGATCGATCCCCGAATCGATCAAATAATCCCTCAATTGAATAGTTCGACTGGTTAGGTCGTGGAGCTCCACTTCCTCAATATCTCTAAGCCTACGAGCAGAGGCACTAAATTCCCTGTCACGGGACCCTTTAATCGAAGGAATCTCCAAACCCCGAGAGACAATGAACAACTTTAGCTTATCCAAGTTACGCCTCGCTGCCACCAGAGCCTTCCTCTTCAACCCCGAGTTGTATAAGCTGTGGTCTAACAACTCTGCAATCTCCAACTCCTCATCCATGTCTTCAATGACCTGGCCATCATCCCCTAACATAACCGGTGGAGGGATACCATTCTTCCTAATGAAATTCCCAAGCTGTCGAATGCAGTTCAGAGCTGTACCCAGGTTTCTCAGAATCTTGATGTCTGGCCTTGAATTCAGCCCAGTAATAACATCCAAATCACTAACATCAACATTTCCCCAAATTAGGGGCACCTCATGCCCATTGTGGACTATGCAGTCTCTAAAAATAATGATCACATTCACAGCTATAGACAAACGCTCCTGCATTCTTTTAGTCGAGGCATCCCAAAAAGGAGTCCCCTCTTTTCCTGCTGTGTCAATACACACATTCTTCCCCTTGGTCTCCGCAGGTTGCTCGCCCGCAACTGGAGTAGAGCCCTCCCCTTGTGTTAACTCAGTGACCCTGTTAGCATTAAAAGAAGCCCCCTCACTGACCAAAACATTGGGGTTAAAGAGTGTGTCTTTACCACCCACTCGGGCCTCATCAGCACTTGGAATTTTTGGCGAGAATGTGGAATTAACATCCTCCTCATTCATGACATAATCTGAACTAGAAACAATAGAATCCGAAGATTCCTCAACCAAGATAGGCTGGTTATCATTGAAAAAACCCGGCTTCATCTTCTTATGAGAAGAGAAAAACTTACCTTCGCACTCCAGTAAGTTGATTGAGCTTCTGGTTCTCGAAGCAACCCCAAGTCCAGAATTATCCGATTTCCGCCCTTTGTTGTCATCAATCCCATCCAAAACTACCCTTCGCTTGAGCTGAGGTTTCCCAGCAGATCTTACTGGATTACCCTTCGCCAACGGTATCACTGACACCAATTCTTTCGCAAAAGACACTTTCTTCGGGCTCACTTCAGAACCAATCCTTCCAACGCAAAAGACACTCTTTTTGCCAGCATTCTTCGTACTCAATCCTTCCAATTCCCTAGATTGAGTATCAATAGATGGTATCTCCGATACCAAATCAACCGCAAACGAGACCCTCTTTGGGCTCAAAACTGAATCTAACCCCTCTTGGGTCACTGCCACATGGTTCTTAACAGGGGTCGCCATTACAGAGTCATCCACAAACGAAACCCTCTTGCGACTCATGCTACTCGAAAGGAAAGAAGAAATATGGTGTTTAGGTGAGGGATTTGAAGGAAGAGATGGATTAGGGTGTGGAACTTTAGAACTGATGTAGAAGATGATTAAATGTTTGAGGTTTTTAGAGAGAGAAGTTTTAGAGAGAAGGCAGAGAAAATACGACTCTCATTTTTTATCCTGATCCTCATCAAATCTTCATGATCTCATCTTAGTTCAGATCTATGTGGATGATATCATTTTTGGTTCTACAAATGAGAAGCTGTGTGAGAAATTTTCTAAACTCATACAGAGCAGATATGAGATGAGTATGATGGGAGAGTTGACATTCTTTCTTGGGTTGCAAGTCAGTCAAAGGAAGGATGGTATCTTTATCAGTCAGACCAAGTATATCAAGGATTTATTGAAGAAGTTTGACTTGGAAGATTGCTCACCTGCAAAGACACCTGTAACGCCCCAAATCCGGGGTCAGGGATTTGGTCGTCACGCGAAAATCCTTAACATCAAATTACCTGTTTAACAACATTAAACCATCTGTAATCATTAAAACTGAAATATAACTCTGCGACCCCAACCACCAAGCATCTTTTAGGTCATAGGGCTAGAAACAAGAACTAAAATCTTTACATCTTTATTACATCCATTCTACTACATCGCACTATGCCTTAAAAATCTTATACTACTAGTATAGCTTCGTTGGGAAGTACACCAGCAACTAGTACTACTCAGTACAAAGTAATATATATTACACATCAATGTACTTACATATAACTTATTCCAGCTATAACTTTTCTGGATCATAACATCTTCATAAGGGCGTACTGCCTGCTTCTTCTGAGCCATGCAGATAAGCCTCAATCATCTACCTTCCTCTGTGGAGATCGGGGCAAAAGGCGAAAGGTAAGCATAAAGGAAAAGGAAGCTCCCACTGGGATTGCCTCCAGGACTCGTAGCTCATGCCATATCCAAAGAGGGGAGAGTAAGTTTTGTTACTCTGTTAGGAAACATGATAATTCTGTGTGTAATGGGCATAATCCCAGGGTGAATGTGGTCAGGGAAGGTATTATGGATTTGGAGGTTAGTTCTGGAATCGTTAAGAGTTGTAATAGTACCAATGTTGCTGATGTTATGAGTCAAGTAAAGGATGGGAATGATATGACCCAGGTTATTGTGATTGACCATTCGTGTCCATCTAGAGGACCGACAAAGACTGGGGTCATTGTCGATAGTCTTAAAATGACTGGGGAAAAGATGGAAGAGAAGTTGGATAATGCCCATCGATCTGGTGTAGTGGAGGATGGTGGGAGTTTGAGGTCTGACAATGCCTATGCTGAGATCCGTTCGGAGGAATACCAGGATGGTGTTCGGGAGTTATTGATTGAGACTCTATTTCATGTTGAAATGCTTAAAAACCATATTCAGTCAAATGGGTTCTCTATTCCTAAAGTGTCTGATCTTGTGGAGATAAGTGATGGTGACCCATTCAGAGATGCTTCTGGGAAGTTTTTTTGCAGGGCAACTAAGGAGCTTGCAATTTCGGAAAGTTGCGCTTTGCAGCTTCAGGATTTTATTACTAGCAATGGGCTTGGTGCTCCTATTTCTCCTACGGGAGGGCACTCTAGCCATGAGCAGGTTGAGGCATTACTTAATGACAAGGGATCTAAAGGCAATGGGAATAAGGAACACAGTTTGGATGCAACTACTAAAGGCGCTTGTATTATGCCTGTGGAAGACCTTGCCCTCTCGCCTGGGAATGTCTCGGGATCCCCTCTCCCAAATGAGACTTTGGTTCCATCTACTGATACAACCAAGGTTCGGTTCAAGAAATCTGAGATTCGTAAGTGGCGTACTAGTAGGGGAGGTCATTCTCGACCCCCATGATTTCAGATTATGGTTTTCGATCCTCTTTGATGTAGCTTGTGTTTAGTTTATGTTAGTTTAGTTTATGTTGTGGTTCTGGTTGGACTATTTCTGTTTGTAATGTCTAATCGTTGATATCGCGGGGTATGCCCCTAGATATGTTTTATGCTGTTCCTTTTGGTATAAAAATTTTAATTAGCAAAAAAAAAAGGTTAATATTTAAAACAAGCAAGTATGAGCGAAAGAATTGCCCAGCAAGTATTAATAGAGCAAAACAATATATATATCAATATACACATGGAGTTTTCGAAATATAACGATACTTAATATCAATTTCGAAATATTTGCAACAATGAAACCTCAGTAGGGAATATATGACATTTCGAGTAACATCAGATAAATAAAGTAAGTTCATGTCAATAATAGTAATCCTCATACCCTATCCACATACCATACTCATAGTATTGATAACCTCTTAGGGAGCTTTTCAAAATATGCAGTTCAATATGCTGCTAAGATAGTTATTACCACTCTTCATAAACCAAACCATTATAAAGTTCCCTCCCCCGGTTATGTTAGGGGACGATGGTCAGGTCATTGAAGACATGGATGAGGAGCTGGAGATTGCTGAGCTGTTAGACCACAGCTTATACAACTCGGGGTTGAAGAGGAAGGCTCTGGTGGCAGCGAGGCGTAACTTGGATAAGCTAAAGTTGTTCAGTGTCTCTCGGGGTTTGGAGATTCCTTCGATTAAAGGGTCCCGTGATAGGGAATTTAGTGCCTCTGCTCGTAGGCTAAGAGATATTGAGGAAGTGGAGCTCCATGACTTAACCTGTCGAACTATTCAATTGAGGGACTATTTGATTGATTCGGGGATCGATCTCCAATCAGCTGAGCAGCAGAATAGCCCCTACACAGGAGGTATGGATGATGAATCTTTGAAGGAAAAAAGGGGAAGGGCAAAAAATGCAAAGGAGCCGATTCAGGGCAACAAGCAGTACCTGGGTCATCTGTTTGATCTTGTGGGTGATGTGACTGTGCATGATGATACTAGGAAGGAGGCCAGCGTTTGCAACCTCAAGGCTCGCCTCAGTAAAGCTCCAGATTGAGTTTAAATTTAAGTCTGTAATGGTCTTAGTTCTTCTTGTTGATTGTTAAATGGTGTAATGTTGTTTAACTCTGCTGTTCTTAATGTGGATTCCGCGGGGTATGCCCCCAGATTGTGTAATGCTGTTCCTTAGTGGTATAAAATTTTAATTAGCAAAAAAAAAAAAGAGTATATCATTATCATCAAAACACCTTACAGTTCAAGATTCTGTACAGGATATAAGTTCGTTACCACTTGATAAGTTAAACTCAGAAATAACTGATAGGAAGAGAATCAAAGCTCTTGAAGCAAAACATTTGGGACTTAACATCAATAATCGATGAACCATCTTTCATCTTTTGAATAATTGCAAAAGTGCACAAGCACGTGCCATTATTGTTAGAATAATCTTGCAGTTCTAGATACTGCATGAATTCATCATCTTTCAAAATTGAAAACAACACTATCGGCTACTTGGCACTCAGGCCTAAGAAGCAGTGTTTGAGTATTTTTCCAAAGTGGAGGATGGGACTTAAAGAAAACATAAAAACCTGACAAGGATTGACGATGATCAGTCGCCACATCCAAGTCCAATAATCCGCGGGTCTTCTCTACCGGTAGAAGGATAGAAACTACATCCGTAACTATCCCCGGGTGAAAACTACATCCGTAATCACCCTAGATGAAAACTACATCCGTAATCATCCTTCGGCAACACCTGGGCCGGAATAATAATTGATGGGCCGCCTGGCTCACGGCCGCTTACACATCCCGGGAATCGTTCGTCAACGATTCCCACACCTGCCAGAGTCCCCTTTTTCTTTTCTTGTCAAAATCATTTTGATAGAAAACTTGAGTAGTTGAAGTTCGACTTCAGTCGACCGATAATTTCTTGAAAAACGAGCAAGAGAGTAAAACATGACCGGGGGTTTTCGAAAATGTTTTGAGTTCAAAAGAGTTCAAGTATAGATATACACTGGTACCGATATCAATCTCGACACAGGGTTTTGTGATCGCACATGGAAAATGGTACGCATAAAGCTTGTAACCACAACAGGGTAACTCCATATATATATAAATTCTTGAAAAGTAACTTACCTAGATAGATTCAAAATATAATATTTTAAATGACTATGAAAGTCCTTAGACAACCTTTAAATAGTGTTTTATAACCTCCAAAACACTTAGAGTGGTTAATAAATATTTGACTACTATGTAACAAATAATAAATATTCAATAATCCCTTTTTAAAAGAATACTCAAATTAATATTCATTTATTAAGTAATATTCAAATAATATTTACTATTAAAACTGGAATATTTAATAACCTCAAAACACCCAAATACAACTCTTGGAATATTTCTAATCAAAATCAAGACACAATCTCTCCAGCAGTCTCCAAACTTTAGCCACTTTATCAAATAACTACTACTGACTCACGGTCAATAAGAAATAATTAATAAGCATGAAAATCCTTCTTCTCTTTCTTTTTTTTTTGTTCCTTAATGAATATTATAATTAATATTCATCGAATTAAATAAGCATTCAAATAACATATATCGATATCAATCTAGCTGTTTTAAGCTGAAAGTAACCAATTTATAACCATTGGAATATCTTTAATCCGTATTGAAAATAAACTATCTTCGATAAATAATATACTAGATAAAATCACTCCATTAAATTGTTTTATCATTTCTCCGGAACAAAGTGATTTTAAGAAAGCATTTTGAAAATGATATTCATCTAATTAAATAAATTTAATTAGGCGAATGAGGTTTATTTAATTAGTAAATGCTTTCAGGAGCATCTATTAATTAAATAAACACTGGTTTATTGGTGATGTTACCTTTAGGTTCATTATTGCGAAATTCTTTTTAAAAGCTTTGCCCGGGTTTTCGAAAACATACAATACAAAATAGCCCCAACACGCGGCTAAGTTCTAAAACTCAATACATGCCCTACCCTCTGAGCCTTTCTTATTCCGATACATAAATATATACCTCATAACATATAGTCCACTTCCATAGTACGAAAAGTTTATAGATATATATATATACCTTATAAATCAAGATATAGAGCCATAAAAATATCACTGCCCATCAACAGTATTATAAGCCATGGGGTTTCGGTTATTGAGCAGGATTTAATATAGTTGGCAAAGCAAGGAATACAATGATTTGGGAGAAGGAGTACAAGGTTGGAAAAACTCGCGGTTATGGATTGAAAACTTATTTAACACATTTCATATATTTAAAATAAATATACTCTGAACAATAGAGTATGCATAGTAAACTTGCCTCTGGTCCTTAGCAGAAAATAGAAACCGCGAACAAATCCTTCGCACCTCGTCCAAGTAATTCCATGGACCTTACCTGGTGTCTTGATCTTCCTTTTTGGATGCACGTCGCTCCAATTTGATTTCGCCCTAATGGTACTGAAATGGTTACGAGTACGTGTCAGTCATACCTCGTATATCGAGTAGACACAACTCGGGATTATCACTAAATAACATAAAGTCAAACTATAGGTGTCCTCCCTATAGTTGACTATTCTAATACCACTTAATGCACATAAGACATTTAGTAATAGCAAACAACACGGGAAGAGTCCCCTTACATAAAGTGAACATTTCCTAGTACCAACATATCATAACCCTATACCACCATTTAGTCAACTTCACTTAACCTATACATTTATAATACCATTGACCCTCTACGACAAAACTTGATTAATAGCTAATCCTCAAAACACAATTAATCCTCGAAACACATAAATCCTTGAATTAAATCACTTAGCACATAAATCCTCGAGACAACAATTACCCTCGAATTAATTCACTTAACACATATATACATAAACAGTTAACACCCAAATCATACCTTTAAACCCTTGAAATCAAATAAGTTAAATAAATTAAAATGCAGGGGATTTTTAGAAAATTTCGGCATGTAGTATTCGTTTATCGGACTATGGGCACAGCCCCTCCATGCCAATCAAAACATTTAAACCCTGTTTTAAATAAAAATAAAGCTGCCTCAACTTGCAGCAAAGTAAACAAGTAAGAAAAGTACCCGCCCAGACATGCGGCAACTAGCACATAAGGAAAAGTACCCGCCCAGACTTGCGGCAACTAGCACATAAGGAAAAGTACCCGTCCAGACTTGCGGCAACTAGCACATAAGGAAAAGTAAACTAAGTTTATCCACATTTAAGCCAACACCACGTAGTTGGCACTTATACTTTCAACCTATACTATAACTTGATTCATACCATCTAGCACATAGACATTTACAAGTTATCCAACTCTTATGACTACATCATATGGCGATAACAATTAGCACTTAGCACTTAGCAATTAACAATTTCAATTGGAAACTAACAATTAGCAATTAGCACTTAACAGTTACTTGACAACTAACCCGAATATATTATCCGACAATTCATAATTACCCACTAACGACCACAACTAATCCCAACCATTACACTTAGCAATTAACAATTAACACATAAACTCGCAATCAACACCACTAATTGCAATTAACAAATATATACTCTCCGAATTAAATCTCGGAATTTAATCTAACTACTAAAATTAACACATTAACTCACAAATTAAATTTAATAATTAAACTACCACAATTAAGCTATATACTCACAATTTAACTAATTAAATCACAACCATTTTCTCCAAATTCAATATACACTAATTATCAAAATTAACACATACATCTCATAATTTACAACTAACTAAATTAAAACAATTAAATAATTTAAAAAACGGAAATTAAATAGGTAGACACGAAATTATACCATTTCGATTTCCGCTTCGATTCGTCGGAAAAAATCCATTTTCCCCAAAATCTCTCTCCTTTCTCTCTCTCTCTCTCTCTCTCTCTCTCTCTCTCTCTCTCTCTCTCTCTCTCTCTCTCTCTCTCTATGCTGCGTTCTCGACCCCCACAGCAGCTGCCTCCTTTCCTTCCGTCGCCACCCACGACCTCGCCGGAAATCTCCCACCGCCGCCGCCCGCAGCAGCCCCGGCCTCCTCTTCCTTCACCACGCGCGCGAGCGCGACTGTTTCCCCCCTTCCCCGCTGCCTTCTCTTCTAATCTCTTCCATTTCTCTCCCCCATCTCTCTTTCTCTTCCCCCTACTGTTTTTCTCTCCCCCTCCCCCGATGGTTTATGCGGCTATGTCCGTATGTATGTATTTGTGCGTGTATCTATGTGTGCTGTGTGTGTTTTTGTGTGTTAACCCTAATGGGCTCAAGCCCAATAACTTTCAAAAGCAATACAATTAAATACTACACACCTTGAAATAATATTTGGAGTAAATAAATCTAATTTGTAAAAATAAAGTATCTAGCATAATTAAATACTAGAATATTTTTAAAGACTTTTGGAGAGAGAATTAGAATTAAATCTAAATTTTCTAAATTGATATGCATTTTACAAATATTAATAATTTATAAAAACAATTCATAAAAAAATAATAATTGTGATTCATAAATCACAATTTACAGGGCTTTATAAAAATACTACAAACACTATTGTTTTAGTAAAATCTCAAATTCTTGACTTTATATAATAATCAAGTAATTTCTGCAAATCCCCAAATAATTAAAATAATCATTTTCTAAGGATTTTAAAATCTCTAAATTATTCAATAATTTAAAATAAAATCTTTACTGAATAATTTCACATTCCAAAATTAAATCTTTGCACAGATAAACTATTGACTCTAGGTATCTACTCAGTCAATAAAATTTTAAATAGGAGCACCAGGCTCCACTTAACCGAAAATAATTAAATAATTGAATAATAAAATAAAAAAATTCCTCCTCATTTTAGGAAAACAATATTATTATTATTGAAATAATAATATAATCATTTCTTGAAAAATCCGGGTTATTACATTCTACCCTCCTTAAAAGGATTCCGTCCACGGAATCAGCTAAGGCCACTACTGGGATTCCTTAACTCTTTTATCATCAACACTTATTCTGCAAAACAGGAGATAGTGTCTCTTCGTAAACAACTTCTCCAATATCTCAATTCAAACCTTGATTCTCTATCTGACACAATTATCGCTGGAGTCTTATAACTCACCATTATTCCTTTCACATATACGTCTTGATAGTGTTAGTGCCCTAGAGACAATGTAGTTGTGCTTCTAGGAAAGACTATTTTGTTATGTTCCAATGATTATTTCTATATTGATTTATTATGTCTTTATTTACTGCGAAATAAATATTAGAATAATAAATGTCCTTGGAATATGTAACATGTATTCTATATCTTTAAGTATGTGACTTAAAAATGAGATTATATGAATAGTATTTATATTCCTAAATATCCCTAATCGAGCATTAATAATATGGGACAATTATAATGCATAAAGATTAGTATGTTTGTTGACTGATGACCACATCTCATTGGTCATAGGTATAGTGATACTAAAGTCAAGAACATAGGTGCATGTAATTGCAAGGAATTCACAAGGCCAGTTGACTTTTCAACGGCAGAGAAAAGGCAAAACAAGAAAAGAAAATGTTTAATTAAATAAACAATGTACTAAAAGACTAAAGGAGAGCCAGAAGGGTAAAAGGGAGATTTCACACAGGGGGTATAAGTAGATTGAGATAGGGTTTTGGGAGGGTATGAAAATTGTAATTTGAGATCTAAATATTTGGGAGGCGACCTCTTCCTCGAATTGGGGCTTTATCTTGTATTCGTACTGTTGGTTCAGTTGTATTTGGAGTTTTACAATCAACGTAGTTCATCAATTTCAGTCTTATTGTTATTGTTCAACCTTAATTCGTAACAAAGTGGTATTAGAGCTGTTGCGAGATGGGACCTCCGACGGCGGCTCAAAGGGCGGAGTTAATGGAGGAGCAAATGTCTAATATCCAGACCACGATAAGGAACACGGTGATTGAGGAAGTATCGGCGGCGGTCAAAGGGGCGGTCGCTGCGATGGAGTTGTCTCTTTCGAATCGTTTTGTGTCCAGTTTTGAGGAGACTATTAATAAGCAGGAGAAGTATTTGGAGGACACGGTGAGTCGGTTGGAGGGAAGGATTAATCGATCGAGAGAACACCAAGAGTCAATGATACGACTGGTGAAAGAGGAGCAAATCAAATTTCAGGCGGAAGTTAGGGCAACGTTGAAGGAGTTGTTGGGGCAAGGGAAGGCGCCGGTGAAGATCTCAGAGACACACTTGAACTCGAGTGGAGTTTCGAGTGTGGGTCGCTCAGGAGACTGTATTGTAGGAGAGACCAGTAAAATAGGAAATGGTGTGTTGTTTGGAGAACATAGTCCCATGGCAACGGGGTCAGGTGGAGGACCTGGAGGAGGGATCGCTATGAGTCATCTTGAAAATGGTGGTGGAGCAAACTGGAAGTTTAAAAAGCTCGACATGCCTCTTTTTGATGGGAGCAACCCCGATGGGTGGATACTAAGGGCGGAGAGATATCATCAGTTCTATAGACTGTCAGAGGAGGATAAAATGGAAGCAGCCGTGGTGGCCTTAGAAGGAGATGCACTCCTATGGTTCCAATGGGAAAACAGGTGGAGGCCGATCCAGAATTGGGAGGAGATGAAAACCATGGTGAGAAGAAAGTTTAGATCTACGGCCACTGGGTCACTGCACGAGCAATGGCTAGGTCATAAACAGACAGGGAGTGTGGGTGATTATCGCAGGAAGTTTATTGAGCTATTAGCGCCACTAGAGCGAGTTCCAGAAGAGATTGCAAAGGGGCAGTTCTTGAATGGGTTGAAAGAAGAGGTCAGAGTAGAGGTGAGACTGCTAGGACCGCGAAACTTGGATAATGCCATGGATTTGGCTTTAATGGTGGAGGACAAGTTACGAGTAAGTGCTAGTAGACGGACAGAGTCAAGGTCAGTGTCAAACTCCTTCATCAAGAGTTCGTATCAACCATCAGTAGCATCAACAGCCTGGTTTTCACAGAAAGGGAGTCCGTCACAGTCGTCGACAGGATCAATGTCATCTCGTTCGTATGCTCAGTCTAGTCAATCCACAGCAAGGTCAGGGGGTGAGGTTCGAAGGCTCAGTGATGCCGAATTGCAGAGTAAAAGGGAGAAGGGATTGTGTTATAGGTGCGACGATAAATGGTCGGTGGGACACCGATGTAAACGAAAGGAACTCAGTGTACTACTCACTTGCGAGGGGGAGGAAGAAGAATCAGAACTAAGTCCCCACAGCTCACAGTCCGAGGATCCAATCGAGGTAACCCCTACATCTCCTCAACCAGAAATTTCCTTGAATTCAGTCATGGGGTTAACCAGTCCTAGGACTCTTAAATTAAGGGGTTGTATTGGGGGTCAAGAAGTGATAGTAATGGTGGATCCGGGGGCGACACACAACTTTGTGTCTCGAGAAGCGGTGGAGAAATTAGGGATTCCGGTGACACCGTCCAAGGAGTTTGGGGTGTCACTTGGTACAGGGGAATCAGTTATGGGGACGGGGCTTTGCAAATCAGTGATTTTAGAGTTACAGGGGGTCGTGATCGTGGAGAATTTTTTGCCCTTGGACCTGGGAAATTCAGATATAATCCTGGGCATTCAATGGCTTGAGAAATTGGGCACTATGACCACAAATTGGAAAACACAGACGCTCCGTTTTAAACTGGGAAATGATACAGTAACCCTACAAGGTGATCCCTCGTTGGGTCGAAGTGGAATTTCACTAAAGGCCATGATTAGACATCTGAGAAAAGAAGGAAAGGGTTATCTGGTAGAGTTTAACTACCTACAGGCTGCACAGGATGGAGTGGCAGAAGTGGATGGAGGGCAAGTCGAGGTACCCAGTTTTATGGAGGGGGTGTTAGAAGAATATAGCTCAGTGTTCAACATGCCACCAGGGCTTCCCCCACAGCGAAGTCATGACCATGCCATCATACTACAAGAAGGCACCAATCCGGTAAATGTTCGCCCATACAGATACCCGCAGGTGCAAAAGCAAGAGATAGAGCAGCTCATTAAGGACATGCTAAAGGCAGGGATAATTCAGTTGTCCACAAGTCCATTTTCCAGCCCTGTATTATTAGTCAAAAAACGAGACGGATCGTGGCGTTTCTGTGTAGACTACAGAGCTCTCAACAAGGTCACTGTCCCAGACAAGTACCCCATTCCCATTATCGACGAGTTGTTAGATGAGCTCCGAGGAGCTTCGGTATTCACGAAGCTAGATTTGAAGTCCGGGTATCATCAAATAAGGATGCGAAAGGAGGATGTGCCAAAAACAGCGTTTCGAACGCATGAGGGACACTACGAGTTTTTAGTGTTACCGTTTGGATTAACTAATGGCCCAGCCACGTTTCAGGCGATTATGAATGAAATTTTCCGTCCCTACCTACGGAAATTTGTGTTAGTCTTTTTTGACGACATTTTAATATATAGCAAGAACAAGGAAGAGCACGTTGAGCAGGTGAAATTGGTGCTCCAGCTGTTACAAAATCATCAGCTGTATGTGAATCGTAAAAAATGCGAGTTTGGGAAAAGCAAGGTTGCATATCTTGGGCATGTAATTTCGAAGGCAGGAGTGGCTATGGATCAGTCAAAAATACAGGCCATGTTGGAGTGGCCACTTCCCAAAAGTGTGAAAGAACTTCGAGGGTTCTTAGGGCTCACGGGGTACTACCGAAAATTCATTCAGAGTTATGCCAAGATAGCAGAACCCCTCACTGATCAGTTAAAAAAGGATAATTATATGTGGACTGCAGCAGCAACAGTTGCCTTCGAAACACTCAAGGAAGCCATGGTTACAGCCCCCATCCTCGCTCTACCAGACTTTCAAAAAATGTTCACAGTCGAAACGGATGCTTCAGGGTTTGGGGTAGGGGCAGTGTTACTCCAAGACAATCACCCTATTGCATATTACAGTAAGCTACTGGGGCCTCGTAACCGCCTCAAATCGATCTACGAAAAAGAACTCATGGCAATCGTGTTTGCCGTGCAAAAGTGGAGACACTATCTTATGGGCAGAAAGTTTATGGTGCGCACCGATCAACAGAGTTTACGGTTCTTGTTTGAGCAACGGGAGATTGGGATGGAATATCAACGGTGGGTTGGAAAGCTAATGGGGTTCCATTTTGAGATTAAATACAAACCGGGGGCTTCGAATAAAATTGCTGATGCACTGTCCAGGGAGTTTGTGGGGTTGACAGAGCTGTCCTCAATGGTCACGGTGGGCGGTGTACAATGGGCTGCAATCTTATCCCAAATTCAGAAGGATCCATTCCTACAGCAGATGGCCAAAGATATTGAAAAAGACCAGGCCCCTAAAGGTTACACTATAGACCAGGGAACTATACGCTACAAAGGGAGATTGGTAGTCCCTCCTAAATCAGAGTTGACAAAGAAATTGTTGTGGGAGTATCACGATACACCAGTAGGCGGACACGCTGGTGATTTCAAGACATATCAAAGGTTGGCACAAGAATGGTTTTGGCCTGGAATGAGGAAACAGGTGCAGCATTACGTTCAGGCGTGTGCAGTGTGTCAGAAAAACAAGGTGTCATCACTTAGTCCAGCGGGGCTGTTGCAACCGTTACCGATACCTAGCCGAGTATGGGAGGATATATCATTGGACTTCGTGGAAGGGTTGCCACGTTCCAACGGGTTTGATACGGTGCTGGTAGTCGTTGACCGGTTATCTAAATATGCTCACTTCGTGAGTTTGAAACACCCTTACACAGCTCAAACGGTTGCTCAAGTATTTATTAGAGAGATAGTTCGTCATCACGGGTTTCCAGCCACCATTGTTTCAGACCGGGATCGAATTTTTCTAAGTTTGTTTTGGAAAGAATTGTTCAAGACACAGGGATCAGCTCTTCACCGTAGTACTGCATATCACCCGCAGTCGGACGGGCAAACAGAAGTCGTGAATAAAACTATGGAGGCGTTTCTGCGATGCTTCATCAATGGCCAACCCACAACGTGGGCTAAATGGATGCCGTGGCTAGAATTTTGGTATAATACGTCTTTCCAGGTGTCTATTAACTGCTCCCCATTTAAGGTCGTGTATGGGAGAGATCCCCCAACCCTAGTCCATTTTGAAAGAGGTAGTACCGCGGTGGCTTCTCTAGAAGATCAACTGTTGGAACGGGATGCTGTGCTAGATGATATTAAAGCTCAGTTATTTAAAGCACAGCAGCGAATGAGGAGGTATGCTGATGCTAAACGAAGGGAATTGGAGTTTGCAGTGGGCGAGTTAGTGTATTTAAAGCTTCAACCCTATCGACAAAAATCACTCGCACGTCGTCCTTGGGAGAAATTAGCAGCTAAATTCTATGGGCCATTCGAAGTTTTAGAGAGGATTGGAAAGGTGGCTTATCGTCTTGACCTACCCCCAGCATCTCAAATCCACCCTGTGTTTCATGTGTCACAGCTGAAACAGGCAGTAGGGTCACATCCGGTGTCTCCAACAATTCCAACTCAGCTTACTAATGAGTTAGTGCTGAAAGTCCAGCCAGCTGCAGTTTTGGGCGTTCGAATGGTGACAAATGACAGCCCAGTTACGGAAGTTTTGATTCAGTGGCAGGGTCTACCAGAATGGGAAGCAACATGGGAAGAATTCGGGCAGATTGAAGATAGGTTTCCAGAATTTCACCTTGAGGACAAGGTGCATGTTTGGGCCCGGGGTAATGCAAGGAATTCACAGGGCCAGTTGACTTTTCAACGGCAGAGAAAAGGCAAAACAAGAAAAGAAAATGTTTAATTAAAGAAACAATGTAATAAAAGACTAAAGGAGAGCCAGAAGGGTAAAAGGGAGATTTCACGCAGGGGGTGTAAGTAGAATGAGATAGGGTTTTGGGAGGGTATGAAAATTGTGATTTGAGATCTAAATATTTGGGAGGCGACCTCTTCCTCGAATTGGGGCTTTATCTTGTATTCGTACTGTTGGTTCAGTTGTATTTGGAGTTTTACAATCAACGTAGTTCATCAATTTCAGTCTTATTGTTATTGTTCAACCTTAATTCGTAACAGTAATATTCTACATGACACTGGATTGACCCACAGTGAGTTTCTACATGTTGATAATGTCATTAGAAAGACTCACAGTGATAATGGTGTAATGATCCTTAGACTTGAGATCATTATATTTCAATACGAGGATTAATATACTTTGACTACATTAAAAGTTACCTTTTACCGGGTGATGATAAAAGTGTACATCGGGTATATTATGAGACGTATGAGAAATATGAATGATAGATAAAGGATTTAACCCTCCTATTATTAGGAGAGATATTATTGGCCTCTTGATTGAGTGAGATTATGAAAATGCATGGCCATGCTCAAATATTGATTTGTTTTTAATAATCTACTCATTGATCAAGGAAACCCGGATTAAACGCTGAAGAGGATGACTAATTACATGCCTCGAGTTTAATCTATAATATATGGTTAAAGGGATTATATTACACGGAAACATTAATCACGAAAGGTTTAATTGGATCACCAGTTAATTATTATTACTTGGGTAGCAATGATGTATTACTAGATGCCGCTCATTGTTTACAATTTTAATTAGATATTAAAATTGTTGCCAACGTAATAATAACCTATAGGGTCACACACAAAGAACGCTTGAAGGAGAAATAATTTAAATTATGAATTTAAATTAAATAAGTAATTTGTTCTATTTATAATGTTAATTAAGTTTGACTTAATTAATTAATTAAATAGAAAAAAATGGAATTACTTTAACTAATTCCGAAATTAGTTATTAATTAATTAAGTGAGACTTAATTAAATAATAAATTGGAATTTTGGATTAGTATTAATTATAATTGGATTATAATTAGAAAACTAATTCTCTTCTCTCTATATATATCTCTTTATGGCTGATTTTACATGGTGATACAAGTTTTACAAAACCCTAGCCGTTCTTGAGAGAGATAAAGAAGATAGAGTGAGAAGCAGTTTTCGAGTGCTAGTACACATCAATCCTTCGAGAAAAGCGTTCGTGTGGATACCGGTAGAGCGTAGATCGCGAGAGCGGGATGCGTGGTGATTCAAGTTGCTTTGGACCTCCACCTGTCATCAACTGTTAAAGCTTCGTTTTAAGGTAAACGTTCATAACTACGAATTAAACGTTTGTTTTGCATGGATCCTGCGATTGGGTTTCGATTTTATTGTTTTTTTATTATTGATTTCCGCTACGTTTGATGCTCGAAACCCTTCAATGGCATCAGAGCTACTTGCAAAAAGCTTTTAATTCGTTTATGTGTTTAACAGTTTTGGTGTATATAAGCATGTATATGATTCGCCATGATTTTGTGATGATACGAGATGTGTATGTATATGTTTTGAACATATGACATATTAGTGGATTGTATAATCATGGGATGATTGTATATATTGTTGTATGTGTATGATACATGCTTGTTCATATTTTTGGAGATTGTATACGATACGATTTCTGAAAATTGCGCAGATTTAGTGAAATTTGCGTACTGTGTCCGATTTTCATAAACGATATATGTTTTCTGACTGGAATCGAGCCACTGAACAAGACTGACAAAGTCAGGTTCGGATCTGTAAGCCGTTTGAGGTCGTTTACTGCTTATAAACAGCGATTTATGGTTTTCTGATTTAATTTCGGTTTTTCTGAAAATTGTTATATGAGTTATAAATTATTAGATCATATTGGATATGATGATGATCATATAATCTGTATATATATTGATATATATAAAATTTATGTTTGTTCTTGATATGGGGATTGTATACGATATGATTTCTGTAAACGCTGTTAAGATTTGGTGAAATCTGTGTCCAGTATCCGATTTTCGCAAATGATATGTGTTTTCTGACTGGAAATGAGTGTCTGAACAAAACTGATAGCAAAGCTATCACCGACTCGTCTGTAAGGCGTTTGACGCCGTTTAGTGCCTGAAAACGGTGATTTATTGTTTTCAGAATTTGATTCTGATTTTTTTGATTTTTGCGTTTTATGATTTCTTTGATTGGATCATATGAAATATGATATGATTTAATATGATTAGATAACATGACATGTTCTTTAATTGTTACTTGAGCATGGTGATTGGTTATGGCCTTAATGACCCATAGGTTAGTGGTTTTGATATGTAATTATGGTTTTGATAAATACGACTTGTATGTCGTCTTCTTTTCTTGTAACTGTTCTATCTCGAATGTAACTCGAGTTTAATTATGTAAGTTGATTAGTATAGGTTATATTTCTATTATCTTTTGTAATTGTACTTGGAGAATGAAGGACAACCAACCAAGGAGGAGCAAGGAGCAAGACAAGAAGAAAGTAAGATTTGTAATGCTGTATTTATTTTAAACCTTAGACTGACTATTGATCCTTCCATTAGCTTGGAAGGATCACATAGGATCAAGGCCATAACCAACCACGTTTACATACTGCACTTTACATATAATGTATGAATGTATGTGTAGAATACATAGAGATGCGTGCTTTAATTAGATTAATCATGTATGATTGAATGTATTAGATACATCACACATGCCATGCTTGCTTAAACAAGATAAAATCTGTAACGACTCGAGATTTTATAATTAAACATAATGATCATGAGATTTCTGTGTTTACGAAACACGGAATTAAATACGAATTTTTAATGATTTTGATATGGGGAGATTTTGTCAACAACGGGCCATGCCTGTAAGGAAGTCGGGTATTAAGTGATACCATTGTGTCTTCTCCGATAACCTGGAAATCAAACCATTGATGAATCTTGATTTGAAGTATTTAATTCAAGGAAAAATTGGGAATCTCTTTATGATGGGATCATGGTCGTTTTAACTAAAACCCCTAAGAAAAATATTAAGTTTAAGATGCCTTCCAATGGGAAACACTCGTCAAGACCTAGATCGACAAAGGGTAGGTGCGCCAAAGCGGAGTACCCTCATTTATCTTGGTAAGACGCGATCGAGTAAGTTAGTGATACTTAACTGTTAGACCATTGGGTTCGACTTAACTAAGTGACCACAATAGGATTGTGAACTTAGAGGCATAGAGTTTGGTAAGATTTATTAGATAAATAGGAACAAATGTTGTTATATGAACAAATGTTGTTCTACCAAACTATTCAAGAGTTATATATGATATAATTGACAAATGTTGTCTACCTAAATAATCATTTTAAGGAGAAAAGCCAAAGCTGACCTTAAAATGGATGAAATATGGATCTTGGCTCACTAGAAAGGTTTAGAGAAACTTTTCCGAATTGATAGGTAGGGCTATTAATTTGATAAAAATAGTGAGAGATATATATATTTTGAATATATATGAATAATCACTTGAACATAATTTAATAATTCCGTAGACTAATTATTTTATGCATTTTAACATTGTAGAAATTCGAAATGGTAAATAACTCAAATAACTTCTCTGTACGATCAGTCCTTGAGAAGGACAAGTTGACAAGAACTAACTTCCTAGATTGGCAAAGGAATTTGAGGATTGTCCTCAGGCAAGAGCGAAAGCTCTATGTCATAGATATTCCTTACCCTGGACCTGTCTCTGAAGGTGCAACGGAGGCTCAACGAAATGCTTATTAGAAGCATTTGGATGATGACACCGATGTCACCTGTTTTATGCTTGCGACTATGAGTCCTGAGCTGCAAAAACATTATGAGAATTTTGATTCTTATATCATGATCGAGCACCTTAAACGTATGTTTAAAGGACAGGCTCGTCAAGAGAGATTTGATACAAGCAAGGCTTTTTATGCGTGTAAACAGGGTAAAAGGAAGAGAAACTGTCAAAATTATTTGGAGGATCTAAAGAAACTGAAGGTTGTTCAGATTTCTGATTCAGGTAATTATGTTATAGAAGTCAATTTGTCTACTTCTACATCATGGGTATTAGATACTGGATGTGATTCCCACATTTGTATAAATGTGCAAGAACTCCGAAGGAGTAGAACTTTGGCGAAAGGAAAAGTCGACATACATGTTGGCAATGGAGCAAAGGTTGCTGCCTTAGTTGTAGGGACTTATTATTTCTCGTTGTCCACTGGGCTTATTTTAGAACTAGAGAACTGTTTTATGTGCCTGCGATTTGCAGAAACATTATTTCCATTTCTTGTTTGGACAAGATTGGTTTTTCGTTTTTGATTCAGAACAATGGTTGTTCGTTTTCATTGAATAATGTTACCTATGGGGTTGCACGTTTGTTTAATGGTTTGTATGTTCTTGATCTTGATAATCCTGTCTATAACATAAATAATAAACGTCTTAAGACAAATGACTCAAATCAAACATATACCTCTGGCACTGTCGTTTTGGCCATATAAATTTGAATCGCATTTCCAAGTTACATAAGGATGGATACTTGGATAAGTTTGATTTCGAATCATACGAGGAATGTGAACCATGTCTCATTGGCAAAATGACTAAAGCTCCTTTTACCAGACAAGGTAAGAGGGCCACCAAACGATTGGAATTGATACATAGTGATGTATGTGGTCCAATGCGTACGATGGCAAGAGGTGGATTTTATTATTTCATAACCTTTACTGATGATTTTAGTAGATTCGGATATATGTATCTTTTGAAGAACAAATCCGAATCGTTTCAAAAATTCAAAGAGTATAAGGCTGAAGTTGAAAAGCAATTAGGCGAAAGTATTAAAACTCTACGATCTGATCGTGGGGGAAAATACTTAAGCTTGGAATTTAAGAATTTCCTAAAGGAGTGTGGTAACGTATCACAACTCACTCCTCCTGGAACACCACAATGGAATGGGGTGTTTGAAAGGAGAAATCGTACCTTGTTGGACATGGTGCGATCGATGATGAGTCATGTGGATCTTCCAATTTGTTTTTGGGGTTATGCCCTAGAGACGGCTACACAAACACTAAACCGAGTTCCTTCAAAATCGGTTCAAAAGACACCATATGAGATATGGACTGATAAACGTAATAGCGTGTCATTTATGAAAGTTTGGGGATGATAAGCGTTTGTGAAATGCTTGGTCTCTGATAAGCTAGGACCGAAATCAGATAAATGTAATTTTGTAGGATACCCATTAGAAACTAAAGGGTATTATTTCTATAAACCTTCAGAGAACAAATTATTTGTTGCTCGAACGGCTGTGTTTCTAGAGAGAGAACTGCTTTCTAAGAAAAAATAGTGGGAGGACAATAGAACTTGATGAGGATCGAGAACTACAAGATAATGTTGAACCAGAGTTGGAACATGAGCAGAATGAGACTCAAGATGTTGAGAACAATACTGCTCAAGAAGCACAGGTTGTTCGTAGATCTAGTAGGATTCGCCAGTAGCCAGAGAGATATTATAGATTTCTCCTGACTTGAAGTGGCGATGTAATGCTTATAGATGATGATGAGCCTCTCACCTACAAGGATGACTATGAACAGTCCAGATTCTGAGAGATGGTTGGAGGCCATGAAATCTGAGATGGATTACATGTATGAAAACCAAGTGTGGACTTTGGTTGCACCACCGGATGGGGTAAAACCCATAGAGTGCAAGTGGTTTTTCAAAAAGAAAACTGACATGGATGGAAACTTACAGACCTACAAGGCAAGACTAGTGGCGAAAGGTTTTAAGCAAATTCATGGTATTGACTATGATGAAACTTTCTCACCGGTAGCTATGGTCAAATCCATCAGGATTTTGCTTGCGATAGCAGCTTATTATGACTATGAGATCTGGCAAATGGATGTCAAGACTGCTTTCTTAAATGGGAGCTTAGAAGAGGATGTGTACATGACACAATCTCAGGGTTTTATCGATTCAAGGTTTGCTAGAATGGTTTGTAAGTTGCGACGATCCATTTATGGATTGAAGCAGGCCTCAAGGAGATGGAACATCCATTTTGATGAAACAGTCAAAGAGTTTGGCTTCATACAAAATGAGGATGAGCCGTGTGTTTATAAGAAGGTTAGTGGGAGCCATGTGGCATTCCTAGTATTATATGTAGATGACATATTACTAATAGGGAATAACATTCCTTCTCTACAGGCTGTGAAGACTTGGTTGGGAAAAAGTTTTTCGATGAAAGACTTAGGCGATGCTACCTATATCTTAGGGATCAGGATCTATAGAGATAGATCTAAAAGATTAATGGGCTTGAGTCAGAGTACATACATTGACAAAGTGTTGCATCGTTTTGGGATGCAACAGGCAAAGAAGGGCTATGTCCCGGTGTCTCATGGGATAGTGATCTCAAAGGGAAACTGTCCTAAATCATCAGATGATAAGGACCGTATGAGTCAAGTACCATATGCTTCGGCAATTGGTTCTATAATGTGTGCAATGATATGTACTCGTCCTGATATCTCGTATGCTTTAAACATGATGAGCAGATACCAGTCTAATCCAGGTGAGGGTCACTGGATAGCTGTCAAGAATATTCTTAAGCACCTTAAATGGACTGAAGATTCGTTCTTGATATATGGAGGAGATGAGAAGCTGGTTGTAAGAGGTTACACTAATGCTAGTTTCCAGACAGATAGGGACGATTCTGTATCCCAGTCTGGATTCGGTTTCTGTCTAAATAGAAGTGTTGTAAGCTGGAATAGTTCACAGTAAATGATTCTACAATGGAGGCTGAGTATATTGATGCTTGCGAAGCAACCAAAAAGGTTGGTTGAGAATTTACTTAGGCGATATCACCTTATTAATGAGATTAATGGTCAAGGAGATATACATAAATGTAAAGTGCATATTAATGATAATGTTGCGGAAGCACTGACCAAGGCTTTGTCGCAGCAGAAGCACGAAGGTCACACTAGTTCCATGAGTATTAGATACATGGGCGATTGGCTCTAGTGCAAGTGGGAGATTGATAGTGTTAGTGCCCTAGATACAATGTAGTTGTGCTTCTAGGAAAGACTATTTTGTTATGTTCCAACGATTATTTCTATATTGATTTATTATGTCTTTATTTACTGCGAAATAAATATTAGAATAATAAATGTCCTTGGAATATGTAACATGTATTCTATATCTTTAAGTATGTGACTTAAAAATGAGATTATATGAATAGTGTTTATATTCCTAAATATCCCTAATCGAGCATTAATAATATGGGACAATTATAATGCATAAAGATTAGTATGTTTGTTGACTGATGACCACATCTCATTGGTCATAGGTATAGTGATACTAAAGTCAAGAACATAGGTGCATGTAATATTCTACATGACACTGGATTGACCCACAGTGAGTTTCTACATGTTGATAATGTCATTAGAAAGACTCACAGTGATAATGGTGTAATGATCCTTAGACTTGAGATCATTATATTTCTATACGAGGATTAATATACTTTGACTACATTAAAAGTTACCTTTGACCGGGTGATGATAAAAGTGTACATCGGGTATATTATGAGACGTATGAGAAATATGAATGATAGATAAAGGATTTAACCCTCCTATTATTAGGAGAGATATTATTGGCCTCTTGATTGAGTGAGATTATGAAAATGCATGGCCATGCTCAAATATTAAACCAAACCAAACCAAACATACCCAGTATATCCCGCATGAAGCAGGGTCTGGGGAGGGTACAATGTACGCAGACCATACCCCTACTTTACAGTAGAGAGGCTGTTTCCGTGAAGACCCCCGGCTTAGTGCACCGAATAGCAAAGTGAATTTAATACAATGATGATAAAGGTGGGTAAAGTAGTCGACCGAACCTGGGCCCATGGCCTGGATCTCATGGTGCTTACCTACTCGGGCCAGGGTCACTCTTCTCCTGATCTAGGAAGACCTCCGGCGAAGCTCCCTGCGCCTGCAAAATCAGAAACAGAAGACAATATGAGGATGAAAAGCCAAGTTTCTAAGCTAATGCTAAACGAGAGAGCCCAACTCTGAGGCTCTCAACCACAGAACCACTCCCTAGAAGGGAGTCAACAACTCTAATCTGGCGCCTCCAACAACTCCTATCGGCTATCGCGTTCTCGTCCAAGTTAACGGCCTTCAAATCCATCCTGAGCTGTTCTTCCCACGACCTCCTCGGTCTGCCTCTTCTCCTCACCCCAACAACTGTAAGACTCTCGACCCTCCTCACCGGGGCTTCCGGAAGCCTCCTACGAACGTGGCCGAACCATCTCAGCCTCCCTTCCCTAATTTTCGCTGCAAAAGGTGCCATGCTCAAATATTGATTTGTTTTTAATAATCTACTCATTGATCAAGGAAACCCGGATTAAACGTTGAAGAGGATGACTAATTACATGCCTCGAGTTTAATCTATAATATATGGTTAAAGGGATTATATTACACGGAAACATTAATCACGAAAGGTTTAATTGGATCACCAGTTAATTATTATTACTTGGGTAGCAATGATGTATTACTAGATGCCGCTCATTGTTTGCAATTTTAATTAGATATTAAAATTGTTGCCAACGTAATAATAACCTATAGGGTCACACACAAAGAACGCTTGAAGGAGAAATAATTTAAATTATGAATTTAAATTAAATAAGTAATTTGTTCTATTTATAATGTTAATTAAGTTTGACTTAATTAATTAATTAAATAGAAAAAAATGGAATTACTTTAACTAATTCCGAAATTAGTTATTAATTAATTAAGTGAGAATTAATTAAATAATAAATTGGAATTTCGGATTAGTATTAATTATAATTGGATTATAATTAGAAAACTAATTCTCTTCTCTCTATATATATCTCTTTATGGCTGATTTTACATGGTGATACAAGTTTTACAAAACCCTAGCCGTTCTTGAGAGAGATAAAGAAGATAGAGTGAGAAGCAGTTTTCGAGTGCTAGTACACATCAATCCTTCGAGAAAAGCGTTCGTGTGGATACCGGTAGAGCGTAGATCGTGAGAGCGGGATGCGTGGTGATTCAAGTTGCTTTGGACCTCCATCTGTCATCAACTGTTAAAGCTTCGTTTTAAGGTAAACGTTCATAACTACGAATTAAACGTCTGTTTTGCATGGATCCTGCGATTGGGTTTCGATTTTATTGTTTTTTTATTATTGATTTCCGCTGCGTTTGATGCTCGAAACCCTTCACGTCTTGCCCAACTTTCCATTATCATATTATCCTTAAGAGAGAGAGTTCACTGACTCTATTAACATAACATTCTTGAGAGAGAGAACGAACCAATTCTAGCTATACATCACTGATATTCTATTCGTGTTGGGATTCGCTCTTGCTCTTGGCGATTCCGTTCGAATCTAATTTCTATCAGCGAATTTATGACTTGGCCGACCTGGTTGGTATCCCCTTCAAATTTATTAGAGATAATAAGAATTATGAAACTTTGAAAAGATAGCTGTCATATCAAGGCAATTGTTACACACTGGTGATCATAAGGTTATGAGTGTTAAAGTCAACCTTATTTGAGATAAGGGAATTTACCGAGAGATCAATATGATCAAGAGAACTCACGTTGCGTGTCTCAGTTAAGACATTACTAAAGGTAGTTAGCCTTCTTGTATTTCACAACTCACCAGTGACGGCGTCCCGTCAGACTTCTATCACACAGACAGATAGCCCTTGTGTCCCCTATAAGTATAGGGTTGTTCGTCTCAGTGGAAGCTGAGGAGTATGAAAGCAATTCGAAGTGAAGATAATAATTATCGTCTTTCGACAAATAATTCTCAAGTGGACACCCTGGATTAAAATTGATCAGATTCCAAGGTGCAATTTCCAAGGAAAAGGATAACCAGAAAGATACTGGTATACAACAAGCAAGTGGTGCTATAGCACCATAGGATTATCCAATATTTGAAGAAAAGTGGGGATTTAAATATCATCAATCGATAGGGCCTCATAAATCTGAAAGTAGGTATAATGACAGCTTCTAGCAAAATTGAAACCAATATGGTTTAACATGAGTATTATAAAACAACTTCGAAGAGGGAGTATATTCTTTATCAAAATTCTCTCTTGGAGAGATGTCAAGATAGGTCATAGATTAGGGAGGTAATCCAAATAATTTATGCATGGGGATGTGTCAAATAATTCACATTGGGGAGATAATAAACATAAGTTGCAAATGGGGAGATATCAAATAATTCAGATAGGGGAAGTAATCAAAATGATTCATAAATGGGGAGGGTAATGCCAAGGTCTCCACGGATGCCTTTCATGTCGGCTCCTCTGACGGATAATTGTTCGATTGTAGCGCTCTTCTTTTCCACGCACACCCTAAGGTGCTCGATAACCGACGTCATCGTCGACTCGTAATAGTCGCTAGAGATTCAACCATCGGCATTTTACGATATTAAGGAGTTCTATTCGACTCGGCGCAAGCATCTCACGCAAGCGTTCTATTCTTTGAGAAGAATTCGATACCGGTGTCGCCCCTAGCAACGACGAATTCCACGTGTCGAATGGGCGATATTCCGGAACATTGCTGGAAATACATACTTAGATCCAGTCACCATTATAACCGTATTTATACCCCATGTTCCTGTCCTCATGACAATTCCGTGTGCAACTTAAGCTTATCCCTTTTTGGCATAACAGCCTTCGTACTAGTCTCTCTCAGATTTTCTCAGTCCGTCTTGATTCTTAAAACATTTCATCTTTATTGATCAATCTCATCTTCACCCTTTTTACTTCTATAATTTTGAGACAATCGGTGTCTATCCACCAATCCATTCATAATATTACCTTAAACTCTATCAAGCTCGAGAGGGTTTTAAATACTCGCAACTTCGACTGATAACCTTTCATAGTGATCTTGTTTTGCTTCCCTTTTTGGAATTTTAACAGTACGGATGCTATCTCAACTCATCATTGTCATAATACTGGATGCCAGCTTTCCATCCTTCATCATCATATTGAAATTTCCTATCATTTGGGGAATACATAACTTCATCCATGAACCCCTAAAATTATCTTAATCTTAGGCCTCGGGCGATTTATGCCCCTGCCGACCAACACTTGTCTCTAAGAGTTCTTTAGCAGACGTTCATCACCACAAGAAGTGACGTCTATCTCAACATATTCCTCGGCATAGCTTTCCAATCTTAACTTAATCATTGGTACTATATCCAATAGTCCAACACGAACTCTACATGAGGTCCGACGTTCTCACATAACTATACAGACTCCTACTCACTCTCGTTTCTAGTTTACTATAACCTAAGCTCTGATACCATTTCTGTAACGCCCCAAATCTGGGGTCAGGGATTTGGTCGTCACGCGAAAATCCTTAACATCAAATTACCTGTTTAACAACATTAAACCATCTGTAATCATTAAAACTGAAATATAACTCTGCGACCCCAACCACCAAGCATCTTTTAGGTCATAGGGCTAGAAACAAGAACTAAAATCTTTACATCTTTATTACATCCATTCTACTACATCGCACTATGCCTTAAAAATCTTATACTACTAGTATAGCTTCGTTGGGAAGTACACCAGCAACTAGTACTACTCAGTACAAAGTAATATATATTACACATCAATGTACTTACATATAACTTATTCCAGCTATAACTTTTCTGGATCATAACATCTTCATAAGGGCGTACTGCCTGCTTCTTCTGAGCCATGCAGATAAGCCTCAATCATCTACCTTCCTCTGAAAGGTTAATATTTAAAACAAGCAAGTATGAGCGAAAGAATTGCCCAGCAAGTATTAATAGAGCACAACAATATATATATCAATATACACATGGAGTTTTCGAAATATAACGATACTTAATATCAATTTCGAAATATTTGCAACAATGAAACCTCAGTAGGGAATATATGACATTTCGAGTAACATCAGATAAATAAAGTAAGTTCATGCCAACAATAGTAATCCTCATACCCTATCCACATACTATACTCATAGTATTGATAACCTCTTAGGGAGCTTTTCAAAATATGCAGTTCAATATGCTGCTAAGATAGTTATTACCACTCTTCATAAACCAAACCATTATAAAGTTCCCTTTTTAATACTCCTCAAGTTTGTAAGTATATACACATGAGTATATCATTATCATCAAAACACCTTACAGTTCAAGATTCTGTACAGGATATAAGTTCGTTACCACTTGATAAGTTAAACTCAGAAATAACTGATAGGAAGAGAATCAAAGCTCTTGAAGCAAAACATTTGGGACTTAACATCAATAACCGATGAACCATCTTTCATCTTTTGAATAATTGCAAAAGTGCACAAGCACGTGCCATTATTGTTAGAATAATCTTGCAGTTCTAGATACTGCATGAATTCATCATCTTTCAAAATTGAAAACAACACTATCGGCTACTTGGCACTCAGGCCTAAGAAGCAGTGTTTGAGTATTTTTCCAAAGTGGAGGTTGGGACTTAAAGAAAACATAAAAACCTGACAAGGATTGACGATGATCAGTCGCCACATCCAAGTCCAATAATCCGCGGGTCTTCTCTACCGGTAGAAGGATAGAAACTACATCCGTAACTATCCCCGGGTGAAAACTACATCCGTAATCACCCTCGATGAAAACTACATCCGGAATAATAATTGATGGGCCGCCTGGCTCACGGCCGCTTACACATCCCGGGAATCGTTCGTCAATGATTCCCACACCTGCCAGAGTCCCCTTTTTCTTTTCTTGTCAAAATCATTTTGATAGAAAACTTGAGTAGTTGAAGTTCGACTTCAGTCGACCGATAATTTCTTGAAAAACGAGCAAGAGAGTAAAACATGACCGGGGGTTTTCGAAAATGTTTTGAGTTCAAAAGAGTTCAAGTATAGATATACACTGGTACCGATATCAATCTCGACACAGGGTTTTGTGATCACACATGGAAAATGGTACGCATAAAGCTTGTAACCACAACAGGATAACTCCATATATATATAAGTTCTTGAAAAGTAACTTACCTAGATAGATTCAAAATATAATATTTTAAATGACTATGAAAGTCCTTAGACAACCTTTAAATAGTGTTTTATAACCTCCAAAACACTTAGAGTGGTTAATAAATATTTGACTAATATGTAACAAATAATAAATATTCAATAATCCCTTTTTAAAAGAATACTCAAATTAATATTCATTTATTAAGTAATATTCAAATAATATTTACTATTAATACTGGAATATTTAATAACCTCAAAACACCAAAATACAACTCTTCGAATGTTTCTAATCAAAATCAAGACACAATCTCTCCAGCAGTCTCCAAACTTTAGCCACTTTATCAAATAACTACTACTGACTCACGGTCAATAAGAAATAATTAATAAGCATGAAAATCCTTCTTCTCTTTCTTTTTTTTTTGTTCCTTAATGAATATTATAATTAATATTCATCGAATTAAATAAGCATTCAAATAACATATATCGATATCAATCTAGCTGTTTTAAGCTGAAAGTAACCAATTTATAACCATTGGAATATCTTTAATCAGTATTGAAAATAAACTATCTCCGATAAATAATATACTAGATAAAATCACTCCATTAAATTGTTTTTTTTTTTGCTAATTAAAAGAATATATACCAAAGCGAACAGCTAATACATATCTAGGGGCATACCCCGCGAGACAACATCCATGCTAAAACTACAAAACAACATGATACAAAGAATAAGGAGGTAAACCCTACTCAACGTTACAGATGTACCTAGCCTATTCTTTTACATGATGAATAAGAGGATGGTCGGGTCATTCCGAACCCAACCCTTAAACAAGTTACATGAGAACAGTTTCTCACGTACCATACGCCTTATCTCCCCGCTGACCACTGATGTAGGGTGGCCAGGACCATGATTGTGCATGCGGTAGTTACGCTCTTTCCAGACATGATAAATAGCTGTGCTAAAAAACAGATGGGCAATTGGTTTCTCCTTTGCCCGAAGCTGATTAACCGTGCAGTTGCCTGACTGACAATTGGACCAGTTTCGAGAGAAACGAAATGGCATAGACCTGCTAATAATATCAAAGTATGGGCAAGCAGTGAAAATGTGGCTAATGGACTCATCATCCACCCCACACAAGACACATTTTTGATCAACCTGCATTCCGAACAGAAGCATCCTATCCTTCGTGAGGAGCCTGTTTTTGATGGCCAACCATGTGATGAATGAGCATTTCGGGATATTGAATTTGCCCCAGACCATGTATAACCACTGGACATAGGTTCCTTTCGCCCGCATGGAGGACCAAATAGTGGACAATTTGACATGCTTTGGAAGCATTCCATCCCACAGAATGGAATCAGACTTATGGATTTGAACATGTTGCACCAGCCGTCTAATTTCAATCACATCATTATGGTTCGAAGATGGTAAGTCCCAAATCCCATTTCGGAGGTAGACATTGATAGTGACTGAACTAGTGGACTCAGCTGTAGATACAATGGAAGGGGCAATATCCAGAAGGGGCTTATTATGGACCCAAGGATCATGCCAGAATAGAAAGTCAGAGTTTTCTCCATTAAATTGTTTTATCATTTCTCCGGAACAAAGTGATTTTAAGAAAGCGTTTTGAAAATGATATTCATCTAATTAAATAAATTTAATTAGGCGAATGAGGTTTATTTAATTAGTAAATGCTTTCAGGAGCATCTATTAATTAAATAAACACTGGTTTATTGGTGATGTTGCCTTTAGGTTAATTATTGCGAAATTCTTTTTAAAAGCTTTGCACGGGTTTTCGAAAACATACAATACAAAATAGCCCCAACACGCGGCTAAGTTCTAAAACTCAATACATGCCCTACCCTCTGAGCCTTTCTTATTCCGATACATAAATATATACCTCATAACATATAGTCCACTTCCATAGTACGAAAAGTTTATAGATATATATATATACCGTATAAATCAAGATATAGAGCCATAAAAATATCACTGCCCATCAACAGTATTATAAGCCATGGGGTTTCGGTTATTGAGCAGGATTTAATATAGTTGGCAAAGCAAGGAATACAATGATTTGGGAGAAGGAGTACAAGGTTGGAAAAACTCGCGGTTATGGATTGAAAACTTATTTAACACATTTCATATATTTAAAATAAATATACTCTGAACAACAGAGTATGCATAGTAAACTTGCCTATGGTCCTTAGCAGAAAATAGAAACCGCGAACAAATCCTTCGCACCTCGTCCAAGTAATTCCATGGACCTTACCTGGCGTCTCGATCTTCCTTTTTGGATGCACGTCGCTCCAATTTGATTTCACCCTAATGGTATTGAAATGGTTACGAGTACGTGTCAGTCATACCTCGTATATCGAGTAGACACAACTCGGGATTATCACTAAATAACATAAAGTCAAACTATAGGTGTCCTCCCTATAGTTGACTATTCTAATACCACTTAATGCACATAAGACATTTAGTAATAGAAAACAACACGGGAAGAGTCCCCTTACATAAAGTGAACATTTCCTAGTACCAACATATCATAACCCTATACCACCATTTATAGTCAACTTCACTTAACCTATACATTTATAATACCATTGACCCTCTACGACAAAACTTGATTAATAGCTAATCCTCAAAACACAATTAATCCTCGAAACACATAAATCCTTGAATTAAATCACTTAGCACATAAATCCTCGAGACAACAATTACCCTCGAATTAATTCACTTAACACATATACACATAAACAGTTAACACCCAAATCATACCTTTAAACCCTTGAAATCAAATAAGTTAAATAAATTAAAATGCAGGGGATTTTTAGAAAATTTCGGCATGTAGTATTCGTTTATCGGACTATGGGCACAGCCCCTCCATGCCAATCAAAACATTTAAACCCTGTTTTAAATAAAAAAAAAGCTTCCTCAACTTGCAGCAAAGTAAACAAGTAAGAAAAGTACCCGCCCAGACATGCGGCAACTAGCACATAAGGAAAAGTACCCGCCCAGACTTGCGGCAACTAGCACATAAGGAAAAGTACCCGCCCAGACTTGCGGCAACTAGCACATAAGGAAAAGTAAACTATCGAAATAAAAGATGAGAGTCGTCTTATTTTCTCTCTAACTTCTCTCCTCTCTCTCTCTCTAAATTCAAATCACTTTCTTCATCAGTTCAAATTAACCTCCCGAATCCCTTTCTTCATCTTTCCTCCTAACTCAAACACTAAATTTCTTTTCTGTTTTCATGACCCGTAAAAGGGTTTCTTTCATGGAAGCCTCCACAACGGCGGCTGATGTCACCGATAGTGTGAAGCTAACCCAGAAGGGGTTAGATCCGGCAACGAGCCCGAAAAGGGTTTCCTTTGCAGTTGATTTGGTATCGATTATACCATCTGTTGGCCCCTGTTCCAGGAAGGTTTTGGGAACTGAGGCAGATGCGAGTCCTAGAGTGGCTTTGTCTAGTGGTGACACGAAGGGGAACATAGGTGGGAACACATGCGTTGCTGAGGGACCTAGATCTGGGATTGCTATGCACACTCGTAGTCTGGTCAAGCACCAAGTAATTGATGGTAAGTTTTTCTCCCAAAAGGACAATGTTAGATCTATTGATTTAGGTGTAGATTCTCTTGTTGAGCTTCCTGATTCCTTGAATTCTAGATCTGTTAAGGACTGGGAAAATGTGGGGGAGGGTTCCTCGGGCTTTTCTTTGAGCCCTGGTAGGGATCTGGCTGGTAGCTCCATTAAGGGGTTGGGGATGGGTTATAATCAGAGCGAGGGTTTTCTGGCTGGCTCTCAAGAGTTCCATGAAAATGTAAATGATAATGTTTACGAGGTTGGTGTGCTGAAAGAAAACAGCACCAAAGATGTTACTGAGGTTTCTGCAAAGGAGGAGGCTCTTGGCTGTTTGGGTTCTATTATTCCGGGGAATCTTAGTTATGTAAATGACATAGATTCTGGAGATGAGGAAGTCATTTCAGGTATGGTGACGTCACTTGTCCAAAGAATAGTGAATGTTGTCTATTGGGACAGGAATCCTAAGAGCAATGAGCCAAATGATGACTCTGATCAGGGGAATCTGATCATGGACTTGAACCTTACTGCCCACAAAGCTGCGGTTTCTCTAAAATCTAGCGCTCATTTGCCTTATGGTGCTATGAATGAGATTAAGGATAGGAACTCTCCTGCCTCGATTGGTCCTGTTTGTAAAGGTGTTGGAAGCTCTGAGGTACAAGACTCTGATTGGGATAAGGTGGCTGCTAATCAGTTTTTAATAAAGGCTAGGAACTATTTAAAAGTTCTGCAGATGTTTGTTGAATTTATGGGGTATGAGGTCCCAGTGCTGAGCACTAATGGGGAATCTTTGGTTAAGTCTTCGGGTAAATTTATGGTGGACCTATTTGAGTTTGCCCAGGATGAGGAACTTTGGGAGACTTTTAATTGTATTGTCCAGTTGCAAGATTTTACGGTCAAAAAGGGGATTGAGATACCAGCTGATGGCATTCCTTTGGATGTGTTTTTTCATGACAATGGGGACCCTAGGGAAAGATTGGAAGCTAAACTGGAACATCGGGTGAAAGCTGATGACATGTCCGCAAAGCCAGACAAGAACAGGCTTCCTTAGAAGGATGACTTTGTATCCGCTGAGAAGCCGATGCCTGTGTGCTTAGTTGATGGTTCTTCAGGGTTGGGTGTCCCTGGAAATGGCCAGGGTGCCTCTGCGATAAAGGAGATTTTGTTAAAGGAAATTGAGCATGAGGTTGATGAGGCTTTTGTTTTTCTGAAGGGGAAGGTCATACACGGTGACACCTCTGCTATGGTGATTGACAGCACTGGGTCTGATGTTGGGAATGGGGATGACATCCCATGGGAGGAATTCCCAAATGTTAGCACCCTTCCCTCTATGGATATCATGGATACTGTTATGCTCAAAGCTGGAACGGGCAGGGGAGCTCACAACCCTCCTATACATAAGCTGCTGGATAGCCTGGGAGGTATTAGTATGGAGTTTGATGTGGTGCAGGAATGTACTGAGGCTGAGGGAATGACTTGTGAGGAAGCTCCTATGGAAGTTGATGCTAAGGGTGTCAAGGACAAGATGGGCAGAGACATGGTAGCTACTATTGTTGACCAGGCAGTGGAGAACCCGAACGTTGATCACGCTAGTGACTGGATGGAGAAGGAGCAGGCTACCTATGATCAAGATATGGGCACGCTTAACAATGATAGGGCCACGAAAGTTCGGTGGACCAAATCCAAGATCAAGCAGTGGAGAGCAACCCGAGGTGGACACTCATACAGGACTTAAAAATGGCTGCTTAATCCTCTTTTACTTTCTCTCTTTTGTTGTGTTGATTGCCAAATGACTTTATGATGGTTGGCTTTGTTTTAGCTGTTTGTTGACTCTGCGGGGTATGCCCTGTTTGAACTTTTGTTGTTTCGCGGGGTATGCCCCTAGACGTGTTTTTGTTTGTTCCTTTTGGTATAAAAAATTTTAATTAGCAAAAAAAAAAAAAGTAAACTAAGTTTATCCACATTTAAGCCAACACCACGTAGTTGGCACTTATACTTTCAACCTATACTATAACTTGATTCATACCATCTAGCACATAGACATTTACAAGTTATCCAACTCTTATGACTACATCATATGGCGATAACAATTAGCACTTAGCACTTAGCACTTAGCAATTAACAATTTCAATTGGAAACTAACAATTAGCAATTAGCACTTAACAGTTACTTGACAACTAACCCGAATATATTATCCGACAATTCATAATTACCCACTAACGACCACAACTAATCCCAACCGTTACACTTAGCAATTAACAATTAACACATAAACTCGCAATCAATACCACTAATTGCAATTAACAAATATATACTCTCCGAATTAAATCTCCGAATTTAATCTAACTACTAAAATTAACACATTAACTCACAAATTAAATTTAATAATTAAACTACCACAATTAAGCTATATACTCACAATTTAACTAATTAAATCACAACCATTTTCTCCAAATTCAATATACACTAATTATCAAAATTAACACATACATCTCATAATTTACAACTAACTAAATTAAAACAATTAAATAATTTAAAATACGGAAATTAAATAGGTAGACACGAAATTATACCATTTCGATTTCCGCTTCGATTCGTCGGAAAAAATCAATTTTTCCCCAAAATCTCTCTCCTTTCTCTCTCTCTCTCTCTCTCTCTCTCTCTCTCTCTCTCTCTCTCTCTCTCTCTCTCTCTCTCTCTCTCTCTCTCTCTCTCTCTCTGTGCTGTGTTCTCGACCCCCACAGCAGCTGCCTCCTTTCCTTCCGTCGCCACCCACGACCTCGCCGGAAAACTCCCACCGCCGCCGCCCGCAGCAGCCCCGGCCTCCTCTTCCTTCACCACGCGCACGAGCGCGACTGTTTCCCCCCTTCCCCGCTGCCTTCTCTTCTAATCTCATCCATTTCTCTCCCCCATCTCTCTTTCTCTTCCCCCTACTGTTTTTCTCTCCCCCTCCCCCGATGGTTTATGCGGCTATGTCCGTATGTATGTATTTGTGCGTGTATCTATGTGTGCTGTGTATGTTTTTGTGTGTTAACCCTAATGGGCTCAAGCCCAATAACTTTCAAAAGCAATACAATTAAATACTACACACCTTGAAATAATATTTGGAGTAAATAAATCTAATTTGTAAAAATAAAGTTTCTAGCATAATTAAATACTAGAATATTTTTAAAGACTTTTGGAGAAAGAATTAGAATTAAATCTAAATTTTCTAAATTGATATGCGTTTTACAAATATTAATAATTTATAAAAAAAATTCATAAAAAAATAATAATTGTGATTCATAAATCACAATTTACAGGGCTTTATAAAAATACTACAAACACTACTGTTTTAGTAAAATCTCAAATTCTTGACTTTATATAATAATCAAGTAATTTCTGCAAATCCCCAAATAATTAAAATAATCATTTTCTAAGGATTTTAAAATCTCTAAATTATTCAATAATTTAAAATAAAATCTTTACTGAATAATTTCACATTCCAAAATTAAATCTTTGCACAAATAAACTATTGACTCTAGGTATCTACTCAGTCAATAAAATTTTAAATAGGAGCACCAGGCTCCACTTAACCGAAAATAATTAAATAATTGAATAATAAAATAAAAAAAATTCCTCCTCATTTTAGGAAAACAATATTATTATTATTGAAATAATAATATAATCATTTCTTGAAAAATCCGGGTTATTACAACACCCATGGCCACTGCCACTAAATTGGATGAAGATGCTAAAGGCAAGAAGGTAGATATCTCAGTCTACAGAGGCATGGTTGGTTCTCTACTCTATCTCACTGCAAGTAGGCCAGACATCATGTTTGCTACATGCTTGTGTGCAAGGTTTCAATCAAATCTGAAAGAATCACATTTGGTTGCTATAAAAAGGATCTTTAGATATCTGAAGGGCACTCCAAACTTGGGACTATGGTATCCTAAGGACACAGGGTTCAATCTGGTTGGTTATTCTGATGCTGATTATGCTGGATGCAGAGTGGATAGAAAAAGCACCTCAGGTAGCTGCCAGTTTCTTGGACAAAGGTTAGTCTCTTGGTATAGCAAGAAACAACAATCTGTGTCAACTTCTACAACTGAGGCTGAATACATAGCTGCTGGAAGTTGCTGTGCTCAAGTGCTTTGGATTAGAAATCAACTTAGAGATTATGGACTTGTGTTGGAAAGAATCCCAATCATGTGTGACAACACAAGTGCAATCTCTATAGTTGCCAATCCTGTCAATCATTCTAGAACAAAGCACATTGACATCAGATATCATTTCATTAGAGAACATGCAACTAATGGAACCATTGAGTTGCATTATGTCTCTATAGATAAACTTAAGGGTTGGGTTCGGCAAGACCCGACCATCCTCTTATTTATCATGTAAAAGAATAGGCTAGGTACATCTGTAACGTTGAGTAGGATTTACCTCCTTATTCTTGTATCATGTTGATTAGTTGTTTTAGCATGGATGTTGTCTCGCGGGGTATGCCCCTAGATATGTATTATCTGTTCCCTTTGGTATAAATTCTTTTAACTAGCAAAAAAAAAAAAAAGATTGGAATGCTGAATTCTTCAGATTCTGGCTAAGTGAATATATCATCTAGATTGTTGCAACAGTAAACACTTAATTTATCTAAATTTTCAATATTTTTGGAGTAAGTGTTGGCTGAAATATGATTCATAAATATTTCAAATCTGCTGCATATGTTGGAAAATCATATTTTTGCTAACTTGAAATTTCTATGAAATTTTGAGAAAATCACTATTTAATTTGCTAGAATATTCTTCAATGAATATGGATGGTCAATTTTAAAAGATAGTGAAAATCAATTTTATGAGTGATGGGTATAGTTCGATAAGTCAAACTTCTCGAATGATTCACTATTCGACATCTCTAACAAGTCTCATTAGAGTACTCTTGAGTTCTCGAATAGAGTCTTTTAGAGTTCTCGAATAGAGGTTTCCTTGACTTCTCGAATATAGTGTTTTAGTTCTCGATTGACTGAGTTCTCGAATACTATATTTGAGTTCTCGAATCATTTGAAAAGGCTGAATTCTCGCTGAATTTTAACCGATTTTGGACTTTTGTCTAAAAGTTCAATTCACTCATAAAAACACATTTTATTTAATTTAGAATTATTTCTGAGTTAGATAACTGCCAGCTGTGAGTTACTATCTGCTTGAGTTATCGATTAAGCCTTTCTTGACTTCTCGAATAGTTGTTTTCTACTTCTCGAATGCCTGACTTGTCGATACAAAACATACTTCTAATCGACAATTCAAGTACTTCATACTTTTTTTTTTTGCTTTAAAGTTGAATGCATTAAAATAAAAGGAATGTACATAGCGATAGAGAGGATTCAGGACAAACCCCTGATCCTAATAAAACAAAATACATGGGCTGTTACAAAAACTAATTGAAGCAATTAACTTGTAATTAACTTGTAGATGTCCAGACTGCCAAGGCATTGCATTTGGTTCTTTCCAATTCGAACCACTTAGAGGATTGAAGTCTACCCCTGATCAAATCAATACATTGCATTGCTAGATTGGTAGGGCCTGTTATCTCATTTCTATGGTATCTGTTATTCCTCTCCCTCCATATATTGTATGCCCCAACCTGAAAAATAAGAACACGGATAGCAGCGTGGATGTCCCCTTCCTTGAACCTTGTTAATTCAGTTTGCCACTGAGTCCATGAGGAAGGCAAAGAATTACATTTATCCTTAGTGATTTGATTGAACAAAAATTGAGTGAATGGGCATTCCAAAAATAGATGTTCGTTTGTCTCTGAATTATTAATGCAGAGGTAACAATAGTCAATTTGAACCGTGCCAATTTGCTTAAGTCTTGACAAGGTGAACAATCGAGCATGTTGTATAAGCCAGTGGTGACAAGAGAAACGGGGTACCTTGAGTTTATGCCATACACTAGCAGCCCACTCAGTCAAGGTGCCTCTATGACGTATAGAGCTCCATAAACTGGTGATTCGAATCGACTTAGAACTTACCCCATCCCAAAGAATGCTGTCTTTTTTGTTCAGATTGAATGTGGTGTTGAATTGAAAGTTCTGTCTCCAAACATACATATGATGGTAGTTGGACGTTGGCAAAATCCAACCTTCAGTGGTGAGAATCTCTGAGACTCTAGCGTTTCGATGCATGTTGCAGTTCGATATTATAGGATCACTTACATCTGTGCATAATGGCATGCCATTGTACCAGGGGTCAAACCATAAGGAAATGGATCTACCATTCCCTATTTCGTAAGTTATGTGCTGCTTTGCAATTTCTCTATAATCCATGACCTTCCGAAGAATCCACGAGCACTTGCTTGGCTTTTTTGCAATCCAGAATGAAGTACCCCTAATGATAGTTAACTTGACCCATTTGGCCCACAAGGAAGAAGTGTTCATAGGACTGACAATGGAAATTAGATGTTTTAAAATGAGGCATTTATTCCATTCGTGCGCATCCTTAATACCCAGACCACCCTCTTCAACTGGGAGAGTGACCTGATCCCATGCAACTTTGGCTTTAGATTTTTGCGCTGAGCTACCATTCCATAGAAATCTGGATAGAAGCATTTGAACGTGGTTAATGACACCTTTGGGCAAAAGGAAGTGCATACACCAGTAAGAATATATAGCTTGGAGGACAGATTGCACTAATTGAAGTCTACCAGCAAGCGATAGATAAATTGCAGTCCATGAATCCACTCGACTAGTTATACTTCATACTTATACAATTCTATATCTATTCGATTTCTCAAGCATATACACTCTCTAAACCTCTGAAACCCTAACTGCGAAAAGCCAAATTTCTTCTTCAACCCTCAATTTCTTTCTTCTCCTCCATACAAATGGCAACAGTAAAGTTCAACACCAACTTCATTGCCCTAATTAGTGATGTGGAAGCACCCAACGCCAATTTCAAGTGCTTTGTGAAATGGATGGCTGAGTCATACATCAAGGATGCACTCTCTGCCAACCCAACTCTATATCTAGATATCCTGGAACAGTTTTGGGGCACTGCTACTGTGGAGGTTGTAGCCCTGGAAAATGCAATCACTTCATATATCATCTACTACAAGATTCAGGATCAGGAAATCACTATCACTACTGAAGACATGAATCAAGCACTGGGCCTACAACAAGAGTCATTTAACAGACTGGCCACGAATGCAGAGTTAGAGGAATTCTTTGAGTTCATCAACTACTCAGATGGGATCAATCTTGGCAAGCTGAATAGAAAGAATCTGAGAAAGGAGTGGAGCTATGTGTTTGCAACTCTTCTTCAAGTCTTCACTGCCAGGAAATCAAGCTTTGATCAAATCAGTGCACCTGTGCAGCAAATTGGCTATGCATTGGCCTATGGAAAGAAGATAGATGTTGGCCAAATCATCCTACAAGAACTATATGGGAGACTTGGTAAGAACACAACCAAGAGAGGTACTGATATTTTCTTCCCTCGCTTTTTTTTTTTTTTTGCTAATTGAAAAAATATATTAAGAAAAAGAAAGATACATGTCTAGGGGCATACCCCGCGCAAATAAAAGCTAGCGAAACAACTGGCTACACTTCAACGAATACACATCTCAATACAAGAAGACTGGTAATGAAATCTAATACAAAAGAGTACTTAGAAATGGATCTTTGGCTGCATTTCTTTTAAAATCCTTGCACGTGAATAGTTTCTCCCTCACCATACGCTTTATACAACCAGTCAGGTCTACTGCATTCTTTGCTCGGCCATTGTTGTGTACTCGATTATTACGTTCAAGCCAAATCCAATAGACAGCAGTCGAAAAATATAGATAGCCAATGAGCTTCTTAAGATTTTCTTCCCTCGCTTCATTCAATCTGTACTTAATTTTAAAAATGCTCAATTGATTGAATTGCCTGGGATAGATAAAAATAGAATAGGCTATCCTAAATCCATGACCAAACTCATTTTTGGTAATTTGGAGACTAGGAATGATGTGGATGTAAGACTTAACATAACTCCCCATATGGAGAGTTTGTTTTGAACTTACCCCCACAACATGCCAACATTTGATGCAAAATCTCAGTTAGCTAAGCCCAAGCAAGTAGAACAAAATGCTAACCCAGGGCTTGCTAACCAACCCTCTCAACCAAACACTTTACCACACACTGAGCCAACTGCATCAACCTCTCAAAAGGGTGATGTTAGTAAAAAGAAGAGAAAGGAAGTAATGTCTACACCCTTGAATATCTTATCTGAAGCAGCATTAGCTGTTGAACTAGGTCTAGAAAGTGAGGAACCAGAGTCACCCTTACTAAGACCAAAGAAGAAGAAGAAAACTAAGACCACCTCTTCAGTCACACAAATGGCTGAAGTTGTAAGATCAGGGGCAAACAACTCACTAGATGTATCCTCTCAACAGGGTGCATCTATAGAATCAAGCATCCTCCCCAATGCACCTTCTTGTATTGAGTCAGCACATGGGAGTGATAAGGATGGCACTACACTGAGTGGAGAGCACATCACACTTGAAACTCCCTCTATCTCTCAGGGGGAGTTGCCAAAATCTACTCTACAACACACTCCTCTTCCAGAATCTAACACTGAAATTTCTTTGGAGCCTGTAATTCAAGAAATTGAAGAGCAAGGCATTGATCACCAAGAATCCTTTTCTCTTGGTGAGCCAATGGACTCAAGTGACTTAGTACATGACACTTTGCTCACCACCCAGGACCCACATTTAGATGGTGAGGGAATGCATGTTGGGGCATATCCTAATGACATCATCACAAACACAGAGGCTTCACTAGTTTTTACTAGAGACTCTGTGCCTGTGTCAACTGCTGGTGTAACTCATCCCACTTCTGTAGAGACACCAGTAGTAGAGTCAATCCATCCGGTTACAGAAGTTGCATCTGTAACTGAGGAGTCTAGTTTACCTAGCTCTAGCTCTGACTTTATGTCACAATGGCTGAAGCCTGTGCAACATGACAGTGCTTCAGGATCAGGGTCTGTTCCACACAAATTGACGGTTGAAGCACTTCAAAGCTTAATTGTGGATCAGATTCCTGAGTTTGTAAAAATAGCTCAGAACCTTGTCACCTCCAACATCTCTAATCCAGACTATGAGGCCATCCTACTATGCCATAGAGATGATGTGGAGATGCAGAAGGCCAAGATTATTGATGATGCTGAGAGAGATGGCAATGTAGATGCCTGGCTGCAAGGAAAGAATGATGTAACTCTCAGTGAAGCACTTCAATATCTTAGAGAGGAATACATCACTTCACTGGGCTCCAATGCAAAATCCCTGTCTCCTGGTGAAGTGTATGAAGCTGTCAATGATTCCTACAAGGGTTTCCTCAAGGCTACACACTATCTTGGCAAGGGAGTCAAAACTGAAGTCAACAGGGTATGTGACAAGACAGCCACTTCAGTAGCAGAAGTAAAGAGGGCCTTTGATGCTAAATTTCCTCAATTAGACAGTGTGGTCAAAGATCTCAAACACTGCAACACCACCTGCACCAAGATGGACAATGGCCTAGCCCTCTATACAGATACAGTCAAAGGCCTAGGCACAAGATTTCAAAATCTATCTGACCAGACTACAAAGGCCAATGCCATGCTCAGAACACTGTTCAAAAATCAGTATGGGGACAAGTTGGTCACTGAAGTCCCTGTGCATGAAATGTCCAAGTCTGAAGTGAAAAGACTGCAAGATCAATCCCTAACTGGTTTCAAGGCCACTGCACTTCTCACCAAGGTTGATTCTCTTGAAAGGGAGGTGGTGTCTCTCAAAGAATCCAATGCCCATCTGGCAGACAAGGTTACACATCTAACTGAGCAATTGGACACTCAAGCCTCTACCACTGCTAATGTTCTTTTGGATCAACAATCTATGTTGTCTGCCATGATGAAGCACATGGGTATCCCTCTACTTGAAGAATCTTCAACTCCAAAGGCTCCTACTACAGCCTCTGTGCCTGACAACAAGCCTAAGGGGGAGAAGAGGACATCAAGGAACTCAAAATCTAAGGGGGAGCCTCAGACTAAGGGGGAGAAACCTAAGGAGAAGGGCATACAGTTAAATGAGGGTGGTCATCAAAGAGCCTCAAAATCTATAACCAATGTGCCAGGAAAAGGTAAAACAAAGGTTGATGAGCCCCCATCTCTGTCTGAGAAACCTAAGCCAGCATCCAAGGATGACAAGCTGAAGAAAGTGGCTGTAGATGAAGTTGCCAAGGAAGAATATGAATTTGACATCCCTGACATTGCTAAACAATCCCTCCAAGCTGAACCCTCAGAATTCAAAAATGTGCTTACTCAAAGAGTATGTCAAGAAACTGCAAACTCCAGACTATACCATGACATAGCCTTTCTGAAGCATCTACAAGAGTTAAGGAAAAGAGCCAACTTCCACTACTTTGACTACATCAAGCTTCTTGTGCAAGATGTGTTTCTAGTCACTGTAATAAGAAGAGAAATTGTGCAAACCAATCCCCATGCCATCATTCTTTCTAATGAAAGAGAAGTCTTAGTTCACACTGCCAAGAACCTTTTTCACATCCACATTGAAGCCTTTCAAATTCTATCTAGCTCTGAACTTGGAACAATCATCAAGAAGATAGAAAGGAATAACTCACCAGACAATGATATGCTCAAGGAGATTCTCACCAAGTGCATGAAATCTCAACTGCCTCAAGTAATTCCTCAGCCTCATTCTATTCTATATGAAAAGGGTCAAGACATTGTTGCATTCAGATTTAGCCAACATCTAAAGGCAAACAACATGTCCACCATAAAGTTTCTGGCTCGGGTTCTACATTCAAGGAGTGGAAAATCTGAATCTGAAAAGGAGGCTCTCAACATTCTGGTGAAGTTTATCAACTCTCAATCAGACATCAAGCCAATTGCTCAAGGTAGAAAGTCAAATCAAGACAAGGATGATCATGATAAGAGTGGAAGCAGGAATGGAGATCAAGGGAGATATAAGGGCAGTGATGATAAGAAGAAGAGGGATGATAAAAGCAGAAAGAAGGATGATGACAAGAGTAGTGGAAAGGTATATGAAAAGAAGAGTGGAAAACAGCAAGCCATGAACATTATTAATGACACTTCCACCACAACACAAGGCTCAATGTCTAGGGTGGATGTCACTGGTAATGATTCATCAAAATCTACATCTCTGGCATATGCAACTGTTTTGGCACCTCAAGAAGTGAAGGGGATTCAAATCAAGAAACCATGTGTATGTTTCAGAAAGCAAACTGCTAATGGAATACTACTATGGTCTACCAACAAGGGTCATAAGTTTCTGCCTAGCAACCATGTAAAAAGGATCAAATTCAAACAAGCTGCAAGGAAACCAAAGCTATCCAAATCAAGGACTCTGACAATCTATCCAGGTTTAAAACTCCAACCACTAGATGAAGACTTTGATGAAGAATAAATGGAAGTTTGAAAAGAAAAAAATGAGAGTCCTAGAGAGAGAAGCTCCTTCTTTCTAAAACACAAAACCCTAGCCAGCCGCCAAAATTTAAACTACAGATCTAATCTCTTACACACTTTCCTCATCATAAATTCCATATTCCCCTCATTTACTCCACCTTCTCTTGTTCCCCAAACCTAAACACCATATTTCTTATACCTATTTTACTATTTTTCGGTCTGTTCTCTCATGGTGAGTCAAGATTCGAATTGTGACTCTGAATCTGGCTTACCTGGCTATATGCAGGATATGGAGGATGATAAGTTTCAGGAAATGCTTGCACGAAGAGAAGTTGAGGATTTTCCAGCTCTAGTAGTGCCTAATGCTCTAGAGGGAGGTGTCTCAGCTGAGAAGATAAGTGAGATATCCTCTGGTGAGGATGAAGCTTTTTATGAGACCGCTAGAGATGCGATAGAGAGAGAAACGATTCACATGGTAGCAAAGGGTGTGGCTGCGAACAACAAATATGAAAGAGAGGACCTTATAAAGCTCCGCAACCAAATGATGGATATTCATAGCTTTCTTGCCAAGAAGGGTTTTTCGGTGAGTGAAGTTGAAAAAGAAATTTTGAAAGATAAGGAGAGGTTTAATGCAGGGTTAGTTAGCCCATTGCGTTTCATTGATGGTAGAGATGAGATGGGCCTTCCCATTTTTTCAAACAAGGAAATACCTAAGAACATGACTGCCAACGAGAAGGGGGCGGGAGTGGTTAAAGGAATCCTAAAGAATGTTAATTCTAGGGGTTTGGAAAGGGGCGAAAGCTCGAAGAGTATGCAGGCACCTGTTGCAAACAAAGTAAACAATGAAACCACCAAAAGTGGGGGGAAGAATGAGAAGACCGGAAATTGGAAAACTATTTTCCTGCAAATAATGAGAGTCGTCTTTTCTCTCTAGCTTTCAACCCTAGCCGCCACAAAATCCAGCCATTTCTAAGCAATTTTCTCATCAGATCTATAGATTCCCTTCCTAAATCCACCTCCCCTCTCTAATCTCTCACCTAAAACACCAAATTTCTTATATGATATATTTTTACTTTTTCTCTGGGTTTGTAATGCTTCGTAAAGATTCGATGTTTCCTGTCTTTCTTTCGGATCTTTCTTGGATGGGGTGGTATTGGGCGATGTCGCTAGGACCGTGGTCCGGTTTTCAACCATCATGTCAAAAAACTGCTATTAAAGTGGTGTTTGGAGCGGAAGTGTTCTTCTCCTCAAATGGTATAGTAATGAATCAGATGGGTTTCACCAGTTGGATGGTTCATTTCATGGCTTTCAACAATAAGGATATGACTGGAGGTCTGTTCCTGGATTACTTTTCTCAACGGAAACAACCCACCCTGAGTGTGGCTCGTGTCTTCGGGAAAACTGGTAATCGAATTCATGTTCTTGGATTTAAGGTTTTGCTAGAGGCTCCCAGTTATAGTGGGAATACTGAACTGTCTTGTGAAGATGGTTCTGCAATGGAATGGATCTACTTATCTGGTTTTGTGCGGGATAGGGAAGTCGCTGTTGTTAAACATGTTGACCTTCGAGGCAAGGATGGATCTTCGACCATCTTTCTTCGGAGGATTGTCATGAATCCGGTACTGTCTAAAGGTCCATTTTTATGTGAGTCCTACGATTTGAGTATGGCGGTGGAAGTGGATTGTGTAGACATCTCTGGGAATTTGTTGCTCGTGGATGGGACGGTGGTCTCAAGTGTGATGAACCCAATTGGAAAATGTGAACAGGGGTGTTACTTTGACGATGCGCGCAACCTGTTTGACAAAGTGTCTAGGCCAATCGTGCAGGATGGCTTTAATGATATCTCTTTTTTAAGCAAGCCTGAATACCGTCGGAGTTCTCTTGTGAAGAGATTATGGGGTAACCATGTGGCTGGTATGAATGAAATTTGTAACTGTAGAGTGTTTGTAATCTACGGGAGCCTTGCAGCTAGGCTGTTGCAAACTCTCTGGAGCAGATTGGAACGATTTATGGATGCACTTATTGTTTCTTGGAAGCTTAGTGCTGGGTATGGAAATGGTGTTTGCAATAATGTGAGGATGGTCATTTTTCAGCGACTTTGGTTTACTGTTGAAAGTGGTGAGCAATGCATGATGTCTGACATTGCTCGAGTGGTGCCTGATGGGTGCTGCAAGAAGTTTATTGCATTTAAACTTGCTCTTGTACTTGGCACAACATGGTGTGTTGAGATTGGAAATGAGATTCAGACTTCCGGTTTGATTACGCTTCTTCCTGTAAGCGTTGAATTAAAGGTGAAGAGATGTAAAGATGTCGCTGGGTTATGTACTTATGAATATTTGTTTGATGTGGATTTTCAATTGAGAATTGAAATTTTGGTCACGAAAGGTATGGAGTTTTACTCTTCTGTTGCTGGACATGATTTGGGTCCCCGAGCGTGGATTGCGGGGTACAGGGCCTCTGGTATTTCAAGGAATTATAAGGTAAATGCTGAGGATGGCTTGCCGACAACTCGCCACCTTGGTGGGAACTGTTTCGGGGGTGGAATCTGTTCTATCTCGTTCACTATGGAAAATGAGAAGGATGTTGAAGCAGCGGAGGGAGCTAGTTTGTGTCTTCACTACGTGCTTATGAATATGAATGTATCTGATAATGTTTTGTCGACACTTCGGCACTTTGGTCTGAAGGATCTGGATAGGTTGGGAGGCCTGCTGCAAGGGTTTCTCCAGCTTGCAATGCTTCCAGGTTGCATAATGATTGGTACTAATATCCTGGTATCAAGTGTTGAGTGGTCTCACGGTCGTCCATGTTTAAATAGGAAATGTCATGAAAACATGATGGATGGGCACGTTCAGGTGACCTTGTTGATGCGAAATTTCAAGCTCAATCAATGGTTAGTTATGAGGCTTTTTGATTTGTTGGATTGGCATGGTTTGTGCGTGAGGGGATGCCGTTTTGGCATAGTTCTGGTTTTATGCCCGGGCTAAATATAAGACTTGTTTCAGTGGATTTGTATCTTGATGTTTTAAACTAGTCTTACACTAGTTTATTTAGATTCTCTTATGTGGATGTTATTATTATAATGTCGTTTTGTTGCTTTCGCGGGGTATGCCCCTAGAATTGTATCAGTTGTTCCTTTTGGTATAAAATTTTAATTAGCAAAAAAAAAAAAAAAGAATGAGAAGACCGAAATGGGGACCAAAGGAACAAAATCCTGGTCATCAGTGCTAAGAACGACCCTTGGACCTTTCAAAGAAGTGAAATTTGACTATGTCCCTCCAATTGCAGGTTCAGATGTTGTATCTCCCCCAGAGGATGTTCTTAAGAAAGGTGCGGAAAAATTCAAATGTTGCATTGTGGGTCAATTCACCAAAGGAACTTTGCCATTTAAGAGGGTAAAGGAGGTGGCTTTTTCAGCCTGGAGGAGGGGCCTCACCATGGTCTCTCAGCGAAATGAATCTACATACGTTTTTAGGTTCAACTCTACCAATGAGAAAAATGCAGTTTTAAGCAAAGGTACGCGTGGTATTTCGATAAAAGGCCTCTGGTCCTAACCGATTGGGGTTTAACTGTGTGCTCAGAACCAATTAACTCAATGCCATTGTGGGTTAAATTGGCCAACCTACCAGATTGCTACTGGACACAGGAGGGTCTTGGTCATGTTGCTAGTGTCATTGGCAAGCCCTTGGGGGCTGATGCCCTCACCTCTGAGTTAGAAATCTTGCCATTTGCTAAAATGTGTGTGCAGTATAAAGTAGGGGATCCCCTACCGCCTATCCTAAAAGTGGTGGATCTGGATGGCTCTATAGTGGAGATTAAAGTCACTTATATTAATAAGCCAATGGTGTGCACCCATTGTAAATCTCTTGGTCATATCCTAAATGTTTGCCCAGTGGCTTCTCGAGAATGGACTGCAGGGGGCTTTAAACCTACAAAAGTTGATCTAAATGAGCATCCCAAGAATGGAAAAGGTAAGGATAAAGTGGAGCAACATGGCCAAGAAAATGAAGTGAAAGCACAAAAGGTGATGGTTGAACAAAAGGAAGGTGTTCTAGGAGAGGAGGTGAGTCAATTGGTGAGTGAAATGGCCAAAATGGCACAGCCAAATTTTGCTGCAAACGAGGATGGGAATAACAAAAGCCCCACATTAGATACTATAGTAGAGGAAGTAGATCAGGGGTGGACTGAGGTTCGATCGAAGAGGAAACCAGTGGCATCCCCAAGCATTTCTCCAGATGCTTCTACATCCCAGCAGTTTCAAAACATTGTGGTTGATGAGATAGATAAGAAGCATGGCTCTCGAACTCCAAAGCCATATAAGAAAGTTAAAAGAGGGGGAAGGGGGGGACGAACCCCCTCCTCAAGGTCATAATGTCTCTTATGACTATTTTTTGTTCCTACAACGTTAGAGGCCTCAATAATAAAGTTGGTTTTATCAGGGACTTTATTTCAAATAACAAATTGTCCCTGATAGGTCTTTTGGAAACTCATGTCCAAACTGACGTTGCTAGGATTATCTCCCGGACTCTTAATCCACAGTTTCAGTGGTGTTTTAATTATGATCATCATCCGGGAGGCCGTATTTGGCTGGGGTGGAACCCCTCTATTTGGAATATTTTGGTTATTGCTTCTTCTAGTCAGCATATCACATGCTCTGTCACTCTTATTGAGAACAACACAAATTTTGTTATCTCGTTTGTGTATGGGTTTAATGAAGCGATTGATCGAAGGCCATTATGGAATGATTTGGCAGGGCTAGCAAATGGTTTGAATGATGCGGCCTGGGCCCTATGTGGTGACTTCAACTCTTGCATTAGCATTGATGAAAAGCAGGGAGGAGTTCTAGACTGGATTGCTGGAATGGATGAGTTCAAGCAGTTTTTGCTTGCAAATGGACTCACCGATCTTCGGTTTTCGGGGCATTTCTTTACTTGGTGGGACAACAATACTACGCAGCCAAAGTTCAGAAAGTTGGATCGAGTGTTAGTTAACTCCAATTGGCATTCTTTGCTCCCTTGCTCCTCTGTGGAATTCATTTCTCGGGGTTTGTCTGATCATTGCCCTGTAATCACTTCGCTTGGAACTGGTTTCTCCTCCGGGGTGAATCCCTTCCAATTTTTTAATCACCTCATTGAGAATCCTGACTTCTTGGAAACTGTGGTGGAAGCTTGGTCTGTGGAGGTAGAGGGAAACCCTTGGTTTATTTTGACCTCAAAGCTCAAAAATGTAAAGTTGGCTCTTAAGGGCCTAAACAAAAAGGTGGGGGATATCCATCAGTTAGTGATTTTATCTCGGGATGCTCTATCTCAGTTTCAGAGTGATATGCCTGCAAACCCCACTGCTGCATATTTTGAAGAAGAAAAGGAGTTTATCGAGAACTATTCAGCAGCCTTAAGATTAGAGGAGTAGTTCTTAAAGCAGAAATCCAGGATACAGTGGTTAAAGCTTGGTGATGGCAATAGTAAGTTTTTCTATAACTCCTGCAGAGGGAACTGGAATACTAATAAGATTATTTCTCTTCGTGACTCGGAGGGAGTTTCCCACTCTTCGCATGCTAATATGGCCAAGGTGGCGATGGACTTCTATAAAGACATTTTGGGGAAAAAGTCTGAGGTAGCTGAATTTCCAAATGACATTCCTCTTCCCTCTCTCTCAGATTCCCAGATCGATCATGTGGCTTCCCCTTTCTCTGAAAGCGAAGTGTTGAGCACCCTTAAAAAAATGGCAAAGAACAGAAGTCCAGGACCGGATGGGTTCACTGTTGAATTCTACTTGTCTGTTTGGCATGTGGTGGGAAATGATGTGACAAAAGGTATTATGTATTTCTTTAATACTCTGCACCTGCCTAGAGTGATAAATGCTGCTTCTATCTGCCTAGTTCCTAAGCAGGCTAACCCTTCAGAAATGCAACACTTTAGGCCCATCTCTTGCTGCAATGTCCTATATAAATGTATTTCCTCTATGCTGGCCAAGAGACTCAAAGTTGTCCTTCCATCTATCATATCTCCGGTGCAGTCTGCGTTTGTAGCCAAGAGATCCATTGGTGACAACATCTTTCTAGCTCAAGCTTTATGTAAAGACTATAATGGCAACTCAGGAAAACCCCGTTGTGCTATAAAGTTGGACATCCATAAGGCCTTTGATTCCCTAAACTGGAAGTTCCTGTTTATGATACTGGAAATAATGAGATTTCCCCACCAGTTCATCATGTGGCTGGAGAAATGCATCACCTCCACAATGTTTTCTGTAAAGCTAAATGGCAGTCTTGAAGGTTTTTTCAAAGGTGAGTTTGGCCTGAGGCAGGGTGACCCCTTGTCCCCCTATCTGTTTGTCTATCCATGGAGGCTCTCTCAGCTTGTCTGAGTAAGGTGGCCAGGGATCCTAACTTTAAATTCCATTGGAGAACAAAGGAGGTAAACCTGAACCATATTATTTTTGCTGATGATGTGTTCCTATTTAGTCATGGTGATCTTAGCTCAGTTTCAGCACTATTGGATGGGATAAATCTTTTTTCAAACTGGTCTAACCTCAAGCCTAATCTTGCAAAGACTACTTGTTTCTTTGCTAATGTTAGACAGGAAGTTGTTGATGATAGTCTTGCTTATTCGGGGTTCCAAAGAGGTTATATGCCTATCACCTACTTGGGTCTACCTCTCATTACGGGTAAGCTAAGCAAAAATGATTGCCAGACTCTGATCACCAGACTGTGTAGCAAAGTAGAATTGTGGAAAAAAAAAACAATGAGAGTCGGATATTCTCTAACCTCTCTCTTAGACCCTAGCCGCCACTTAAATTTACCCTTAATCTACACCATTTCTCCACCAGATCTACAATCCAGCCTTCCTAAATTCACCTTCCTCTTCTATTCTTTCACCTAAATCTCCATATTTCTTTTTTATTTCTTTTTTCTGAGTATGCGCTCGTTATTGTTCTCTCAGAGCTCAAAACCCACCATTGCAATGGTGGGCGAAGCTGTAGAAGTCTTTCTCTCGGATGACTTGTCGTGGGAATGGATGATTGCCTCGATCTATGTTGGGTCTGTTGTTGACATGTTTCCTCCTTTCATCGTTTTGAAGGATTTGGTGGATGTTGAAGTAGGTGGGTCTCGTTTCCGAGATCTAACTTATGGTGTTTTTGGATTGGAACCCTTTGGTTTCAATGAGAATGATGTTGAAGATTCTTTAGGATTGGAAGCAGGGCCATGGAGTGGTGAATTGTTGCTGGGATTGAGTGCTGCCTTGATCTATGCTAGGTTCAAGGTTGGGATGTTTCCTTCCATCATTTCTTCTAAGGAACTGATGTGCGGCGCGACACTAGGAGTTTTTTTTCGAGATCTTTTAGGTTTGCTAACGATGGCAATGGGGTATTTTGAGACTCGTCTGAGTTTCAAAGTTGACATTCAGATGATGCAAACTATGACTGGTTTGTGTTTTTTAGGTTTAGAGGTCTGCATCTTGGTTTCTGGGTTTGCAGTACATTTAATGGATATGGGATTGGCATCTCGTACTGTTGTCAGATATGAGGATTACATTCTGTACTTCTTCCGTAAGGACAAGAATGTTTTTTCTATGCTTGAAGTGAGTATTGGTTATACTCACTATCTGTTTGATAGTTTGTCACAGCGACTGCGTGCTGGGGTCGTTGCAGGGAAATGGTTAACAGGTTTGTATTTGGACACCGGGTTGCCCCATTTTATGTTAAATGGGGAAGTGTTTGTTAGTACTGCTCAGTTGTGTGTGGAATTTGTTTCAAAAATGGACGCGCTGAATGGATTTTAGGTTCGAAGGAACACTCTTTTTTTTTGCTAATTAAAATTTTATACCAAAAGGAACAACTGATACAAATCTAGGGGCATACCCCGCGAAATCAACAACCACACATTACAAAAGACATAGAAGTCACTTTGTAGTCAACAGGAACTAGAAAACTTGAAACAACAAATCAAGTCTGCATGTAAAAAACAACTAGATAAACTAGCTAAAAACCGTAATTAGATTATTGGCTTTGACGGTTTGGGGGCTTCGTTTAGAGTATTGCTGACCACTGTATGGGAAATGGACGATTGTCCTATGATAAAGAATGAACAACTTCTATTTGTTAATATGAGATGGTTGAGCTGGGTGTTTGCCGTGCCTGCAAAAAGAGATCTCCACTATATTAGCAGGAAGAATGAAACAAAGATGGTTGTGTATGATGGCTGTCATATGGGCTTTTTTAATCAGCTGGGGGCTGGTTCTCCTTCTAATGGAAAGTTAGCCGGTGGTGCTTTTTTGGAGGCCAACTCTCATGTTGAGGGATGTCATATGGATGTTTTTGATGGAATGCGGCTGTGTCACTACATGGTTTACCTGCTGCTTCTCATTACTATGGGCTTTGTGAGACATGTGCCTAGTCTCAATTTTAGGTTGTTTAAGGCGCCAGAATAATCTTTTTTTTTTTGCTAATTAAGATTTTATACCAAGAAGGAACAACTTACACAATTCTGGGGGCATACCCCGCAAAATCAACAGTCAGACAACAAAGCCAAACAACATTAAGTCATTTGACAATCAACAAACATATAACTAAGCCTATTACAAACTTAATCTGGTGCCTCCACCAATCCTAAATTGAACCCAATACAAGCACTACGAAAGTGCAACTGAGTAAACTGCACATGGTAATACCAAAACCTTCTATTGACTCCATCAAGACAATGCATGAAGCCTAAGAAACATCCCATCTCGAAATCTTTAACGGCAGGGGCACCAATCCTTTCAAAACGACTGAGCCCCACGCCCACACCAACTTCAACCGCATCCTTGGAAATTGCTAAAACAATAACATTCGCTGAGCTAAAACGCAGCAGATCAGGCACCCATGGCGGTATTCCACCAACAACGTTGCCTACAACATTACCAGTACAACCATTACCAACAACCTTAACAACCTTAACAGCAGAGTAATCCACCCCATGATTCTCAAAAAGACCACCACTTGTACCATGACAGGTGGTATCCAAGTCAGGAGGAAGCCTTCCCAAGATCAAACTGCAGTTTCTACCATCCGCCTTAACGGCAGAATCCATAGAAGAAACCGTACCACTAGGACCACCATTCCAAGCATTCAAAACCATAGAAGAGTCCACATCACAAACATTCAAAACCATCGAAGAGTCCGTATCAATAGGACCACCCGAATGATTTACCAGATCAGTTGTGTCTTTGATCAACATACTAGAAGTAACGTCTAATTCCTCATAACTAACAACATTAGCAGAAACCAAATCCATAAAATTCGAAATTTTAGCAGGCACATTCAGAGAATCAATACCTAAATCTTTGATGCCTGCATTCCATCTCTACGGACATTAGCTTCAATACCATGCATGAAGTCGATGCCTTGCTCGACAAACATTTCAAAAACATGACACAAAGCAACTGAAGTATGGTTCCCACCATGCACACGATCTCTATACCCATCTTCCAGTCTTGACAAAGTAACAGATCTGGCATTTTCAAGCATGGCCAATTCAATTGAACTTTAACTGGCAGAGCCTGGGTCAAGGAACTCTTGTGGGTGGAGGCATGGACATAAACAGGAAAATGGCCACGTATTTATATCTTGCAACAGCTTATCATGCTATTTTGATGGAAAGGAATTATAGGCAGCACAATGTGGGCCAAGCAAATACAGTCGGAAGGTTGATGAGAGATATTAAGAGAAGAGTTAGAGAAAAACTTTGCAGTGTGGCGTCTTTCCAAAAAGCTGCTCGTAGGGATCCCACCCTTCCTTTAATTTTGTATTAGATTATTAGCTTGCGTCCTTTTCGCTTTTGCCGACTATTTTGGTATCTTTTTGTAGAAGTTGTGGACTGATGATTGAGGTATACCTCTCTTAATCTTGTATTTGTGTTTTTTTGCAATATAATTTTATTTAGCAAAAAAAAAAAAACAGATCTGGCATCATTATTTACTTTCAAGAACTGCTGAATAACACACATTGTCATTTCACAACGATTAACAACTAGACTAGCCCACTGAAGCTGTCTATTCCACCCGTTCAACCGAAAGGCATTACACCAAATTTTACATTCAGTGCAACATCCCCAAATCAACACCTCATCTCGCATTCTCCTACCTGTTCGCAATAGACTTTTAGAAAAAGCCTCACCTGCACTAATGATAACAAAATCAGTCACAAGCTGGAAACATTTCTCAGCTGCCCGAAGCCCCAACCCTGTTTTCCATATCTCGATATCCTTCACCGAGTCACCATCAATCATCATAACCCATATGAGCATATGAGCATCACCAAGAGCTCTATTTTCATCAACAACAGTGCTTAGAGCAAACATTGTCAAAGAAGTCGCAGAGAAACCAGTTCCATGCGATTCCCCATCTGCAAAACAATTTCCCAATAGGTCATTGTAGACCATAACCCATCTCACGATAGCACCAATGTAAGTAGCAGGCCCAACTAGAACATTTGACCTCGCAACCACTTGGAAATCTCCATCCCACTCCATCAGGAGAACCAGGGACACAGATACAATCTTAAATCCAATGAATCGAGACAAATCGATCCAAAGCATAACAGGGAGATAATAGCAAACAACCTCACCGATCTTACTGATGTGTTCTGAGCTCAACGAGTAAATTCTCAACAGAACTGTGGATTTACCAGACCAGACCTCTAAAGGCCCAACAGGTTTAACATACATATGAAGAGAGATATCCAGAAACAAGGATACCCACATCCAAATCTTCAGCCCTGTCGACACTTTACCATAAAGAAAGGAGCAAACAGCTTCTCTCACCATTGCAATAGTATACTTTGAGCTCGGTGAGTAAATCCTCACCAGATCCATGGACTTTCTTGACAAGACTTCCCCTTCCAAGAACCCAACCAAAATGATTCCCCTACCAAGAGAAACCACCGGAGAGACCAGACTCGAATAGAAGGAAAATGATTCACCCAGCTTGGGTTGAAACTCTTTATTCCCAAAAACATTTCGCTGTGACAAAACGTCAAACACTTGACAATCAAATCGACTTTCCCAGATTAAGTGAGTATTCAACCTCACCTGGGAGCCCCCTATTACAAAGAGCCCACAACAAGGGATCTCACTAGAGGTTCCAACTGAATGAGAACATCCATTCGTTAGATCTATCATCTCAACCAAAGCGAATTGCGGACCAAGAATACCCAGCATAGTGAAGCTTTGTCCTGGGTCTTTGAGCATTGAAATAACCAAACTGGTCTTCCCAAATGCAATAGGAAGGCCGAAGCCATTGACAGCATTCCACGCTGTACTAGTCCCTTTAACAGAAGGACCACAAGCAAACAAATCTTTAACTATGATTGGAGACTTCAAAGAATGAAAATCCCAACCCCTGAGAGAAGAACACCGAGAAAACGAGACCATAGTTAAAGTAAATTTATAATACATATAAGAAATGTGATATTTAGGTGGAAGAAAGGAGAGAAAGTGGATTCGTGAGAGTTAATAGAGTAGATCTGATGGAAAAAGGTGTAGGAAAGAAGCGGCTAGATTAGGGCTCCGAGAGAGGACGGTAGACTCTCATTAGAAACAATTTTACTTTTTTTTTTTTTTTTTTTTGCTAATTAAAAATTTTATACCAAAAGAGGATCAACATACAGCATTTAGGGGCATACCCCTCAAATCAACAGAAAATAGAGTTAAACAGACTTAAGCTGTTTACAATCAACAAATAAGCAAACTTTTTGCAAAGTAACACAACCCTACAAACAGAAATCAAGAGTGGCCACCCCTAGTCAGGCGCCATTTCTTCAGCCTGGTCCCCTTGATTTCCTACATTCATGGTCCTGCCCGGTCTTGGCTGATCTCCCGTACGAAGACGGCAACGCTTAATCCTCATCTTAGTCCGTCGAGCTGTGACCTCCTTGTCCTCATCCATGCCTTTCTCGCCTTGAGACTCTTTTTGGTTAGAGTCCTGCTTGGGATTCTCCTGCATATGCACAGTCACATCTCCGACAAGACTAAACAGCGGCCCCAAGTACTGCATGTTACCCTGAATTGACTCCTTTGCGCTGCTCCCCCCCACCCCTAAATCCTTGGAAGGATCCTTGGATGGTTTAGCATCCTTACCTTTAGCAAGAGGGCACGGCTTTGGCTCAGTCGATAGATCAATCCCCAAATCAATCAGGTAATCCCTCAATTGAATGGATCGGCAAATTAAGTCATGTAACTCCACTTCCTGGAAACCTCTTAGACCACGAGCAGAGGCACTGAATTCTCTATCATGTGACCCTTTAACCAACGGGATTTCCTTACCTATCGAGCTAATGAACATCTTCAAATTTTCTAGATTACGCCTCGCTGCCACCAGCGCCTTCTTCTTCAACTCAGAGTTTAATAGGGTGTGGTCTAATAGCCCCGCTATCTCCACCTCCTCTTCCATGTCTTGAATAATCTGATCCTCCTCCCCAAGAACCAGGAGCGAGATTCCATTCTTTCGTATATAGGTCCCAAGTTGCTTAATGCAATTCAGAGCTATACCCAAGTCTCTCAAAATCTTTAAGTCTGGTCTCCTTTGCAAGCTATTAATGATATCTAAATCACTCATGTCAACAGTCCCCCATAGCGTAGGCACTTCATGTCCACTCTGGACAATGCTGTCTCTCATAATAACAATTACATTCATAGCAATAGCTAGGCGTTCTTGCCAACGCTTTACTGAACCATCCCTACATGGGGTTGCTTCTACTTCTATCGCGTCATTACAGACCGCCTTGCCCTTGGCTTCCATCCTGACCCTATCAGTATCCCCGACAGTGGACCCAGCATTTTCCCCAGAATTCATAGTCTTTCCACTCTCTCTACCCAGGTCCATATCCGGAACAGAGGAATCCCCTTTTGCAGAAGCATAATCCTTTCCCAATTCATTCCCAACCCCAGCAGCACCACCTATCTGGGCCATAGAGGGCTCCAACAAATCGACAAATGGAGTAACATGACAATCCACATCCTCAAAAGAGACCCTCACTTCTCCTTTTGTCCCCTCATTCTTCATACTCAATCCTTCGACCTTCTTAGATCGAGTATCAACAGATGGTATCTCCGATACCAAATCGCTTGCAAAAGAAACCCTTTTCGGGCTCCTAACTGGTTCCAACCCCTTCTGGGTCATTCTCACTAGATCAACAAAGGACTCTTCCGGAGAGGGCTCCGACAGATCAACATAGGAAGAAACACACTGACTCCCATCTACTGAATTAAGACTAGGAGGTTTCATTTTGGAAAAAACCTTACCATCAATTAAGTGATGCATGACCCTACTACGGGTGCGAGCAGCTACCCCAGACTCTGGGATCCTCATGACAAGGTTTTCAGCAAAGGAGACCCTCGCGACCCTCTTTTTGCCATCATTCCTAGATCGAATATCAATAGATGGTATCTCCGATACCAAATAAGCCGCAAACGAGACCCTTTTTGGGCTCGGAACTGGGTCCAACCCCTCCTGGGACATCGCCACACGATTAATGACAGAAGACTCCATCACCGAATCATCCACAAATGAAACCCTCTTACGGCTCATGCTAACCAACAAGAAAAAAGAAATTTGGTGTTTAGGTGAGAGATGAGAAGGGGAAGATGGAATATGATGTGGAACTTTAGATCTGATGGAGAAGATGCTTAGATTGTTTGAGAATTGTAGAGAGAAGTTAGAGAGAGGTTAGAGCATATCCGACTCTCATTTTTTTTAAGATCTCTTGGAGTTTTTTAACTCCTATTTGTTTTAGATTTCTGGTGTATTGTTCTCTTTTGACATTGTCATGGAGGTACCAACTTTGGCTGATCTTCTGGGGACCATTTATCTACCAGTTACGCTCCCATTGACAAATGTGGTAAGCTTTTTCAATGAAACAATTTTACTTTGTGGCAGAGCACGGTGAAAGATCTGTTGATTCAACGAGGGTTGTATGCAACTCTTAAAGACAAGAAGCCTGATGATGTGGAAGATCCAAAGTGGGCAGATATGAAGTTACGTGCAGCATCGACAATCTGGTTGGCCCTTGCACCGGAAATCAAGTATGATGTTCTTGAGGAGGATAACCCTAAAAAATTGTGGGAGAAGTTGACGAAGACGTATCACTCAAAGTCATTGGCAAATAAGTTGTTCCTCAAGAAAGATTTGTTCGGGCTCAAGATGGAAGAAGATGGAGATTTGAAAGATCATCTGAATCGTTTTAATGGCCTGATCAACCAGCTGAATAATTTGGATGAAAAATTGAAGGATGAGGACAAAGCTGTTCTTCTACTTGTGTCTCTACCAAAGAAGTATAGTACTGTGATTACTTCGTTATTGGTTGGGAATACGGAGTTAGCTTTGGATGAGACTATTGTTGTTCTTCTGGAGTCTGAAAGATTGATGAAGCAAGGATCGAGTGACGCATATGATGGAAGTGCACTCGTGGTTGATGCACGTGACAAGAAAAAGAATTCTGGTAAGAAACATAACCCTAATATCAAGTGCTTTTATTGTGATGAATTGGATCATATACAATCCTGGTGTCCAAAGGCAAGAGAAGACTTGAAGGAGTTAAAGAAAACTCGAGGAGGGATGGGTAGCTTGTTTGAAGACCCGATTGGGTATTTTGGTCCCAATCTCTGGCATAATATTTAAATGTTAAGCTAGGTTTTCTAGTTTCAGATTTATGTTGACTAGTTCACTAGTTTAGTTTTTTCAGTGTAATGGTTGGATGTTGATTTCGCGGGGTATGCCCCTAGATTTGTATCTGTTGTTCCTTTTGGTATAAAATTTTAATTAGCAAAAAAAAAAACTCGAGGAGGGGGTAGTGTTTCGCTTGTGGAAGGTGATGCTCTTTTAGTACAAGAAGATAAGGGATCGAAAAAAGAATGGGTGCTTGACTCGGGATGTTCTCATCACATATGTGCTAGGAGGGAGTGGTTCTCGTCCTACAAGAAGTGTGATGGAAAGATGGTCGATTTACCAAACGGTAAGAGGGTAAAGGTTGCTGGCATTGGTGAGGTAATGATGAAACTTCATAATGGTTGTGTTCGAAAGTTAACTCAAGTGAGGTACGTACCGGAGTTAAATCGAAATCTAATTTCATTGGGTAAATTAGTTGATTTGGGATATACTGTTATGATGAAGAACGGTATTTTGGAGGTCACTAAAAGGGATTTAGAGCTACTCAAAGGATGGAAGGACAAAAGAAATCTTTTTGTGCTAGAAGGAGAGGTTATTGTTCGAGGGGAGGCATTGGCGGATGGACGTCGATGTCTTGATGGTGACCGTTAAATTGGTTGTGTATTGAACCGTATTGGGTTGAAGGGGAGGATTGTTGGGCTTAAACCCAATACGGTAGTATGGGCCTTGGTGATACAAGTCATATATTGCTAAGATAATAATTGTATGGAAAGACAATTATTATAGATGGTATGTCTTGTTCACAAAGTTAGGTAATTAGGTATCAAGAATGGCAAGTCTTGGTGGCTAAGTTTTGGGTGGCTATATAAACATAGTCATATTATGTTTTATGTATGCTTGAGTATTGTTTTGGCTTGAGTATCGTGTGAGTGATACACCGAGTGATTGATGTATTATTGATATTGTTAAGATTAATAATACGAGTTTGGGACGTGGGTTTTCCGCGTCAAATATATTTGTGTGTTTGTTTTGTTTTGCTTTGCTTGTTTGAATCTCGTAATTGAGTAGCCCCTAACCTAACAGTTATGAGATTCAGCAATCGAGATAATACCTGGCCGAAACTGAGATATCAGAGGGATGTTGTCCACCCAGGAGTCTTTTATTTGGCTGATTTAATAGCTACGAAATTATAATTATATTTAGGGTTCTTGGCCTTGTAATTGGGCTTTAACCTTGGGCCCTTCTAGGCTAATTTAATGTATCATTAATTGTATTACTCCCTCCGTCTCTAAATAAGTTGCCTGTTTTGACTGGGCACGTTTGCCAACGCACATTTTTGATTATTAATATCTTCAATTTCGTATTAGTTTTAAATATAAAAACTTCACTGTATTAAAGTACTCAAAAATACGAATCCAACAAGATCTCTCATGACTATATTTGGTCTTAAAGATTAGACATAAATTAGTAATTTGTCTCTTGTTATGAACAGTCCCGACATTTGAAACGAGCAACTTAAAAAGAAACGGAGGGAGTATTAGGGTTTACTTTCAACCCACATCATTTGCCCCCCAACTTCTAAGAAAACTGATCAGGTATTCATTGAAGTTAAAAAGGTTCAAGTACACTAGTGTTTCACAAGTATCGTCTTGAGTGTAAAGTGTGGAGCAACCTACACATTTACGACGATTCACCTTATTCGAGGTTGAACAATATGTGTCTTACAGAAAATCATTAATAATTTCCTAACACTTTTCTTATACCCACAAGTATTTTAATCGTACATTGATACAGTAATCATGCCATAATTTTTGAAATTTCTTTCAAAGAAGCCACTTTTTTACAATAAAAATCAGCAAAAACCCTCACAATCTTCGACCAGGATTCCTGGTCGAATTTTCGATCAGGATCCTGGTCGACATAAACCCAAGTTGTCATCCTGGTCGATGGTACTTCGATCAGGATTCCTGGTCGACACTTCGATCAGGATTCCTGGTCGACACTTCGATCAGGATCCTGGTCGAACAAATGCCATTTACACACTCTGGTCGATAGTATTTCGACCAAGATTCCTGGTCGACAATTTGATCAGGATCCTGGTCGAATAAATGCAATTTGGACATTCTGGTCTATAGCATTTCGACCAAGATTCCTGGTCGGCAATTCGATCAGGATCCTGGTCGAATAAATGCACTTTGGCCATTCTGGTCTTTAGCATTTCGACCAAGATTCCTGGTCGACAATTCGATCAGGATCCTGGTCGAATAAATTTGGGTTTACAAAGTGGGCCTGCTAACCTTTTTGGGCCTTATAGATTTTAGGATGGGTCTTTGACCAATAGCCTGGCGAAACAAATAGAATTATGGCCAAATTATTGGGCCTACCAGTCTTGTTGGGCCTCAACCCATTTTGTTTAATTATATTATTGGATTTAATTAATCCATACACTATTTTACTTTGGGACCTTTCAGATTTTCTAGAATCTTCTAGGTCCTTTCTTTCTTTGGGCTTATGGGCCTCTAAATGGGCTTTAACCGGTTATCACCGGTTACTTGGAATTTTAACCGGCTATTAGCCAGTTAAAAAATTTCTATAAAAGAGTGGAGTGAGATTCATTTCTCACTTCATTCTAATACACTCCACTTTCTGCTAAAAATTCTCTTAAGCATTTCTCTCGAGTTAAGGCAATTCTCGGTGAATTTTCCAGCAACTCTATCATTTTCAGGCGAGTTTTTGCCGGTTTCTGGGTTTCTTTGAAGATTTTCTGGGCTTTAGTTGCATCTTTATCTTCTTTACTAAAGTTTCTGGGCTAGTGCATTCATACTTTGAAGATCAATGGCGGATAAGTCAGCACAGCGCCTTTTGAAGATGAATTCAGCTTCAAAAAGAGGTAACGATATCGAAATTCGTTCTTCTTATATGAGTTTAACTGAAATGATCAATATGCGCGGAGATGATTATCCCTCATTAGCTGATTTAGATGCTTAGAACTGCTGTAACAAGTTTCATGATGATGATGTAATTAAAAATTACAACAAAACTTATGAAATCAAAACTCCCTATAGACTTGTTAAGGCTGGGCCTGGCGACAGGCCTTGTCATTGGAGGCCCAATGGGCTATGTGTTTTTAGAGATGCCCTTATTGCTGGGCTTAGGTTCCCTTTTCATGAGTTTATTCCCAAACTTTTGGCCGACGTTCAAGTTAGCCCATGCCAACTTCCACCCAATGCATGACGATCCATTTTGTGCTTTATGGTCTTGTGCCTTAGGAAAAAATTCCCTCTTTCTGTTCCTTTGTTTAGAAAAATATTCCAATTCTATAATAGCTCTTCTGTTCAATCGGGGTGGGTCTACGTTAGACAGCGCCCTAAAATTTCACACATCTTTAACGACCACTCGGTTGTCGACAACAACCCTAAGTGGAAAGAAGAATTTATGTACTTGGAATGAGAGTCGTATATGCTCTAACCTCTCTCTAACTTCTCTCTCTAAAATACCTAGCCTCCTCTAAATTTTAACCTTAATCTACATCATTTCTCCACCAGATCTTCACAATAGCCTACCCAAATCCACCTTTCCTCTTCTAATCTTCACCTCAAACACCATATTTCTTACTTTATATTTATTTTTTAAATGGGTACTTCTTCCATAGTTTGAAGGGTACTTATTCTGTTATGGTCGGAGGTTGTGCCTCGGGTCTATGTTAACAATGGTGATTTCTTTACTGAAATCGTTATTGTTGGTTTCCCTACACAAGGTGGTCTTTTCATCTTGAAGTTTGCTGGGGTTCCTTCATTTTCGCATAAGTGGAGGGGTTGTCTCCCAGATCTGATTACCCACAAGGGTACGTTGGTGAAGAGGGTTTCGCGAGAGACTCTTGAAACTGTTGATGTAAGTTGTGTGGATCTTCGAGGCGATTTACACATCTTTGATGTTGTATATATGCTAGATGGTTTCACCAGTTCCGGTGACCTTGTATTATCGGATCTCTCTGATAAGAAAGGTGTTACATATGCTGTTGGAAAGGGATTACACCTGGATTCCAAGTGTGATTTATTTTCGTTGTATGATTTGTGGAATGGAATGCTTCATTCCAAGGTGGTTCTGATTGAAGATGGCAAAGTGTTTGTTGAATTGCCTGAAAGAATTATTGGTCCTTTTATTGGTCCTTTTATTGCTAAATCTGGCCAGGTTTTTGGGAATGCTAAATTCCTGGTGGATTATATGCTTGTCACTGGGACAAGATTGTTTGCCTCGGGGAAATTCCTTGATGAGGAATGGTTAGTCCTGTGCGTTTGTAGCAGGGGTGGCTTTCATGGTGGTAGCATTTCTGATGTTAGGGATGTCTACAAGATGTTTGATGTTTTGCTTCTTCGAAAATCGATGAAGCATTGTGTAGTGATCTCTAAAGAGTGTGGAATCTCTGCTATATCTCATGATGATATAAGGACCTGGTTGATGGGTACTCAAACCCAGATTTCTGGTATACATGTTTCGGGTTTCAGGAAGCATACGAGGGTCGTAGAGACTGAGAATAACATTTGGGTTCTCTATAAAAGGCGTGGCTGGAAAGTCAATGAAGATGTTAGACCTACAAGTAATGTGGTTTGGCTTGTGAAGTGTGCTTTTGTTTCTGATGGGGTGAGTTTCTCTATGATTCTCTTCAGGTGCTGGGATGAACTCCTGGATGGATTAAGAAGACTGATTAGGGACATTAGTCATGATGTTCTTGGAGTGTGTAGTGTTGCAATATTCGAGCATGTTTTTGTCTCGTGTCACGACTGTGTTGATGGGAATTTTCAGGTTGAGAATTAAGGCAGGAGACACAATGGTCATTGTGGTTGATACTAGATACGATAGATTGTTTGGTAGATTGTCTGCCTACTGGAATGCAAATTTGAATGCTGCTATGGTATTGATCCAGATGATGGTGATGGCGAAGGACTGTTGCTCTATTGCCTCTCTTGAGTGCGATGGGGCCTTTGCCGTTTTGGTGCAGTTTGAGTCATGGTGCATGTATCATGTTAGCAATCTCGGGATTGGAGCTTATAGTAAATTAGTTTGTGTTTGCCTGATGGAGTTCTTGATGCGAGTAGCTCCTGGGACAAGGATTGCCACTTGCTGGATGCTGAATGGTGAAGTTGATGACATGGGTCGTGAACCGTGTTTGGCCATCTTTAATCAGCTGAGGGCTGGTTCTCCTTCCAAGGAAAAGTTAGCCGGTGAGGTGCTTTTTTGGAGGCCAGCTCTTATGTTGAGGAGGGGGGTATCTTTGGATGAAATGAGGCTGCTGAAATGGGTTTGTCGTGGTAGATTTTGGAAGAAGTTTACTCAGTTGCACTCCCTAGTGCTCGAACTGGGTCCAATCAGATTGTTAGAGGCTCCAGACTACATGGTTTATCTTCTGCTTCTCATTACTATGGCCTTTGTGAGACATGTGCCTAGTCTCAATTTTAGGTTGTTTAAGGCGCCAGAATAATCTTTCGCTTATTTTCGTTGTTTTTTTTTTTTTTTTGCTAATTAAAATTTATACCATAGGAAAAAGATTACATCTCTAGGGTCATACCCCGCGATTAGTAGCACATCTACCTAACGGAACAACAAAGAAAATACATCAATAATGCTAGATAAACTAGCAATCAACAAACATAACACGAACTAATCATTAACAGCTATGCCAAGCCATATTTCCAAATTCGTCCGACAGCAAACCTTCTAAGCTGCTCGATTATGCGCACCATGTATCCAGCATTGCACATCCTTGACCATCTGATAGCACCTGGGCACAAAACCATAACTATGCCCAAATGGCATCCCATCTCCTGGCAATTAACAACGTGCATATCCCCACAGACATCCAGCAATACAAAAGAATGTGTCATGACTAACACATTGGCTCTTATCACATGACCTGGTCTAGAATTCCCATTTTCCTTTAAATGCGCGCCGACAACAGCAGCACATATTCGCCTCCAGCCATTAATATTGACAGACCGACTCTCCTGAATAAGTCGCACCAACAACTCAGTAGAAAAGGCCACATCGCATGGAACCAAGCCATGGCCCTGCATAGTATACGTTTCAACCTCAAAAGTTAAAACCAAAACATTTAAAATAATTCCAGCAGTAAAACTTGGCCCGCTTGAGAGACAAATACCATTCAAATACCAACATTCACAATTCCCAACAACACACCGATTCATAACCTTGTACCAACCATCAAACTTGTATTTAAACAAGCTGCCCTTCAATACATAATCAAAACCAATATGGTCCTCTACATCTTCGAATCTAAACATAAAAGAACTTTGTGCACCTGCCTTCTTAATAACATCTCCAAAGGCACAACCATGGGACATGAAATACCCAACCTTAAACCCCACCATCTCTTCTTGCGAATGTATCAGGACTCCACCCAGATCCAACTGTCGTCTAGGCGAACACATCAAAACAGGATATAAAATATCCTTCACAACCTCTTGCATATTATCACACACTCTAATAACCTCCACAAGAACCTCTTTCTCCTTACCGAGGTTTGACAGAGTCCATATTACACAGCAACAAGACTTATAATCTTCATCATCAAGCAAAGGAGGTGTCAACGGGCCTCCTTCCAGAAAATGCATCCGAGCATTGTTCGCAAAGTGTCCCTTTAGGACCATTCTGATTGTACTTATACAATGAAGCCATTTGAGCAAACAGCCCTCGTCATCCGTGTCTTTATCGATGGAAACCCAACAAACACAATGAATGCACAACTTATCAAGACCAATAGAAATGCCAAACACTTTCCCAGCAATGAGATTCCTGGTTGCAGCGTAACCAGATCCCACCTGCTCTGAAGACCCATTAGGTCCAGTTAACCACAAATGGTCAATACCAATAATTATGAACACCATTCTTCCCGGCGAACCGTATCCCCATTCCAAGGACAGAGGCAAATCAACATATAGTTGGCGGCTGATCTTCTTTTCTGCAAAAAAGACTCCATCAAACTTACCCACAAACACTAGGCGTGTATCACCGAATATGGTGGAGGAAACCCACCGCAAGTCATCATCTTTGTACCCATCATTCACAACGGAGCACTCAGAATCAACATCAACTTTACCAGTATAAAAGGTTTGCACCTTTTCTCCATAAACCGGATCTAGGCTAACACCCTCACCGTCAACCCTAAAAGAAAGTAACTCGCACTGCTTGTAATCATAATGTGAGTAAAAAATCATGATTTTGATAGGGGCTGGTAAAAAGAACCCCAGCTCCTTCCCATCTGCAAAGATGATTTTCCATGACCGAGAGTCAAGAACTCTTCCCATCAATAATCTGAATGAATATTCTTCCTTGGAAGTCAAATAACCACCCATGGAGTGCTATTCTTCAGGTAACCTTCATGGAACACCATGCCGTTCAACGGAAACGCATCTCCGTACCGAACACCCTGGATAAAACCAAAGAACCCTCCCTCAATCGATGAAAGGAGTAGCTCATCGCACATAGGAATCATTTTCAACATAGAGGACGAAACCCAAAGAAAAACAACAGAATTCTCAACCTTAACCCCAAAAGGTCCCCTGGTTAAAGAAACCATCGCCAAATACGAATAAGAAACTAAAAAAGATATATTATATAAGAAATATGGTGAATTAGGTGAAGGATAAGAAGGAGAAGGTGGATTTAGGATGGAATTGAATAGATCTGATGAAAAGGGGCTTAGATTTGGATTTAATGGCGGCTAATAGGGTTTTAGAGAGAAGGGAGAGCGTTTCTCTCTCTAGCGACTCTCATTCTAGAGAGAAGGAGCTTATTTTCGTTGTTATGTTGACAGTAAGGTGACTTACTGATGTTATGACTTTTGTTATGTTTGATCGCGGGGTATGCCCCTAGATTTGTATTAGTTGTTCCTTTTTGGTATAAAATTTTAATTAGCAAAAAAAAAAAAAAAAAGAATTTATGTACTTGGTCTGGAAAGGGGGTGATTCACCCTTTTTCGAAGTTCTTTTGGTAAGGTGGCCGATGGCAACCCTAACAAAATTGTTCTCAACACTGAGGAGCAAGCGGCTTATGACGAGCTAATCAAAGACAATGGTGAAACTCTATGTTGGGACCTCATCAATGAGGAGTCTCTTAGGGCCGTAGGCCTTTCTGCTGTTTCTGACTTGGGTAATTTCCCATTCCCTTATGAATTTACTTTATTTCCAGACAAATTTATGCCAACGTTTTGATTTGTCATTTTTAGCAGCTATTATGAAAATAATGCGAGAAACTGATCCTGGGGAGGAGGAGACTACCCGTATGAGAAGGGCAAAGAGAGCCCTTGCCACAAGGGGCAATCCTAATAAACCATCTTTTCTGCGCCCCCACAAGGTGCAAAAATAAGACTTGGTTACTGTTGATGAAGAGGACGGGCCTGTGCAAGTGAATGTTCAGTCTATAGTGTACAGGCCTCCGTGGGGCTTCAGAAAACAAGATTCTGTCGTTGGATCCACAAAACATTCAATGGATTGGTTTTTGAATTCCATAACTCATGTGGATTACAAAGATTTCATCTCTGGAGGGAACATGGAGGAGGCCAAGCACCTAGGAGCTCAAGCTTTGGCCTCGGTATAACATCCTTTCCACCTTCTACTTTTCCTATGTTAGTTTGCTGTGGTAACTCTTTTTTTTATTAAACTGATAACCTTGCAGCCAAACGTGCATTTTCAGAGCATGGCTCCTCAGGCCAAGGCCTGGAAAAACAAGGCCAAGTCTTTCGAGACTAAATATCAAAAAGAGAAACTTAAAGTTGGAGAAACTGAAGGGAAATTGAAGGGGAAGATGGAAGAGTTGGAGGCTGCCCAAGCCGAGTTGGTGCATTTGCGGGCCAAGAAAGAGGACCTTATTGACGAGTACATGGACTCTCAAGATTTTCAAACCTTGATGGAGAAACATGACGATGTTCTCTACCCTGTTCAGTACACAGATGGTTGGAATGAAGCCTTGGCAACTGTGCTAAGAAAGCACCCTGGCTTATTCACTCACGAGGATTTTCCGAGTCCACATCCTCCTGCTACCCTTCCTGTCGAGAAAGATGAGGGTGAAGACGACGACGAGGTCTTAGGTGACGCAGAGAGGATTCTTGATCCCCAGGCTACTCCTCTCCAAAGAGACTCTGACACCACTCATACTTCTCCTTCTCGTACTGCCAAGTGCTCCAAGGTTCAGGAAGACGATGAAGAGTCTGCCTCATCCCGAGCTCCTGAGACTTAGATTATTTTTTTTTTTGCTAATTAAAATTTTATACCAAGAGGAACAATCGATACAATTCTAGGGGCATACCCCGCGAATTCAATAAAAGTCATTACAATAACCCACCTAGACAGGTCTACATAATTGGAAACTAGTAAAAACTAGCTTAAACACAAGAACATAACAATGCCAAATAAATAATAAAATAGGATGGACCTACATGCTCACATCCTAGAAGTCTAAGCATCAGAATTCCCACGATAGCCTTTAAACAAGCTGTGCACAAGTAAACACCTACACAGGATGTATTCCACCTTACCACCTGACCCACAAAAATGGTCAGCTCCATGCGCGTACAAACCTTCATACCGCACATCTCCACATCAATACTTTGAGACCACGAGGTGCAAAGCACGTAGCTTTTAGTTCTGAAATCAAAGGAGTCTAAAAAACTACTCCTCACCATTGTAAAATACTTCTCAAAGCCCTGCATGCGTCTCATCAACCATTTGCTGTCAAACCTATCCATCATAACAATTCGAGAATTAGCATCAAGACTATCGCCTGAAAGAACATAGCTTGGTATGCTGTCAAGACCACCACCATACTGGCTAAATGGACTGCCAAAGATAGCATAACCACAGAACTGCATTACATTCCTGTCCCACAAAATATGCTGAGAACCAATCTCACCAAAAGCAAGACTTGTAGTAGCATACATCACTACAGCCAAGCCTTCAGTAATCAGCAGGCGATAACAAACATCACGAGAATGCTTACTGGCCTCACCAAAAAATAAGGCCAAAGGTGTAAACCTTTTCCCCCATTTGTAAAGATGCTTGTCATTAAATCCATCATAGTTAGCACAGTACAGTGTTGCATGAAAATCATCCTTTACAGGCTCTTTGAAACGTATAAGCCAAAAAACCCAAACCGGGTCTTCAACCAACCATCCAGGTAACCTAAAATCATCAACCACTTCCCTGAATACATTAACACTGATAAGAGCGAAGTCATCAGTGCCAACCTTACAATGAGATCTTAAATCCCAACCACCTATTTTATGTCCATGGTCATATATAACCGAAATCCAGTCTACGACCAACATTTCCAGCTGGAAGACATCATAACAAGCACCATTTATCCATAAATTCCCGAAAGCCCCATCAGCGATAAAAGTAGTAACATCAAACACCACCTGGAAATTATCTATATCTAACCCTAACAGGGGATCAAACTGACTATCTCCCACGCTTCTCATAGCAGTTCCAAGCTTCGAACCTACTTTTCTCCACCTGATATTCTGCATAAACACACAGCAAGCAATATCCCACTTCTTCGAAGTATTCATTGAAAACAATAACATAGTATTCAACTTTAAAACATCAAAAAACCTTTGAGGCATTTTGTCAAACACTAGGCATGCACCAGCACTAGTGGATTCATCTTTTAAGGATTCCACACTCAACGTAGCTGTAGTAACAATCACTTCACCATCTAACATAGAATGAGGCAACCAGGTTTCCGAAAACAAACCTGTTAACCATTTCCCTGCCACGACCCTAGCACAACTTCGATGAGACATATTATCAAACAGATGGTGGGTATGACCAATACTCACCTCCTGCAAAGAAATTACTATCTTTCCCTTGTGAGAGAAGCTCGGAGTGAAATCCTCATCATTGACACCAGTAAGAAATGTCAATCCCCTGTCCATTGAAGGTACTGCAAAGATGCAGACCTCTAAACCTAAAAGACATAAATCAGTTTGCAACTCCTGAATCCATCGAGTCATAAAAATCCCCATTACCATCGTTAGCAAGAAGACTCCAACATCATTCTTTTTTTTTTTGCTAATTAAAAATTTATACCACAAAGGGAACAACTTACAGAATTCTGGGGGCATACCCCTCCAAAACAACATAAAACAAACAGAGATAAAACAACATTAAGTCATTTTACAATCAACAAAGACAAAGAAACAAAAGACAAAAGCTTAAAGACCCATAATTAATTCCTGATGGAGTGACCACCTCTAGTCGCTCTCCATTGCTTGAGCCTGGATTTGGTCCAACGAACATTTGATTCATGCACAGATGCTTCCAGCTTCTCCTCCATTCTGTCCCAACCCTGACCATCATCATGGCCAACCTCCATCCGCATCACAGTGTCCTTTAAAAGAGTCATATCCTGTCCGCAAATACCTTTCTCAGGTCTACCGCTACCCTGCTTCTCATCAGTCTCCGTAGCATAGTAATCCGTCTCGAAAGTAGGGAGGATACTAACAGTGGGAAAGTCTTCCCAAGGAATACCATCCCCCAGATCCTCCTTCCTCTGCATCTCAGCAACAGTGTCCTCCAGCGTAGCAGACACTCCTTTATTTGGTCCCCTACTCATCAAGTAGTCAAATGCTTCATCAATCTCAGCATCAATTTGGTAAGCTCTATCCGGAGCCTTTTTGAAGTCAGCATCAATAATCTCAGAGTCTCCAATTTTCCCCCACATTATGGACTGGATATCATCCTTCCACCTGACGGTCTTCTGCTGAGGTTTGATATCCCCTGGCCCAGTACCCTCTTCCTTTTCCAAGGTGACCATAAAGTCCCTAGTGCGCACATTCTCACAAAAAACCCCCTCAAGAGGGATTCCTTCAACAGGGATTTCGATCCCTTCTTTAACAACAAACTGCTGCAACTGGATAACCTCATTAAGAGCTATACAGAGGTTCATAATAGGATGAGAGTCGTTTCTCTCTAGGAACCCTAGCTAGCCGCCTCTTCTCAAAACTAAATCTAAACATCTTTCCATCAATATAACCATAAATCCATCGCTAATCCATCTCTTTCTTCTAATCTTACACCATAAACACCTATATTTCTTTTCCTTTTCTTTCATGAGTCGGAAGAGGGTTACTTTCTCCGATGCTTCTTTGTTGGAGAATAGTAGTTCTATTGATGGTCTCCTTGCTGACTCTAAGGAGTTGGTTAATGATGCTAGGGGATTGTTGGCGAAGACCCAGGCTGGGTTGGTACCGAAGATGAGTCCGAAAAGGGTTACCTTCTCAGAGAACCTTGTATCGGAGATTCCTAGAGTTGGGGGTTGTATCCTTATGGGTGAACCCATTGTTAAGTTGGGGAGTCCAGTTAGTAGCCCGAAGAGGGTCTCCTTCTCTCCGGAGGTTAGGGTTTTTACCCTAGTCTGCACGGTGCCCCTTCTACTGAGTTAGTTAAGGGGGAGCAGGTCTCGAAGAAGGTCAGTTTTTCGACGGAGGTCAAGGTTTATTACCCTTGTCTTTCTACTGGGTTAGTTAATTGGGAGCAGGATTTGTTGACTCGATCGATTCAATCCGGGGAGAGGTTGCAGCCATCTGGTTACAAGCAAATGGAGTATGATAGCGACTCTCTGGGCTCGGATGGTTGTGGGATTCATCCTGTTGCGGTAAATGGTGAGGTTTCTCTTTACAAAGAGGAACTGATGAAGAACGCCCGCCAACTGGTTGACGGAAGTCCTGTGAAGGCCTCGGAAGCCCAGTCTCTTTCTAGGGAATTGATGGGAAAGGTGGTTGAAAAGTTGTGGCCCAGATTGTTTATGGATGATGGGTTCAATGTTGAACCTGTGTTAGAGGAACACAAGCTGCTCGATGAAAGCCGTATGTGTAATGAAGATGCTGTTTCTCAACAAATTGTTCCTCAGGTGATGGCTAAGGCTGCTGACATGGGAGAGTCTGAGCATAGGGTTATTCCCTCTGCTCATGATGATGATGGTCTTGACTCCTTGTTGAAGGGTCTGGCTCAAGATAATATGGCACACTTAAGTGTGTGGGTTACACAATGGGACTGGATGGCTGCTAAGCGCCACTTGTTGGAAGCAAAGAACTATTTTAAAGTTCTTAAACTGTTTACTGAATTCATGGGGTTCAGGGTGCCCATGCTGCAGGGACAGGTGGAGGAGGTTGATGTGGCGATGAATGGAGGGGACAAGGTTGGGGTTAATCCCAGTTTTAAAGAACTTGCTCTTGAGAAGATTGACAATGATCATCAAAGTTTGGAATTGAAGATGGAAGGAATGCAGTGGCCTGTGCTAATGCAGGGGTGTGAAGCTGATGTGCAGGTCAGGTGGACGAAAACTGAGATCTTGGGTCGTGGGATGCAGGACAGTCCTGCTCTTACTGATGTTTGCTGGAACCGGACAATGACTAATTGTGCTGAGATGACCATGCGAGTGGGGGATCCTTTTTGGTTTGCCACGTTGAGGAAAGGCCTGCTGATTAGAATGCTAGGATGTGAACCGGGAGGTTCCACTGTCTTTATTGACATTGTTATGACTTGTATCTAATCTAGCATAGCTAGATGGTCTTTAAGCTGACTCGATTTAGTAATTGAGTATGTTTTGATGTTTTAGCTGGATGTTGATTCGCGGGGTATGCCCCTAGTTTTATAAAAGTTGTTCCTTTTGGTATAAAATTTTAATTAGCAAAAAAAAAAAAAAGCTATACAGAGCTCCTCATCCTGTCCACATTCCGAAATGTCAATCATGAAATCCCCAACAACTTTAATTTCTGTCTTCATCCGCCTCTTGAGCAACGGCTCCTTAAAACCCATGTAACTGATAAAAAACTTTAACACTCTAGCATACTTCCGAATATCAGACAAATGCCTCTCAGTGGCCAACATCTTCCATTGCAAGTCATCCACTTCGTCCCCAGATAACCCACCTAGGCCATCAAGAATAGCACCTTCGTTACATCCAGAGGAAGTCTCCTTATTATCAACCCCCTTTTTGTCACCATAGGAACCCTCATCAATACATGTCTTCACCGATATCTGGTGAGAATCACGCGAATCCCCAGCCGATGTGTTGAGATTTCCATCCCAAGCAGCATCAGCCACTATTCGTTGAACAAGGTTTGCCACCAACCCCGAAGTTACTTCATCATCACCAGAATCCACATCATTAGTATAACTCAAATTCAAAGAACTAACCTTCTCATCATACTGAATAGCATCTTGAATACCAGGACCCAACTTTCGCCCTTTGTTGTCATCAAACCCATCCAGATCCAACCTCCTCCTCTTGGATTGAGGTCCCTACATGGTTCAGCATTTCCAAAATCCTTCCACATGTCATTTTTAAACCAACCCACGCACGTTAGATCCACAATATTCATAGTGGCACAACATAAAGCATTCATATTCATCACTGCTTGCTTTCCCTCTTTGCTAATAATCACCCTCCCCGACATCACACACCTATTATAGGCACTCATCCAGACCAGCTCCCAGCCACACAGAGCGCAGCAGAATCTGTCTTCCAAAATTTCAAAGTCAATTGACATTAGGCAGTCAATTCTTTCAGCACCATTGGCCAAACCAATCACCAGAATCATGACAATATAACCTGCATTAGTTCTCATTCTATAATCTGCCACCACCCTGCAGATACAAAGTTGCATTTTGACTCTAAAACCAGCAAACTCCATGCTACTCATGAAATCGATGCCTATCACAGCATACATCTCATTAACGTGAGAACCACCAATCCCATCTTCCAAGTTTGACACAATCCAGCACAAATAACAGGTCAAGGTGGCACCCCCCATTTTCAAAGGTTTATGCATCACTACACCTGCCATGACAAGCAACCAGCATTCCGAGAAAACCCTGTTGAAACCATCGATAAATCCAAAATCTAGATGCAGCAGCGCCTTCTGCATTAGTTTCATATTTAAGTAACCACCAGCAGATGGAACAATTCCATTAGAAGCGGTCGTAGCGTCCGAGTAAAGCACATCATGAACAGGCCCCATGCATCTAAAGGAGAACTTGTCTCTTTGCCCACATACAACAACCAAAGAATGGACAATTCGAAGCTCCCTGCCCTTGCTAATAAACACAGCTGCTTGATAATAATCACATCTCCCTTCATTCAACCTGCTCCCTATCCGAATCTGGTGCATAGTCAAATCAAAATCTTGTAGGGTAAACACAGGTCTCGCACTTAGGCTCTCAATAACTAGGAGAGCATGACCACACAAAGCATCCCTGCGTGGGATCTTTCTCAACATACAATTTGCCAAATTGAGTGTAGAGGCCATCCCCTGTTCAGCCCCTTTTCTTACTCGCATAAAACCGAGCCCGCAAATGTCCCTCAACCGAGTGACCCTTTCTCCCTGAGGTGCTTCATCAAACACTTCATAGGCATTACTCATACCTCCAACCATGGAAGTGCTAACCTTCAATACACTTATGAAAGCATCATTCATGACCACCAAAATCTTGAATTTATCATTGCCCAAAAAAACAATTCCTGCAAGCTTCCAAGAATCGAAGCAAGGATCCTCCTCCATACCCGTCTTCAAAGATTTAACTCCATCTTGCTTCAAAGATTTATTCGAATCAGCCATCGAACCGATATTAATTGTACTCATCGAGTGATTACTCTCCAGAGCACACCCAGATCTAAAAAAACCCTCCAAAACAACGGAGGCTTCAGCCACCGAATTCTCATCACAATGATGAAGGGTAACCCCATCCCCCAAGAGCTCGAATAAGCCCCAACTTTCAGTTCCCGAAGCATCGGCAACCAATGATTCATCAGAACCATCCCTTGTTTTAGCAACCCCTTGTCTCTCACTATCCTTTTTTACACGGTCAGCTACCCCTTGTCTTTCACTGTCCGTCTTTGCTCGGATATCCTCCAAAGGATATACAGTCACCAAGTTCTCCGAAAAGGAGACCCTCTTCGGACTCCTAATCGGACTACCCACCGGAAGGCAATCTGCAGAACCTCTCACACGGGGAGGAATCACAGTCTCCAAGTTCTCCGAAAAAGAGACCCTCTTCGGACTCCTAATCGGACTACCCACAGGAAGGCAAACTGTAGAACCTCGCACACGGGGAGGAATCACAGTCACCAAGTTCTCAGAAAAAGAAACTCTCTTCATTAAATAAAAATTAAATAGTAAGAAATATAGTGTTTGAGGTGAGAGATTAGAAGAGGATATGGATTTGTGCAGGCTAAAGAGAAGATCTGATGAAGAAATGGTTAAGATTTAAGATTAAGGATTCAATTTTATGGCGGCTAGGTTTTTTAGAGAGAAGTTAGAGAACGACCCTCATTTCTTGGAAAATGAAGTTTTAGTAATGATGGGAAATATGAGATGGATGTCACTGGGCATTATTGTGACATGCAATGAAAAGGATCTTGAGTCAACAATTCTTAAGGCAATCTTATGTATGGCGTTTGGTCACTGCAAGACTTGGATGCAAGTGGGTATTAGTATGCTCGCATGGAGACACAAGATTGATCCTTTATAGGCAATTTTAATCGTTGTTTTTAAAACTAGTTTAAACTAGTTTCTCTATCATGTTGTTTATGTTGTTATGACTTTATCATTTGGCCTTTGTAATGGCTAATTGTTGACTTCGCGGGGTATGCCCCTAGACGTGTATCATGTTGTTCCCTTTGGTATAAACTTTTAATTAGCAAAAAAAAAAAGTAGAATTGTGGACAGCTAGATTTCTAAATTTTGCAGGCCGCCTCCAACTAATCAAAGCTATTTTGGTCAGTATTGTGGGTTATTGGAGTATGTACTTATTTCTTCCTAAAGGAATTCTTAAGAAGATTAATGCTCTATTTTTCAAGTTCCTTTGGGGAGGGTTCTATAAACCAGATGGGAAATGTCAGTACAAAGTAGGGTGGGAGGAATGTTGTAAACCGAAAGCGGAAGGGGGTCTTGGGATTCGAAATTTATTTGAATGGAATGATGCTGCCATTCTCTATCAGTTGTGGCGTGTCCTTCACCCCACCTCTAGCTCTCTTTGGATAGCATGGTTTCATAAAGTCCTGCTGTGGAAGAAGGAATTCTGGACTGCCTCAATGCCGTATCGCTGTTGTTGGATTGCGAGGAAAATATTCAACGCTAGGAAGCTGGCCTTGCAGCACTTGCACTTCAACACTAAATTCATCAACATTAATGAACTCATCATTATAAACAAGTTTTGGGGGTGCTAGGCTCATCACTACTTGCATCTAAAGCATCAGCCATACTTAAATCATCAAGATGTAATGAATCTTCAAGTTTTTTTTTATTTTTTTCATTATCTTCTTTTTTTTTCGAACCAAACATACGAGCAAATAATTTATCCGCCATAATAAACAACAAAAATTCTAGAGAGAAATATTACCTCAAATTGAAGAGACAAGCAACTACAGATTTGGAGATTAGAGGAGAGAGAGAGAGAGAGCAGTCGACTGATTTTTTCTGTGGTGCACAAGTGAGGAGCAAGGGTTGAGCACGGTTCCTGGATAAGGAAACAGGGTCCCGTACCGCGGAAACTTTCTTCGATACGTGGGCGGGGGCATTTTTGTAATTTCTCCGTACCGCGGAAAGTTTCTGCGGTACGTAGTCGATTTTTTTTAAATCGGCTGTAAAATCATTTGTTGTGTAACAGTCCACAATAAATGTTTGCTGTGGACCGGGGGCCATAACATATACACCTGATATCTTATTATTACATCGATTCAAAATTCACTTATCACTTAGCACAGAACACCTAGCATATAAATCATGCAACTCATATAAATCACTTAGCAGATAAACATAGCTCGTAAGCAATCATATTATTTACTACATACTTTACTATTTATAATTTTACGAAAATCGGGCAGAGTCCCCTTTATAATATGGACTATCCCGTCGGAAAATATCCGACTCCACTTCAACAATCAAGTACCTACGATGGATTCAAATCCACCTACATTCCCAAGGATTTATAATATCATAATAATTCATAATCATACTATCTACCACATAATCCGAAATCATTAATAATCACTAAGCAACATTTAACGAATCACTAATATTACATAATTCGATATAATCCGAATAATTCTCATATAGTCATATCAATTCGAATTAATGATTTCGAAAACTAAACATGAAATCCTATAATTTCTGAAAACTTCACATATGAATAATAATTATATTTTCGACCCATGTTCATCATGTAGATCCTTCCGGAGGGAAGGTGGATAAGCATTACAGTTGTATTCCTTGGAGGCTACTCTAGAGATGATTTGGTTTCCTTTTGGACTCAATAACGGAGTCTTTTTTTTTTGCTAAATAAAGACATATATTAAGAAAAGAAAATAATTACAGGAAAGGAGGCAAACCCCGCAAAAATAGGTAGAACAGACTCTAGCCTACTAGCACCAAAACAAAGCAGCAACTAGGCCTAAGACCTAGACTAATCAAAACGGGAACAAGAAAATAGTTTTTCCCTAACTGTCTGCTTTATATTGTGAATCACAATCATAGTGGGGCGTCCAGAACTTGGGTTATGTATTCTTCCATTCCTCTCTTTCCACGTATGGTGAACTGCAACAGCTAGATACAACCCACCCAGATGAGATGTAATCTTTGTTGGTGCAGCAAAAAAATTGCCATTTTGACAATGAGACCAATCCGGGTTTAAAGCAACAGGGCTAGCACGTCTATTATCAGATCGAAAAAAGGGCAGTCCGAGAATAAATGATGGACAGTTTCTATGCCGGAATTGCAAAGAATGCAAGACTGATCTGTGGTCATTCCAAACATTAGCATCCTATCCCTAGTGAGAAGGCGATTTTTAATTGCTAGCCATAGAGTGAAGGAGCATCTAGGGATAGAAAACGAGTTCCATACTACATCATGCCAAGGAGATGTAGCTGCTCGTTCTCTAATAGATTGCCAAATAGCAGCCATGTTGACATTAAAAGGGCGTAATCCATCCCAAGATATTGAATCCGTACGGTGTATCATAACCAGACTTACACGACTCCGTAGCTCCATCATGTCAACATGATTTGAGGTAGGCAAACGCCATTGACTCTCACGAATGTAGTTGCCAACAATATCCAAGTTATTGTTGGGCTTAAACCCAATACGGTAGTATGGGCCTTGGTGATACAAGTCATATATTGATAAGATAATAATTGTATGGAAAGACAATTATTATAGATGGTATGTCTTGTTCACAAAGTTAGGTAATTAGGTATCAAGAATGGCAAGTCTTGGTGGCTAAGTTTTGGGTGGCTATATAAACATAGTCATATTATGTTTTATGTATGCTTGAGTATTGTTTTGGCTTGAGTATCGTGTGAGTGATACACCGAGTGATTGATGTATTATTGATATTGTTAAGATTAATAATACGAGTTTGGGACGTGGGTTTTCCGCGTCAAATATATTTGTGTGTTTGTTTTGTTTTGCTTTGCTTGTTTGAATCTCGTAATTGAGTAGCCCCTAACCTAACAGTTATGAGATTCAGCAATCGAGATAATACCTGGCCGAAACTGAGATATCAGAGGGATGTTGTCCACCCAGGAGTCTTTTATTTGGCTGATTTAATAGCTACGAAATTATAATTATATTTAGGGTTCTTGGCCTTGTAATTGGGCTTTAACCTTGGGCCCTTCTAGGCTAATTTAATGTATCATTAATTGTATTATTAGGGTTTACTTTCAACCCACATCATTTGCCCCCCAACTTCTAAGAAAACTGATCAGGTATTCATTGAAGTTAAAAAGGTTCAAGTACACTAGTGTTTCACAAGTATCGTCTTGAGTGTAAAGTGTGGAGCAACCTACACATTTACGACGATTCACCTTATTCGAGGTTGAACAATATGTGTCTTACAGAAAATCATTAATAATTTCCTAACACTTTTCTTATACCCACAAGTATTTTAATCGTACATTGATACAGTAATCATGCCATAATTTTTGAAATTTCTTTCAAAGAAGCCACTTTTTTACAATAAAAATCAGCAAAAACCCTCACAATCTTCGACCAGGATTCCTGGTCGAATTTTCGATCAGGATCCTGGTCGACATAAACCCAAGTTGTCATCCTGGTCGATGGTACTTCGATCAGGATTCCTGGTCGACACTTCGATCAGGATTCCTGGTCGACACTTCGATCAGGATCCTGGTCGAACAAATGCCATTTACACACTCTGGTCGATAGTATTTCGACCAAGATTCCTGGTCGACAATTTGATCAGGATCCTGGTCGAATAAATGCAATTTGGACATTCTGGTCTATAGCATTTCGACCAAGATTCCTGGTCGGCAATTCGATCAGGATCCTGGTCGAATAAATGCACTTTGGCCATTCTGGTCTTTAGCATTTCGACCAAGATTCCTGGTCGACAATTCGATCAGGATCCTGGTCGAATAAATTTGGGTTTACAAAGTGGGCCTGCTAACCTTTTTGGGCCTTATAGATTTTAGGATGGGTCTTTGACCAATAGCCTGGCGAAACAAATAGAATTATGGCCAAATTATTGGGCCTACCAGTCTTGTTGGGCCTCAACCCATTTTGTTTAATTATATTATTGGATTTAATTAATCCATACACTATTTTACTTTGGGACCTTTCAGATTTTCTAGAATCTTCTAGGACCTTTCTTTCTTTGGGCTTATGGGCCTCTAAATGGGCTTTAACCGGTTATCACCGGTTACTTGGAATTTTAACCGGCTATTAGCCAGTTAAAAAATTTCTATAAAAGAGTGGAGTGAGATTCATTTCTCACTTCATTCTAATACACTCCACTTTCTGCTAAAAATTCTCTTAAGCATTTCTCTCGAGTTAAGGCAATTCTCGGTGAATTTTCCAGCAACTCTATCATTTTCAGGCGAGTTTTTGCCGGTTTCTGGGTTTCTTTGAAGATTTTCTGGGCTTTAGTTGCATCTTTATCTTCTTTACTAAAGTTTCTGGGCTAGTGCATTCATACTTTGAAGATCAATGGCGGATAAGTCAGCACAACACCTTTTGAAGATGAATTCAGCTTCAAAAAGAGGTAACGACATCGAAATTCGTTCTTCTTATATGAGTTTAACTGAAATGATCAATATGCGCGGAGATGATTATCCCTCATTAGCTGATTTAGATGCTTATAACTGCTGTAACAAGTTTCATGATGATGATGTAATTCAAAATTACAACAAAACTTATGAAATCAAAACTCCCTATAGACTTGTTAAGGCTGGGCCTGGCGACAGGCCTTGTCATTGGAGGCCCAATGGGCTATGTGTTTTTAGAGATGCCCTTATTGCTGGGCTTAGGTTCCCTTTTCATGAGTTTATTCCCAAACTTTTGGCCGACGTTCAAGTTAGCCCATGCCAACTTCCACCCAATGCATGGCGATCCATTTTGTGCTTTATGGTCTTGTGCCTTAGGAAAAAATTCCCTCTTTCTGTTCCTTTGTTTAGAAAAATATTCCAATTCTATAATAGCTCTTCTGTTCAATCGGGGTGGGTCTACGTTAGACAGCGCCCTAAAATTTCACACATCTTTAACGACCACTCGGTTGTCGACAACAACCCTAAGTGGAAAGAAGAATTTATGTACTTGGAATGAGAGTCGTATATGCTCTAACCTCTCTCTAACTTCTCTCTCTAAAATACCTAGCCTCCTCTAAATTTTAACCTTAATCTACATCATTTCTCCACCAGATCTTCACAATAGCCTACCCAAATCCACCTTTCCAAATCTAAGCTTTTTTTTTCATCAGATCTTTATTATTCCTTCCTAAATTCACCCCTCCTTCTTATCTCACACCTAAATCGCCATATTTCTTATAAGATATATCATTACTATCGATGGGTTTTCTGGATTCCATTTCGGAAATTCTCAGATTTGATTTTTCGGTAAGGTTGGAGGTTGAACCTCGGGTATGTGGTAACAAAGTAGTGAATTTTCTTCCTTCTGGTCGAAGATTGGTGTTTTCTCTGAAGTTAGATGCTGGAGCTTTAGACGATGGTCTACTTTCTCTTTCATCGCAGAGAAATATGTTGAAGTTTTCAAAGGTTTGCACCTTCGAAGACTTGCACCGCGATTGTATTATTTTTCGATCGGGTGGTTTGTTGATGGAATTGGAAGACTTCATGTTACCCAATTGGCTTTATGGTACAATGTTCTCTATTAGACCCACCATAGTTGGGTACTATTTTCGAACTTCTCCCTTGGATTTCAAGCGTCACGATGGCTTTGTTTGCAAGGTGTTTGACTGTTGGCTGAACACAATATGGGATTTTCTTAAGAAACGCAAGGTATTGGAAGCTAGAGTTGTGCTGCGGCTGTTTGATGTTATGGCTGCTACAGAACAAGGGTTGGGTTTTTTCGCCTGCACCTCGTTGATTGAGGTCTTTATGTGGTCTGCTCATATGGATGTTGTAAGTGTGTGTAAAGCCACTGGAGGTGATGGTATTTTAAATGCCATTTTAATTGATCTTAAGATTAATAATGTTGTTCAGCAAGTGTTCGAAATAATGCTTCAAAGATGTATAACTAATGTATTTGTTGGAGTTAAGGCTGTTGGCATGGCTAACACCCTTCACAAAAATAGTACCAAGGTTGGTTTTGTCAAAGGCCACCAGATGTTTGATGAATTGATTGATCGACCTTTATGGTTTGTAGCTATGAATCTGAGTGGGATAATGGGTTTTCTTGGTTGGAAAATCGTTTTGGATGGATTTTGGGAGGTCATGTCCGGAGCAATGGTGGGAAAAGCTGTTTGCTCTTTCCTCTCATGTGGATTGTTTTTGAGGCCCAAGGGTGCATCGTCTTGTTCTAGGACTGCTGTTGGGATATTTACCTCTACTATTGTGCTGGGACTGTTTGATGTGATGATGGCATACATCGTTAATAAGAATTCGATGGGGGCTGAGACTTTTGGGTCTCGTTCTCGTGATCCTTTTGCTTCGCAGTCCATGGCAGGGGTGACTCTTGGGCCTACTGGTACTCAGGTTAGTCTCTTAGGAGACATCCAGGTATTACAGATGGAGCGTGGTACAGGTTTTATTGTGAAGGCCTGGTTGCCTCACTTAGCTCTGAATGATGAAGTGTTCTGTTTTAGGCTGGGTTTGAGCAGCAATGATCATGCTATCACGGTCTATCGGCTGCGCTGGGATCTTCTCCTAGTAGTTTTATCTGGTAAATCGGGAGCGTTGAGGGGTTACAGGCTCCTAGTGATACGAGACTTGATAGTTTTCGAATTAAAATTTATACCATTAAGAAAATGATTACATCTCTAGGGGCATACCCCGCGAAAAAGAAATACATCTACTTAACGGAACAACTGGACTAAACCATCAAAACATACTTAATCAACAAACTAAGTCAACATGAAACCAATTAGTTAGGCCCATAGTCTACATGTAATTAACACAAAGATCATTAATATGCCAAGAAGGCATCCCATTTTTCTCTCTCCTGGCCATGCACATAAACCATAAATGGACTTGACACATACGAAACTGTATGAAAACCTCCAAAATACCCTGTCCTACAGCGAGGACACCAACTATCCCATCCTCATCGAAATCAGGCCCAGTTAGAGAGTCCTGAACAGTAACTGCCTCAAGCATAAACACAGTTGACCCTAACAAGGAAAAGCTGGTACAAGATGTGCACATGTAATAAACAAGCAAGATAGGCTTGCTAAACATTTCCTCAACTCGCAAACCAGTATGACAAGAAGTATTTAAACCACCAACACTCTGACTTACCATCAATTGCGAGCAGCTCCCCATGACCTCAAAGAGGTTCCTACTTCCCCACAAAGCCATCCCCAGAAAAGGCAAATTCCACTTTCGAACCATTAGTTGAAACGCAACATTCAGACCACTCATCTCTTGAGGACCAAACACGCAGTTGGGTTGCAAAAAACCCCTACTCATTAGAAGCAATAGTTTCATCATCTGCTCGGCCAAGATGACCACCTGCAACCTACAACGTGAAATCTGTAAATCATAATCAATTCCTCGGATAGTATCAGCATCCGTAGGTAAATCAAGGCCAACCCAGGGCTCCAAAATCAGCATTCCCCACATCTGCTGACAAACCCAGCCCAGCAAATACTTTGTGGGTCCTTGAAGACGAAACTCGTTTACAACACCGAAACCACATTCAACAATTGTACCTCTGACGATTGAAGGCTCCCAAAAAATAGAACCTCCCAAGGCACAAATCCAGTTTGGTTTACAACACCCATCATTCCTCTCTTCCTTAATACAAGAAAACACCATTGTGCACTCAGCGACGTGACCTTCTTTCACAATAAGTCCTTGGACTCTGCATTTTGCCAAGGTTTCCATAGTCAACAAACAAACAGCGAACAGCTGTTTAACCTCCTTCAATCGGGTCACCGTCATCAAACAATGTTCTAGAGTACTACCAGTTAGAGCATTTTGTCAAACACCATGTGTGCATCAATCATAAACAACACTTCCTGCAAACCAGACTCGGTTTCCCCACAGTTTGTAAGCATAAAGCCAACGAATTTTAAAGGCGACCACTCTGCAGTGAGGGCCAAATCCACAAGGGTTTCCCCTTCCATCTTAGGGTGATCATCTTTCACATTTTGTTGAGACAAAATGTCAACTAGAAGGAGCTCCTCCACTGTAGAACTCACATCCACAGTCATAGTCTGATCCTCAATACCAGACCTCGTGCAGACCATATCAAGATCTGGACGAGACCCACAGCCATCTGAGCCCAGAAAGTCTCTATCACAAATAGTCTCCATCTGCGTGCAACCAGTTGGCTGCATCCTCTCACCGGACTGAGTCGACAACTCATGCTCCCCATTAATTGACTTAGCAGAAAGACGAGGGTAATAAACCCTGACCTCCGGCGAGAAAGTAACCTTCTTCGAAACCTGCTCCCCCTTAACTAACTCAGTAGAAAGGGCACCTTGCGGACACTCAAGAAGACTAGGGTAAAACACCCTAACCTCCGGTGAGAAAGAAACCCTCTTCGGGCTCAGTTCCAAAACTATTAGCGATATTATATATAAAATAAGAAATTTGGTGTATAGGTGGGGGATTTGAGATGGAAGATGGATTTATGAAGGCTGAATATGCAGATCTGATGGACAAAGTGTAAGGTTTGGATGAATTTTGTGGCGGCTGTTAGGGTTAGGAGAGAGAACGGAGGACTCTCATTTTCTTGCTAGTTTCAAAACATTGTGGTTGATGAGAAACCACAATGTTCTTCGAGGAAAATCTATCTGGTTGCTTAAAAAACCGAAGAGGTGCTCATGGATTCTTCAAAAGGTATTGGATGCTAGGGAGGTAGCTATGTCGAAGTGCATCTATCACATTGGCAATGGGCGAAACACCTTCTTGTGGTTTGATCCCTAGCACAAAGGCAATGCTTTCTGCTCAGCAGCAAATGACAACCTTATTGTTCACTCCGGTATCCATGCTAATGCAAAGGTGTCTGAAATTATAAGTGACACTGGTTGGTCACTTCCTCCCTCAAACTATCATGATATAATAGTCTGGAGAGGTAATTTTGATATGCAGACTCCGTATAACATTAGGGAGGCAGATTCAATAACTTGGCGAGGTACCAAACTAAATAGGCTGAGGGTGTCTGATATTTGGCGTGATATTCGATGTGAGGGAAGTACTGTTCCGTGGCACCTAAGTGTGTGGCATAAGATCAGCATTCCGAGATACTCATTTCTACACTAGCTTATTATGCTCGACAAAGTCTCAACCTTGTCCAAACTCTTGCAGTATGGTGTGGCAAGCAGCTCGCAATGCTACTTCTGCATCTCGGGTATAGAAACTCGTGAACATCTGTTCTTGGAATGTCCATTTACTCAGCACCTGTGTAATATGGTTACCAGCTCAAGGAATGATCATCTTCCTAATTCATGGGGAGATTGGATGAATGAAATGTCAAGCTGCAGAGGGAATGATATTCGGGGAACCATAAAGGTTCTAACCTTTCAAGTCGTGTGCTACAAAATGTGGGAGGAAAGGAATAGCAGGTATCACAACAATGAAGTAAAAAGTCTTGCTGCAATTGAAACAAAACAAAACAAAATATAGTAATCAAGTGCTAATGAGAGTCGGATATGCTCTAACCTCTCTCTAACTTCTCTCTAAAAAACCTAGCCGCCTCTAAACTACATCCTCAATCTACACCATTTTTCATCAGATCTTCACAATTAGCCTTCCTAAATCCACCTCTCCTCTTCAAATCTTTCACCTAATACACCGTATTTCTTATTAAATATTCTCCTTTCCCCCTCTCACCCACCATATTTCTTATATTCTATATTTATGTCTCTGTTAGTGTTTTTTCACGAGGATTCGGTGATGATGGGCATCATCGAACTAGAACTGATGGGAGGATTATGTGTTGGATCCGTTTCTCTTTCGACATTGTATGTCAATAAGAAGGGTCTCTTCGATTTGAAATCTTACGAGATTGGTTGGTCTGGAGGCACACGGTATGTCTCCGTTCCTGATGGAAACTCCTACCCGGTTCATCTAGGGGAGTTTTTGGAGACTTTATTTATGTTTTTGGTTGGGGTTTTGTTACCTCAACTTTGGGTCGAGTCCTATATATTGGAATTGGTTCTCTATATGCGGTTGGAGCCTTTATCAACAGGGAACAGTCGATGTGACTGCAATGTGTTTGGTTTCTTGCCAAGGAGAAGAGTTTTCACAGATTTGCATCACTCTGTGGTTGATAAGATCCATGTCACTGATTTGATTTGGGTTTTGATGGAATGGCTCGGAGAGTACATCGAGGGTGCTCTAAATGAAGTGGCAGATATGACTAACCATGGTTTGTGGTTAATTCACGATGATGATTACACTGGTTTTGTGTATTATGAAAAAATTTGCAGCATCGGCTGCGACATATGTGCCTTCGACATTTGGTGCAGGGCTGGTACTCACGACGTGGAGATTTTTTTAAATGGAAGTGCTCTGTTTGAACAGAGTAAGGGTGGAGTTTTCTCGGCCTTAGTGTGGATTTGTTGGGGATTTCTCCAACTGTTCCGAAGCAAAGAATTCAGTGATGGGATTCTGAGTTTTAGTGATGTTGCCTTCATCTCTTGTGGTGAGGTTTTTGTGATTGGGCCTGGTCCTATAGGGGCCAACCAGTTCTACTCTAAGGATGGGGTCCTACAGACTGCTGAATCTACAAAGCATATGAGGGTTTATAAATGGGTGTGGGGAAACGGAAATTTGACTTCGAGCGAAGTTCAACAATGTGCAAGAGACGTGGTGCAAGAGATGAATCTGAACCTTGTGAACAACAATGTGCTGATGGTTAATGTTTTTTTGTTCAGTAATGATAGTAGTGTCCTCATGGATAAGGATGATGGGAAGTATGAGACTGCTGTGATTGAGTCTGGTTACATTATTGTGGCAGATGGGAACTACGGGTATGGTCCCTGCACAACTATGTTTGCAAGGAAGAAGCAATCGGTTGAGGAAAGAGTCACTCTCGAGAAGTCTGCTATCACCACTAGGACTTCGTGGTACACTGTTGGACAGACTTGTTTATGGCTGAATGGATGCGGGGTTCGAATGGGCGCTCGAATGCTTAGATATGTGGACGATTTGCAGAAATGGCAAGCTGTTTTGCAGGAGATGATTCTGGAAAGATTAGCTACTATGATATGCTTAACGGGGTGGCACAGTTGGAGCCAATTTCGAAGTGTACTAACTTGGAAGAGTCTTTGGGCTGCTACTGCTGGGTTCTCTCTTGGATTCGGGACTTCTCTCGCAAGTCTAAGAGGTTGTACTTCTAAGGGACTAGTGAAGGCTGTTGATGAGGAGTACATCTCTGAGGCGACCTATATGTCCAGGGCTAGTACTCTTTTCCCTATGAATGTAAATGATGGATTCATCTATGCAGGTGAAAGTCTTGATTTTATGATCGTTTTTGGCCCCATTTTGTTGGATTATATGACTTTAATTGAGGAGAGGCTGGTCTTGAACTCCTCTGTTAAGAGGAGATATGAGAATAGAACTATTCATGAGGAGGTATTCGTTTTTTATGAAGCTAGAAATGTCCACAGTGAGTTTGTCGATCTGTTTTGTCGACACTTTTCAAAGCATGCGATGTTGCTGAAGGATCAGGACTTCAAGGTCCATGGAAAACAGATGAGGTGGTCTCATCTGAACGATTATTTTAGTAATGTGATGTTGGGGCATTATGTGAATGTCATTCCGTGTAAGGAACAGATGGTCGACACCATGCCTAGGGGTGTTGTAACAATGATGCTGATTAAAGCCACGACAGATCATGAACGAAGTCCAAGGCAAATGAAAGATGGGAAGGATAAGATTGCTGGGACTTGTTATGTTATTGCATCAGGAACCAAACAGAAAATGTTGAGGGGGTACTTGTTGCCTCTAATAATGGGGTCAATTCTGTTGCATGTTGAGGATACGAGTCAGATTCCAGAAGTGGAGGCTATGCCTCGTATGAAAGCAACAGGTGGGGCTTGGGTTTGCTGTCCATTCTCCTTATGGAGGACTTTGGAATGGGGGCTGCAAAGACAAATGGAGGATAAGAATGCATATTCTTATTTGGTTTTTAAAAATAGGAAATCAGGGAAATACCTCCCTTGTCATATGGATTTACTTGCCGATTTGCGGACGTGTCACTACATGGTTTATCTGCTACTTACTATGGGCTTTGTGAAACATGTGCCTAGTCTCAAGTTTAGTTTGCTTAAGGCGCCAGAATAAATTTTAAGCTTAATTCCGTTGTTATGTTGATTGCTAGTTTATCTAGCTCTATTGTTGTTTTTTCTTTGGTGTTCCGTTAGGTAGATGTATTGTTAATCGCGGGGTATGCCCCTAGAGATGTAATCATTTTCCTATGGTATAAAATTTAATTAGCAAAAAAAAAAGTCTTGCTGCAATTGCCTCTAATTGTCAGCATATCATAAAATGCAAGCTGCTTTCTTCTAATTGGTTTAGTGAGGAATTAGAGAGACATTCTAATTTAATAAAATGGATAATGTAGACTCTTGTTTTGGTTGATTGTTTTAGCAGGAGGTTGAGGCCTGTCTCTTCTCCTGGGTTTCCTTGCCCCTTGTAAATTTTTTTTTTCTTTAATGCATTAAAATATTCCAGCAAAAAAAAAAAAAGGCTGGACGAAACCCCTCCCTCTTAAAGACCAGAGATTCAACTCTCTCAACATATACACGAAGAGAGAAACCCACTGAAGTGGATTTTCCCAACCAAATCTTCATCGAACCATAACCAAAGTTTCCACAACTGACAAGCTTATCCTTCGTGTCGCCACTCTGTTCAGAGACAGAGTAGAGCTCCACTCTCGAAGTGTCGAAATCCAGGGTCAATTCCACACTCAACGGCTAAAAAAGACCATCTACTTCGCCCACTATATCAATAATGGCTTTTGACAAACCAAAGAACATGGACATACCATCAACTTGACATATGCAGCCCTTATCACAAACCACCATCACAGAAACATTAGTGCGTTGTGTGATAAGAACAATAGAGTGATCGACAGCATTAACTTCCTTGTCTTTACCGAAGAGAAACCCAGCACCGTAGCAAACGGCAAGCTCAAACGAGCTTGGAACATGTTCTCTATCTCCAAAATAGGAGCTTCTATACGAACCGGATATATCAACAACACCGTGCGCGCAATAAATCCCTCAATCATCTCAAAGCTTTGATGGGGCATTCCATCAAACACTAGGCAGTCTCTAATCAATTCTGGAGACTTCAGAGAGTGAGCATCCCTAGATCCAACAAGAAAAAGCTCGCACAGCAGGAAATAAATTCTTCTCTTCAAACCGCAAACACCAAAGCTTTCCTTCAAGAAAAGCTCTCTCATCATAACATCAGAATTTGAAAGAACCATTGGTTCCACCTCTTCAAAAAGCACCCGAAGAGATAAATCCAAATAAGAGGATTTTCTCATCCAAATCTTCAAGAAATCATACAAAACCAAACTGGTTTTCTCGTCACTAACATGACCCAATAAAACAGCTCTCATCCCCAGAAATCCAGGAGAGGCAAAGCCCTGAATAACCATCCAAGGAAATAATTAAAATAAAAAATAGTATAGATATAAGAAATATGGTGTTTAGGTGGAGGAATCGAAGGGGGAGATGAATTTGCAAGGATTAATAGTATAGATATGATGGAATATGGAGTAGATTTGGCTGGAAAATAAGTGGCGGCTAGGCTTTTTTAGAGAGAGGTTAGAGCGACTCTCATTAGAGCGACTCTCATTTTGTCAACATCTTTGTTGTCAATCCGCGTGATGGTTGTCCAGTTCTGGAAATTTGCCTTTTTGGTGTTATCAGAAGCGTTTCCGCTTCAGGGGTTCACAATGCTGGGTTCAGTTTATGCGTAGCTGGACGGCCCACCATATGCAGTGTGATGAAGGTGTTCAAGCTGTTATTGCTGAATTTTGCCATAGGGGTATTGTTCTGGTCTACTCGGGATATGCTCACATGCTTTTTATTTGCGCTTGTATTGTGGAATTGTAAGCTTGGACATGCTGCTATATCTTTTGGAGATATCTATGGTGAGTTGAGCTCTGATATAGGGACTCGACATGCAATGAGTGCTATGGCGGGGGTTTGTAGTGCAATGTTGGGGAATCTGAGATGTTGTGTTTGAGTAAAACAGGCATGGGATGTGACTTGGACTGGTTTGCACAGGGCTTTCAAAGGTTCTGGGATTAAAGCTACCTATTTCGTATGGGGAAAGGGCTGCTCCAAAAGAGCAAGATGTAATGGTGCAAATGCAATAGTTGATCGATATGTCTGGTCGAAGGATTGGATGAGGACCATCCTGGGTAAATTTTGTGGGTCATGTATGGATGATTCTAGCACTGGATATGAAAGAAGCTTACAGAGGGACCACTTAATTGCTAGTGGTACACAGGATGTGCTTAATTTGCCTCTGATCTTGACTTTTAAGTTGTTTTAACTAGTTCTTTATGTAAGACTAGTTTAGTTATTCTGTTGTTGTTCTGCTTGGACAAATTCTGTTTGTAATGGTTGGTCGTTGATTTCGCGGGGTATGCCCCTAGATTTGTATCCGTTGTTCCTTTTGGTATAAATTTTTAATTAGCAAAAAAAAAAGTAATGAAGGCACACTTTGGGATATTGAAAGTGTTCCACACCATTTCTCCCCAGCATACAGGTTGACCATTGTCCCGAATAGAAGCCCATATCGATGCCAGCTTAACCAATTTTGCCTGCTGACCATCCCAAGTAATACCATCATTCTCATGAATTTGCACTTGGGTCACACGCCGTCTAACCTCAATGACATCCATGTGGTTGGATTGAGGAGGCCTCCAAACTCCATTGTGGAGATAAGTGCTAATGGGAGCCAGGCCAGTAGACTCAGCATTTGATATAACAAAAGGCGAGATAAAAGCTAGAGGCTTCTTATGAGCCCAAGGATCCTGCCAGAAGAGAAACCTAGAAGAACGGCCCACCCTATATCCAACGAGAGGCAAGGCTTGTTGTCTAGCATTGAGAATCTTTCGAGCAATCCAACAGCATTTATAGGGCATGGTAGCAGTCCAGAAAGCTTTATTACGGAGCAACACATTATGAAACCAGGCAATCCAAAGAGAATCACGAGTGGGTTGGAGCAGGCGCCAAAGCTGATGCAAAACAGCTACTTGGTTCCATTCGAAAATATTTTTGATCCCCAACCCTCCCTCCATTTTCGGTTTGCAACAATCCTCCCAACTGACCTTGTAATGACACCTCCCTGATTCCTTATAGAACCCTCCCCATAAGAATTTAAACAAGAGTCTATTGATCGCCTTTAGGACTGACTTGGGAAGGAAAATGTACATGCTCCAATATCCCACAATACTAACCATGATAGCTTTGATGAGCAGTAAGCGACCAGCAAAGTTTAAAAACCTCACCATCTAGGATTCCACACGCTTGCATAACTTTGCCACTAGGGTATTGCAATCCATGCTGTTGAGTTTGCCAGTGATAAGAGGAAGACCCAGATAGGAGACTGGAAGAGTGCCTCTCTGAAAACCTGTTACCATTAAAATGTCCTCAGCAACATCAGGTCTCACATTTCCAAAAAAACAAACCGATTTGGCTTGGTTTGGGACCAAGTTAGAGAGGCCCGAAAATTGATGAATCCCTTCCATGAGTTTCGAAATCGATTGAGCATCCCCATGACAGAACAAAAATACATCATCTGCAAAGATGATATGATGCAGATTCACCTCCTTAGTTCTCCAATGAAATTTGAAATTCGTGCCTACAACTGACTTGTTAAGGCAAGCAGTGAGAGCTTCCATGGCCATAACAAAGATGTAAGGAGAGAGGGGGTCGCCTTGCCTTAACCCCGACTCCCCTTTAAAGAATCCCTCTAAACTTCCATTTAACTTCACTGAGAACATAGTTGTAGAGATGCAAACTCTAACCCAGTGGAAAAATTCAAATGTTGCATTGTGGGTAAATTTACCAAAGGGACTTTACCGTTTAAGAGAGTAAAGGAGGTGGCGTTTTCAGCCTGGAGGAGAGGCCTCACCATGGTTTCTCAGCGTAATGAGTCTACCTATGTCTTTAGGTTCAATTCTTCCAATGAAAAAAATGCAGTTCTAAGCAAAGGTACATGGTGCTTTGATAAAAGGCCCCTGGTATTAACTGATTGGGGTTTCAACGACCGCTCTGAATCTGTTACTTCTATGCCGTTATGGGTAAAGTTAGCCAATCTCCCGGATTGTTACTGGACACAGGAGGGATTGGGTCGTGTTGCTAGTGCCATTGGTAAGCCCCTAGGGGCAGATGCCTAACCTCTGAGCTCGAAATTCTTCCATTTGCTAAAATGTGCGTGCAGTATGAAGTAGGGGATCCATTACCACCAACCCTCAAAGTGGTGGACCTGGATGGCTCTATAGTTGAGGTTAAAGTCTCATACATTAATAAGCCAATGGTGTGTAGCCACTGTAAATCTCTTGGCCACACCATTAGTGTTTGCCCGGTGGCTTCTAGACAATGGGCGGCATGGGGGTCAATCCATACTAAAGGGGCTCCATCTGGCCAAAATGACAAAGGAAAAGAGAAGGTGGACGAAAGTGGTAAGGTAGATGAATGTCACCAAAAGAAGGTGGAGGTGGAGTTGAAGGAAGGGGTTTTAGAGGCGGAAACAAGTCAAAAAAAGGTTGAGGTGGAGCTGAAGGAAGGGGTTTTAGAGAAGGAAGCAAGCCACATCAACACCCACCAGGTAGATGTCAAAGAAGGGGATGTAGACACTGAGTGGACGGAGGTTCGTTCTAAGCGAAAGCCAGTGACATCGCCTAGTATTTCTCCAGAAGTTTCCAATCTTCAGCCGTTTCAGAACATTGTGGTTGATGAGGTAGCTATGAAACATGGCTCGAGAACTCCAAAGCCATACAAGAAAGTTAAAAGAGGGGGTAGGGGGGGTCGTACCCCTTCCTCTAGGTCATAAATCTGTTATGACTATTTTTTGTTCCTACAACGTTAGAGGCCTTAATAATAAAGTTGGTTTTATCAGGGACTTCATTTTCAAAAATAAACTGTCCCTGGTAGGTCTTTTGGAAACTCATGTCCAAACTGACGTTGCTAGGATTACCTCTCGGTCCATTAATCCACGTTTTCAGTGGTGCTTTAATTATGATCATCATCCGGGAGGCCGTATTTGGCTGGGGTGGAACCCCTCCATATGGAAAATTTTGGTTCTTGCTTCCTCTTCTCAGCATATCACATGCTCTGTTACCCTTCTTGAGAGCAATACAAGTTTTGTTATCTCTTTTGTGTATGGCCTTAACGATGTGATTGACCGTAGACCACTATGGTCTGATTTGGCGGGAATAGCGCAGGGTTTAAATGGCACAGCATGGGCTCTATGTGGTGACTTCAACTCGTGTATTAGTATTGATGAAAAACAAGGAGGGTCCCTAGATTGGACTGCTGGAATGGAGGAGTTTAAACAGTTCTTACTTGCCAATGGCCTCACTGATCTCCGGTACTCGGGCCACTTCTTCACATGGTGGGATAGCAATATCTCTCAGCCAAAATTCAGAAAATTAGACCGTGTGTTGGTAAACCCTGAATGGCATTCAGTGTTCCCTTGCTCGACAGTGGAATTCTTGTCTCGGGGCTTATCTGATCATTGCCCTGCTATTACTTCACTTGGCACTAGTTTCTCGTCTGGAGCGAAGCCCTTTCAATTTTTTAATCACCTTATTGATAATCCAGACTTCTTGGAAACAGTGGAGAAAGCATGGGCCTTAGAGGTTGAGGGGAATCCTTGGTTCATCCTAACATCGAAGCTCAAGAATGTAAAGGTGGCTCTAAAGGATCTAAACAGAAAGATGGGGGATATTCACAGCCTAGTGATCCAGTCTCGGGACGCTCTCTCTCAGTTCCAGGAATCCATGCCTGCTAACCCAACTGCTGCTTATTTTGAGGAAGAAAAGGAATTTATTGAGAATTATTCAGCAGCTCTAAGGCTAGAGGAGCAGTTTTTAAAGCAAAAGTCAAGAATTCAGTGGCTTAAGCTTGGAGATGGCAACAGCAAGTTTTTCTATAATTCTTGCAGAGGGCACTGGAACACAAACAAGATCACTACTCTCACTGACTCGGAGGGAGTCTCACACTCTTCACATGCAGACATGGCTAAAGTTGCAACGGATTTCTATAAAAATATCCTGGGCAAATCATCTGAGGTAGCAGATTTTCCTAATGATATTCCTCTACCTTCTCTCTCTGATTCCCAGGTCAACCTTATGGCTGCACCATTTTCTGAGAGTGAAGTGCTGAGCACATTGAAAAGAATGGCTAAGAACAAGAGCCCTGGGCCGGATGGTTTCACTGTTGAATTCTATTTGGCGGTTTGGCACTTGGTAGGAAACGATGTGACTAAAGGTATCATGCATTTCTTTAACACATTGCACTTGCCTAGAGTAATAAATGCTGCTTCCATTTGTTTAGTTCCTAAACAACCCAACCCATCTGAAATGCAACATTTTAGACCAATCTCCTGTTGTAATGTACTATATAAATGCATCTCTTCTATGCTAGCCAAGAGGCTTAAAGCTGTTCTTCCCTCCATCATTTCCCCGGTACAATCTGCTTTTGTAGCTAGGAGATCCATTGGTGACAATATTTTCCTTGCTCAAGCATTATGCAAGGACTATAATGGTAATTCAGGCCAGCCTCGATGTGCTATAAAACTAGACATTCATAAGGCTTTTGACTCCCTAAACTGGAATTTTCTGTTTGCAATCATGGGAAAAATGAGGTTTCCTACTCAGTACATTGAGTGGCTGGAAAAATGTATCACTTCAACAATGTTTTCTGTAAAGTTGAATGGCAGTTTGGAAGGGTTTTTCAAAGGGGAATCTGGCCTCAGGCAGGGGGATCCTCTATCCCCTTATCTGTTCGTGATTGTCATGGAGGCTCTCTCAGCATGCCTGGATAAGAAGACTGTGGACTCCAACTTCAAATTCCATTGGAGAACTAAGGAAGTAAAGCTAAATCACATTATATTTGCCGATGATGTTTTCCTGTTTAGTCATGGTGATTTGGGTTCAGTCTCGGCTCTCCTGGATGGGATCAAGCTTTTCTCAAACTGTTCGAATTTGAAGCCAAACATCTCCAAAACTACATGCTTCTTTGCTAATGTTAGGCAAGACGTGACTGATGCTATTCTTTCTCACTCAGGGTTCCAAAGAGGTCATATGCCCATCACTTACCTGGGGCTCCCTCTTATCACAGGAAAGCTTAACAAGAATGATTGCCAGACACTGATTACTAGACTGTGCAGCAAAATGGAAATGTGGACAACTAGATTCCTTAATTTTGCAGGGCATCTCCAACTAATCAAAGCCATTCTGGTCAGCATTGTGGGGTACTGGAGTATGTTTCTCTTCCTTCCGAAAGGGATCCTAAAAAAGATCAATGCTCTATTTTTCAAGTTCCTATGGGGAGGTTTCTACAAGCCAGATGGGAAGTGTCAATATAAAGTTGGATGGGAGGAGTGTTGCAAACCAAAAGCAGAAGGGGGTCTAGGCATTCGGAATATTTTTGAATGGAATGAAGCAGCCATCCTTTTCCAGCTGTGGCGCATCATTCAGCCCACATCTAACTCTCTATGGATAGCATGGTTCCATAAAGCTTTGCTGGCAAAGAAGGAATTCTGGACTTCCAAAATGCCATATCGCTCATGTTGGATTGTAAGGAAACTGTTCAAGGCGAGGCAGCGTGCCCTTCAGTATGTGCACTATAACATAGGAGAAAACTCTGACTTTCTATTCTGGCATGATCCTTGGGTCCATAATAAGCCCCTTCTGGATATGGCCCCTTCCATTGTATCTACAGCTGAGTCCACTAGTTCAGTCACTATTAATGTCTACCTTCGAAATGGGGTTTGGGACTTACCATCTTCGAACCATAATGATGTGATTGAAATTAGACGGATGGTGCAGCATGTTCAAATCCATAAGTCTGATTCCATTCTGTGGGATGGAATGCTTCCAAAGCATGTCAAATTGTCCACTATTTGGTCCTCCATGCGGGTGAAAGGAAGCTATGTCCAGTGGCTAAACATGGTCTGGGGCAAATTCAATATCCCGAAATGCTCATTCATCGCATGGTTGGCCATCAAAAACAGGCTCCTCACGAAGGATAGAATGCTTCTGTTCGGAATGCAGGTTGATCAAAAATGTGTCTTGTGTGGGGTGGATGATGAATCCATTAGCCACATCTTCACTGCTTGCCCATACTTTGATATTATCAGCAGGTCGATGCCATTTCGTTTCTCTCGAAACTGGTCCAATTGTCAGTCAGGCAACTGCACGGTTAGTCAGCTACGGGCAAAGGAGGAACCAATTGCCCATCTGTTTTTTAGCACAGCTATTTATCATATTTGGAAAGAGCGTAACTACCGCATGCACAACCATGGTCCTGGCCACCCTACATCAGTGGTCAGTGGGGAGATAAGGCGTATGGTGCGTGAGAAACTATTCTCATGTAACTTGTTTAAGGGTTGGGTTCGGCAAGACCCGACCATCCTCTTATTTATCATGTAAAAGAATAGGCTAGGTACATCTGTAACGTTGAGTAGGATTTACCTCCTTATTCTTGTATCATGTTGATTAGTTGTTTTAGCATGGATGTTGTCTCGCGGGGTATGCCCCTAGATATGTATTATCTGTTCCCTTTGGTATAAATTCTTTTAACTAGCAAAAAAAAAAAACTCTAACCCAGTCAATAAATTTATGAGGAAGGCCCATCCGTTCCATAACCGCAAAGACAAAACTCCAATTTAGCGAGTCAAAAGCTTTATGAATGTCAAGTTTTATAGCACAACGGGGCGGCCCATCATTTTGGTTATATCCCTTACATAAAGCTTGGGCCAAGAAGATGCTATCACCAATTGACCTTCCTGCTACAAAAACAGTTTGGTGCTTGGAAATCAATGAAGGCATAATAGACTTCAACCTTGCCGCTAACATCTTAGAAATGCATTTATAAAGAACATTGCAACATGAGATAGGCCGAAAGTGCTGCATTTGAAAAAAATGAGAGTCTACCGTTCTCTCTAGAAACCCTCTCAGCCGCCACCTAAATTCAGCCAAATCTTCACCTTTTTTCATCAGATCTATACTTTAAACCTCACAAATTCATATCCCCCTTCTAATCTTTCACCTAAACACCATATTTCTTATATATATATACTATATTGTAATTTAAAAAAATTGTTTGGTTTTCTGAGTTTTCTTTTCATGATCGAGGTTTGGTGATGTCTTGGGAGTTCGGTTATGTGGATCTGGAGAATGGACTAATTGAGTTCCATTCTTCTCTGAGAAATAGCATCACTCCTGGAGTGGTTTATGCTATGGAGGCCTTGGGAGATGGCTTGATCTGCGACCAGAATGGATTCGACCTCTTAGTACCTACCTCGTTTGAAGATGTGAAAGATGTTCCCCTTTTTGGGGGTTGGGACTTTTCCTCTTTGAAGTTTCGAGATTTTTTCACTTGTGGATCTGTTGTGTTAGGATCTAATACAGCTTGGAAAGTCGTCAATGGTGTTGATTTCAATCACTCTCTATTGAAAGGGGTCTCTCCTTTGGGAAGAATGTTTTTTTTTGCTAATTAAATATTTATACCACGAAGGAACAACTTACACAAATCTGGGGGCATACCCCGCGGAATCAACATTCTGACAATAGAGCTAAACAACTTTAAGTCATTTGACAATCAACAAACATAGAACCAAGTCTATTACAAACTTAATCTTAATCTTAATCTGGTGCTTTACTGAGGCGTCCATGCCTCGCCTTTGTCCTGCAAACTCTGGCCTCCTTGGCCTCCTCCATGCCCCCCTCATCTTGATGGATCTCCGGCATTTGCTCAGTATCAACACTCACAGTCACATCCCCAACAAGACCAAACAGATGCCCCAAATACTGTATGTTGCCCTGAATTGGCTCCTTTGCACTGTTCCCCACTCCCCTTAATTCCTTGAAAGATTCATCATCCTTACCTCCAATGTGAGGACTCTGTTGCTGCTCAGTCGGTGGTAGATCAATCCCCGAATCATTCAAATAGTCCCTCAATTGAATAGTTCGACAAGTTAAGTCATGAAGCTCCACTTCCTCAATATCTCTTAAACCACGAGCAGAGGCACTGAATTCCCTATCACGGGACCCCTTAACCAAAGGGATTTCCTTACCCAGAGAGGCAATGAACATCTTTAGTTTATCCAAGTTACGTCTCGCTGCCACCAGAGCCTTTCTCTTCAACCCAGAGTTGTATAATGTGTGGTCTAACAGCTCAGCAATCTCCAGCTCCTCCTCCATGTCCTCAATGACCTAGCCATCATCCCCTAACATAACCGGAAGAGGAATTCCATTCTTCCTAATGAAATTCCCAAGCTGCTTAATGCAGTTCAAAGCTCTACCTAGGTCTCTCAATAGCTTGATGTCTGGCCTCATATGCAAACCATTAATAACATCTAAATCACTTAAGTCAACATCTCCCCAAATCAGGGGCACTTCATGCCCATTGTGGACAATGCAGTCTCTAAAAATAATGACTACATTCACAACAATAGTCAGACGCTCCTGCATTCTTTTAATCGAGGCATCCCAAAATGGAGTCCCCTCTTTCCTTGTTGATTCAATACACACATTCTTCCCCTTGACCTCCGAGGGAGATAACTTAGAGGTCTCACCATTGGATACTGCAGGTTTATCCCTCGCAACTGGATTAGAGCCATCCCCTTGAGTTAACTCAGTGACCCTATTGTCATTAAAGGAAGTCCCCTCATTGACCATATCATTGGGGTTAATCAGTGGGTCTTTTACAACCACTCGATTCACATCGACAATGGAAATCTTGGCCGAGGATACGGAATTAACATCCTCCTCATTCATTACAAAATCTGTACTTGAAACAATAGAATCCGAAGATTCCTCAACCAAGATCTCAAATCCCCCACCTATACACCAAATTTCTTATTTATTTTCTTTTCTCTTAGTTTGATTATGGTTCCAAAAAGGGTGTCCTTTTCGAAAAATCTTGAATCGGTGATTCCTTTCACAGATTCTCGGTTTCATGCGTGTTCTCAGGTCGCCCACTCAGTGGTAACTGCTGTGGGGAAGAGGGTTTCTTTTTCGGAGAACCTTGTGACAGAGATCCCTCTCCGTTCAGTTGAGGGGAAGCAAGAATCTCCAATTGCTGGGGCTGTGAGTCAGAAAAGGGTAACTTTTGCGGCGGTTTTGGAGACAGAAATCCCAAGTTCTGGGTTTGATAAGTCTTCATATGATTTAGATGGGGCGGTTTGTGCTCTTCCTCCTCCATCCCTTCTGGATTTGAAGGGTACTAGTGAGGGGGTAATGAATGGAGAAATCACTCGTGTTGAGCTTACCTTTTCTGGTGGCTTTGTTCCCATGATGGGCTTGCAGTCCTATGGGTTAAATGTTGAGAGGGAAACCTTTGAGGATCGAGTGAAGGCTGTGGATGCAAAGAATGAGTTTCAGCACAGAGATGAACATAAGGTGTTTGTTCCGGGTTCAGAATTGGTTGAGTCAGGGTGTGTCGATTATGGCGACACTGGTTCGAAGGATGGTCTGAGGAAGCGGGAGGGTGGCTCCTTGCCCATATCTGGGATTGCTTCTGGAACTCGAAACTCTTGCAATCTGCAGTTGACTGAAGGTAAGTCCTTCTATTCTAAGAAGAAGGTTACTTTTAGTAATATGGATCTGAATGATGATATTGATAGAGATAATCTGGATTTGGGGGTTTATTCTCCTATGGTGAATTTGGTTAATTCTCCTATGGTAAATTCGGATGAGCCCTCCATTAGGGTTGATTTTATTTCTGAACAAGTGAGTGATGTTGGTAAGAAGATTGTTGATGAACATCGGCCTGGTGAGGAGCGGGTTACGGAACTCCGGCCTGGTTCTGATGATTCGAGTACGAGGAGGAGGAACTTTAGTCCTGATACTAAAGGGAACTTTAGTGCCTGTAAGGCTTGGGTTAGTCTGGATGGTCTTATTCGGATGGAGCATACAGGGTATGTTGCTATGTGCTTGCAGGAAGGTCTTCTTCAAGAATGTGATATTATGGGGAAGAACAGGGATTGCTACCCGGAGGCAGGGAAGATTGTCGATTTGATCGAGGATGATGGCACTGTTTTGATTGCTACTACTGTTGTTGGGGGCTGGTACAGGAGGATTGAGATGTCAATCATGCAACTTCTGTTGGTCTCAAGTTGTTTATGCCGGAAGAGCAAGCTCCAATTGTGGACAGCTGCTGGATGGGTGCCTAAGGGTGTTGATGCGAGGCAGGAGGGTCAGAACAAGGAAGCTATAGCCATGGGTGCTTGGGATGATTGTCATAGTGGACCATGTTTGGTCATGAAGAAGCTTACTCTCGGCATAGTTTTTTAACTTATGATTAATCTAGTTTGCTATGTAGACTCTATTATGACTTAATGTTGTGTAGTTTATTCAGATGTTGATTTCGCGGGGTATGCCCCTAGATTTGTATCATGTTGTTCCTTTTGGTATAAAATTTTAATTAGCAAAAAAAAAAAAAAAATAGCCGGCTTCATCTTCTTATGAGAAGAGAAAAACTGACCTTCGCACTCCAGCAAGTTAATGGAGCTTCTAGTTCTCGAAGCAACCCCAGATCCAGGACCCAACTTTCGCCCTTTGTTGTCATCAACCCCATCCAGATCCACCCTCCTCTTGGATTGAGGTCTCCAAGCAGATCTTACTGGATTAACCTGCTCCAACGGTATCGCTGACACCAACCCTTTCGCGAAAGACACTTTCTTCGGGCTCGGGCTCACTTCAGACTTCCTGCCATTAGAGGTCCGATCCGGCGAGCTACCATCATTCTTAATACCCAATCCTTCTAACTTCCTGGAACGGGAGCCAACAGATGGTATAATCGATACCAAATCAACTGCAAATGAAACCCTTTTCGGGCTCGTTACCGGTTCTAACCCCTCCTGGGTTAGCTTCACACTATCGGTGATATCAGCCGCCGATATTCCTTGCTTCCCCACAATAGTTACCACTGAGGGGGCGTCATGAGAACAAGCACGAAGACGAGAATCTATGCTAGGGATCACCGATACAAGATTCTCCGAAAAAGAAACCTTTTTCGAACTCATAATCGAACTAATATATAAATAAGAAATATGGTGTTATAAGTGGGAGATAAGAAGGAGGATGTGGATTTAGGAAGGGAATGTATGGATCTGATGAAGAAAATGTTTAGATTTAGCGGAAATTAAGTGACGACTGCAAAGGTTTCTAGAGAGAAGGAGGAGTTTCTCTCTCTAGACTCTCATTGGCCTTCGGCTCTACCTTTGGGAAGAATGTTGTCCCATCCGTTCGAGATGGTGATGGTATTTGAACTCTTCGGTGAGTCTTGGAGGCTCCCGCTGGATTCGTTGGATCTTAAACCTTTTAGGAGATCCATGGTTGAGATCTTTCTGTTTGAATATCTCTCAATGATTAACCACTGCTGTGCGATGGTGTTGGATCTTACAATTCCGTATGTCGGAAGGGATGGGTCTCGTTGATGTGGAATATTTCTTGAGGTTTCATGGTTTTGGGCTTTGTCAAAATCCTGTAATTCGATGCTATGTTATCGGGTTTGTGATAACAACGGTGGCATGAGGCTGTCTTCGAGATTGATGGGCTTCGTTTTGACAACATATGATGGTTTGAGAATGGAGAAATCCGATGTTGGTTCCCTTGGGGGGCAGGAGGAAGGGTCCCAAGTTTACCCTTTCCATGAACTGGAGATGCTCTCAGCATCGAAGGGTACTACCCATAAGGATCGAGTGGTGTTGCACTTTGTGAAATTGTGTGTGCGCCACTCCTGGATAGCGATGCATCCCTTTCTATTGATGCTCGCCTAATGTTTGTCAATTTGCTCCAATGGGAGGTCTTCGTCTGGGAAGACGCTATTAATGAAAAGGAAGACTGCTTGCTCGTGTATCATGAGTACCGGGCTTTCTTGTCGGAGTATGACTCTGTCGGATTAGTCTTCTTCGATGATGGTCGGGATGAGATTAGCAATGTTGAACGGGGATCTTATGCGGCTCTTCATGATGATGACTCTGACGGTGGTGAAGATTATGTAATTAGTGTTGTTCAGCGCGTACCTGATGATGGGTTTCTTCGACAATTTGAACCATGCTTCCAGTTTTTTGGTAAACAGGTTCTTTCTCCAACTAAGTTCAATATGATGTTTTTTTTTTGCTAATTAAAATTTTATACCAAGAAGGAACAACAAACATAGATCTAGGGGCATACCCCGCGAAATCAACATCCGAATAAACTACACAACATTAAGTCATAATAGAGTCTGCAAATAAACAAAGACAGAAAAAGCCTAATCTAAGGCGCCCTGCCAGCATGTCCACCCCTAGTCGCTCTCCATTGCTTGATTTTGGACTTCGTCCAGCGTGCTGTTCTAGCCTGACCTTCGATCACCCCTCCCTGAACAGGAGCCGCACTGTCAGCCTCCATATGATCCTCACTGGTTGTCAAGCCTTGACTACCATCAACCTTCACAGTGTTCTCCTTAGGCATGCTAAAAGCATCTTTTAAGACCTAACCATCCATTTCCTGGCCACCCTCTTCGACCTCCTTGCCATCATTTAGACCATTGTCCATTAGGTAATTGAACGCTTCATCAACCTCTGCATCGATCTGCTCCTTGAAAGTTTCTTTCTCATTGGTTTGATTTACCATCTGCTCCCCCACATGGATGTTATTACAAGAATCCTTCAAGGTCCCATAAACCTGTCCCCTAGGAAGGCATTCCCTGGGACAACCACTGCCATCAAACCTAATCTCAAGAGGGAGTCCTTCAAGAGGAATTTCAATACCTCCACTTATCACGAAGTCCTGCAATTGAAAGGTATCATTAAGAACTACACAGAGCTCTTCATTTGGGGCACATTCAGAGATGTCAATCAAAAACTGTCCAGAGCGCATAAAGTCCAGGTCCTTTTTCCCCTGCAGCACTGGCACCACATACCCCATGTACTCGATAAACAATTTCAAGAGTTGCAAGTAGTTCCTAGCCTGATAAAGCTGCTGCCGTGCCCTACTAGCATCCTCCTCCAATCCTTCATTTCCTGACCCATCATCCAATCTACTCGCTTCATAAGGAGCAGCAACAGATAAAGTAGGAACTGGGTCACTCTCAATTTTCCCATCCCAAAAGTCATTAGTGACAATTCTTGAAACTAGGTCCTCCAGTAAACCCAAAAAGACCTCCTCACCTCTTGAATCCTCATCTTTTGCATAACTTAAGTTCACACAGTCAATAGCATTGCGCTCCAAATTCACATCTTGGGTACCAATCTGGGCGACAACCGCAGTCATACCCAGTTCATCCTTTTCTCTCGAAGCTAAAGCCTCCGCCCTTACTGGGATACACCCAATAACATTCCTGTTGAGGCCATCATTTTCGTTTGGCACCCCCTCCAGGACAGGCGAGGCACTCAAAGGAGCCCCCGAATGCTCCAAAACCCTATTACCCTCCGTTGTTACCATGATATCCCTGTAAGTCGGTTTAGATTTGGAACCCACACCCATGACTACACCAGGAGGACCATCATCACATAAACTAGGTATCCCAGATTTTACCTCCCCCTCCTCGACACCCACATCAGTAACATATCTTGAATTCATAGAATCAGATAATTCAATAAGAGTATCATCCCCTATCTCATTCAATTTAATCAGATTCTTTTGAGCGAAAGTCTTACCTTCAATCATTTGCAGTTTAACCAAACTACGAGAACGCGCCGCAACTCCAGATCTAGAATAAACCGCAACAGAAGAGTCCTCATCCTTCCTCTGAGTAAGATCACCCACAGAAGAATCACCCTTATGAGGTTCCACACCAAGTGAAATTCCCTCATCCGAAAAGCTCTCATCAACTTTCCGGTACTTTGCCAAACGCTTCATAGTCTGAGAAGAGGACAACCTCCCTCTATGAGTACGAATGGGAAGTCGTACCCCATAAGAAATAGCTTCCATTGAGTTGCCTCCGTCCAAGAGTTCCTCTGAAACCATCCCTTGTCTTTCACTGTCCTTTTTAACTCGGGCATCCTCCAAGGGAAACACCGTCACAAGGTTCTCCGAAAAGGATACCCTCTTCGGACTCCTAATCGGACTATCCACAAGAAGACAAGCTTCAGATCCTCTCGCACGGGGAGGAATCACAGTCACTAAGTTTTCCGAAAACGAAACCTTTTTCATTAGAAAATAATTATATAGTAAGAAATATGGTGTTTGAGGTGAGAGGTTGGAAGAGGAAAGGTGAATTAGGGATGGTTAATGAGAAGATCTGATGAAGAAATTGAGTAGATTTAGAGAGAGGATAGAGAGAAGGCAGAGCATACGACTCTCATTTTTCTTGTTTTTTGCTTATTTTTCAATATGATGTTATTAAAGTATGATGTGTGCAATGTGATCCTTTGTTGTGATCATTTGATGGAGGTTGTTTCAACGGTTTATGGGGTTAGTGTTATGTATCTTGTCAAGACTAAGGGCAGGAATTCAGCCCAGGGGTACAGCTCCCTGGTATGTACGCACCGGTCTCAGAATTTGGTCGATGGTGGTTTTGGCCGCCACTATTCTAAGGTTGACCTGTTGGATTTTGAGTGTCCTATTCTGGCTATAGCGATGGGAGTTAGCAGGGATGTTTTAATTATGTTTTTTTCAATGGAGAAGCTTAACAGATTTGGGAATATTGATTTTGTGATGACTTGGGTTTCATGGGTTGCAAGAGACACTATTTGTTTTGTTTCTTGCAGCCGGTCTGTTGAAATGGCTCTTGCTACTGATGTAGAGGCTCTCGAGTCTATTTGTCCATCCAGAAGTGTGGGTCTCGTTGTTGCTGCTGTTGTTTTGCCTAATGCAATATGTTTCTTCTTTGTGATGCTCAATGCTAATGTGGATTGGGGTGCCATAATTCCTGCTCTCAGGGTAGTGGCAGATTACAATATGGGAACTAATACCTGTTATAGTGTCATGGTATCATGGAATGGTTTGGTCAATGGTGTTGGAACCAGTCCCCTGTTGATTGATTTTGGAGTATTTAAAAATGGAATTAGGTGTGAAGCTGGTGGTTGCGACGTGGACTGGACCTACTATAGGTACAGGATGCACCAGGGTGTCAAAGTGGACAGGGGAGGCCGCCACTGCATAGATTATTTAATGGCATAGTCTTTATTTGGTTGTTTCTAGTTTTTCTCATGTAAACTGGTTCGTCCTTTGTCTTTTTTTTTTTTTGCTAATTAAAATTTTATACCCAAAAGGGAACAGCATGAAAACACTTCTAGGGGCATACCCCGCGAAATCAACAGAACCACATTACAAATGCCTAAATCGACATTTGATAGTCAACAAATAACTTAACAACTTTACAACATAGCAAGGCCGAAAACTACATATATATCAAAAAACAAGAGGAAACCTCCTGGTTCGCATCCAAGAATCCTATGCAAAAGCCACCTGTGCTAGTTTTATCTAGTTGGTTGGTTGCATGCAGACTAGGTTTTAGTTGCCTAGGTTTTAATTAGTTGTTGACTGCTAGTTTATCTAGCATTATTAATGTTTTCTCTTTGTCGTTCCGTTAGGTAGGTGTTACTTATCGCGGGGTATGCCCCTTGAGATGTAATCATTTTCCTATGGTATAAATTTTAATTAGCAAAAAAAAAAAAAAAACGCCACCTATGCTGGACAGTTTGGTTTCCGAGCAGGAAACCTCCCTCGATAACAACACACTCAGCACAGTTACATATGCCCAGACCACATTTGTTAAGACCAGAGCTGCTGGTCAAATCAACCCCTTTCCTTAGGGCTGTAAACCCCGAGTCAATAGCATGGGCAAAGCTGGACACACATTCTAACTTGATTCCCCCTCCGTAAAACAGAATCATATCCCTTCGATGACATAGTGTCATAGCCTCCTGATCACTTGTATCCACCATAATCAAAGCAGACCAAAAGAAAGTCTCATCCAACATATAGGGATCCTTTTTGAAAAATAGATCACCTTCCGACCTTACCTGCAAATCACACCACTTCGACTCCATCATTTTTATGCCACCAAACATAGCATGAAACGCAGAGACTGGTTCCCGCTGAAATATAGTGGCAAATCCCCTGAATTCTATGCTAATTTCATCAACCCAAACCTCATCAGTACGCTGAGGAATATCCTCAAGAACCTTGCAGAGGTTTGCATTCTTCACTAACAAAACATCAGTTTGCATACTACTGCAAAAGCATAACGAGACTCCTCGTAAACCTAGCGGCAAAATCGCTGTCCCAACTGCATTATAATCCTGGTGTATCAGAGCAGTTACTCCTGCAAAAACCAAGGAACCAACAAACCCAAAATCAGTTTCGTCCTTCTTGAAATCAAAGAATAAATCTCTTTCAACGACATCCCCCACATTCGCTTTGCTTGCATACAACAGAAGTCGTAGACTTCTCAATAGCACAGCGCTACCCAATGAATTCATTCCCGGATAGAGATAACACTCAGCATATCTGATAAATCCTCGGTGAGGCAACATATCAAACACAGCGGGGTATTCAGCAATAGCCCAAAGAAAATCCCCCAAGCTCAGCTTTGGGTCAGAACATGTGTCAAACACCTTGTGAGCACAACCATCCTGATTCTCACAATCAAAAATGCAGTACCCATCTTCAATGGGCTTGCAACCAGCATCCCTCTTCCTCAGCCCAACCTGGGACTCAACAGTATCACTATCCGTTTTTACTCGAACATCCTCCAAAGGATACTCAGTCACTAGGTTCTCCGAAAAGGAGACCCTCTTCGGGCTCTTAATCGGACTACCCACAAGAAGGCGAGCTTCAGATCTGCGCGTCTCCCACAAAGTGTCTATCATCGGAGCCATTGAAGATCCCTTTTCATGACCAACAACATCCATAATCAGTTGGCCATCACCCAAACTTCTAGTACTGGATCCTTTCAATCCAGACTCAACATCACACCCGGTCTTCATCTTATAAGATAACAGCTCCTCACTAAAATAACCTTTGCTGTTGTTATGACTTTTGTATTGTTTGGATGTTGATTTCGCGGGGTATGCCCCTAGACTTGTATAAGTTGTTCCTTCTGGTATAAAATATTTTAATTAGCAAAAAAAAAAAAGTGCTGCATTTGAGAAGGGTTTTCCTGCTTTGGGACCAAACAAATCGAGGCCGCATTAATAATTCTAGGCATAGCAAGAGAATCAAAGAAATAAAGGATACCTCTTGTTACATCAGGCCCCACAATGTGCCAAGTAGCTAGGTAGAATTCCACCGTAAACCCATCAGGTCCTGGACTCTTGTTTTTCCCCATTCTTTTCAAAGTATTCAGAATATCACTCTCTCTAAATAGGGCGGTAAGCAGCGTCGACTGGGCCTCGTTTACTACCGGCAAAGAAATGTCTTCAGGGAATTGAGTAACCTCCCCTCTATTGCCCAACAATTTTTTGTAATAGTCAACAGCCACCTTAGACATATCCGCGTGGTCTGTGACTGTCTCACCATTCTGAGTCTGTAAGGATAGGATTTTGTTAACATTCCATCTTCCTCTGCATGCATTAAAGAAATACCTGTTATTACTATCCCCACTCTTCAACCACTGAACTCTGGACTTTTGCTTCAAAAAACACTCTTCCAAATGAAGGGCTTTAGAATAGGCATCCATGAGTTTACGCTCTTCCTCAAAATAAGCAGGGGAAGGAGAAGGAGGAATGCCATTCTAGAATGCAAACAAATCGTTTCTTGTATTCTTGACCATCTGTTGCAAATCTCCCAGAGATCTATTAAGCCCCTTAATCGCCACTTTTACCCTTTTAAGCTTCGAAGAGAGCACCTGCTATGGATTTCCCAGGTCTGAATAAGACCAAGCAGTCTCAACCACCGAAAGAAAAGCAGGGTTTTCAATAAGGTGGTTGAAAAATTGAAAAGGTTTCGGGACCTTAGGCCGATCCAACACCAGAAACGTTAGCGCCGGGCAATGATCTGACAACCCTCTAGCACGGAAATCAGTATAAGAAAAGGGAAACCTATTGTGCCACTCAACATTAACTAGGACACGATCCAGTTTCCTAAACTTCGGATGATGAACATTACAGTCCCACCATGTCAAGAAATTCCCAACACTTCGAAGATCAGAAATTCCCAAAGAGAGAATGAAATCTTTAAACTCTAAAACTGAGGAAAATGAGAGTCGGTCTATTTTCTCTCTAACTTCTCTCTTCTCTCTCTCTCTAAATTCAAATCACTTTCTTCATCAAATCAATTCAGCCTCCTGAATCCCTTTCTTCTCCAAATCTCCTAACTCAAACACTAAATTTCTTTCTTTTCTGTCTCATGTCCCGTAAAAGGGTTTCTTTCGTGGATGTTCCCACAACGGCGGCTGTTATCACCGGTAGTGTGAGGCTAACCCAGATGGGGTTAGAACAGGTAACGAGCCCGAAAAGGGTTTCATTTGCAGTTGATTTGGTATCGATTATACCATCTGTTTTTTTATTTTGCTAATTAAAATTTTATACCAAAAGGAACAACTTAAAACACTTCTAGGGGCATACCCCGCTTAGTCAACATACAGACAAAACAACTAAATTAGTCCCGGTAGGACAACAACAAAACAAACCAGCAAAGCTACCTTACAGAAACTAGTTATACATGTTCATAAAAGAAATTAAACGAAGCATTTGGCTCCCGTTCCAGGATGTTAGAAGGATTAGGTATTAAGAATGATGGTAGCAAGACCCATGGTGGGCCAGCTCCACTGTTGAGCCCGAAAAGGGTTTCTTTTGCGGAAGACTTGGTAGTGGAAATACCGGTTGATGGTATTCGATCTAAGAAAGTCCCCAAAAATTTGAGTCCAAAGAATGATGGATGAAGGGGGGGTCAAGAGTCTCCTTAGCTGAGAACTTGACTTTGTTTATACCGCCGAGATCTAGGTCTGGGGTGGCTGCTCGCACACGCAGCCGGGTCAAGCACCAGTTTATTGATGGTAAGGTTTTCTCTTAGAGGAAACCTGTTAGATCTAAGCTAGTAGATGTTACTTCTGTTGTGGATTTATTGGATTCATCCATCCCTACTTATTCAGAAGGGGAGAATGCTAACCCTGGCTCTTTGAGTAGTCGGGAGGAGGGATTGGACTATGAGGTGATTTCGCCTGAGGTCCAATCAGATGAAACCTCACAGGTAAGCTTAATAGTAGAGATTGCTCCTCCTTGGTGGCTAAACTATGCAGAAAGGTTGAATCTTGGATGGTTAGATTTCTAAACTTTGCAGGCCGTTTGATGTTAATTAAAGCAATCATGGCAAGTATAGTTGGTTATTGGAGTATGTACATTTTCCTTCCAAAAGCAATCTTAAAAAAGATCAATAGCTTGTTCTTCAAGTTTCTATGGGGTGGGTTCTATAAGGACTCGGGGAAATGTCACTATAAAGTGGGCTGGGAGGACTGTTGTAAGCCCAGAAATGAGGGGGGGTTGGGGTTAAAAAATTTATTCGAATGGAACTAGGCTATTGTGTTGCATCAGCTCTGGCGCCTGCTCCAACCATCACCTGACTCTCTATGGATTGCTTGGTTCCACAAGGTGCTATTGCGTAATAAAGGTTTCTGGACTGCTAAAATGCCCTACAAGTGTTGTTGGATTGCCCGGAAAATTTTCAATGCTAGGGAGCAGGCAATGGAGTTTCTCAGGTTTGAAGTGGGGGATAGTTCGAATTTCGGCATGATCCTTGGGCAGACAAGAAGCCATTGGCTCTTATCTCCCCTTCTGTTATTCAGAATGCAGAATCGTCGAGTTTGGTCAGTGTTCGGGTCTATCTGAATAATGGGGTTTGGAACCCTCCTCGATCCAACCACATGGATGTGATTGAAGTAAGGAATCGAGTTGCTTCAGTTCAATTGCACAATAGAGACTGTATTACATTTTCGGTAGAAGGCCCATAGCAATCAAACTATCATCCAACTTCTAGTGTACATGTAATCTAGCCTTTTCCTATTCTTAAATCATAAGCAAGAATGCTCATTCGATAAGAAATTGCATACATGGGATGGTCTTCAACCAAATCTTGTCAAGCTGGCTTCCATTTGGACGTCAATTAAGGGTCTGGGGCAGAGTGTGGGGTGGAGTGATGTAGTTTGGCATGCTTTCAATATCCCAAAATGTTCGTTCATCACATGGCTTACAGTGAGGAACAGGCTTCTCACAAAGGATCGTATGATCCTTTTTGGAATGAACGTAGACCCTACATGCTCCCTATGTGGAAATGGAAGGGAGTCAATTAGTCTTTTTTTTTTTGCTAATTAAAATTTATACCACAGGCAAAAGATTACATATCTAGGGGCATACCCCGCGATAAGTAACCCAACTACCTAGCGGAAGGGAGTCAATGAAGTACAACAACAAAAAGTGGTGGTCGAGCAAAAGGAAGTGGCTTTAGAGGAGGAGGAAAGTCACATGAGGAGAGCAGAAGGGGATGAGCATATCCAAAACCACCAGGTAGATGTTACAGAAGAGGAAGTAGATAAGGGGTGGACGGAGGTTCGTTCAAAGAGGAAGCCAGTGACATCGCCAAGCATATCTCCGGATGCTACCACTCTTCAGCAGTTTCAGAATATTGTGGTCGATGAGGTGGCAATGAAGCATGGCTCTAGAACTCCAAAGCCATATAAGAAAGTAAAAAGAGGAGGCAGGGGGGTCGTACCCCTTCCTCTAGGTCATAAATCTTATATGACTATTTTTTGTTCCTACAATGTTAGTGGCCTCAATAATAAAGTTGGTTTTATCAGGGACTTTATCTCTAATAACAAATTGTCCCTGGTAGGTCTATTGGAAACTCATGTCCAAACTGACGTTGCTAGGATTATCTCTCGGGCCATAAATCCACGGTTTCAGTGGTGTTTTAATTATGATCATCATCCGGGAGGCCGTATATGGCTGGGGTGGAACCCCTCTATATGGAATATTTTGGTTATTGCTTCTTCTTCTCAGCATATCACATGCTCTGTCACCCTTATCGAGAGTAACACAAACTTCGTTATCTCTTTTGTGTACGGTCTTAATGAAGCGATTGACCGCAGGACATTATGGTCTGATTTGGCAAGAATAGCGCATGGTTTGAATGCTACAGCCTGGGCATTATGTGGTGACTTCAACTCTTGCATTAGCATTGATGAAAAGCAAGGAGGAGTTTTAGACTGGACTACTGGAATGGAGGAGTTTAAACAGTTTTTGCTTGCTAATGGGCTCACTGATCTTCGGTATTCGGGCCACTTCTTCACGTGGTGGGATAGCAATATTTCTCAGCCAAAGTTCAGTAAGTTGGATCTAGTGTTAGTCAATCCTGATTGGCATTCAGTGTTCCCTTGCTCCACGGTGGAGTTCATCTCTCGGGGTTTATCTGATCATTGCCCTGCAATTACTTCGCTTGGAACTAGTTTCTCTTCTGGGGTGAAGCCTTTCCAATTTTTTAATCACCTCATTGATAACCCAGATTTTTTGGATACAGTGGCGAAAGCTTGGTCTTTGGAGGTAGAGGGGAATCCTTGGTTTATTTTAACCTCGAAGCTCAAGAATGTAAAGGCTCTAAAGGACCTAAACAAAAAGGTGGGGGACATCCACCAACTAGTGATCTTATCTCGGGATGCTCTATCTCAGTTTCAGAGTGCAATGCCTGCTAACCCCACTGCTGCATACTTTGAAGAAGAAAAGGAATTTATTGAGAACTATTCAGCAGCTTTAAGGCTCGAGGAACAGTTTTTAAAACAGAAATCCAGAATTCAGTGGTTAAAACTTGGAGATGGCAATAGTAAGTTTTTCTATAACTCTTGCAGAGGGAACTGGAACACTAACAAGATTACTTCTCTTCGGGACACGGAGGGGGTTTCACACTCTTCGCATGCTGATATGGCTAAAGTGGCCACGGATTTTTATACAAATATTTTGGGAAAAACATGTGAGGTAGCAGATTTTCCTAATGACATCCCTCTTCCCTCTCTCTCTGATTCCCAGTTTAATCATATGGCTGCCCCTTTTTCTGAAAGTGAAGTGCTGAGCACCTTAAAAAGAATGGCAAAGAACAAGAGCCCTGGACCAGATGGGTTCACTGTCGAATTTTACTTGGCTGTTTGGCATGTGGTAGGAAACGATGTGACTAAAGGTATCATGTATTTCTTTAATACCCTGCACTTGCCTAGAGTAATAAATGCTGCTTCCATATGTTTAGTTCCTAAACAGGCTAACCCCTCTGAAATGCAACACTTTAGGCCCATCTCTTATTGTAATGTACTGTATAAATGCATTTCATCTATGTTGGCCAAGAGGCTCAAAGCTGTCCTTCCCTCCATCATTTCTCCAGTGCAGTCTGCTTTTGTAGCTAAGAGATCCATTGGTGACAATATTTTCCTTGCCCAAGCTTTATGCAAGGATTATAATGGCAACTCAGGTCAGCCCCGATGTGCTATAAAGCTGGACATTCATAAGGCTTTTGATTCCCTAAACTGGAAATTCCTATTTCAAATCCTGGAAAAAATGCGGTTTCCCCACCAGTACATCAAGTGGGTGGAGAAATGTATCACCTCCACAATGTTTTCTGTAAAGTTGAATGGCAGTTTGGAAGGTTTTTTCAAAGGGGAGTCTGGCCTGAGACAGGGGGATCCCCTATCACCTTATCTGTTCGTGATTGCCATGGAGGCTCTCTCAGCCTGTCTGGGGTTCCAAAGAGGTCATATGCCTATCACCTACCTGGGGCTACCTCTCATTACGGGCAAGCTCAACAAGAATGACTGCCAGACTCTGATCAGTAGACTGTGCAGCAAAGTGGAGTTGTGGACAACTAGATTTCTTAATTTTGCAGGCCGCCTCCAACTGATCAAAGCTATTCTGGTCAGTATTGTGGGATATTGGAGTATGTTCCTTTTTCTTCCAAAAGGAATTCTTAAGAAGATTAATGCTCTATTATTCAAGTTTCTTTGGGGAGGTTTCTACAAGCCGGATGGGAAATGTCAGTATAAAGTAGGATGGGAGGAGTGCTGTAAACCGAAAGCGGAAGGCGGTCTTGGCATTCGAAACCTTTTTGAATGGAATGAAGCTGCCATTCTATACCAGTTGTGGCGTATCCTACAGCCCACCTCTAGCTCTCTTTGGATAGCATGGTTCCATAAAGCCCTGCTGTCAAAGAAGGAATTCTGGACTTCCTCAATGCCATATCGGTCATGTTGGATTGTAAGGAAATTATTCAAGGCTAGGCCGCGAGCTCTACAGCATTTACACTATAACAGAGGAGAGAATTCTGATTTTCTCTTCTGGCATGATCCCTGGGTTCAAAAGAAGCCTCTTCTGGCTATCTCTCCGTCCATTATCTCTACAGCTGAGTCCACGAGTGCAGTCAGTATCAATGTCTACCTCCGAAATGGGATTTGGGACTTGCCATCTTCGAACCATAACGATGTCATTGAAATTAGACGGGTGGTGCAACAAATCCAAATTCATAATTTTGATTCCATTACGTGGGATGGAATGTTAGCAAAGAATGTCAAATTAACTACAATTTGGTCCTCCATTCGGGAAACTGGAACTCATGTCCAGTGGTTGGACATGGTATGGGGGAAATTCAATATCCCGAAATGCTCATTCATCACTTTGTTAGCCATAAAGAACAGGCTTCTCACGAAGGATAGAATGCTTATGTTTGGAATGCAGGTTGACCCAAAATGTGTCTTATGTGGGGTGGATGATGAAACGGTTAGCCACATTTTCACTGCTTGCCCATTCTTTGATCTTATTAGCAGGTCTATGCCAATGCGTTTCACGCGGAATTGGTCCAACTGTCAGCTAGGCAATTGCGTTAATACACAGCTGGGGGCAAAGGAGCAAACAATTGCTCAACTGTTTTTTAGCACAGCTATCTACCATGTCTGGAAGGAGCGTAACTATCGCATGCACAACCCTGGCCCTGGCAATCCAACCTCAGTGGTTAGCAGTGAGATAAGGCGTATGGTGCGCGAGAAACTGTTCTCATGTAGCTTGTTTAAGGTTTGGGTTCGGAAAGACCCGACCATCATCTTACTTATCATGTAAAAGAATAGGTTAGGTACATCCAGGATGTTGAGTAGGGTTTACCTTCTTATTCTTTGTATCATGTTTTATTGTGGTTGTAATTTGGATGTTGTTTCGCGGGGTATGCCCCTAGTTGTGTACTAGTTGTTTCCTTTGGTATAAAATTTTAATTAGCAAAAAAAAACAACAGAGATAGTGCTAGATAAACTAGCAATCAACTACAATAGAACACAAACAACAACAAGAAAAAGGACTAGAACAGCATAAGAACAGCATAAGAACAAGTGTTGGGTCTTCTCGGGCCCAATTTTTAAAGGAAGAACTCATAAACAGTTTTTCCTTCACAATGGCTTTAACATTCGAAATGAGTACGGTAGAGGGATGTCCCGGGCCAGTATTATGGTTTCTGAAATTTCTCTCCTTCCACAAACTGTAAACACAAGTCGTCAGATAAGTACCAGCAATGGCCTTAAGCTTTGCATTAAGAGGACATGTAAAGAAGTCACCCCGCTGCCAGTAAGACCAATCCACATGGAGTGGAAAGGGAATAACTCTCATTACAAGGGAGGAAAAAGGACAAGTAGTTAGCAGGTGATTAATCGACTCCACTGCTGTTCCACAAAGAGTGCACACAGGATCTACATTCATGCCAAAATGGACCATACGCTCTTTAGTGAGCAGCCTATTTCATGGCCCTATTTCAATCTTGTTAAGAGTGTCATTCCATTCCCAGTGAGTGTCTCTTGGGCAAGCTGGCAGCAAGGGGAGTTCTTTCAATGCCAGCTTAACGCAAAGCAAAAGGCGATAGCAGCTGTCTATTTAACTACTTCGGTTTATGCCATTTGGAAGGAAAGAAATTTCAGGTTGCACAAGGGTGGTACAGGGCATCCGACCTCAGTCATCATCTCTAATGTGAAATCTTCCGTTAGGGAGAAACTATTCTCCTCTGCTCCATTTAAGAATTGGGTCCGAAATGACCAAGCCATTGTAATGATTATTTTCTAGCTGTTTGCTTGTTGGTTTCTGACTTAATGTTGTTTGGTTTTTCATGCTGATTCGCGGGGTATGCCCCTAGATTTTGTATGTGGTTCCTTAGTTGGTATAAAATATTTACTTAGCAAAAAAAAAAAAATCAGATGAAACCATGTTACTTAAGAATGTGGTCACTCCTTTGGGAGGAGTTGAAAGAATAGGGGTCGTGAGTGGGGGCCAGGTTACCCAAGTGGATGGAAAACCAGTCCGAAACCTTTTTCAGCAATCAAATGAGGATGCTGATGAGACCTCAATTCCAGAGGACTCTAGCATTAGCGATGATTTGGAACAAATGCAGCAGTGTCGACAACTAAGGATCCCCTTAAGCTGTCTCGGAGTGAGATCAAGGGAAAGCAGCTCAGTACTGAACAAGAAGAATTAGGGGCCATCCCAGTTTGGAATGATTCAATTAGAAGGATGCAGGAGAGATTGGCCATAGCGGTGGCGAATGGAAATCTTGGGAGGAGAAGGTTGGTAGAAGTCCAGTCTTTTTTCTCATCAGGATTAAATGAAGAACGTTATCAGGTTGTGATTTTTATTGCAACAGAGGCTCCTTGTTGTTCTGTTTAGAAACTTCAGATAACTGTCAATGATGCTTGTAATGGCAACTTTGAGATGGATAGGATGGCTGTTGACCCGTTTTGGGGGATTTATGACCATGGCAATGTAATGGATGGATTGCGATTGCCAAGACTGGTCCAATGTCATGACATGGATGAAATGAGGTTTCTTGTTCCGCTTGCAAGAACGTGCACCTGCTGGGAGGTTCTTGGGAAGTATACTGGCATTGTATTTGAAACAGATTTATCATCTGTTTCTGAATCCTTATCTTTTACAGATTCGGGACCTCAAATTATGGTGTATGCAGTTATATCTGGTTTGGGAATGCATCAGTTTAATGGATACGGTTGCAATGTTGGTGTGACGGCGGCGCGCACATTGGATGCAGAATATGTTGGGCATTTTACTGCTTGTGCTGATGGGGAATTGGTCAGGCCAACTCTCGGTAATGAAATGCAGGATATCAAGTGCTGCAGTGATGCTAGGATGGTTTCCTGGGAGCTTGTTCCTTAGTTTTCATGTGTTAGTTTTTGTTATTGTTTGTTTTGTGATGTTGTAGATTGCTAGTTTATCTAGCTTTTTTTATGTTTTATCTATGTTGTTCCGTTAGGTAGATGTGTTACTAATCGCGGGGTATGCCCCTAGAGATGTAATCATTTCCCTATGGTATAAATTTTAATTAGCAAAAAGAAAAGAAATCTTTAAACTCTGTCATATCAAAGGTCCAGCTCTCATTACCACCTTGTTTCTCCGATAATCTAAGGCAAGTGTTAAAGTCTCCAGAAATGACCCAAGGATTATTAGAAAGACCTCGAGATACATTATTTAACTCAGACCACAATCTTCTCCGATCGGTGTCCCCATTATATCCATAAATAAACGAAGCAACAAAACTCAAATTCGAAGGCAGGCAAGTAAGCGAACAAGTGATATGCTGAGCAGAGGTGGCAATCACCACAACTTTCCAAAAATCTGGGTTCCACCCAAGCCAAATACGGCCACCCGCATGGTGATCATAGTTAAAACACCACTCAAAACGCGGGTTAATCTCCTTGGAGATAATCTTAGCAACATCCCTCTGAACATGAGTTTCCAAAATGCTAATCAAAGATAGCTTATTAGACAAAATAAAGTCTTTGACAAAATCAACCTTGTTGTTGAGGCCACGGATGTTGTAAGAACAAAAAACAGTCATTAGAAACTGAGTTAAGACTTCGAAGGAGGGCCCCCAGACCCCCACTTCGCACGTTTGATCCCCTTTGATTTTGCTTTTTTACTGCTCTGTTTACGATCAACCTCATCCACCACAACATTCTTGAATCCCTGGGGAGAAGGGGTTCCAGCAGAAAGACTGGGAGAAGCGATCGGTTTCCTCTTGTTCTTGACCTCAGTCCAACCCTCATTCTCTACATTAATCTCTCCCATCAAACTACTCTCTGCTTTGCTCTCCTCCTCAGATTTCTTCTCAGTAGGGGTAGACAAAATATGCTCCTGAGTTGTATCCCCAACATCAACCTTCTCCCCTGCTACTTCCTTACTATCGTGTTTGGTTTGAGGATCAATATCATCCACATTATGATTCTCCCCCTTGTGACTAGGTTCCCCACTCTCTCCAGCACGAGGCCTACGAGTCCAGTCACTGACTGCCAAAGGGCAAACATTGATCAAATGCCCTAGAGAATTGCAGTGGGAGCACAACAATGGCTTGTTAAGATAAGCAATCTTGACCTCTACTATAGATTTGTCAATGTCGACAACAGGGATAGAGGAAGGTAACGGGTCACCAATTTTATATTGAACACACATCTTGGCAAAGGGCAAAATCTCAAGCTGCGAAGTGAGTGAGTCTGCTCCCAACGGAACTCCAATAGCACTAGCCACACGGCTCAGCCCCTCTTGGGTCCAATAATAATCAGGCAAGTTGCTAAACTTGGCCCAAAGTGGCATAGAAGAGATAGGCGTAACACCCACTGAGCATCCCCAATCCGTGACAACCATAGGCCTCTGGTCAAAATACCATGTGCCTTTTGAAAGAACTGCATTTTTGTCGTTCATCGATATAAATTTAAACACATATGTTGCCTCATTCCGTTGTGAGACAGAAATGAGACCCCTTTTCCAAATTAACTGAGCTATTTCTTTAACCCTTTTTTTTTTGCTAATTAAAATTTTATACATGCCATAGAAAATTCTGCTCAACTGAAAAATGAGAGTCGTATTTGCTCTACCTTCTCTCTAACCTCTCTCTAAAAAACCTAGCCGCCACCAAATTCAAACCTTAATCTAAACCATTTCTTCATCAAATCTGCTCTTTAGCCTTCCCAAATTCACCTTCCTCTTCTAATCTTTCACCTCAAACACCATATTTCTTTATATATTTATTATATAATTATTAGTTTAATGAAGAAGGTTTCTTTTTCGGAGAACCTAGTGACCGTGATTCCTCCCCGTGCGCGAGGATTTGAAGTTTGCCATCCGGTGGGTAATCCGATTAGGAGTCCAAAGAGGGTCTCCTTTTCGGAGAACCTTGTGACTGTGTATCCTTTGGAGGATAATCCGAAGGGTGTGCTCAGGGTGTGTACACAGAGTGGCTCCTCTCCTGGAAGGGAGAAGATTAAGCCCTTGTTTCAGGTGGCTAAGAGATTGAAGTTTGAGACGGAGTGTACGGAGTTTGGTGCTTCTGGTCTCAAAGATGGGCTGGAGGTGTCGGGGAGGGCCTTCACTCTCACAACTGGGATTGCTTCTAGGACGTGTAGCTCGATTGAACTAGGACGTGTAGCTTGGGAATGTTGCTGGAACTAAGGATGTTTACATTTTTAGACTTACTGTTTGGGGTTATGGTGATTTGTTTGATTATAATGGCAGTACTGCTGTTGTTTATGATGTTGGGAATGTTTCCCGATGCAAGATGGAGGATCAGGGCTTCAAGGTTTTTCCATGTACGATTTGCCTTTGCAAGAACCTGATATTTGTGGGTATTTTGTTTTGTGACTTGGATCTTCACTTTTCAAACAAGGTCTACGTTGTTGTTGTAAACTCTAGCATGGTGATTGTAGTTGCGAAGGATAGAGAGCTTAAAAGCTCTTTTGTTTATGCTGATACTCGCGGATTGCTGAAGATTTGCATCATGTTGGTGACTGTGAATTCTGTTGGAGAGGAGAACATCATTTGTTGTGTTGATGTGGGGGTATGCAGGCTACACATAGGGTCTTTGCAGAGGTCTTATTGTGTTATTCTGATAAATTTGGGCTCAAGAATGGATTATGCGATGGGCTTCCCTACAAAGCTCATGGGTATGGAAGCTACTGATCGTAGAGATGAAATGCAATTTCGCTACTGCATGGCGAACTATTTGATGGTTCTTATTACTATGGCTTTTGTGAGACGCGTGTTTGGTCTCATAATAAGGTTGTTCGAGGTGCAGGTGTGTGAAAACTGTGTGAAAACTGTGTTTCAGGTGTGTGAAAACTGTGTTTGTTGTAGCTACAAGGCGATTGATGTAGTTCTGGATGTATACGATAGTCCTGTGATGTTATTATCGACTCGAATTTATTTGAGTGAAGATGGCGGGTTCAATGGGTGGTTTTCCACTGTTCGTTGGGTGGATGGATCTGGTCTCCATGAAACACCAAGGGGTCACAAGATGTTTGTCCAGATTGGTGTCCAATTGGACCTGTTGCTGCAGTGCTGCTCGGGCTGCCCATGGCATAGTTGTTAATTTTCTGATGTTGTTCTTTAAGATTTTCTATGTTCATTAGGTTTGTGTTTTGTTGTTGAATTCTGCGTGGATTGCTAGTTTATCTAGCATTATTGATGTTTCTTCTTAGTTGTTCCGTTAGGTAGATGTGATACTAATCGCGGGGTATGCCCCTAGAGATGTAATCATTTGCCTATGGTATAAATTTTAATTAGCAAAAAAAAAAAAAGGTAAGATCTACTACTCCAAGAAGAAAGTTACTTTTATCGATTTGGTTGTTGAAATTAAAGATTTCAATAATGAAATGTCCGATTTATCGAAAGCAACTGACATTTCTGTTAGTGCTAATGTGGATTTGGGAGTCAATTCCTCTTTGGTGGATGAGGGAATTGACTTTCCAATTTTGGGTGAAAATGACTGGCCTAGAGAGAATCTAGTGGTTTGCCAAAAGGCTTGCCTTAGGAAGTCTACACTTAATGTGGAGGTTGTCAAACCTGTGAAGAAATCAGTGAAGTGGAAGGATAATGTCCAGGTTATTATTGATCAAGAAGTGACTATTGTTAATGATAGTCAGGTCAATAAGAAGTTGGTTATGGATGAGGAGGTGGGTCACAAGCTGAATGAAAAGGACATTGATGAAGCATTTGAGTATTTAAGGAGTAGCGGTTGTGTTCTGGAAGGGACAGAAAGGATGTTGAGGCGTATGCTTAGGATACTTGGGTGTGAACCAGGGGGTTACACTTATTTTAATTGTTGTTATTGTAGTTATTACTTGACATTGAATGGTGAGGGCGCGATGGAGCAAGGTGTAGAGCTGGATGTTCACAGAGTGTGTGCAATGCGCATTGCAACATGGTTATTTGCTTGTTATGATGTCCTTGAGATGAAGGGATTGGTTGAAGACCCTTTATGGGTGGAGAATGCTTTAGATACCTATGTGAAGAAGTGCAGTTCTATAGCTGAGAATGTTGATAACATGGGAAGTTTCCTGCTCGGGAACTTAACTGTTTGCCTTGATTCTGCTAATAGACTCGCTGCTTTTGTAGGGTACTTTGGTACTCATGCAGGGAAACCAAGGAGGAAGCTTTTGCTTAGGATTGTTGATGTTTCGCTTCTTCGAAACATTAGTGTGATGTTGATGACGTACAGTTTCATGCGAAAGGAGGACGCTGGGAGATGGGACCATTCTGTTGTTAGTAATAACTTCAGACAGGAATGCTGGTGTATCATGTTTGGGGGAGGGTCCTTTTTGTTGCAAGTGGATATTCGCATGATGCTTGTTCGCATTAAGATCAAGGCTGGTTTGGATATGATGTTGCTCTTAGTTCATGATCTAGGCATAGATTTTATTTAATGTGTTTAAACTAGTTTTCTAGTTTTATCTTGTTATGTTGACTGCTAGTTTTATCTAGCTTTATTGTTGTTTTTTCCATGTTGTTCCGTTAGGCAGATGTATTATTTATCGCGGGGTATGCCCCTAGAGATGTAATCATTTTCCTATGGTATAAAAAATTAATTAGCAAAAAAAAAAAAATTTATACCAAAAAGGAACACCTAAAACAAATCTAGGGGCATACCCCGTGATCAAACATAAGAAAAGTCATTACATTAGTAAGTCACCTTACTGTCAACATAACAACGAAAATAAGCTAAAGATTATTCTGGCGCCTTAAACAACCTAAAATTGAGACTAGGCACATGTCTCACAAAGCCCATAGTAATGAGAAGTAGCAGGTAAACCATGTAGTGACACAGCTGCATTCCATCAAAAACATCCATATGACATCCCTCAACATGAGAGTTGGCGAGTCAACAGAAAAAAGAGAAATGAGAGTCTAGAGAGAGAAGCTCCTCCTTCTCACTAGAAACCCTCTTGTAGCAGCCTTTATTCTTACACAAATTTCCATCAGATCTACATTTCCAACCTTCACTAATTCATATCTCATCCCTATTCACTCACCCATACACTAAATTTCTTCTCCTTGTTCTTGGTTTTGCGTGGATCGGAAGAAGGTTTCTTTCTCTGATGGATCTCCGTCGGAGATGGGTAGTTCTAGTACCCGCCTTCTTCACTGTTCCTCCGAGTTGGTTAATGATGTACGGGCTTTGTCGACGATGACCCGGGAGGGGTTGGTATCGAGTATGAGTCCGAAAAGGGTTTCTTTTTCGGAGAACCTTGTGACGGTGATTCCTTCTGGCAACACTAAAGGAAGTGAGGTAGGGAAGCGAAATCGGAATAAATATGTTGGTCCAGCTTCTGGAATTGCCTCTAGAACCAGAAGTACGGATAAAGCTATTTGGAGGATAGATGATGGGGTTAAGCCTCGAATGAACCAAAAAGGTTTGCCACTGGTGAAACCTGAAGGGAGCTCTAATAAGCTTGTGAAGGGTTTGATATCGGAATTGAATCTGAAGAGAGTCTCCTTTGCGGAGAACTTGGTGTCGGAGATTCCTCCGGGTAGGACTCAACCAAGTGGGTGCGCTGGGACGCCTAAGAACTTGGTTGGTGGAGATATGGGCAAGAGGAGGAAAATTAGCATCGAGGAAAAGAATGCTCCGGCTGGGATTGCCTCCAGGACTCGTAGCTCTTGCAATACTCAAAGGGAGGAGGGTAATTTCTTCTATGATGATAGAATGCATGGTAGTTCTATTTGTGTTATGCATAGTATTAAGGGTTCTAATTGTGCCAATGTTACTGGTAGTTCAACTATTGATGTTGACTCAATGATTCAGGCTAATGTGGTCGATCTTTCGAGTCAATTGATCAGTAGGGAAGAGATGGTAGAGAAGGCGGATGAGGTTCTTCAATCTGGTCTGCGTGCTGAGGAGGATGGTGGGAGATCAGGGGCCAAGAATGACTATATCTCTGAAATTAGTTCGGCTGAATACCAGGATGGTGTTCGGGAGTTATTGATTGAGACTCTGTTTCATGTTGAGAAGCTAAAAAACCATATTCGAACGAATGGGTTTTGTGTTCCAAAAGTGGCTGATTTCGTGGAGATCAGTGGGGGTGACCCCTTTCGAGATTCTTCTGGAAAATTTTATTGTGGGGCAACTAAGGAGCTTGCAATATCGGTCAGCTGCGCTCTGCAACTGCAGGATTTTATTCAAAGCAATGGGCTGGGTACTCCCATCTCTCCTTTGGAAGGTCAATCAAGCCCGGATCAGGAGGTCATGCTCCATGGGGAGGGCTCAAGGGCCAATGGACTTAGGGGAAGTAAGTCGGATAGTTCGGCTGAAGGCGCCTGTGCTGAGCCATTAGGAGACCATGCTCTCTTGCCTGGGATTGCTTTAGAAGTCCAACCTGCAACTGTGTTCTCACCTGCTGAAAAAGCAAAGGTTCGGCTGAAGAAATCGGAGATTCGTAAGTGGCGTGCTGGGAGGGGAGGCCATTCCCGTGTCCCATGATCTTTGTTCATTTGTTTCTCCACTAGTCTTGATTTAGCTTGGTTTTAGTCTTTATGTTGTTGTTCTGTTTGAACTAGTTTGGTTTGTAATGCCTAAACGTTGATATCGCGGGGTATGCCCCTAGATTTGTTTATGTGGTTCCTTCTTGGTATAAAATTTTAATTAGCAAAAAAAAAAAACATGAGAGTTGGCCTCCAAAAAAGCACCACCGGCTAACTTTCCATTAGAAGGAGAACCAGCCCCCAGCTGATTAAAAAAGCCCATATGACTGCCATCATACACAACCATCTTTGTTTCATTCTTTCTTTAACCCTTCTAAAAGGCACAGGCGCTTTTGTAAATTTGCCAACTACACAAAATCTGAACTTATCAGCCCCTTTCTATAACACCTCTTGGGGGGGTTCTACCACCTTAGAACCTTCCGGAGGAGGAACATAATCAAATACTACTCCCTTTGCTGGCCCTGGAGAGGACTTAAGCACCGAAGACCAGGATTTTTTCTCCCCTGTGGGAACAGCATCCACCTTACCCCCTTGGGACAACCCCTCCTTGGAATCTTTCACCACCCCTGAAGATTCGCCTTTCGACTGATTGATACTCTTGTTTTTGAGAATACTCTTTAAGGAAGGAGTATTAAGTCCAGCCCCCTCACCCTTCTCTCCTCCTGAGTTCTTTAAACCAGATGCATTTATATCAGCCACCTCACTCTTCCCATCTCCCTTATGATGATGTGAATTTGAAAGAAACTTCTGTTGATCAACCTATCAATCTGCTACTCAATACAATGGGCTTTGATATGGGCAAGAGACAAGCATGGGTCACAAAGCTTACTTGGACAACAAGGAATGATGGAGGGACAACTAAAGCTTTAGCGCTCAGCTCAATAACCAACATGGGCTGATTATTATATAATTATTAAGTAGATATTTTGCTTGCAAGTTTTTACCTTTCACTTGAAAGGGTTTTTCTTGTTTTAAGCACTTAGGGTTTTATTTTCCTATTTGGATTCTGTTTTATCTGTTTTTATCTGTTTCCTATTTGGATTGGGTTTTTAAATGTGTTTCCTGGAAGGATTCAGATATTAGCTAATCTTCAAGCTGGTATTGGATTTCTCATGGATTCCTGTTGGGTATAGGTATTTGTCCTATAAATACCCATCTCATGTAATGTTTTAAGACAGATAATGTGATGAATTTGTTTTGAGATAAACTATGATTAGTTTTTCTTTTCTCTAAGCTTCAATTACTGGATTGTTTTGAAGGTTAGATTCAAATTGCTTAGTTTCTGGATTGATCTAAGGAATTTGAGATTCAAGGTTCACGTTTCTGGATTGATCGTGTTCTTTTGAAATATCCTTTTCTTCTTGTTTTCTTAATTCGTGGAGCGATCCACATCAATTTGGTATTAGAGCCAAGGTTTCTTCATCAATTTCTTAATTGTTGGGAGATCTAGGTTTTTACAAAAAAAAAAAAAAATACTGTTCATCGGGCACTATTCACGCGCACTGTTCATAGGCACTGTTCATCGGATACTGTTCACGAGTACTGTTCATCGGCACTGTTCATCGGTATTGTTCACGGGTACTGTTCATCCGGAATTTTTTTTCTTTCCTTGTGATCTCTTTCATGGCTACGGACGAATTGCTTAAACAACTACTTGAAAAATCTAGGAAAAAAATGAGAGTCGTCTAGAGAGAGAAACGCTCTCCCTTCTCTCTAGAATCCCTTCTTCTTTTTCTAGCCGCCACAAATCTAACACCTTTTTCCATCAGATCTAACCAAATTTCCTTCATATTCCATCCTCCATCTCTGATCCCTCACCTATACACCATATTTCTTATACTATATATTTTTATTTATGACTATGTCTCCAGAGGGTGATTTGTTCACTTCTACTAGAGACTTTGGGTTTGTTTTTCTGCTGGGTGTTGACCCATTAAATTGGTTTGAAGCTCTAGACCTAGGGTCGTGGAACTTCATAGTTACAGTTGGGAAGGTTCTTGGGATCTCTATTCCAGACCTTATCAAAGCAGTTGGGGTTTTTTACTCACGCTGTGTAATGAAAATTGAAGCTGGTATGTCTACCTTTTATGGGAAGGCCACCTTTTTCGATTTGTCGAGTTTCTCGAACATCAGTTTAAGGAAGTGGGCTTCGGCTTTAAGTGGTTTCAATATGTTTTATCGGACTGGATGTCTCCTTTGTTCTATCGACAAAATGGGGTTTTTCGGTTTGAATTCTCTTGCGACTAATTCACTAGATGGATGGTCTGGAGCTGTTTTATGGGTCTCTGTGTCTGATGAGTACCCATCTTTAGCTAGCGATGTTTCATTCCACGATGGGTTATTTAAGTCTAGAAAATATATGGTCCTGATGTTCAATTTGTTTGCTGGATCGAAGGGTATTCCTACTCTCATTCAAGGTATGCTCCAATTTATTTTGGATGTTCAGAGTGATGAGGTAATCGGAAAGCTGGCTATTCGCGGTAGCTATGCTCGGGTTTCGGGTGTACTGGCTGTTGGTGTTAACATCACTAATGGAATGGTTCCTTCTTCCACGTTTCTTCCCTTTGTGAGAAGATTGACAAGTCTTTCGGAGTCCACTTCTGTGGTGGGGGTGTACTCTTTGAGCTCAAAACTCACCATTGCAATGGTGGTTGAAGCTGTTAAGGATTGTACATCTCCCTTATTTGAGAAGAAGGGCTTCCTCAAATGGGCCTGGGAGTTGATAAGGTTAGAATCGAATAGAGGAGCGATGTCTTGCAGTTCCCCATCCGATTCGCTCATGTTTGTCCAGAGGAGCGGGGTCGCACCTGTTTTGAGTGTAATGGTGGTCTCTTGTAGTAAGAACGACGGGAATGATTTGTGGTTGGAAATGATTTGTTGTGAGAGTACTCTCACGGTGATGGGATGCTTGAAGTGGAGGCAATCAAAAATGGTTTCCTGTGTTAGTATTGGTTCTTCCTGCAAATGGGGTTCGATTAAGACCTGCCATCTATTTGAGGTTAGTCCTGAAAGAAAATTTGGAAAGTATTTGTTTTTTCAACATGGAGAAAGAAACCAGGATGTGGAGATACTCAAAGTTTTCTCATACTGAACACATCCTGGTTTGGAATTGAGATTAAGACTTGCGGTTTGATTCTAATGTTGCCTGCTAGCCATAGGTTGTACAGGGTTTCGAGTACAGTGATGGGTGATCAGAAATGTAGAACAAGGAGTATGTTGTGGCCTCGCAACCTGATGAATTGTGGAAGATTAAAAAGGTTTTGCAGAAAAGGAAAAACCTTTCAGGGCTTTTTTTTTTGCTAATTAAAATTTTATACCATAAGGAACAACATAAAACACATCTAGGGGCATACCCCGCGTAAACAACAAACAACAAACGTAATTTGTCCAAACGGGGGCATACCCCGCAGAGTCAACAAACAGCTAAATCAGAGCCAAACAACATAATTTGGCAATCAACACAACAGTTAGGACATAAAATAAAAGGCTATGCCATGAAATAAGCTATGCAGGGGCGGCCACCCCCGTTCACCCTGCCACCACTTTTGTGCGTCTTCCATTTGCACCTATACTCCTCCATGTGCTTGACATCATGCTTCCTAGCTATGCTTAAAAACACCATCCCCAACATCCTGTACCTGCTAGGGGTACTCATCCAGGCCACTCCAAGATCAATCGACATTAGGGTGTCAACTCTTCCAACACTATTGTCCAAACCATTCAACAGCACATTAAAAGTTCCCATTTCGTAATTTGCCACTACCTCGTGAATAGAAATTCCTATGTTTCGAAGGGCACCCAGACCCACATACGCAATGAGCAGCACAAAAGAACATAATGCAGTATACAAACCAACAATAACAACAAGACCCGCAGTTCCACTTGAGCCCATCCTGTCTAAACTTCCATTAACAATAAAGTGGTCTCTCCGTAAGCTCCCTTCAAAACCAGAGCTAATACCTTTCCTCAACATCCATACATCATGTAAAGTGCTCACAAACGTAGTCACCCAGGAACATATCTCATCACCATGACCAACATCACTATAAGCCATCAGACCACAGCTGATTAATAACCAGACAGGTATATCACCATTTAGTTTGATGTTGCCACAAACCGACACCACATCTATGAACACACCTTTAGTTCCAAAAGCCAAAATAAATATCGAAAGTAAAACAGTGCGACTAGACCTGACCCGAGGTAACCCCAGCAGAAAAGTCTTCACACCCAATTCGCCAATCACATCAACTCTCAGGGTTTGTAATGGCCTTAACATGAGTGCTAAGGGTAATCCAAGATAGAACCCAGTACTAGCAGCCCGTTCATAACTGCCATCCTTATCCTTGCCATTATTTATATCTTCCAGATCTAGAAGATACCAAATCATAACAGCAAATCTCTTCAAGATCATCTTCTGCAAAACAGTTTGCCAATCCTGTTCCATATTACCCGCAGTGCTGATCACCCTATAGGCGTCCAAACCACCAATGTGCAAACCAGAAATGGCAATGTTCCAAGCAAACTTAGCGTTAGACACCCTGGTGTCTTCAACTAACCGCCTGTACTGCCCTGTTTCATTCACCAGTGCAAGCACAAAAGCAATGTCATCGTTCCTATTTGGCCTCGAACAAACTGAATGGCCAAGCATTCCATCATACACCTGAAAATCGTCCACATCTTTAAGCATTCGAGTGCCCAATCGAACCCAACATCCATTCAGTGAGTCCATATTCAAGACATGTTCCACATACAACTTAGGTGTAGTACCAAACACCTCCGCATTTAACATAAAATGAGTCAACCAGGCCTCCAAAATAAAACCTGTTAACCATTTTCCATCAACGAACCCATCACAAAGTCGCTGAGACAAACTATCAAACGGATGGTGGGTATGACCAAAACTCGCTTCAAGAGTCTGAGATGCCAATCCCATATCCATTGAAGGTACTGCAAACCCAGAGAACAAGATGCAGACCTCTAAACTTAACAAACACAAACTAACCATAGTTTGTATCACCTGAATGTCTTCTTTGAGACTCACTCGAGTCACAAGAGAGCCCATTACCATCTTTCGCACTGAATCAGCAGCCATCATCATAAGTTTTCCATTCTCAAAAGTAACAAGAAACAGACCCTCAAGTCTCTTTTGCAGAAGCTCACTTGAGTCTCCCAGTAGGTCGTTGAAGGCCCTCAGATCCAAAAGAATATCTCTTTTCACTTTGAAATCGCAATACACAAGCAGCCCGATGAGAGCATTCACAACCGTAGCCTCCTTTTGAGCCATAAGGGTTTCCCCTTCTACATTTGGGTGAGTAATAACAATATTACCCATAAATCGGGCTGGATGAACATCACACACGTGATCCACTGCCTCCGATTTTTCCATAGGAGTAACTCCTCGCATAAAATCAAAAGAGATAATATCATCAGTAGACCCTTTAATAGCCTGCTCATCAGTAGACCCTTTATAAAATAGATCTGAATTTTCACAATCATCAGGGTAATAAACCCGGTGGATGAACATCCTTTGTCTTGCTTTGGGCAGGGAGCTGGTTCTAGAGATGTTGCATTCACCTCTTGCGGTGAGGATATTAATTCATGTTTGCATATGCTGGATTGGTTTGACTTGGTGTTGCATTGTAATGTCTTCACTAATTGTTTGATGCTTATGAAGTCCTATGTCCTTCCGATTAGGAATTCTGTTTGTACACTTGCTGTTAGTTTTAGGAGGGGATTTAATATGCTTCTTTTCGATGTGATTGCTGTTGATTTTAATGTTATGCTTAGTACACTAATTTTGTGTAAGTCTGGTGTGGCGCCATTCAATCTGGTTACTTTTGGTAACGGATGGTGTGACTTGCTTGCTTGGAATGCTTGGAATGTTTTGGACAGATGGGTATGGATTGTTGTTTCGAAGGGTAGGCATGTTACCTGCCTGAGAGGAGATGATAGTGGGGGTCATTTTGATCTGCATTTTGCTATCAGGAGGAGGTCTCTCAGTAAGCCTGTGGGGGTTGGTGAGGATAAGGGGTTTGGTTTTCTCTTCGCCTGGTCTTCTTTGAGGGGCCTTGTGAAATGGTTGATGAGTGTTGGAATCATGGAAAGGACCACTGTAGCTGTTGAAGACAGAAGGTGGATGTGTTGGCCTGGTTTGGGCACCACTAGAAATGGATTCCAGCTCATTCACTGCGTTGGAGAGGTGTTCTGTCCTAACCCTATTCAAAGGGATAGGATTGCAGCGAAGTCTGTGAGTATAATGATGATAACTCGGAGAGCGAGGGGCAATTCAGATTATGGTTTTCAGATTGCAAGGATAACTTTGTGGTGGGGATATATTGATCTGGACAGTTCCTTTATCTATGTTGGCATGTTCTGTGGTAGTAACCTGGGCTCTGCGTTAAACCATTGTGGTGATTCGGAAAGGAAGCTGATAGGTGGGTGTAACTACTTTTTACAGATGGATAAATGGAATAGGTGTGTGTCTTATGGACCATTTGACTGGAGGTCTGTTCTTTGGCCTATGTTGTTTGAATTTATTGAGCTTACAAGTGCTCGTAGGGCTAGTATTAATGGTAATGAGGAGAGTTGTGGTGCTAGTGCACACACTGGTTTGGAAAATGGTATAGTGAGTGAAGGCTGCAACGGCATTTTCAGGTTGTGTTTGCCTTTGGAGGCTATGTCTCAACTTCATGGAAAATCAATTGGTGGGGCTTGGGTCTGCTGCATGTACACATATTGGCTGGATAGAGGACAATGTAGTGGGTGCTGCAAGGCCAGATGGGGATTCTTGACCTGCTTTTCTATGATGTACTTTTGTGGGGTAGTTTGTTTGGAGACCCGACTGGGTTATTTGGTTCTAATTCCTGGCATAATATGTAGTAAATGTTAAGCTAGGTTGTTCCTAGTTTTAGATTTCTGTTGACTAGTTTTTAACTAGTTCAGTTGTTTTTATTGTAATGGTTAGATGATGATTTCGCGGGGTATGCCCCTAGATTTGTAACCGTTGTTCCTTTTGTTATAAATTTTATTTAGCAAAAAAAAAAAACTACTTGAAAAAATTAATGAGATGGATATAAGAACGGAAAAGCTAGCCGATTCAACGGAGTCTAGATTCGAAGCGTTTGGTAAACTTTGCTTGATGTGAAAAACAACAAGACGGATGGAGTAAAACATGTTGATGATGATGGTTTGGATGATTCTGCCTTCATCTAAGGAGAAAAGCTCTAAAATTGATGATCGTGGGATTAAGCTTGATGATTTCACAGGATTGGGGAACCCCGAAGATTTTCTTGAATGGGTTAGACAAGTGGAGAAGATTTCTGATTACAAGGGGTTTGATGATACGAAACGATTCAGAATTGCTACTATCAGGCTTACAAAAAACGCAGGTTTGTGGTTTGAAAATCTAAAAGCAAGAAGAGCTAGATCTGGAAAAGAGAAGATTGTGTCATGGGCAGCTTTAAAGAAGAAACTTCGTGCAAAGTATGTTCTGGATGATTATGAGCATGTACAATACTTGAAGCTCACCTCACTTTCTCAGGATACAATGAGTGTTTCAGAGTACGTTGCTGAATTTGATAGATTGTGCTTAATTTGTGACTTGGCGGAGAAAGAAACAATGAAAATTGGAAGGTTTGTTCGTGGATTAAATCGACCTATTGCTAAAAAGGTGGAATTAAGTACATATAGCTCATTTAATGATGTTTGCAAGCTAGCTATGAAAATTGAATCTCATCAAGAAGAGGAGAAACCAAAGTCTACTTTTAAGGGGTTTGGATCAGGTGCTTCAAAGGGGTTTAAACAGTTTCAGTCTAACTTTTCAGAAGGATCTTCACAAGCTTCTCTTAAAAATCCATCTACTAGTTTCACTTCAAGACAAGAGACTTCTTCAATGGATGATAAAAAGGTAGAGAAACAAAAAGTGTTTGTCTCAAAAGAAGACTTTGATAGTCGACGAAAGTGTTTTAAGTGTCAAGGCAAAGGACATATTGCAAGCGAATGTCCTTCTCGAAGAACTCTTACTATGAAGCAATACTTGGAATGGGATGAAGAGGAACAATACATGCAATTCCTCCCGAAAGATACTCAAGAGATTATAGTCAAGGATGATGAAGAAGAGATTGCTTATGCAGAGAGTGGTGCTAAATTGCTTATTGTTAGGAGGATTTTACACACGGAGACTACCCCAAATTCTGATCAAAGAGAAAACTTATTTCACACAAGGTGCAAAGTTGGGGATAGGACATGCAATATGATTATTGATAGTGGATCATGCACGAACGTTGCATCCATTGACATGGTAAACAAACTGAATCTTCCGACTCGTGATCATGAGAAACCACATAAGTTAAATTGGCTTGATGACTCAAAGGGTTTGAATGTGAAAAAGCAAGCCTTGGTGAATTTTTCGATTGGAAGCTACAAGGATGAGTTATGGTGTGATGTAATTCCTATGAGTGCATGTCATCTTTTACTTGGGAGGCCATGGCAGTTTGATAGGAAGGTGGTGCATGAAGGAGACACTAATGTTTATTCGGTACAAGTGGGTAGTAAACGTATTAAACTTCAACCTTTGTCTCCTAATGAGTATTATGCACATATGCATGAATCAAAGCAGAAACCTAGCTTATTTTTGTCGGGTAAAGAATTTGAGAAGGAGGTGGCAGAAAATGGGGGTATGGCGTATGCTTTGTTTGTGAAGAAAATAACTCCAAATCAAGGTGAATCAGATCCACTGCTTCATGATTTGCTCGCTGAATTTAGTGATGTTTTTCCGGATGAATTACCAATAGGTTTGCCTCCGTTGAGGGGAATTGAGCATGCAATTGATCTTATTCCTGGTGCTACATTACCAAATAAACCTGCTTATAGATGTGATCCAGAGGCTTCTAAAGAGCTTCAACGACAAATTTAAGGTTTGATTGAAAAGGGTCATGTACGAGAGAGTATGAGTCCTTGTGCGGTTCCCGCTTTATTAGTTCCAAAAAAGGATGGAACGTGGAGAATGTGTGTTGATTCTAGGGCCGTGAACAACATTACCGTCAAATATCGTTTTCCTATGCCAAGATTAGAAGATATGCTTGATGAGTTACATGGTGTGACAATTTTTTCTAAAATCGATCTTCGAAGTGGATATCATCAAATGCGGATTCGTGAAGGTGATGAATGGAAAATAGCTTTCAAAACAAAACAAGGCTTGTATGAATGGATGGTGATGCCTTTTTTTTGCTAATTAAAATTTTATACCATAAAGGAACAACTTGATACACATCTAGGGGCATACCCCGCGAAGTCGACATGTAAACCAAACAAATGTCATCGCATCATAAAGACACTATACAATCAACATACAAAAGAACTAGATTTAAACTAGTTTAAAACCTCACAATGAGACCTATGCCAAGTACGAATATTAAAGGGACCACCCGGTCTCCTAGGTTCTCTATCCCGAGCATAAACGATGCATAATGAATTACAGGACTTCTCGACCCGCAAGTTGAGCCACCCCAGCTTCCCAAAATAACAAATACAAGTAGACAGGCCAACAAGGCAGCATACCATCCTCCAACTCTACCATCTGCATGATAATCAACGAAATGATTTACCCATTGCCTTTTGGTCTTTGTAATGCCCCTAGCTCCTTTATGAGGCTCATGAATGAGGTACTTCGTCCTTTCCTAAACAAATTTATCGTTGTCTATCTTGATGATATTCTGGTTTATAGTAAAGATAAATTTGAGCATGTGAATCACCTTAGAAGTTTGTTTGAAAGGCTGCGTGAGCAAAAACTTTATGGTAAACTCGAGAAGTGTTCTTTTCTGGTATTTAGTATTTCGTTTCTTGGCTATATTGTTTCCGATTGTGGGGTACGAGTTGATCCCGAGAAAGTTCTAGCTATTTCTTCGTGGGTTGTTCCTAAAAACGCACATGAGGTGCGGAGTTTTCATGGTTTGGAATCATTTTATAGGAGATTTATCAAGAACTTTTCTTCTATTATGGCTCCACTTACTGAACTACTTAAGAAGGATGTGTTTGAATGGTCTAGTACAGCTCAAACGGCATTTGAAGAGATTAAAGAAAGGCTTTGTCATGCTCCAGTTTTAGCCCTACCAGATTTCAATCAATTGTTCGAGGTGGAGTGTGATGCAAGTGGAGTTGGTATAGCTGCTGTTTTGATTCAAGGAACGAAGCCTATTTCATTTTTCAATGAAAAGCTAACTGGTGCCAAACATAATTATTCAAATTATGATCGTGAGTTTTATGCCATTGTTAGATCGTTGGATCATTGGTCGCATTATTTGCGTCCCAAACCCTTTGTGCTACATTCTGATCATGAAGCGCTAAAATTCATTAATGGGCAACAAAAGTTGAGTTATCATCATGCTAAATGGGTGGAATTTCTTCAATCTTTCACGTTTTCCTCGAAGTTTAAGGAGGGAAAGTCTAATGTCGTTGCAGATGCTCTTTCAAGGAGGGCATATTTGTTGGCTATGGTTGATGCTCGAGTTATTGGTTTTGAGCATATTAAAGGTTTATATGAATCTGATGGTGATTTTGCACAGGAATTCAAGTCTCCAACTCGCAATTACACCATTCAAGATGGGTTTTTGTTTAAGGGGAATAAGCTTTGTATTCCTAAATGTGGTGTACGCGAGTTACTTGTTCGTGAAGTGCATAGTGGTGCTATTGCTGGTCACTTTGGGGTGCATAAGACAATGGATTTGTTGAATGAAAGTTTTTTCTGGCCAAGAATGGTTAGAGATATCCAATCTGTGGTTTCAAGATGTGCAACTTGTCAAAAGGCCAAAAGTACATTTTCTAAGGGTTATATACACCACTTCCAGTTGCTGAAATTCCTTGGGATAGTGTGAGTATGGATTTTATCATTGGTTTGCCAAGAACACAACGAGGGAAAGATTCAATCATGGTTGTAGTTGATCGTTTTTCGAAGATGGCTCACTTTATTGCTATGAACAAGACAAATGATGCACAACATGTTGCTGATCTCTATTTTAAGGAGATTGTTCGCTTGCATGGAATTCCAAGAAGCATCGTGTCAGATCGAGATTCAAAGTTTTTGAGTCACTTTTGGAAGTGTTTGTGGCGATGGCTTGGAACTAAGTTGATGTTTAGCACATCTCATCATCCTCAAACAGATGGACAAACTGAGGTCACGACTTTGGGTACCTTACTCTGTGGTTTAGTAAGTAAGACTCAAAAAGATTGGGATGTAAAGTTGTGTCATGCGGAGTTCGCTTACAATCGCTCGCATTCTTCTACTACTACTCGTCCTCCTTTTTAAGTGGTTTATGGTATAAATCCATTCCTTCCGATTGATTTACTTCCTTTACACAAAGATGATATTCACGTTGACGCAAAGAAACGTTTGGAGGTGTTTCAAAAGACTTGTGAGCAAGTAAAAGAGAGGATTGAGAATATGAACGCAGTTTATAGGGAACGAGCTAATAAGAGGCGTAAACAACCTATTTTCAAACCCGGAGATCTTGTTTGGGTTCATTTGAGGAAAGAGAGGTTTCCAAGCAAAAGGAAGAACAAACTTATGCCAAGGGCAGATGGTCCATTTGAAGTACTTGATGCTTACGGAGATAGCGCTTACAAGATAGATCTGCCAAGTGACTATGGAGGTGTTAGTGCAACTTTTAATGTGGGTGACCTTTCTCCATACTTGGATGACGTGAATTTGAGGACAAATTCTTTTGATGAGGGGGAGAATGATGTGAATTTGAAAGAAACTTCTGTTGATCAACCTATCAATCTGCTACTCAATACAATGGGCTTTGATATGGGCAAGAGACAAGCATGGGTCACAAAGCTTACTTGGACAACAAGGAATGATGGAGGGACAACTGAAGCTTTAGCGCTCAGCTCAATAACCAACATGGGCTGATTATTATATAATTATTAAGTAGATATTTTGCTTGCAAGTTTTTTTTTTTTTTTTTTTTGCTAATTAAAATTTATACCATAGGCAAATGATTACATCTCTAGGGGCATACCCCGCGATTAGTATCACATCTACCTAACGGAACAACTAAGAAAGACATCAATAATGCTAGATAAACTAGCAATCCACATAGAGTTCAACAATAAAACAAAAAACCTAATGAACACAGAAAATCTTAAAGAACAACATCACAAAAATAACAACTATGGCATGGGCAACCCGAGCAGCACTGCAGCACTGCAGCAAACAGGTTCAACTGGACACCAATCTGGACAATAAGCCATGATTGCTATGCTATCAACGGTCCCCTGCATCATTGAGTCTAGCAGAATCCAATCTGTGCAATAACCTAGCCGAATGCATATTCTGCGCTCTCCATCAAACACCTGAGAGCTTCCCACCATTATCAACTGCCCAACGACAACATCCTTATGCAAAGAATCCTTACAGAATTCGCAATGGCATGGCAGGAAGTACCTAAACCCCAGCCTCAAAGAAACGCAGCAACGCTCTTGATTGAGATAAACCCCGCAGCAAGCTTGGGAGCAACACTCCTTAGATCTCTCATCCATCTGGATAGCATTCACATGCTTCCCGGCTTTGCAAATAATCACCATCCCAACATCCCCAAAATTGAGACTAGGCACATGTCTCACAAAGCCCATAGTAATGAGAAGCAGCAGATGAACCATGTAGTGACATAGCCGCACTTCATCAAAAACATCCATATGACATCCCTCAACATGAGAGTTGGCCTCCAAGAAAGCACCACCGGCTAACTTTCCATAAGAAGGAGAACCAGCTTTCGGAAAACTCATTTTCGGAAAACTTAGTGACTAACTCGTTTTCGGAAAACTTAGTGACTGTGATTCCTCCCCGTGCGAGAGGATCTGAAGCTTGCCTTCATGTGGATAGTCCGACTAGGAGTCCGAAGAGGGTCTTCTTTTCGGAGAATCTTGTGACGGTGATCCCTTTGGAGGATTGGAGATCTATGGATCGGCCTCTTGATTGTACCAATGGACTGGTTAAGAACCAGTTTCGAGTTGTGTCAAAACCCCGGGAGGATTTGATGTTGAGTATGAGTCCAAAAAAGGTGACTTTTGCGGAAAAATTGGTTACAGTGATTCCCAATGATACTCATGATGAGGGGTTGCTGTCGAAGAGGATGAAGTCCGGACACGATGTTGAGTCTGGTATGAGTAGAATCAGTAATAGAAGTTTGGACGGGGTAAGTGATAACAGCGATGTTATGGTTGTTAATGGTGTCTTCGATGTTGGTAAGATCCAAATCGGGGTCACTAGGGACGCAATTCAAGAGGGCTCCTTCAAGGGGTCGAGGGGCTCATTGGGCTTGAGGTACAAAGGGCCCCCAACTGAGGATGAACTCGGACTGTTTGAGGAAATGTCTAGCATAAATGTTTTCATTAAATCGAAATATGGCTTTGAGGGAATTTGCTCAAGCGTTCTTGAATATGGCGAGGATGTCGGGGTGTTTCTCGATCATACTTTGTTTAGTATATGGCTAATTTGGGATGGTGACATTGATGTCAAGGTGTTCGCTATTTTTCACAGGTCTATGTCTGATGATATAGTTGAAATTGAGGATTCTTGTAGGAAGTGTCATGTAGTGCTATGGGATCAGGGGGGTTGCCATCCTGAAGCATTTAAAAGTTTTATGAGATTGAATGTTTTAAAGCATGATGTAATCAGGGTACATTCTCTATTTTTTAAGGGTGCCATGTTTTGTGGTGCTATAAGTGATCAATGTTTGCCAAGGGTTAGTATGCTTGAGTTTCTGATGGCTGGAAAACAGGGCTACAAGGCTGCTCGCCTTGGTAGAAGGGGAGACCTTGATAGTGGTGACATTTCTGCGGTTAGAAATGTCTACCAAATGGACAATGTGGTTCTCAGGTGCAAGACGGTGGAGCAGGGCTTCAAGGCCTATGTTGTGGTTGGAAAAGCTAGCACGGTGAATGTAGCTGAAAGTTTTAGGTGTAATCTGTTTGCTGAATTTGGGATCAATCATGGATTATGTGATGGGCTCCTTCACAAAGCTCATGGTTTTTTTTTCGTGGTTTTCTGAATTTGATGCTAAGAATTAAAATTCTTAGTGCGTTTCTTTATGATCTGGCATAGGTTATTTTGATGGTTTTGTTAGGCTAGAGTCATGCTTAGCCTAGCTAGTTTGGTTGTTGACTCAATTGTTAATTGAGTATACTGTGATGTATTTTGTTGTTATTGTTGGATGTTGCTTTCGCGGGGTATGCCCCTAGAATTGTATCTAGTTGTTCCTTTTGGTATAAAATTTTAATTAGCAAAAAAAAAAAAAAAGGAGAACCAGCCCCCAGCTGATTAAAAAAGCCCATATGACAGCCATCATACACAACCATCTTTGTTTCATTCTTCCTGCTAATATAGATGAGATCTCTTTTTGCAGGCACGGTAAACACCCAGCTCAACCATCTCAAATTAACAAACAGAAGTTGTTCATTCTTTATCATAGGGCAATCGTCCATTTCCCCTACAGTGGTCAGCAATACTCTAAACGAGTGTTGGTAACAAGGAATTCGAGGTTAATGCCAATTTGTTGACCAAGGAACCAATAGATTTGATTCAGGACAAGGGACAGGGGTCAAACCTTCCCTTGATTAAGATGGAAAATCAATCGGGTAGAGGTGATGTTATAGGTAATGGTGGTCCTGTAGTTTTGGGGATTTCTGACCATATAGAGAAGCAAGATGTTGAGGCTAATGCTGAGGAGGGGAGGATCAAGCTATTGGCTTATGTGAGGAATAATTTGGGGGCTGGCTGGAACCAAATGAACCAGGCTTGGAGGAAAGTAGATAGTGTTTGGATAATCATGAATGTTGTTGGTCCTGTTTTAATAGGTTTAAAGCTCAGGAAACATGTTTCGGGTATCTTAGGCCTTGGCATTGTCCATGCAAGGTGGGGAAAACAGAGCTGTGGGGTGTTGTTTGGTGAAAGACATGGGTTGCGATTTGCTTTAATTTGCTATTGGGTTTCAAAGACAATGGGAGAGCGGGAATGGATATCTGCTTGTTACGATGTCCTTGAGTGGAAGGGATTCGTTGAAGACCTGGTTTGGGTGGTGGATGCTTCTGGCTCTAGTGTGAAGAATTGGCAGCTATTGTCATGGAAGGGCTGGTCAGGTGTTACGCAAACCTGGACTATGACTCCAGGATTGACTTGGATGACAAGGTTGGTAGAGCTGGTAGCCATTCTTGTAGATTATGGTATGTGCTCTAGATGGGAATTCAAGGGGGATGCTTTTGCTCGAGATCCTGGGGTGCGGACCATGAGTTCTTTAAATTAATTTCTTGGAATTGATATGACCTCATTGTAATGTATTTAATCTAGTTCTTTTTGTAGACTAGATTAGTAACTCTATGTTGACTGTTAGTGACCTAATGGTGTTATGTCTTTTGTATTTGAGTTGTTGATTTCGCGGGGTATGCCCCTAGAATTGTGTAAGTTGTTCCTTTTGGTATAAAATTTTAATTAGCAAAAAAAAAAAATAATAATACTCTAAACGAAGCCCCCAACCCGTCAAAGCCAATAAAAAACCCACCAGAAGTGAGCTCCACAAACAAAACTCTGCCACAAAGTCTCGAGACAAAGGACCCTGCATAGACACGTTGCAAAGCCTCCATACCCATAATCGGGCTCACATTTTCAAACATGTTAACCCACCAGTTACCAGTGCCATCATTTACAATGCTTCGTTCTTCAATTATGATACCATAGTTTACTATCCCATTCGGAGAAAACGCTTCTGTTTGCTATTTAGACAAAAAGTCAAACACTACATATGCATCCTTAATACAGATAATAATATTCATCTTCTTTCCCGATGAATCCCATCTCCGAGACCTTTTATCAGATATCCTTTTTTTTTTTTGCCAATTAAAAATTTATACCACAGGCAAAAGATTACATCTGTAGGGGCATACCCCGCGATAAGAAACACATCTACCTAGCGGAACAACAGAGAAAAAACATCAATAATGCTAGATAACTAGCAATCAACAACAACAGATTACAAACGCAATAAAAAAGCTATGCCATGGACATGCCAAAAAGTGTTGCAGCACCGCAGCAAACAGGACCATATCTCCAATCAGTCTTCAATACTGCAAAAACACTGCAGTCCTCAAAAGTCAGACAAAACCCATCCTACAACACATCGAGAACAACATGGTCACGAAATAAACCAGAGTAGCCACCCCTTGTCGACTTGGACTTGGTCCACCAGGCCTTCAAGCCTTCACCATTAGTGTGCACAGCATCATTGTCGCAGTCATCCTCAGGCTCCTGCATAGAATGCATTCCAGCCCCATCAGTGAAACCTGTCCCGCTTGATTGACTAACCCCATTGGTGAACCAACAATCACAGTGCTGAAGCCCACACCAAGTCGCACATAAGTGGCCATTCAAAAGATAGACACAATCCAAGCCAACAGGCTTCTCTACATCAGCACCAACAAAGCTCAACCAACCTAGAACACTTGCCTCCTCATTAACCAGGAGGATCCCAATGATATGTCCTACCATAGAATTCCCAAACCTCCAATCATTCAAGTAGTAACTACAACAACAACAATTAAAATAAGTGTAACCCCCTGGTTCACACCCAAGTATCCTAAGCATACGCCTCAACATCCTTTCTGTCCCTTCCAGAACACAACCGCTACTCCTTAAATACTCCAAGGCTTCATCAATGTCCTTTCCATTCAGCTTGTGACCCACCTCCCCATCCATAACCAACTTCTTATTGACCTGACTATCATTAACAATAGTCACTTCTTGATCAATAAAAACCTGGACATTATCCTTCCACTTCACTGATTTCTTCACAGGTTTGACAACCTCCACATTAAGTGTAGACTTCCTAAGGCAAGCCTTTCGGCAAACCACTAGATTCTCTCTAGGCCAGTCATTTTCACCCAAAATTGGAAAGTCAATTCCCTCATCCATCAAAGAGGAATTGACTCCCAAATCCACATTAGCACTAACAGAAATGTCAGTTGCTTCCGATGAATCGGACATTTCATTATTGAAATCTTTAATTTCAACAACCAAATCGTTAAAAGTAACTTTCTTCTTGGAGTAGTAGATCTTACCTTCAAACGAGCTACACGTCCTAGAAGTAATCCCAGTTGTGGGAGTGAAGGCCCTCCCCGACACCTCCAGGCCATCTATGAGACCAGAGGTACCAAACTCCGTACACTCCGTCTCAAACTTCAATCTCTTAGCCACCAGAAACAAGGGCTTAATCTTCTCCCTTCCAGGAGAGGAGCCACTCTGTGTACATACCCTGAGCACACCCTTCGGATTATCCTCCAAAGGATACACAGTCACAAGATTTTCCGAAAAGGAGACCCTCTTCGGACTCCTAATCGGATTACCCACCGGATGGCAAACTTTAGATCCTCGCGCACGGGGAGGAATCACGGTCACTAGGTTCTCCGAAAAAGAAACCTTCTTCATTAAACTAATAATTATAAAATAAATATATAAAGAAATATGGTGTTTGAGGTGAAAGATTAGAAGAGGAAGGTGAATTTGGGAAGGCTAAAGTGAAGATTTGATGGAGAAATGGTTTAGATTAAGGTTTGAATTTGGTGGCGGCTAGGTTTTTTTAGAGAGAGAGGTTAGAGAGAAGTTAGAGCAAATACGACTCTCATTTCTTCCAGAACTTTTATCAGATATCTTCAATGTCATAAGGGTTTCCCCTTCCATCTGTGTGCGATTAACAGCAAAAGTGCCCCTGAATCGAAAAAGATGACCCTCGCACGCGTGGTTCTCATCTTCCAACTTTCCCATAGAAGCATCACCTTCCATATGTCGATTAAAAGATCTACTAGAGCTAAGCTAGCTCTCAACATGAACGATTCCTCCATACAAAGTCTCAACAGAAAAAATGTCACGACTAAGTACTAAGAACTCCTCTTCAATAAGCGACCTTAGTGAAGCATCTCGCAACAGACAAGGGTAGCCCTTCAACCCAGAAATCAAGAAAACCAACATATCTTTAGATCGAAAGTCCAAGAATTCCGGAATCAATCGCAAAGTCATATTAGCGAACATATGGCGTTCATTAGACACAGCCATAAGAAACCTTGATTGAATACTAAAAGTAATCAACCAGAGGCCCCCAGCAAACGAGTCCGCATCTTTCACGTCTTCAAACAAAGTAGGCGCTAATAGGTCAAAACCATTCCGTTCGCAGATCAAGCCATCTCCCAAGGCCTCCATAGCATAAACCACTCCGAGAGTGATGCTATTTGTCAGAGAAGAATGGAACACTACTGGTCCATTCTCCAGATCCACAGAACCGAACTGCCAAGACCTCACCAAAAAATGGACAAAATTAAGGGAATTTTCCTATTTGGATTCTGTTTTATCTGTTTTTATCTGTTTCCTATTTGGATTGGGTTTTTAAATGTGTTTCCTGGAAGGATTCAGATATTAGCTAATCTTCAAGCTGGTATTGGATTTCTCATGGATTCCTGTTGGGTATAGGTATTTGTCTAAGCCTATAAATACCCATCTCATGTAATGTTTTAAGACAGATAATGTGATGAATTTGTTTTGAGATAAACTATGATTAGTTTTTCTTTTCTCTAAGCTTCAATTACTGGATTGTTTTGAAGGTTAGATTCAAATTGCTTAGTTTCTGGATTGATCTAAGGAATTTGAGATTCAAGGTTCACGTTTCTGGATTGATCGTGTTCTTTTGAAATATCCTTTTCTTCTTGTTTTCTTAATTCGTGGAGCGATCCACATCATATGAGATGAGAAAATAGGTAACCCAAACTCATCTCTACCAGTGATGACCTTAAAGGGGTAGACAAACTCACATTAAAGTCCGCCTGCACCTTTAGGTTTCCCCTCTCCATGTCTGCCAATGAGAACCCATTTGCTTCAAGATAACTACAGACCTCCATCATTTTCAGTTTGAGCTTAATGAGCTCATCCCTATCATTCTTGTTAGTAGCAGATACAGCCTTGGCCACACGACTAATAACATCTCTCTCCATTGCATCTCTCACGTTTTCGTGATACACCTCCTCCTCATCAGAAGATTCCTTTGTTGTTCCAATACCAGTTCCTCCCGAGGAACCAGGGTCCGCCATCTCCGCCGTTGTCAGGATCGGAAAGTCCTCAACCTCTCTTCGAGCAAGCATCTCCTGAAACTTATCATCATCCATGTCCTGCATATAACCTGGTAACCCAGTCTCATAATCACAATTTGAGTCTTGACTCACCATGGTACACTACACGAAAATACTAATACTATATATATAAGAAATATGGTGTTTAGGTTATGGGAAGAAGAGAAAGTGGATTAAATGATGGGAATATAGTCTTTAGTGCTGGAGAATGTGTGTAAGAGATTAGATCTGGGCAATAATAAGTGGCGGCTAACTAGGGTTTTAGTGAGAAGGAAGAGCTTCTCTCTCTAAGACTCTCATTTTTCTCTTTTATTCAACGTCAAAAAAAAAACACATTGTGCACTTGTTGCAGGTTTGGGGGTAATGCTAGTTCGTAAGCTAGTTCCCCGGTCCCTCCGTAATCATTCCAAACCTTTTGCTGCACATCTCACCAGTGCTACAATACTCCTTTTATCCTTTTTCATCAACTTTGCTACTTTTTGTACAAAACATTATCCGGGTTATGCTCTTACCCAATCATATATTATTAACACAGACTGGAATGCATTGCAAAGGGGCGACATCATCGATGGTAGAGTCAAGGCCATTATTAAGCAAAGTGCCTACCTTTTTGTTGCTGCAACTTTTCACGCGGTATGGATTGAGCGTAATCACAGAATTCACCACCAAGGGCAAAATACCCCTGCTAGGAAGCTATATGGTGATATTACCAGCCGTATTAGAGCTAGGCTTTTTAATTCCGAACAATTTAGAAAATGTATCAGGAATGATAGCTCCTTGCAACTTGTTCTTTTCTAGGAAGACATATCATGTTAGCTTAGTTCTCTCTAGCTTTTTTAGAAAGTTCGCCCTAGCTAGTGGCTTGTCACTAGCTTTGGGGTTTTTTTTTTTTTTTTTTTTTTTTGTATTTTTCGTCGGTGAATATATACTTTTATTTAGCAAAAAAAAAAAAAAAACTTATTGGTATCTACAGTGACTCTGGTATCACTATCGCGCTGCGAATTCGGAGATAACCTCACTCATACTATGCATTTCCTGACTGCTTTAATCTTCGCAATCTCGATCAATATATAGAAATAGAAGGATTTATTGAGAGATCACTATGATCAGTGAACATTTGTCATGTTGCATAGTTAGTACAGAAGGGGGCCAGCCTTTAGTACTTGACAAGCAATTAAACAATTAATGGTATTCTACTTAGACTTCTATCACACAGAAAGATAGTCACGTAGCAGTGCCTCCCCTCCTTAAAAGGTTGTTCTTCTCAATTAATAAAGAAGATTAATAAGAGAGAAGGAAAGAAAAGAATTTAAAAGAATTATAGAAAGTTTTCATGATTGCAAAATATCATACTTAGAATTTACCCCTGAACTATAGAGGTTCATCAAAGAAGAAAATAATCGTAATCGTATCAAGTACTATTTTACCGTAAGCTTATGTGTCAACATATCCTTGCTGCTCTGTCCATCATCCTATGGACGATGTTCTTGTTCAGTCTCAGCAACACTTGCTCCTGACACACCTTTCAACCTTTCTGGTTAAATCTTAGATTTCTCACTTGACACTATTATTACTGACATTCCATGCCACGCTACTGGCTCTTTTATATTCTTAATATTACACTACCAGGTGGTCATCTCGAGAGTTTGTTAAAAACCCATTCATTAGTAACATTCCTTGCTTCACATTCCATAATTATTTCCCAATCTTTTCTTTATCAATCACATCCTCCTCACTATCTGATTCTTATCCATTTCCGTTATTTAACTCCACCGTCATCTCATTATCGAGACACCCGTCACCTTTATTCAATAACATCACATTTTTGGGGTTAAACTTTCCTTTGTTCAACCATCTAGATTTTCACTTTCTCGATCCCTGAGTCTCCTTATTACTCAACCGATCTATTCCAAATTTCCTCGAATTTTCCAAACTTAGAAGGAATTAATCTTTATGTCATTTATGCTTTCAATGTTAGCTTTCCGTTAGGACCAATATTTACAATGTCACTTTCATACGTTTCTTACCTCATTGCTGGGGTTTCTCAGGAGTTCGCATATTTACTCCCTTATTCATCCTCAATTCCATATTCAGTTCTATCAGTCACTTGGTTTTTATTTCTACTATAATTACTCTATGAACCATCGTAGCCTAATCATTCATTTCAAATATCACGTCATTCCCAAAATTAAACCATCCGGAATAACCTGGACGATTTCTCTAGTTTAGCTCGAATATAATCTATTTCTGTTTTCCATTTTGACATCCCCAGTCGTTATTACCTAATTTCTCAGAAAATCACCACTACATTAATGTGGTCCATTGCTGAATCACCATAGTTTATCGTTTACGTAGTGCTTTAATAGCTAACCATATTGGTTTCATAATTGTCAGATCAGATTCCTCTAGGAAGACAAAATAATCCCTATTCCTTATCCATAAGGAACACTTCATGAACTTGACGTAGATAATACATGAAGCAAATAAAATTGCAGAAGAGCTTCAAGCCTCGCAGCTATGATAGGTTGATGAAATTGTTAATCATATGTTTTCCGTAGAAGGCTGGAAGCTTAACGATTCCCTTAAATCAATTTCGTATCATGGTCCTGGTTTACCTCAATTAGGACCCTCTAAGGTATGTAATATGCTTAGGACGACATCAGGAATCAAATGTTTACTTAAACTATTCTTTTTTTTTTGCTAATTAAAATTTTATACCCAAAGGGAACAGCAAAATACACTTCTAGGGGCATACCCCGCGAGAGCAACAACCAAACATTACAAACAGAATTCGTCCATACAGGACACCAACAGAAAGACCAAAACTAGTAAAACTAGTCTAGCAACCTAAGCTCAATTCCTTTCATAGTTGTCAAGTATATCCTTCACCTTGATCACTTCCTTGCATCCCAATTTCAGTCATGTCCATCCTGGCTTGGCCCAAGTCCAAGGAGTCATCCTTGTTCTTGCTTGCATCCATCTTCCTCGTAAGCTCCACCTTGTTAAGGTCCGCACCAAGGTCTATTAAAAAGTCCCTCAACTGGATAGTACGACATGTCAAGTCATGTAACTCCAAATCCTCACTGCATTTTAGATTCCTTGCACTTGCTTTAAAGTCCCTAAGTCGTGACCCATTATGACCTTCAAGGTTCTTCTCGATATCATTATGTTTCTACTTAAGTCCCTAAGTCCCTAAGTCCCTAAGTCACTACTTAAACTATTCTTATGGTTGCTTCTTGCACAATCATTAGAAGGAATGTAAATCTTCTATCCCATTATGACCTTCAAGGTTCTTCTCGATATCATTATGTTTCTTTTGTATGAGCATTTATAATTACTCCTCTATACTTAAAGTGTCGGCCACCTCATTGGCCTTTCCTCATAATAATAATTTCTCGCGATCCATGTTTTCTGAATCTATTCCAACTTGAATTTTTCTACCTCATTCCCATCACTATTGGGTGAAATTATTCTTCCTTGAGAGTCTTAGAGAGAGAAGCTGTTCCTTCTCTCTAGGAACCCTAGTTAGCCGCCAATAATTATTTGCTAGATCTGCATTCTTACACACATTCTCCATCAATTAAGACTAGATTCCCTTCATTAATTCATATCCCTCTCTTCCCTTCCACCTAAACACAATATTTCTTATATTTATATTTATATATTCTCGTGGATCCTGTTCTAGTTCTGATGGTTAGTCCAGCTTCTAACTGTGATTCAGAGTCCGGATTGCCGGGATACATGCAAGATATGAGTGATGACAGTTTCAATGAGATGCTATCTTGTAGGGAGGAGGAAGACTTTCCGAGTTTGAAAAGTGTGGAAGGTCAGATGGCTAATAGATCTGAGGATGTGCCAGCTGTTCTAAAGGGGGAAACCTCAGATGAGGAGGAGATCTATCATGAAGATGTGAGGGATGCTTTGGAAAGAGATACCATTAGTAGAGTTGCAACTGCTGTTGCAGCTACAAACAAGCATGAACGTGAAGAGGCGATTAGATTGAGGAAGAAACTATTGGAAGTTGAAAGTTTTCTTAAGTCCAAGGGCTTGTCTTTAGCTGAGATGGAAAAGGAGAATTTAAAAGCCCAGGCAGAGCTTAATGTGGGGATGTCTAGCCCTTTTAGTATCATTACAGGTAGGGACGAATTTGGATTGCCTATCCTATCGAGGGAGAATGAAAGAGGAATTCAGAAGGATGACCAACCTTTGGCTCAGCCTACCCCGGTTCGGAGTAGCTTGAAAAACATGACAAAGGGAGAATCTTCTGGGGTTGTTAAGGAGGTTCTGCAGAAGAAGGAGGCGAATGTAGGTGAGAAGAAATCTTGGTCTTCAGTTCTGAAAGCTACCCCTGGGCCTCAGAAAGGAATTAGCTTTGATTATGTCCCCCCCCCCAGAAGGATCCAACGTAGTTGACCCTCCTAGTGAGGTGTTGCAAAAGGGGGCTGAAAAATTCAAATACTGTGTTGTGGGCAAATTCACAAAGGCTTCGTTACCATTTAGACGAGTTAAGGAAATTGCTAACTTGATATGGAAGAAGGGGCTAATTTCGGTCTCACAGCGTAATGAATCCACTTACGTTTTTAAATTTGCCTCGTCTAATGACAAGAATGCTGCACTGGCTAAGGGTACTTGGTACTTTGACCAGAGACCCCTTGTGGTCACAGATTGGGGCTGCTCTAGCACATCCTCCACTATCACGTCTATGCCGATTTGGGTCAAATTCAGTAACATGCCTGATTGCTACTGGACTCAGGAGGGGCTGAGTAGATTGGGTAGTGCCATTGGCGTTCCCTTGGGTGCTGATATTCTAACCTCGCAGCTGGAAATCCTCCCTTTTGCTAAAATGTGTGTGCAATACAAGGTGGGTGACCCACTCCCCACCTCTTTGCCTGTGGTGGATTATGATAGATCTATTGTGGAAGTAAAGGTCTCCTATCTCAACAAACCACTTATGTGCTCTCACTGTAAGTCTCTTGGCCACGTTATCAATGTTTGTTCGGTAGCTCCTAGAGATTGGGCAGGGAAATCAGCTAAGGAGGCTGGTAGCTCTGTGGGGCGTTCGGAGGTTCCCCCAGCTACTGTAAAGGTTCCTACAGCTAATGATAAGGGGAAAGGAGTAGCTGTGGAGGAAGGGGATATAAGGAAGAATGGCGAGAAATTACCCAAATACTCGGAGGTCCAAAGGGGGAGTGGTGAGTTGGAGAAGGAAGGTAATGAGGTGGAGGAGTTTGTGACCCCAGTTGGGAAGCAAGGCCAGGAGGTTCAAAGTGGGGATTCAAGGCAGAGAGATGAAGAGGGCTGGACGGAAGTTTCAAACAAACGCAAGCCGGTGGTCTCGCCAGGTATTTCTACTGGCTCTCCATCACCCCAGGGCTTTAAAAATGTGGTGGTAGATGAGGTAGCACGTAAGCAAGGAAGTAAGAAAGCGAAATCAAAAGGCATTAAACGTGTGAAGTGGGGCTCTGGGGGCCCTCCTTCAAAGTCATAATTCTACTTTCTATGACTATTTTTTGTTCTTACAATGTCCGTGGCCTCAACAATAAGGTCGATTTTGTCAAGGATTTCATTTCTGCAAATAATATATCCTTGATTAGTATTTTGGAGACTCACGTGCAAAAGGACATTGCTAAGATTATCTCGAGAAAGATTAACCCCAGGTTCGAGTGGTTGTTCAATTATGAGCACCATGCAGGTGGCCGAATCTGGCTTGGGTGGAACCCTGTTTTTTGTAAGGTTGCAGTGCTAGCCTCTAGTGCTCAGCATATCACCTGCTCGATCACCTTATTGCAGTCTTATATCAATTTTGGTGTTTCCTTTGTTTATGGTTCGAATGATGACATTGAAAGGAGGCTCCTTTGGGCGGACTTGTCGCGTCTATCGTCAGTTTTGTCAAAGGATGCCTGGGTTATATCTGGGGATCTCAATACTTGCCTGCGTACTGAGGAGAAACAAGGAGGTAACACTCATTGGTCCAGTGACATGACAGACTTTAAGGATTTTGTTAGGGCTCTGGGTATTACTGATCTTCGTAGTAGAGGGAATGTGTTCACCTGGTGGGATTGTAACATTCATCAACCTAAATTTAGGAAGCTGGATAGAGTAATGGTAAACTCGCATTGGCACAATGTCTTCCCCTGTTCGTTCACAGATTTTTTGCCTAGAGGGCTGTCGGACCATTGCCCGGCCTTGACTCTCTTAGGACTGGATCGCCCTTTGACCAAGAAACCATTCCAGTTTTTCAACCATCTCATCAATGATCCTGGGTTTCTCCCTTTGATAGAAGAAGCATGGGCTGGAAATGACTCGGGGAACCCCTGGTATGCCCTCACCTCTAAACTGAAAAGAGTTAAGCAAGCCATCAAAGGGTTTAACCGCTCTTCGGGGAATCTGCACCAAAAGGTGAATGAAACTAGGAATGAGCTGATGACGTTTCAGAAGGGGCTCCCTTTGCTGCCATCGGTGGCTCAATATGAGGAGGAGAAGAGATTGATTGATGCATACTCAAAAGCTCTTCATGCAGAGGAGTGCTTCCTTAAACAGAAATCTAGAGTTCACTGGCTTAAGAGTGGTGACAACAACAACAAGTATTTCTTTAACGCATGTAGGGGAAGATGGAATGTGAACAAAGTCCTATCCTTGAATGACTTAAACGGGGATCCAGTCACTTCTCATGAGGGCATGGCTTCGATAGCTGTGGATTACTACAAGAATTTGCTTGGGCAAGCTGGGGTGGTTGATCAACTGCCAGAGGATCTACGGCTGCCAAAGTTAACTAATAATCAGGCTAGCTTAATCACAAGGCCTTTTACGGAGAATGATGTTCTTATTACTCTGAAGCGGATGGGTAAGAACAAAAGCCCGGGTCCTGATGGATTCACAGTGGAGTTCTTTTTAGCTACCTGGTACATTGTTGGCACAGATGTCTCTAGAGGTATTCTTCACTTCTTTGAATCACTTGTTTTGCCTAGAGTTATTAATGCAGCTGCTATATGTTTAGTCCCAAAGCATGCAAATCCTTCAGAAATGAAACACTTTCGTCCTATATCATGTTGTAATGTGCTCTACAAATGCATCTCTAAAATGATTGCTGCGAGACTCAAAGCTGTCATGCCTTCACTGATATCTCAGCATCAGTCTGCTTTTGTTGCCCGAAGATCCATTGGAGATAACATTTTTCTGGCCCAGGCCTTATGCAAGGGTTATAACGGGTGCTCAGGTCAGCCTCGTTGTACTATAAAGCTAGACATCCACAAGGCTTTTGACTCCCTTAACTGGAACTTCATCTTCTTGGTGCTTGGTAGAATGGGTTTCCCTCAAGGATTTATTGATTGGGTCAAAGTCTGCATAACCACCACAATGTTCTCGGTGAAACTTAATGGTAGCCTGGAAGGGTTTTTCAAAGGTGAATCGGGATTGAGACAAGGGGATCCTATATCGCCCTATCTCTTCGTTATGGCCATGGAAGCTCTCACAGCCTGTCTGATCTCGGTAACGGTGGGCTCTGACTTCAAATATCACTGGAGAACTAAGGAGGTGAATCTGCATCATATTATTTTTGCAGATGATGTTTTTCTATTCAGTCATGGTGATGCAAGGTCAGTTGCTAAACTCATGGAAGGAGTGAAGTTATTCTCAAGCTGCTCTAACTTGGTCCCTAGTCAAGAGAAATCTGTGTGAGGCAAATGTTTCGGAGTCTGTTGCTGCGAATATTCTCACAATCACTGGTTTTCAAAGAGGTTCCTTGCCCATTACTTACTTAGGCCTGCCCCTCATCACAGGTAAGCTTAATAGTAGAGATTGCTCCTCCTTGGTGGCTAAACTATGCAGAAAGGTTGAATCTTGGATGGTTAGATTTCTAAACTTTGCAGGCCGTTTGATGTTAATTAAAGCAATCATGGCAAGTATAGTTGGTTATTGGAGTATGTACATTTTCCTTCCAAAAGCAATCTTAAAAAAGATCAATAGCTTGTTCTTCAAGTTTCTATGGGGTGGGTTCTATAAGGACTCGGGGAAATGTCACTATAAAGTGGGCTGGGAGGACTGTTGTAAGCCCAGAAATGAGGGGGGTTGGGGTTAAAAAATTTATTCGAATGGAACCAGGCTGCTGTGTTGCATCAACTCTGGCGCCTGCTCCAACCATCTCCTGACTCTCTATGGATTGCTTGGTTCCACAAGGTGCTATTGCGTAATAAAGGTTTCTGGACTGCTAAAATGCCCTACAAGTGTTGTTGGATTGCCCGGAAAATTTTCAATGCTAGGGAGCAGGCAATGGAGTTTCTTTTTTTTTTTTTTTTGCTAATTAAAATTTTATACCAAAAGGAACAGCAAATACAAGTCTAGGGGCATACCCCGCGAAGTCAACAATCACATAATACAAAGATTAAAAATCAGTAAGTCACCTTACTGACAACATAAACTAGCGAGGTTATCAGTGACCACCCCTAGTCTAAAGACATCAAAATAAGTCTAAGTCGGATCATAGGGAAGAGCACTAAGAATTTGCATTCTTAGCATCATGACAATGATGAGCGCATCAAAACCCAACAGAAGGAACAAGCCCACAAACACCCGAGCTGGACAGTGTGGTTCCCAAGCAAGGAACCTCTCCCGTAACCAGGTCGAAGCATGATCACCAAATCAGCGCATCCATCTTTAGGGCTGCACTCCCTCACGTACGACTGAAGAGCAGTCACAGGCAGCAACCTGCACTCAAATCCTTCCAAAACCACAACCAATTCAGCATGATATAGCACCCATCTAGAAATCATCAGAATCCTCCATGGTGACCCAAGGAACCCATGAATCAACAGGACATCCTGCTCTGGCCCGGGCCAAATGCCCTCACAACTATCAGTTGGCATCAATAAGCCAAGAACCACACCACTATGACCATGCGTCACACAACCAATTCCAGTGCTATTAGCACACATTTCATTCGGCAACTCCAATTTCAAAACCTGCATTTTCAAATAAGACACCAGCAACCTGGCAATATCAAACAAATTATTCATCTCAAGCATACCAACACCAACAAATGGGTAATAAGTGTAACCCCCTGGTTCACACCCAAGTATCCGAAGCATACGCCTCAACATCCTTTCTGTCCCTTCCAGAACACAACTGCTACTCCTTAAATCATCGTGCAGCTTGTGTTCCTCTAACACAGGTTCAACATTGAACCCATCATCCATAAACAATTTGGGCCACAACTTTCCAACCAGCTTTCCCACCAATTCCTTAGAAAGAGACTGGGCTTCCGAGGCCTTCACAGGACTTCCGTCAATCAGTTGGCGGGCATTCTTCATAAGTTCCTCTTTGCAAAGAGAAACCTCACCATTTACCACAACAGGATGAAACCCACAACCATCCGAGCCCAGAGAGTCGCTATCGTACTCCATTTGCTTGTATGGCTGCAACCTCTCACCAGATTGAGTCGCTTGAGTCAACAAATCCTGCTCCCCATTAACTAACCCAGTAGAAAGACAAGGGTAATAAACCTTGACCTCCGTCGAAAAACTGACCTTCTTCGAGACCTGCTCACCCTTAACTAACTCAGTAGAAGGGGCACCGTGCAGACTAGGGTAAAAAACCCTAACCTCCGGAGAGAAGGAGACCCTCTTCGGGCTACTAACTGGACTCCCCAACTTAACAATGGGTTCACCCATAAGGATACAACCCCCAACTCTAGGAATCTCCGATACAAGGTTCTCTGAGAAGGTAACCCTTTTCGGGCTCATCTTCGGTACCAACCCAGCATGGGTCTTCGCCAACAATCCCCTAGCATCATTAACCAACTCCTTAGAGTCAGCAAGGAGACCAGCAATAGAACTACTATTCTCCGACAAAGAAGCATCGGAGAAAGTAACCCTCTTCCGACTCATGAAAGAAAAGGGAAAAGAGATATAGGTGTTTATGGTGTAAGATTAGAAGAAAGAGATGGATTAGCGATGGATTTATGGTTAGATTGATGGAAAGATGTTTAGATTTAGTTTAGAGAAGAGGCGGCTAGCTAGGGTTCCTAGAGAGAAACGACTCTCATTTTTTTTCCTGGCAATGGAGTTTCTCAGGTTTGAAGTGGGGGATAGTTCGAATTTCTTGTTTTGGCATGATCCTTGGGCAGACAAGAAGCCATTGGCTCTTATCTCCCCTTCTATTATTCAGAATGCAGAATCGTCCAGTATGGTCAGTGTTCGGGTCTATCTGAATAATGGGGTTTGGAACCCTCCTCGATCCAACCACATGGATGTGATTGAAGTAAGGAATCGAGTTGCTACAGTTCAATTGCACAATAGAGACTGTATTACATGGGATGGTCTTCAACCAAATCTTGTCAAGCTGGCTTCCATTTGGACGTCAATTAGGGGTCTGGGGCAGAGTGTGGGGTGGAGTGATGTAGTTTGGCATGCTTTCAATATCCCAAAATGTTCGTTCATCACATGGCTTGCAGTGAGGAACAGGCTTCTCACAAAGGACCGTATGATCCTTTTTGGAATGAACGTAGACCCTACATGCTCCCTACGTGGAAATGGAAGGGAGCACTACGCCATAGATTGCCTATAGCAACCCCCAAACTGTGTTACCATAGACCCCTGTTTGAAGTTACCAAAGGCCAAAATAGGGCTATGGTAACACTTCAGCTGTGTTAGGTTCTCAGCAGTAACTACAGATATCTAAGGTAACATCAAGACACAGCCTAAGGTAACATAGCAAATGTGGTTACCAAAAACCTCTATAGCAACATCTTAAACACTCTATAGTAACATAGTCTGTGTGTTACAATAGATGTTACAAATTTGCACATGAGCAGCTGTGGGACCCACACGTGGGACCCACATCTCGTGGGGCCCACATCTAGGTCCCACTTTTTGGTCCAGATGTGGGGCCCACCTGCTCAATGTGCAAGGCCTATTGTAAAACCTAATAGTACCTACTGCAACACATACAGTGATAACAATAACAGCCTATTGCAACACACTTTGTACCTATTGTAACACCATAAATGTAACAAAATAAAAATGCACCAATAGAATATTGAATTTCCATAAAACAAACCAACAACAATTCACGTCCTAATTTAATTCACCAACAACATTTATCTGACAGATGGACAAGAACATTTATCTAACGAATTATACTAACTTTACAATTCTACCGATATAAGAAACACAAAAAAGTAAAAATCAGCTTCCATGTATGTGAAGTCTTTGATCCATCTTTTAGTTGCATCGTCTCCGGGACGTTATAAGTATAGGCGTATAGGATGCTGAAAATCTGCATGACCTTGTCTTTGGCCTTCTAGAAATCTGAATGTGTTACCTTGTCTTGCTTTCTGTTCATCTGACACATCCTCCAGTCCAACAATTAGATCAAACTGCAAAAAAACAGTAGATCGGTACTTCAGATTTCTACATTTGGTAACCTGAACAGAAGGACATGGTGCTTTAATTCAAGTTGAATACCCTTTTTCAAGTTTCAACCTTTTTTCAAAGATTCAAGTCATCATTATAATTACTATAATCAAATAGAATGTATTGTTATGAGTACAAATAAGTGAGTCGAATCATTTCAAATCAATCATGTTTAGTAAAACATTCGAGTTGGAATTGAATCCAAATTAGTACAACAAAACCAATATTCAAGCATGGTAAACTTAAATTACAGGTCTTTAGGTCTGCATAATAATATCATTTAGATCTTGTTAACCAAAAGTTATAGTTTTCTGGTCAGAACTAGAGGGTTCACAACGACATATAGTTCTACTACACACAGTATAAGAAAGACTTATAATTTATAACTTAAATAGGACCAAGAATTCATACCTGATTGGAACGATTGATGCAAAAAAAAAAAAAATACTCAACAGATGAACATAAGTGCCAAATATGTCTGATTAGTTGAATTATACAGTTAATTAATTATATAGAAAGGAAGAGACTTGAATTGAGATCCAAACAATAACTTTGTTGACATCCTTGAAGTTTACCATAATGGCTCGCTATATCATGTGAAGTCATAAACTGTATAAACTATAAACCAAAACCTATAAGAAAGTAAAGCTTTGAATATTTTAAAGATATAAAACCTATTAGGACGGGATTTAACAATTTCTACATTAATTCACCTACATGATAATAAAATCATAAATCCTCTCCACCATTCTTACAGAACATAACAGTTAAGAGATCCCACATTCTGAATTACAAAAAATGATCAACGATGACCGAAGAAAGTAGTATTTTGATATGTTACTCTTTATTTAGGCAAAACACTTACACTCGTGATTCTACATCTTTACGAGGATCGTATCCTCTTCTGATCCAAAACTTAAGGAATGGCCCATTGGAAAAATAGTAAGCTGCTCGATACAGAAGCCTGAAACACGAAACAAAGGACCGGCTAGAATATCAGTATAAGAATCATTAATCGCTGTTTATAGAAGTACAATAATAGGAGACAAACCTTCTGTTCAAAGTAAACTAGACCACATGCCAATTAGAATCGAAATTAAGCTGTTATTTAATAAGCAAGAATATTAGTCAACACCAAACCTTACAGATTTTCAACAAAAAAACACATAACCTCTTATTCTATAGAGGCTGTTGGATTTCAAATGTAACAAAGACATGTGAATCAAAGTATTGTACCATATATAAGTTCGACCACCAAAGTTAGCACTGCGGGCGTTATTCAACAACTTCGAATATCTGAAAAAACCAGTAACTAAAAATTTTGCCATGGAAAATGTTAAAAACAGAAGTCCTGCTAAACCACATCAACTTTGTCTTTCTACTTATCAAACAGAAGATCCTTACACGCATATGCACTGCAAATCTCTTTCAAACCTGGAAAAAAAAAAACGACAATGCAGACGACTACTAATAAGGTTTTCACCATTCCAACATTAATTTGATTTCCCAAATTTTGGGCTCTAACGAGCAAAAGACACACACAGAAAACCTCCTAAGTGCTTAAAAGCTATATACACAGTACCTACAGCAAAATACTTTCTCGTTATTCCTTTTCATGACTTTAAAAGAAAACCTATAATGCAGCTACAATGTGAATTATAAAAAGATAGCAGAAAGCTATGCATATACATGTAAGATAAAAGTTAAAACAGTGTGAGGTCCGGAAAATATCACAGGCATTAACTCTCACAATTCTGCATATACACTTGGAAGATAAGTAACAATTTCAAGAAAATCTAGAAGTCTCAAATTGATATTCCATAAAATTATTACGGATCTACATTCGTACAATTATTTGATTCTGCAATTTTACAATTGTGTGTTGTTATTCTTTAATTCCTGATTCGTTTTATTCAGTGATTTCTGCGATTTGTCGATCACCATCCTACATTTGTGTAGTCGTGTACTTTAGCAAATCATTATGTTGTACTCATATTCATAGAACAAAGAGGGGCTCTGTACTGTCTTTGTAGAATCTCTTTGGAGTAGTTTAAGTAAAAATATATATACATATCTGTAGTGCATTCAAAATTTTAAAGTTTAACACTTCATTCTTGAACAAAATAAAGCATATCCATCTAAATATGTGAATTTGGTTGCAGCATGACTGCAGAGTGCACACGTCTATATGTTTTTCGTTTTCCTTTTATTTATACTTTTAATTGCAGGAAGTGTCGAATTTCTTTAGGACTGTCGAATTAGTTGAAGTAGCGAGTACTAGAGTTCTCAACTCAATATCGGGGCCAATCAGAGTTTTCACCTTGAGATCGCAAGCTCTAATACATGTTAAAGTACATATGGTTATCGTTCATAGTTCCTAGACAAATTTCTAATAGTTGCAATAGATTGCAGAAGCCCAATGACACGACTAAAAGGCACGATATTAAACACCACACATTCTTTCATTCTGGACAAAATAAATATATCAAAGGGCCAACCAGGTTACAAAAGGCTTAGTCTGGATTAGTTGTGGATCACCGTCGCTACCAAACTTTACTACAGACCAAGGACAGATGAATAAATAAAATCGAAACATACAGTACCTCCCACTCAACTGAGATTGTTAGATTCCTTGCCAGCACCTTAAGCCATGTACTTACAAATACCATAACCTGAAACAAAAAATAACAAATGAGCTCAATATTGAAGATGTAGACAAGATTAATAAATGCACAGAATGTGGATCAGGAGGAACAAAAGCAAAGCTACTTACTTGGATCATTGGAAATTTACACTTGGAAGATAAGTAACAATTTAAAGAAAATCTAGAAGTCTCAAATTCATGATCTAGTTTAAAAACAGAACTTTCATATTAATGTATAGCAATTAGCAAGCAAAGAACAAGCACAAACAATAACAAGCAAGAAATAGACGTCAACAGGAACATATATCATATGTATTAAAAGTGCAATGTAAAATAAAAGCTAAGTGACTACTTGGTAGAGAGGAAGATGTCAACAGGAACATATATCATATATATTCAATTAAACCGGAAGGACTAATAAAACACAGTGAAAAAATCACCTTAGGAAACTAAGGAAGCAAGGCTCCTTTGACTGAATCATAAGTGAAAGTATAGACAACTGAAATCGGTGCTGAAGCAGCAATATTGCTAGCAATTCCACGGTAGAGTCCTGTTATACCTGACCAGAGTCATCCTTTAGGCACTCTATCACCATCAGAAGGAATTATATCGCACAACCGATGAGATTCATCACTCGCAATAAGTCGTAATGCAGTAGCAAGGTCAAGCGCCGAGTTGTAATACTCGTCTAGCTACCTTCAAAAATCGCACCTACACATGAAAAAAAAAGACTTGTTAAGCTAATATCAAACACAAATAAAAGTGAGAGACAGAGGGAAAGAGAGATGGAGAATGAGACAGAGAGAGGGAAATAGATACAAAGATAGAGAGACAGAGAGAGGGAGAGAGAGAGAGAGAGAGGAAGAGAGATACATAAAGAGACAGGGGTAGAGAGAGAGATAGTGATACTGAGAGAGAGATAGAGAGAGAATGGGAGAGAGAGAGAGAGGGGAGAGATATAGAGAGATATAGAGAAAGGGGGAGAGAGAGGGAGAGATGCAGAGAGAGACAGAGAGGGGGGGAGAGATACAAACGCAGCTTCCATTCTCCAGCTCAAGCCCTAATTGAAGTATGCAACATATTGAAGTATGCAACACAACTTCCATTAATTGAATCGTGGAATCAAGCTTCCATTAACCCAGCTCAAACCCTAATTGAATAATCCTAATTAAATGAGAAATGAGAGGCGAGAGAAATGAGAAAGGTGAGAGTAGCGAGAGACTTGTGTTTTTCCCCCAATTTCCCCGATTTGTATTTGGCTAATTTTTTCCAATTCTAATTTTTCGTTTTCCCGCTCTCTGTCTCGTTTGCCGCCCAACTCTCCTCATTCACTGCTCAACTCTCTTCAATAATTCACTGTACTTTTCTTTTTAAAAAAAAATATTATAAATTTATTTAATTTTCTTGATATTAGATTATAATTATTAAATCTATTAATTTAATTATTTGTAATAATTCAAAGTTTGTATAAACTATTATTTTCTCTATTAATTTTTTTAATGACTTTAATTAAATTTAATAATATTTTAATATCACTTTACTTTAGATATCTTTTCATTCTAAATTTATTAAAAATATTTTAATATTTTAATATTAAAAATCTTTTCATTAATTTTAAATAACATAAAATTTTTATTTATGACTACTCTATGGTAACACATCACATGGTGTTACCCACTGTTAACACCTTTTATAACTATAGTAACATACTTTTGAGGCTTTGGTAACACCACAATCAGAAGGTTGCGATAGCTCAAAAATTTCATACCTATGGTAACACCCATAGTGGTAACACCCATGCCAAAAGGTTGCAATAGGCCATCTATGGCGTAGTGGAGTCAATTAGTCACTTACTAACTTCATGCCCCTATTTCAGTCTTGTTAAGAGTGTCATTCCATTCCCAGTGAGTGTCTCTTGGGCAAGCTGGCAGCAAGGGGAGTTCTTTCAATGCCAGCTAAACGCAAAGCAAAAGGTAATAGCAGCTGTCTATTTAACTACTTCGGTTTATGCCATTTGGAAGGAAAGAAATTTCAGGTTGCACAAGGGTGGTACAGGGCATCCGACCTCAGTCATCATCTCTAATGTGAAATCTTCCGTTAGGGAGAAATTGTTCTCATCTGCTCCATTTAAGAATTGGGTCCGAAATGACCAAGCCATTGTAATGCTTATTTTCTAGTGGTTTGCTTGTTGGTTTCTGACTTAATGTTGTTTGGGTTTTCATGCTGATTCGCGGGGTATGCCCCTAGATTTTGTATGTGGTTCCTTAGTTGGTATAAAATATTTACTTAGCAAAAAAAAAAAAAAATTATTCTTCCTTAGACTCTGCTTGAAGGAGAGAAAGTATAAATGAGTCCTTTCCCATAAGTCATTGCTTCCACCTTTTTGTGCAAGCTCTTTCACGGTTACTACCTATCATACCTAGGATATTTCTTAGCTTAGTCCTTCTCTTGTTTTAGGATAATCTCAACCTTTATTGGTTCAATCCATACTTTCTCATGGTTTTCCACATGCTTCATCTGGCCTTATCGTTATTATGTCATACATTCCTTACCAAACATCCATTTTGAAGTTCAAAATATTACCTTTTTCCTTATAAGGCTTCTTGGGTCATCCTCATCCTTCCTCCTGTATTTTCTGGGTACAGGGTACACCAAAATATTATTAATCAATCCTATAACAATTCTGTCTATGTACTTTCCGGAACTCCCTTCAGCAAATCCTTAGAGGTTATTGTTACCTTAGTCAATCCAACTTATATCATCCAATTTCATAATGTTTTTATTAGGATAATGCCATTCTTTATGCATCCCCAGGGTCCATCCTAATTTATGGATATTCTATCCTTAATTCGATTTTCAAGAAATACTTACATCCTTTAATTGACAATCAAATCCTATATTCTTAATAAGGGTCTCTTTCCAATCATTCTCATCTTGATAATCTATAGGGAGCTTAATGCTAACCTTTTCTTTCAAACGAATGTCGGTTTACATGACCTTCCAAAAGACAACATACGTCTATCTATCTTTCTTACAGAACTTGGTAATGGTAGCAAGGATGTTCTGGAAGATATTAGTCGTGTTCAATATAAATCTCTTAGTACCTATTGCTTTTATCGAAGATATTAGTTTCAGACAAAAATTCTGTATCATACTGAACAATCTTTGACCATTTTTATACACTTAGATTGATCATATGTCTCAGTTATAAAACATCCCTTGTATTTATAATATCCCAGCATCATGTGTTTTCAAATCACCATATTTCTATTCTTACTCAGAATCGGGTCAATCATATACACTTGCATCACTTCACTTCATATCCAAAAGCTCTCACGGTCGGCGCTTGGTTACAAGCAACCCCGCTTTGTCCTTACATTGTTGGTTTAGTCACTTGATAATCCTTTGTGACATGGCCCCAACTGGCCACACTAAAATATACTCCCTCTGTCCCCCTTGGTTCTTTACCTTGGGGGACGTAATTCTGGCACGGATTTTAAGGTGCAATTTGCGGATAGTTTCATAACTTATTTTTTAAATTTTCTTTTTTTGTATAAAAATAGAATTGTTCTATTTTTATACAAAAAAAGAAAATTTAAAAAATAAGTTATGGAACTATACTTTTTAGAAGCCTTGAAATGCGTGTCGAGTAGTGAAAAAGAAATGTAAAGAAATGGGAGGGACAGAGGGAGTATGAGTTTAGGGGTTAGCTAACAGCATTACTTTTCTAGCAATTGCCGGCATGGTGCCTCCCTCGTCCATAGCGAATATAATTTATTTGGGATAGGTTACGCTTATCAATATACTTCTTCCCATGTACTCTTAAACTCCTTCTGATCTTTTCAATTCCACGTGCTGCATAAGCTTAACACTTCTGGCATAACAGCTTTTTTATTTAAGTCAATCCCGGAATTTCTAAGTCCGTTTAGGTCCTTAACTACCTGACCCAATCCACAGGGTTCGCTCCAATTTCCATTCTCTTTAATGCCGTTCTTTGATAATCAGAAATACAAGGTTTGCCAAATTTTGTTGAATTTCTATCCAGAATCAGGGAAATTTTGGTCAATCTATTCGCCCATTGGTAACACTAAGAAGATTAATTTCGGAACCTGAACAATAGTTCGAAGAACATCCAGGTAGTGACAATACTCGGTGGTATTGTGATGTTTCCCTGTACCTATGCATATGCAGGAAGCACATAATGACTGATGAAGACTCGGCAATGGCGAACCGATACTGGGAAGCAGGGTCAGGGTCATGGACTGCTACTAAATGGTTGATAGGATCTATTGCTGTCTACCAAGTTGCTGCCCCTGTGATGGATAGGTTGTTTATCGGCTTGTCCTGGGTGATTTATGGTATAGTTCCCACTTATGGGTCTAGTGATTGGCATGATTCGGTTAGTCAATTTTATAAGATGGAGCCTTTTATGGTTGGTCAAAAATGGAGGAATGGAGGAACATGTGGCGTTAAAGCCTCATGCAGTGCAACTGAGATTACTGCAGCTCGACTTCGTGATCTGCAGTAATCTCGAGCTGCAGTAATCTCAGAAACCCTCTTAGCCGCCACCTAAATTCAGCCAAATCTTCACCTTTTTTAATCAGTTCTATACCTTTAATCCTCACAAATTCATATTCCCCTTCTAATCTTCCACCTAAACACCATATTTCTTATATATATACTATCTTGTATTTTAAAATGGTTTTGGTTTCTGAGTTTTCTTTTCATGTTCGAGGTTTGGTGAGGTCTTGGAAGTTCAGTTATGCAGATCTGGAGAATGGACTAGTTGTGTTCCATTCTTCTCTGAGAAATAGCATCACTCTCGGAGTGGTTTATGCTATGGAGGCCTTGGGAGATGGCTTGATCTGCGACCAGAATGGATTCGACCTTTTAGCGCCTACTTCGTTTGAAGATGTGAAAGTATTGCGTTCGGTAATGGGTTTTTTTTAGGGGAATTCTGCTGGGATTCAGTCAAGAAAATCCAAGGTCATGGTGTTCAATTTGATGGTTGGAGAGATGTCTTCGCACCTCTCTGTTGAGAGGTTGTTTCAGAAATCGATGGGTTTCATTTTAGTAGTTTATGACGGTATGAGAAGGGATATCCCTGTTGTTAAAATGGAATCTGACTCTGCTCCCTCTCGAGTGATAGAGAACGAGGTCATCCATGATGACTTTATCATGCTACTTTTGTTGAGTTATTTGTCAAAGGGTTCTTTCAGATCTATGAGAGATGAGACAACCCTGGTGGTTTCCTTGCACAGGGAACAGGGCGGCGACGCTCACCTTGGATTTATTGCATACAAGATGTTCGATGGAAGTCTTGTGTGTATAATAGAGAAAAATCTGACTTTTTATGATGCCGATCATCGTTCTGGGTGTTTGGTATATCAAGAGGATGTGGATGGGCTGGTGAATCTTGTTCCTCTTTTAAGAATCTGTAAATGGTCGGAGATGTACAAAGTGGGCAAGACGAATATCATCGAGAGAGTTTCTTTCTCTGGTTTCTTAAAGAAGGATACTAAGTTTGTTTGTTTGGGCCTGGGTATGCACCTGTTCGTTGCTGTGACAGTGGCGCCCTAGGTGTTCGAAGATTTGTGTAATTGTCGAGCATTATGTTGCCTGTGTTATTGCCCGTTCAGTTCTTCTTTCAGAACTGCAATTCATGACTTCACGGTGGATGTTATTTGGAACCTCCTAATAGTATTTGCCGGAGCTCGGGATGTTTGTTATGGTAGGCAGTGTGGTGATTCTGTCAAGACTACTGCTGTTGTTGAGGCTGGTGTCTTTTTCGAAAAAGATAAGAGCATGGTTGCTACTGCAATTCGGATGTTGGTAGCCATGCCTCCCAAAAATTTAGGTTCCGATGTGTTTGCACATTTCCTTGTGAGAAATGGTCTTATGGCCATCAAGAATAAGGGGGCTTATTCGTCAGAATTTTACTCAGATGTGGTAAGTATTAAAGGTGCTTCCTGGAAGAATCAATTTGCCACTAATAATGCTATTAGAAACCACTTCGGCGGTTTAGCTGTTATGCAGATCATAGATATGGTGTTGTTAACCCTTGTTAGTGGTGTGGAGTTTAGCTCCACGAATTTGAAGACCTTTATTTTAATTGAAGGTTTCTTGGAAATGGTCAATGTCAGTATTCAGCCTGCCGGTTTGGGGGCTTGTTTGCAGGTGATAACGTGTAATGTTTTACACTTCTGTGATGTTACACGGATGCTTGGCGTTGTCCATGATGGAAACGTTGAGGGTATTATCACCTTCTCTAATGACTTTGTCTTAGATTTTTCATATTTGATGAGTGTTATCTACGTTGTTGTAAATGATTTTGACTTGGTTTTCACTGGGGATTTATTGCCTTGGTCTAAGTTATGGAATGGATGGCTTCACTTCATGCTGAGTCAGGTGTTTCTGGGGCACCATTTGTTTGGTCGCGCTTTTTATGAGTCTCTCATCTCGATGAAAGTAAATGGAGCGGAAGGGGCTGTTAGAAACCCAACATGATTACTGTTTTCATGGCAGATGACAAAGATGTTGATTGCAGGACTGGTACAGGCCTGAATATGGTAAACTTTAGCTTGGAAATGAAGGTTGATGGCATAATGACTGATGTGGTTGACACTGAGTGCAAAATGGTTGAGTGCAAAATGGCTGTTATGCCAGGTTTGTGTAATGTGCGAGCGATGGCAGTTTGCATGTCTGTTGTCAAGATGGCATATACTTTGTATGGTAAGGTTGGGACTTCCACCAGTGTGTGCAATGCGTGCAGTGAGACTAGGTGCAAAGATGATGTTGCTGGGCCCCCTCGTGGTGAGCCAACTAGGTGTGAAGTGATGCAAGGTTCTGTGAAAGTGTATTTTGTGCTCCAGTGGTCCCAGTTATATCACGTTGCTCGGAAGAGACACAATGTTGAGGGGAGTGGTGGTGTGTCCACTACTATGGCGTACCCATGCGGTTCAAGCCTGAACCTTGGTCAGGATTATGGGAAAAATGGCTGGCGTGTGATGCTGTTGGTTTGGATGGAGGCCCGTAGGTGGGGTCTGAAGAATTCTACGCTAAGTAGGCATATTTACTAGATCTTAACTAGTTTTTTATCTTGTTTATGTTGATTGCTAGTTTATCTAGCTTTATTTATGATTTTCTATGTTGTTCCGCTAGGTAGATGTATTATTAATCGCGGGGTATGCCCCTAGAGATGTAATCATTTTCCTTTTGTATAAAAAATTAATTAGCAAAAAAAAAAAAAAAGATTACTGCAGCTCTGCAGTGCTCCCCTGGTCGATGCATTTTATGGCATAGTTGTTAATTTGGTGTAGGCTGCTAGTTTTTCTAGCTTTATCTTGTTTTGTTTTTTTTTTGCTAATTAAGATTATATACCAAGAAGGAACAACTTACACAATTCTGGGGCATACCCCGCAAAATCAACATTCAGACAACAAAGCCAAACAACATTAAGTCATTTGAAAATCAACAAAAAAATGTTTCTTAACTATGAGAAAAAATGAGAGTCGGATATGCTCTAACCTCTCTCTAAAATTCTCAAACAATCTAAGCATCTTCTCCATCAGATCTAAATTTACACATCCTAATCCATCTTCCCCTTCTCATCTCTCACCTAAACACTATATTTCTTACTATATAATTATTATCTAATGAAGAGAGTTTCTTTTTCTGAGAACTTGGTGACTGTGATTCCTCCCCGTGTGAGAGGTTCTGCAGTTTGCCTTCCTGTGGGTAGTCCGATTAGGAGTCCGAAGAGGGTCTCTTTTTCGGAGAACTTGGAGACTGTGATTCTTCCACGTGCGAGAAGTTCTGCAGATTGCCTTCCGGTGGATCCGATTAGGAGTCCGAAGAGGGTCTCCTTTTCGGAGAACTTGGTGACTGTATTTCCTTTGGAGGATGTCCAAGCAAAGAAGGACAGTGAAAGACAAGGGGTAGTTGACCGAGGGAATTCAGGTTTTGGCCCTTTTGATGTCTTTGAAAGAAAATGGGTTTACCCGGTTTTGTGTGAGGCCAGTAAGGATTTAATTCCTTTCAACAGTAGTAATGTCTTCAGTTTCTTGGAAGATTATTCCTTCTTGGACTGGTATGCGAACGACTCCTTTGAGTCCGTTGACTCAGTTAATGAATCTGCGGGCTTCTTTAGCAATGGTTGGTTTGATTCAAATCTGGAACTTGGGTTAAAGCTCGTCTCAAGCCAAGATCTGGAACATCTTGGGAAGATGCTCGAGGTCTTTCGTCCCCTTTCAACTGAGAGAAGGGTCTGGTGGTTGTTCTATCTTGGTGTTGTTAAACACATCTTTTTCAAAGACCGAAGGAACTCAAAAACCGAAGATATGATCTTTATGGTGTTTGCTTTATTGCTTCGCCGAGGTTTGGGCGGCTCTTACATGGGATTTATCAATGATGAACTGGAGCTCATCTCTGGTAGTATAGACTGGTGGTCGTTTGCAAGGGCAAGGGTTCTCAAGTTTCGATCTGGGGGAGGTTCCGTCCAACTGGGGGTGGGTGCATACAATAGGAGTCTATTGTGGCTCAGCATTGGTTCGTTGCCAAGAAATTTGCCTATAACTTTGAGAGCTCTAAGTGGGAGCTCCGGTTTGCTGTTCTATGGGCGTTGTACTCCATTCGGTTCACATGTTTCTGAATGGGATGTTGATTTGGTACTTGACGCTGCTTTTTTCAATTGCCATTACCCGTATGGATGTTGACAATCCTGGGTTTGATGTGATGCGTGAACGAGCATACTATGCTTCTACGCTGTTTGGAAACAGGGTGACTATGGTGAGTATCACTGAACGGGAATTGTGCATCTTAGATAAGGGATTTGTTCGAATCCTGATAAGTGCAGAGGCGGTTGTTAAGGAGGATGCAATGCACCAGTGCGATAGAGTAGTGGTGATATTGGTATCCAAGATTTTGGTATCCAAAGTGTTTGATGGTTTGTCTTGCAAAAACTTTGCAGGTGTGGAGCATTATACTAAGGTTTCTTCTTCTTATAATGTTGAGGAAGGGGTCAGTTCCCTGGGGAATGGGTTTTTCGAGGTCTTTGTCCCAATGTTGATGAGTTATGATCATCTTGCCATTAAACTTGGTGTAATGATGAGGAGATTCGTGTTTTGTGGATACAAAGTTTGGAATTCTGCAAAGGCGCAGAGTGGATTTAATGGTGTGGAGGATTGGACCTGTGCTTTCAAGACTCACACTAAGGAATTTACGGAGAGTGTGGCCTCATGCCTGGTGAGGATGCGGAAGTTGCGGGTTAATAGGGTTGGTACGGCTGGTTTTTTTATCTGGGAGGGAAATCCTGTGGAGAAACACATAGCGTTTGAGCTATGCTGTAATTTTCTAGGGCCGAATCAGGGGCTCCTAGATGTTAGAAAGGTGCTCCGAACTGCTATTTACCTATATGGTCGGGTGGAGATAGTCTTCACGGTTTGCTATGTTGTTAAAGGTCTACGAGCTGCTTGCTTGTTAAAAGGTGGTCACCTTCCTGGTGGAGGATGCATAGTCGTTTTGGGTCTAAAGGCAGGGGACACAATGCCTGCAGTGGTTTGTAAATTGACTGTCCATATCAATGCTATCCAAATTAATGAGAATCTTATGCAAATTATTTCAGGATGTGTGTACCGTGAAGGTAGGCCCCTTATGGCGCTGGTTGCTGGTAAAGAATGGATTTTGCGTATGCCCATATACACTTTGTGTTTGTATGGGATTCAAGCTATGACAGGCACATGATTTATAATGTGTATAAGCTAGTATAAGCTAGTTTAAGCTAGTTTAACTAGGTTTTAAGTGTTGCTTTTCGGCTGGTCTGGGCCGATTTGTTTAGATTGTTTTTCTATTGTCCTGTTGTTGATTTTGCGGGGTATGCCCCTAGATTTGTATCCGTTGTTCCTTCTGGTATAAAATTTTAATTAGCAAAAAAAAAAAAAAATCAACAAACATAGAACTAAGCCTATTACAAACTTAATCTGGTGCCTCCACTAATCCTAAATTGAACCCAATACAAGCACTACGAAAGTGAAACTGGGTAAACTGCACATGGTAATACCAATACCTTCTATTGACTCCATCAAGACAATGCTTGAAGCCTGAGAAACATCCCATCTCGATATCATAAACGGCAGGGGCACCAATCCTTTCAAAACGACTGAGCCCTACGCCCACACCAACTTCAACCGCATCCTTGGAAATTGCTAAAACAATAACATTCGCTGAGCTAAAACGCAGCAGATCAGGCTCCCATGGCGGTATTCCACCAACAACGTTGCCTTCAACCAAAAGGGGGTTGAGCGGGCTTCGAGTTCTTGAATCCATCCCAGTGTTGGGACAGCAACCAACATCCATCTTCTTTCGGAAATTCTTATAACCAAAGGAATCTCTATCACAAACAGACTACCTCTGCTTGCTCCAAGCAACTTTTACTCCTTCAAACGGAGTAACAACCGAATTAACCATAAATCGGACTGGATGACCATCACACACATGATCCTCATCCTGCGATTCTTCCATAGGAGCTTCATCTCCTCGCATATAATCAAGAAAGAAATTATCATCACCTGGTATCCAACATTCCACATCCGTAACAGGAGGACAAGGGTAATAAACCCTCACCTCCGGTGAGAAAGTGACCTTCCTTGCAACCTGCTCCCCCTTAGCTAACTCAGTAGAAAGGGCATCATGCTCATTAGGGTAAAAAACCTTCACCTCCGGTGAGAAAGATACCCTCTTCGAATTCATTCTCAAATCAGTGTTACCCACAGATGGGCGACCACTAGATCTCCCAGATTCCAAGATCGAGTCTTCATCCTTATCCAGTTTCACCCTCATTTGGGATCCCTGGGCAACATTCACTCGATTTCCCCGCTCCAATGGTATCAATGTCACCAAATTCTTCGCGAATGAAACCTTTTTCGGACTCGGCCTTAGAGCCAGCCCCTCCCGAGTTTGCGTCACGTACTTGCAGTCATCGTCCCTATTAGTGTTACCCACAAAGGGGCAAACACTCGATCTCTCAGAAACCAACAACGAGTCATCCAAAAAGGAAACCCTTTCCCGAGACATTTGAGCGAACAAAGAAGAGAAATTTAGGTGAGAGAAAAGAAAGAGATGATTTCAAGTAGGTTGATTTAGATCTAGTGGAGAAATTGTTTAGATTTTAGAGAGAGAGAGAAGAGAGAAGCTAGAGAGAAAAACTGACTCTCATTTCTTTTTTTTCCGTATCTTGTTTTGTTGCCAGTAAGCTGACTTTGTTGTTTGTCTTCTGTTATGTTTGATTGTTGATTTCGCGGGGTATGCCCCTAGAAATGTATTTGCTGTTCCTTTTTGGTATAAAATTCTAATTAGCAAAAAAAAAAGAAGAAGAAGAACATCCAGGTAGATAGAATCGTTAGTAGTTATAATAACGGAATGATTGACATGACGTTGGAAGTCTAATCACTGGAAAAGAACCAATATATGCATCTATAGAAGGAAATCGAAAGTTCCAAACTGAAACATGCCACGTCTTCCTGATACATATTCGTCCTAATAGTCGATACGACCAAATGTTAGTCTACCTAATTACTAGTCTCAGAAGGAACACTACCGTCGGAGTTAGTCATTCCACAAAATTGGCACAACCAAGGCCATCTGAATCTGGTGAACCGTGCGGTCCGAATGCATCCTCAATCACTCTGTCGTGCTGTATAAGCACACCACCTAATCCTTTATGCGAAGCGTCGCTGAAATCACAAAGTCTCCTTTTTCCATTACGCAACGCCAACGCTGGGTCGTTACCAGTTTCATCTTTAGCTTCAGGAAGATTTTCTCACATTTTTCTGTTCATTCAACCTCCTTTTTCTGGGCCTGGCAATGGTGAGCTTCCCATCATGACAATTGACAAGGGGCATACAAACCTGAATACATGGCAGATGGAGGATGCCCCTAAAGTTGATCCAGCTACTGGCAGGACGGAGGAGGAGCGGGATGCTGGGGACCATGGCAATGGCAAGCTGGAAGGCAATGGGCAGGAAAAAAAGGTTCGCTGGACAAAATCTAGGATCAAGCAATGGAGAGCGACTAGAGGAGGTCACTCCAAAAAGATTTAATCATGGATGTTTAAGCTTTTGTCCTATTTACTATTTCCTGTTGACTGTAAAACGACTTAATGTCGTTAAGGCTTTGTTAGTTGAATGTTGATATCGCGGGGTATGCCCCTAGATCTGTGTACGCTGTTCCTTTTTTGGTATAAATTTTAATTAGCAAAAAAAAAAAAAAAAAGTAAATTGGGTTAACGGGACTGAAATCTTTGTAAAGTCCTGTGCAAACCTTTAGTAATACCTTGTGAATCTTATGAAATCTCTCACCTCCGTTGGTGTGGTTGGCCTTTCCCAATTGAAACTACCTCTAACTTGACGGTCAATCAACACTACTCAGTTTTTAATGACTGTTTTTTGTTCTTACAACGTTCGTGGGCTCAACAATAAGGTTGACTTTGTCAAGGATTTCACTAATAAAATATCCTTGATCAGTATTTTGGAAACTCATGTGCGAAAGGACGTTGCTAAGATTATCTCTAAGGAGATTAACCCGCGTTTCCAATGGTTGTTCAATTATGAGCACCATGCGGGTGGCCGTATTTGGCTTGGGTGGAACCCTGATTTTTGGAAGGTTACGGTGCTATCCTCTAGTGCCCAGCATATCACGTGCACAGTTCTATTGCTGCAGCACAACATTAGCTTTGTTGTCTCTTTTGTTTATGGCTCGAATGATGACATTGAGAGGAGAATTCTTTGGTCCGACTTGTCTCAGGCCTCGAGGACTTTGACTAATGATGCATGGGTAATTTCTGGGGATCTTAATACCTGTCTTCGAACAGAGGAGAAACTTGGAGGTAACACTCAATGGACCATAGATATGACTGACTTTAAGGATTTTGTGCGTGCTTTAGGCATCACGGACCTCCGAAGTACTGGAAATGTGCTTACCTGGTGGGACTGCAACATCCACAATCCGAAATATAGAAAGTTGGATAGAGTTCTGGTAAATGCTGCCTGGCATAATGTGTTTCCCTCCTCCTACACAGACTTCTTACCTAGAGGGCTTTCAGACCATTGCCCTGCTCTGACTACCCTAGGTTTGGAGCGTCCAGTGGTCAAGAAACCTTTTCAGTTTTTCAACTATTTGATTAATGATCAGAGGTTCATTCCTTTGGTCCAGCAGGCATGGGAGGACCAGGTATCCGGTGATCCCTGGTTTATTCTAACCTCAAAGTTAAAGAGAGTAAAGCTGGCTATTAAAGGGCTAAACACCTCGGTGGGAAATCTTCATCAGGTGGTGAATGACACTAGGCAGGACCTGTTGAGATTTCAAAAAGGGCTTCCTCTTAGGCCGTCCTTGGCTCGGTTTGAGGAAGAAAAGAGATTGATTGATGCCTTCACAAAAGCTCTGCATTTGGAGGAATGTTTCCTCAAGCAAAAGTCGAGGGTTAACTGGCTTAAGAATGGGGATAACAGTAACAAATTCTTTTTCAATGCCTGTAGAGGAAGGTGGAATGTGAATAAGGTGGTGTCTCTTAGTGACTCGAATGGTTATCCTGTAACATCTCATGAGGGGATGGCCTCTATAGCGGTGGACTACTACAAAAACTTGCTTGGCCAACAAAGTGTGGTTCGCCAACTCCCTACGGATTTGCATATTCCTAAGCTGAATGAAAATCAGGCTGGCCTAATTGATCGGCCGTTCACGGAGGCTGATGTGTTTACCACTTTAAAAAAGATGGGCAAAAACAAAAGCCCTGGTCCTGATGGTTTCTCGGTGGAGTTCTATTTGGCCACCTGGCACATTGTGGGACCTGATGTCACAAGAGGTATTCTGTATTTCTTTGATTCCCTTGTTTTGCCTAAGATTATTAATGCTGCTTCAATTTCCCTGGTTCCAAAGCACCAAAACCCATCCCAGATGCAACACTTTCGCCCCATATCTTGTTGCAATGTGCTTTATAAGTGTATCTCTAAGATGATTGCGGCTAGACTCAAGGGGGTTATGCCCAGTTTGATTTCTCCAAACCAGTCTGCGTTTGTGGCCAAAAGGTCCATTGGTGATAACATTTTTCTGGCCCAAGCCCTTTGCAAAGGTTACAACCGGAATTCTGGCCAGGCTCGATGTGCAATCAAACTTGACATCCACAAGGCCTTTGACTCTTTGAATTGGAGTTTTATATTCCAAGTTCTTCACAAAATGGGATTCCCTCCAAGGTTTATTGATTGGGTTAAGGTGTGTATCACCTCCACGATGTTCTCTGTAAAGCTAAATGGTAGTTTGGAGGGTTTTTTCAAGGGCAAATGGGGCTTAAGACAGGGAGACCCCATCTCTCCTTATCTTTTTGTGATGGCCATGGAAGTCTTTACAGCATGTCTTAACAAATCTATTGATGGTTCTGATTTCAAATTCCATTGGCGAACAAAGCAAGTCAACCTGCATCACATTATCTTTGCTGATGACGTTTTCCTATTCAGTCATGGTGATGAATCTTCAGTTGCTACTCTTATAGAGGGGGTTTCTATGTTCTCCAACTGTTCTAACCTGGTTCCTAGTATTGATAAGTCAGTGTGCTTTTTTGCGAATGTCAGAGAGAATGTGGTGGAGAATATCCTTCGGGCTACTGGCTTTCAAAGAGGCTCCTTTCCTATCACGTACCTAGGGTTGCCTCTCATTACTGGTAAACTAAATAGCAGGGACTGCTCCTCCTTGGTGGCCAAGATTTGCAATAAGGTGGAATCGTGGATGGTGAGATTTTTCAATTTTACTGGCCGCTTGATGCTGATTAAAGCGATCATGGCTAGTATTGTTGGCTACTGGAGCATGTATATCTTTCTTCCCAAGGCTATCTTAAAGAAGATCAACAGTTTGTTCTTTAAATTCCTTTGGGGAGGATTCTATAAGGAATCGGGTAGGTGTCACTACAAAGTAGGCTGGGAAGATTGTTGTAAACCAAAAACTGAGGGGGGGTTGGGGATTAAAAACCTCTTTGAATGGAACCAGGCAGCTGTGTTACATCAGCTCTAGCGCCTGCTCCAACCCTCTGCTGACTCTCTTTGGATTTCTTGGTTTCATAAGGTGCTGCTTCGTAATAAGGGTTTCTGGACTGCAAAGATGCCGTACAGGTGTAGTTGGATTGCAAGGAAAATTTTTAATGCTAGGCAACAGGCGATGAACTTTCTTAGTTTTGAAGTTGGAGTGAACTCTAATTTTCTTTTTTGGCATGATCCATGGGCAAATAAAAAGCCCCTGGCTCTTGTCTCTCCTTCTGTGATCTCTTCGGCTGAATCATCTAGTATGGTTAGTATTGGGACGTATCTTAACAATGGGGTATGGCATCTCCCTCAATCAAATCACATGGATGTCATTGAAGTCAGAAACAGGGCTAGTATGGTACAACTTCATGACAGGGATTGCATCACTTGGGATGGACTCAAGCCAAAGCTTGTCAAACTGGCATCTATTTGGGCCTCTATTCGTGACTTGGGTCAACCTGCTGATTGGAGCGACCTAGTGTGGAATTCTTTCAACATCCCAAAGTGCTCTTTTGTCACTTGGCTTGCAATGAGAAATAGGCTGCTCACTAAGGAGCGTATGGTCATGTTTGGCATGAATGTTGATCCTGTGTGCACTCTTTGTGGAACAGATGTTGAGTCAATTAGTCACCTGCTCACTACTTGTTCTTTTTCCTCCCTAGTAATGAGAGTCATTCCCTTTCCACTCCATGCGGATTGGGCTTGCTGGCAGCGGGGTGATTTCTTTCGATGTTCTCTTATTGCAAAGCTTAAGGCCATTGCTGGTACTTACCTGACGACATGTGTTTACAGTTTGTGGAAGGAGAGAAATTTCAGAAGCCATAATACTGGCCCAGGACATCCCTCTACCGTGCTCATTTCGAACGTAAAAGCCATTGTGAAGGAAAAACTTTTTACTTGTTCTTCCTTTAAAAAATGGGCCCGAGGAGACCCAACCCTTGTTCTTATGATGTTCTAGTTCATTTGCTGTAGTTGTTGTTTTCCTCCAGGTCTTGTGGACCGTGGCTTGTTGACTGCTAGTTTTTCTAGCTTTTTTCTCCATGTTGTTCTGTTAGGAAGATGTATTATTTATCGCGGGGTATGCCCCTAGAGATGTAATCTTTTTCCTTTGGTATAAAAATTTAATTAGCAAAAAAAAAAAAACAATCAACACTACTCACTATTGATCGTATGTTATCATAACTGAACTTCATTTTGGCCATAATTCCTACTTTCGAGAACTTGGTAGACATTTTTTTTTTGCTGGAATATTTAATGCATTAAAGAAAAAAAATTTACAAGGGGCAAGGAAACCCAGGAGAAGAGACAGGCCTCAACCTCCTGCTATAACAATCAACCAAAACAAGAATCTACATTATCCATTCTATTAAATCAGAATGTCTCTCTAATTCCTCACTAAACCAATCAGTCCTCTGTGACTGTTGATGGTCTTTTAAATGATGAGGGTTGCTCTGAACCTTGTTGTGCGCTTAGGCGAAATCTGGGATGTCATTTGGGCATTATTCATCAGTTGGGTGTTGGTTCTCCTTCCAATGAAAAGTTAGCCGATAAGGTGCTTTTTTGGAGGCCAACTCTCATACAGGGGATACATGATGAGGGCAGTCACGGCACTGCTCTATTGGTTAGTTTTGTCCAGTTCATGAATGCCACAAGGAGTGATCTTGCGGATGCAGAGGGTAGGCCTCTTAAGAGTCCTGTTGGGGATGCAAATGCAGACGATGCCAGGGCAGGCCTTGGCTGGTACAAGCCTGAAGACTAGGGGAGGTAGCACCTAGATGTTTTTTGTTGGTTGGTGACGAACATTGTGTTTATGTTCGGTTTTAGTTGATCGTTCCGATTAGGGAACGTTTGGTTTTGTAATATTTGTTTATTTCGCGGGGTATGCCCCTAGATCTGTCAAAGTTGTTCCTTTATGGTATAAAATTTTAATTAGCAAAAAAAAAAAAATTAGAAGAAAGCAGCTTGCATTTTATGATATGCTGACAATTAGAGGCAATTGCAGCGAGACTCTTTACTTCATTGTTGTGATACCTGTTATTCCTTTCCTCCCACATTTTGTAGCACACGACTTGAAAGGTTAGAACCTTTATGGTTCCCCGAATATCATTCCCTCTGCAGCTTGACATTTCATTCATCCAATCTCCCCATGAATTAGGAAGATGATCATTCCTTGAGCTGGTAACCATATTACACAGGTGCTGAGTAAATGGACATTCCAAGAACAGATGTTCACGAGTTTCTATACCCGAGATGCAGAAGTAGCACTGCAAGCTGCTTGCCACCCCATACTGCAAGAGTTTGGACAAGGTTGAGACTTTGTCGAGCATAATAAGCCAGTGTAGAAATTAGTATCTCGGAATTTTGGACATGAGAGTCATTTCTCTGCCTTCTCTCTAACTTCTCTCTAAAAACCCTAGCTAGCCGCCTCAAATTCTAAACATTCCTCCATCAATTTGTCTAAAAATCCTTCACTAATCCATCTTTTTTCTTCTTTTCTTTCACCTAAAACACCTATATTTCTTGTCAGTATGAATCGGAAGAAGGTTTCTTTCTCCGATGTCTCTCCTTCGGAGATTGGTAGCTCAAATGCTCGCCTCCTTGATTGTACCACTGAGTTGGTTAATGATGTAAAGGGTCTGATGACTAAGGCCCGGGATGGGTTGGTCTCGACTATGGGTCCGAAAAGGGTTACCTTTTCGGAGAATCTGGTGTCGGTGATTCCTTCTGGTAGCACTAATGGACGTGATGCAGGGAGGAGGAATCGGAACCAGTATGTTTGTCCAGCTTTTGGAGTTGCTTCTAGAACCAGAAGCGGTATTAAGACTAATTGCAGGATGGATGATGGTATTAAGTCTAGCATAACCCAAGAAGGTATGCATGTGGTGAAACCTGAAGGAAGCTCTATTAGATCTAAGGAAGGTCTGAGATCGGAATTCAGTCCGAAAAGGGTTTCCTTTGCGGAGAATTTGGTGTCGGAGATAACTCCTGGTAGGTCACAAACAAAGGAGGACGCTGTGGAATCTGGAACCTCTAGAAGGTTGAGGAGCTCTGGGTGTTCTATACGATTTGAGGGAATTAGGGGCGATTGTCTTGGTGGAGTCCCTAAGAACTCGGCTGGTGGAGATCGGGGAAAAAGGCGAAAGGTAAGCATGAAGGAAAAGGTAGCTCCCACTGGGATTGCTTCCAGGTTTCGTAGCTCATGCCATTTCCAAAGAGGGGAGAGTAAGTTCTGTTCCCCTGTTAGTAAACATGATAATTCTGTGTGTAATGGGCATAATCCCAGAATGAATGTGGTCAAGGAGGGTATTATAGATTTGGATGTTAGTCCTAGAATCTTTAAGGGTTGTATTAATGCCAATGTTGCTGATATTATGAGTCAAGTTAAGGATGGTGACGCTATGAGCCAGGTTAATGTGATTGACCATTCGTGTCAACTTAGAGGGCCGACAAAGCCTGGGGTCATTGATAATAATCTCAAAATGACTGGGGAAAAGATGGAGGAGAAGTTGGATAATGTTGGATAATGTCCTTCTATCTGGTATAGAGGTGGATGGTGGGAGTTTGAGGTCCGAGAATGCTTATATCTCTGAGATTCGTTCGGAGGAATACCAGGATGGAAACCATCAAACATCTCAAATGAGAGTCGGTTACTCTCCCTTCTCTCTTACTTTCTCTCTCTAAAACCCTTGCAGCCGCCGCAAAATCTAAGCCAAATCTTAACGTTTCTCCATTAGATCTACCTTAAAACCTTCACGAATCCACCTTCCTCTTCTCTCCCACCATTCCTTTTATTTTTTCTTTTTATTTTCGGTTATCTCTGTCTTTGAAGATGGTTTCTGAGGATCTCTCGGATGGGGAGAACTCGCTGGAAACTATTTCGTATGGGGTCCGACTCCATGCTCGTTCTCATAGAGGGAGGCCGTCCCCTCCTGCAGATATGGAGGGGGGAAATTTGAGTGAGGCGAACCCTCAAAAAGGTGATTCTTTTGAAGGTTCTCTCACTCAGTGGAAGGATGAGAACTTTCCTGTTGCGGCGGATTCCAGATCTGGAGTTGCGGCGCGTACTCGTAGTTTGGTTAAACTACTAATGATTGAAGGTAAGTTCTTCACTCAAAAGAAATTGATTAAATTGAATGATCTAGGGGATGATTCCCTTATTGATCTATCTGATTCTTTGAATTCAAGACATGTTACTGATGTGGGTGTTGGGGAGGGAGAGGTTACCTCTATGATGCCTAGTATATGTGATGATGGTCCTTTAGATGCAGTCGTGGGGGAGGGTTTCAAACCTAACTTGACTTGCAGGGATATCATGGTTACTGATGATGTTGAGGTAAGGGCCTCTATAGGTAAACGAAATGTTGCAATGCCAAGGGAAGACATCTTGGAAGATGGGCCAAAAGTTGGAAGTGATGGCCCTAACAAGAATGTTACTGGGTGTATCTCAGTTAGGGTTGCGGATTTAGCCTCAAATGAAAAGGTTTGTCTGGATACAACTGATGTTGCTGACCGGATTGGTACTCAAGCTGTGAGTTCGGAGTGTAATGCTAATGATTGTGTGACCTTAAGCTTTGCAAAAGATAAGGATTCGGAGGAAGAGGAGGTCATTTCGGGATTGCTGGAGGACCTAGTTTCAAGTATTATCACTGAAGACTTTTGGGATGGCAAAACCAAGAGTGATCCTCTAACTGCTTTACATGCTAATACTCCTATTCCTGAAGCGAGTGGACTGATTGATGGGACAGGAAATGAAGGATTGGATGAGGGTGCTAGCGGGATGCAACAGCAGCTTACTCCGGCTAAGCACTATTTACAACTCTTGAAATTGTTTATCCAGTATATGGGGTATGAGGTACCAGTTCTGCAGGGTAAGAAGGGTCTGCAGTTTTCGCGCCCTGCAAAGATTTTGATTGACATCTCTGAATGTGCCCAGGATGAAGAGCTCTGTGTAGTTCTTATTGATACCATTCAATTACAGGATTTCGTGATAAGGGAGGGTATTGACATTCCCCCTGAAGGCATCCCTCTTGAGGTTATATTTGATGAGAATGGTTGTCCCAGGGATAGCCTTCTTAGTGATCAGGTTCTAAGGACCTTGAATACTACTTATAACAATATCCGTGTGGGAGAGCAAATGGGGAATCATACGAATGAGGCAGAAGCTGTGAAGGAACTAATTGATGCAGAGGTTGACGAAGCTTTTGATTATCTGATGGTCCATGGGCTAAATGATGGCATTGATGCAATGCAAATAGATCACCCTGTGATTCAAGGTCAGATTGTGACTCAAGGTCAAGAGACTGGGAGACTGGGGGATGATATTCCATGGGATGACCTTCCCACTGTGAGTATTCTGCCCCCGATTGATAACGATTTTTTCAGCAATGGGGTCATGGACAGTTCAGCATCAAGGTTTGTTGGCCAGATGGCCGAGGTGGATGGCGAGGAAAGAAATGGTCAGAGCATCAAGGCTGCTTCTGGGATGCCTAAGGAAAACACTGTGAAGATTGATGGTAGTCAGAGCATGGCAACCAGTGTGGATCATATGGAGATTGACAACGAGGTCCCAGTTCAAGGAAGGGTAGTTGAAGGTCAGGCTAAGAAAGTGCGCTGGACAAAGTCCAAAATCAAGCAATGGAGAGCGACCAGAGGTGGTCGTGCTGGTAGAGCGCATTAGTCTATGTTTTTATCTTTGTTCTTAGTTTCTATGCAGACTCTATTTTGACTTAATGTTGTGTAGTTTATTCAGATGTTGATTTCGCGGGGTATGCCCCTAGAATTGTCTTTGTTGTTCCTTCGTGGTATAAAATTTTAATTAGCAAAAAAAAAAAGGAATACCAGGATGGTGTTCGGGAGTTATTGATTAAGACACTGTTTCATGTTGAGATGCTTAAAAACCATATTCTGTCAAATGGGTTTTCTGTTCCTAAAGTGTTTGATCTTGTGGAGATAAGTGATGGTGACCGATTTAGAGATGCTTCTGGGAAGTTTTTTTGCAGGGCAACTAAAGAGCTTGCAATTTCGGTAAGTTGCGCTTTGCAGCTGCATGATTTTATTCAAAGAAATGGGTTGGGTGCTCCTATTTCTCCTACGGGAGGCCACTCTAGCCCTGAGCAGGTGGAGGCATCGCTTCATGACAAGGGATTTAAAGGCAATGAGAATAAGGAAAACAGTTTGGATGCAGCTACTAAAGGCGCTTGTATTTTGCCTTTGGAAGACCTTGCCCTCTTGCCTGGGAATGTCTCGGGATCTCCTCTTCCAAATGAGACTATGGTTCCATCTACTGGTACAACAAAGGTTCGGTTAAGGAAATCTGAGATTTGGAAGTGGCGTGCTGGCAGGGGAGGTCATTCTCGACCCCCATGATTTTATATTTTGGGTTTCAGTCCTCTTTGATATAGCTTGGGTTTAGTTTATGTTGTGGTTCTGGTTGGACTATTTCTGTTTGTAATGTCTAAACGTTGGTATCGCGGGGTATGCCCCTAGAATTGTTTTCTGCTGTTCCTTTTGGTATAAAATATTAATTAGCAAAAAAAAAAAGAGTATCTCGGAATGCTGATCTTATGCCACACACTTAGGTGCCACGGAACAGTACTTCCCTCACATCGAATATCACGCCAAATATCAGACACCCTTAGCCTATTTAGTTTGGTACCTCGCCAAGTTATTGAATCTGCCTCCCTAATGTTATACGGAGTCTGCATATCAAAATTACCTCTCCAGACTATTATATCATGATAGTTTGAGGGAGGAAGTGACCAACCAGTGTCACTTATAATTTCAGACACCTTTGCATTAGCATGGATACCGGAGTGAACAATAAGGTTGTCATTTGCTGCTGAGCAGAAAGCATTGCCTTTGTGCCAGGGATCAAACCACAAGAAGGTGTTTCGCCCATTGCCAATGTGATAGATTCACTTCGACATAGCTACCTCCCTAGCATCCAATACCTTTTGAAGAATCCATGAGCACCTCTTCGGTTTTTTAAGCAACCAGATAGATTTTCCTCGAAGAACTATTGTTTTGATCCAAGTTGCCCACAAGGAAGTAGAGTTAGGATTGACCAGATTGAGTAAATGTTTGATGATTAAAGCCTTATTCCATTCTTCCAGGTCCTTCAACCCTAGCCCACCCTCTGATTTCAACGTTGTGATTTTATCCCAAGCCACTTTTGCTGGTTTTCTTCTAGTCGTAGAGCCAGTCCAAAGAAAGCAAGCCATCAAAGATTGAATTTTCCTTAGGATCCCCTTTGGGAGAATAAAGTGAGCACACCAGAAGGCTTGGATTGCATATAAAACAGAATCAATAAGTTGCAGTCTACCTGCAAATGAGAGGAAGATTGAGGTCCATGCATTGATACGCTGAGTAATCTTCGAGATTAGAGGATGGCAATCAGCGATACTCAGCTTTTTTGTGATTAAAGGGACCCCCAAAAAGGTTGCTGGCAGATTTCCAAGAGAAATATTATAGGTGCTCATTATCCACTGCTTGAGGTTCGAGTCATCTCTCGCAACAAAGAAGGTGCTTTTGAGGGGGTTAACTTTGAGCCCCGAGAACCTATGGAAGGTATCTAAGGTCTGCATCATGAGTTGAATAGACTTTGTATCACCTTTGCAGAAAAGAAGCAAGTCATCTGCAAAACAAAGATGATTCAGGCCCAATTCCTTTGTGTTGTTGTGATGTTTAAAGTCTGGATTTCTATTAAGCTTGTGAAGCAACTCCGACATAACATCCATAACTAAGACATAGATGTAAGGGGACAGGGGATCACCCTGTCTAACACCCCTCGAGCTAGCAAAGTACCCCACCTGCTCACCATTTACTTTTACTGAGAATCTTGCTGTAGAAATACAAGCGTGAATCCATCTAATGAATGGAAGAGGGTAACCTCTAAGAATTAATGTGTCAAAAATGAATTGCCAGTGGATAGAGTCAAATGCTTTGTGAATGTCCATTTTGAAAGCAGCACTAGAGGGTCCTGATTTCGACGAGTAACCTCTGAAAACTTCCTGGGCAATCAATATATTATCAGAGATTGAGCGCCCAGAAATAAAAGCAGCTTGCGCTTTGTCAATCAACTGCGGTAGAGTTTTACAGAACCTCTTAGCAATTAATTTGGATATGCATTTGTACAGAGTGTTGTAGCACGAAATGGGACGAAAGTCAATCATTGATGTTGCATTCTGGCTTTTAGGAACAAGAGCAATCATAGTGGCATTAATATAGTGCGGCATGTGACTTGTGTTTAAGAAGAAATGAACTGCATTCAAGAAATCCTCACCCACAATCTCCCAGGTTGCTAGGAAAAAATTTACATTAAACCCATCTGGCCCTGGAGATCTATTCTTTTTCATCGACTTTAGAATATCATAGATTTCTGCATTGGTAGCCTTCAGAGTGAGCATTTTTTTTTTATTTTTTTTTGCTAATTAAAATTTTATACCACGAAGGAACAACTTACACAAATCTGGGGGCATACCCCGCGAAATCAACATTCAGACAACAAAGCCAAACAACATTAAGTCATTTTACAATCAACAAACATAGAACTAAGCCTATTACAAAATTAATCTGGTGCCTCCAGCAATCCTAAAAAATGGCAATTCATTTGCCACCCAGACTGCACGAACTACACACCCTCCAAGTCCATGAATGGCTCAGCATTTTCCTTCGAAATCACCATCTTAGCCGCAAGCAGGCTGGTTTCCCGAATCGCTACTCCGCATAAAGCCAACCTCTTCCAACTACACACAGTCCCTATGAAAACCTTCGCTGGGATGGCCTCCATGCAAGTAACCATTACATTTCCTACCTTTTTGACATCCCTATAATCCGCCACATCAGCCAATATCCCCCCTCCCCGTTTTTGCAAACTCAAGTCAGAGAGAGCTCCAGTGGGTGGCTCCTCATGAAAGGGCTCCAACCCATTCCTTCTAATAAAAGCATGTAGTAGAAGATCACAACAAAACAGGCTCACCAGCTCCGGGGGCCTCCTACCATGAAACCATCCCAACTCATCCTTGAAAGGGTCATGACCACTGATCATAGTAAATTCCTTAACAGCAGGAATTTTTGAGCCCCTTCTGTCAATGTCATTCATCAGCTTATCAATATGAACCAAGGTCTCGATCAAAGGATCTCGAAGACCATCACTATACTCAGTAGTACCAACCTCTTGTTGCTTCTTCCTTTCCTTCATGAGCCCCAAATCTACCGTGCCATCATTCTGAGCACCAGTATCCACCAAACCATCACAAATGGTTTGCCCCACCCCAAGGGGGACTCTCCATTAACTCGATAGGTACCTCAACATCAGTACTAACGAAACTATGAGAATCACTATCACTAGGAATCTCCGACACCAGGTTTTCCGCAAAAGAAACCCTTTTCAGCCTCATAGTCGATACCAACCCCTCCTGGGTCTTCTTCGACATCCCCTTCAAAACTTGAGCGAACTCAGTGGTACAAGCAAAAAACTTACCTTCAAACAATTGGAGGTTGCGAGAGCTACGAGCCCTCAAGCCAGCCTCCAAATCAACAGTTTCACAATCCCTCTTTCCACAAACATTCGTCGTCTGAATAAGGCCAACCATGGACCCCGACCTGTCCTTACCATGACCATACTCCATTTGTTTGACACCCAATTTCCTCTCGGGTTGACCCGACTCCAACAAAGCATCCTCAGAAATGGATACCCTCTTCCGACTCATTGTCTGATTCAATAGTTCTTGCTTCCCCACAACAGTTATCACTGAGGGGACGTCATGAGAGCACGCATGGAGATGAGAATCTAAATTAGGGATCACCGATACAAGGTTCTCCGAAAACGAAACCGAATCCATACCTAAATCTTTAACGCTAGCTAACTGGACTTTCGAGGCCTTCACAGGACTTTCGTCGACCAGTTGGCGGTCGTTCTTCATAAGTTCCTCTTTGCAAAGAGAATCCTCACCATTTACCACAAGAGGATGAGACCCACAACCATTTGAGCCCAGAAGGTTGCTATCGCAAACATACTCCATCTGCTTGCAACCAGTAGGCTGCAACCTCTCACCGGACTGAGTCGGCTGAGTCAACAAATCTTGTTCCCCATTAACTAACCCAGTAGAAAGACGAGGGTAATAAACCCTGACCTCCGGCGAAAAAGTGACCTTCTTCGGAACCTGCTCCCCCTTGACTAACTCAGTAGTAGGTGCACCGTGCAAACACTCAAGAAGACTAGGGTAAAAAACCCTAACCTCCGGCGAGAAAGAGACCCTCTTCGGACTCATTCTCAAAACTATTATAGCTAATATATATAAAATAAGAAATATGGTGTATAGGTGGGAGATTTGAGATGGAAGATGGAATTATGAAGGTCGATTGTATAGATCTGATGGGAATTTGCGTTAGAATTAATGGCGGCTAAGAAGGGTTTTAGAGAGAGAGGTTAGAGAGAAGGCAGAGGACGACTCTCATTCTTGGCTTGCAAGTTTTTACCTTCAGAGTGAGCATTTGAGCTTGAAGTTCAGAGATTCTCTTAGATATTAATGGTTGCAGCTGTGCTATGCCTGGGTAATCCACCTTGTCCGAGGTAAAAAGATCTTTAAAATAAGTTACAGCCTCCTCTTTGATGTGGCTCCTATCAGTTAGCAGTTCTCCCGAAGAGTTCACAAGAGTGGTGATCTTATTATTGTTCCAATTGCTAGCAATTTTCTTGTGGAAAAACGCTGTGTTTTGATCGCCCAGATCCAACCACTGGACTCTAGATTTTTGCCTTGAGGCACTCTCTTCATTCTCAAGAAGAGTCCACAAATCCTTAGAGAGGTGTTTCTCTACAGAATGCAATTGCTCATCAAATGGGTCATGAAGGATGCGAGATTGAATGTCACATAATTTAGCTCTGGTTTCTTGAATTTTCGACCCAACAGGACTGAAGTGATTTCGTAGACCGCGAAGCTTGCGTTTAAGAAGGAGCATCTTTTGGGAAAGAATATACATAGGATTCCCTTCAATCACCAAACTCCAAATATCCTTAACAGTTGGAATGAACTCAGGGTGATCTAACCAGTAGTTAAAGAACTGGAAAGGTTTGTTCATAACCTGGACATTCTGATTAATAGAGAGGATAGCCGCCGAATGGTCAGAAAGGCCCCAATTTTGAAAAACAACATCAGAACCCGGTTGAGAAGACATCCAAACATGGTTGCCCATAATTCTATCCAGCTTGCGAGTTATCGGATTTTTTCATTGCTTATTCCACCAAGTGTGAAAGTTACCCACGCTCCGGATGTCAGCCAGACCAATGTTTGTTATAGTATCTTTGAAACTTTGCATCTTTGCTGTCCATTTAACCCTTCCTCCTGAAGCTTCTGAAAGGTCCTGGATGGTGTTAAAGTCACCCAACACCGCCCATGGGATATTAGGATCTAGAGAACTGTTCAGATTTTCCAAATCTCTCCACAGGTTTAACCTGCCCCCTTGGTAATTTGAAGCATAAACAAAAGTAAACATAAATTCCTCATTACTATTTACAAGTGTGGCTTTGCAATGAACGAATTGGTCAGACTTGCAATCAACAAAAACATTCCAGATTTGAGGGTTCCAGCCTATCAATATTCTCCCCTTAGAGTGATGCCGATAGTTCGAATCCCAGTTCCAGGAATTATGAATAACTCTGCTACACTTCGCATGGTTCCTCTCTTTGATCCTAGATTCGAGAATCCCAGCTAATGATACATCATTATCCACCAAAAAAGAATGCAGGTTAGCCTGTTTAACAAGCTTATTCACTCCTCGGACATTAAAAGCACACACTCTAACCATAAAACAATTACTTGAATTTGGGGGATGGCACCCCCTTACTCTTCCTGAGCTTCTTCTTCTGGGACTTTGTGAGTCGGACTTGCTTTGAGTTGCTACTCAGACCAGCTTCATTTATTTGCTTTGAGCTGTTATTTGTTTCATCTGCCGACTTTTTTGCATCAATTTCATCGACATTACGCAGGTGCTTGAAAGTATTCAGAGGGGTAGGAGAGCCCTCATCCCCCATGTTTGGAGAAGGGCTATGACCTCTCTTATTATTCACGGTTTTCCAGTCATCCTCCTTGTGAACAGGGGTGGTAAAATTGCCATCATTAGTCGGTTCTCCATTGTTTTTTTCCTTCTCTGGTGTTCCTTGCACAGGATCTCCCTGATTGTTTCCAATAGGATTGCTTTTGTCTTTGCCATCTTCCTTTTCAGCTCCTTTTTGCACCCAAACTCTCTTTACAGATGGACATGCCCCAATAGCATGCCCAAGAGACTTGCAGGCATTGCAATAGAGGGTAAATACGCTTCTCACCAGTGAATGGGTCTAAAACCTTAACTTTTACACTATTTGGTAAATCATCACCCAGCACATAGTTTACACAGAATTTTGCAAACGGCAATACCTCGAGTCTCGAAGTGAGGGTATCAGCAAACAGAGGCTTCCCAATAGAACTGGCTAAGCAACTCATTCCTTCACGAGTTCAGTAGCTAATCGGGATGTTGCTAAATTTGACCCATAATGGGATGCTAGTAACCTTCCCCGATTGACCCTCCACACCCCAGTCATTAACCACCATTGGTCTTCTTTCCACATACCAAGTTCCCCTAGCTAGAATCATATTTTTCTGAGATTCCGTATTAAATCTAAACTGGAACGTTTTGCTATCCTTTTGGCTAACATTGCACAGACCCATCCCATCCCAAACTTGTTTTGCAAATTTCACAACAGTGTTGAATGAGTGTGTCCCTTTAGTGAAGACACCGACTAGACAATTTTTGAATTTTTCATCCCCTTTCTTTAAAATTTCATCCGATGGGGAAACAATATCTTCACCCGGCAAACGCGGAATATAATCAAAAGTAACATTCTTGTTTGCTAGAGGTGGATTGCTCCATTAAGTTTCATCTTTGAAACATCCTCCATTACCTCTTAACCAATGATCGTATTACTTGATCCATTTATGATTCAGCATCTGGGTAATTCAATGTAACTACCATAATCTATCAAGGAAAAGAAAGAATTTAATATTCCCCCTGAATCACATGCAACTAATGTTTCTAGTTCATCATTTCACTGAGTTGAACTAGACCTATACTTGGTTCCTAACAATAGTCTCATTACTAGTTTATCATAGACTCACTGGTCTTCTCCTCTTGTAGGTTCTGAGATCATCGTCTCGCTTACTACTTCCTTATATACTTTATCCAATCATGCCATCACTTTCCAATGTCTTTATTTTCTAAGTTGATCTATTCATAAAATGAACATTTCCCTGAATCAAACCACTTCATCAATCTCAATTTGGTTTCATAAATTATAACCTATGAAATCTGCCTTCTCATGGCGAATTACTATTAACAATATTCAAACTCAACCCATTTATCAGATGATATGGCACTTATTGCCTCTATCTCAATTGCTCCTGGAGACTATGCTCCCCGTCCCATATTGATGTCCTTGATAATCATGCATCATTCTACTCTTTTCCCCATTAATCTGAAAGTCTCTAAGGAATCTTATCTATCCCCATATAAGATCTCAAATAATTCTTCAATTCCGTCTTACTTGCTGGTACTTCATCCGGCAGTCCGGCTATGAATCCGATATGCCTCTTTAATTCTCTTCCTAATATCTCAGTTCTTTACGCTCACTTCTCTGAGCACTATACCTTAACTCTTATAGTCTCTTTGGCTGCAGCCCTCATTTCCTTAAGGGTAAACTCCATATTCCTAACAGGATTCTCTTCTTTAGCTGAACCCTCCTCCGGGTCCTCGGCAGGGTATTCTATCGAATCAATCAAGCCGATCGCCAGCATATAATAAAGCATCACCATGCTACTGCTCGTACGCCTCAAGGTCTGTCGCCATACCAGTCGACACGAGAACGTGCTAAGTTAGTATCATGATACTTTAGAGTTCCCCTAAGGGTTTTATATGTCAGTACTACATTAAGTAGTCCAACTATGAACTTGGCAAGAGTTTTTTTTTTTGCTAATTAAATTTTATACCATAAAGGAACAACTGATACACATCTAGGGGCATACCCCGCGAAGTCAACATACAGACAAAACAAATGTCATAGCATCATAAAGACACTATACAATCAACATACAAAGAGAACTAGTTTAAAGTTTAAACTAGTTTAAGCCCACAATATGACCTATGCCAAGTACGAATATTAAAAGTGACCACCCGGCTCGCATCCAAGAATTGTAAGCAACCCTTGCGGCTAGACATGCACAAGGTTCCGTGTGCAAGTCAACAGTGCACACCTGCAACACCCAGCTACCAAAAGCTGCTTTGTACACACCCTTAGTCCTGTACAGACCTTCCAATCTTGACACAAAAAAATAGATCAAGGCAGCATATTCCGCTTGTAAAATCACAAGATTAGGCCACCGAAGCTGACTTTGCAACGGCATAGTCACCATACTTAAAAAGCGAGTGTTTCTCCTCAAGCTCAAAGACCAAAGAGAGTAAAACACCCAAGCCGGGTCTGCGTCCAATCTGACCATCAAACATTCAGTATCTTGAAAAGACTTAACATCCAGAATCAATGCCCATCGAGAAAGCACCAGAGCAATCATCTCCACATAAACAATTCGCATAAGCAATCCTGTTTTCAACAGGTTAAACGCACACCTCCCTTTCTTAGACAAACCATATCGAGCAGCAGATGATGTTGCGCCATTGCGCATTGCAGACCTCAACCCAACTACTTGCAGCCCCGAAAGAACTGATACAAAATGCATCAAGTCCCACTTTAAAAACCCCCAAGTACTGGCTTGCATCACAGAAATAGGCCAATAACTCTTCTTATCCAATCGGGCATTATACACCCTGGTTACATCCATTGACTGTTGAAAAACACCAAACCTCCTGCAATACCATGCATACAATCCCGAAAGCTTCAAAGAATCCAACACCTGCCATTCATCATGAACAACATTCTTTGAACCAAGGCCATAGCCAAACAGCTTTCTAGCATACCACAAACCTGCAGAACCTCTTTGAAGCACTTTGTCAAGCACCCAGCGAACATCTAAAATATACGATTCATCTTGAAAAGCATCATAAGTTAGCAAATCCACCAACAACCACTCAGTAGAAATGGACAGAACCAGAGGGGTTCCTCCTTCCTCCTTATGGTGAGTAATAGCATAATTACCCATACACCGAACAGTAAACCCATCATACGCATGATTAACAGCCTCTATTCTTCCCACAAGAGTAGCTCCTCTCAAATAAGAGTGAAAGACGATTATACCACCACATGGAAACCTATCATCCACATACAGATCTAGAAACCCACTACGCATTGGCCCTTTCTCCAGTACCGAAACCACGCCATTCCCAACCTTAGCAGGAACCAGTAGTTCGAAATCAACTAATAAATCCACAACATTGTTATCGTAAACGCAAGGTTCGAACAAATCACTAAAACAAAACACTGGGAAACCAATCCTTGTTTCCAAGATGAACCCATGAAATTGAGCAATCTTCACATTTTGTTGCAACAAAAAGTTAGACATATAGAATTCATCCACAGTACATCCACAGATAAAACACCCATCCGCATTCACAGTCCATCCCACAAAATCAAACCTCAAGAGGCTTTTGGGAACGGTCTCAACATCATATATGAGTTGTCTCTCAAATTGAAAGCACGAAGTAAACAACCCATCCCATACAATTAATTGCACAACAATATCTGAACCACGAACAGAGACGCCCCAGAGGGAGCTACTTAACCAAATTTTCAAGACCCCATCCCATACCGATGACGAGTACTTAAGACCAATATTTCCTTTCGAGAAATCCTCTTCAACAGCCACATATCCCAAAACCGTTACGGTTTTCCCAGTAGGGCCAGGAGAAGCAAGAACGACTCCATAGACAGCATTCCAACATGAAATAGTCCTCACAACTAAAGACCCACACGCACATAACCCTCTAATCGGGTCTGGAGACTTTAAAGAGTGAGATCCACAAGTCTCACATCCATCTGATTCTTGTTATCTTAATGAATTTATTGTTTTAACGTCGTGTCATCTCTAGGATTTATAACGCTCGCTCTGATACCATTTCTGTAACACCCCCAGATCCGAGGTTAGGGATCTGATCGTTACAGTCTCAATTTCCATCCACAAAATCAACATAAATTAAATTACAACTTTGTGACCCAAACAACAACAACATAAAATACACCCGTTATAGTCCCAGAGATGAAATCAGAGTAATTACCAAATATTATTAATCACAAGATTGAGTTCTTACAACCCAAAAGATTTATAATTTAGCATTACATACTCTTTGCCATCCAATTGTATATGTCATATAATAAATACATTTGATACTCAAATGCTAACAACTAGCCTACCAATAGCTTCCTCTTCAGCAATGGTAGCTAAGACCTCAGCGGTTAACCCTCTGACGGCTGTCGCCTTCTTGCACCGAGTGCGCTTTGTGCGGGTCATTTGATCTAGCTGTTGTTGTGATATAATACATAAAGCAAGGGTGAGAAATAGCTTACCACAAGGAATATATGACCGAACAATAATATATATATATATATATCAAGTCAACAATATCGTTGAAACCATATGCCATGCATTTACGAAGATAGTGCCAGCATAATGTAAATGATGAAGTTACAAGGTAACTCAAAAATATATTTCTGGGGAAGTATCTGTTATGTCAAAGGTAAGCAAGATATTGTCATTTATCATAAAAGAGGAAATTGCAGAAAATATTGCAATTCTAGATTCAGTCACTTTTTCACCTGCCAACACCGATAGTCTTGCAGAAAATTCCACTTTGACGAATGAACTAATTCTGGAGCTTTGACGCGCCAGGAGACATAACATTCACGATGATCAGTCGCAGGTTATGCTCCCCACTTTTGTTCTCTACATGTAGAAGGAAGCACCGACGGATTTACTTGTCTACCGCCCTCTGGAACCCCCCGGCCAACGGTTGGGCCATTGTTGGATCGGCGCCACTCGGCCACTTATGCGGCTCCTAGTTCGTATAACATCCATAACTCTGAATCATAAAGTTCGTCCCCCTTTCCCCAAGTATAATACTTGTTGATAAGACTCCACAAGGTAGTCTGTTCGCACAAAATCACGCGAGCGTACGCGGTCACAAGTAATATATAAGGTCAAGTCGAAATTCGTTCCCACAGAGACTGGTTTAGGTTCAATATAGATTTATGCACCTATGCAACAATGTATGATTATTATTCACTGCTAAGACAATATCAAAGATGGGTTTTGATTATCTAAATTAACTAAGAAGCAAATTAACAAAACTAAGAATTAATTAACTAACGAGAATTTAAATCGAATTACTTATGCAAGAGGAAACATGAGATCCTAACTTCATTAAATACCAAACTACTCATATACGAATCAATGTATGTGATGGTTATGATATCTGATCAGACAACATGAAACAAGTATAGGCTACCTCTCAGTATACGAATACCAAACTACTCATACATCCATAAAAGAAATAGAAAATTGGTAGACACCAATTATGTTTAGACCCTATATCCCTATAAGATTTGAAAACATAACGGTTTAAGCACAAGTTGTCCATTAAGATCTAATCAAGCCTTCACTAATCCACCTTCCTCTTCTTTCCCCTCACCATATTCTCCTATATTTTTTTTTTTTGCTAATTAAAATTTTACACCAAAAGGAACAACTTGATACAAATCTAGGGGCATACCCCGCGAAATCAACATCAACTAAAACAACTAAACCATCATGACATACTCAATAAACAAATTGATTGATACAAAACCTAGAGGGGAAAGAAATGAGAGTCGTCTTTTTCTCTCTAGCAAATAACCCTAGCCGCCACTACTCTTAAGCATTTTCTTCACCAGATTTCTCGCAAGCCTTCCTAAATCCACTTCCTTCTCTTCTTTCACCTTACTCTTAATATTTCTTATATTATTATTTTATGTGCGTCATGGGCTCTCAGTTGTGTTATCTTGGTTGGGATCGCATCTTGTTCGATCTTACGAGGGATCTGCCAGGTCCTTCGGGGGACTTCCGTGTGGGTTTTCTTCATTTGCAAGTCGATCTTGAGGGTTTTTTACCTTTGAGATGTAGTGCTATATACAGTGATTTGATAGGAGATTTTGAATTGGAGATCTCAGTGAACGACTCGGCTAATGGGTTTGATTCAAGCCAGGTTATGGAATTGGGGTCAGCTCAAGGGCTTGCTGGAATTTTAGATCCGAAACATCCTAAGTTGAGGCTAGATGTTTGCTTGTTGAAACATTCCTCTACATCGATTGAGGGATGGTTTGTTGTTCATGATGGTGTAAAACAAGAAGCTGCTGCCTGTAATGTGTTTGTTAAAATGCTTCATAGTGTTTTTTCAGACTTTCATGAGTTTTTCAAAAGTCTTAGCACTAGCAATGCTCTCGCTAGTGATGATGGCTTCCTAGTGTTTGACATGCTGCCTCAAAGGGTTTTTGAAGGTTGTATGGATTCTTGGTATGAGGTTTGTCATGCCATAGAGAGGCTCAATGACTTGGGTGCTCTGTTGCGAGCATTCGTGAATGGTGTTTTGCACATCTCTGATGGGATATTTGTGTGTGGTTTGACCAACACTGTTGACCTAGCCTTACAGTTCTATGTCAAGGATGGAGTTATTTATGTTGTTGGAGAGAGTCCTTTCGATGAGACTCAATCTAAGATGGTTCGGATGGAAGACGGGAGGTTGCTGAAGTATTCGGTCTTTGCTGCTCACATGGTGAAAGTGGTAGTAAAGATGGCGACTGTGGCTTTTTCTAAGGCTGATGTCGAAGAGGGGAACCTCTTTGGTTGTGAGGATGTGGTTTGTACTTTCGAAAGCATCAGTAGGGATGCTAGTGCAATGGCTGGGGAATCTTGTTGCCCTAAGGATATTGGAGTAGCTATTGTTGATGTCTCTATAAATGTTGCTCCAATTTTATTTGTAATTGGTTCTATGAAATGGTCCAAAATGGCTGTAGTGGGTGTCAATGAATGTGATGGGTTGAATTGTAGACTTTTAACTCATTCGAATGATAGAATTTGATTGAGAGATGTTGTTCTCTCTATCGAGAACGCATATTTGAAGTTGGGTATTCAACTTAGTGCAATGATGGGAGCTTGTAGAATTGCAGTTGTGATTATGAAGAGAATTGTAAGCTCAGATGGTGAGTTTCAGGATGTGGTGATTGGAATTGGTCAGTTTTTCGATTATGTCGTGTTTGACTCTACTGTATGGCGATTTGATTTTATTTCATTTTCGTATCGAGAATTATCCAGGTTCTTAATTTCCGGGGTATTAAATTTAATCAATGTTATTGGCCAAAGTTGTTTGGTTGAGCTTTGGTGTATCAGAAATGGAGCATATGATGTGGGTCATATTGCTGGGTTATTCAGGTTGATTGCTGATTGGCTAGATGGGGTCAATTTTAATTGTGGAAAATGGAATGTAGTGGATTATGTCAGTGGGTGTTATCTTTGCAAGGATGCAGGTGAAAATGACGATGGTGATCAGTCCTCTGTGACTGTTGATGGTCTTTTAAATGATGAGGGTTGCTTTGAACCTTGTTGTGCGCTTAGGCGAAATCTGGGATGTCATATGGGCATTATTCATCAGCTGGGTGTTGGTTCTCCTTCCAATGAAAAGTTAGCCGATAAGGTGCTTTTTTGGAGGCCAACTCTCATGCAGTGGATACATGATGAGGGCAGTCACGGCACTGCTCTATTGGTTAGTTTTGTCCATTTCATGAATGCCACGAGGAGTGATCTTGCGGATGCAGAGGGTAGACCTCTTAAGAGTCCTGCTGGGGATGCAAATGAAGACGATGCCAGGGTAGGCCTTGGCTGGTACAAGCCTGAAGACTAGGGGAGGTAGCACCTAGGTGTTTTTTGTTGGTTGGTGACGAACATTGTGTTTATGTTCGGTTTTAGTTGATCGTTCCGATTAGGGAACGTTTGGTTTTGTAATATTTGTTTATTTCGCGGGGTATGCCCCTAGATCTGTCAAAGTTGTTCCTTTATGGTATAAAATTTTAATTAGCAAAAAAAAAAAAACAAATTGAGTCAACAACCAAACTAGAAAGTTTAAAATAAACTAGCGCCCACCAATCTCAATAGGAGACCAAACACCTGTCTCACAAAAGCCATAGAGTAAAAATTGTGCATAAATCTGTCTAAAGATACCACTATCAAATAAGTGGTCCCAAGAGTTGCGTTCAAAGTGGCCTCCCTCGGTCACTCTCCCGTGCATAAGCTTCAAATTGGTCCATCGGTCTTTATCCTTCAAGCCTTCATCCTTGTTAACCACAGCATTTATACAAATGTCGAGGACAATCCCCTACACCTCCATGTCTTCTCCCACGCTCATCTGCACCTTGCCATCCTCAATAGTAGCCCGAGAAAAGGAAGTGACCAGTGAAACCTGGACCTCGTAGCCAATAAGCACCTTCGCTGCATTGCAGAAAACCCCATCCTTGTAGAAATCACCATCTATATAGGGATCACCAATAAACTCCTCACCCTTGTGCAGCACAATCACTTCAGTGAATCTGCAGACACCCTCCCTCGAAGAGATTATTTCCAACAGATAAATCATTTTCTACACTGCCCGAGTCTGATGGAGTCTTTGTGACTTGACGTGCTCACCATAATCAGTAGTAACCCTATTAATCCTTGATGTATAGAACCAACCCTCAAAGCTATCAAAAGCCAACAGTTCCTCCGAAATGTCCTCTATAATCACCTCCTCAACTCTGTTCTCATATCTTCTCTGATCATTGGAGTTCAGGGCCTACCACTCCACATCAAGTAAACTCATATAATCCAACGAAATGGGACCAAATACGACTGAGCAAACTGTATGGCTGTAAACATACACCTGCACATCGTCCACATAGTTAAGCATTCGAGTGCCCATTCGAACCCAACATCTATTCAGCGCGTCTATAACCAAGGCAGGTTCCATATATAACTCAGCCCCCTGAACATTAACATGTTCCAGGAGATGGTCATCTCTTCCAAGGGTATAAAAAATATCCCTTGGAAGAGATGCAAGACAGTCCTGCTCTTACTGATGTTTGCTGGAACCGGACAATGACTAATTGTGCTGAGATGACCATGCGAGTGGGGGATCCTATTTGGTTTGCCACGCTGAGGAAAGGCCTGCTGATTAGAATTCTAGGATGTGAACCGGGAGGTTCCACTGTCTTTTTTGGCATTGTTATGACTTGTATCTAATCTAGCATAGCTAGATGGTCTTTAAGCTGACTCGATTTAGTAATTGAGTATGTTATGATGTTTTAGCTGGATGTTGATTCGCGGGGTTTGCCCCTAGATTTGTAAAAGTTGTTCCTTTTGGTATAAAATTGTAATTAGCAAAAAAAAAAAAATCCCTTAACTGGATAGCTTTCCATATTGCTAGACTGCACCCCATTCTTATAATTTCCACATAGAAGACTGCTCCTCTAGAGTTGTTGGCATCATTTGGAACCAAATCCACTTCATGATCAACTCCATCAGTTCGTAGATCCCGAACTGTCCAAGTTTTAACTTTGCAGCAAAAGTTTTGGGATGACCCAACAGCCAACATAAAACTACTATCGACTAAGCAAAATGCCCAGTCATGACCATATTGCAATAACCATAAAATAATACTTAACTCATAAACCGAGCTCATTCCCTTCAAATCTTTTTTTTTTTTTTTGCTAATTAAATTTTTATACCAAAGGAAAATGATTACATCTCTAGGGGCATACCCCGCGATAAATAATACATCTGCCTAACAGAACAACATGGAGAAAAAAGCTAGAAAACTAGCAGTCAACAAGCCACGGTCCACAAGACCTGGAGGAAAACAACAACTACAGCAAATGAACTAAAAACAGCATAAGAACAAGGGTTGGGTCTTCTCGGGCCCATTTTTTAAAGGAAGAACAAGTAAAAAGTTTTTCCTTCACAATGGCTTTTACGTTCGAAATGAGCACGGTAGAGGGATGTCCTGGGCCAGTATTATGGCTTCTGAAATTTCTCTCCTTCCACAAACTGTAAACACATGTCGTCAGGTAAGTACCAGCAATGGCCTTAAGCTTTGCATTAAGAGAACATCGAAAGAAATCACCCCGCTGCCTGCAAGCCCAATCCGCATGGAGTGGAAAGGGAATGAATCTCATTACTAGGGAGGAAAAAGGACAAGTAGTGAGCAGGTGACTAATTGACTCAACATCTGTTCCACAAAGAGTGCACACAGGATCAACATTCATGCCAAACATGACCATACGCTCCTTAGTGAGCAGCCTATTTCTCACTGCAAGCCAAGTGACAAAAGAGCACTTTGGGATGTTGAGAGAATTCCACACTAGGTCGCTCCAATCAGCAGGTTGACCCAAGTCACGAATAGAGGCCCAAATAGATGCCAGTTTGACAAGCTTTGGCATGAGTCCATCCCAAGTGATGCAATCCCTGTCATGAAGTTGTACCATACTAGCCCTGTTTCTGACTTCAATGACATCCATGTGATTTGATTGAGGGAGATGCCATACCCCATTGTTAAGATACGTCCCAATACTAACCATACTAGATGATTCAGCCGTAGAGATCACAGAAGGAGAGACAAGAGCCAGGGGCTATTTATTTGCCCATGGATCATGCCAAAAAAGAAAATTAGAGTTCACTCAAACTTCAAAACTAAGAAAGTTCATCGCCTGGTGCCTAGCATTAAAAATTTTCCTTGCAATCCAACTACACCTGTACGGCATCTTTGCAGTCCAGAAACCCTTATTACGAATCAGCACCTTATGAAACCAAGAAATCCAAAGAGAGTCAGCAGAGGGTTGGAGCAGGCGCCAGAGCTGATGTAACACGGCTGCCTGGTTCCATTCAAAGAGGTTTTTAATCCCCAACCCCCCCTCACTTTTTGGTTTACAACAATCTTCCCATCCTACTTTGTAGTCACACCTACCCGATTCCTTATAGAATCCTCCCCAAAGGAATTTAAAGAACAAACTGTTGATCTTCTTTAAGATAGCCTTGGGAAGAAAGATATACATGCTCCAGTAGCCAACAATACTAGCCATGATCGCTTTAATCAGCATCAAGCAGCCAGCAAAATTGAGAAATCTCACCATCCACGATTCCACCTTCTTGCAAAGCTTGGCCACCAAGGAGGAGCATTCCCTGCTATTGAGTTTACCAGTAATGAGAGGCAACCCTAGGTACGTGATTCTCTCTGACATTCGCAAAAAAGCACACTGACTTATCAATACTAGGAACCAGGTTAGAACAGTTGGAGAACATAGAAACCCCCTCCATAAGAGTAACAACGGAAGATTCATCACCATGACTGAATAGGAAAACGTCATCAGCAAAGATAATGTGGTGCAAGTCGACTTGCTTTGTTCGCCAATGGAATTTGAAATCAGAACCATCAATAGATTTGTTAAGACATGCTGTAAAGACTTCCATGGCCATCACAAAAAGATAAGGAGAGATGGGGTCTCCCTGTCTTAAGCCCGATTTGCCCTTGAAAAAACCCTCCAAACTACCATTTAGCTTTACAGAGAACATCGTGGAGGTGATACACACCTTAACCCAATCAATAAACCTTGGAGGGAAACCCATTTTGTGAAGAACTTGGAATATAAAACTCCAATTCAAAGAGTCAAAGGCCTTGTGGATGTCAAGTTTGATTGCACATCGAGCCTGGCCAGAATTCCGGTTGTAACCTTTGCAAAGGGCTTGGGCCAGAAAAATGTTATCACCAATGGACCTTTTGGCCACAAAAGCAGACTGGTTTGGAGAAATCAAACTGGGCATAACCCCCTTGAGTCTAGCTGCAATCATCTTAGAGATACACTTATAAAGCACATTGCAACAAGATATGGGGCGAAAGTGTTGCATCTGGGATGGGTTTTGGTGCTTTGGAACCAGGCAAATTGAAGCAGCATTAATAATCTTAGGCAAAACAAGGGAATCAAAGAAATACAGAATACCTCTTGTGACATCAGGGCCCACAATGTGCCAGGTGGCCAAATAGAACTCCACCGAAAACCCATCAGGACCAGGGCTTTTGTTTTTGCCCATCTTTTTTAAAGTGGTAAACACATCAGCCTCCGTGAACGGCCGATCAATTAGGCCAACCTGATTTTCATTCAGCTTAGGAATATGCAAATCCGCAGGGATTTGGCGAACCACACTTTGTTGGCCAAGCAAGTTTTTGTAGTAGTCCACCGCTATAGAGGCCATCCCCTCATGAGATGTTACAGGATCACCATTCGAGTCACTAAGAGACACCACCTTATTCACATTCCACCTTCCTCTACAGGCATTGAAAAAGAATTTGTTATTGTTATCCCCATTCTTAAGCCAGTTAACCCTCGACTTTTGCTTGAGGAAACATTCCTCCAAATGCAGAGCTTTGGTGAAGGCATCAATCAATCTCTTTTCTTCCTCAAACTGAGCCAAGGACGGCCTAAGAGGAAGCCCTTTTTGAAATCTCAACAGGTCCTGCCTAGTGTCATTCACCACCTGATGAAGATTTCCCACCGAGGTGTTTAGCCCTTTAATTGCCAGCTTTACTCTCTTTAACTTTGAGGTTAGAATAAACCAGGGATCACCGGATACCTGGTCCTCCCATGCCTGCTGGACCAAAGGAATGAATCTCTGATCATTAATCAAATAGTTGAAAAACTGAAAAGGTTTCTTGACCACGGGACACTCCAAACCTAGGGTAGTCAGAGCAGGGCAATGGTCTGAAAGCCCTCTAGGTAAGAAGTCTGTGTAGGAGGAGGGAAACACATTATGCCAGGCAGCATTTACCAGAACTCTATCCAACTTTCTATATTTCGGATTGTGGATGTTGCAGTCCCACCAGGTAAGCACATTTCCAATACTTCGGAGGTCCGTGATGCCTAAAGCAAGCACAAAATCCTTAAAGTCAGTCATATCCATGGTCCATTGATTGTTACCTCCAAGTTTCTCCTCTGTTCGAAGACAGGTATTAAGATCCCCAGAAATTACCCATGCATCATTAGTCAAAGTCCTCGAGGCCTGAGACAAGTCGGACCAAAGAATTCTCCTCTCAATGTCATCATTCGAGCCATAAACAAAAGAGACAACAAAGCTAATATTGTGCTGCAGCAATAGAACTGTGCATGTGATATGCTGGGCACTAGAGGCTAGCACCGTAACCTTCCAAAAATCTGGGTTCCACCCATTCCCTTCAAATCTTCATCTTTAAACAAGAAGAGGCAAGACATGTACCTGAGTTGAAACACCCCAGGATCACCAGGCATAGAATATTTACAATCATATCTGCCTATGTCATTCATACATCCGCACAGTAAATGTAGCACCGTAGTGACATCGTCATTTTCATTAAAATTGTACCCAGGACGAAAAGGTCCGACCACACAAACTAGGGAGCCTTTTAAAGCAACCGTTGGAGAAGCTTGCTGAGAAAATACAAACGACCCTTTATGGGACAATTTGACGAACACATAGTGGACAGAGAGCCACTCAACATCATATGAGGACAAAAGACAACACTCAGGTCGTAGCTTTCCATCTCCATAATTTAGCCCATAATCCAAATACCCCCTGGGCTACATCTTGACTGAGGTTATACCAACTATAACCATCCCCGAATCGCTGTTTACGCGGCGCTCCTTCAAGATTCCCTTGTGAAACGCTGCGCCCAAAACCAAAATAGATTTGTCACACACATGGACAAACCCATCAAGAGACCCAATACATGTTGGACTTTCCGAAAGTGCCATCTTGCTTATCCCAACTATAAGATAAGTCAGGAGACCCGACAACATACAGTTCGTAGAAAACCGTAGTATGGGTGAACTCATCAAATCACAGCTTGTAGGTCTTAGATCCATTACGAAATTATGCATAATATCACACAGTCGATTAACCTCCATGGACACATCCATCTCCATAGAAGGCTTGGACACAAGTCCATCTTTAAAATCCACAAAAGTGGGCACCCCAAGAGTCAATCTTCTCACGTAATAGAGACACGAACAAATAGAACCCATTAATAAATATAAGAAATTTGGTGTTTTAGGTGGAGGTAAGGGAAGAGAGGTGGATTTAGGAAGGTAGTATGATCTGATGAATTTAGGGTGAAGATTAGGCTGAAAATTCATGGCGGCTAGGTGGGTTTTAGAGAGAAGTTAGAGAGAAGCTAGAGAAAACGACTCTCATCTAAAATTTTCTTTCCCATCCTATATTTCTTATATCTATTATTAATTGTAGTTTCTTTTAGAAGATGGTTTCGGAAGTTTCGAAGATGGTTTCAAAGGATCTCTCTGTTGGGGGGAACTCGTTGGATAGGATTTCACATGGGGTCAGACTCATTGCACACTCTCCGAGGGTTGCTTCGTCTGGTGATGATGCCAAGGGACGAGGTGAGAGGGTGAATCCCTCTCAATGCAAGTATGGGGACATTTGTGTTGATGATGATTCCAGATCTGGGGTGGCTGCGCGCACGCGTAGCTTGGTCAAACACCATTTGATTGATGGTAAGATTTTCTCCCAAAAGAAGTCTAATAGTTCTAATGATTTAGGTGTTGATACACCTATTGAATTATCTGATTCCTTAAATTCAAGATATGATGATGATATGGGTAATGAGGAGGAGGTTAAATCTGAGGTCCTGAGCCCAGTGATTGGTATTTCCAATATTTGTGACGGTGGTCCCTCTATTGTGGGTTTGGTTGAGGGTCTCTCAAAACCTAGTCTATCTACTGGGTTAGATGATAAGGCCATGCTTTCTATGGTTCAAGATAGCAGTACCCAAGATGATGGTATTCCGGTGAGGGATGAAACGATTGTTACCCAAGTCTACAGCATGCCGGATGCTGGGACCAAGGGTACGGGTACTGATGAGGTTACCCAGGTTGCTGGAATGGAACATACGGATGCGAATGTTGGCTTGGAAATGGATGTTAAGAACTCTTTTGTCTCTGTGAACTTGAGTTACACTAAGGACGAAGACTCTGGAGATGAGGTAGGCATATCTGGTCGGGCTACGAGCCTTGTTCAGAGAATTGTGACTGATGCTTATTGGGATGGAAGTTCCAGCAATGGTGGCATTGATGGCTCTCCAGCTGCTGATTTGCTACTAAAAGCGAATGCCATTATCTTAAATGAAGTTAATGAGGTTGACCTAGGGAAGAATGAGTCATCTTCTAGGGATAAAGGGGATTCTATTCCCGAGGTTCTGGATGTTTCTCAATGTGATGCTCCTATAGAGGGGGTTTGGAGTTGGAGGGAACCATGATTGTTTCTAACAGTTTAAATAATGTTATCGGAGGTAGTCCTCAGACGAGCTTGGTTGGGCTAGTTGAGGAGGAAAGGGCTAAGAAACATCTAATTGATGCTAACAATTACTCCAAAGTGCTGAAGCTTTTTATTGGTTATATGGGATATGAGGTGCCTATGTTAAAAAGGCAGAAGGAAACGAAACTCTTAGTTTCGGGCAATTTTCTTACTAACATCTCGGATTGTGGAAATGATGAGGAGCTTTATGTAGCTCTTAACAATGTTATTCAACTGCCTATGAAGAAGATGCTGCTTACCAGTTTACAATGCTTGGATGTGGACCGGGTGGTCCCTTTACTATTCGTACTTGGCATAGGTCTCATTGTGAGGTTTTAAACTAGTTTAAATCTAGTTCTAATTGTATGTTGATTGTATAGTGTCTTTCTGATGTTATGACATTTGTTTGGTTTGCATGTTGACTTCGCGGGGTATGCCCCTAGATGTGTATCAAGTTGTTCCTTCATGGTATAAAATTCTAATTAGCAAAAAAAAATGTTATTCAACTGCAGGAGTACATTGTAAAGGAGGGATTTGAAATCCCTACTGAAGGCATTCCCCTTGATGTGGTTTTGGATGATAGTGGATGGCCTAGGGAGAATCAGGTGCCATATGATCAAGGGCAGGTAGTCATGCAGGGAATTGAAAAGGGAATTGATAAGAGGCAGCAGAATGTCAAGTGGAAGGAAGATATTCAAACCATAATGGACTCGGGTTTGAGTGATAATATGGGAGGTACTGTGTTATTATCGGGGGATCTGGGTAAGGAGGTTGATGCAGAGATTGATGAAGCTTTTGATTACTTAATGGGAGGTGGTCTAAATGAGGGCATCTGCTATGCAGATTGATGGAGCAGAGGTTAGTACTGATATTAAGATGAATTCTGATCAGAGAGAGGAGGAGGAGGGAACTGGGGATGGTACTCCTTGGGAGGATTTTCCTAGTGTTAGTGTTCTCCCTTCCATTGATGGGGTTTTCTTGAATATGAAGACCGATGTGATGCAGGTAGGTAGTGGGCATGCTCTGGGTGATAGTGGCAGCCATGATTTGATTATTGATGTTGTGCACATGGAGGTTGATCATGAAGTTCCTGTTGAGCAAAATAAAAGCATGCTGGAAAAGAAGCTCGCTGATGAAGGCAAGGGACATGCAACAAAAGTCCGTTGGACCAAATCCAAGATCAAACAATGGAGAGCGACAAGAGGTGGTCACTCCAGCAGGAATTAACCATGGCTTTTTAATCTCTGGTGTTTTATTTTTGTTCTTTGTTTGTTGATTGTAAAATGACTTAATGTTGTTTTGGCATTGTATTGACTGAATGATGATTTCACGAGGTATGCCCCTAGATTTGTGTAAGTTGTTCCTTTATGGTATAAATTTTAATTAGCAAAAAAAAAAGATCACATAGGGCATAAGATAGTTCAAATTACGCTACAAATCATGATGTCAAAACATCAACTTATCCTATGCTAGCATGGCAAGTTCTAAATCTCAAGATCCACTCTCGCTTCACAGGAGATTAACAATCTAGATGTTAGCTACGCATCTAAACATTAAGCACAACCATACGATGATATCACAATTTATCACACACAGATCTTTAAAGCATCAAAATACTAAAACTCCATAAATAAATCCGTTAGAATCCCATGACAACGATTAGTTCATAATCGAACCGTTCGTCATCATGGGATCTGATGAAACCATGATAATAAACAAGGTTTGAATAAAAACAATAGTGCTAGAGTAATAGAGTTAAGAAAACAAATCCAAAAACAACGAAAATAACTCCTAATAGAAGAATAGAAAAGCTGAAGTAGATCTAGATCTCCGGTGCTTGTCACGAGCGTTGGGAATCCTTCTCCAAGTCTCTCTCTTCTCCCTCTCTATAAAAAAACGTCTTCTTTCTATTGTCTACATGTGTTTATATAGCCCCCATGTCTTCCAACAAGAAATTCCCCAAAACAGAATTAAAATAGAATTTCTGCAGTTCGACACAAAATACGTTTCCTAACTGATTCTGTTTTGAAGGAAAATTCGTGACTGACTTTTCTTCAGTATTTCTGAGCCGTTCCAGTAGTAATTGGACATCTAGACCACTTTAGAATGAAAGAGAATTCTGCTATCTTCGCGTGAGCTATTAAATCGTCCAAAACGGACTTGTAGAACTCAAGATATGGCCCAAACAGTGAATCAACAATTCTGGCAGCCTCCCCGCGCGCTCCTGTGCCCTACCACGCGCCAAAGCGCCCAAACTTTCTTTCCAAGATTGTAGAAAATTTCGTTGTCTTCGCGTGAGCTGTAAGATCATCGGAATCGGACTTGTAGAACTCCAGATATGGCCAAAACAGTGAAGACTGCGCAACCCAGAAAATCCGAATTTCATGAAGGAATTTTTTCTCTCCAAAATGTTTCTCTCTCTAGAATTTTTCTCTCCATTCTCTCTAGGTTAGAACCCTAAATTTCTCAGCCGCCTATTCTCTAAACCTCTCTTCACCAGATCTAAATTATAAACCTCACAAATCCATCTCCTTCTTCTCTATTCTACACCTAAACACTATATTTCTTATATATATATATATATATATATATATATCTATTTATTCTTATTTTTCCTTTTTCCTTAATCTTTCGTGCTATGGTGAGTCAAGGCTCCTTTTGTGACTCGGATGGTGTTCCTGGCTATATGCAAGATGCTCATGGTGAGGATCTGATGGAAGAGGTTCTTTCACGAAGGGAGGTCGAAGATTTTCCAGTGTTGTTGCCTAATGGGGGAGTGCAGGTGCGCCACAGTGCCCTTGGTAACATTCCGGTGGTGGTCAGCGATGAGGAGACTAGTGATGACAACTTCGTTGAAGGTGATAGAGCTAAGCTGGAGAGGGAAACGGTTAATCGTGTAGCAAAGGCTGTATCTATCAATAACAGAGATGAGAGGAATGAGCTTATTGCAATAAGGCTAAGGTTGCAAAAAATGCAAAATGTATTAGAGAAAAAAGGAATTTCTATGGCTGCTTTGGAAAAGGAAATGTTAGAACAAGATGCAGAGTTTAACGCAGGGTTGCCTAGCGCCTTTAAAATTGTGGTGGGAAGAGACGAATTTGGCTTGCCAATTTTTAAAGATAGCGCAAAGGATAAAAAGGATGGTGCTTGCAAGGGCGGGACAAACAATGATACTGCAACATTTATAGATGGGCGTGATGAATTTGGTCTGCCTAGATTCATTAACCCTGTCAAAGATACTAGCAATGGTGGTGCGGGTAATGTGTTCGATGGAAGGTCTGTTAAAGGAAATGTGGGTGCTACTGGAGGGAATGATGAGTCTGACAAGATTAACCAAAGTGAAGGTGCTAAAACAACACCAGACTTTACTGGTAATGGATCCAAGGAGGGAAAGGATGCTAATGTTGGTACCTCAGGTGTCAAGAACTCGCAAGGCAAAGAAATCAGGGATGAGCAACCTGAAGTGGAGGTAAAAACTAGATCTTGGTCTAATGTGGTGAAAGATCCACCTCTAGCAAACAAGAATGTTACTTTTGATTGTATTCCGCGTTTGCCGGGTGAAGATATTGTTTCCCCATCGGATGAAATTTTGAAGAAAGGGAATGAAAAATTCAAAAATTGTCTAGTCGGTGTCTTCACTAAAGGGACACACCCATTCAACACTGTTGTGAAATTTGCAAAACAAGTTTGGGATGGGATGGGTCTGTGCAATGTCAGCCAAAAGGATAGCAAAACGTTCCTATTTAGATTTAATACGGAATCTCAGAAAAATATGATTCTAGCTAGGGGAACTTGGTATGTGGAAAGAAGACCAATGGTGGTTAATGACTGGGGTGTGGAGGGTCAATCGGGGAAGGTTACTAGCATCCCATTATGGGTCAAATTTAGCAACATCCCGATTAGCTACTGAACTCGTGAAGGAATGAGTTGCTTACCCAGTTCTATTGGGAAGCCTCTGTTTGCTGATACCCTCACTTCGAGACTCGAGGTATTGCCGTTTGCAAAATTCTGTGTAAACTATGTGCTGGGTGATGATTTACCAAATAGTGTAAAAGTTAAGGTTTTAGACCCATTCACTGGTGAGAAGCGTATTGAAGAAGTGCAGATTTTATACCCTTCCAAGCCCCTCTATTGTAATGCCTGCAAGTCTCTTGGGCATGCTATTGGGGCATGTCCATCTGTAAAGAGAGTTTGGGTGCAAAAAGGAGCTGAAAAGGAAGATGGCAAAGACAAAAGCAATCCTATTGGAAACAATCAGGGAGATCCTGTGCAAGGAACACCAGAGAAGGAAAAGAACAATGGAGAACCGACTAATGATGGCAATTTTACCACCCCTGTTCACAAGGAGGATGACTGGAAAACCGTGAATAATAAGAGAGGTCATAGCCCTTCTCCAAACATGGGGGATGAGGGCTCTCCTACCCCTCTGAATACTTTCAAGCACCTGCGTAATGTCGATGAAATTGATGCAAAAAAGTCGGCAGATGAAACACATAACAGCTCAAAGCAAATAAATGAAGCAAATAAATAAAGGAATATGGCAAAGACAAAAGCAATCCTATTGGAAACAATCAGGGAGATCATGTGCAAGGAACACCAGAGAAGGAAAAGAACAATGGAGAACCGACTAATGATGGCAATTTTACCACCCCTGTTCACAAGGAGGATGACTGGAAAACCGTGAATAATAAGAGAGGTCATAGCCCTTCTTCAAACATGGGGGATGAGGGCTCTCCTACCCCTCTGAATACTTTCAAGCACCTGCGTAATGTCGATGAAATTGATGCAAAAAAGTCGGCAGATGAAACACATAACAGCTCAAAGCAAATAAATGAAGCTGGTCTGAGTAGGAACTCAAAGCAAGTCTGACTCACAAAGTCCCAGAAGAAGAAGCTCAGGCAGAGTAAGGGGGTGCCATCCCCCAAATTCAAGTAATTGTTTTATGGTTAGAGTGTGTGCTTTTAATGTTCGAGGAGTGAATAAGCTTGTTAAACAGGCTGACCTGCATTCTTTTTTGGTGGATAATGATGTATCATTAGCTGGGATCCTCGAATCTAGGATCAAAGAGAGGAACCATGCGAAGTGTAGCAGAGTTATTCATAATTCCTGGAACTGGGATTCGAACTATCGGCATCACTCTAATGGGAGAATATTGATAGGCTGGAACCCTCAAATCTGGAATGTTTTTGTTTTTGTTTTTTTTTTTTTTGCTAAATAAATATTTTTTATTGCATCCCAAAAAGATAACAACTACCAGAAAGATCTATTCCCACAAGTCGGGTAATAGAAAACAGAGATGCATTAAGTTATCATCTAAACAAAAATATTGAGAATCCTATGATCTCAAAATCACCAGTAAATTAAAATAGTCCTAGAGTGAGTAAAGGTTCCTTTTGTACACTTTTAGCAAACCACGCGCTAGATGCCAATCTATCTCTAATTATACTCAAGACATTTGCTCGAACTATATGAGCAGTACATCTATGACCCGAATTATGAATTCTTGCATTCCTTTCTCGCCATATAGAGTATGTGGCCACTGAGAGAAATAAATAAGCAAGTAGTTTACGAGCTCTAGAGTTATTTCCATTCCTGAAGAAGTTTCCCAGCATGTAGTTTTCCCAGCAACCTGATAAAACCATATCTTGAAGCACTACTTTTGCAAATGAACATGATCCAAAAATATGGTGAACCAATTCTTGGTCATTGCCACACATGACACATACCTGGTCCACATGCATACCCATACGTTCCATTCGATCTTTAGTAAACAAACGGTTTTTAAATGCCAGCCAGAGTAGAAAAGAGCATTTTGGAATCGAGAGACGGTGCCAGACAGCCTCAAGCCAAGGGGGAGGACTGCCTCTAACTCGAACAGAGTTCCAAATATCTGAGATCTTAATTTTAGGAGCCGGGGTAGAGTCCCAAGCTAGCAAGTCATGTGTGTGAATGGGGGCATCATGCAATAAGCATCTAAGATCAATTACCAACATATGATTAGATGGAGAGAGGCACCAGCTATTACCTCTAATGAAGTCTCCCACCTTTGCCATTTCTGAAGTCTCTGAGATGGAGATGATTCTGCTATTAAATCTTTCAATCAGTGGCCTATTTTCAAACCATGGATCATGCCAAAATAAGAAGGCTGATTGAGGACCAACACGGATAGAAGTGTGGGCAAGAGCTGCAGTCCTAGCTTTTAGAATTTTCTTCAGACACCACGAAGCATTATAAGGAATTTTCATCATGAACTTCAAAACTAAACTAAAAAATGAGAGTCGTATATGCTCTAACTTCTCTCTAACTTCTCTCTCTATAATACCTAGCCGCCTTTAAATTTTAACCTTAATCTTCACCATTTCTCCACCAGATCTTCACAATAGCCTACACAAATCCATATCCTCTTCTAATCTCTCACCACAAACACTATATTTCTTACTCTATAATTATTTTTTAATGAAGAGAGTTTCTTTTTCTGAGAACTTGGTGACTGTGATTCCTCCCCGTGTGCGAGGTTCTGCAGCTTGCCTTCCTGTGGGTAGTCCGATTACGAGTCCGAAGAGGGTTTCTTTTTCGGAGATCTTGGAGACTGTGATTCCTCCCCGTGTGAGAGGTTCTGCAGATTTTCTTCCGGAGGGTAGTCCGATTAGGGGTCCGAAGAGGGTCTCCTTTTCGGAGAACTTGGTGACTGTATATCCTTTGGAGGATATCCGAGCAAAGACGGACAGTGAAAAACAAGGGGTAGTTGTGAGCTCTATGGAATCTGGAAGTTGCTATGAGATGGCCCTGTTTCGGGTTGGTAAGCAGGACTTGGCAGGAGGCATGTTCGCCCCCTTTGCTCTTAGTCGTAGGACCTCTATTCCATGTGAGGTTGAAGGAGATCAGCCACACTGCTGTTTATTTCCTTCGGATGGAAAGGATGAGACTCGTTGCCACGATTTCTATCCTGTTGACTCAAGGTTTGAGATCCGGTCCATACCAAGTAGGATGACATTTGCACTTGTTGATGCTACTCAACTGTGGGAATGTTTGGGGAAACCTTTGTTGGGTTTACTCCTTCATGATTTTAAGTTTTTGCTTAAACAGCTGTTCACCATGAATGGTGCGGGTATGGTGTTTGACAAAATGTCCCAACGAGTTTTCTTTGCTTTGAAGAAGAGGGTGGCCTCTATCCAGTTTGGACAGGGTTTCATGGACTTGTTTTTCACTCTTTTCTCAGAGAGCAAACTATATTTGGATGATGTAGGTACTCTTATGGAGATGCCTAAGTTACAGCAGGCGAGAAGAGGCTTGATTTTAGTTGGGTGCTCTGTTAAAGAGTTGGTGACCTCTTACTCTAGGAGGTGGAGGCAGTTGGGGGGTATGTTCTCTCTAATTCTTCTCTTTTCTTACATTAAGAGAGGTGGTAAGAAGACGGAGGGTTCTTTGGACCCTTCTTTGATTTGTAACTCTAATGTGGGTTCATTGGAGATTATGAATATTGCAATGTTATCTATGGTTTTGCCTAAGCAAGCTGTTACCATAGACCTCGATGTGAGAATGATGAGGTATTGGTTGGCTTTTGGAAGCTGTTGGCAAGACTCTATTCATAAGGGAATCTTGACTATCATTGGATGCATTAATTTTAATGGCTGGGAAGGAGTTGTTATTATGGGAAAGATTACCACTGAAAGTTGTAATTATTGCAGGACTGGGGCACTGAACAGAGGTATTGGTTTAGATGCTCTATTGAAGTTTAATGCTGGTATTAGTAGAGGTCTTGGGTTCTCCTTGGCTTTCTATGGGGTCGCTGCTCAGATGAATGAGGAGGGTAACAACATTGCTGGTGCCAAAGGTCTTTTTGCGTCTTTGGATGTTGGTGAGGGTGTTTTGCTGTTCGCTATTCCTTATGGGGCTGGTTTCAAGGCTGACCCTAAGTGGTTTTCTAGATGGAGTTATGATAATGTGAGACAGACTGGGAGTTGTGAACCTGTGTATGACCGCAGTAGTGATGGTGTTTGTGTTCTTATAGGACATTGGCAAATGAGATTTGGAGACTGTGAGGGAAAGGAAGCAGCTGGGCCTATCCTTTATCTGGATTGTTTCGCCTATAAGGCTGGGTTTTATGTGGTTATAACTCAATTGTGGGTTACTGGACCTGGTGGGTTTATGGAGCAGGTGGTAACTGGATTATTTGCAACCGGGGGTTTGATTACTGGGGAAGTTGTTGGCAATTTTATCGTGTCTGATGAGCAGTGCATAATAATTGATTGCTGGTCTCAAGAGGGTATGCACTTGAAATGGGAGAACACTATATGCAGGACAGGAAGAGGGGGTCATTATCTGCGCGGTAGAGGGACAAGCAGATCGGTCCAGAAGGATCACTTTACGACCACTGCTAGTTGGACTGCTGGTTTTGGTGGGGACTACTCTGGACTTGTCGCTGAGATCCTTTTGGAAGTGGTCGAAGCTATTGATCATATATTGCAGGGAGTTCAGGACTTTCTGACCGAGTCTCAGTTGCAAATGGTGGATTTTCACATTGGCTTGGCAAGCCCAGGTGGTACAACTGGGAAATCCGATAGTGTTATTGGGCCCTTGAAAGTGGCATCTGTTGATGAGTCCTGGTGCTTGCAGACAGTTGCTTCGTGTCATGGTAGGGCGATGTCTGTTGTCGGAATACATTTGCGCCACTTCATGGTGCATTATCTGCTGGTTCTCATTACCATGGGCTTTGTGAGACATGTGCCTAGTCTCAAGTTACGTCTGTGTAAGGCGCCGGATTAATCCTTAGCTTAATTTCGTTGTTATGTTGACAGTAAGGTGACTTACTGATGTTTGTTTGTTGATTTCGCGGGGTATGCCCCTAGATTTGTACTAAGTTGTTCCTTTTTGGTATAAAATTTTAATTAGCAAAAAAAAAAAAAAAGGAATTTTCATCGTCCAGATGGACTTGTTTCGAACGAAATTACTGTGAACCCAAGATAACCACAGAGAATCTTCAGAGCATCGGACTAAACGCCATAACTGCATTATAATCGATGCTTGGTTCCATTCCAGAAAATCCCGAAGTCCCAGACCCCCTTCATTTTTTGGGAGACAACAGTCCTTCCATGCGACTTTAACTGCAACTGAGGATGTGTGTGAACCTCCCCAAAGGAATTTGTTACTCATCGACTGAATAGTTTTCAGAATACTCTGAGGGAGAAACATATGAGTTGTCCAGTAGCTTTGCGTGCCAAAGATAATGGTTTTCAGCAGTTGTAGACGACCAGCATAGCTCAAGAATCTACTCAGCCAGCTTTCAAATTTATGACATAGTTTGAGGACCAGAGGCATGCAATCTCGCGCTTTAAGCTTCGAAGTGATAAGAGGGAGACCAAGGTGAGTAACAGGAAACACACCTTGACAAAAACTGTAATAACCCTAACTTTGGCAATGCTACAGTGATCCTATGAATAGTAAATTTCGAGGATTTAGAGAAATGGTATATAGGTACTTTATAATGGAAACATAAAATGAATAAACAGAAACCATATTAGTATTGTACAATGGAAATAAGTGACTCGAAATGACGTTAGATTCCAGAAATTCCTGAAACATGGATTTTGAGGATTTTGATTTCGAATAAGCTTCTAGTGGACATTAAGGAGCATGGAAACATTATAAGAATTATATATTGAGGGATTAGTGAATTTAGAATTGAGCCAGGGGAATTATTAAGTTAAGAGAATATCAAGGGAAATTGGATTTGTAAATGGTTTCAAAACTACTGAGATAATGAGGTACACTCGAAACAAACCACAATTAGACGAATATGGAGATTAAGCAACCAAGATTTATAATATGACAAGGATACATACCCCATTATAATTACCAAGAGTACTAGCATTATAATTAGAAAAGAAAATCAAGGAAAAAGAGAATTATGAAATCATGTTAATGATGTCATCTTCCACTAAACCAAATTAAGGGTAGATTAGTCTTTTAGCACCTAGATTTTTACCAAGCTTCCATTACACTCTAAATTAAGTGAGAATAAGATTAGATGAGATCAAAACCAACACAAAAGCTCTCTCCCCTTCTTGTTGACAACTTTCGGCCAAAGAAGAAAAAAGAAAGAAAATAAAATTCAAAACCCTAATTCTCTTCAAGATTAAATCATGGGAAAAATGGTGGAGATGCTTGGAGGTTAGTAAGTGATATCCTCAAAGTTTGAAGGCCAACCATCATCATTTGCCTAGGTAATAAAATCCTTCAAGTGCAAGATGAATAGTAGTGAATAGTAGTTTTCAAGTTTTAATCTTTGTTTTTATGGCTCCTTTAGTTAATCCAAGCTAATTCAAGGTTGTTCAAGGTGTGTACAAGGATTATTAAGGAGTATTAAGTGTTCTTCAAGCTTCAAGGAGGTATAATAACCCTTGCCCTTTTGTATTTATAGTAGATAATGAAGTGATTAGTAGTTAAGTGTTGTTAATGTTAAGTTTATGATGAATATGTGTTATGAATGGTTGGATTTGATATGAGATTTGTGTTGAGAACTTGGAACCATGGCTGGAATGTAGTCCACATGGTGTGGGGTTTGATTATGGTGTTTGATGATGGTTTTGGAGTGGTGAAATTTTGGAAAGTATGAAATTACAGCAGTTATAATGTCCGATTTTCGTTAGAACAGAAGTTACCCTGTTTTTAGCCACTGTAACCATACGGTACCTTACTGTTTGGACCCCTAAGTGACCATGAAATGATAGAGCTTAGCTCATAGATCGTTTTGATATAAGGTGCGTTAAAATCTGATGAACGGTTTAGGAGAAAAGTCAGTTTTAGTGAAAGACGTTCGAAAGTCGAGAAATCGTAATTGTACCAAATTTGAGGTTATAGTTACCATACTTTAACATGTTTAAAAGCCACGAAATTTTGGGATATGGTAGTAGTGTGGTCAAAGAACTAATACCAGTTGACCTTGCATTAAAATTCGAATTCTAAAATTTATAAGAAATTTTACAGTCGAGTGTGGTTGTTAGGGGAAATGGTAAAAACCCCTGAAACTTCGATTGAGCTTATAAATGATTAAGTTCTTGAGCCTTTGGGATAATAATAATACGTTAAACATACATTGAAGTGTAAAGGGTTTTGTTATACAAGAGGATAGTGAGTAAGAGATGTAGTGTTCTAATGACGGTCCTTTTGTGTTTATAGAAATTCCGGAGGAGGAACCAGCCCTACTGTCAGGATACAGAAATCGAGGCAAGATCCTTCTATCCCTACTTTAAAAATTATTTATCTTCGGAATAATAATGATATCATGGAATGTATTTATGTATATGTGATGCTTTTGTTGCTATATTGCAAAGAATATATCTTCTTGATTGTGGGAGGTTAAAGAGAGATGGATATGTTTTCTGAAATATGAATATAGAGATGATTACAAATAGAGCGAATATGCTCTAGGGTAAAAGAGATATGAAAGAGAATGGTATCAGTTGTTATCTAGGGTTATATGGTTTATAATGCTATATTATAAACATTCTTTTTAGTGTATGATATATACATATATTTTATAGAAATAATGTGCGAGAATGGAAATGAGATGAGTAAGTGATATGTGGAAATGAAAGTGAGAAAATGGAAATGTGAAATGGTGTTGACAAATTGAATAATGATCTTATAAAAAGGGGGATAGCAATAAAAAGCGTAAGAGGCTGTGTGCTGCACAGTCCAGCAATCAATCAATAAAAAGCGTAAGAGGCTGTGTGCTGCACAGTCCAGCAATCAATATTTTAATTCGGCCCAAGAGTTGCCGAAGGAGGATGTAGTGGTAGACCTTCCTCCAGGGGGATGTAGTGGTAGACCTTCCTCCTTCTACCGGTAGTAAAAAGGGACGGATACGGAGGGCGACTGATCATCGTGCCTCACGTATTCGGCAACAGTGAAAACCCCTACAATATGTGAATAAAGAATAAATGATAGAGTCAGATTAATATACTGAAAAAGGAAATGATATGAAAGATGGAATTATTGTTATAGATGAAGAGAAACTGATTTTATATTCATTTATAAAAAAAATTGTTACATAAGAAGGAAATGAGATGATGATAGTAAGAGATTTAAGTAAGTATTTATATTATCCTGAGATATTACACTGAAAGATTATATTGATTGTTATATCATTTAAGAAGAGAAACTGATACTGTATTATTCTAGATTTCCTTCTTATAATAGTAAGTGGATGATGTATTATTAAATAAGAGTTTTATTCTTCCTTAAGGTTTATAACTGCTTACCATTTACATATGTATATACATGTATACTTGGTCACATTTTTAAACTCTAGTTATAATAATATCTTGCTGAGCTATTATAGCTCACTCTTGCTACTTATTTATATACAGCTAGGTATGCCAATACTACGCAGAACGCCCCGCAAGAGGGTAAGGGAAAGGCGACCTTCTGAGAGCTCGTTAGCATCAATCCCCGAGGTAGATGACCATCGCAAGGGGTTTAGTGGGCTTATGTATATTAAGTGTGTAAGTTTGAAAGATTGTAATAAATTTGGTTGTTGAAATGCTTCTTGTAGAAGCATCACTCAACAATGTACTGAAGTATGATTCTGGGTTGTAATAACTTTTTAATTCTAAACTCTTATTATGGTGAATGTTGTTCTCTGAGCATATGACTGGTGTGTGTGTGTATATTACTGTGGGGTCAATTGCATAAGTATTAATTATAAAAAAAAAAAACCCAAGAGATATTGAATTTGAATGGAAGTTGGTTCGTGATGGCCCAAATTCATGACCCCGGATTTGGGGCTGTCACAGTTGGTATCAGAGCTAAGAGTCATAATGCTCAGGAACAAGAGTGATAATAATATTGTATCATTTATAATATTAAATTTTGAACTTCCATCAAGTTCAGGGGTGGTATAACGCAGGTAGTATTTATTTTAAGTATTGTTTATAATTTTATAGACCGTTACTAATAGAATTCTATGTTTTATTATAGGGAGCAGAGATGGGTGAGCCGAGTCGAGACCCCCAGTGGCTAGGACTACCCGAGCAGGAGATTAGAGACTTGTTGCTGGTAGGTGTAGAGGTTCCAGAGTATGCTATTGATGACCTCAGGGAGAGACGACGGGCGAGTGCTAGAGAGAGATATGAGCAGAGACTGAGGGAGGAGGCTGAGGAGCGCAGGCAGAGGGATGTTGTGGCCATAGTGCCATATTCTGGTAGACCATATGTAGGACCTGATGGGGCCGGACCTTCCCGAGTGCGGACGGATATTCCTGAGGAGGAGATGCCTTTACGTAAGAGGCCTAGGTTATCTGTTATACCTGAGGAGCCGATTGAGTGGAGGGACATTCACGTGACTCCTACTCCTGTCCCACCTGTCCCAGTTCCATCTCCTCTACCTAGCCCCGACCCTTTTGAGGATCCAGCAGAGCAGTTCACTCCACCGGGACACTTTATCATGTCAGAGGATGAGTTGGAGGATGACCCTTCCGAGGATGCGGACACAGAGCCAGTTCCTCCATCCCCACCATTTGCACCACCACCTCCACCAGTGGATGCACCCCCACTTGTAGATGTACCTCCCCCAGATGCTATGCCACCTCAGGAGGCACCTATGTTTCCAGCTGGCCAGTTGCCAGCTATTTTCTTGTCAGAGTACTTTGCCCTTCAGGGACAGCTGGATGAGTCCCGTCGGACTATAGATACGCTTATACAGAGGTTAGACAGGGCGAGAGGAGGAGGAGGTGTGATACCAGATGGGTTGAATTTGAGCATAGTCAGTATCGAGCTACGGGCACTCGGTGACATTAGGACGATGTTGGGAGACAGAGGGGATCCAGTATGGAGGGCTCAAATAGTTGATACAGTCACCACTATGGTAGCGCAGATCAGGGACGTTATCAGGGCGTCGTTACCATGATTAGGAGTAGTAGTTTTGGATACTAATCAGACTAGTCATCTTGTGGATGTCATTTTGGGGATTAGGTTAGTTGTTTACTGTCTTAATCCCAGTCTGATTAGAGGACAGCTAGTAGTGCTTTTGTTATAGCGAGTTAGTATGTACAGTTATGCTTTTGGGGTTTCGAACCTTGTACCTTATGATGTATGATATTAGTAGTAAAAGACGTTGTACCCAAGTTGTAAAATATTATGTAAATTAATGAAGTTTATGTACTTTGCCTAATTTTATTGTATTTTGATATTAAATGTTGAGATTAAAAAATGTTGATTTATATGAGGTGATTGACTTAAATGAAAAGGTTATTGTGCTAAAAGTACTAAGCTTATTTGTCAAAGTTGTATTATAATTAAATATTACTTGTGTGAAGTTAAAAATACTGGGATGCATAAATAAGATTAACTAATGATATAGTTGTGCATATATGGAAATGATGTATATTGTACCCTAAATTTGGGTGATTAATGAAGAATACTATTATATACAGAATCATGCCGCCTAAGCGTAATAATAGGATGAATGCAAGGGAAAATGAGAGAGAGGAAGCAAGTCAGAATAGGCAGGGTGAAAACGCTCATAATGAACAAGATCATGAAGAAGAAGAAGATGAATCAACTGGCCAACAAGGAAATCAGGGTGGTAACCCTTTTAACCAATTTATGGAATTATTGAGGCAGAATTTAGCTAATCCACAGAATCCGCCACAACCACCTGTTCTTCCCAACCAGGCAGCTAACTCTTTTCGTGCCTTTAAGTCATTAAAACCCCCAGAATTTGAGGGAACCACTAACCCAGTAGCAGCCAGGGCATGGCTGAAAGAGATGGAAAAGGCTTTTGAAATACTGAGGGTAGAGGAAGATCAGAAGACAGTTTTTGCAGCCTATCTCCTAAAGGGAGAGGCAAATTACTGGTGGGAAACTCAAAAGAATCTGGAAGGAGCGGGAGTGATAACTTGGGAGCGTTTTACTAGGGTGTTTCTAGACAAATATTCCCCTAGGTACTTAGAGAACCAGATGGAAATAAAATTTTTGGAGCTAAAGCAGGAAAATCTAACAGTGGCTGAGTATGAAACGAAATTTACTGAACTGTCTAGGTTTGTTCCAGAATTCGTGCGTACTGAAGAGCAACGAGCGAAAAGGTTCCAACAAGGATTGAAACCATGGATACGTACTAGAGTGGCACCATTTGAGTTGACCGAGTATGCTGCGGTAGTTCATAAAGCATCTATTATCGAAGCTGAGAGTGAACAGACTCAAATAGGACGAGAGAGTAAGAAAAGAAAATTTGAAGGTCAGAAGGGAGGTTCAAGTGAGGGAAGTTATTTTAACAAATTTGGTAAAGGACAAAAACCCCAGTTTGGAGGAAAGTCAGGGAATAATAAGACTACCAGTGAGACGGTGAATCAGGGTGGTAGATCCACAGGAACCTTTCAGTCTAAACAATCGCGACCACCATTGCCAGATTGCAACACGTGTGGTAAGAAGCATATCGGAGAGTGTAAGATGTTAGAAGTAACTTGCTTTAATTGTGGACAGAAAGGACATTATCGGGACAGGTGTCCATTAGCTGATCAGAAGTGTTATCAATGTGGAAGATTAGGACATTTTGCTAGGGATTGTCGTTTTGGTGGGTCGTCTGCGTCAGGACAGAGTGTGACTGCTTCAAATAAACCTACTGCCAGGGTGTACAATATGACTTTAGGGGAGGCATTGAGAAGGCCGGATACAGATGCAGGTGAACATTTTTCTAGTATTTAAATTTTTAGTGTAAACGTTTGGTTAAGAATCAATGTGGTCAATGAATGGTATAAGTAGGTTGATAATCTAGATAAGGAAAATCAGTATCTGTTAGGGGTTAGAAATTCTATGAAAAGGAGAATAATAGTATTTTGGGGGTAAACCACAGACTTGTTTATATACGAACAGGAAATATATATTATAGGTAATATTTTCTTACAATTGTTTCAAAGAATCTTATTCTAGTCGGATTTCTGGAAGATTTTACAGAGCCAAGATATAATAAGAGCGAAATATGTATATTTTATGTCATGATAGAGATCAACATAGGGATAAACCATAAGTGAGATACACTACCAGTCAGGAGAGGCCAATGTGGTGGCCAATACCCATAATTAAAAAGAGGAATGTTGATGAATGACAAGCAAGTTTATGTTGGTGTATTTGGTGCAAACAAGATAGAGATATTATGAAGGAAAAAGGATGGAGAAAGTGATATAGAAGTTATAAGGTGTAGATGAAGTAATAACCCTAACTTTGGCAATGCTACAGTGATCCTATGAATAGTAAATTTCGAGGATTTAGAGAAATGGTATATAGGTACTTTATAATGGAAACATAAAATGAATAAACAGAAACCATATTAGTATTGTACAATGGAAATAAGTGACTCGAAATGACGTTAGATTCCAGAAATTCCTGAAACATGGATTTTGAGGATTTTGATTTCGAATAAGCTTCTAGTGGACATTAAGGAGCATGGAAACATTATAAGAATTATATATTGAGGGATTAGTGAATTTAGAATTGAGCCAGGGGAATTATTAAGTTAAGAGAATATCAAGGGAAATTGGATTTGTAAATGGTTTCAAAACTACTGAGATAATGAGGTACACTCGAAACAAACCACAATTAGACGAATATGGAGATTAAGCAACCAAGATTTATAATATGACAAGGATACATACCCCATTATAATTACCAAGAGTACTAGCATTATAATTAGAAAAGAAAATCAAGGAAAAAGAGAATTATGAAATCATGTTAATGATGTCATCTTCCACTAAACCAAATTAAGGGTAGATTAGTCTTTTAGCACCTAGATTTTTACCAAGCTTCCATTACACTCTAAATTAAGTGAGAATAAGATTAGATGAGATCAAAACCAACACAAAAGCTCTCTCCCCTTCTTGTTGACAACTTTCGGCCAAAGAAGAAAAAAGAAAGAAAATAAAATTCAAAACCCTAATTCTCTTCAAGATTAAATCATGGGAAAAATGGTGGAGATGCTTGGAGGTTAGTAAGTGATATCCTCAAAGTTTGAAGGCCAACCATCATCATTTGCCTAGGTAATAAAATCCTTCAAGTGCAAGATGAATAGTAGTGAATAGTAGTTTTCAAGTTTTAATCTTTGTTTTTATGGCTCCTTTAGTTAATCCAAGCTAATTCAAGGTTGTTCAAGGTGTGTACAAGGATTATTAAGGAGTATTAAGTGTTCTTCAAGCTTCAAGGAGGTATAATAACCCTTGCCCTTTTGTATTTATAGTAGATAATGAAGTGATTAGTAGTTAAGTGTTGTTAATGTTAAGTTTATGATGAATATGTGTTATGAATGGTTGGATTTGATATGAGATTTGTGTTGAGAACTTGGAACCATGGCTGGAATGTAGTCCACATGGTGTGGGGTTTGATTATGGTGTTTGATGATGGTTTTGGAGTGGTGAAATTTTGGAAAGTATGAAATTACAGCAGTTATAATGTCCGATTTTCGTTAGAACAGAAGTTACCCTGTTTTTAGCCACTGTAACCATACGGTACCTTACTGTTTGGACCCCTAAGTGACCATGAAATGATAGAGCTTAGCTCATAGATCGTTTTGATATAAGGTGCGTTAAAATCTGATGAACGGTTTAGGAGAAAAGTCAGTTTTAGTGAAAGACGTTCGAAAGTCGAGAAATCGTAATTGTACCAAATTTGAGGTTATAGTTACCATACTTTAACATGTTTAAAAGCCACGAAATTTTGGGATATGGTAGTAGTGTGGTCAAAGAACTAATACCAGTTGACCTTGCATTAAAATTCGAATTCTAAAATTTATAAGAAATTTTACAGTCGAGTGTGGTTGTTAGGGGAAATGGTAAAAACCCCTGAAACTTCGATTGAGCTTATAAATGATTAAGTTCTTGAGCCTTTGGGATAATAATAATACGTTAAACATACATTGAAGTGTAAAGGGTTTTGTTATACAAGAGGATAGTGAGTAAGAGATGTAGTGTTCTAATGACGGTCCTTTTGTGTTTATAGAAATTCCGGAGGAGGAACCAGCCCTACTGTCAGGATACAGAAATCGAGGCAAGATCCTTCTATCCCTACTTTAAAAATTATTTATCTTCGGAATAATAATGATATCATGGAATGTATTTATGTATATGTGATGCTTTTGTTGCTATATTGCAAAGAATATATCTTCTTGATTGTGGGAGGTTAAAGAGAGATGGATATGTTTTCTGAAATATGAATATAGAGATGATTACAAATAGAGCGAATATGCTCTAGGGTAAAAGAGATATGAAAGAGAATGGTATCAGTTGTTATCTAGGGTTATATGGTTTATAATGCTATATTATAAACATTCTTTTTAGTGTATGATATATACATATATTTTATAGAAATAATGTGCGAGAATGGAAATGAGATGAGTAAGTGATATGTGGAAATGAAAGTGAGAAAATGGAAATGTGAAATGGTGTTGACAAATTGAATAATGATCTTATAAAAAGGGGGATAGCAATAAAAAGCGTAAGAGGCTGTGTGCTGCACAGTCCAGCAATCAATCAATAAAAAGCGTAAGAGGCTGTGTGCTGCACAGTCCAGCAATCAATATTTTAATTCGGCCCAAGAGTTGCCGAAGGAGGATGTAGTGGTAGACCTTCCTCCAGGGGGATGTAGTGGTAGACCTTCCTCCTTCTACCGGTAGTAAAAAGGGACGGATACGGAGGGCGACTGATCATCGTGCCTCACGTATTCGGCAACAGTGAAAACCCCTACAATATGTGAATAAAGAATAAATGATAGAGTCAGATTAATATACTGAAAAAGGAAATGATATGAAAGATGGAATTATTGTTATAGATGAAGAGAAACTGATTTTATATTCATTTATAAAAAAAATTGTTACATAAGAAGGAAATGAGATGATGATAGTAAGAGATTTAAGTAAGTATTTATATTATCCTGAGATATTACACTGAAAGATTATATTGATTGTTATATCATTTAAGAAGAGAAACTGATACTGTATTATTCTAGATTTCCTTCTTATAATAGTAAGTGGATGATGTATTATTAAATAAGAGTTTTATTCTTCCTTAAGGTTTATAACTGCTTACCATTTACATATGTATATACATGTATACTTGGTCACATTTTTAAACTCTAGTTATAATAATATCTTGCTGAGCTATTATAGCTCACTCTTGCTACTTATTTATATACAGCTAGGTATGCCAATACTACGCAGAACGCCCCGCAAGAGGGTAAGGGAAAGGCGACCTTCTGAGAGCTCGTTAGCATCAATCCCCGAGGTAGATGACCATCGCAAGGGGTTTAGTGGGCTTATGTATATTAAGTGTGTAAGTTTGAAAGATTGTAATAAATTTGGTTGTTGAAATGCTTCTTGTAGAAGCATCACTCAACAATGTACTGAAGTATGATTCTGGGTTGTAATAACTTTTTAATTCTTAACTCTTATTATGGTGAATGTTGTTCTCTGAGCATATGACTGGTGTGTGTGTATATTACTGTGGGGTCAATTGCATAAGTATTAATTATAAAAAAAAAAAAAAAAACCAAGAGATATTGAATTTGAATGGAAGTTGGTTCGTGATGGCCCAAATTCATGACCCCGGATTTGGGGCTGTCACAAAAACCCGTAAGCTGAATTATTTCATTAGCCACTGTATTACTCACATTCCCAAAGAAACATGAACTCTTTTCAGGGTTTACGTGTAAACCAGAAAATTCAGCAAAGGTATGAATTTCAGTCATAAGAGCTTCAATAGATTTAGTTTCACCTCTTGAGAAAAGGATGATATCATCAGCGAAAATCAAATGTGATATGGCAGGGTCTGCAGCTTTCCAATGAAATTTATAGTCCGGATTGTTGGTGACAGTACCAAGGCAAGCTGTAAGTACTTCCATAGAGATGACAAAGAGATAGGGGGATATGATCCCCTTGTCTAAGTCCAGATTTTGCTGAGAAATAACCTTCAAGGGCCCCATTTATTTTGATCGAAAGCATACTGGTAGAGATACAAGTCATAATCCAGCTTATAAAAATCGAAGGGAAGTTCATCTTCTCCAAAGTTTTTCTGAGAAACGCCCAACTGATGGTATCGAAGGCCTTCCTTAAGTCCAATTTAATAGCACATTTTGGCTCTCCAGATCTAAGGTGGTAGTTCCTACATAAAGACTGGGCAAGAAGTACATTGTCTCCAATTAATCTTTTAGGCACAAATGCAGCTTGATTTTTAGAAATGAGTCCAGGCAGAATCCCTTTCATTCGAGATGCAAGCATCTTTGATATGCATTTGTAGAGTACATTGCAGCAAGATATTGGATGAAAGTTAGTCATTGTAGAAGCTGAACTATGCTTAGGCACAAGAGCAAGAGCAGCTGAGTTTATGATTCGAGGTAAGTGCAAGGTATCAAAATAGTGCAGAATAGCTTTAGTGACATCTTTACCAATTATGTTCCAGGCTGCTATAAAAAATTCTGCAGAGAAGCCATCAGGCCCAGGAGATTTACCTTTGGGCATAGATTTAATAGTTTTATAGACCTCAGCCTCAGAGAAAGGGGCAGATAACACCCTGCTTTGAGCTTCTGAAAGTGAAGGAAGTTGTAGGTGATCTGGGAAGTCTTCTACCATGTGCTCTTGACCTAGTAGGTCAGAATAATACTGAACAGCAACGTCAGATATTCCTCTATGAGAGGTCTGAAGCACCCCTAGCTCATCTTCTAGAGCAATAATTTTGTTAGAATTCCAACGGCCCTTGCAAGAGTTGTAGAAATACTTATTGTTATTATCACCCACTTGAAGCCAGTTGATACGAGATTTCTGTTTCAAGAATAATTCTTCCTCCTTAAGAGCATTCTTTAGAGCAAGACAGAGTCTGCTCTCCTCAAAAATTTATTGCTGCGATGGATATTGAGGCATTGACCTTTGATATTCTAACAGAGCATTACGAGCAAGTTCAACATTTGTATGCAAGTCCCCCTTCTCCTTATTTAAAAGTTTCAAAGCTGCTTTGACTCTCCTTAATTTGGTGGTAAGCACGAACCATGGGTCTCCTGTGACATCAATTCTCCAGGCATCTTCAACAGTTCCCAAGAATTTGGGATTCTCTAGAAGATGACAAAAGATCTGAAAAGGTTTGAAAACATTCTCCCTTGCAATGCCAGTGTAGACAGCAATAGGGCTGTGAATAGTAATGAGGAATTTATGTTTACTTTTGTTTATGCTTCAAATTACCAAGGGGGCAGGTTAAACCTGTGGAGAGATTTGGAAAATCTAAATAGTTCTCTGGATCCTAATATCCCATGGGCGGTGTTGGGTGTCTTTAACACCATCCAGGACCTTTCAGAAGCTTCAGGAGGCAGGGTTAAATGGACAGCAGAGATGCAAAGTTTCAAAGATACTATAACAAACATTGGTCTGGCTGACATCCGGAGCGTGGGTAACTTTCACACTTGGTGGAATAAGCAAGGAAAAAATCCGATAACTCGCAAGCTGGATAGAATTATGGGCAACCATGTTTGGATGTCTTCTCAACCGGGTTCTGATGTTGTTTTTCAAAATTGGGGCCTTTCTGACCATTCGGCGGCTATCCTCTCTATTAATCGGAATGTCCAGGTTATGAACAAACCTTTCCAGTTCTTTAACTACTGGTTAGATCACCCTGAGTTCATTCCAACTGTTAAGGATATTTGGAGTTTGGCGATTGAAGGGAATCCTATGTACATTCTTTCCCAAAAGCTGCTCCTTCTTAAACGCAAGCTTCGCGGTCTACGAAATCACTTCGGTCCTGTTGGGTCGAAAATTCAAGAGACCAGAGCTAAATTATGTGACATTCAATCTCGCATCTTTCATGACCCATTTGATGAGCAATTGCATTCTGTAGAGAAACACCTCTCTAAGGATTTGTGGACTCTTCTTCTTGAGAATGAAGAGAGTGCCTCAAGGCAAAAATCTAGAGTCCAGTGGTTGGATCTGGGCGATCAAAACACAGCGTTTTTCCACAAGAAAATTGCTAGCAATTGGAACAATAATAAGATCACCACTCTTGTGAACTCTTCGGGAGAACTGCTAACTGATAGGAGCCACATCAAAGAGGAGGCTGTAACTCATTTTAAAGATCTTTTTACCTCGGACAAGGTGGATTACCCAGGCATAGCACAGCTGCAACCATTAATATCTAAGAGAATCACTGAACTTCAAGCTCAAATGCTCACTCTGAAGGCTACCAATGCAGAAATCTATGATATTCTAAAGTCGATGAAAAAGAATAAATCTCCAGGGCCAGATGGGTTTAATGTAAATTTTTTCCTAGCAACCTGGGAGATTGTGGGTGAGGATTTCTTGAATGCAGTTCATTTCTTTTTCTTTTTTTTTTTTGCTAATTAAAATTTATACCACAGGCAAACGATTACAACTCTAGGGGCATACCCCGCGAAAAATTACACATCTACCTAATGGAACAACAGAGAAAAAAACATCAATAATGCTAGAGAACTAGCATTCAACAACAGCAGAGCACAAACACAATCAGAATCACTATAAGAATCCTAACACTAGAAAATTGCCATGAACATTCCAGTCTGCAATACTGCATAAACCCCGCAATCTCCCACAATTTGAACATCGTAGAGCAGAGTCCTCCCTTCATCATCTGATAGAATCATTAATTGGCATTCGTCATTATACCCATAGGGTTTAACACAATGGAACACAAGCAAATTGAACTCCTCGACCCAAGCACGCGAGGCCATCAGATACAATGCCAAACCAAGGCTTATCTGGGTACCTGTTGTAACAAACTTTCGCCCCTGCTGCGAATTTTCAGAGTATACTACCACAATCACCATGACTGGTTTTAAAGCATCCGCCATTCCTAAAGGGTCTTCAACCAGACCCTTACTGTCAAGGACATCATAACAAGCAAATACCCACTTTGCAGTGCGCATAGCACACACATTGTGAGCATCCAGCTCTACATCTTGTATCATGACGCCCTCACAATACAATGTCAAGAAGCTACCCCAATAACAATAATTGAAATAAGTGTAACCTCCTGGTTCACACCCAAGTATCCTAAGCATACGCCTCAACACCCTTCCTGTCCCTTCCAGAACACAACCCCTACTCCTGAAGTACTGAACGGCTTCAATGCCCTTTTCCTTCAGCTTTGGATCTACCTCCTCATCCATAACCAACTTCTTATTGACCTGACTATCTTGCTCAATAATAACCTGGATATTATCCTTCCACTTCACCGATTTCCTCGCAGACTTGACAACCTCCACATTAAGAGTAAACTTCCTAAGGCAAGCCTTTCGGCAAGCCACATTTTCACCCAAATTTGGCAAATCCATTCCTTCATCCACCAAAAAGGAATTGACTTCCAAATCCACATTATCACCAACAGTAAGGTCAGTAGCTTCCTTTGAAATTGAATCGGACATCTCATTATTTAAATCATTAATCTCAATAACCAAATCGTTGAAAGTAACTTTCTTCTTGATGAAGGTACTCTCCGACACCTCCAGCCCCCTTTTTGAACTCATGGAATCCGGTGTCATCCCCCTTATAAAAGTTTCGATCTTCCCCTTTCCTGAAGAAAGGCCACTCCGAGCACCCACACTAAGCCTGTCCTGCTGAGCCCTCGATTCCAATACCAAAGGATCATCCTTATCCAGTTTTACCCTCTTTTGGGATCTTTGGGCAACATTTACTCGATTTCCCCGCTCCAATGGTATCAACGTCACCAAATTCTTCGCGAAAGAAACCTTTTTCGGACTCGGGCCCGGAACCGGCCCCTCCCGAGTCTGCATCTCATACTTGCAATCATCATCCCTATTAGTGCTACCCACAAAGGGGTAGACACTCGATCTCTCAGATTCCAACAACGAACTATCCTGAAAGGAAACCCTTTTCCGAGACATTGGAGCGAACAGTAAACAAAGAAGAGAAATTTAGGAGAGTAAAAAGAGAGAGATGGATTCAGGTAGGCTGGTTTAGATCTAGTGGAAAAAGTGTTTAGATTTTAGAGAGAGAGAGAAGAGAGAGGTTAGAGAGAAAATAGACCGACTCTCATTTTTTTTTAGAATAGCTGTATTCGATTCCAGTTCATTTCTTCTTAAACACAAGTCACATGCCGCACTATATTAATGCCACTATGATTGCTCTTGTTCCTAAAAGCCAGAATGCAACATCAATGACTGACTTTCGTCCCATTTCGTGCTGCAACACTCTGTACAAATGCATATCCAAATTAATTGCTAAGAGGTTCTGTAAAACTCTACCGCAGTTGATTGACAAAGCGCAAGCTGCTTTTATTTCTGGGCGCTCAATCTCTGATAATATATTGATTGCCCAGGAAGTTTTCAGAGGTTACTCGTCGAAATCAGGACCCTCTAGTGTTGCTTTCAAAATGGACATTCACAAAGCATTTGACTCTATCCACTGGCAATTCATTTTTGACACATTAATTCTTAGAGGTTACCCTCTTCCATTCATTAGATGGATTCACGCTTGTATTTCTACAGCGAGATTCTCAGTAAAAGTAAATGGTGAGCAGGTGGGGTACTTTGCTAGCTCGAGGGGTGTTAGACAGGGTGATCCCCTGTCCCCTTACATCTATGTCTTAGTTATGGATGTTATGTCGGAGTTGCTTCACAAGCTTAATAGCAATCCAGACTTTAAACATCACAACAACACAAAGGAATTGGGCCTGAATCATCTATGTTTTGCAGACGACTTGCTTCTTTTCTGCAAAGGTGATACAAAGTCTATTCAACTCATGATGTAGATCTTAGATACCTTCCATAGGTTCTCGGGGCTCAAAGTTAACCCCCTCAAAAGCACATTCTTTGTTGCGAGAGATGACTCGAACCTCAAGCAGTGGATAATGAGCACCTATAATATTTCTCTTGGAAATCTGCCAGCAACCTTTTTGGGGGTCCCTTTAATCATAAAAAAGCTGAGTATCGCTGATTGCCATCCTCTAATCTCGAAGATTACTCAGCGTATCAATGCATGGACCTCAATCTTCCTCTCGTTTGCAGGTAGACTGCAACTTATTGATTCTGTTTTATATGCAATCCAAGCCTTCTGGTGTGCTCACTTTATTCTCCCAAAGGGGATCCTAAGGAAAATTTAATCTTTGATGGCTTGCTTTCTTTGGACTGGCTCTACGACTAGAAGGAAACCAGCAAAAGTGGCTTGGGATAAAATCACAAAGTTGAAATCAGAGGGTGGGCTAGGGTTGAAGGACCTGGAAGAATGGAATAAGGCTCTAATCATCAAACATTTACTCAATCTGGTCAATCCTAACTCTACTTCCTTGTGGGCAACTTGGATCAAAACAATAGTTCTTCGAGGAAAATCTATCTGGTTGCTTAAAAAACCGAAGAGGTGCTCATGGATTCTTCAAAAGGTATTGGATGCTAGGGAGGTAGCTATGTCGAAGTGCATCTATCACATTGGCAATGGGCGAAACACCTTCTTGTGGTTTGATCCCTGGCACAAAGGCAATGCTTTCTGCTCAGCAGCAAATGACAACCTTATTGTTCACTCCGGTATCCATGCTAATGCAAAGGTGTCTGAAATTATAAGTGACACTGGTTGGTCACTTCCTCCCTCAAACTATCATGATATAATAGTCTGGAGAGGTAATTTTGATATGCAGACTCCGTATAACATTAGGGAGGCAGATTCAATAACTTGGCGAGGTACCAAACTTAATAGGCTGAGGGTGTCTGATATTTGGCGTGATATTCGATGTGAGGGAAGTACTGTTCCGTGGCACCTAAGTGTGTGGCATAAGATCAGCATTCCGAGATACTCATTTCTACACTGGCTTATTCTGCTCGACAAAGTCTCAACCTTGTCCAAACTCTTGCAGTATGGGGTGGCAAGCAGCTCGCAATGCTACTTCTGCATCTCGGGTATAGAAACTCGTGAACATCTGTTCTTGGAATGTCCTTTTACTCAGCACCTGTGTAATATGGTTACCAGCTCAAGGAATGATCATCTTCCTAATTCATGGGGAGATTGGATGAATGAAATGTCAAGCTGCAGAGGGAATGATATTCGGGGAACCATAAAGGTTCTAACCTTTCAAGTCGTGTGCTACAAAATGTGGAAGGAAAGGAATAGCAGGTATCACAACAATGAAGTAAAGAGTCTCGCTGCAATTGCCTCTAATTGTCAGCATATCATAAAATGCAAGCTGCTTTCTTCTAATTGGTTTAGTGAGGAATTAGAGAGACATTCTGATTTAATAGAATGGATAATGTAGACTCTTGTTTTGGTTGATTGTTTTAGCAGGAGGTTGAGGCCTGTCTCTTCTCCTGGGTTTCCTTGCCCCTTGTAATTTTTTTTTCTTTAATGCATTAAATATTCCAGCAAAAAAAAAAAAGAAAATCCGAATTTTATGCAATTTGCTCTTTTCTCCTCTGTTTTCTCTTCCGATTCTTTTGCCACTTTCCGTTCTTCAGTTCTTAAGCGTGAATCCACCATGAAACATGCAAATGTATCTCCCCACTTCAAGATAGTAACCCTGCACCATTCTTACTAAAAACGAATAAAAAACACGACATACTTGAGGCCAAGTGATTAATTTAAGCCGAAACGAAGCGTTCCAAGTGGATATAAAATCCACTTACCATAGTCGTATCTAGTTGGAAAGGAAAATTCACCAATATTTCCCAAGCTGCTGCTTGTTAATGGATACCAACTTGTTCCAACACTCTTACCCCTCGAATGATGAGTTGTTACACAAGATTCACTAAATGATAGCAATCAAGTTGCGAGTGAAAAGAATAGTCTTAAAGAATTTTTGACCGGGAAGTCAACAAGATAAATAACATTTCTCAAGAAAGGTTTCCTTATAATTTGGAAGATGGATTTGAATGAAGAATATAATTATGAGAACCTTTCTTGATATAATAATATTAATTAGGCTCAGAATAATTTACATAATACTCGAAGGTCGAAGGTAATATTTGAATGAAATAAATCATTTTTAAACGAGTCAGAAAAATTAAATAAATTCCAAAGAATTCATTAAATCAAAATATTGAAGGAATAATCCTAATATAAAATATTACTCGGAATAATCCTCGAATAAAGATTCACAAATAATATTCATTAAATAATTAATGAATATTTAAATAACTAGTACTTACCAAATAAATAAAACTCGGATGAATATTCGAAATAATATTCATTGAATAAATAGTGAACATTCGAATTAATAGTACTTATGGAAGGAGTAATTATCAAATGAAGGTTCGAAATAATTTTCATTGAATAAATAATGACTATTCGGATTAATAATACTGATTGAAGGAATAATCACCAATTGAATATTCGAATCAATATTCGATAATTGAATCGACTTTAAATGAATTTTAAAGATAATATTCATCGACTAAAGAAAGCTCAAGTGAATATTCAAAATAATATTTATCAAATAACTTGAGTTCAAATCAATGTTCAAAATAATATTTATAAAATAAATAGGGTTTGAATGAATATTCGAAATAATATTCATTGAATAAATAACTTTTTTTTTGCTAATTAAATTTTATACCAACAAAGGAACAACTAATACAAATCTAGGGGCATACCCCGCGAAATCAACAGACTAACATAAAAAGTCATAACAGCAGTAAGTCACCTTACTGTCAACAAAACAAAGAAACTAACATAACAAAGTCATACACCTAGAAAACTGAATATACAGGATTTTCATCCCGAATAATAATCCCATTCGGTAAGCGACAAGCTGATCGCAGAACCGTTCTAATTGTCCTGCATCCCTCAATTAAACCAAGCAAACCTAGCTCAAGAGCCACCTTTAAGACCTTGCAAACTCCATTTCCATATCCAGCAGTGGGCACCTGGTATATATTGTTGCAGTGACACTGCAGTCCAATAGATCCTTGCACGCTTATAATGCCCACCCCCACTAGCTTCTGAAAAACGCATTGGAGGGCCAACCTCTTCGAACCATTGTCACACACCAGATCCTCACCCCAGCATTCCTTGCCTTCTAGCAATAGTCCCTCCTTGAACAGGAAGTGAGAATTTGTCATGGTTTTATTCCCAATAACAACCTGAGCAAAGCCCATAATAACATCTTTAGCACTCCCTGTGAATCCAATAGCACCGTTCTTCCCATGATGAAAAATCACAACAGGAAGGTGGTCACACGTCTTGAGCAAACTGCATTTATCAACCATGCCGAAGAGGCTGGTGTAGAAACCATCAAAATGAACCACTCTTCCTGTCCTGCAGATAGTGTACATACCAGCAGAGACCTCTTGAATTATTATTAACATCATATCAAACATAATAAAATTGTCAATAACTTTCCCAGCTATCAAATTCCTGGTTGCATTGAAACCATTTTCCTCCTGCTCCAAAAACCCAACAGGTCTAGTAACCCCCCTTTGAGTTATCACCACATAAATCCCAGCATTATAGGCGAAACAATCCAAATAAAGGATAGGCCCAACTGCTTCCTTGCCCTCTATAACGACCTAGAATTTTTCGCAATTATTTAAGTGTTTAAATTAGTTTATAAATGCTTATTTAATTGTGAAATGTGGAATCTATGTGATTTATATGATGAGTATAATTTTGTGAAGTCAAAAGATATGGGAAAACATGTTTATGTGATTATATGATGATTGGTATGCGTCATATATGTCCGTGGAATTTTATTTATATTTTTGGAGCATTAAAACTATTTTTAAAGTGCATTTTCAATCTTTAGAAAATCATATAAAATCATTGGAGTCGATTTAAATCATGAAATTTTTTGCATTATCATCTTTGAGATGTGAATTAGTTTTTAAAATTAGTGGGAGTATTTAATTGAGAGTTTTGATATTTTAAAATGATTTAAAAAGCTTAATTTCTTTTAAAGAGCCTTTATTTCGAAAATTCATAATAAATTCATTTTTGAGCCAAATATTATTTTAAAAATATGGGGAGCCTTGTAATTTCATAAACTTTATTTTAGAATTTTAAAATTTATATTTTTCTTAATTCCCTGTTTTATTTCGATTTTTAATCATTAAAATCAATTTTGTAAATAAAAAGTAGATAATTCAGTTTTGGCTTTTTACCAAACTGCCCCTGACAGTATATATCAGTTTCACCGTCCCATTTCTTCATTTGTACGAGTTGTTATCAGCTGGGTACTGCTCTCTCTCCCTTCTTTCATTCCTCTTCAATTTTCTTTCGATTTAATCTCCAAAAATCATGTTTAAACTCTTGTTTTAATCATCTATTAATTGCTTTTGTGTTTAATGATTAGTTGGGTGAGATTTTGATGGAAGTTGTGTATGTATATATATGTGGGTGTTGTCCAATTTTGACATGCAAGCTTGTTTAGTTCTTGATTTGATGTTTAAATGATTATAAGAGATAGATTATGGTGTTAAATTCAAGATTGGTGTTGTTTGTGAACCATCCGATGAAACCCTCTCCACCGACCATGGTTTTCCGGCGAGTGGTTGGTCGGAGATGGTGGATTCGTGGTTGTATAAAAATTATAAGTGATTTAGAGTCTTGATTTATATGAATCCATGGTTGCATGTAAGGTTCTTTGATTTCTTTTAATTTTTCGAATTAAATAAATATAAAAGTTTGATTTTTCGAATTTAAATGATGTTCTTGATGATTAATTGCTAGATACCAATTTTAAATATGTGTAAGATGATTATATGAAGATGCATGTGAATTTTTGTGGATTTTCAGATTTATTTAGTAATGAATTTGATTAAAGTTTTTTTTTTTTTTTTTTTTTTTTGCTAATTAAAATTTATACCACAGGCAAAAGATTACATCTCTAGGGGCATACCCCGCGATTAGTAACACATCTACCTAGCGGAACAACAAAGAAAAAACATCAATAATGCTAGATAAACTAGCAATCAACAACATAACATGAATCTTAACAAAATTGACAACTATGCCATGGTCATCCCGAGTAGCACTGCAGCACTGCAGCATTCGCAAAAAGAACATGGTACATAAAGCACCAATCGTCTCCAGGCATTTCGCTTTTTCGCGGAAATATGACAATTCCATGCCCGTCTTTGGCATGTCCATACGCAAATGTAACTCCTGCTTCCAAATGGCCTGCCCACCCCACCAGTTTGCTGGGAGCTTGCCACAATCATCCTAGTACTTTGTCGACACATTTCATCAAGAATCAACATAGACTCAACACCCCACTCCTTCTGAAAGGACACATTGCGACCATTACATGAACTTCGGTTATGCAGCAGAAAAGCCGAGTTGACAGCATCCATGTCCCAGGGGATACTATCGTCCATATCTCCCTCAACATACCACCTACTGTAAGACCCATCACAATGAACAGCATCCATATATAAATTCCTCGATACCCCAGAATTTAAGTAACCCAATAGGTGGGAAATACGCAACTGCCCAAGCAGAATATCCAAACTCAAAGCAACAGTTATCGCATTACCATCGATCTCTATGCTTGCGTACCTGCTAGGACCAAACCCCAGCTTCACACATGAACCCTTGTTATCAACATTAGGATAGAAATCCTCAACCATTAAAAAGACGATCCCACTGCTACTTCCAGATGTATTAATCACATCGACACAACTAACGGTGATCTCCTCTCCAGTCACCCTCATGATGTTAGTCGTTACCAACCCAGCAGTGCAAACCAGCAACTCAACCATCTGGTAGGGAACCCCACCAACAAATAGGTTACTAACAATACAGCGGCCAACATCAGCATAAACAACAGAGCATTTGAGCTCTCTATCCTTTGCAACGAATTTCACCCATCTAGAAATTCCAACAGCAACATCGACCTTGTTAGGGAGAAGGTCTAAACCATCAATCCAAAAACCCAGAAACTTCAGATACTTGCATATGCAAATATTACAGGGGACAGCATAAACAATTGCTTCTCCTCTAATAATCTGATCTCCAACCAGCTTACAAGCTTCTCGAAAGACATCATCATAACTGCCAAATAGGAGCCCAATTGTCTTTGAAAAGACAACTAAATTCCCACAAGGCACAAGCTCAATCAGAAGCTCAACCACTAGGTGTACCTCCATAAGTTTCTCTTCCCAGAAAAGAAAACTTCCAGTGTAATTCACCTTAGATGTTAACTCCCAGAAAATAACCAAAGTCGACCAATGAGACCAAGCATCAAACACCTTGGCTTCCGCTATAAATTCATGTGCTCTACACTTCACCGAGAGCTCCGTGCAGACCAGATAACATGCAGCGAACAATCGCTTAACCTCTATAACTTGACAGAACACAATGCTTCCAACCACATGTGTTCCCCTCAACCAACTAGATTTACTACTGTCAATATGACAGACAATCGTCTTCGAAATCGTACAAATCCTTGTAAACCAGGCCTCCATCAACAAATAGTGCCTTCGAGTAATATCATCAAACAGGTTACATGAAGTCCTGTCGATGGCACAACCCATCATATCATCCTCAGAAGAGCTTCTAGAATTGGTACCATTCACCATTCTGAATACCATTATGTAGTTTCCACAAGCAACAAAGACCCATGGTCCTTTAACAAAGCTACCGCATACAGTAAGCACATCAATGACGACTCCACCTTGTTCAAAAGAAACTAAGTCGAGCCCCCCGCACTTAACGGTACTCATCCCCTGAAATAGAACAGTCGAATTGAACAGCAAAGCCACGAAATTTCCAGAATGGATCTTAAAAAAGTTCCCATCTAGAAACCCCATCACGAACAAACCAGGACTAAATACTATAATATACATAAGAAATTTGGTGTTTTAGGTGGAGGATAAGAGAGGGAAGATGGATTCAGGAAGAAAAATGTAGATCTGATGGAGAAAATGTTAAAATTAGATGGCGGCTGAAAGGGTTTTTAGAGAGAGGATTTTAGAGAGAGGGCAGAGAGAAAAACGACTCTCATAGATAAAATTGATTGAATTTGATTAAAGTTAGTGCTATATGAATGATTGCCATGGAATTCTGCAATGGTCTGTTTTGTCTGGTATTTCGTAACTGGTTATCCCCTGTTCTGGACAGTGGGTATAAGATGGGAATATTCTACTCGGAGTCTAGTTTGTTCACGTGAAAACCTTTTGTCGTTTAAGTTAACGAGTCAAAAGTTATACATGTTTTAGTGAATGTCGCGCACAGCAGAATTTTCAGTGTCCGATTCAAGAGTTATCCAGTTCGTTTTTGGTCTAATTAAAATGTATTGGAGATGAAATTTTTATGCAAGATTGTGTTGATATTCAGGAAGGTGTACACCAAATTTCGTACTAAAATGATTATTTTTCAATTTATTAAAAATGTTTGAGTAAAGTGTACGCAATCGTGTTTCTAGTTTGAAGTCTTGTTTTTTATTAAGAAGGTTAATAATTTCGATGGAGTTTGATTAATAAGTTAATTAGTTCAATATGATAGTAATTTATGAGTTATAAGTATATTATGTTTGGGATTGTAGGTGGATTTTAAATCCATCGTAGGGAATTGATTGTGAATTGAGTCGGTAATGTTCCGACGGGATAGTCCTATAAATAAAGGAGACTCTGCCCGATTTTCGTTAGAAATATAAATCATAAAATGTGTAGTAGCATAGTATAAGTTATTTATAAATCAAGATGACCTGATATGTTAAGTGCTTAAGTGACTTATATGAATTGCATGCCTTAATTGCTATATGTTAAGTGCTTATTTGAATAACAAGTATGTGATATATATTAAGTGGTGATGCGATATAGGAATCGTTTGGGTAGATTAGGATGAGTCGTATTAGGAGTGTAGTTTGCTAAGAAAGTGATTATGGCTTATGTAGATTTGAAGGACGTAGGCCCTAGCGATAAAGGAAAAGCTAAAGTTGAGTATCATTGAGCTGAGCTGTTAAACTGTTGCATACTACCGAAGGCAAGCAATTCTGTCTCTTCTTGAAAGTTCATAATCCTGAGATTGTTATACCATGTTGAGCCATGTTTGTATATCCTGCTTTCATATACCTATGCCATAACCCTGATACCTATTGTTAAATTCTTTTTAACTGTTTTCCAAAGTCAAACCTAATTGACTGACCGATAAACCACTGTTAAAAGTTAACCTATGTCCGTGACCCGGATACCCTATGTCGATTTTAAAATACTTATCAAAACTCATTTTTGACTTCAACCCTGTTTTACAAACTTGATTTCTTTTATCAAAGATTCTAAAACCTTATGACTTAATCAAATGTTTTCAAACTAAGACTTATCATATATCTTTGACCTTTGATTTGAAATGTTCCCTTATACCCTGATCGAAGCCTTGATTCCATTTGAGCCTATGTCTTGTTGATTCAGACTTGTACCTCTATTCTGTGATGTCAGAATACTGAGTTAAACTCTTTGACTTTTATCATTGCAAATCAAAATGAAATGTTTTCTAAAAAAATGCTTTGAAGCTACTTAGACTGGGCTGATCTGTTATCAGTGAGTCGAAGGTACTTCAGGGTAAAGGTTTTTGAAAGGATTTGAGTACTAAAATGTTTTCAAGATTTTAAAATGTTTTCAAAAAAAAAAGTTTTCCAAAAGAGATTTTGTAAAAGTGTTAGGAATTCCGTCAAAATGTTTTTATATACGGATTCCTGACGATTGGAGAGACGGGTCGAACGGGTAATGCTGGTTCCGTCTGGTTGTGTATTACAGTGTAGTTCTGGTTTGTCCAGTTCGACACATTTATTTATAGGCCAATGTGTTGCCTCTTGGGAACCCAAGTAATCCTAATGAGAGGATTGATACCCAGAGGGACTTTGTGTCCGATATGGGGGGACTTTATGGGCTGATCACCCATTCTGTCTTGTTAAAAAGGGATATAAAACCTGCAATCAGTTTTTATCAAAGTGATGATTACTTTTACTTTAATGTGAAATTAAATTGTTTTACCATTTGAAATGTCAATTGTTTTACACAGATTTTGAAATATCTACTATTGCTTTATTTATCAAATTATGCCAAGTCATTGTCAAATGCCAGTATTGATTTATTATCTCCAGCATATCTATTGCTATCCTCTTATCAGTTGATCCTCTGTCAAGTCCATACGCCAGGATCATTGTTATTACTTTCAGAAAGCTATGCCATATTCTTTCCTACTGTCACCCTTTCAGTTTTCAGTTGAGATCATGATTTACTTGCTGAGCGTTAGCTCATTATTATTTTATCTAACCTTTTGACAGTAACTTAAGAATCATGGTCCGTACTATCTAAACCGCAAGGAAGCGCACCTACCGTGGTCCCAAGTTGGTCCAGTTTCAGATAGCTCCCGAGGTAGATGCAATAACAGCTCAGTGAGGATGTTCTAATGGTTTGGTTGATAAGATAGTTGTGAGAACGAGTTTGTTAAGAATTTGAATTTAAGGTTTGTAATAATAATTTGATTATGGTTTGTAATAATAAGTAGTTAGACGATAGCTTGCTTGCTTCATACCATTACCTGTGAAAGATCTTGGATAGTAGATTTGGGGCCAGTCAGCATGCTATATCTATATTTATATATTTTCAGGTTGTTTGTATCTAGAATGTGTCAGTGACCTTCCGATCTAGGCTCCAGGTCGGGAGGGCGTGACAGGTTGGTATCAGAGCGACGGGTTTTTGTCACTGAAACAAGCCAGGTAATTTAGGATCACTAATAAAAGAAGTAGATACAACTAGGATTCAAGAGTGATAGATGTTGGGGAGTGACTATAGGTTTAGGTTTTCCCTTCGCGATAGATTTCTAGGACTAACCTAGCTTGACCCGTTTATATTCTGTGTGTATATATATGATTACTACTGGTCTAGGATGTTTTCCTATTTCTAGTAGACGGATAATTTCAATATTTTAGCCTTGTTGTAGGAGGGTTTGAATACCCATAACTCTGGATGTTGGTTTATCATCGTCTTCGAGACATATGTTCTTCGTATACCCCTGTGTCCACTGCTTTACTTATCGCTTTTACATATCATCTTTACCTATCGTATTTCCATACTTATTGACCTGTTCATATAAACCCTGTTTCGTTACGTTATAACTGTACCCATATCATGTTGATTTAATCGGAACCGATTGTCTATTGGTACCAATTGGAGGAACCTTGTTTTCTTTTGAATATGTCTACTTGTTGTTTACCAAATGTTTACCTTCTTATCAGAAAGATGCCTCCCAAACGAAGATCTACTACCAACAATGATAACCAAGACCAGCAAAACCAAGATAACCCAACAATGGCCCAAATGTTTCAACTTCTACAACAACAAACTGCCGCTTTTGTTCAGCACCAACAACACCAAGCTGCCCAACCTGCTGTCACCTTTAAGTCTTTTCAATCTGTTCATCCACCTGAATTCAAAGGTACCCTGAACCCCGTAGAAGCCAAATCATGGCTGATGGATATCGAGAAATCGTTTGCTTTAGTCGGAGTTGAGGAAGGGAAGAAAGTGGAGTTTGCTAGTTTTTATTTGAGATCAGAGGCCAACTTTTGGTGGGAATCAGTAAGAGCTACTGAAGGAGAAGTGATTGCTTGGCCCAGGTTTGTAGAGCTGTTTAATGAGAAGTATTTACCAGGATATCTTCAGGACCAGTTGGAGGTTCAGTTTCTAGAGTTGAAGCAAGAGAATATGACTGTGGCTGAGTATGAAGCCAAGTTCACAGAGTTGTCCCGATTTGCACCTCAGTTCGTAGGTAATGAAGCCAGTAAGTCGAAGAAGTTTCAACATGGATTGAAACCGTGGTTGAGGAGTAGAGTAGCTGCATTTGAGCTAAGGACTTATACTTCCGTGGTTCAGAAGGCCATGGTGATTGTAGGAGAAAGTGATTTTAACTAGAAGGAGAAAGCTGGAAATAAGAGAAAGTTTGAGAAAGTTGAAAAGAGTCCGGAGACTGAAGGTCAGAAGAGTTTTCAGAATAAGGGAAGATTTGGAAATAGACAAGGAGGAAATAGAAATTTTCAGATATTCAAGAGTGGTAATGGAGGACAAGACCGTAGACCCCAAGGAGTGAACCCTCAGGCTGTAACGAGACCCGTACTACCAGACTGTAAGATTTGTGGAAGAAAGCACCCGGGTATCTGCAATAAGCCTAACATTGTTTGTTTTAAGTGTCAGAAGAAGGGACACTATGCTCATGAATGTCCAGAGGTGAAGTTAGTAGGAGTCACTTGTTATAAATGTGGAAAAGTGGGACATATGGCCCGTAGTTGCAAGGATCCTGTCCAGACTTCGAAAGTGATGAGGATTACCGCACCACCAGCACCCCAGCGAGTACCGTATCAAGCATCCCAACCTAGAGCTCGTACTTTCAACATGTCTGTCAATGAAGCTATGAATGATGTCGACGTGGTTGCATGTACGCTTCTTGTCAACTCTTTTGAAGCTAAAGTATTAATTGATTCAGGAGCTACAAGATCTTTTATATCTGAGAGATTTCTTTCTAAGTTGCACTGTGAGATTCGTCCGTTAGAGAAGGCATTAGTAGTAGAAGTTGCTAATCAGGATAAGATTTCCGTAGACCGGGAGTGTCCTAATTGTAATATTGAAATTGGAGGACTTCTTTTCTATGCGGATCTATTACCTTTTAAGTTGGGAGAATTTGATGTTATTCTAGGAATGGATTGGTTGACTAAGTGCGATGCGCAGATTGAGTGTAAGAAAAAGCAAGTTAAGTTGTATACCGATGGTGGTAGTGAAGTGATATTTCAAGGACAGAAGCAACATAAGAGATTTCTAACGTTTATGCAAGCGAAGAGATTGTTAAATCGAGGATGTGAAGCTTATTTAGCCCATATGGTTGATACGGAGAAGCAAACCCCTAGGATGGAAGATATTCCCGTTGTGAATGAGTTCCCTAACGTATTTCCCGATGAATTGCCCAGATTACCTCCAGATAGAGAGATTGAGTTTCTGATTGATTTAGCACCAGGAACCGAGCCTGTATCTAAAGCACCTTATAGGATGGTACCTGCTGAGATGAAGGAGTTAGCAACGCAATTGCAAGATTTATTGGACAAAGGAATTATAAGACCAAGTGTGTCCCCGTGGGGAGCACCAGTTTTATTTGTGAAGAAGAAAGATGGAAGCATGAGGCTTTGTATTGATTATAGGGAGTTAAACAAGTTGACTATCAAGAATAAGTATCCACTACCAAGGATTGATGATTTGTTTGACCAATTGAAGGATGCTGCTTACTTTTCTAAGATCGATTTAAGATCAGGTTATCACCAATTGAAGGTTAAGCCAGAAGACATTCCAAAGACTGCTTTTCGCACGCGATATGGACATTATGAATTTCTAGTAATGGCTTTCGGATTGACGAATGCGCCAGCGGTGTTTATGGATTTGATGAACAGAGTGTTCAAGAGATATTTGGATAAGTTTATAATTGTATTTATTGATGACATCCTTATATACTCGAGAAACTTGGAAGAGCATGTCGAACATTTGAGAATCGCATTGGAAACCCTGGGGAAGGAAAGATTATATGCAAAATTTTCTAAGTGTGAGTTTTGGTTGCAAGAAGTGCAATTTTTGGGACATGTGATTAGCAAAGAAGGAATTAGTGTGGATCCTGCAAAGATTGAAGCTGTGGTTAGTTGGAGTAGACCGAGAACTCCTACTGAAGTGAGAAGTTTCTTAGGATTGGCAGGTTATTACCGGAGATTTGTTCAAGATTTTTCGAAGATAGCTTCGCCGTTGACTAGGTTGACGCGGAAGAATGAGAAGTTTGTTTGGAGTGATAAGTGTGAGGAAAGTTTCCAAGAATTGAAGAAAAGATTAGTTTTCGCGCCAGTGTTAGTATTGCCTGATGATAAGGGAGATTTTGTTATATATAGTGATGCTTCGCACAAAGGATTAGGATGTGTTTTGATGCAACACAGAAATGTTATTGCGTACGCTTCGAGACAGCTTAAGCAGCACGAGCAGAAGTACCCGACACACGATCTGGAGTTAGCTGCAATTGTGTTTGCGCTGAAGATTTGGAGACATTATTTGTACGGAGAGAAGTGTGAAATTTTCACCGATCATAAGAGTTTGAAGTATATCTTTACCCAGAAAGAATTGAACATGAGGCAAAGAAGATGGTTAGAATTGATTAAAGATTATGATTGTACGATAAGTTACCATCCAGGAAAAGCGAATGTAGTAGCTGATGTGTTGAGTAGGAAGGAGAGGTTAAACACATTGACGATGCCTAAGGAGTTATTTCAAGAATTTGAGAAGTTAAGTCTGGAAGTTTATGATTCAAAGGATGCTGATGAGTTTCTGAGTACGATGACATTTCAACCGGAGTTGTTAGAGAAGATTCGAAGATGCCAGGAAGAAGTGATGAGTTGTGAAATGAATACATTGACCGGAGAAGAGATTTGTACACAAAAAGATGATCAAGGTATTTTAAGATTTGGGAAGAGGATATGGATTCCCAATGTGGAGGAATTGAAGAATGAGATTCTGAGTGAAGCACATAGTTCGAGATATTCTATTCACCCTGGAAGTACAAAGATGTATCGGGATTTGAAGGAGAATTTTTGGTGGCCGGATATGAAGCGAGAGATTGCTAAATGGATAAGTAAGTGCTATACCTGCCAGAGGATTAAAGCAGAACATCAGAAGCCAAGTGGATTGTTACAACCGTTAGATATTCCTGAGTGGAAGTGGGAGCACCTTGCCATGGATTTCGTAGTTGGATTACCAAGGACTAAGGCGAATCATGATGTGATTTGGGTTATTATTGACCGATTGACGAAGTCTGCACATTTCTTACCGATTAACGAAAGGTTTTCATTAGACAAGTTAGTACATTTGTATTTGAAGGAGATAGTGTCACGTCATGGAGTTCCTATTTCGATAGTGTCTGATCGAGACCCGCGATTTAATTCAAGATTTTGGAAGCAATTTCAAGAGTGTCTAGGAACCCAACTGAAGATGAGTACAGCTTATCATCCGCAGACGGACGGACAAAGTGAAAGGACTATTCAGACGATAGAAGATATGTTAAGAGCTTGTGCATTGGATTTTAAAGGAAGTTGGGATGAGCATTTACCGTTGGTTGAGTTTTCATATAATAATAGTTATCACGCGAGTATTGGAATGCCCCCATATGAAGCTTTGTATGGAAGGAAGTGTAGATCGCCAGTGTATTGGGAAGAAGTTGGTGAGAGAAAGATTTTAGGACCAGAGCTGTTTCAGCGGACAAAGGAGAAGGTTGAAGTTATTCAAAAGAGATTGATTACTGCCCAGGATCGTCAGAAAAAGTATGCTGATCCGAAAAGAAAAGACATGAGTTTTGAGATAGGAGATCAAGTATTATTGAAAGTATCACCATGGAAAGGAGTTACGAGATTCGGAAAGAAAGGAAAGTTGAGTCCCAGGTATGTAGGACCATTCGAGATTTTGAAGCAAGTTGGAAGGGTTGCTTACGAGTTGGCGTTGCCACCGCATATGCACCATATTCATAATGTGTTCCACGTATCTATGCTTAAGAGGTACAATCCTGATGCGAGTCACGTAATCGAGTATGAACCTATTGAGATTCAACCAGATTTATCTTATGAGGAGCAACCAGTAGAGATTCAAGATAGAAGTGATAGGAAGCTCAGGAATAAGACTGTTAAATTGGTTAAAGTATTGTGGAGGAATCCTAAAGTTGAAGAGTCAACTTGGGAGCTTCAAAGCGAGATGCTTGACAAGTATCCTCATTTGTTTACTTAGGTGAGATTCTGGGGACAGAATCCTTTTAAGGGGGGAAGGCTATAACGACCTAGAATTTTTCGCAATTATTTAAGTGTTTAAATTAGTTTATAAATGCTTATTTAATTGTGAAATGTGGAATCTATGTGATTTATATGATGAGTATAATTTTGTGAAGTCAAGAGATATGGGAAAACATGTTTATGTGATTATATGATGATTGGTATGCGTCATATATGTCCGAGGAATTTTATTTATATTTTTGGAGCATTAAAACTATTTTTAAAGTGCATTTTCAATCTTTAGAAAATCATATAAAATCATTGGAGTCGATTTAAATCATGAAATTTTTTGCATTATCATCTTTGAGATGTGAATTAGTTTTTAAAATTAGTGGGAGTATTTAATTGAGAGTTTTGATATTTTAAAATGATTTAAAAAGCTTAATTTCTTTTAAAGAGCCTTTATTTCGAAAATTCATAATAAATTCATTTTTGAGCCAAATATTATTTTAAAAATATGGGGAGCCTTGTAATTTCATAAACTTTATTTTAGAATTTTAAAATTTATATTTTTCTTAATTCCCTGTTTTATTTCGATTTTTAATCATTAAAATCAATTTTGTAAATAAAAAGTAGATAATTCAGTTTTGGCTTTTTACCAAACTGCCCCTGACAGTATATATCAGTTTCACCGTCCCATTTCTTCATTTGTACGAGTTGTTATCAGCTGGGTACTGCTCTCTCTCCCTTCTTTCATTCCTCTTCAATTTTCTTTCGATTTAATCTCCAAAAATCATGTTTAAACTCTTGTTTTAATCATCTATTAATTGCTTTTGTGTTTAATGATTAGTTGGGTGAGATTTTGATGGAAGTTGTGTATGTATATATATGTGGGTGTTGTCCAATTTTGACATGCAAGCTTGTTTAGTTCTTGATTTGATGTTTAAATGATTATAAGAGATAGATTATGGTGTTAAATTCAAGATTGGTGTTGTTTGTGAACCATCCGATGAAACCCTCTCCACCGACCATGGTTTTCCGGCGAGTGGTTGGTCGGAGATGGTGGATTCGTGGTTGTATAAAAATTATAAGTGATTTAGAGTCTTGATTTATATGAAACCATGGTTGCATGTAAGGTTCTTTGATTTCTTTTAATTTTTCGAATTAAATAAATATATAAGTTTGATTTTTCGAATTTAAATGATGTTCTTGATGATTAATTGCTAGATACCAATTTTAAATATGTGTAAGATGATTATATGAAGATGCATGTGAATTTTTGTGGATTTTCAGATTTATTTAGTAATGAATTTGATTAAAGTTAGTGCTATATGAATGATTGCCATGGAATTCTGCAATGGTCTGTTTTGTCTGGTATTTCGTAACTGGTTATCCCCTGTTCTGGACAGTGGGTATAAGATGGGAATGTTCTACTCGGAGTCTAGTTTGTCCACGTGAAAACCTTTTGTCGTTTAAGTTAACGAGTCAAAAGTTATACATGTTTTAGTGAATGTCGCGCACAGCAGAATTTTCAGTGTCCGATTCAAGAGTTATCCAGTTCGTTTTTGGTCTAATTAAAATTTATTGGAGATGAAATTTTTATGCAAGATTTTGTTGATATTCAGGAAGGTGTACACCAAATTTTGTACTAAAATGAGTATTTTTCAATTTATTAAAAATGTTTGAGTAAAGTGTACGCAGTCGTGTTTCTAGTTTGAAGTCTTGTTTTTGATTAAGAAGGTTAATAATTTCGATGGAGTTTGATTAATAATTTAATTAGTTCAATATGATAGTAATTTATGAGTTATAAGTATATTATGTTTGGGCTTGTAGGTGGATTTTAAATCCATCGTAGGGAATTGATTGTGAATTGAGTCGGTAATGTTCCGACGGGATTGTCCTATAAATAAAGGAGACTCTGCCCGATTTTCGTTAGAAATATAAATCATAAAATGTGTAGTAGCATAGTATAAGTTATTTATAAATCAAGATGACCTTATATGTTAAGTGCTTAAGTGACTTATATGAATTGCATGCCTTAATTGCTATATGTTAAGTGCTTATTTGAATAACAAGTATGTGATATATATTAAGTGGTGATGCGATATAGGAATCGTTTGGGTAGATTAGGATGAGTCGTATTAGGAGTGTAGTTTGCTAAGAAAGTGATTATGGCTTATGTAGATTTGAAGGACGTAGGCCCTAGCGATAAAGGAAAAGCTAAAGTTGAGTATCATTGAGCTGAGCTGTTAAACTGTTGCATACTACCGAAGGCAAGTAATTCTGTCTCTTCTTGAAAGTTCATAATCCTGAGATTGTTATACCATGTTGAGCCATGTTTGTATATCCTGCTTTCATATACCTATGCCATAACCCTGATACCTATTGTTAAATTCTTTTTAACTGTTTTCCAAAGTCAAACCTAATTGACTGACCGATAAACCACTGTTAAAAGTTAACCTATGTCCGTGACCCGGATACCCTATGTCGATTTTAAAATACTTATCAAAACTCATTTTTGACTTCAACCCTGTTTTACAAACTTGATTTCTTTTATCAAAGATTCTAAAACCTTATGACTTAATCAAATGTTTTCAAACTAAGACTTATCATATATCTTTGACCTTTGATTTGAAATGTTCCCTTATACCCTGATCGAAGCCTTGATTCCATTTGAGCCTATGTCTTGTTGATTCAGACTTGTACCTCTATTCTGTGATGTCAGAATACTGAGTTAAACTCTTTGACTTTTATCATTGCAAATCAAAATGAAATGTTTTCTAAAAAAATGCTTTGAAGCTACTTAGACTGGGCTGATCTGTTATCAGTGAGTCGAAGGTACTTCAGGGTAAAGGTTTTTGAAAGGATTTGAGTACTAAAATGTTTTCAAGATTTTAAAATGTTTTCAAAAAAAAAAGTTTTCCAAAAGAGATTTTGTAAAAGTGTTAGGAATTCCGTCAAAATGTTTTTATATACGGATTCCTGACGATTGGAGAGACGGGGCGAACGGGTAATGCTGGTTCCGTCTGGTTGTGTATTACAGTGTAGTTCTGGTTTGTCCAGTCCGACACTTTTATTTATAGGCCAATGTGTTGCCTCTTTGGAACCCAAGTAATCCTAATGAGAGGATTGATACCCAGAGGGACTTTGTGTCCGATATGGGGGGACTTTATAGGCTGATCACCCATTCTGTCTTGTTAAAAAGGGATATAAAACCTCCAATCAGTTTTTATCAAAGTGATGATTACTTTTACTTTAATGTGAAATTAAATTGTTTTACCATTTGAAATGTCAATTGTTTTACACAGATTTTGAAATATCTACTATTGCTTTATTTATCAAATTATGCCAAGTCATTGTCAAATGCCAGTATTGATTTATTATCTCCAGCATATCTATTGCTATCCTCTTATCAGTTGATCCTCTGTCAAGTCCATACGCCAGGATCATTGTTATTACTTTCAGAGAGCTATGCCATATTCTTTCCTACTGTCACCCTTTCAGTTTTCAGTTGAGATCATGATTTACTTGCTGAGCGTTAGCTCATTATTATTTTATCTAACCTTTTGACAGTAACTTAAGAATCATGGTCCGTACTATCTAAACCGCAAGGAAGCGCACCTACCGTGGTCCCAAGTTGGTCCAGTTTCAGATAGCTCTCGAGGTAGATGCAATAACAGCTCAGTGAGGATGTTCTAATGGTTTGGTTGATAAGATAGTTGTGAGAACGAGTTTGTTAAGAATTTGAATTTAAGGTTTGTAATAATAATTTGATTATGGTGTGTAATAATAAGTAGTTAGACGATGGCTTGCTTGTTTCATACCATTACCTGTGAAAGATCTTGGATAGTAGAGTTGGGGCCAGTCAGCATGCTATATCTATATTTATATATTTTCAGGTTGTTTGTATCTAGAATGTGTCGGTGACCTTCCGATCTAGGCTCCAGGTTGGGAGGGCGTGACAGGTTGGTATCAGAGCGACGGGTTTTTGTCACTGAAACAAGCCAGGAAATTTAGGATCACTAATAAAAGAAGTAGATACAACTAGGATTCAAGAGTGATAGATGTTGGGGAGTGACTATAGGTTTAGGTTTTCCCTTCGCGATAGATTTCTAGGACTAACCTAGCTTGTTTCATACCATTACCTGTGAAAGATCTTGGATAGTAGAGTTGGGGCCAGTCAGCATGCTATATCTATATTTATATATTTTCAGGTTGTTTGTATCTAGAATGTGTCAGTGACCTTCCGATCTAGGCTCCAGGTCGGGAGGGCGTGACACCCTCGCAGTCACCAACTCTCATTTTCCAATGTTCTATATGAACGCATACACCATAATTTCTACGATTAGACTCAGGCCCAGATCTCCCAGTTACCTGACCTTGGTTATGTCTCAGACCATCATAATTCCACGTAAAAAACCACTGAGGGTCAGCCTTGAAACCAGCGCCACCTTGAGGAGAGTCCTCCAGCAAAGAATGAGCACTACCCGAACCCTTGAACATAGTGTAGAGCTAATAACAGACAGCAAGCCTGTTATTATTCCAACCATTTGTCTCTTCCTCATGAGACTCAAAGTGACCTTTGCAGCGACCATATCCAAAGCCAAGTAGTACACGAAGCCTCTACTAGTACCAGCATTCAAAATTAACAAAGCATATCCTTCAATGGTAATCTGTTTCGTCGTAAAGACCTTTCCATAATCCCGTATGCAGTTAGCATCTCATATCCAGCCATTGAGAAAAAGGAATCCAAAAATATTCAAGATCCACTTCTGAATAACCCCCATATCCATGTTAGAGTCTCGCAAACAACTATAAGCCAACCAATACCTCATCATTCTCTTATCAATGAACATTGCAATATCCATAATCTCCAATGAATCCTCTGTCTCCTTACCATATCTCAAATTGTAAAACGAGAGATCAAACCCATACAGAACAATTTGAGAGAACATTCTCCCAAACTGCGTCCACTTTCGATAGTAAGAGGTCATCGACTCGTCAATAGAGTGCCCAACCCAAATCAAAACTTTATTCGTCTGCTGTAACTTAAGTATCCCCGAAAAAATACCTAAATCATCCATTAAAACTTGTCTGAATTGGAAAGAGGTCACCCTCATCATCAAACCAACGAGAACTCGTTGAGACATGTTGTCAAACACCATACACGCACCATACTTTTCCGAGACCTTCAAAGGACTTTCGTCGAACAGATGGAGGGCATTCATCATAAGGTCCCCTTTGCAAAGAGAAACTTCATCATTGAATACTTTCACAAGAAGAACAAGCAATTCGACAAACACTATGTCGCTTACACCTTCATTACAGGAAACCATATCTTCCAGATCTGGTAGCACAGCACGCACCCAACCTCCCATCGACAATACACTCGAGGCAAGACTCTAAGAGTCGCCCACACTAGTCTCCTTTTATATGCTTCCACCGCCACATAGTTGGAAGCTCTCCCAGTTCGAACAGTGAACTGCACATCACCAGTTATGTCGAACATAGAGCACCGAGTGCTCTCAACATGAATGAATCCTCCGTACAAAGCTTCGACACATACATCGAGACTAAGAACAAAGAAATCTCCTTCAATAAACAACCGTAGTGGTTCATCACGGAACAAGAAAGGGTAGCCTCCTATCCCAGAAATCAAAGTTAACAACAGACCTTCGGTTTGAAACTTACAAAATTTCAAAGCCAGAGAACCCATCTCAGCAACGTTGTTAACACGAACCTGAGGTTCAACCTCTAAACATGAAAAACAAAATACCCTTCCAACCATGGAAGAAATACCCAAATGTTAGCACCCTTCCCTCTATGGATATCATGGATATTGTTATGTTCAAAGCTGGAACGGGCAGGGGAGCTCACAACTCTCCTATACATAAGCTGCTGGATAGCCTGGGAGGTATTAGTATGGAGTTTGATGTGGTGCAGGAATGTACTGAGGCTGAGGGAGTGACTTGTGAGGAAGCTCCTATGGAAGTTGATGCAAAGGGTGTCAAGGACAAGATGGGCAGAGACATGGTAGCTACTGTTGTTGACCAGGCAGTGGAGAACCCGAACGTTGATCACGCTAGTGACTGGATGGAGAAGGAGCAGGCTACCTATGATCAAGATATGGGTACGCTTAACAATGACAGGGCCACGAAAGTTCGGTGGACCAAATCCAAGATCAAGCAGTGGAGAGCAACCCGAGGTGGACACTCCAACAGGACTTAAAAATGGCTGCTTAATCCTCTTTTACTTTCTCTCTTTTGTTGTGTTGATTGCCAAATGACTTTATGATGGTTGGCTTTGTTTTTAGCTGTTTGTTGACTCTGCGGGGTATGCCCTGTTTGAACATTTGTTGTTTCGCGGGGTATGCCCCTAGACGTGTTTTTGTTTGTTCCTTTTGGTATAAAAATTTTAATTAGCAAAAAAAAAAAGATTAATAAAATATAGTAAGAAATATGTTGAAATAGGTGAAAGATTAGAAGAGGAAGGTGAATTTAAGAAGGATTATGTGAAGATCTGGTGGGGAAAAGGTGTAGATTAATGATAGAATTAAGCGGCGGTTAGGGTTTTTAGAGAGAAGTTAGAGAGAAGGTAGAGCAAAAGCTTGAATGAGGGTTCGAAATAATATTCGAATATTAAATCAACTTTAGATGAATATTAACGATCCTAAATGCTCTTTTATTTTCTGGCTCGCCCTCAAGAATAGGCTGCTAACCATGGAAAGAATGGTCGCGTTTTGTATGGGCTCTGAACTTCAATGTCTGCTATGCAATAATGCCATTGAGTCGAATGAACATTTGTTCAGTTACTGCACTTACACCAAAGAAGTACTTCGAAACGCTGGCTTCTACTTCCTTTGCAATTGGACTAGCTTCCTCAATGGCCAGTTCTTATTGGGTTGGTGTACGCAAATGATGAAACTCCTGTCTTATTTATACCTTTCTGCGGCTGTTTATTATCTGTGGAAAGAACGAAACAAGCGACTTCACAATCCAGGCCACAATATGTCTCCGGTTGTGCTAATATCCCTTATCAAGCGACTAGTGAGGGAAAAGGTTTTCACCCACAAACAATTTCAACGAGCAGCTTCTAAAGATGCAGATTTAGTAGTAGCTCTGTATTAGTTGTAATTGGTGTAGCTCCTAGCCAAGAAATTTTTTCTCTCTTTTGTTGATCATTGATGATGTAGTTTGTCTTCTACGCGGGGTATACCCCTAGATTTTGTACCTCTTTTTTGCTTAATACATACTTAATTTAGCAAAAAAAAAAGAATATTAATGATAATATTCATCGAATAAATAAATCTCGAATAAATTTTCAAAATAATATTCATAAATAATCTCAAAGGAACATTCCAATAATATTCGTCAGATAATTAATGGAAAATATTTACTTAAATACTTTCATCTGAAAATAATCTCAGTATATCAAGAAATACCGACTCCCGGTCTATATTCAAAGAATGAGATTCAGATGCCCTTTACTTAAGGGTCTTAGAACTATCCGGCTTATAACAGATACGTTATCTATCTAGCTTATAAGCTATCAATGAATCGGGGAACAAATATCAAAATATAGTTCTGAAAGTAGGCATGCATGCTATGGCATATGTATAACATAAAGCATATGTACATTCACAACAACAACCTTTAAAAGGATTTAAAACTTGCCTAGTACTCCTGCTTATGCTAGTGGCATGACTCGGGGTGGTCCGGTGATCTATAAATAACCAAAATTATCCCGGGTTAATCACCTATCACTCTGAAATGCCAAGTAAACACGTTTTCAAGTTATCTCGTTATGCACTCCCTAGTGTAACTCTTATTAACAACGATATGATCCGACACTTGTTCATTATTAAGGCATGTTGTTATTCTTACACTTGGTAGGTACTTATGCCACAAAAGTGCTAAAGTCGGTAGCTTACTAAGAAAGATTATACCTCGAGATTTATTGACCGTTTTCTAAGTGACTTTCCAAAGTTATAACCAAGTGTACTTTTAACGGGTTCATTCGCACTTAACCTCGATTCGAACATTTTTATAAAATCGGAAAACGATCCGTTTGACATGAGGTTTTCTCTCACACCTTCCTTTATATCTCTAATATTTAATTACCAAGATTCGCCACTGATTTAGTCAGGTTAAGGGGTTCTAATTTCAGTTACGAAATCTTGTTTACGGTTTCGAATCACTTTTATGATTTTGACCATAACTCCTAAACCGTAAGTCTGTTTGCTTCGATTCTCACACCAAAACGATCTATGACTCGAGATCTAGAAGGGTATGTCATATACTTATCAAGTCCAGAAAATTATACCAACTTTTATGCACGGTTTCTTAAGGTCTAACGAAAATTGAGCATTACGATGGCTATAAATCGAACGTTTCTAAATTTTAAATCATGATCAAACATCAACCAAGCCACACCGGGCATACATACACTACAATCAGTCCACAAACGTCTGATCTCACCATCATATGCATCATATTACTTAGATCAACTAAACCACTAACTAATCATGCTTAATATAACATCATAATCATACTAATCTCAAAACTACCAAGAACATCATAAATCTCAAAACTAGATCTTAGGTCCATAAGAATTGTACCTTCTTTGGTGAGTGTCATAGCCTTGATAAACCTTTTTTAATCCTTATAACTTCTTAACCAAGCTTAAACTAACAAGAAACATCAAGAATATACTTAGAGATTTTCGGAGTTTCTATAACCTAGCTGAAAGATCATGAAAAACGAGGGCCTTACCTAGCTTTTCTGATCAAGACTTCTGAAGGAGAGTTGTAGAGGATCTTAATACCATTCCAAAAAGCTAAAGAACACCAAGTTTCATTGAGAAACGAAGGAGATATGGCCGTTTGATAATCGTCACAAAAACTGTCAAACAATCTGGACAGTTCGGTTTCTTCTCTTGGGGAGGAGATTTGACTAGGCTACACTCATTAGATTGCCATGAAATTTTGAGCGAATATTAACCATGGCGTGGAGAAGCTATGGTTAAAATTTGGTGATTTTATCATGGATATAAATGGAGATATGAATTTTCTTCCTTGAGGGTGTTCTGCTGGGAAGTTTGTGGAGAATGAGAGAAATGGAGTTTCTAGCTTGTCTCTTGCTTGGTTGGTTTGATAATAATGCATAAAGTGAATTTCTTTTGATAATATCTCATCTTAAAGTTGCTTTAATAAAGGTGTGATGTAATGGATGATGTCTTTGGATGGACATGTGTTGTGGTTTAAGTGGTAAGATGAGAAAGAGATGCTAAGTACTTGGTTTGATCTCTAAGTGTTCTAGTTCCTTGGTAACTAGTTTGGTTACTAGATATTTTCTCACTTGCACATGCATGCATCTAGCTTCTCTGCTTGCTCTTTTGTCCGGTTATTGCTCAATTTGATTGATCGTTCGTAGGAATATCTGAAGGATTTCTAGTTAGGGTTTTACCGGAAATCTTCTTAATATTTATAATATCATTCTCCATCTTTCTTAATACTTCTCGAATTTAAATTTCTTAAATCCTCTTAATAAATCCTTAAGTCTTTCAGTGCCCAGGGAATTCTCGGAGAAAATAAAAGTGCTAATTTTCTGAATCCGATATCGTTTACATACACTTATCTCGCCCCTGGATCATGAATACGAGCTCAGAAATCCGTTCTTAATACTTCTATATAGCGTCGTCAAATAATATTCTCATTTTCCACCAAAAACACTATTCATTCCTTATTCTTTCTTTATTCCTCATATTTATAAAACTGTCCTGGTTCTCTTTCGAGCGTTCCTTGACCCTTTCACGGAACCACTGGACTAATAACAGATATCGATTTGGATGACATGAGAATAGCTCTCCTATTTGGAATTACCATATCTCACTTTCCTAGGAGATAGATTATTCTAATCTAAGTTTTCAACCAATAGCATTCTTTTTTTTTTTTGCTAATTACCAATAGCATTCTTCAAGACATATAAACATTGGAATCCGAATCCATTCCATATTCGTTCATTAGAACTGTTGTTACATCGTAGTCGTAACCACTATTCATTTCTATATTAATACATAATAAAAGTTTTAATTCCTACCAAAAAACTGGGTTCTTACATGGCTTCATCCTGTTTTCTGTATTTTGTTTGAGGTTCTGAATTCATCGGGAGCTGCAAAAGGTCTTTAATCTAGATTCAATTTTAAGCAAAAGGTCTTTAATCTAGAGTCAATTTCAATGTGTATAAAATTCACTGTGCTTATCTTTATTTGGTCAAATATCCAAATTTTTTTTAAAATAAATATACAATTTTTGTTTATGATATACGTTTATTTATCTTTAAAGCGTTTGTTGCAGGCTTTAAATTTATACACTTTTTCCTATAAATGGACATATTAGGTTAGTATTTATATTGATCATATATCGATTGCTAAAGGTATGCGTCAGACCCGTAAGGTATGCCTGAACTGAAGTGCCTACTCTTTCTATTGCACAGGTCTACGGTCTACTCAATTTTTTACCCAGATGATGATTTTTAACTTTAAATTTAACATGCTGAATCATGTTGTACACATATCTCCTTCTCTGGCTTAACGCATCCTCTCAATATGTACTTGCCAAGAGATATTTCATAAACTATTGTGTGGATCCTTAATTAAGGATCCAATGTCGATATGTCATGTTAATCACAGAGGCATGCCTGTATACATCTAATAACAAGCCTAATTGTTAAAAACCCTTTCAATGAGAGTCGTTCTGTTCTCTCTCCTAAAAACCTAGCCGCCACAAAATCTAGCCTTAATCTACACCATTTCTTCACCAGATCAAAGCTTTTCCTTCCTAAATTCATCTTCTTCTCCATATCTCTCACCTCATCTACTATATTTCTTATATATTATATAATTATTTTCGGAGTTTATTTTAATGGGTTTGTTATCGGAGATTTTTTCTTCTGTTGGAAGATTGAGTTTTTCGGAGTCTACTTTTGTGGATTTGGAAGATGGATTTGAAAGATCTACAGTTTGTATGGCGAGGTCTTTGAATACATTTGATGGGCTCACTAGTTCGGGTGAACCTGTATTAACGAAGGTTGTTGCAGGCGATGAACAGCTTGTTGGTTTGGAGTCGCTCATCTTTGATGTGGTGTGTGCGTTCGATGGCCGCACCAGTTCCGGTGAACCTGTATTAACGGATTTCTTCGTTAAGAAAGGGTTTACTCATGCTGCTGGAAAGGGGTTAGTCCTCGATTCCAATCTGGTTGTATTTCCGACTTATGATTTGTGGGATGGAAGGTTTCATTCCAAGCTGGTTATAACAGAAGATGTCGAGGTGTTTGCTGTATTGCCCGAAAGAACTATGATGACAGTTCTGGGGGAGGCTACTTGTTGCGGTAGGGGCTGGTTCTCCTTCTAATGAAAAGTTAGCCGGTGGTGCTTTTTTGGAGGCCAACTCCCATGTTGATGGAAGTCATATGGATGTTTTTGCCGAAATGCGGCTGTGTCACTACATGGTTTATCTGCTGCTTCTCATTACTATGGGCTTTGTGAGACATGTGCCTAGTCTCAATTTTAGGTTGTTTAAGGCGCCAGAATAATCTTTAGTTTTTTCGTTGTTATGTTGACAGTAAGGTGACTTACTGATGTTATGACTTTTGTTATGTTTGATCGCGGGGTATGCCCCTAGATTTGTATTAGTTGTTCCTTTTTGGTATAAAATTTTAATTAGCAAAAAAAAAAAAAAACTCCATCAAGGTTATGGTGGATAAACAACTTTCTGTGGGTTGTTTGGACTGGGCTGATTTCTCTACGGAGCGAAGAACTCATGAAAACATTGATGTTGATTGTGTGGTAATAGATCTAGACAGGGGTCTGATAACCTTTTGATGTGGATCGCTCCACAAATAAAGAAAACAAGAAGAAAAGGATATTTCAAAAGAACACGATCAATCCAGAAACGTGAACATTGAATCTCAAATTCCTTAGATCAATCCAGAAACTAAGTAATTTGAATCTAACCTTCAAAACAATCCAGTAATTGAAGCTTAGAGGAAAGAAAAACTAATCATAGTTTATCTCAAAACAAATTCATCACATTATCTCCTTAAAACATTACATGAGATGGGTATATATAGGCTTAGACAATAACCTAAACCCAACAGGAATCCAAGAGAAATCCAATACCAGCTTGAAGATTAGCTAATATCTGAATCCATCCAGGAAACGCATTAGAAAACCCATTCCAAATAGAAAATACATAAAACCAAATTCGAATAGGAAAATAAAACCCTAATTGCTTAAAACAAGAAAAACCCTTTCAAGTGAAAGGTAAAAACTTGCAAGCCAAAATCTACTTAATAATTATAGATAATAATCAGCTTCTTGTCCAAGCTTCATTCGTCTCAGCTTGATTCCTTCTTGTCCAAGTAAACTTCTTGACCAAACTCTTGCACAAATTCCAACTCGAATCTCTTTATGAATAATAATAATAAATATTTACCAATTAACATATCCATTCCCTGATCCTCATCAGGGTTACTCTCAAGAAGAGGGAATTGATTATGATGAAACCTATGCTCCAGTTGTAAGGCTTGAAGCAATCAGGATGTTCTTAGCATTTGCTGCACACTCCAACTTTAAGGTTTTTCAGATGGATGTGAAGAGTGCATTTTTGAACGGAGATCTAGAAGAAGAAGTCTATGTTGAACACCCCCCTGGGTTAGAAGACAAGGAATTTGAAGGTTTTGTGTACTTTCTCTTCAAAGCTCTCTATGGTCTCAAGCAAGCCCCTCGAACATGGTATGATACTCTCTCCAAGTTCTTACTTGAAAATGGTTTTACAAGAGGTATCATCGACAAAACTCTCTTTCATAAAAAGCATAAATATGATATAATTCTGGTGCAAGTATATGTGGATGATATAATATTTGGTTCTACTAATGATTTGCTATGCAAGAGATTTGCTAAGCTAATGCAGACTAGGTACGAGATGAGCATGATGGGTGAGTTGTCCTTCTTCCTAGGACTTCAAGTTGTTCAGAAGCCTGATGGTATTTTCATCTCCCAATCAAAATACATAAAGGATCTTCTGAAGAAGTATGGGATGGAAGAAGCAGCTACTGCCAAGACCCCGATGCCAGCTACAGTCAAGCTTGATGAAGATAAATCTGGTAAGTTAGTTGACATCACGAAGTATCGAGGTATGATCGGCTCTCTCTTGTACTTAACTGCTAGTAGACCAGATATTATGTTCGCAACTTGTCTATGTGCTAGATTCTAGGCTAACCCTAAAGAGTCACATCTTATAGCTGTTAAACGTATTTTCAGATACCTTAAGGGAACCCCCAATCTTGGGATTTGGTACCCTAAAGGAATAGGTTTTGACCTAATTGGCTATACAGATTCTGACTTCGCAGGTTGTAAGATTGATCGGAAAAGTACTTCTGGAAGCTGTCAGTTTCTAGGAAGAAGGTTGGTATCTTGGTACAGCAAGAAGCAACACTCAGTATCTACCTCGACAGCCGAAGCAGAATACATTGCGGCAGGTAGTTGTTTTTTTTTTTACTAAATAAAATTTTTAATATCACTGAAAAACAAGTACAAGAGCTAACAGGGCATACCCCGGACAATCATCAAAAGGAACTGGGAACAGTCTACAATCTCTAAAAAAAAACAGATATTAATACAAGGCAGCTATTAATGAATTATCCTTTTTTGTAGCCTTCAAAAAGGAATTACAGGAGAATAGCTTTTCTCTGACTTTGCGCTTTACTTCAATTATAAGCATAGCTGGTGTCTTAACTTGAGATGTTCGATGGATTCTGGAATTTCTTTCCAACCAAATGTTGTGGACAGCTGCTGCTGGAAACAAGAATGAGACCATAGTATGGACTTTCTTAACAGACCCAGTAAAAAAATTTCCTTGGAGATAGCTAGACCAGTTTCCATTAAGTTGGCTTGGGCAAGTGCTAAACACTTGGGACGAATAGCTACAAGTACTGAATAAGTGGTGAACACTTTCATCGTCATTATGACAAAGCTCACATTCGGGATTAACAGCCATACCAAAAGAAAGCATCATGTCCTTAGTGAATAGCCGATTTTTGAAGGCCAGCCAAAGGAAAAAAGAGAATTTCTTGACAGTAAATGAGTGCCAGAGGGATTGAACCCAAGGTGGAGAGGTAGCTACTAGACGAATATCATTGTAGATAGTAGATGTCTTGATTTTCTTATCGCCAGACCATGTGATAACGTCCGAGGGGGAGATAATAGTGGAGTGTAGCTTTTGTCTCAGATCAATGGCCAGGTGATGATTTGTAGGTGGGGTGCGCCAAGAAACTCCATTCATGAAACTTCGAGCTCGCATAAGAGAAGTTGATTCCATTATAGAAATGATGCTACTGTTAAAGTGCTCCAGAATAGACAAATTATCAAGCCAAGGATCGTGCCACATTAGAAAGTTAAAGTTTTGACCCACCTTGTATTGTATAAACTGTCGAGCTAAGGGCCTGGCCTTTAAAATTTTCTTAACCGCCCACGAATATGCTCAGATCCTGTGGATGAGGAATCAACTTCAGGACTATGGACTTATGTTGGACAAAATTCCAATTCTTTGCGACAACACGAGTGCCATTGCCATTGCCAACAATCCAGTTCAACACACCAGGACTAAGCACATTGATATCAGGTATCATTTTTTACGAGAGCATGTCATGAATGGAACTGTGGTATTATTTTTTGTTCCCACAGATCAACAAATTGCAGACATCTTTACTAAACCACTGGATGAATCCACTTTCTCTAGGTTAGATTTGTTAAATTTGTCTAATTAATTTTGGATAATCAATAACTACAATTTGTTATAAGTTTACATGTATTTTAAATGTCAATATGTTTAGGACTTGTGAATTTGTTTTGCATCCAGTCCTCTTTTTATAGTTATCTCTATATTAATTACCATGCTTATAAATGCTATATTTTATGGTAATTAGTTAGTAAATAATTGAGTTAATTGTAGCATAATTAAATAAATATTTTATTGACATATATCAATTAATGATATTTTGTTAATTTTATGTCTATTTAATTGTGAGTTTATCTGATTATTATGGATTAATTCTTGATTTAATGTGTGATTATTTTTAAATCCAGAATAATTAGAAGTATTAAATATATGTATGTGTATAGGCTGATAGGTTTCGGCGATAAGATGTTTTTTTCGGCCGAAAGGTTTCGGTGATAAGATGTTTTATCGGCTAATTAAGTAGTTAGGTGAGAAATTATTGAGCGGTGTTATTTTTCAAACATAACCTGTCACTATTACACCTAACCCACTAATCCTTGAAACCTTATAAATGTAACACCCCCAAATCCGGGGTCAGTAGATTTGGACGTCACACTAACAAACTCAATAATTCTAACAAAAATTGGTCATGATGTATTCGTAAATACAACATAAACCTGCTGAATACTAACTAAAAATCTGAAATCAAAATAAAACTGAAAAAAAATAAAAACTCAGTCAAAAGCACTTTGACCCCAACTCCTAACTCAGGATCTTAGGTTACAGTTCTAGAAACAAGAAAAAACCCAAAACCAACTTAAATACAACTCTATATACAAAACTTTATACATACTTAAATCACTGGTATAACTTCGAATAGAAGTATACCAGGCCAACTAATCAAATACATACTGTAACTCCTAAAACTATATTTACATACAACAAATCAAACTTTAAATCTAAATACCCTGATCCACGTCAGCTTCATAACAGCATCATGCTTCTTCTTTCCACTTTCTGAACTGCGCAGGCTAATCCTCGCCAACTAGCTTACTGAAAAGATAGATTTTAAAAACAACAAGTGTGAGCCAAAGAATGCTCAGCAAGTTAATAATATAGTGAAACAAAGATATTACGATAATTCATTGATGAACAATATCAATGAATACTTTATCTCAAAAGATCATTCAATATCAATCAGAGAGTAAAATTTTTCCATTTACTACAAACCATCAATGTCTCAGATAAAACTTTGAGAAAAAGAATATCAAGAAATTCCCCAATCATTCTTACTCCACTTTCCACGTACAATGTTACTCGCGAAGGGAATAACTAGGAAACTTCTATCCATCCTTAATCCCGCTATTTTACCGAGTTCCAAATTTTAATCAAGATAGAAACAACAACTCTGATATCCACAATTTCGAAATTAATAACCATTTACCTTGAAACACACACACACACACACACACACACACATATATATATATTTATATATATATATTATCAAAACATTTCTTTCCTTAAAACCCTTTCATTTTGAAACATACTTTTCATAAAACCTTTTTAAAAACATTTAAGTTAATTGGAGTTTTTTCCTTAACATCGGACAATACGGGTGATCAGCCAGGTAAAGTCCCCCTTCCTTTGAAATTGGGTTCCCAATTAGGCAACACATTGGCCTTTCAAATGCTGGACTGGGCACTCCCCAGCCTCTTACGCTAAAAAAAATGCTGGACTGGGCACTCCCCCAGCCTCTTACGCTTCTCCAATCTATAAAACCTTTAAAAACGTTTTAAGACATTTTTCAGTCCTTAAACTCACCGGCAAAAGACCAGCCCAGTATAAGGAAATTTTAAAATCATCTTTAATTAATAAACCATTTTTCTTTTATGAGCATTGATAAATAATGAAGGGTCAGGGAAGCAATTGATGTAAGAAAGCAAGCAACAAGGCGAAAATATTGAACTAAGCATGGCACAGTTAAGCAAAACAGAATAATAACTCAATAAGACATAATTAACAATTTAAGGAACAACACATTCATTAAGATTCTAAAATTGAACAATAGTTTAGAAGGAAATCGTGAAATAAAGGAATCTGAAGCTCAACAGAACAGAATCATATATCAACAAGGAAAACATTAATAATTTAAGGAACAAAACAATTGTCAAGATTTTATAAATTCACAGCAATTTATAAGAAATCATGGAATAGGGGAAATCTGAATTCAAAAGAAGATTTAAGAAATTCTCAATTACTCAAGTCTCACTTTTGTCAACTAAGCATTTACATGCATTAGCTGCCAAAACCGACCTGACAATAATGAGTTGAGTAAATAAGAAGATCTCAAGTCATTCTCGGTTTTAACCATCATTGAACAACACATGCTCCAACGACAATTTAAACCTCGAATTAATTTATAACAATTCATAGCGAATAATGATCAAAAGAAACAACACCTGAACAATAGGTGGAGAGAATAACCATTGAAAATAATCCAAGAATAATTAATTACATATTAATTGAAGGGAATGTCACTTAAACCAAATCAAAGGTACAGATACTAGCAAACGATTTAGAAGACAACCTTACAATTAATAGAACATGTTCGCACCATTCAGACTAATATGAAAAGTGTAGATGATTGCAAGAAAGGATTCACCAGAACATATAAATAATACAAGAAGGTTCGCATCACTTGATCAATAAGTGAGGGTAGAATACTTATACTGGATAGAAACATATTTATCTCGCTTGAACGATAAGCGAGGGTTAGTACACTTGCCTCAATTCCAATGCGTCGATTCGCTACTTACTATACTTCGGTCTTTACTCGTCATGCATTCATTTTTCTTTAATCATCTCGCCAACACGCTCGCTGGGTCCATATCGAATCCCTAATTATTCTCGAAATAATAGCAAAGTACTGTTTAGCACATAAACGACCCAATCGATAACTAATTACTTACAACTTGCAAAGCAATACATACATAAATATATATACCCACACCTCATAAATCATCACACATGTACTTAAACACTCATACACATACATGCCTTTAAATCTTTAAATCAAATAATTTAAATAACTTTTAATACAGGGGATTTTTAGAAAATTTCGGCATGAAGTATTCGTTTATCGGACTATGGGCACAGCCCCTCAAATACAATTCAACCCTGTTTTTGTAAAAATAAAGCTGCCTCAACTTGCAGCAACATAAAAGTAAACAAGTAAGAAAAGTACCCGCCCAGACATGCGGCACCTAGCACATAATGATTTATATTAACACTACTACTTAAGCTACACCAATGATCGTATTTCTCACGCATTTTAATGATACACGTGAAAATCAATCATTGATGTTCGTAAGCCCTAGGGAACAACCCCTAGCACTAACTATTACTTACGCTATATCAATGATCACATCACTCAAGTATATTAATTATACTCGTGATAGTTAATCATGGATATTCGTAAGCCCGAGGAACTAGTTGAAGAGAATTACACAAGTACTTAAATATTGACATTTAAGACTCGTGATCTCATTACAACTCCTCGCAGATAAACACATAATAACATAAAATAAATCTCATAGTAAATCTTTGATAATTAACATTTAAATCGAAATATACTACTAAAGCAATTATACAATTCAACTTAATCGAAATCATTTAAAATTAGCAAACTCATATAACTCCAACAATTGATACAACCTCACCTATAACATCTAGCAAAATAGACATTTATCACTTAGTAATTCAAACAAACTCTTAGCGCATTAAATACGACAACTAACAATTAACAAATTAGTAATCACTAATCCGAACATGATATCGGACTCACAAATTAACTCCACAATTTTAATTAGCAACTAATCCGAACATGATGTCGTATTTATTGCTCTGCCTTCTCTCTAACCTCTTTCTAAAAACCCTAGCCGCCATAAATCTTACACCTTTTTTCATCAGATCTACATAGCATCCTTTCACTAATCCATCTTCCATCTCTATTCCTTCACCTTCACACTATATTTCTTAATTATATTTATTATGTGTTTCCATTGTGGGTCTTGTGAGTATAAACCTGTTGGTTTGTTATTTGCGCCTCTTTCCTCTGTTAGAGGTTTGTTAATTTGTGGGAAGCCCACTTATGTGGAAGATGGTCTGAACGCATTTCAAGCATCTCAAAGGATGCTGAATCTTGCTCTGCCTGAAGCTCTATGTTTCGGGGTCCCCTGTATGGGGTTTGGTGTTGTAACTAACGGGTGTGTCCATGTGTCCTCACTGATGAACTTGGATGGAATCTTGGCGTCCTGGTCGAGAAATCTAAGTTTAGAGACTGGGAGTTGTGTATTTGCTAATACGACTTCTCTAAGTTCTCATTATCTTATGTTGCAGATGGTTAATCTGGTGACTCTCTCACCTAGCCTCTTAGGTTTGGAGATTGGTCTCTTAGATCCTCTTGGTGCTGGGTTTTCACCCCCAAGGATCAAAGGTGATTATATGAGTTCCGCTATGGTAAAGGATAGAGATATAATCATTGGTAACTCTGAAGGGGATCCTTTGGAAAGTTTATGTATGGGTTTGCTTGCTAAAAGAGATACCCTGGTTATCCAGAATATGTTTGATGTTATGCCTCAACATGTTTTTTCTACTGTTGAGATAAATGGGAGACTGAGAATGCTTCTCTTGGATTTTGGACTCCGTTGGCGAAACCCGGAAAGGGTTGTAAGCTTTCGGCCTGATTCTTCGACTTCAATGGCAAGATCCCTTACAAAAGTTTGGGTTTTGTTTATGATGTAGGAGAGAGGAAGACCTTTATTGCTTTCATGCCTGTGGTGATGTTGACAGGAAAATTGCCCTGTACCTGCTTGATGGAACGCCTCACAGTTGTTTGGCCTCATTGATGAATGAGGAGCTGATTGAGCGTGTTGCTAACGGGGATGATAGTCTTGATGACTACATAAGTTGTACTGTTGTTCTAATGGTGTTGAAAACTGATGGGGGTCTCCTGTTTGAGGAGATCGTATCTACAAATGGTGTTTCAAATACTCAGCTCGATGCGCTCTACAGGATGGTTTGGAGACCATTCACTGCTGATGTCGTCGCTCTTCGATTGGAGGAGATTGTGGTCATTCTACGATCAGAGAAGAATGGGGACGTTTTCTCTGTTCTAAACCCTGTTGTTAAATGTCAGTGTGGTATTCAATGGGTACTCGATGTTGGATCGGATGTGGACCTGTCCTATGCAGATTTTGTTGCCGGGTCACTTATTGATGCAAGTGGATATGAAAGTTGGTACCATATCTTTGGTACTAAGAATGCTTATGATTCTGTAGTTGGCATTAACAACCATTCTTATTGGGTTTTTGCTAACCTGGCACTGTCGGTTTTTTATCTAATTCAGATAACTGAGGTAAATGTGAATGTTACTATGGAAATGTCTGGTCACAAGGTAGTGGCCGTTTATAAAATGAAACCTGGCTACAAGGTGTTCATGGGTGCTGCTGAGGTCTTCAAGACTGTTAGAGGTCTCCTGTTAGAGGGGAATGTTTATGCTAACAAGGCAACTATTGACCTGTTTGAAAAGGAAAGAAACTTGCACTTGAGGAGATTTCGTTCCATGTGGTTAAATGTTTTGATGCATAATTGGGATTCTAATGGCCTCCAGATTGTCTCTGGTATTCAATGGGCGAGCTCAGTATATCTGAGTTATTTTTCAGCGGTTATGCTAGTCACACAATGGAGGTTTGATCCCTCCGTTTGGCCTTCTAAACATGGTTTAGTAATCAGCAGTGATGGTTTCTTTCGTGGTAGATTCAGGGGTGATCAATTTAGGTGCCCCGGATTGCTTTTGCCAATGGTGTGGAGGAACCCATTGCCTTCAGTGGGGTTCTCTCTAAGGATTGTTCTGGAGGATAGTCTTGCACCTGTCCCTTGGGTTTTTATAGTAGCAAGGCAGGGAATCTTGATGAGGATTAGGCCTTTTGTTGGTCTGAATAGTGTTCAAACTCTAGGGATTGCAGTGTATGGGATGCACATGCTATTCAAGTATGGTTGCAGATTACAAGGGTATGTGGCATCTAAGAGGATGAAGATGATGCAGGTTGATGCTGGTAAGATGCGCATTGGAACTTGGGAGTTGGCGCTGTTCAAATCTGTTTTAGGACAGAGTCACAAGATGGTTGCACACAGATTATGGTATGTGCTCTGGATGGGAATTCAAGGTGGATGCTTTTGCTCGGGATCCTGGGGTGTGAACCAGGAGTTTTTTAAAAATAATTTCTTGGCATGGACGTAACTTCTTTGTAATGTATTTAATCTAGTTCTTTCTGTAGACTAGATTAGTACTCTATGTTGACTGTTAGTGTCCTAATGGTGTTATGACTTTTGTTTTTGAGTTGTTGATTTCGCGGGGTATGCCCCAAGAATTGTTTAAGTTGTTCCTTTTGGTATAAATTTTTAATTAGCAAAAAAAAAAAGAAATTAGAACAATATTCGTAATCTACTTACAACAATTAGCACATTAAGCTCACAATTAAATCACAACAATATTCTCAAAATTCAATATACTCTAATTATCAAAAATTAACACATACATCTCACCATTTACAATTAATTAATTACAACAATTAAACAATACTTGCAATTTCACAACTAATTAAAATTACAATCAACTAATTAAATTACCACAATTAACTAATTAAATACGAAAATTAAATAATTAAATAAAAATTATACCATTTTCGTTTTGGTCCGAATCGACTCGCACAAAATCCCATCTCCACCACAATCCTTTTTCCTCTCTCATCTTCCACCCTTCTCTCTCTCTCTCTTAACTGCTGCACACACGCTCGCGCGCCACCCCACAGTCAGGCCACCACTGCAGCACAGCACCGCCGCCTCTGCTCGACGCCGGCCGCCGCCGGATCCCGCTGCTACGCCACCCCTCTTCCTGCCTTCAACCGCGCCACCACCAGTCGCGCACATATACACACACCACACACACACGTGTATATATATATATATACATACACTAAATTGATTCAACAATCAACCCCAATTGAAATCCCCAATTCTCAAACCCTAATTTCTAATTTTCCCCCAATTCTCACTTTCTCTCTCCCCGTTATGGCGTTATCTCTATCGGCTGCTGCGTTTTGGGTGAATTGGGCTTGGCCCAATCTTATATTACTACTAACACTTAACTCCGAGCCCAAATAAAACACTACTTATTCGATTACAAAACTAATAAACATCTTTTACAAATCACAATTAAATGGAAAATTTGGAAAATTAAACTTTTCATTTTTAAAATAAAGAATATTAAATTACGAGCACACACATATTTTTAAAATATTTTTCGGATCAAAAATGAATTAAATAAGAATTTTCAAATTTTGATCCTTTAATTACAATAAAACTCTTAAAATCATTTTAAAATACCACAACACCCAAATTAATCCAACCCCACAATTTTAAAACTCAATAAATATATAAAGATGATTTTACAAAAGATTTCATGATTTTTAAGCCCTCCGATAATTAAATAAAGATTTTTGAAGATCAATAATACTTGATTTAAATATTTTTAAATCACTAAAAAAATTACCAATAAAATACTGGGGCACACATTGGCACACATAACTCAATATATACTCATATAAACTCAATACTAAATATCATTGAATTCCACAACGACTAATTTACATAATAATAAAATAATAATAATAAATCCTAAAATAATCTGGTATCTTACATTCTACCCACCTTAAAAGGATTCCATCCTCGGAATCAGGTAAAGAAGGGTTACTGGGGTTTACTCTACCAACTCGGGTTGCATCCGCAACTCTACTAATCTGTACTCTGGATACTTATTTACTATACTGGGATCTCTACTGATCTCTCTATATAGAACAACTCTAATCGTAGTACTATAGGTCACGCGTTACTAGTATTCTAAACTCGATTGACATACGTTCAAGACTACTCGAGATATTATGATTCATGATATTTGAAGAGAACGATTTCACATCGAAGCAAAGGTTCCACAATTGTATAATTAATTTATGAATTTTCAAACAAATATTCTTTGAAATGAAAGATTACTGAGTGATCAATATGACCAAATGAACTTTGTTGCGTGCCTTATTCAAGACATGACTAAAGGTAATTAACCTTCTTGTACTTCACAACACACAAGTGATGGCGTCCCATCAGACTGCTATCACACAGACAAACAGTCCTTGTGTCCCCTATAAATAGGGTTGTTCACCTCAGTTGGAGTAAAGAAACATAAAAAAGATTCGAACATCGAATTAACAATCAATTGATGAGAAATTCTCAGACATACCCCTGGATTACAACTAAACGGATTCCATGGGTACTACTTCAGAAGAAAATGATAATCAGGAAAGAAATGACTGGCACAATAATAAGAAATGATGATCTATCAACAATAGGATTATTCACTGATGAAGAAATTTCGAAACTCATATATCAAATTTGACAGGGTTTAGAAATAAAAGAAATAGGCATTATAGCCTCCATCATAACTAGAAATCCAACTTCAGGGAAAGACAATTGTCAAAATAAACTCATCAAAGTAATATTGATTAAAAAAGAAGGTATTGCCAGGGTCTCCACGTACATCTTCTTTGTCGACTCCTTCGCTGGCTCGTCATTCGATCTAGACTCTGAAGGTTCCACTACCTACAGCCTCAAGGGTTTCTACCCAACTCCGCTCAACTATCTGTCACCACTCACATCTTAACTCACTAACTGGTACTATATCCAATAGTCCAACACGAGTCCTATATGAACTCTGATGTTTCTTACTTAACTATACACACTCCTACACACTCTCGTTTCTAGTTTACTATAACATACGCTCTGATACCAACCTGTAACGCCCCCAAATCCGGGGTCAGTAGATTTGGGCGTCACGCTAACAAACTCAATAATTCTAACAAAAATTGGCCATGATGTATTCGTAAATACAACAAAAACCTGCTGAATACTAACTAAAAATCTGAAATCAAAATAAAACTAAAATAAAAATTAAAACTCAGTCAAAAGCACTTTGACCCCAACTCCTAACTCAGGATCTTAGGTTACAGTTCTAGAAACAAGAAAAAACCCAAAACCAACTTAAATACAACTCTATATACAAAACTTTATACATACTTAAATCACTGGTATAACTTCGAATAGAAGTATACCAGGCCAACTAATCAAATACATACTGTAACTACTAAAACTATATTTACATACAACAAATCAAATTTTAAATCTAAATACCCTGATCCACGTCAGCTTCATAACAGCATCATGCTTCTTCTTTCCACTTTCTGAACTGCGCAGGCTAATCCTCGCCAACTAGCTTACTGAAAAGATAGATTTTAAAAACAACAAGTGTGAGCCAAAGAATGCTCAGCAAGTTAATAATATAGTGAAACAACGATATTACGATAATTCATTGATGAACAATATCAATGAATACTTTATCTCAAAAGATCATTCAATATCAATCAGAGAGTAAAATTTTTCCATTTACTACAAACCATCAATGCCTCAGATAAAACTTTGAGAAAAAAAATATCAAGAAATTCCCCAATCATTCTTACTCCACTTTCCACGTACAATGTTACTCGCGAAGGGAATAACTAGGAAACTTCTATCCATCCTTAATCCCGCTATTTTACCGAGTTCCAAATTTTAATCAAGATAGAAACAACAACTCTGATATCCACAATTTCGAAATTAATAACCATTTACCTTGAAACACACACACACATATATATATATATATATATATTATCAAAACATTTCTTTCCTTAAAACCCTTTCATTTTGAAACATACGTTTCATAAAACCTTTTTAAAAACATTTAAGTTAATTGGAGTTTTTTCCTTAACATCGGACAATACGGGTGATCAGCCACGTAAAGTCCCCCTTCCTTTGAAATTGGGTTCCCAATTAGGCAACACATTGGCCTTTCAAATGCTGGACTGGGCACTCCCCAGCCTCTTACGCTAAAAAAATGCTGGACTGGGCACTCCCCCAGCCTCTTACGCTTCTCCAATCTATAAAACCTTTAAAAACGTTTTAAGACATTTTTCAGTCCTTAAACTCACTGGCAAAAGACCAGCCCAGTATAAGGAAATTTTAAAATCATCTTTAATTAATAAACCATTTTTCTTTTATGAGCATTGATAAATAATGAAGGGTCAGGGAAGCAATTGATGTAAGAAAGCAAGCAACAAGGCGAAAATATTGAACTAAGCATGGCACAGTTAAGCAAAACAGAATAATAACTCAATAAGACATAATTAACAATTTAAGGAACAACACATTCATTAAGATTCTAGAATTGAACAACAGTTTATAAGGAAATCGTGAAATAAAGGAATCTGAAGCTCAACAGAATAGAATCATATATCAACAAGGAAAACATTAATAATTTAAGGAACAAAACAATTGTCAAGATTTTATAAATTCACAGCAATTTATAAGAAATCATGGAATAGGGGAAATCTGAATTCAAAAAAGATTTAAGAAATTCTCAATTACTCAAGTCTCACTTTTGTCGACTAAGCATTTACATGCATTAGCTGCCAAAACCGGCCTGACAATAATGAGTTGAGTAAATAAGAAGATCTCAAGTCATTCTCGGTTTTAACCATCATTGAGCAACACATGCTCCAACGACAATTTAAACCTCGAATTAATTTATAACAATTCATAGCGAATAATGATCAAAAGAACCAACACCTGAACAATAGGTGGAGAGAATAACCATTGAAAATAATCCGAGAATAATTAATTACATATTAATTGAAGGGAATGTCACTTAAACCAAATCAAAGGTACAGATACTAGCAAACGATTTAGAAGACAACCTTACAATTAATAGAACATGTTCGCACCATTCAGACTAATATGAAAAGTGTAGATGATTGCAAGAAAGGATTCACCAGAACATATAAATAATACAAGAAGGTTCGCATCACTTGATCAATAAGTGAGGGTAGAATACTTATACTGGATAGAAACATATTTATCTCGCTTGAACGATAAGCGTGGGTTAGTACACTTGCCTCCATTCCAATGCGTCGATTCGCTACTTACTATACTTCGGTCTTTACTCATCATGCATTCATTTTTCTTTAATCATCTCGCCAACTCGCTCGCTGGGTCCATATCGAATCCCTAATTATTCTCGAAATAATAGCAAAGTACTATTTAGCACATAAACGACCCAATCGATAACTAATTACTTACAACTTGCAAAGCAATACATACATAAATATATATACCCACACCTCATAAATCATCACACATGTACTTAAACACTCATACACATACATGCCTTTAAATCTTTAAATCAAATAATTTAAATAACTTTTAATACAGGGGATTTTTAGAAAATTTCGGCATGAAGTATTCGTTTATCGGACTATGGGCACAGCCCCTCAAATACAATTCAACCCTGTTTTTGCAAAAATAAAGCTGCCTCAACTTGCAGCAACATAAAAGTAAACAAGTAAGAAAAGTACCCGCCCAGACATGCGGCACCTAGCACATAATGATTTATATTAACACTACTACTTACGCTACACCAATGATCGTATTTCTCACGTATTTTAATGATACACGTGAAAATCAATCATTGATGTTCGTAAGCCCTAGGGAACAACCCCTAGCACTAACTATTACTTACGCTATATCAATGATCACATCACTCAAGTATATTAATTATACTCGTGATAGTTAATCATGGATATTCGTAAGCCCGAGGAACTAGTTGAAGAGAATTACACAAGTACTTAAATATTGACATTTAAGACTCGTGATCTCATTACAACTCCTCGCAGATAAACACATAATAACATAAAATAAATCTCATAGTAAATCTTTGATAATTAACATTTAAATCGAAATATACTACTAAAGCAATTATACAATTCAACTTAATCGAAATCATTTACAATTAGCAAACTCATATAACTCCAACAATTGATACAACCCCACTTATAACATCTAGCAAAATAGACATTTATCACTTAGTAATTCAAACAAACTCTTAGCGCATTAAATACGACAACTAACAATTAACAAATTAGTAATCACTAATCCGAACATGATATCGGACTCACAAATTAACTCCACAATTTTAATTAACAACTTAACTCTCCAAATTAACTTATAGAAATTAGAACAATATTCGTAATCTACTTACAACAATTAGCACATTAAGCTCACAATTAAATCACAACAATATTCTCAAAATTCAATATACTCTAATTATCAAAAATTAACACATACATCTCACCATTTACAATTAATTAATTACAACAATTAAACAATACTCGCAATTTCACAACTAATTAAAATTACAATCAACTAATCAAATTACCACAATTAACTAATTAAATACGAAAATTAAATAATTAAATAAAAATTATACCATTTTCGTTTTGGTCCGAATCGACTCGCACAAAATCCCATCTCCACCACAATCCTTTTTCCTCTCTCATCTTCCACCCTTCTCTCTCTCTCTCTCTTAACTGCTGCACACACGCTCGCGCGCCACCCCACAGTCAGGCCACCACCGCAGCACAGCACCGCCGCCTCTGCTCGACGCCGGCCGCCGCCGGATCCCGCTGCTACGCCACCCCTCCTCCTGCCTTCAACCGCGCCACCACCAGTCGCGCACATATACACACACCACACACACGCGTGTATATATATATATACATACACTAAATTGATTCAACAATCAACCCCAATTGAAATCCCCAATTCTCAAACCCTAATTTCTAATTTTCCCCCAATTCTCACTTTCTCTCTCCCCGTTATGGCGTTATCTCTATCGGCTGCTGCGTTTTGGGTGAATTGGGCTTGGCCCAATCTTATATTACTACTAACACTTAACTCCGAGCCCAAATAAAACACTAGTTATTCGATTACAAAACTAATAAACATCTTTTACAAATCACAATTAAATGGAAAATTTGGAAAATTAAACTTTTCATTTTTAAAATAAAGAATATTAAATTACGAGCACACACATATTTTTAAAATATTTTTCGGATCAAAAATGAATTAAATATGAATTTTCAAAGTTTTGATCCTTTAATTACAATAAAACTCTTAAAATCATTTTAAAATACCACAACACCCAAATTAATCCACCCAACAATTTTAAAACTCAATAAATATATAAAGATGATTTTACAAAAGATTTCATGATTTTTAAGCCCTCCGATAATTAAATAAAGATTTTTGAAGATCAATAATACTTGATTTAAATATTTTTAAATCACTAAAAAAAATACCAATAAAATACTGGGGCACACATTGGCACACATAACTCAATATATACTCATATAAACTCAATACTAAATATCGTTGAATTCCACAACGACTAATTAACATAATAATAAAATAATAATAATAAATCCTAAAATAATCTGGTATCTTACAATAAATGATGAGTTTTTGTTTGTGTTTAACATCATCATTTTTCAGATATACAGAGCATATACACACAATTGCTGAATATTTCAAGCTTTGACCGGAAAGATCTCACAATCTAGCAAGTGGTTTTTAGAGCGGATTTCATATTCTTGTTATACACACTAATCCTTGTTTTTGAATTTCCTCAAAGTTTTGAAAATGGCATTGCAGGGAAACTTTTTAATTACTAAAGTTAATCCTATTTCCATTCAGCAAATCGAAACCATTCAGGATGAGCAATTTCGGGCTTGGACACAATTTCTGAATGAGCATTCATTAATTCGCTATGCTTTAGTTACATAGGTGCAGCTTAACCATGATGCATTGCGTGAACTATATTGCAGTGCGGTTAACACTTGACGGGTGTGCATTCACATATCGACTATTTGGTAGGTCGATTAGGGTCACTGAACGAGATGTTAATCGAATTCTTCATTTTCCTATGGAAAATCTCGTTTCTGATCCTACACCCGAACATATTGAAATGTTCTTTCGCTTTATAAGGTACCAAGATGGCAATTTCAATACCGGTAATCTATCTAGAACATTTCCAACCAAGTATTGGAATTTCTTCTTTCACACTCTTAACCATGTTTTTTCCTCAGATAGAACAAATCAAGATCGAATACCTGAATTTATTCAAATAATATGGTATACGGTCGCCAATAATTTGAGGATTAATTTTGGAAAAATAGTGCTTGGTCAAATCATTTTAAAAATGAAACGCTTGGGAACAAGAGATGTTCGGACTCAAAATGTCAAATGTCTATATCCAAGGTTTCTACAGTTAATATTAAATGATTTTTTGAATGATGAAGACAGGGTACGCTTGGAAAATGGTCAAAAGGTGGAATGTTCTTCCATGAAGACGAATGTAATTAATTACATAAGCAAAAAGAAATATACGGATGTGCCTACAGTCCTAACTGAATATCTAAATACTGTCCCACTTCCGTTGTTACCACGACCAGTGAGAGCAGGTATACGACAAGGTAATATTTCAATCCATGCTATTTCAACCTCTGTATTCCCTATTGTGTCACAGGAAATACAGTTTCTACAGCCCCCAGTGGCCATCTTACCCGACCAAGAGCAGGAAATCCCACCGACTCTAACACAGGTCAAAGAGCCCATTCTACAAATGCAAACACAAACACGACAAACTCCTACACCTCAATTGTCACTTAAACGACCAGTCATCCACATTATTGAGGGAGATAGTGCCTCAGCAGCACCACATAAGGAGTTAGTTACATCAGCCGCTCTACCTCATTCTAAACGGAGTAAACCCAATAAACCTGAGGTAACGGCAACTGTTAGTGAAACAATTCTTTCTTATCCAATGAGTGCAAATGTAAATGGGGTTGAATTGATGGGAGCAACTATCTTGAGTTCCATTTCACGGAACATACGAGTGGTTGATGATCTTTCTAAAGATCAAATGCTTTCACAGGCATCCGAGGTGGAATTACCTACCTCAATAACTGCTGGTGAATCTTCCATTTTACGGAAAAATCCATCGGTGGGTGGTTCTTTTATGAACCAAGTGTCTTCACAGACGTACAAGGGAAACTTGGGTTTTGTGCCATTTAATCGATTCAAGTTTAACCTCCCAGAGGGAAAATCTCTGGATCTCTTTCAAGATTTACCACTCTTTACCAGTGGTCGGTAACTCGCTTCACGCGAGGACGGAAGCTCATGAACTTTCATTGCACCATCCATGACCTCTGAAAAAGGGGCTAGGATGATTTCATTTGCAGGTACATATATCGGTGGAAGCTCTAGAGGAGAGTTGAGGGAAACACGAACAGAACATGTAAGTGTCACCCAAACCACTAAACCGAGTGAATATAGAGTGTTGAGTAGGGGTGTAAATGAGTCAAACTGTTCGTGAGCTACTCGAGCTCGGCTCGTAAAATATTCGAATTCGGTTCGATAATAATCAAGCCGAGCTCGAGCTCGAGCTATTCGAATAGTTGACCGAGCCGAGCTCGAGCTTCATATTACTCGATTCGTATGGCTCGCGAGCCTAATCGAGCTTTTATATATATTATTATTTATATATATTTTTTAATATTTATATATTATTTTTATGTTATTTATATATTATTATGTAAATATTTAATATTTTTATATATTAATCGAGTCGAGCTCGAGCCGAACTTAAGGTATTCGAGCTTTTGTTGATAATTAGTGAAATTGATTCGAGCTTTCGAGCCGAGCTCGAACATATCACATATGTGTCGAGCCGAGCTTCGAGCTTGAAATTTATGGCTCGGTCGAGCTCGAGCCCGAGCTTGAGCCCGGACTATTTAATCGAGCTCGAGCCGAGCCTGGTCAGTGTTCGGCTCGGCTCGGCTCGTTTACAGCCCTAGTGTTGAGTGAAACACCTGCAGAACGTACGAGTGAGCAACCTACTCAACCACATGCACTTGTAACCAGAAAGGAATATAGCAGACTCCTTACACGGGTCCAAACAATGGAGAAAGAGTTGTCAAATATTTGTAAGTCCATTGGAGAAATCAAAAATTTGCAACTTATTCAACATGATGCATTCCAGGTTCAATTAAGTTCCATGGCTGCCCAATTTAGTCATGCAATCAACTCCTTGCTAAAGTCATCTTCGTCTAATTTACCAACTCCACATCCTACTAATCTGGAGGATAACCCAACTGAGGGGGAGAAGGTGGATGATCAAGAAAAATCTACTAGGCGTAAGGGCAAGGAAAAGGTTGTTGACACAGAATTAACTTTATTTTGGGAAAGGAAAAACTAATGGGAGTATTAGTGCTATGTGGAAAGAAAGCAAAGGCAAACTTGAAGATATAATCAGTCTAGAGGAACAATTGTCTTGCACTTGGAAATCTGGAAAATGTATATATGATCCAGAATGTACTTTAATATTATTTATCTTTGTATTTCATTTTTTGTTGTATCAGTTGAGTTATCCTCTAGGAATTTGCTTATTAAACCCTAACAATCAAATAGGGGGAGATTGTAAAGCATAATGTAATGTAATATGTAATAGAGGAAATTTATAACTCAACTAGGATAAAAGATAAATAATATTAACTCTATACAGGGATCGTGAAAGTTGAAGAACAAGCATCAACAAGGATCAAGTCGCTGAAAGAAGTTCATTAACATGATCAAGCCTCAGTGACAAAATAAGATGTACAGATGATTCAGTTGAAGGGCCAAAAGATTCCAGTGATAAAGTTTTTATGGTTGCACAAATCTTAGCAGTGTTCTTAAAGACATGATACGAAGACCATGAGTGAATGTTAGTCGTCTGTGAACCAGACCAGTTGCACTAGGCGTCAACACCTCACAAAGGAATCAAAGTGACCTTAAATTTTGCTTAAAAAGAAATGAGAGTCGTCTAGAGAGAGATTCTCTCCCTTCTCTCTAAAACTTTCTAGCCGCCTCCAAATTTCAGCCAAATCTTAACTTTTTTCATCAGATCTATATTATTCCTACCTGAATCCACCTTCCCCTTCTTATCTCTCACCTAAATCACCTCTTTTCTGTTCTAATATGGTTTCTCTACTGCGTGAAGCACCTCCCCATTTGTTAATGGATAAGGAGTACTTCATTTTTAGTCATGGAGTTTGCTATGAAGATTTGTTTATTGAGCCTACTATTTCTAGTGGGTTTATTGCTGGGCAATGGGTCTTGGCTAAAGAGTCCCTAATCCAGTTTAATGATGTGGTGTCCCTAGTGGCCTATTCGCAGAATTCAATGGTTGTGGTTATCTTTATGAAAGATACACTACCTGGGTCTCAGGAGTTGGAGGCTGTCTTCATGGATTGGGGTTCTATCGAGATGGTCTCACACATCTCTGTTGAGAGGCTATGGTGGAAATTGAAGGGTTTCATCCTAGCAACTCTAGTTGCTGAAATCGATTCTGTTACAGATCGGGTTGGGGTTCACTTTGATGTAGTTGTGAGTTCTTTGGTTAAGGAAAAATCTAATGTGGTGGATACTCGCAAGGTGCTCGACAAAATGCGCCTATGGCGATTTGCAGGTAGCTGCGAGCTCTACTACCGCGTTGATGATCCGGGAACTTGTGTTTCTGAGTTGCTATTGAGACAGGGCGGTCTTCGTCTACGTGAATATTGGGACAAGGTTCACATATCTGCGAAGGACCAGGTATTTGAGGATTTGTTCGATTTTATAATTGTCTTTGGTCCCATTTGGTTGGTCTCTATGAAACTCCATATTGAGGAGTTGCTGGTTCTAAACTCCAATGTTAAGGTGAGACATGAATTCACTAATATTCATGAGGAGGTATGTGTTCTTTCTTTAAGAATTGCAATTTGGTGTAGTCTTATGCATACACGCTTCTATTATGTATTCGTCTCCTTTAATGGTTTGTCAGTGAATCTGTTGGGCCTCACCAGATTGAGGGTTCGATCTATATATCTCAACCTCGAGGATGTGACTGAAGGTCTGATTATGGACTCTTTTTTTCAATGGAACCGCTCCACCTTATTGATGGTGGTTGCTGTTTTTAAGAAGCTGACTTCTAGTCGTGCTGTTATTGAGATCACTATGTTTTGTGTGAATGATTATTTTGCAAAGCCTCCCAATGATTCTAATGAGGCTTTGAAGAATTTTCTAGTTGCAATTGTCCTAGAGCTAAGGTGTGCTACTACTACTAGTATGCTGGATTGTGGTTTGCGGTTTGTGTACTGGGGTTTCACCAGTATGGTCACAGGTGTAAGGCTGGCTATGTGGAGATTTGGTAACATCTGGCTTGCATTGGGTGCTGACTATAGGATCAGAGGAAAGATCTCTGTTAATGATTGTGTCTCGAATGACTGGATTTTTATTTGGGTTTGTTTCAACGCTCTTTCAATGGAGTTTAGGGCTTCGATTATTAAGAATGTAAGTTGGATGGTTGGGCTGGCTTTGTCCCAGAATTAGAGCTGCTTCTATAGGGAGTATAGCTTGGGTGTGGGATTTCAAATCCTGGTTCTTGCAGATGTAACTGGTCACCAGGATGTAGAGGTGACACCGGCTCTACAGCTGTTCGAGGGTTTGGTGCACAATATTATTGCAATTTATGTTGAGCATTTTGTTGCCTGCATGACAATTACTCCTGGTATCTGCAAGGAAGGCTTGAAGACTTGTTACACTGCTCTTGCTGAGAACATGAACAGGGTTCTGGAACAGAAGTGGGAAGAACATTGTTCGCAAAGTGTCCCCGCTCTGGGTGATTTTTCGGCTGAGAACAAAAGGACGGATGCCCCTCCTCTTGGGATTTCATATATCTTGTTTGCTGGTCCTTTCAAAGCCAATGGACGAATCTGTGTGGGAATCCTTCCGTGTGTTATGGAGGTCAGAATGTCATGTCATGACTCAGGGTCATACAACATGAATATGGAGCCAGTTTACAATTCTTGGATATGGACCGGGTGGTCACTTTTACATCCGTACTTGGCATAGGTCTCATCTTGTGGGTTTAAACTAGTTTAATCTAGTTCTCTTTGTATGTTGATTGTATAGTGTCTTTATGATGCTATGACATTTGTTTTATTTGCTTGTTGACTTCGCGGGGTTTGCCCCTAGATGTGTTTCAGTTGTTCCTTTATGGTATAAAATTTTAATTAGCAAAAAAAAAAAAGGAATCAAAGTATCTAACTCAGAAAAACTGTTAAGAGATATGATTGAGTTTAGAGCAGTGTTGATATCCTCTAGTTAGTTGGAAGCTGAATATTTAAGGATGTCAAATTAAGAGGAAAATGAATAGTATCCGAAATTATTATTCATGTGAATAGTATCCGAAATTACAATTCATGTGAATAGTATCCGAAATTACTATTCATGTGAATAGTAACTGAAATTACTATTCATGTGAATAGTAACCAAAAATACTATTCATATGACAAAGTAAAAGCAAAAGGTAAAAAACATGTGGGACCATGTTCAAATCAAGAATGTTGAAAAACAACAATTCAGCAGAATTGTTTGAAAAGAAAAAAAGAGGCAGCAGGCGGCGGAGGAAAAAAAGGCTGATAAAAACGTCAGCAGTTACGTTAATTTAGTTGCATAGTAACTTTCTAAAGTCTTTTTTTTTTTGCTAATTAGAATTTATACCATAGGCAAATAAATTACATCTCTAGGGGCATACCCCGCGATAAGTAAACCATCCACCTAACGGAACAACAGAAAATAAAATCATGCTAGCACAAAGCCAGCAACCAAGTTCAATAACAGATTAAACCAAAAGCATGAAAATAAAACTAAGACCTTTACGGCCTCAACAACTTCATCAAACGAGCAGCTTAGAAGTGCTCTACTTTGTCTTAGATTTCCTTGCCCTTGCCACGTCCATGATCACCACACGCCTCCACGCCAGGGCAGTGGAGGCTTGTATCAGCAATAGTCCCATCATCCTCAACATGGTGCGCTTTAGCATACATCTCCCACTCTTCATCGTCCTCATCATCTTTAACCAGCATGCCATAACCTTCAACAAAGCCAAACAACATACCCAAGTAATGCATGTGACCACGCAGGGAATCCTTTGCACTCTTTTTGAAGCCATCCATAGTCAGAATTTTCTTTACATTGTCAGCCCCACCCGGGCCTTCAATCACCTGAACCAGATCATAGTTGATTGTCAAAGAATCCAAATCACCAGAGCGGCAACTTTCTAAAGTCTATAAATAGGCCTGTTGTATTTCATTTCAAAACACACCTCAACACACAACTTTCTCTTCTCTCTCTTATATCTTCTCTGTGTAAGCTGCTAGACAGTCCATCTAGTAGGAAAGCCGGCTTAGCCCACTTTCAGGAAGTGTCGGGTAGAAGGTCCTCGTGCCTAAACTATCCTTAGGAGTGTTTGATTTTGTAGCTAATCCATAGGATTAGATTGTGTAGCAAACCTCCAGGTTTTATCTATTTAATGATATTTCCTAAACAGTTCTGTTATTTTGATTCAGTATTTTTGATTTCATATCCACATCAAAATCGAAATATTTTTTAAATAACGTATTCAACCCCCCTTCTACGTTATTCCGGACCTAACACCCTCCGTCCCATTTTATGTGAACCTCTTTCCTTTTTTGGTACGTCCCAAAAAGAATGAACATAATATACTTACTATTTTTGAACACTACTTTTCACTATTACACCCACTACTTCTCCACTTTTTTATTAAATAAACACTATTATACCCACTACTTTTCTCCACTATCTCAAATCTATTACTCCCTCCGTCCCTAATTAGTTGTCCAGTTTCTATTTTTGTTGGTCAAATTGACTCAAATTTGACTGAAATTTATATATATTACTAGGGGTGAAAAATGATTCGGGTGATACCGGGTATACCCTTGCTCAGGTCTCGGATCATTTTACTTTTATCGTATCCAGATTTGGGATCGGTATCGTTTAATTCGATATGATCCGATCCCGGGTATTTAGGTCCGGATCTAAACCGAATATGAGCCGGTATCATATTTTCTTTTTTCTAACCGGGTAGTTTGTGATCCATCGAATACGAGTCAAATATGATCCAGCAACATTAGTATCATTTTTATTTGAACTATATAAATAATCATTTAATCGTTTTTATTTGTATTAATCATTTAATTGTTAAAGTTTGAATAGCAACTTTCACTCCAGTTGCATAATATTTTAGTTGCTAGTGTATTTTAGTTCTTTGATAATCAACAAACTGAATAGAATTCAATTTTATGGATATGAGCATGGTCCGGGTAATATAGATATGAACCTGGTTCGGGTATGGTTCGTTTTATTAAAATAATATGATACCGGATATGGACGGGTAGGATGGTTCTCAAATTCGGGATCATTTTTTATCCGGGCTCAAAAAATCCGCCAGATCCTTATCGTTTACAAAACGAATCCGAGACATGTATCATATTTTCGAGCCGGATATAAGCCGATATACCGGATAGTCGGGATCAGTTTTCAGCCCTATATATTACATAATGAAAAATATTTAAAAAAATTATACCATTGTAAACTACTTCTAATATATTTTAATATGTGATTTTCAGTTTTTTAAAATAATAAACAGATTAATTTTAATCTTCGGTCAAAAGTTAGTCAATTTGACCACTGAAAAGTCAAACTGGACAACTAATTAGGGACGGAGGGAGTATCAAATATTAATAGGTCCCACCACTTTACCCATTTTTCAACTAACGTTTCTCTTTTTACTACATTTTCTTAATCTCCGTGAAAGTCAAACGGGTGCATACAATTTGGGACGGATGAAGTATTTAACAAGAAAATAAAGCTCAATAGAATTTATCGTATCATAAAGAGCAACGAATAAATCTCACAATTGATAGCTCGAAATTAAATAAGGAATGAAATAATACGAACAGAAATACAAAGTTTCCGAGAGTTAGGGTAGGAATGAACTTTTTTGCTAATTAAAAATTTTATACCAAAAGGAACAACGGATACATTTCTAGGGGCATACCCCGCGAAATCAACAAATAACCATTATAGACAAAAATAGTCCAAGCAGAATAGCTAGAAACCTAGCCAACATAAAACTAATTAAAAACCATCTTAAACACGCCTGTTAGCCTCTATCATATAAAGTGTGACCTCCTGGACCGCACTTCGAAATCCTAAGCAGATGCTTCTCCCATAGCTTCCTGCCTATGTCACAAAACAACAGGACAACAACAAGGCAACACAAGTTGCCGAAAAACCTATTCCACCAAGGTGGACAATCGATAATTTTCAATACCAAAGTTGTCCCGCTGGCAACAACCAAAAGGCTAACAGCTTCCACACAATCTTCATAAATATCACTTGCCACTTTATGACCAACACTAGCAACATCGTTCATGCTAAAAAACCCATCAACATAATACGCAGCATCAGCTCTACTTCTGAGATGCCAAAAATCGAACAGGCGACTTTGGCCAACAACAACAACAAGGAAGTTAAATACTTCTCCATAAGTGAATAAATGGCACGATCGAAGATCAATAGCCCAGAAAAAGAAAGAAAAAACAGATGAGAGTCGTTTCTCTGCCTTCTCTCTAACCTCTCTCTAAAAACCCTAAATTTCTTCTAGCCACCATGATTTTTCAGCATAATCTACACCTTCAACCCATCAGATCTATATATCTCCTTCCTACATCCACCTTCCCCTTCATTATCTCCCACCTTTACCCCAAAATTTCTTCTAATTCGTTTTCAATGGTTTCGGTCTATTTGTCTCTTTCTTCTTTAAGAAGATTGTCGATCTTTTTGAAGCTTTTTGCTGGGACTTTGAAAGATGGCTTGTCTAACCACTCATCTAAGTGGATTCACGCCACTTTCATAGTGGATATTGTTTTTGAAAGCCTTACAGGCTATTTGTTGAGGTTTTTGAAGGTTCACACCGGAGAAGACTTGCACTATGATTGGAATGGTCTGGGCCTTTCATATTCGCCTTCCTTGTTTCAAGGGAAAGATGCGTATAGTGCTAGGGTTGGGCATCTCCGATCTGGTGGTTTGTTGATGGAATTTGTGAATTTCATGATTTTCTATCGGCTATTTGCTGAGATTTCTATTAATGATTGGTACGCAGCTTGTTCTGAAGGTGAGGAAGATGTTGGGTACTTCATTTGTACTACTCCCTTTGGTTTTAAAAACCAGGTCGGCCATGGTTGCAAGATGTTTGACAATTGTCCTGACTTAAAAAAGGATTTATTTGATGAACTCCAGGAGTGGGATATTATAGCTGTTGTGCTGGTTCTTAGTACGGAACTCAGAATTTTGAAGAGTCGCATAGGTTATTTGGATGGGGCTCCGAAAAAAAAGGCGAGCGCAGGATTTATTTATGCTGGTGAAGAAGAGGTTCTTGTTGGGAGAAGTATAGTTAATGTGCGGTTGGGCTTTGTTTCCCATGCTTGCAGGATGTTCGATGGTTTGCCTCTTCTAAGGCTCACATATTCTAAAGCGATGTTGGAAGATTGTAAAGCAACTCCCACCTTTAGTGTTGAAATTGCTTCCTATAATGGTTGTGAGAATGGACTGAGTCAGATGGCGAAGTTTGACTATATGGGGAAGGAAAGCATCGTTGTGAATTATGGGAGAAAAGGGAGGATTTGCATTCTAGTTAAGGCAAATATTATGTTGGTTGATTTTCAATTAAAGTTGTGCCCTTGGTATTCAAATGATTCTCAGAATGCTCATGGAAGAATTCTGTGTTACGTTTATTTTCTATTTGGTATTAACAGTCATGTTCGTAATCTGACCAGTTTGGGAGTCTTTGTGATTTTTAAGATGAATATACTCTTATTGATGCTGAATCAATTGGAGTATGTGATTGTAATGGTGGTTATCAATGTTGGTTTTGTAGTTCACCGGTTCAGAGGTGAGTTCTGGGAGTGTGATTTTCACCAGCTCATTGTGGTTTCAATGATGGTGGATTTGAGAGTGTGGTCTGATGGTCGTCCATGTTTGACCATGTACTTTCATGTATACACAAAGGACATGCACTCTTATGGTATGTATATGGAAGGGGCTACTGCTCACTCTCTTGGTGATAATTTCGGGTGGGAACTTATTTGGGGGAATATTTCATGCTTGTGGACTAGGTGGACAATGCATCATGTAATGATGCACTTTAATTACTTTTTAATTGCTGGTGCCCTTTTGTTAGAACAGCACATGTGGGAATTTCAATGGTGTGGCCACCCTCTTTTTGGGTCTGGTGGTTTATCTTGGATAATCGGTGAGAAGGATTGGAATATGAGATGGGCCCATATAGTGCATATGGACATCATGAGGAATATTCTATTGGTTATTAATGTTGATGATGGCCGTGTCCTGGCCATTTACTTGGTTCGTTGCGATACTTTCAGGAATGTTGGTTGTACTATGTTTGATCTACTCAAGAGGAAGATTGCTAGAAAGGTTGTGGATTATATTAAAGTGACTCAAGGCCCAGCTGGTGGGACTTTTATAGGATGGAATTCAATGATGCAGGGGGACTATGATGTTGTGTTTAGTATCCTGTTTGTGTATTACTCTGAACCTGGGACTTTACTCTGTTCTGTTGTCAATGAGTTATGTGGGATGGGCTTGTTGGTACATGATTGACCAACTTTACAGGCTAGCTGAGTTTATGCGGGGCCAAGATGTATTCAGGAGGCGTAAGTTGGTTTTCTTATTTGCTGGGGAAGTGCGTAACTTCATTGCTGTTGTAGTCCAATGCCTAGTGGTGTTGAAATGGGTTGGGCTGGTGAGGCCTATGATCTCGCGCACGTGGACCAAATGCATGATGGTTTTGGTATGCAGACTGTCTCCCCCCTTTCATAAGGGCATGGTGCAAGGAAGCAGGGGTGGTCACCCCATGAGGAAAATAATTGGCGATTCTATTATTACGGTTCTAGCTAGTTTTATCTAGTTGTTTGCATGCAGACTAGGTTTTAGTTGCCTAGGTTTTATTTAGTTGTTGATTGCTAGTTTATCTAGCATTATAAATGTTTTCTCTTTGTCGTTCCGTTAGTAGGTGTTACTTATCGCGGGGTATGCCCCTTGAGATGTAATCATTTTCCTATGGTATAAATTTTAATTAGCAAAAAAAAAAACATCCTCTAGAGCAATCATAGTCACCATGTCTAAGCCAGTCCCAAAAATGGACCCCCACATGTACTGTTCCCTGCTTTTGACTGCGTGCCTCAAAACCAAACACCAAAGAAACCATTTCCCTTCTGCATTTCCATGATTCCAATTCACCCAAACCGGGGATACAACAAAGTCCATCACTAGGACGTCATAACTAGAACTACACTTCTTCACATAGGTAACTAGAGCATCCTCCACCCATAAAGGGTCTTCAACCAATCCCTTCATCTCAAGGACATCATAACAAGCAAATAACCATGTTGCAATGCGCATTGCACACACTCTGTGAACATCCAGCTCTACACCTTGCTCCAAAGCGCCCTCACCATTCATTGTCAAGTAATAACTACAATAACAACAATTAAAATAAGTGTAACCCCCTGGTTCACACCCAAGTATCCTAAGCATACGCCTCAACATCCTTTTTGTCCCTTCCCGAACACAACCGCTACTCCTTAAATACTCAAAGGCTTCATCAATGTCCTTTCCATTCAGCTTGTGACCCACCTCCTCATCCATAACCAACTTCTTATTGACCTGATTATCATTAACAATAGCCACTTCTTGATCAATAATAACCTGGACATTATCCTTCCACTTCACTGATTTCTTCACAGGTTTGACAACCTCCACATTAAGCGTAGACTTCCTAAGGCAAGCCTTTCGGCAAACCTCTAGATTCTCTCTAGGCCAGTCATTTTCACCAAAAATTGGAAAATCAATTCCCTCATCCACCAAAGAGGAATTGACTCCCAAATCCACATTAGCACTAACAGAAATGTCAGTTGCTTCCGATGAATCGGACATTTCATTATTGAAATCTTTAATTTCAACAACCAAATCGTTAAAAGTAACTTTCTTCTTGGAGTAGTAGATCTTACCTTCAAACGAGCTACACGTCCTAGAAGCAATCCCAGTTGTGGGAGTGAAGGCCCTCCCCGACACCTCCAGCCCATCTATGAGACCAGAAGCACCAAACTCCATACACTCCGTCTCAAACTTTAATCTCTTATCCTCCAAAGGATACACAGTCACAAGGTTCTCCGAAAAGGAGACCCTCTTTGGACTCCTAATCGGATTACCCACCGGATGGCAAACTACAAATCCTCGCGAACGGGGAGGAATCACGGTCACTAGGTTCTCCGAAAAAGAAACTTTCTTCATTAAACTAATAATTATATAATAAATATATAAAGAAATATGGTGTTTGAGGTGAAAGATTAGAAGAGGAAGGTGAATTTGGGAAGGCTAAAGAGCAGATTTGATGAAGAAATGGTTTAGATTAAGGTTTGAATTTGGTGGCGGCTAGGTTTTTTTTTTAGAGAGAAGCTAGAGCATACGACTCTCATTATGCACCTCTTGGGTAGGAATGAACTTGCCTCTGTCTCGATGTTAAACGTTTACCAAATAAATTAAAGAGCGCTAACCGCGAGCAAACGTCTCAATTCTCGAAAAGGGAAACTCTATAATAATTATCAAAATAATTTCAGTACTCGGGTAAGAATTTAATCACGTAGTACTCATTTTAGGCCCATTGAGGGTTTAGGGTCCAATACGTAAATGAACTATATGATTTAAGAGGCTTCCAAGGGCCCATGGCAGTTCATAAAAGCTACTCTATGAAGGATCATGACTAGATACAAGGCCTAGGGTTTCAGGAACTAGCCTTCCTTGAGTAATCCGTAGCTCCCAACTATTATTATGAGCCTCCCGGATATCAGGCTTCCATAGTCAGCCCACCAGAATGGCTACCATGAGATGAATACTAAGTGAGCGTGAGGCTTAGGATCCCAGGGGTGACCATTTGTGGATGATTCATTGCCTATAATTGCAATATCATGATTACTAGGACAACCATCAGATAGGGCTTCCAGTGAAGGTACCGTAGATAGCCAGCCAGCCATAAGGGATACCGCAGTCAGGCTACCGCAGAAACCCCAGCTTTCCCGAAAGCTCGGTAGAAACACATATTCAGATAAGGATAGCCTCCTATCTTTTAGGAGCATGTCTCTACAACTCAAATACACTTCTTAACAGATAATTACACGATTATTCAGAGATATACATCATTAATACATGATAATTCATACATTCTTGAGATAAACATCAGTGAATAGGCTTCCAACAGTCCTAGTACGGCTTTGAAACCTGATAAATACATCACAATCAGTGATAATTACAATCATAATCCCATCCGATAACTCATCACAAATGATCGATCATATCACTCAAGAACTACATACGAGCTTGATCCACTATAAATAGTGGTATGTAGGCTGTTTGCGGGACTTCTTCGACACTTTAACACCTTGAGGTACTAAGATCATGTATACTCTTGTATGATACAACTAAATTAGGGTTTTTTGTGTTGATGTAATATTTTGTAAAAGTTCGTTCGCAGGGAAGGGCTATTGATTCAAGTTTAAGTTTTAAACTCCTAATATCTAGAAGTGTGAGAAATAATTGATGTATTTGTTGTTAACTAAAGTAAACTAATTATAAGAAAGTAAAACTAAGTTTTATCGATGAGGAGAAACAACCCGAGAACTAGGGTTCTTCAATTTTTTTTTTTGCTAATTAAGATTTTATACCACGAAGGAACATCATACATAATTCTGGGGCATACCCCGCGAAATCAACAATAAAACAGAGTCAAAACAACATTAAGTCATTTTACAATCAACAAACTACGCAAAAACAAAAGATAAGAGATTTTAATCTGGTGCCGCCAACAACCCTGGTTTGAAAACAACCCAAGCGCTATGTTCTTCAATTGGTTCAATGATGTTGATGTAATGCGATATCGACTTCTCGTACTTTGCTAAAAACAATTCTTCTAAATTTTATGATGTTCACTCCCAAGATACAAGATAGTGCCTACAACTATACCTCAAAAGTCACTATCATGATCAATTGAAATACAATTGTAAACTATTAAGACCCAAGAATTACAAGTTTCACAGTCCTCTTATTGATCTCCCGATTCACTAATCGGACTATGCCTACCAAATCATGAACAAGAATTATGTCTCCTCTCCCAATTCATCATAATCCCTATGAATACAATTAAAGGTTAGCTACTCCCTTAATCGGGTTAAGCCCTCAATGATAGATTAGCAAAGTTGAGAATTCGCACACAATCAAACAAACATATATAACCAACGAATACTACCTAGAGTATTCGTTTTGTTTAGTTCCTAAACAGCCTAACCCATCTGAAATGCAACACTTTAGACCAATCTCCTGTTGTAATGTACTGTATAAATGCATCTCTTCTATGCTAGCCAAGAGGCTTAAAGCCGTGCTTCCATCAATCATTTCCCCGGTACAATCTGCTTTTGTAGCTAGGAGATCCATTGGTGACAATATTTTCCTTGCTCAAGCATTATGCAAGGACTATAATGGTAATTCAGGTCAGCCTCGATGTGCTATAAAGCTAGACATTCACAAGGCTTTTGACTCCTTAAACTGGAATTTTCTGTTTACAATCATGGGGAAAATGAGGTTTCCCACTCAGTACATTAAGTGGCTACAAAAGTGTATCACTTCAACAATGTTTTCTGTAAAGTTAAATGGCAGTTTGGAAGGGTTTTTCAAAGGGGAATCTGGCCTCAGGCAGGGGGATCCTCTATCCCCTTATCTGTTCGTGATTGTTATGGAGGCCCTCTCAGCTTGCCTGGATAAGAAGACTGCGGACCCCAACTTCAAGTTCCATTGGAGAACTAAGGAAGTAAAGTTAAATCACATTATATTTGCTGATGATGTTTTCCTGTTTAGTCATGGTGATCTTAGGTCAGTTTCGGCTCTCCTGGAAGGGATCAAGCTATTCTCAAACTGTTCGAATTTAAAGCCAAACTTCTCCAAAACTACATGCTTCTTTGCTAATGTCAGACAGGATGTGATTGCTTCTATTATTTCTCACTCAGGGTTCCAAAGAGGTCATATGCCCATCACTTACTTGGGGCTCCCTCTTATCACAGGAAAGCTTAACAAGAATGATTGACAGACACTGATTACTAGACTCTGCAGGAAAATGGAGATGTGGACAACTAGATTTCTTAATTTTGCAGGGCGTCTCCAACTGATCAAAGCCATACTGGTCAGCATTGTGGGGTACTGGAGTATGTTTCTCTTCCTTCCGAAAGGGATCCTGAAAAAGATCAATGCTCTATTTTTCAAGTTCCTCTGGGGAGGTTTCTACAAACCAGATGGGAAGTGTCATTATAAAGTTGGATGGGAGGAGTGTTGCAAACCAAAAGCAGAAGGGGGTCTTGGCATCCGGAATATTTTTGAATGGAATGAAGCAGCCATTCTTTTTCAGCTGTGGCGCATCATTCAGCCCAACTCTAACTCTCTATGGATAGCATGGTTCAATAAAGCTCTGCTGGCGAAGAAGGAATTCTGGACTTCAAAAATGCCATATCGCTCATGTTGGATTGTAAGGAAACTGTTCAAGGCGAGACCGCGAGCCCTTCAATATGTGCACTATAACATAGGAGAAAACTCTGACTTTCTATTTTGGCATGATCCTTGGGTCAAAAATAAGCCACTTCTGGCTATTGCCCCTTCCATTGTATCTACAGCTGAGTCCACTAGTTCAGTTAGTATCAATGTCTACCTCCGAAATGGGACTTGGGACTTACCATCTTCGAACCACAATGATGTGATTGAAATTAGACGGATGGTGCAACATATTCAAATCCATAAGTCTGATTCCATTTTATGGGATGGAATGCTTCCAAAGCATGTTAAATTGTCCACTATTTGGTCCTCCATGCGGGTGCAAGGAAGCTATGTCCAGTGGTTAAACATGGTTTGGGGAAAATTCAATATCCCGAAATGCTCTTTCATCACATGGTTGGCCATCAAAAACAGGCTCCTCACGAAGGACAGAATGCTTCAGTTCGGAATGCATGTTGATAAAAAATGTGTCTTGTGTGGGGTGGATGATGAATCGATTAGCCACATTTTCACTACTTGCCCATACTTTGATATTATTAGCAGGTCAATACCATTTCGTTTCTCTCGTAACTGGTCCAATTGTCAGTCAGGCAACTGCACTGTTACTCAGCTAGGGGCAAAGGAGGAGTCAATGGCACAACTGTTTTTTAGCACAGCCATTTATCATGTCTGGAAAGAGCGCAATTATCGCATGCACAACCATGGTCCTGGCCACCCTACATCAGTGGTCAGTGGTGACATAAAGCGTATGGTTCGTGAGAAGCTGTTCTCGTGTAAGTTGTTTAAGGGTTGGGTTCGGAATGACCCGACCATCCTCTTATTTATCATGTAAAAGAATAGGCTAGGTACATCTGTAACGTTGAGTAGGGTTTACCTCCTTATTCTTTGTATCATGTTGATTAGTAGTTTGGCTTGGATGTTGTCTCGCGGGGTATGCCCCTAGATATGTACTAGCTGTTTCCTTTGGTATATATTCTTTTAATTAGCAAAAAAAAAAAAAAAAACGAATACTACCTAATTCTCAGATTAGAGAATTAGTTACCCATGCTAGAATAAGAAAACAGGCATATATTAATGGACAAAATCATTGTTACAAGAGAATAGAGTGAAGAAAATACAACTTGAAGAATCTCTTAAAGCTTGGATGGAATCCCTTCAATCCTTGCTCTCTAATTAATCCCCTCTCAAAAGTGTTTTTCTATCTCTCTCGTTGTACGATCCAATCAAAACCCTCGTTTTTCTGTTAATATCCTCAGATGGACTTTTTAAAGTCATACATGGTAACTAAAAACTAATTACAATTAAATAAATAAATCTATTTTTATCCAGCTCAAGACCCCTGAATGTGATGCTCAGGCCCCCTGAACTTTCTAAAGCTTCCCTCAAGACCCCTGAGTTCGAGGCTCAGGTCCCATGACTCCAAAAAATGAGAATTCTAATCTGCTCAGGGCCCCTGAGTGTGAGGCTCGGGACCTATTTTCTCCAATTCTTGTCTTCTTCCAACGTGTCTTTTTGTCCCTTACACCTTACTCCATTGAAATCATCTAAAAACATAGAAAATACCCACTTAGCATCCATCCAAGTTAAATAACAACTAGCATTATATATATAGGACTAAAGCATAAAAAACAAGGCTAAATGAGGATTAATATTAACAAATATATATATATATATATATATATATATATTAACCATACCTCACTTGGTAGGCCAACACATCGATATTGTTCGGTCCTTGAGCTCTATTCCTGTAGATTCAGTCCGATCCTTTGAGGAACCACCTCCAGTGTTCTTCTGAAGCCTAGCTGTGAGCCTTTCTGGGCAGCTAGTCAACACAATATTTAACGGCGCTATTACAGCAATGACCTCCATGCCACGTAGTTGTGCTAAAATCCTCCCACAACAATTGGCGCTAGAAGGAGGGGCATATAAAATTATTGTCTTTTAGAGGAAAAGAAGTTTGACCGCTCCGGCAATGATAAAACGCCGTCTAACGGTGTCGCTAAATAAAATGGTGGAAAAAAATAGATTGTCGCAATCGATGACATGTACCAGTGCATCAAAGTAATGGAGGAAAGGCTGGTCTCTCTTGAAAGAAATGCTGAATTGAAAAAAAAGTACGAAATGAAACTCGGACCATTGTCAAAACGAGATGGACGAGAAATGATTCATGGAGAAAACTCGTGTGAAAAAGGACTTGGAGAATTTTCATGAGATAATGTGCACGAATGTCACATTTCATCAAAATCTGAGATGATCAATAGGCTGGTACATAAAACGAGCCAGATGCGGTATTGAACAGCCTGATTGTTGGCCGGAAATCGCAAGGAACGAGCGAAATTACCCCTAAAAAAAGTAATCAGAAGAGATCTCAGATGGGGGCTCAGAAAGGCCGTCAAGGACGAATGTAGTCAAGAAACTAATGGGGGTTCCGCCAAGAATACCACCTAGGGTTACCGGGGCATCAACATGAAGGGCTCCCTCTGGAAGCCCGTGTATACCAAGGCCAGGATGAATCCCAAACGTGTAGCCATGTTAGTGAAGGAAAGTTCCTACCTTTTAGAAGCCCTAAAGTAGAAGCAGAAGCCCGTGTATACCAAGGCCAGGATGAATCCCAAACGTGTAGCCTATACGATGAGAGTCGTTTCTCTCTAACCTTCTTAGCCGCCTTAAATTCTAACACAAATTTCCATCAGATCTATACAATCGACCTTCATAATTCCATCTTCCATCTCAAATCTCCCACCTATACACCATATTTCTTATTATATATATTAGCAATAATAGTTTTGAGAATGAGTCCGAAGAGAGTCTCTTTCTCACCAGAGGTTAGGGTTTTTTACCCTAGTCTTCTTGAGTGTTTGCACGGTGCCCCTACTACTGAGTTAGTTAAGGGGGAGCTGGTTCCGAAGAAGGTCACTTTTTCGCCGGAGGTCAGGGTTTACTTACCTCGTCTTTTTACTGGGTTAGTTAATGGGAAGCAGGATTTGTCGACTCAGTTGACTCAGTCCGGTGAGAGGTTGCAGCTTACTGGTTGCAAACAGGTGGAGTATGTTTGCGATAGCAACATTCTGGGCTCAGATGGTTGTGGGTCTCATCCTCTTGTGGTAAATGGTGAGGTTCCTCTTTGCAAAGAGGAACTTATGAAGAATGACCGCCAACTGGTCGACGAAAGTCCTGTGAAGACCTCAGAAGTCCAGTTAGTTGGCGTTAAAGATTTAGGTATGGATTCTTTGAATATGCCTATTAAAATTTCGGATTTTATGGATTCAATTTCTGCTAATGTTGGTGGTAATGAGGAATTAGACATTACTTCTAGTATGTTGACCAAGGACACAACTGATTTGGTAAATCATTCGGGGAGTGTTTGGAATGGTGGTCCTACTGATACGGAACCTTCTATGGTTTTGAATGTTTGTGATGTGGAGTCTGTCGTTAAGGCGGGTGGTAGAAACTTTGCTGTTACTGTTGTGAGGAGTATGAATTCGGAGACGAAGGATGATTGTTTGTTGACTGATATTACTAAAATGGTGGGGTTTGAGAATGCAGGTAAAACTCTGTTCTCGACAACACAGAAACATGCTATTCTGGTTGAGGATGAGGGAGTGATGCTAAAGCCCCACTCGTCGGTGCTAGAGAGCCATCTGGGTAACTCTGGTTTCTGGGGGGATCATGGAGTGGATTACTCTGCCGTTAAGGTTGTTGGTAAGGGTTTTGCGGAAAATTATAATGGTGTTATTGGTAATGGTTGTACTGGTAATGTTATAGGCAACGTTGTTGGTGGAATGCCGCCATTGGAGGCTGATTTGCTGCGTTTTAGCTCAGCGACTTTCTTTGTTTTAGCAATTTCCAAGGAGGCGGTTGAAGTTGGTGTGGGTTGGGGGCTCAGTCGTTTTGTAAGGATTGGTGCCCCTGCCGTTTATGATTTGGTAATAGGACTTGGTCCTAAAGGGTGGCCGAGTAGGCCTGGCTCTATGGTAGGAATTGATATGGATATTGTCATGAACAAGATGGGATGTTGCACTGCTGGACAGTCTAGCGTGAGCAGTTCAAAGGGGTTCTCAAGCCATTATTGGTGGATATGTACGAGGTACTATCATTTGCAGTTTACTCAGTTGCACTTTCTTAGTGCTTGTATTGGGTCCAATTTAGGATTGGTGGAAGCACCAGATTAAGTTTGTAATAGGCTTAGTTCTATGTTTGTTGATTATAAAATGACTTAATGTTGTTTGGCTTTGTTGTCTGAATGTTGATCGCGCGGGGTATGCCCCCAGATTTGTGTAAGTTGTTCCTTCTTGGTATAAAATTTTAATTAGCAAAAAAAAAAAAGTAGAAGCAATGGGGCATAGCTTCAGCTTCCAGCGTACCTGCAGACCTGGAGGCAACCGGGAGATGTATCTAGACAATACGGACGAAGAATATATACCCTCCAATGGGCAGCCAAACCCATTTATTGTTGAAAAGCTGAATAAAGCCTGGAATATAGATGAGCCACCACTACTTAAGTTCTGTGCGAGGAGCGGTAGCCCCAAATATGATGGTAGCTCTGACCCGACAGAGTACCTACATCGTTTTAATGCTAAAATGGAGGCAGACTAGGTGGAAGAATCCACCAGGTGCAGGTTGTTAGCTACGACCCTTATTTGGAATGCCCACTAGGGTTTGAGCAACTTCCAATGAAGTACCCAGAATCATGTGAGTAGATGGGAGAGCTATTTATAACACGCTTTTTGGCTCTCGCAATATTTGTGTCAACGGATGAAACGTTGGCAAACATTAAACAAAGGAATGACGAAACATTGACGGAGTATTTCCATTGATTCAGTTAAGAAGTTCCCAAAATATAAAGGGCACTCAATGAAATGCTTAAAGGGCTTCCTCATAGCAGGAATTAAGCCAGGTACCAACTTTCTAAAGAGGCTCCAGAAACGTGAGCCAAAAATCCTAGCTGATGCTTACTCCATGGCGAAGATAAATGTGGAGAAAGGAAGCCCCATGAAGGACCTTACAGAGGCCTTAAGGGCTACGGGACCAGAAAATGGGTGCTTGGGAAAGCGAAACCAGGCTTCCAGCCCTAAAGAGGGTCCTGCTTGACCAACTATTTAGACTTTCAATGATATAAATATATGATTGGTCTAAAAACATAAATATTAAATATATACGAAAAATAATTGAAATTGTATTAAAAAGATGAAAACTCTAAAAATATGATTTCTGTTATATATATAAAAAATAATATAATTAACATTCAAATTAAATCAAAAAAGATATAAAATTTTGAATCATAAATATTACAAAAGTAGAACAATTATTTAAAATGAACAATTAAATTATAACTCGACTATAAAGTATGGTACATATGAATTTTTTATATAATATATGATCAACATAATATATAATATAATATATAATGGTTAAGTTATACGTAACATATATTTAGATCAATATACCATAAAATCAAAAAAAAAATTGATTTGGAATTCATATACATGCATGGGTCATTAAGGTTGTCATATTTTATATCGATTGACATATTTAGAAAATTTTAAAATTGAGTTAAAAAATAATTTAAAATTATAATGTAAAAAATATTTCAATTTACCCAATTTTTTATTAAGCTTCTATACAGTGTAATAAATATTAGACTAAAACTAAACATTTTAGTTTAAATGTGTATAAATATATATATTTAGAAAAAATGATTGAGACAAGCATAAGATGACTTTTAGTCAATATTAAGAGATTTTGTAATATATCTCAAAATATAGTCTTACATATACGAACAATTTTTTACAACAAAATCAATGAGTTTACATACGTTTCTATTATAAACGGACACTTTTATAAAGATAATTATTTATACTATTCAGATGTTCAATTTGATAATGTTCATTTCACGTAATTGAAAATTAAATTAATAATTTTAACAATTTAACAGTCGTAAGTATTTATGTGATTATTATCATATGATTTTTTATCCAAAATTTATGAAATCTAATCAAATTATAAAATATTTGGTTTAGAAAATTGGTATGCAATATTACAAAATAACTATAAAAAAAATTAATAAATTGAAATCTCATCGTTTATCATATTTTTAATTATGAAATTATTTCAATATATATAATTTCGGATGAGAAATTAATTCACTACCCATGCTTTGCACGGACATTTTACACTAGTTAAGTTTGGTACTCCCTCTCAAAAAAAAGTCCATCCATCTATCTATTACTATATATTAAACTTCAACACAAGGGCAAAAATTGCCATTTTAATGGGTGTGAACTTCAACACAAGGGCAAAAATTGCCATTTTAATGGGTGTGAAATTACGATTTTATCCCTGTTTTTTAAAAAATCACAAAAATGCCATCTTTTGATAATTGTGTGAAAAATGAGGAAATTGTGTTTGTATGGGGATTCGAACCACTATCCTTTAACTCCCAAACTCATGCCTTAACCAATTATGCTATGGTTGACTTTGAGTTTTGTTTAAAAATCATATATGATAAACCACCTCTCTTTTCTTTTTGTCTCATCCTCTCTTTTTTTTGAGTAAATGAATGTTGGTTCATATTATTTCTAGAATATTAGACAGAAAAGGTTATAAAAAATATTTTAATCGATTGAACATACTCCACAATTCTTTTTTGCCATTTTAAATAATTAATATAGGAAAGAAATTAGATTATTCATAATGCAACCGAGTCCAAAAAGAAAAAAAAATATTTACATTCGTATCTTTGTAGATATTAAATTATTTACATAACAAATAGGAGTTAATTTTAAAAAATATGTAAATTTTAGTTATCAAATCAAAAAAAAATTAATAATTGCATCACATAACTTTTTAGGTATTTAAAATTATGAATATTTGAGTCATATTTGAGGGTTTTGGTCGACCAATCATTTAAACTTTCAACGATTTAAATATGTGAGTCATATAAATATTTAAATATATACGAAAAATAATTAAAATTGTGTTAAAAAGATGAAAATTTTAAAACTATGTTCTATGTGATATATAAAAAAATACTATAATTGGCATGCAAATTAAATCAAAAAAGATATATTAAATATTACAATAATTATTTAAAACGATCAATTAGATAATAACTCGGCTATAAATTATGGTACATTTTAATTTTTATATAATATATTGATCAATTGATTTTAGAATTCATGTACATGCACATGTCATTAAGGTTGTCATATTTACATCGATATAAATATTTTGAAAAATTTATAATTAATTTAAAAAATAATTCAAAATTTTAATATAAAAAATATTTCAATTTACCCATTTTATTGAACTTCTGTATTGTGTAATAACATTAGACTAAAACTAAACATTTAAGTTTAAAAATGTATAAATGTATATGTTTAGAAAAAATGATTGAGACAAGCATAAGGATGACTTTTACTCAATATTAAGAGATTTTGTTATGTCTCAAAATATAGTCTTACATATACGATCAAATTTTTTACAACAAAATTAATGAGTTTACATATGCCTCTATTACATACAGATAATTTTACTAAGATAATAATTTATATTATACTCAAATGTTCAATTTGATAAATTCATTTCACGCAATTGAAAACTAAATTAATAATTTAACAATCATAAGTATTCATGTGATTATTATCGTATGAATATTTATCCAATTTAATTTTATGAAATCTAAGCAAAAATATAAAATATTTGGTTTAAAAAACTGGCATACAATATTACAAAATAACTATAAAAACACATGAAAAAAATGACTAAACTACACTACTTTTGTGTAGAAACTGCCCAAAATGCCTATATTGAAGTCCCCGCCCGTCTTTTTTACCCACAAACGCATGGTGTTCATGCGTATAGTGGGATACGCATTTAGGAAATGCGTTTCGAGGGTTGCGCATCTGTGGAATGCGTAATGACGTCACCTCATAAATCTGTCGTCGTCTCAGTGGAGCTCAAAATCGCCTCCACCGTCCCCTTCCTTCGTTCGCCACCCTCCGGCAACCTCTACCAAATCGGAGCACATAAAAATGATGACCAGACACCCCTCTCCCTTTTGCCATCTTTATTTCTTGATTTTCGGCCCTGTAAGGACGTGTATAGGCTGCTCGAAAAATGAATCGAAAAAAAAAGATTTATTTTGGGGGTATAGGGTTGTAGAAGGGGGGGAATACGATTCGAATGATGGATGGTATGTTATTGAAAGAAGCTTGGATGGTGGTGAACAGATTCGTCGAATTTTTGACGAAAAAAAAGCTCCAGCGCAACGAGTTGTAGAAGATGAACAGTAATTGCAATACGCATCTTGAAGATACGTATTTCACAATACCTATTTTACAATTGTGTATTCCAGCTACTTTCACCAGTGCAGATTTTCAATTTACACGCTCCACGTATTTGGGAAATGCGTATACCCCCAATACATGACCTAAATGCGTATTTCGTGGGTGTTTTGGGCGGATCTGCAGGCATTTTGGGCGATTGGAATTAAATTGAAGGCATTTTGGTTTTTCACCCTAAAAACGTTTGACAAGTCAAAATCTTATCATTTATCATATTTTTAATTATCATATTTTTATTTACAAAATTATTTCAATATATACAATTTCGAATGAGAAATTGGTCCAGTGCCCGTGCCTCGCACGGGCATTTACGCTAGTTATATATCTAATACAGCAACGTACACCTTTGTGAAACATTTTATTCCTTATGTAATTACATTTATAACCCTGTTCTATAAAACAATTTTGTGTCTTCTATGCTGGCGTCTTTGTCCACTTAAATCTCTCGTCTCTTCTTCTTCCCTCTCTGCTCATCTTTTCGGCTCCCTACACTGCCTGTAACTACAGGCTCATCCACTCCCCCCCTCTATAAAAGTAATTTCTACACCGTATTATGGCAGCTGTCACCAAAAAAATCTCTGCGTGCTTCGGCATCCTGTCCCCTACCTTCATCATTGTGTTTCCAAACCCATCCCCTTCCCCGCATTTACCAGCTCCATCCCGCGAGAACTGTGCGGATGGAAACACCCTCCAGGAAGCGGGGACGCCCCAAGATTGTTGTAACAGAGACCGTTGCTGAGTTGCGTCGGCTAGCTGTGAAACAACGAAATGCTCGCCGTACCGTGGGTGCTGTTGTCGTTACTTACCTTCTCAATTCAATATTTTTTTTTCATTTGGTTGTTTGGTTATCCCTTGTATGCTGCTTTACCCATTTATGTTGTAGGTGTATCCAGGAGCTCCCCCAGTACTTCGTTGGGTGGTACAGGCTGCGTTCCGTCTTTGGCTAGCAAGCACAGGGGGGGAGGTAGGTGCCCCGTCCTGTTGGTTAAAAATTGTGAACTTGAGCTTGTGGATGAATTTAGGATGTTGGATTCTGTTGTTGTGTTCAAGGTGTTTGTGTATATTCCTTATTCAGTTGGAGTTTTTTTAAAATGGTTTGTGTGTTTTTGTATTGTTATTTAGTTGACTTGGATTAATATTGTTGTTTTATTGGCTATTGTATTATATTAGTTTCTTTAAATTTTAGCAACTTTGTTTAGTTTGCTTTATCAATTTGTGTTGCTGAATTGATTCCGCCTTCAGCTGGGTTGTGAAGCAAATCTAATTAAGGTAGAATGCTAGCTTCGAATTTCGAAATTGTGTTTATATATCTGATATATTAGCTCATTAAGTTTCTGTAAGCACCTATAATTGAAATATTACAACTGAATTAGAATGAAAGCAAGGGCCTGCTCTCGTCACAAACTAGATTGGATTTTCATTGGTTTATGAACCCCTAGATAGTGGAAAGAAACAAACTTGTGGGCTGTGTTTATAAAAATTATATAGGCCATTATTTCATGTAATAAGAGGCAACAAGGTGACTCTTAAAATAGTGGTACAAGTTGTTTCCCGCTTATGTTACCGTGGATTTCAATTAGTGTCACTTAATAGAAGACATCTCTCGCAAATTCCATTTATGTGCCATGCAATAAAAATTTTGAAATTTGCTTGCTCATGATTGTCTAGGTCCACGAAGAATACTTTCCTCTGTAAGTATCCCTAGGAAAAACTGTTAGAACTTCTACAAAAACAATGTGCAGGATATATTTGTAAATGGTGTTTTCTTTTTACTTCTCTTTGTTTCGCTAATACGTTATTCCATGATTATTTTCCCTCTAGCTGGTTATTTAGTGTTGCTGCTATATTTGGGTTCCCATCATAGCAATATAGAATCAGATAAGGTTCTTTGGTAGTTTCACAAGATAAATGACTTGACCTCACTTCTAAGGTCTCTATATAATTCATGGCTTAATAAGTTCATTATTCAACTTGCCCGCCCATCCATTGATGTCCAAATTTGGTGTATTATATGTGATTTTTCAAAGATGGCATTCTTCATGACCAAAGTGATATTTTTTTTTGCTAAGTAAATATTTTATACCAACTAAGGAACCGCATACAAAATCTAGGGGCATACCCCGCGAATCAGCATGAAAACCCAAACAACATTAAGTCAGAAACCAACAAGCAAACAGCTAGAAAATAAGCATTACAATGGCTTGGTCATTTCTGACCCAATTCTTAAATAGAGCAGAGGAGAACAGTTTCTCCCTAACGGAAGATTTCACATTAGAGATGATGACTGAGGTCGGATGCCCTGTACCACCCTTGTGCAACCTGAGATTTCTTTCCTTCCAAATGGCATAAACCGAAGTAGTTAAATAGACAGCTGCTATCGCCTTTTGCTTTGCGTTTAGCTGGCATTGAAAGAACTCCCCTTGCTGCCAGCTTGCCCAAGAGACACTCACTGGGAATGGAATGACACTCTTAACAAGATTGAAATAGGGGCATGAAGTTAGCAAGTGACTAATTGACTCCCTTCCATTTCCACATAGGGAGCATGTAGGGTCTACGTTCATTCCAAAAAGGATCATACGGTCCTTCATGAGAAGCCTGTTCCTCACTGCAAGCCATGTGATGAACGAACATTTTGGGATATTGAAAGCATGCCAAACTACATCACTCCACCCCACACTCTGCCCCAGACCCCTAATTGACGTCCAAATGGAAGCCAGCTTGACAAGATTTGGTTGAAGACCATCCCATGTAATACAGTCTCTATTGTGCAATTGAACTGAAGCTAGTCGATTCCTTACTTCAATCACATCCATGTGGTTGGATCGAGGAGGGTTCCAAACCCCATTATTCAGATAGACCCGAACACTGACCATACTCGACGATTCTGCATTCTAAATAACAAAAGGGGAGATAAGAGCCAATGGCTTCTTGTCTGCCCAAGGATCATGCCAAAACAAGAAATTCGAACTATCCCCCACTTCAAACCTGAGAAACTCCATTGCCTGCTCCCTAGCATTGAAAATTTTCCGGGCAATCCAACAACACTTGTAGGGCATTTTAGCAGTCCAGAAACCTTTATTACGCAATAGCACCTTGTGGAACCAAGCAATCCATAGAGAGTCAGGAGATGGTTGGAGCAAGCGCCAGAGCTGATGCAACACAGCAGCCTGGTTCCATTCTAATAAATTTTTTAATCCCAACCCCCCCTCATTTCTGGGCTTACAACAGTCCTCCCAGCCCACTTTATAGTGACATTTCCCCGAGTCCTTATAGAACCCACCCCATAGAAACTTGAAGAACAAGCTATTGATCTTTTTTAGGATTGCTTTTGGAAGGAAAATGTACATACTCCAATAACCAACTATACTTGCCATGATTGCTTTAATTAACATCAAACGGCCTGCAAAGTTTAGAAATCTAACCATCCAAGATTCAACCTTTCTGCATAGTTTAGCCACCAAGGAGGAGCAATCTCTACTATTAAGCTTACCTGTGATGAGGGGCAGGCCTAAATAAGTAATGGGCAAGGAACCTCTTTGAAAACCAGTGATTGTGAGAATATTCGCAGCAACAGACTCCGAAACATTTGCGAAGAAACACACAGATTTCTCTTGACTAGGGACCAAGTTAGAGCAGCTTGAGAATAACTTCACTCCTTCCATGAGTTTAGCAACTGACCTTGCATCACCATGACTGAATAGAAAAACATCATCTGCAAAAATAATATGATGCAGATTCACCTCCTTAGTTCTCCAGTGAAATTTGAAGTCAGAGCCCACCGTTACCGAGTTCAGACAGGCTGTGAGAGCTTCCATGGCCATAACGAAGAGATAGGGCGATATAGGATCCCCTTGTCTCAATCCCGATTCACCTTTGAAAAACCCTTCCAGGCTACCATTAAGTTTCACCGAGAACATTGTGGTGGTTATGCAGACTTTGACCCAATCAATAAATCCTTGAGGGAAACCCATTCTACCAAGCACCAAGAAGATGAAGTTCCAGTTAAGGGAGTCAAAAGCCTTGTGGATGTCTAGCTTTATAGCACAACGAGGCTGACCTGAGCACCCGTTATAACCCTTGCATAAGGCCTGGGCCAGAAAAATGTTATCTCCAATGGATCTTCGGGCAACCAAAGCAGACTGATGCTGAGATATCAGTGAAGGCATGACAGTTTTGAGTCTCGCAGCAATCATTTTAGAGATGCATTTGTAGAGCACATTACAACATGATATAGGACGAAAGTGTTTCATTTCTGAATGATTTGCATGCTTTGGGACTAAACATATAGCAGCTGCATTAATAACTCTAGGCAAAGCAAGTGATTCAAAGAAGTGAAGAATACCTCTAGAGACATCTGTGCCAACAATGTGCCAGGTAGCTAAAAGGAACTCCACTGTGAATCCATCAGGACCCGGGCTTTTGTTCTTACTCATCCGCTTCAGAGTAATAAGAACATCATTCTCCGTAGAAGGCCTTGTGATTAAGCTAGCCTGATTATTAGTTAACTTTGGCAGCCGTAGATCCTCTGGCAGTTGATCAACCACCCCAGCTTGCCCAATCAAATTCTTGTAGTAATCCACAGCTACCGAAGCCATGCCCTCATGAGAAGTGACTGGATCCCCATTTAAGTCATTCAAGGATAGGACTTTGTTCACATTCCATCTTCCCCTACATGCGTTAAAGAAATACTTGTTGTTGTTGTCACCACTCTTAAGCCAGTGAACTCTAGATTTCTGTTTAAGGAAGCACTCCTCTGCATGAAGAGCTTTTGAGTATGCATCAATCAATCTCTTCTCCTCCTCATATTGAGCCACCGATGGCAGCAAAGGGAGGCCCATCTGAAACGTCATCAGCTCATTCCTAGTTTCATTCACCTTTTGGTGCAGATTCCCTGAAGAGCGGTTAAACCCTTTGATGGCTTGCTTAACTCTTTTCAGTTTAGAGGTGAGGGCATACCAGGGGTTCCCCGAGTCATTTCCAGCCCATGCTTCTTCTATCAAAGGGAGAAACCCAGGATCATTGATGAGATGGTTGAAAAACTGGAATGGTTTCTTGGTCAAAGGGCGATCCAGTCCTAAGAGAGTCAAGGCCGGGCAATGGTCCGACAGTCCTCTAGGCAAAAAATCTGTGATCGAACAGGGGAAGACATTGGGCCAATGCGAGTTTACCGTTACTCTATCCAGCTTCCTAAATTTAGGTTGATGAATGTTGCAATCCCACCAGGTGAACACATTCCCTCTACTACGAAGATCAGTGATACCTAGAGCCCTAACAAAATCCTTAAAGTCTGTCATGTCATTGGACCAATGAGTGTTACCTCCTTGTTTCTCCTCAGTACGCAGGCAAGTATTGAGATCCCCAGATATAACCCAGGCATCATTTGACAAAACGGACGACAGACGCGATAAGTCCGCCCAAAGGAGCCTCCTTTCAATGTCATCATTCGAACCATAAACAAAGGAAACACCAAAATTGATATTAGACTGCAATAAGGTGATCGAGCAGGTGATATGCTGAGCACTAGAGGCTAGCACTGCAACCTTACAAAAAACAGGGTTCCACCCAAGCCAGATTCGGCCACCTGCATGGTGCTCATAATTGAACAACCACTCGAACCTGGGGTTAATCTTTCTCGAGATAATCTTAGCAATGTCCTTTTGCACGTGAGTCTCCAAAATACTAATCAAGGATATATTATTTACAGAAATGAAATCCTTGACAAAATCGACCTTATTATTGAGGCCACGGACATTGTAAGAACAAAAAATAGTCATAGAAAGTAGAATTATGACTTCGAAGGAGGGCCCCCAGAGCCCCACTTCACACGTTTAATGCCTTTTGATTATGCTTTCTTACTTCCTTGCTTACCTACCACATTTTTAAAGCCCTAGGGTGATGGAGAGCCAGTAGAAATACCTGGCGAGACCACCGGCTTGCGTTTGTTTGAAACTTCCGTCCAGCCCTCTTCATCTCTCTGCTTTGAATCCCCACTTTGAACCTCCTGGCCTTGCTTCCCAACTGGGGTCACAAACTCCTCCACCTCAGTACCTTCCTTCTCCAACTCACCACTCCCCCTTTGGACCTCCGAGTATTTGGGTAAGTTCTCGCCATTCTTCCTTATATCCCCTTCCTCCACAGCTACTCCTTTACCCTTATCATTAGCTGTAGGAACCTTTACAGTAGCTGGGGGAACCTCCGAACGCCCCACAGAGCTACCAGCCTCCTTAGCTGATTTCCCTGCCCAATCTCTAGGAGCTACCGGACAAACATTGATAACGTGGCCAAGAGACTTACAGTGAGAGCACATAAGTGGTTTGTTGAGATAGGAGACCTTTACTTCCACAATAGATCTATCATAATCCACCACAGGCAAAGAGGTGGGAAGTGGGTCACCCACCTTGTATTGCACATACATTTTAGCAAAAGGGAGGATTTCCAGCTGCGAGGTTAGAATATCAGCACCCAAGAGAACGCCAATGGCACTACCCAATCTACTCAGCCCCTCCTTAGTCCAGTAGCAATCAGGCATGTTACTGAATTTGACCCAAATCGGCATAGACGTGATAGTGGAGGATGTGCTAGAGCAGCCCCAATCTGTGACCACAAGGGGTCTCTGGTCAAAGTACCAAGTACCCTTAGCCAGTGCAGCATTCTTGTCATTAGACGAGGCAAATTTAAAAACGTAAGTGGATTCATTACGATGTGAGACCGAAATTAGCCCCTTCTTCCATATCAAGTTAGCAATTTCCTTAACTCGTCTAAATGGTAATGAAGCCTTTGTGAATTTGCCCACAACACAGTATTTGAATTTTTTAGCCCCCTTTTGCAACACCTCACTAGGAGGGTCAACTACGTTGGATCCTTCTGGGGGGGAACATAATCAAAGCTAATTCCTTTCTGAGGCCCAGGGGTAGCTTTCAGAACTGAAGACCAAGATTTCTTCTCACCTACATTCGCCTCCTTCTTCTGCAGAACCTCCTTAACAACCCCAGAAGATTCTCCCTTTGTCATGTTTTTCAAGCTACTCTGAACCGGGGTAGGCTGAGCCAAAGGTTGGTCATCCTTCTGAATTCCTCTTTCATTCTCCCTCGATAGGATGGGCAATCCAAATTCGTCCCTACCTGTAATGATACTAAAAGGGCTAAACATCCCCACATTAAGCTCTGCCTGGGCTTTTAAATTCTCCTTTTCCATCTCAGCTAAAGACAAGCCCTTGGACATAAGAAAACTTTCAACTTCCAATAGTTTCTTCCTCAATCTAATCGCCTCTTCACGTTCATGCTTGTTTGTAGCTGCAACAGCAGTTGCAACTCTACTAATGGTATCTCTTTCTAAAGCATCCCTCGCATCTTCATGATAGATCTCCTCCTCATCTGAGGTTTCCCCCTTTAGAACAGCTGGCACATCCTCAGATCTATTAGCCATCCGACCTTCCACACTTTTCAAACTCGGAAAGTCTTCCTCCTCCCTACAAGCTAGCATCTCATTGAAACTATCATCACTCATATCTTGCATGTATCCCGGTAATCCGGACTCTGAATCACAGTTAGAAGCTGGACTAACCATCAGAACTAGAACAGGATCCACGAGAATATATAAATATAAATATAAGAAATATTGTGTTTAGGTGGAAGGGAAGATAGGGATGTGAATTAATGAAGGGAATCTAGTCTTAATTGATGGAGAATGTGTGTAAGAATGCAGATCTAGCAAATAATTATTGGCGGCTAACTAGGGTTCCTAGAGAGAAGGAAGAGCTTCTCTCTCTAAGACTCTCATTTTTCCAACTTTCAGCCAAATCACAGCACACTAGTAGCCTTGTTCTTAACTCGTTTATCCCCTAAAACTCACTAAACCTACCAAAGTGATATTACTTATTAGGTTATAAGAATGCTGTAAGTGGGAAGAGCTGATTGGGTACATTGTTGTGAATGATAGTCATATGAAATGTACTATTAATTTTTTTTACTTATTCTTCCTATACGTGGTGATTTAATAGTGCTAATATATTAGGGTTTCCATTACTTTAACATAGAATATGATCTGATTAGTTGCTGGGTCATTTTCATATGAAAATTTCCTTCATGGGACTATTTACAATGATGGTTATGTGGAAGATAAGAGAGACCCATTAATATTTCTTTTAAACTGCTTTGGTTTTTAGCGTGCTATATTTTTATGCTAACCACCGAGGGCCTGCCCTAGAACTTACCAGGTTACCATATAAATTAATTGTTGCTAAATTCTGGGATTTGCTTCTTGGCGTTTTAAACTGCTTAACTCCAAACACGCTCTGCCCTTGGATTTTCAGGGATGTTGTTGGGAAGGATGATGTTCTGTTTTTTATATCCTTTTTAATAAAATAAGAATTAATTAATGAAGGCCAACTGGTAATATAATGTTGTTATAATTAAACTTAATGGTTATCTTCCCTTTAACTGGTTATTTGGTGGTACTGGTATATTGGGGTCTTCATCCTAGCAATATAGACACACAATTCTTCTATAGTGGTTTCATAGGAAAATTGACTTGATCCAGGACAGATGAGTTGCTGGAGGGTTTTCATGTACTAATTAGTTTCACGTGAGGCCTACAATTACTATGTGAGTGATGGATTAATGAATTCCATATGCAGCTTCACCGGCTATACATTAACATCTATGTTTGGTGGAATATATGTCGTATTTTATTGGTATCATTTTCATGCTCAAAGTGATAGTACCGATTACATTATAAACGTGAGGTTAGTACACAGGACATTTTCGGAACACTATTTTCTATCATGGTTGTATGAAAGTTAAGGGCGGCCCATTGATTTATCCTTTAAACTGCTTTGGTTTTTCAGCTAAGTAACTACCCTGAAGGACAACAAGTGATTACTGAATGCTGATATTTGCGTAACATTGCCTTTCCCTGTACAACCATTTCCAGCTTTACATTTGTGGTACTTCATTTATGACTTTATGTTTAGGCAAATTCCTCAGCTGGCTCTTTAATTACCAATATTCAACAAAGGCTTTTATTTGAAAATACTGTTAACCATATCATATCTTGAATTATGCACATTGTGTAGGACAACCCTAATTATCTTCAACGCCAGCAACACAAATACAGTACAACCCGGTTTACAACCATCTTCAAAATCTTCACGAAGTGGTGAAGAACACCTACGGAAATGTTATATGTCGAAATCCAGGAGCACCTATAAATGACAGTGTCGATAACCCAACTCAGGCAAACAATTTTGCGTCAATGTATGACCTGTGCACAACCCAACATAAGCTCCGAAAAAAGGTAAGTTTGATTCCTCTTCCTATTATTTCATTTCAGAATAGTAACAATCCTCATACTACCTATTAATTCAAAATTATTCTATATTGCAACCTCACACATTATAATGCACTCCTATCTCTTCTGCAAGTTTTTTCTACACAACAAACTGGCCTTCAGATTCGTGTGTATGCTGCTCAAGTGATGTTAACCAACAAAAAAATGGTTACTACTGTAACAGATGCAAAAAAACAATTCAAACCTTATATAACAAGGTACATTATTTCCCACTTTTAAAACAACTACCGCTACAACTATATCCCTTAGAACTCAACTAATAAACTATCCATTATACTTTGACAGATCCATGCGGGCTGTCTTGGCTGACGCAACCGGTAGCACAGGTGAATTCATTATACAACCGTGAGAAATAGCACAGCTCATCGGGATGTCACCAATGCAACTTATCTACACAGCGACAACTCAGGTAGCCTCTTTCATACAAACCCTTACTTTTAAAATTCAAAAGTTTGTACTTAACTTCTTAGTTCATGCAATGCAGCTCCCTCAAACCATAAAGGGGACGCCAACTAAAAAGGTCGTGGATAACATCAAAGGTACCAAATGTTAGTTAGAAGTTGAATATTACCATAAGCCAATCGTAGGAAATAGCGGGAACTATGTAATCAAAACAATCATTGAAGCATCTAAGCTTGCACAAAAGAGAAAACCCGGTAATTATTACAACCACGCCTCCTCCTAAATACGTAACTTTCTGACATGCAATTTATATGGGAATCATTAAGCACAAAATAAGAAGTATTATCACGTTCATGTCTTCATAACCATGATCGCTCCATGCAGATGCAAAATACCACGCAGAGAGAAAAATGCGCAGAAACAACAACTTCAAAAAAATCTCAATGGAAGCTCGGGAACCCAGATAACGCTATTCAACTAAAACTCTATACCATGGCTTATGTTTTGCTCAACTAATCTGTTAAACATTGCGGCTAATATACTACTAATCGCCATCTCATAGTACATCCATTTCGACTTTGCTTCTTTAATAATATGAGTCGTTTCTTTCATAAGCTACTATAGTGCTTCCCCTTATTTATACCAAATAAATAAAAAACTTACAAATGAAAAATATGTCCAAAGACCTCAAGTGGACCAATATAATCTCCTATGATCTGATCCTTAACTTTTCTGAAACTAATCAAACCCATAGTGGATCTTCTCCCCCAACTCAGCACTCTATCTCACATGCTTCTTCCTATTTAGAAATGCCAAAAATAGGGCACCAATATTCATCTTACATCTCCAGTATAGCCCTTGCTGCTAGGTTTCGGGGCAACAAGCGCAACGGAAAAACGATAATAAATAATAAAAAACGAAACCTAACCCTAGGATCCGTGTATAAGACATGCTGATTATGGAGAACAGAATCTGTACCTTTTAAGAGCTTTCCGTTTCGGTTGATAGATGGAGGTCCAAGAACGATCACCACACAGCCCTCTTCGTGAGATCTGCTTCGCTAATCAGTCCACACGAACGCACGATTGTCTCCGCAATCTCCGGAGTTGGTACTAGCCGTAATCTGCCCTCTATCTCGATCTCTCTTTCTAACCTCTCTTGATGCAAAGCTGTTAGGGTTTTTGCTAAAAACGAATTTGGCAAAGTCTAACCCTAAACCAATACATCTTTATGTATTTATAAGAGAGAATGAGCTGGGCTTAACCCTAATCGGTTTGGGCTTCTACTAAAACCGAACTGATTTGGGTTTTAATGATTTAAATTCGAAATCTAATTAACTAAGTCCAACTTAATTAATTAAATAACCAATTTCGAATTTTATCATCAATTAATTTAAATTCGAAATTTAAATTAAAACTCCTTTTAAACGTTCTTATTGTGTAACCCTTTAGGTTATTATTACGTTGGCAATAATTTTAAAATCCAATAATAAAATTATAAACAATGAGCGGCATCTAGTAATACATCATTGCTACCCAAGTAATAATAATTGGTGATCCAATTAAACCTTTCGTGATTAATGTTTCCGTGTAATATAATCCCTTTAACCATATATTATAGAATAAACTCGAGGCATGTAATTAGTCATCCTCATCAATGTTTAATCCGGGTTTCCTTGATCAATGAGTAGACTATTAAAAACAAATCAATATTTGAGCATGGCCATGCATTTTCATAGTCTCACTCAATCAAGAGGCCAATAATATCTCTCCTAATAATATGAGGGTTAAATCCTTTATCTATCATTCATATTTCTCATACGTCTCATAATATACCCGATGTACATTTTTATCATCACCCGGTCAAAGGTAACTTTTAATGTAGTCAAAGTATATTAATCCTCGTACAGAAATATAATGATCTCAAGTCTAAGGATCATTACACCATTATCACTGTGAGTCTTTCTAATGACATTATCAACATGTAGAAACTCACTGTGGGTCAACCCAGTGCCATGTAAAATATTACATGCACCTATGTCCTTGACTTTAGTACATTTTTATCATCACCCGGTCAAAGGTAACTTTTAATGTAATAGCTCCAAGAAACTTGATAGCATCAAGAGAAAATGAGAGTCGTATTTGCTCTAACTTCTCTCTAACCTCTCTCTAAAAAACCTAGCCGCCACCAAATTCAAACCTTAATCTAAACCATTTCTTCATCAAATCTGCTCTTTAGCCTTCACAAATTCACCTTCCTCTTCTAATCTTCCTCCTCAAACACCAAATTTCTTTATATATTTATTATATAATTGTTAGTTTAATGAAGAAGGTTTCTTTTTCGGAGAACCTAGTGACCGTGATTCCTCCCCGTTCGCGAGGATTTGAAGTTTGCCATCCGGTGGGTAATCCGATTAGGAGTCCAAAGAGGGTCTCCTTTTCGGAGAACCTTGTGACTGTGTATCCTTTGGAGGATAAGATATTGAAGTTTGAGACAGAGTGTCCGGAGTTTGGTGCTTCTGGTCTCATAGATGGGCTGGAGGTGTCGGGGAGGGCCTTCACTCCCACAACTGGGATTGCTTCTAGGACGTGTAGCTCGTTTGAAGGTAAGATCTACTACTCCAAGAAGAAAGTTACTTTTAACGATTTGGTTGTTGAAATTACAGATTCCAATAATGAAATGTCCGATTCATCGGAAGCAACTGACATTTCTGTTAGTGCTAATGTGGATTTGGGAGTCAATTCCTCTTTGGTGGATGAGGGAATTGACTTTCCAATTTTGGGTAAAAATGACTGGCCTAGAGAGAATCTAGTGGTTTGCCGAAAGGCTTGCCTTAGGAAGTCTACGCTTAATGTGGAGGTTGTCAAACCTGTGAAGAAATCAGTGAAGTGGAAGGATAATGTCCAGGTTATTATTGATCAAGAAGTGGCTATTGTTAATGATAGTCAGGTCAATAAGAAGTTGGTTATGGATGAGGAGGTGGGTCACAAGCTGAATGAAAAGGACATTGATGAAGCCTTTGAGTATTTAAGGAGTAGCGGTTGTGTTCGGGAAGGGACAGAAAGGATGTTGAGGCGTATGCTTAGGATACTTGGGTGTGAACCAGGGGGTTACACTTATTTTAATTGTTGTTATTGTAGTTATTACTTGACATTGAATGGTGAGGGCGCTTTGGAGCAAGGTGTAGAGCTGGATGTTCACAGAGTGTGTGCAATGCGCATTGCAACATGGTTATTTGCTTGTTATGATGTCCTTGAGATGAAGGGATTGGTTGAAGACCCTTTATGGGTGGAGGATGCTTTAGATACCTATGTGAAGAAGTGCAGTTCTAGTTATGACGTCCTAGTGATGGACTTTGTTGTATCCCCGGTTTGGGTGAATTGGAATCATGGAAATGCAGAAGGGAAATGGTTTCTTTGGTGTTTGGTTTTGAGGCACGCAGTCAAAAGCAGGGAACAGTACATGTGGGGGTCCATTTTTGGGACTGGCTTAGACATGGTGACTATGAATGCTCTAGAGGTTGTTATCTGCTTTTTCTGGGCTGCTGATCTTCGATCGTGCCAATTATTCTCTTATGGAGAAGTATTTAACTTCCTTGTTGTTGTTGTTGGCCAAAGTTGACTGTTCGATTTTTGGCATCTCAGAAGTAGAGCTGATGCTGCGTATTATGTTGATGGGTTTTTTAGCATGAACGATGTTGCTAGTGTTGGTCATAAAGTGGCAAGTGATATTTATGAAGATTGTGTGGAAGCTGTTAGACTTCTGGTTGTTGCCAGCGGGACAACTTTGGTATTGAAAATTATCGATTGTCCACTTTGGTGGAATAGGTATTTCGGCAACTTGTGTTGCCTTGTTGTTGTCCTGTTGTTTTGTGACATAGGCAGGAAGCTATGGGAGAAGCATCTGCTTAGGATTTCGAAGTGCGGTCCACGAGGTCACACTTTATATGATATTGGCTAACAGGCGTGTTTAAGATGGTTTTTAATTAGTTTTATGTTGACTAGGTTTCTAGCTATTCTGCTGGGACTATTTCTGTCTGTAATGGTTATTTGTTGATTTCGCGGGGTATGCCCCTAGAAATGTATCCGTTGTTCCTTTTGGTATAAAATTTTTTAATTAGCAAAAAAAAAAAAAAAAAAAAACTTTTAATGTAGTCAAAGTATATTAATCCTCGTACATAAATATAATGATCTCAAGTCTAAGGATCATTACACCATTATCACTGTGAGTCTTTCTAATGACATTATCAACATATGGAAACTCACTGTGGGTCAACCCAGTGCCATGTAAAATATTACATGCACCTATGTTCTTGAGTTTAGTATCACTATACCTATGACCAATGAGATGTGGTCATCAGTCAACAAACATACTAATCTTTATGCATTATAATTGTCCCATATTAATAATGCTCAATTAGGGATATTAACACTATTCTTATAATCTCATTTTTAAGTCACATACTTAAAGATATAGAATACATGTTACATATTCCAAGGACATTTATTGTTCTAATATTTATATCGCAGTAAATAAAGACATAACAAATTATTGTTGAATAATCGATATAACATAATCACTGAATAACAAAATTGTCTATCCTAGAAGCACAATTACATTGTCTCTAGGGCACTAACACTATCAATCTCCCACTTGCACTAGAGCCAATCGCCCATGTATCTAATACCCATGGAACTAGTGTGACCTTCGTGCTTCTGCTGCGACAAAGCTTTGGTCAGTGGGTCCGCAACATTATCATTAGTATGCACTTTACATATATGTATATCTCCTCTCTCGTTTATCTCTCGAAGAAGGTGATATCTCCTAAGTATATGCTTTGCTTTGGAATGGGACCTTGGTTCCTTTGCCTGCGCAATAGCTCCATTGTTATCGCAATACAGATCAACTGGATCTGCGATCGACGGAACTACACCAAGTCCCGAAATAAATTTCCGAATCCAAACAGCCTCTTTGGCTGCTTCACTGGCAGCAATATACTCAGCTTCCATTGTAGAATCAGCTACTGTCTCTTGCTTCGAACTTTTCCAGCTTACAGCACCTCCATTTAGACAAAACACGAATCCAGACTGGGACACAGAATCATCCCTATCTGTCTGGAAACTAGCATCAGTGTAACCTTTTACAACTAGCTTCTCATCTCCTCCGTATATCAAGAACGAATCTTTAGTCCGTTTAAGGTACTTAAGAATATTCTTGACAGCTGTCCAGTGACCCTCACCTGGATTAGACTAGTACCTGCTCGTCATCCTTAAAGCATACGAGACATCAGGACGAGTACATATCATCGCATACATTATAGAACCAATTGCCGAAGCATATGGTACTTTACTCATACGGTCCTTATCATCTGATGATTTAGGACAGTTTTGTTTTGAGATCACTATCCCATGAGACACCGGGACAAAGCCCCTCTTTGCCTCTTGCATTCCAAAACGATGCAATACTTTGTCAATGTATGTACTCTGACTTAGGCCGATTAATCTTTTAGATCTATCTCTATAGATCCTGATCCCTAAGATATAGGTAGCATCGCCTAAGTCTTTCATCGAGAAACTTTTTCCCAACCAAGTCTTCACAGCCTGTAGAGAAGGAATGTCATTCCCTATTAGCAATATGTCATCCACATATAATACTAGGAATGCCACATGGCTCCCACTAACCTTCTTGTAAACACACGGTTCATCCTCATTTTGTATGAAGCCAAAATCTTTGACTGTTTCATCAAAACGGATGTTCCACCTCCTTGAGGCCTACTTCAATCCATAAATAGATCGTAGCAACTTACAAACCATTCTAGCAAACTTTGGATCGACAAAACCCTCAGGTTGTGTCATGTACACATCCTCTTCTAAGCTTCCATTTAAGAAGGCAGTCTTGACATCCATTTGCCAGATTTCATAGTCATAATAAGCCGCTATCGCAAGCAAAATCCTGATGGACTTGACCATAGCTACCGGTGAGAAAGTTTCATCATAGTCAATACCATGAATTTGCTTGAAACCTTTCGCCACCAGTCTTGCTTTGTAGGTCTGTAAATTTCCATCCATGTCAGTTTTCTTCTTGAAAACCCACTTGCACTCTATGGGTTTAACCCCATCAGGTGGTGCAACCAAAGTCCATACTTTGTTTTCATACATGGAATCCATCTCAGATTTCATGGCTTCCAGCCATCTCTCAGAATCTGGACTATTCATAGCATCCTTGTAGGTGAGAGGCTCATCATTATCTACAAGCATCACATCGCCACCTTGAGTTAGGAGAAATCCATAATATCTCTCTGGTTCATGGCGAATCCTACTTGATCTACGAACGACCTGTGTTTCTTGAGCAGTATTGTTCTCAACATCTTGAGTCTCATTCTACTCATGTTCCAACTCTGGTTCAACAATATCTTGTAGTTCTCGATCCTCATCGAGATCTATTGTCCTCCCACTGTTTTTCTTAGAAAGCAGTTCTCTCTCTAGAAATACAGCCGTTCGAGCAACAAATACTTTGTTCTCAGAAGGTTTATAGAAATAATACCGTTTATTTTCCAACGGGTATCCTACAAAATTACATTTGTCTGATTTCTTTTTTTTTTGCTAATTAAAATTTTATACCATTGGAGAACGATTACAAATCTAGGGGTATACCCCGCGAAAGAAAAACGCTAACCAAACGGAACAACAAAACAACTAGATAAACTAGCTCACAAACCAACTACAAGCAAGAACTAGTTGAAAACTAGTTTAGGACCCAGGACATAACAAAGCTATGCTAAATTCATAAAATCTGCATAATAAATTCTAACACATAGAATTTATCCACCAATATCAGGCACCACCCTCTCTCATTAAGATCAACAGAACGCATTCCGCACCAAGACCAAATCAGCAAATCCTACCTTAACAAACCCAGCTCTCCCTTGTCATCTGACCCAACTTCCACCCAGGAAGCTTGAGTAACATCACTCACGGCCCAAAATGAGCCTAAGGCAGTATGACTTCTCCCAGCAGCTGGCAACAAGCACCATGGAACAATCCGAGAAACAGAGCAATAGTGACCAATCCTACTACAGTCCATATCCAACGCATTGTCGACCACATCAATCTGCCCAAGCAGAATTTTCAATCTCAAACCGTTCATCAATAGAACTCCACATCTCTTTTTAGACCACTCATCCTTCAAACCATTAACATGGATCTTGTCTTCCTTCAAGGTATGACTTTCCAAACTGGTGAAAACCACCCACATTTCCCAAACTGTGCCATCCATTTGTGTCACCACGAAACTAATAGCCCAGCAATATTGCCTTATCAAACGGGTATTACATACCCTGCTCACATCCATCTCGATAATATCCTGAATCATAGCACCACTTCCAGTCATATTGTACCATGGTGAATCCCCAAAAAAGGGTCAATAACAAATAATATGCCATACACAGCATACTTCCCGGAATCTTTAACAGTAGCAAAAAGGTCAACCTTGTTCTCAAAACCCTCCAAAAGCGACAAGATACCAGTAACAGCCCACTTTATATAGCGTACAAGAACCGGCACTTCAATCCCAACATCCACCTGGCATTCATCAAGAAAAACATTCTTTGTGTTGAGATAATAGCCCAACAACTCACAATCCTGCCCCAAATCCACAGAACCCCATTGGAACATTTTCTCAAACACCATGTGTGCATCAATCATAAACAACACTTCCTGCAAACCAGACTCGGTTTCCCCACAGTTTGTAAGCATAAAGCCAACGAATTTCAAAGGCGACCACTCTGCAGTGAGGGCCAAATCCACAAGGGTTTCCCCTTCCATCTTAGGGTGATCATCTTTCACATTTTGTTGAGACAAAATGTCAACTAGAAGGAGCTCCTCTACTGTAGAACTCACATCCACAGTCATAGTCTGATCCTCAATACCAGACCTCGTGTAGACCATATCAAGATCTGGACGAGACCCACAGCCATCTGAGCCCAGAAAGTCTCTATCAGAAATAGTCTCCATCTGCGTGCAACCAGTTGGCTGCATCCTCTCACCGGACTGAGTCGACAACTCATGCTCCCCATTAATTGACTCAGCAGAAAGACAAGGGTAATAAACCCTGACCTCCGGCGAAAAAGTAACCTTCTTCGAAACCTGTTCCCCCTTAACTAACTCAGTAGAAAGGGCACCATGCGGACACTTAAGAAGACTAGGGTAAAACACCCTAACCTCCGGTGAGAAAGAAACCCTCTTCGGGCTCATTTCCAAAACTATTAGCGATAATATATATAAAATAAGAAATTTGGTGTATAGGTGGGGGATTTGAGATGGAAGATGGATTTATGAAGGCTGAATATGCAGATCTGATGGACAAAGTGTAAGATTTGGAGTTTGGTGATTGAAGGGAATCCTGAGTTCATTCCAACTGTTAAGGATATTTGGAGTTTGGTGATTGAAGGAAATCCTATGTATATTCTTTCCCAAAAGCTGCTCCTTCTTAAATGCAAGCTTCGCGATCTACGAAATCACTTCGGTCCTGTTGGGTCGAAAATTTAAGAAACCAGAGCTACATTATGTGACATTCAATCTCGCATCCTTCATGACCCATTTGATGAGCAATTGCATTCTGTAGAGAAACACCTCTCTAAGGATTTGTAGACTCTTCTTGAGAATGAAGAGAGTGCCTCAAGGCAAAAATCTAGAGTCCAGTGGTTGGATCTGGGCGATCAAAACACAGCGTTTTTCCACAAGAAAATTGCTAGCAATTGGAACAATAATAAGATCACCACTCTTTTGAACTCTTCGGGAGAACTGCTAACTGATAGGAGCCACATCAAAGAGGAGGTTGTAACTCATTTTAAAGATCTTTTTACCGCGGACAAGGTGGATTACCCAGGCATAGCACAGCTGCAACCATTAATATCTAAGAGAATCTCTGAACTTCAAGCTCAAATGCTCACTCTGAAGGCTACCAATGCAGAAATCTATGATATTCTAAAGTCGATGAAAAAGAATAGATCTCCAGGGCCAGATGGGTTTAATGTAAATTTTTTCCTATCAACCTGGGAGATTGTGGGTGAGGATTTCTTGAATGTAGTTCATTTCTTCTTAAACACAAGTCACATGCCGCACTATATTAATGCCACTATGATTGCTCTTGTTCCTAAAAGCCAGAATGCAACATCAATGACTGACTTTCGTCTCATTTCGTGCTGCAACACTCTGTACAAATGCATATCCAAATTAAATGCTAAGAGGTTCTGTAAAACTCTACCGCAGTTGATTGACAAAGCGCAAGCTGCTTTTATTTCTGGGCGCTCAATCTATGATAATATATTGATTCCCAGGAAGTTTTCAGAGGTTACTCGTCGAAATCAGGACCCTCTAGTGCTGCTTTCAAAATGGACATTCATAAAGCATTTGACTCTATCCACTGGCAATTCATTTTTGACACATTAATTCTTAGAGGTTACCCTCTTCCATTCATTAGATGGATTCACGCTTGTATTTCTACAGCGAGATTCTCAGTAAAAGTAAATGGTGAGCAGGTGGGGTACTTTGCTAGCTCGAGGGGTGTTAGACAGGGTGATCCCCTGTCCCCTTACATCTATGTCTTAGTTATGGATGTTATGTCGGAGTTGCTTCACAAGCTTAATAGCAATCTAGACTTTAAACATCACAACAACACAAAGGAATTGAGCCTGAATCATCTATGTTTTGTAGACGACTTGCTTCTTTTCTGCAAAGGTGATACAAAGTCTATTCAACTCAAGATGCAGACCTTAGATACCTTCCATAGGTTCTCGGGGCTCAAAGTTAACCCCCTCAAAAGCACCTTCTTTGTTGCGAGAGATGACTCGAACCTCAAGCAGTGGATAATGAGCACCTATAATATTTCTCTTGGAAATCTGCCAGCAACCTTTTTGGGGGTCCCTTTAATCACAAAAAAGCTGAGTATCGCTGATTGCCATCCTCTAATCTCGAAGATTACTCAGCGTATCAATGTATGGACCTCAATCTTCCTCTCGTTTGCAGGTAGACTACAACTTATTGATTCTGTTTTATATGCAATCCAAGCCTTCTGGTGTGCTCACTTTATTCTCCCAAAGGGGATCCTAAGGAAAATTCAATTTTTGATGGCTTGCTTTCTTTGGACTGGCTCTACGACTAGAAGGAAACCAGCAAAAGTGTCTTGGGATAAATTCACAAAGTTGAAATCAGAGGGTGGGCTAGGGTTGAAGGACCTGGAAGAATGGAATAAGGCTCTAATCATCAAACATTTACTCAATCTGGTCAATCCTAACTCTACTTCCTTGTGGGCAACTTGGATCAAAACAATAGTTCTTCGAGGAAAATCTATCTGGTTGCTTAAAAAACCGAAGGGGTGCTCATGGATTCTTCAAAAGGTATTGGATGCTAGGGAGGTAGCTATGTCGAAGTGCATCTATCACATTGGCAATGGGCGAAACACCTTCTTGTGGTTTGATCCCTGGCACAAAGGCAATGCTTTCTGCTCAGCAGCAAATGACAACCTTATTGTTCACTCCGGTATCCATGCTAATGCAAAGGTGTCTGAAATTATAAGTGACACTGGTTGGTCACTTCCTCCCTCAAACTATCATGATATAATAGTCTGGAGAGGTAATTTTGATATGCAGACTCCGTATAACATTAGGGAGGTAGATTCAATAACTTGGCGAGGTACCATGTGACAGCCCCAAATCCGGGGTCATGAATTTGGGCCATCACGAACCAACTTCCATTCAAATTCAATATCTCTTGGGTTTTTTTTTTTTATAATTAATACTTATGCAATTGACCCCACAGTAATACACACACACACACCAGTCATATGCTCAGAGAACAACATTCACCATAGTAAGAGTTTAGAATTTAAAAAGTTATTACAACCCAGAATCATACTTCAGTACATTGTTGAGTGATGCTTCTACAAGAAGCATTTCAACAACCAAATTTATTACAATCTTTCAAACTTACACACTTAATATACATAAGCCCAATAAAACCCCTTGCGATGGTCATCTACCTCGGGGATTGATGCTAACGAGCTCTCAGAAGGTCGCCTTTCCCTTACCCTCTTGCGGGGCGTTCTGCGTAGTATGGGCATACCTAGCTGTATATAGATAAGTAGCAAGAGTGAGCTATAATAGCTCAGCAAGGTAATATTGAAGACTAGAATTTAAAATGTAACCAAGTATAAATGTATATACATATGTAAGCAGTAACCAAATCATAAACTTTAAGGAAGAATAAAACTCTTATTTAATAATACATCATCCACTTACTATTATAAGAAAGAAATCTAAGGTAATACAGTATCAGTTTCTCTTCTTAAATATTATAACAACCAATATACCCTTTTAGTGTAATATTTTAAAATAACATAAATACTTGAATAAATCCCTCACTATCATCTTCTCATTTCCCTCCTGTACAGTAATTTTATAAATTAATATAAAATCAGTTTCTCTTCATCTATATCAATAATTCCATCGTTCATATCATTTTCCCTTTCCAGTATATCAATCTGACTTTATCATTTATTCTTTATTCACATATTGTAGGGGTTTTCACTGTTGCCGAATACGTGAGGCACGATGATCAGTCGCCCTCCGTATCCGTCCATTTTTACTACCGGTAGAAGGAGGAAGGTCTACCACTACATCCCCCTGGAGGAAGGTCTACCACTACATCCTCCTTCGGCAACTCTTGGGCCGATTTAAAATATTGATTGCTGGACTGTGCAGCACACAGCCTCTTACGCTTTTTATTGATTGATTGCTGGACTGTGCAGCACACAGCCTCTTACGCTTTTTATTGCTATCCCCCTTTTTATAAGATCATTATTCAATTTATCAACACCATTTCACATTTCTATATGTCATTCACTTATCTCATTTCCATTCTCGCACATTACTTCTATAAAATATATGTATATAACATACACTAAAAAGAATGTTTATAATATAGCATTATAAACCATATAACCCTAGATAACAACTGATACCATTCTCTTTCATATCTCTTTTACCCTAGAGCATATTCGCTCCATTCGTATTCATCTCTATATTCATATTTCAGAAAACATATTCATCTCTCTTTAACTTCCCACAATCAAGAAAATATATTCTTTGCAATATAGCAACAAAAGCATCACATATACATAAATATATGTCATGATATCATTATTATTCCGAAGATAAATAATTTTTAAAGTAGGGATAGAAGGATCTTGCTTCGATTTCTGTATCCTGACAGTAGGGCTGGTTCCTCCTCCGGAATTTCTATAAACACAAAAGGACCGTCATTAGAACACTACATCTCTTACTCACTATCCTCTTGTATAACAAAACCCTTTACACTTCAACATATGTTTAATGTGTTATTATTATCCCAAAGGTTCAAGAACTTAACCATTTATAAGCTCAATCGAAGTTTCAGGGGTTTTTACCATTTCCCCTAACAACCACACTCGACTGTAAAATTTCTTATAAATTTTTGAATTCGAATTTTAATGCAAGGTCAACTGGTATTAGTTCTTTGACCACACTACTACCATATCCCAAAATTTCTCGACTTTCGAACGTCTTTCACTAAAACTGACTTTTCTCCTAAACCGTACGTCAGATTTTAACGCACCTTATATCAAAACGATCTATGAACTAAGCTCTATCATTTCATGGTCACTAAGTGTGCTAGACAGTAAGGTACCGTACTGCATTGGTGTCCAAAAACAGGGCAGTTTGTAGTTCTAACGAAAATCGGACATTATAACGGCTATATTTTCATACTTTCCAAAATCAAACCCCTCCAAATCAATCATCCACCTTATACACCATCACATATACCATGTGGTCATCATACCAACCATGGATTTCCAAGTCCACAACACAATTTCCATACCATTCAAACACATATAAACAACTATAACCATAAGATTACATGATTTAGTACTACTTATCTTAGAAACCAACTAAAATCATCAAAACCCAAAGGATTCAAGCTAGGGTTTCAAGCTAATCATCAACTTTAAAGAGTATACTAACATGAATAACCTCACCAAGCTCTTATACTACCTTGGTATAGTCTAGATCATGCAAAGAAATCAAGAAAACAAGGTTAACACTTAGAAAACACTATTCATCATCAACTTTGGAGATTTTATTACCTTGCCAAATGATGTTAGTTTGCTATGAAACTTTGTGCTAGTCTTGATCTATCCTCCAAGATGCTCCATGATTTTTCTCTTGGTTTAATCTTGAAGAGAATTAGGGTTTTGGATTTTATTTTTATTTTTTTCTTCTTTTTCTCCTTGCTTGGCCGAATGGCTTCTTTTGGATGAGAAAGTGTTTGCTTTGCTTGTTTTTATCTTATCACATCCTAATCTTATTAATATAGCTTATCTTGGAAGCTTGGTTGCTAGTTAAAAGACTAATCTACCCTTAATAACAAGTTAGTGGAAGATGATGTCATTATTATGTCATAATAGCTCCTTTTTCTTGATTTTCTTTTCTAATTATAATGCTAGCACTCTTGGTAATTATAATGTGGTATATATCCTTGCTATATTATAATCTTGGTTGTTTGGTTTCCATACTCGTCTAATTGTGGTTCGTTTCGAATATATCTCACTATCCAGTGGTTTTGAAATCGTTTATAAAATCCAAATTCCCTTAGCATCCTCTTAACTTAAAAATCCCTTAGTTTAACTTACATTCACTAATTCCTCAATATATAATCCCTTTAATATTTCTATGTTCCTTAATAGCCAAGATATAGAAGTTCGTTCGAGCTCCAAATCCTCAAAACTTAAATTTAGGAATTCCTGAAATCCATCGTCATTTCGAGTCACTTATTTTCCTAGTATATCACTAATATGGTTTCTGTTTGTTCACTTTCCATCTCTAACATAGTGTACCTACACACCATTTCCCTAAATTCCTCAAGATTACTATTCATTTGGGCACTGTAGCCTTTTCAAAGTTAGGGTTATTACATCCTTCCCCCCTTAAAAGGATTCCGTCCCGGAATCAAATCAGAAATGTCCATAGATACCTTTTCATCTACACCTTATAATTTCTATACCACTTTCTCCATCCTTTTTCCTTCATAATATCTCTATCTTGTTTGCGCAAGGTTACACCAATATAAACTTGCTTGTCATTCATCAACATTCCTCTTTTAGTTATGGGTATTGGCCACCATATTGGCCTCTCCTGAATGGTAGTGTATCTCACTTATGGTTTATCCCTATGTTGATCTCTATCATGACATAAAATATACATATTTCGCTCTTATTATATCTTGTCTCTGTAAAATCTTCCAGAAATCCAACTAGAATAAGATTCTTTGAAACAATTGTAAGAAAATATTACCTATAATATATATTTCCTGTTCGTATTTAAATGAGTCTATGGTTTACCCCCAAAATACTATTATTCTCCTTTTTATAGAATTTCTAGACCCCAACAAATACTGATTTTCCTTATCTAGATTATCAACCTACCTATACCATTTATTGACCACACTGATTCCTAACCAAACATTTACACTAAAAATTTAAATACTAGAAAAATGTTCACCTGCATCTGTATCCGGCTTTCTCAATGCCTCTCCTAAAGTCATGTTATACACTCTAGCAGTAGGCCTGTTTGAAGCAGTCACACTCTGTCCTGACGCAGACGACCCACCAAAACGACAATCCCTAGCAAAATGTCCTAATCTTCCACATTGATAACACTTCTTTTCAGCTGATGGACACCTGTCCCGATAATGTCCTTTCTGTCCACAATTAAAGCAAGTTACTTCTAACATCTTACACTCTCCGATATGCTTCTTACCACACGTGTTGCAATCTGGCAATGGTGGTCGCGATTGATTAGACTGGAAGGTTCCTGTGGATCTACCACCCTGATTCACAGTCTCACTGGTAGTCTTATTATTCCCCGACTTTCCTCCAAACTGGGGTTTTTGTCCTTTACCAAATTTGTTAAAATAGCTTCCCTCACTTGAACCTCCCTTCTGACCTTCAAATTTTCTTTTCTTACTCTCTCGTCCTATTTGAGTCTGTTCACTCTCAGCTTCGATAATGGATGCCTTATGAACTACCGCAGCATACTCGGCCAACTCAAATGGTGCCACTCTAGTACGTAGCCATGGTTTCAATCCTTGTTGGAACCTTTTCGCTCGTTGCTCTTCAGTACGCACGAATTCTGGAACAAACCTAGACAGTTCTGTAAACTTAGTTTCATACTCTGCCACTGATAGGTTTTCTTGCTTTAGCTCCAAAAATTTTATTTCCATCTGGTTCTCCAAGTACCTAGGGGAATATTTGTCTAGAAACACCCTAGTGAAACGCTCCCAAGTTATCACTCCCGCTCCCTCGAGATTTTTCTTAGCTTCCCACCAATAATTTGCTTCTCCCTTTAGGAGATAGGCTGCAAAGACTGTCTTCTGATCTTCCTCTACCCTCAGTATCTCAAAAGCCTTCTCCATTTCTTTCAGCCATGCCCTGGCTGCTACTGGGTTAGTGGTTCCCTCAAACTCTGGGGGTTTTAATGACTTAAAGGCACGAAAAGAGTTAGCTGCCTGGTTGGGAAGAACAGGTGGTTGTGGCGGATTATGTGGATTAGCCAAATTCTGCCTCAAAAGTTCCATAAATTGGTTAAAAGGGTTACCATCCTGATTTCCCTGTTGGCCAGTTGATTCATCTTCTTCTTCCTCATGATCTTGTTCATTATAAGCATTTTCACCCTGCCTATTCTGACTTGCTTCCTCTCTCTCATTTTCCCTTGCATTCATTCTATTATTACGCTTAGGCGGCATGATTCTGTATATAATAATATTCTTCATTAATCACCCAAATTTAGGGTACAATATACATCATTTCTATATATGCACAACTATATCATTAGTTAATCTTATTTATGCATCCCAGTATTTTAAATTCACACAAGTAATATTTAATCATAATACAACTTTGACAGATAAGCTTAGTACCTTTAGCACAATAACCTTTTCATTTAAGTCAATCACCTCATATATATCAATATTTCTGAATCTCAACATTTAATATCAAAATACGATAAAATTAGGCAAAGTACATAAACTTCATTAATTTACATAATATTTTACAACTTGGGTACAACGTCTTTTACTACTAATATCATACATCATAAGGTACAAGGTTCGAAACCCCAAAAGCATAACTGTACATACTAACTCGCTATAACAAAAGCACTACTAGGTGTCCTCTAATCAGACTGGGATTAAGACAGTAAACAACTAACCTAATCCCCAAAATGACATCCACAAGATGACTAGTCTGATTAGTATCCAAAACTACTACTCCTAATCATGGTAACGACGCCCTGATAACGTCCCTGATCTGCGCTACCATAGTGGTGACTGTATCAACTATCTGAGCCCTCCATACTGGATCCCCTCTGTCTCCCAACATCGTCCTAATGTCACCGAGTGCCCGTAGCTCGATACTGACTATGCTCAAATTCAACCCATCTGGTATCACACCTCCTCCTCCTCTCGCCCTGTCTAACCTCTGTATAAGCGTATCTATAGTCCGACGGGACTCATCCAGCTGTCCCTGAAGGGCAAAGTACTCTGACAAGAAAATAGCTGGCAACTGGCCAGCTGGAAACATAGGTGCCTCCTGAGGTGGCATAGCATCTGGGGGAGGTACATCTACAAGTGGGGGTGCATCCACTGGTGGTGGTGGTGGAGGTGCAAATGGTGGGGATGGAACTGCCTGTGGAGACGGAGGAATAGGCTCTGTGTCCGCATCCTCGGAAGGGTCATCCTCCAACTCATCCTCTGACATGATAAAGTGTCCTGGTGGAGTGAACTGCTCAGCTGGATCCTCAAAAGGGTCGGGGCTAGGTAGAGGAGATGGAACTGGTGATGGCACTGGGACAGGTGGGGCAGGAGTAGGAGTCACGTGAATGTCCCTCCACTCAATCGGCTCCTCAGGTATAACAGATAACCTAGGCCTCTTACGCAAGGGCATCTCCTCCTCAGGAATATCCGACCGCACTCGGGAAGGACCGGCCCCATCAGGTCCTACATATGGTCTACCAGTGTATGGCACTATGGCCACAGCATCCCTCTGTCTGCGCTCCTCTGCCTCCTCAAGTCTCATCCTGATCTGGTGTCTCTCCATGGCCTCTGCGCGAACTCTCCTCCTGAGGTCAGTGATAGCATACTCTGGAACCTCTACACCTACCAGCAACAAGTCTCTAATCTCCTGCTCAGGTAGTCCTAGCCACTGGGGGTCCTGACCCGGCTCTCCAATCTCACGAACATGACTGGGCTCTCCCATCTCCTCTCCCTATAAGGTAAACATAAACTATATTAGTAATAATTTATAAAATTATAATCAATGCTTAAAAATAAAACTACTTGCGATATACCACCCTTGAACTCGATGGGAGTTCACAATTTTTATTATTACTGATACAATATTATTATCACTCTTGTTCCTGAGCATTATGACTCTTAGCTCTGATACCAACTGTGACAGCCCCAAATCCGGGGTCATGAATTTGGGCCATCACGAACCAACTTCCATTCAAATTCAATATCTCTTGGGTTTTTTTTTTTTATAATTAATACTTATGCAATTGACCCCACAGTAATACACACACACACACCAGTCATATGCTCAGAGAACAACATTCACCATAGTAAGAGTTTAGAATTTAAAAAGTTATTACAACCCAGAATCATACTTCAGTACATTGTTGAGTGATGCTTCTACAAGAAGCATTTCAACAACCAAATTTATTACAATCTTTCAAACTTACACACTTAATATACATAAGCCCACTAAACCCCTTGCGATGGTCATCTACCTCGGGGATTGATGCTAACGAGCTCTCAGAAGGTCGCCTTTCCCTTACCCTCTTGCGGGGCATTCTGCGTAGTATGGGCATACCTAGCTGTATATAGATAAGTAGCAAGAGTGAGCTATAATAGCTCAGCAAGGTAATATTGAAGACTAGAATTTAAAATGTAACCAAGTATAAATGTATATACATATGTAAGCAGTAACCAAATCATAAACTTTAAGGAAGAATAAAACTCTTATTTAATAATACATCATCCACTTACTATTATAAGAAAGAAATCTAAGGTAATATAGTATCAGTTTCTCTTCTTAAATATTATAACAACCAATATACCCTTTTAGTGTAATATTTTAAAATAACATAAATACTTGAATAAATCCCTCACTATCATCTTCTCATTTCCCTCCTGTACAGTAATTTTATAAATTAATATAAAATCAGTTTCTCTTCATCTATATCAATAATTCCATCGTTCATATCATTTTCCCTTTCCAGTATATCAATCTGACTTTATCATTTATTCTTTATTCACATATTGTAGGGGTTTTCACTGTTGCCGAATACGTGAGGCACGATGATCAGTCGCCCTCCGTATCCGTCCATTTTTACTACCGGTAGAAGGAGGAAGATCTACCACTACATCCCCCTGGAGGAAGGTCTACCACTACATCCTCCTTCGGCAACTCTTGGGCCGATTTAAAATATTGATTGCTGGACTGTGCAGCACACAGCCTCTTACGCTTTTTATTGATTGATTGCTGGACTGTGCAGCACACAGCCTCTTACGCTTTTTATTGCTATCCCCCTTTTTATAAGATCATTATTCAATTTATCAACACCATTTCACATTTCCATATGTCATTCACTTATCTCATTTCCATTCTCGCACATTACTTCTATAAAATATATGTATATAACATACACTAAAAAGAATGTTTATAATATAGCATTATAAACCATATAACCCTAGATAACAACTGATACCATTCTCTTTCATATCTCTTTTACCCTAGAGCATATTCGCTCCATTCGTATTCATCTCTATATTCATATTTCAGAAAACATATTCATCTCTCTTTAACTTCCCACAATCAAGAAAATATATTCTTTGCAATATAGCAACAAAAGCATCACATATACATAAATATATGTCATGATATCATTATTATTCCGAAGATAAATAATTTTTAAAGTAGGGATAGAAGAATCTTGCTTCGATTTCTGTATCCTGACAGTAGGGCTGGTTCCTCCTCCGGAATTTCTATAAACACAAAAGGACCGTCATTAGAACACTACATCTCTTACTCACTATCCTCTTGTATAACAAAACCCTTTACACTTCAACATATGTTTAATGTGTTATTATTATCCCAAAGGTTCAAGAACTTAACCATTTATAAGCTCAATCGAAGTTTCAGGGGTTTTTACCATTTCCCCTAACAACCACACTCGACTGTAAAATTTCTTATAAATTTTTGAATTCGAATTTTAATGCAAGGTCAACTGGTATTAGTTCTTTGACCACACTACTACCATATCCCAAAATTTCGTGGCTTTTAAACATGTTAAAGTATGGTAACTATAACCTCAAATTTGGTACAATTACGATTTCTCGACTTTCGAACGTCTTTCACTAAAACTGACTTTTCTCCTAAACCGTACGTCAGATTTTAACGCACCTTATATCAAAACGATCTATGAACTAAGCTCTATCATTTCATGGTCACTAAGTGTGCTAGACAGTAAGGTACCGTACTGCATTGGTGTCCAAAAACAGGGCAGTTTGTAGTTCTAACGAAAATCGGACATTATAACGGCTATATTTTCATACTTTCCAAAATCAAACCCCTCCAAATCAATCATCCACCTTATACACCATCACATATACCATGTGGTCATCATACCAACCATGGATTTCCAAGTCCACAACACAATTTCCATACCATTCAAACACATATAAACAACTATAACCATAAGATTACATGATTTAGTACTACTTATCTTAGAAACCAACTAAAATCATCAAAACCCAAAGGATTCAAGCTAGGGTTTCAAGCTAATCATCAACTTTAAAGAGTATACTAACATGAATAACCTCACCAAGCTCTTATACTACCTTGGTATAGTCTAGATCATGCAAAGAAATCAAGAAAACAAGGTTAACACTTAGAAAACACTATTCATCATCAACTTTGGAGATTTTATTACCTTGCCAAATGATGTTAGTTTGCTATGAAACTTTGTGCTAGTCTTGTTCTATCCTCCAAGATGCTCCATGATTTTTCTCTTGGTTTAATCTTGAAGAGAATTAGGGTTTTGGATTTTATTTTTATTTTTTTCTTCTTTTTCTCCTTGCTTGGCCGAATGGCTTCTTTTGGATGAGAAAGTGTTTGCTTTGCTTGTTTTTATCTTATCACATCCTAATCTTATTAATATAGCTTATCTTGGAAGCTTGGTTGCTAGTTAAAAGACTAATCTACCCTTAATAACAAGTTAGTGGAAGATGATGTCATTATTATGTCATAATAGCTCCTTTTTCTTGATTTTCTTTTCTAATTATAATGCTAGCACTCTTGGTAATTATAATGTGGTATATATCCTTGCTATATTATAATCTTGGTTGTTTGGTTTCCATACTCGTCTAATTGTGGTTCGTTTCGAATATATCTCACTATCCAGTGGTTTTGAAATCGTTTATAAAATCCAAATTCCCTTAGCATCCTCTTAACTTAAAAATCCCTTAGTTTAACTTACATTCACTAATTCCTCAATATATAATCCCTTTAATATTTCTATGTTCCTTAATAGCCAAGATATAGAAGTTCGTTCGAGCTCCAAATCCTCAAAACTTAAATTTAGGAATTCCTGAAATCCATCGTCATTTCGAGTCACTTATTTTCCTAGTATATCACTAATATGGTTTCTGTTTGTTCACTTTCCATCTCTAACATAGTGTACCTACACACCATTTCCCTAAATTCCTCAAGATTACTATTCATTTGGGCACTGTAACCTTTTCAAAGTTAGGGTTATTACATACCAAACTAAATAGGCTGAGGGTGTCTGATATTTGGCGTGATATTCGATGTGAGGGAAGTACTGTTCTGTGGCACCTAAGTGTGTGGCATAAGATCAGCATTCCGAGATACTCATTTCTACACTGGCTTATTATGCTCGACAAAGTCTCAACCTTGTCTAAACTCTTGCAGTATGGGGTGGCAAGCAGCTCGCAATGCTACTTCTGCATCTCGGGTATAGAAACTCGTGAACATCTGTTCTTGGAATGTCCATTTACTCAGCACCTGTGTAATATGGTTACCAGCTCAAGGAATAATCATCTTCCTAATTCATGGGGAGATTGGATGAATGAAATGTCAAGCTGCAGAGGGAATGATATTCGGGGAACCATAAAGGTTCTAACCTTTCAAGTCGTGTGCTACAAAATGTGGGAGGAAAGGAATAGCAGGTATCACAACAATGAAGTAAAGAGTCTTGCTGCAATTGCCTCTAATTGTCAGCATATCATAAAATGCAAGCTGCTTTCTTCTAATTGGTTTAGTGAGGAATTAGAGAGACATTCTGATTTAATAGAATGGATAATGTAGACTTTTGTTTTGGTTGATTGTTTTAGCAGAAGGTTGAGGCCTGTCTCTTCTCCTGGGTTTCCTTGCCCCTTGTAAATTTTTTTTTTCTTTAATGCATTAAAATATTCCAGCAAAAAAAAAAGTGTAAGATTTGGATGAATTTTGTGGCGGCTGTTAGGGTTAGGAGAGAGAACGGAGGACTCTCATTAACCTCTTGTAATTCGGATTACATTTGTCTGATTTCGGTCCTAGCTTATCAGAGATCAAACGCTTCACATCCCCAAACTTTCATAAATGAAACGCTATTACGTTTTTCAGTCCATAACTCATATGGTGTCTTTTGAACCGATTTTGAAGGAACTCGGTTTAGTGTTTGTGCAGCCGTCTCTAGGGCATAACCCCAGAAACTAATTGGAAGATCCGCATGACTCATCATTGATCGCACCATGTCCAACAAGGTACGATTTCTCCTTTCAGACACCCCATTCCATTGTGGTGTTCCAGGAGGAGTGAGTTGTGATACGATACCACACTCCTTTAAGAAATTCTTAAATTCTAAGCTTAAGTATTCTCCCCCACGATCAGATCGTAGAGTTTTAATACTTTCGCTCTTTTGCTTCTCTACTTCAGCCTTATACTCTTTGAATTTTTCAAACGATTCGGATTTGTTCTTCAAAAGATACACATATCCGTATCTACTAAAATCATCAGTAAAGGTTATGAAATAGTAATAGCCACCTTTTGCCATCGTACGCATTGGACCACATACATCACTATGTATCAGTTCCAATCGTTTGGTGGCCCTCTCACCTTGACCGGTAAAAGGAGCTTTAGTCATTTTGCCAATGAGACATGGTTCACATTCCTCGTATGATTCGAAATCAAACTTGTCCAAGTATCCATCCTTATGTAACTTGGAAATGCGATTCTCATTTATATGGCCTAAACGACAGTGCCAGAGGTATGTATGATTTGAGTCATTTGTTTTAAGACGTTTGTTATTTATGTTATAGATAGGAGTATCAAGATCAAGAACATATAAACCATTAAACAAATGTGCAACCCCATAGGTAACATTATTCAATGAAAAGGAACAACTATTGTTCTGAATTAAGAAAGAAAAACCAATCTTGTCCAAACAAGAAACGGAAATAATGTTTCTGTAAATCGCAGGCACGTAAAAACAGTTCTCAAGTTCTAAAATGAGCCCTGTGGGCAACGATAAATGATAAGTCCCTACAGCCAAAGCAGCAACCTTTGCTCCATTGCCAACGCGTAGGTCAACTTCTCCCTTCGCCAATGCTCTACTACTTCGAAGTTCCTGCACATTAACACAAATGTGAGAACCACATCCAGTATCTAATACCCATGATGTAGAAGTAGATAAATTAACTTCTATAACATAAATACCTGAATCAGAAATCTGAACAGCCTTCAGTTTCTTCAGACCATCCAAGTAATTTGGACAGTTTCTCTTCCAATGACCCGGCTTCTTGCAGTAGTGACAATCACCCTTGTCAGCCTTCGCGACATCTCCCTTCGACTTTCCAGCCTTTTTGAAAGAGGGCTTGGAAGGAGCAAGAGCTTTTGATGCAACCTTTTTCTTGCCCTTCCATTTCCCCTTTCCCTTAGCACCTTTCTTGCCCACCATCATTATGGGAGCTTTCTCAGGTGCCTTGACCATATTTGCTTCAGTGGTCCTCAGCATGGCCAATAATTCCATAGGAGTCTTATCTTGCTCAGTCATATTAAAAGTCATAATGAACTGAGTATAGTCGCTGTTCAAAGATTGCAAGATTATATTGACTTGAGCCTCTCGCTGAAGCGGGAAACCCAAACGAGCAAGGTAATCACAATACCCTATCATCTTTAGAACATGTGGTCCGACTGGTCCGTTGCCCTGCTTGCACGAAAATAGTGCCTTGCTCGTGTTGAACTTTTCCGCACGAGCTTGTGATTGAAACATCGTCGAAAGATGTTCAAACATAGTATAAGCATTCATATCAAAATGCTGCTTCTGAAGCTCAGCATCCATAGTGGCAAGCATAAGACAAGCCACATCAGTCGCATCATCAATATGCTTCTGATAAGCATTTTGCTGAGCAACAGTGGCATTGGCAATAGGGGCTGCCGGTGGAGGAATATCAATCACATAAGATTTCTTTTCCTGTATGAGAACAATTCTTAAATTCCTAGACCAGTCAAGGAAGTTTGATCCTGTCAGCTCAACTCAAGGACTGATCGCACAGAGAAAGTGTTGTTTGTCATTTCGAATATCTACAATGTTAAAAATACATAAAATAATTAGTCTACGGAATTGTTAAATTATGTTCAAGTGATTATTCATATATATTCATAATATATATCTCCCACTATTTTTATCAAATTAATAGCCCTACCTATCAATTCGAAAAGTTTCTCTAAACCTTTCTTGTGAGCCAAGATCCATATTTCTTCCCTTTTAAGGTCAGCTTTGGCTTTTTTCCTTAAAATGATTATTTAGGTAGACAACATTTGTCAATTATATCATATATAATTCTTGGATAGTTTGGTAGAACAACATTTGTTCACATAACAGCATTTGTTCCTATTCATCCAGTAAATCTTACCAAACTCTATGCCTCTAAGTTCACAATCCTATTGTGGTCACTTAGTTAAGTCAAACCCAAAGGTCTAACAATTGAGTATCACTAACTTACTCGATCGCGCCTTACCACGATAAACAAGGGTACTCCGCTTTGGCGCACCTACCCTTTGTCGATCTAGGTCTTGACGAGTGTTTCTCATTTGGAAGGCATCTTAAACTTAATATGTTGTTAGGGGTTTGTTTAAAACGACCATGATCCCATCATAAAGAGATTCCCAATTTTTCCTTGAATTAACTACTTCAAATCAATATTCACCAATGGTTTGATTTCCAGGTTGTTGGAGGAGTCACAAGCGGCCTCACTTAATATCCAACTTCCTTATAGGTATGACCCGTTTTTGACAAAATCTCCCCATATCAGAATAATAATTGAAAATTCGTATTTAATTCCGTGTTTCACAAACACAGAAATCTCATAGTCGTTATAATAAATTTTAAAATCTCGAGTCGTTACAGATGTTATCTTATTTAAGCAGGCATGGCATGGGTGATGTATCTAATACATACATACATTCTACTTAATCTAATTAAGCATGCATATCTATCACTACGCATACATATCATCATATGTAAAGTGCATGAATGTAAAATCGTGTTTGGTTATGGCCCAATCCTATATGATCTTTCCAAGCTAATGGAAAAATCTAGGTCAATCTATGGTGGTTTATAAAACTAAATTATTACATAGTTGGTCTTCATAAATACATGTCTTCTTTGTGTCAACAACCTTCATCTCCATTGATCCTTCATTGCATGCTTCCAATGATCTTCTTATTACGTAGAATATAAAACATAACTATACTAATGTACTTACATAAGAACTCGAGTTACATTCGAGATGAACAATTACAAAGCACCAAGAAAACGATTTATAAAACCAAACCATAATCATAATATATCACATGAATAAAGCATATGTCACAAGCCCAAATTTGTCACAAGCCCTAAACACGCGGATCGAAATTTTTGCAAAATCACGTATCAAAATTCATGAAAATCATGTATCAGAATACAATTCCAGAAGCATATATCAATATACATGCGACCTTAATTCCAGTTACCAGAATCATGTATCAGCATACACGTAATCCTAATCCCAGTAAACAGATCATATCCGTTTGCATCCATCCGACAGTTTATATCATCATACAAACCAAACAGCATACATATGAGACATGGCAGATTCTAAACATGCTAGCATCATCATATCAGATTATACAGATTCATTATATCACACATATAACATAACTGTATCATGGCAGATTCATCAAACATGCATACTCGTAACCAAATCAACCTCTTATACACGTAGCTCTGATACCATTGCTAGGTTTCGGGGCAACAAGCGCAACGGAAAAACGATAATAAACAATAAAAACCGAAACCTAACCCTAGGATCCGTGTATAAGACATGCTGATTATGGAGAACAGAATCTATACCTTTTAAGAGCTTTCCGATTTGGTTGACAGATGGAGGTCCAAGAACGATCACCACACAGCCCTCTTCGTGAGATCTGCTTCGCTAATCAGTCCACACGAACGCACGATTATCTTCGCAATCTCCGGAGTTGGTACTAGCCGTAATCTGCCCTCTATCTCGATCTCTCTTTCTAACCTCTCTTGATGCAGAGCTGTTAGGGTTTTTGCTAAAAACGAATTTGGCAAAGTCAACTAAAAAGAGAGGACGCCAACTAAAAAGGTCATGGATAACATCAAAGGTACCAAATGTTCGTTGGAAGTCGAATATTACCATAAGCCAATCGTAGGAAATAGCGGGAACTATGTAATCAAAACAATCATTGAAGCATCTAAGCTTGCACAAAAGAGAAAACCCGGTAATTATTACAACCACGCCTCCTCCTAAATACGTAACTTTCTGACATGCAATTTATATGGGAATCATTAAGCACAAAATAAGAAGTATTATCACGTTCATGTCTTCATAACCATGATCGCTCCATGCAGATGCAAAATACCACGCAGAGAGAAAGATGCGCAGAAACAACAACTTCAAAAAAACCTCAATGGAAGCTCAGGAACCCAGATAACGCTATTCAACTAAAACTCTATACCATGGCTTATGTTTTTCTCAACTAATCTGTTAAACATTGCGGCTAATATACTACTAATCGCCATCTCATAGTACATCCATTTCGACTTTGCTTCTTTAATAATATGAGTCGTTTCTTTCATAAGCTACTACAGTGCTTCCCCTTATTTATACCAAATAAATAAAAAACTTACAAATGAAAAATATGTCCAAAGACCTCAAGTGGACCAAGATAATCTCCTATGATCTGATCCTTAACTTTTCTGAAACTAATCAAACCCATAGTGGATCTTCTCCCCCAACTCATCACTCTATCTCACATGCTCCTTCCTATTTAGAAATGCCAAAAATAGGGCACCAATATTCATCTTACATCTCCAGTATAGCCCTTGTTGCTAGGTTTCGGGGCAACAAGCGCAACGGAAAAACGATAATAAACAATAAAAACCGAAACCTAACCCTAGGATCCGTGTATAAGACATGCTGATTATGGAGAACAGAATCTGTACCTTTTAAGAGCTTTCCGATTCGGTTGACAGATGGAGGTCCAAGAACGATCACCACACAGCCCTCTTCGTGAGATCTGCTTCGCTAATCAGTCCACACGAACGCACGATTGTCTCCGCAATCTCCGGAGTTGGTACTAGCCGTAATCTGCCCTCTATCTCGATCTCTCTTTCTAACCTCTCTTGATGCAGAGCTGTTAGGGTTTTTGCTAAAAACGAATTTGGCAAAGTCTAACCCTAAACCAATACATCTTTATGTATTTATAAGAGAGAATGAGTTGGGCTTAACCCTAATCGGTTGGGGCTTCTACTAAAACCGAACTGATTTGGGTTTTAATGATTTAAATTCGAAATCTAATTAACTAAGTCCAACTTAATTAATTAAATAACCAATTTCGAATTTTATCATCAATTAATTTAAATTCGAAATTTAAATTAAAACTCCTTTTAAACGTTCTTATTGTGTAACCCTTTAGCTTATTATTACGTTGGCAATAATTTTAATATCCAATAATAAAATTATAAACAATGAGCGGCATCTAGTAATACATCATTGCTACCCAAGTAATAATAATTGGTGATCCAATTAAACCTTTCGTGATTAATGTTTCCGTGTAATATAATCCCTTTAACCATATATTATAGAATAAACTCGAGGCATGTAATTAGTCATCCTCATCAATGTTTAATCCGGGTTTCCTTGATCAATGAGTAGACTATTAAAAACAAATCAATATTTGAGCATGGCCATGCATTTTCATAGTCTCACTCAATCAAGAGGCCAATAATATCTCTCCTAATAATATGAGGGTTAAATCCTTTATCTATCATTCATGTTTCTCATACGTCTCATAATATACCCGATGTACATTTTTATCATCACCCGGTCAAAGGTAACTTTTAATGTAGTCAAAGTATATTAATCCTCGTACAGAAATATAATGATCTCAAGTCTAAGGATCATTACACCATTATCACTGTGAGTCTTTCTAATGACATTATCAACATGTAGAAACTCACTGTGGGTCAACCCAGTGCCATGTAAAATATTACATGCACCTATGTTCTTGACTTTAGTATCACTATACCTATGACCAATGAGATGTGCTCATCAGTCAACAAACATACTAATCTTTATGCATTATAATTGTCCCATATTAATAATGCTCGATTAGGGATATTTAGGAATATTAACACTATTCTTATAATCTCATTTTTAAGTCACATACTTAAAGATATAGAATACATGTTACATATTCCAAGGACATTTATTGTTAAATATTTATATCGCAGTAAATAAAGACATAATAAATTATTGTTGAATAATCGATATAACATAATCACTGAATAACAAAATAGTCTATCCTAGAAGCACAATTACATTGTCTCTAGGGCACTAACATTATCACTTGCATACGTTCAAAAAAACGCCAAATACATTCAAAAACACACCGAATCAAATACACCTAGACCATTTGCCTGTGCCTTGCACGGGTGATAAAGCTAGTTATATCTATTATAAGTTAACAAGACTTTTCATGGTTATTTAGTAAATTACATATTTACCCTTTTATCATAATAATATAAAAAAAATGTTGGACATTGGAATTGAACCCATGACCTTCATGTTAGTGATTAATTAAGGTCACATCATTAACCACTACACCAATGATAATTTTTTGTATCTTTCTAAAAATCAACAACTACATTTCTAAGACCTTATTTAGTGCTTGTTTGGTTGCATATAGGAATTAACTTCCTATGGGAATTATTAGTTACTTGGTATTTAAAATTCATAGAAAGTGAGAAAAATTGTTTGGTTGTTGATGTGGATTTTTAAATTCATAGGAATTTCAAATAACCAAGGGTGGGCTGGGTAAGTAACTTCCCACATATCATGGGTATTTAAAGTTCCAAGGAAGTTACATTTCCCTTATTTTATTCAACCAAACAACTTTGCTAAATACCACTTCCCAGGAAGTTGAAATACCTGGGTATTGAGAAGGTAACCAAACGACCTCTAATATATTCTATTCAACATTCATTTTAAAAGATATTTTCCGTATCTTATTAAAAATCATCAACTACATTTCTACGAGCTCATTTATTATATTCTATTTAACATTTATTTTAAAATATAATCAAGATAAAATTATCAACATATACGTCGCTTGCTAATAATGAAAATATTATCACAAATTTCTTCAAAAATTTAGTATTACAGATGAATTATGTTATCTATCTATTTTATATAATGTAGGCCAATATGATATTTTGACCAATTCTGAAAAGGCTAACTTATGCCTTTGATTTATAATCGTTATTCTCATTTAGTAATGTAAATGAATCAAAATGTTCGTGAGTTGCTCGAACTCGGCTCATAAAATATTTGAATTTCGCTCAATAGTTTTCGAGTCGAACTCGAGCTTAAATACTTTATCGAGTCGAGTTCGAACTTTAAATTTCTCGGTTCGTAAGGTTCACGAGCCTAATCCAGATTTTATCGTTTTGACTTTTTATATATTTTATATATATATTTCAACACAAATATTTAATATTTTTATTTGAGCCGAACCCGAATCGAACCATTCATATTCATTCTTTTGCCAAAAAGGGTAAAATTAGTTCGAGCTTTAGATCCGAGTTCGGACGTATCGAACTTTTTATGAACCAATCTTCAAGTTTAAAATTTAAAGCTCGATCGAACTCGCGCAACTGAACGTTTTAGTCAAGGTCAAACTCGAGTCTTACACTGTTTGACTCAGCTCGATTTGATTACACCTCGACTCTCATTTTTTTCAGGTAAAATATTTTAATTTAATAAAAAATATAATTTTAGGAAAAAAAAAAATCTTTTGCACACGAGATATGAACTTCATATAGGTTAACTGATAGATATTTAGATAATAGTTATGCTAGAAATATAGATAATAGTTATGCTAGAAATATTATAAAATAGATTATATACAATATAAAAATTTTAGAGATTTAAACAGTCTAGCTATATTATTGAAATATGGTACTTACTAGATAAATATATCATATTGTACAAAATTGCATGCCAAAAATTTAGTGAATTTTAATATTGCATTTTATATAAATACACTTGCATTAAAATCGGTTATTATGATTGTTCTAAGATAATCTATATTTAGCATAAGAAAAAATGAAATAATTTATATATGAGATGTAGACATCATACTCATTCAATTATATAATTGAAAAGATACATAGTTTGGTTAGAGTACAACATGGTAAATGAGATTATAGATGCAATACAAACAATTATAAGATTAAAATGTATAACTATCTTCATGAAAGATAGATATTTAATAAAAATAATATTGCATTATATATAATGCATAAGTTATAATAATCGATTAGTTGAATTTAGGGAATGTAAAAATGGTTGGATTTAAGAAGATAGATTTTAGAAATAACATTACATTGTATATATATATTAGATTAATATAAGTGAGTTTTTAAAATAAAACTGCATGTAATATTCATACACACACACACACACACACACGCACGCACGCGCGCGCACACACACACACACACATATATATATATAGGGTCTTACTCAAATAGAAACCAAATTAAAATAGAAACTAGAAACTAAACCCTAATCTAATATTTAAAGCTAATCTAATGACCAAACTAGGGGGACCCCAATACAAAAAGTTCATAATATTCTAGGCTCCATCCAGCAAAAAAAAAAAAAAAAATATTGTTCACTGCTGACGTGGCAGTGACGTCAGCGTGAACATTTTTTTTTTTTTTGCTGGATGGAGCCAATAATTTTAAACACTTTTTGTGAAGGTGCCCCTGGCGGGGCCATTAGAATGAATGAAATAGAATTTATTTAATGTTAGTTTCTAGTTTCTATTTAAGAGTTGGTTTCTATTTGATACTTTGCCTATATATATATATACACATATAGGGAGAGGCTCAAAAGAAAACCTTGATCTCTAAGAAAACTTAGGGTACTAATCTAAGCCATTTATCGATCAATGAATATATGGTCAAGATTAAATGTGTATGAATTTCAAACAAATGCATATTTGGCAGGTATTTACAATATTTTCTTAATTAATGCATTCAAACAATTTTGGTAGGTAACCAATACCACAATTTTAGTAAGTAATCAATACCTAATTTGTAATTATTGTCTTGGTTTCCTTTTAACTAATTGATTCTACCGTTATATAGTTGAACAACAATGTTTAATCTTATGTTTAACATAAGTAACAATTACGTTTTGTAGAACACTTGGTATAAATTTATTATTATTATTATTATTATTATTATTATTATTATTATTATTATTATTATTATATAAAATAAACTACACTGAATCTTACCTTAAGAGTTTATAGAACACTTATAAGAACACTTAATAGAACACTTACGAGAAGTTTACTAATTTTATATAATTTTATCAATATTTTATTATAATATGATAAAATAAATTAAATTGAATCTTATTTTATAATAATTCATAGAACACTTAACAGAACACGAGAACACTTATAAGATGTTATTAAGTGTTTCCATAAATAAAATAAAATTATTTAAGATTTTATTAAGTGTTCTGTAGTAAAATTACATAGAACACCTACTAGATATAAGTTAAAGATAAAGAACACCTAGTAGAACACTTATGAGATTCTTATTAATTTTATATAATCTTTTTAATAGATTATTATATAAGATAAAATAAAATACATTGAATCTTATTTTAAAATAATTCATAGAACACTTATGAGAACACTTATAAGATCTTATTAAGTGTTTCCAAGTTCCAACAAAAAAATAAAATTATTTAAGATTTAATTAAGTGATCTTTAGTAAAATTATATAGAACACATTTAAGTTAAAGATAGAGAACACCTAGTAGAACATCTATTGTAATTAGCAGACTACTTAATTGAATTGTAATTTTATTATTTTAAAAAATTATTATATTAAATCTTGTTAAAAAAAATAATTAAAGAATAAATTTTATTCAAAAAGTACTAGTGACACATTTTAACATAATTTTGATTGAATATATAGAACATCTAATCGAACACCATATATCCTATACATAGAATCTTTTTCTAATCAATGAAATATTTATTTAATTTAAGCTAAAGATAGAGATACCTAATCGAACACCTAATGGAATACTTAATAGAATTGTAAATTTATTTTATTAAAATTAAATGTATTAATCCAATCACAAAATAATTAAAGAATTATAATCTAAAAGTATCCGGGAAACATTTTTATATTTTTAATTGAATATGTAGAACACCTAGTAGAACACCTACAAGAATATATCTATAAATTGACATTTTCTAATCAATGAAGTATTTAATGAAATAAATAATGTAATTTTAGCTAAAGATCGACAACACCTAGTAGAACACCTAATAGAATTCTAATTTTATTATTTATCAAATTAATTATATTAAATCTTGTTAAAAATAATTACAGAATTATCTAAAAAATATTTAATATAATATATTATTATATTATTTAAATTGAAACAAATTTTGTAAAAATAAATGAAATATTTGATAGAATCTTTGTAAATACACTTTATAAATTCAGTATTGTAAACAAGATCTCATTAGATATTAGAGTATATCTTGAATTAAATACCGTTATACAATTTCCATTATTTTGACTTAAATGAATTACATGATTTGAATTAGATAATTACCTTATTTGCATTTTTATTTATATTTGTATTTATCATTATAATCAAATTCTATATTATAGTAATGAATGGTGTAGATTTAGTTCTCTAAGTTTTCCATCAAACAAGATTTTCTCTAGATCCTTACTCATATATATAGGCAAGTGCTTAAATGAGAACCACTCTTAAAATGAGAATTTAGTCCCCAAAGCATATCACCAAAATCTAGCAGAATCACCAAATCGTTAAAATTAATATTAAAAAAATGAAAAAATCAAGTCAGTTTATATATCAGCATGATTCGGAAAAAAAATATTTTCGAATAAATAATTCGGGAAAAAATATTTTAGAATAAATATTTCGGAAAAAAATATTTCAGAAAAAATATTTCGGGAAAAAATATTTCGGAATAAATATTTTGGAAAAAAATATTTCGGAATAAATATTTTGGAAAAAAATATTTTCGAATATATATTTTGGAAAAAATATTTCCAAATAAAATAATTCGGGAAAAAATATTTCAGAATAATTAATTCGGAAAAAAATATTTCCGAATAAATAATTTGGGAAAAAATATTTCCAAATAAATAATTCGGGAAAAAATATTTCCGAATAAAAATTGAGTTAATTGCAAAAAAGTGGCCAGATTTTACACTTATTTTCAAAAAAGTGGCCAGATTTTCAATTTTGCAAAATGGTGGTCAGACTTGCCTTTTTCCTTTCAAAAAAGTAGCTGGAGATGATTTTCAGCTTATTTGACACGGTTAAAATGGGAAAATATGTTATTTTACTAAAAAATAATGCTAAAACCCCCAAAAATTATCCAATATTATTTTACTAAAAAATAATGCTAAAAATACTTAAAAGAACAATATTATTTTTTAAAGTAAAAAGCACGCTATAAATTTCTTTATAATAATTTAAAGAACATTTAATGGACGACTTATGATATATAATTTCAGGGTTTTTAAAACGGTTTTTATGATATTTTTAAGGTGTTCCATCACATATTCTTTCCTCATGAACACTTAAATAAAAGTGTTCTTTAATTTTTTAAGTGTTCTATTAAGTGGTATTTCAAAAATACTTTAAAAAAAATGACCTAAATTTTCTAAATATTAGTTAAAGAATTTTTGTAAGGATTCTTGTATGGTTATTTTGATGAATCCTTAACACAATTAAAAGAACACTTAAAAGAACAAAATCCTTACAGAAAATAAAAGAACGCATAATTTGTTTAATTTACTAATAACTTGTTATTTGAAGTGTTGTTTATTTTTAAATAACACACAATATTATTAAAATACTAACAACGTTCATTTTGAAGTGTTCTATTAAAGATTGGAAATCAATTCAAATTTAATTAATATTTTAAATAAATTAAAGTGTTTTTTAGGTGTTCTTTTTTTTTTTTTTTTGACAAATGCAAGTTCATTCCATTAAATTAAACAAGTCAAGCCGGGACAAACCCCCAACTGACAATGCAATCAGGTTGATAAACAATAAAACGAGCTAAGTAAATAGCCGCATTGTTTCCAGACTGCTTAACAAACTGAATCCATAGATTCTTGAAACTAAAAAAAGTTACAATGGTATCCCGATCAATCTTACTAGCATCAGCCCTGAAATCCGTAGTAGCACAATTGACCCTCACATAAATGCGTACTGAAGCCCAATGTTCCAAACCTTCAACTGAAGTTGGGGAAGCATAAATTCTCGAAACCAGAACAAACTTTAATTGTGAAAGGTGAGCTCTTGTGAATTTCACTACCATTTCAAGAATACTCCAGCTATCTACCTGCCGTAAAACAGCTATAGACCTGCCGATACCCCAGCTATCTACATGCCAAAAATCAGCTATAGACATGCCGCAAGTAGCATCGATGCAAGCTTTCAAGATTTCCCAAAATGCCAAATAAACCAATTTCAGTGGAGAACGCAACCAAACAACCCAAAATAAAACACAACCAAACATAAACCCCAAACAATTGGGGACAAAAAACAACCCAAAAAGATGGGTACGGCAAAAGAGATCTCACCCAAAAAAGGATTGGATCTCGATTTTATTGAAAATCAAGAACTAGAAAGAGATGGAGGAATCGGAATAGGAGGATGGGTGGGGGTAGGGTGGAGAAGATATGAAGAAAGGGACGGAAGAAAATGAGGGATGAGGGAGGAAAGGGGAGAGAGGAGAGAGGCGAGAGGCGGGGGAGGGGGGAGGGGGCGGCGGTTGAGATCTCCGCAGTCGACTCTCATGAGAAGGCTTAGGTGTTCTCTTAAGTGTTCTATAAAGTGATTTTTTGAATATTTATAGTGTGTTCTAGAATTTCAAAAAAAATTAATATTATTTTAAGTGTTCTTTTTTTATTATAATTTTAAAAATTATAATGTTCTTTTAAGTCATTTTTTTATAATTCCAAAAAAAACTCTTTATTTGTCTTATTAGTTTATGACCTTTTTAGAGAACACTTACAAAATTATTTAAAAGAACACTTAAAAAAGGTAATTTTAATTATTAAGTGTTCTTTTAATTATTCTAATAAAATAAATACAAAAAACTTAATAAATGAAAATGACATATTTTTCCAATAAGTATTCTTTATAAAGGTAATAAGTATTCTTTATGAGGTAATTGCATTTTGCACCCTCTAACTTTCGTTCAAAATCAATTTTGTACCAAAACTTTACAATAAATAGTTTGCTACCCTTAACTTGTAATTTGAATGCAAATTGCACCCCTTTGTAATTTTCTGTTAAATTAAGGAAGGGTAAAATAGGAATTTTGGTATAAAATTTATGTAATATAAATTTCATATTTTTCAAATTATTTTAAAAATTGGAATCATATTATAAAATTTATAATTAAATTTTAATTTTTTTATCTCCAAATCATGCTAATAATTATAAATACATTTCTTATTACAAAAAATTTATTCCAAAATTTATAATTTTACTAATATTAAATTTTAAATATATTTTAGCATTAATTTTGATTAGATATTAAATTAAATATAGAATTTGATTCACTAATTCTTTACAATTATTTTAAGTTAATATTATTTTAGTAAGAAATTTATTTTAATATGAATTTTTAATATAAAAGAATTTTTTAGCATAAATTTTTAACTTATTTGAAATTCTAACCATAAATATTATTTATATTTGATTCCAAAATTCCGATTTTACCCTTCCTTAATTTAACAGAAAATTACAAAAGGGTGCAATTTGCATTCAAATTACAAGTTAAGGGTAGCAAACTGTTTATTGTAAAGTTCTGGTACAAAATTGATTTTGAACGAAAGTTAGAGGGTGCAAAATGCAGTTACCTCATTCTTTAATGTTCCTGCAACTGGATATGGTAACTATAAGATGACAACGAGGTACATTTAGTTAGAATCCAACTTTAAATATTCAATTAAATATTATTTTAAGTGTTCTCTTAAGTGTTTGTTTAAGTATTTGATGATTTTGAGTTGTTTTTAGCCTATTCTCTTAAATTTTGATGATTTTAAATCACATTAATGAGTTATTCACTTTCCGAAAATAAAAATATTTTGACTAACGTTAAAATATTGGTGTGATTACGATTTGTATCTTGGTTGATTTACTTCCATAAAATAAAGAGATTCATTAACATTCTATCCCTAACATATGCACTTGCCATTTATATTTATTATTCAATTATATTACAATCAACGGTTAAGATGGTGGTCCTTAAGTTTTCCATCAAAAAGGTTTTCTCTAGATCCCTACAATATATAGGGTGTGGCTCAAAAGAGTTTGCATACCATATGTGCTATATTTTAATTTAGTTTTCTAAGTTCTCCTTTTAAAGGGTTCTCTCTAGATCCCTACTATATATATATATATATATATATATATATATATATATATATATATATATATATATATATATATATATATATATATATATAGTCCTACTCCAATAGAAACCAAATTAAAATAGAAACTAGAAACTAAACTATAATCTGACATTTCAAGCTAATCTAATGACCAAACTAGGGGTACCCCAATACAAAAAACGTTTAAAATACTTGGCTCTATCCAACAAAAAAAAAATCATTGTTCACGTGATGACGTGGCAGTGGATTTCACTGGTTAACGGTGCTTCGCGCCTTTATCATTCTAAAGTTGTAAGGAATGGCAACCAATGGTAAAGGCAATAGACGATTGACGGGTGTGTCGAGAGCCTTCGGCCCTTATGACTACCTAACTCATCCGTTTTCTGTCTTAAATGCTTCGCATTTCCACGACAAGATTTTATTTTATTTTTTTTTTGTTGGATAGAGCCAATTATTTTAAGCATTTTTTGTGAAGGTACCCTTGGCGGGAACCTTAGAATAGATGAAATATAATTTATTTAGTGTTAGTTTCTAGTTTCTATTTAAGAGTTGGTTTCTATTTGATACTTTGCCTATATATATATATATATATATATATATATATATATATATATAGTTGTTGGATTGTATGTAGAGTTTCTTTCAAAAAATAAAATATAGGATCATGCATGGTATATAAATCCATCATTTTGTAGCAAAAAAATATTATTATCACTATCAGCATTGCCACCATCAACACATCGCTAACACCACCATCATTATCACCACTGACATATCAGCATTAGCACACCATCACGATCACGCACCACAACCAAAGTAACCAAAATATTGATTGCAACCACATCAACAACACCAGGATCACCAAAATCAAAACAAAATGAATAAAAATTCAACTCATGTTACCCAAATTTGATCCAAATCGCTAAAAATTTTGAACATAAATTACTAGAATATTTCATATTTAAAAATTTGTTCAAGTTCGAAGGTGTTGGTAATGGTGTCGACAATTATAGAGTGGGTGGAAACGACTCGATGAGCGCTACAAACTCATATCTATTGAGAGGTGACAAAGTAGGAGATGATTGAGTTAGAGAATGCGTGATTAGGAATGTGGCTAAAATTCGATGATAAACATATTCGTAAGTCAATTTGATGACTAAAAGAAATTTCAGAATGATGATGGTTTATACACACACTTCATATCTCTTTTTTTCACAAACACACATATTATATATACATGGTTTTACTCTAATAGAAACCATTCTTAGACTAGAAACTATATAAAAAAAAAATTCTAAATCGTGTTGGAATATAGCACATACGGTATGCAAACTGATCGTTGGGAGATGGAGAAAAATACCGTGAAGTTAGATTTCAAAATATGTTCAACAATATTTTTTATAAATTCTACTATAATATTAATATAATGTAAATAACACCCTTTTTTAAATAAAAAAGGGATTATGTGGGATTATGTATGGGAGAGTGTATTTTAATTGTGTGTGGTGCTTTTAGGGGGCCATTAGATTAGATTTATCTAAGAGCTTAAATTAGTTTTGATTTCTATTTTAATTTTGGCTTCTATTTGATCACTTGCTTATATAAATATATATATATATATATATATATATATATATATATGTGTGTGTGTGTGTGTGTGTGTGTGTGTGTGTGTGTGTGTGTGTGTGATCATGAATGCAAGTAAATTATGTTTGAATGTGTGGCTGAGATTATATATAGATAAAAAAAATATAAAAACCTCAAATTAGTTTTCAATTCTCATTTCAGATTCTTATTTTAACACTTGCCTAAATATATAACACATGAATTTACTAACTCATGGTTAGATTTTAGAAACTGTGAATTGTTCAGTCTTTCAGTCTTTTAAAGTTAGTTTTTTAAATTATTAGGAGTGATTATACTATCATGATCATAAATGAAATTTAAGCAAGAAGTTTAAGCTAATATCACTTTTCATAAAAATATATTTTTTCACAAATAAATCACATCGTCAATATAGAGTATTTCAAAACTACAAGTCAAGTATTTGAAAAATAAAATAATCGAATTATATGAATTAAAATGATGTCCGTGTTTTACACGGACTTTCATGCTAGTTAAAAAATTATAGATTATCACTAAGCATTATTCTAAAGGGTGTTTTAAAATACTACTCCCTTCGTCCCTATTTTACATTGGGAATGGGCATGAAGACCAAGAAAATGTATAAAAAATGAGTAAAGTTAGATGAAAAGTTGGTAAAGTGATAGGACCTATTAATATTTAATAATAGATTTGAGATAGTGGAGGAAAGTAGTGGGTATAATAGTGTTTATTATTATTAAATATGAGATAGTGGGGGAAAGTAGTGGGTGTAATAGTGGAAGATACTTACTATTTACGGTATGTAAAGAAATGAGAGGGACACCCCAAAATAGTAACAGTAAAGAAATGAGAGTGATGGAGGGAGTAGTTAAAAAAGTTATTAGGGACACATAAAAAAACAGATTAGTAGGGTGGGAATGTGGGATAGGGGAAAGCGTGTCGTTAGTAGTTGGTCGTTTGTTGGTGTTGACGGGGAGGCCGTCCCCCCAAAGAAAAAGAAAAATGTACTCCGTAGGATACAAAACATAGATGTAAAATGTAGCACGCCAGAGACAAATCAAATTGCTTGTGTTTGTGTGTGAAGATTTCAAAGTCAAAGAAAGACCAATTAGGCAGTTAGTTTGATAATTTGTAATATAAATCACAAACTTTCCTTTTTCTCTCCCCCAGACTTTTCTTTCCATCTTCTTCTTCTGTGTTTGGGATCATACATATCATACATATCCATCGCACATATATTTATTTTTATAATAATTTTGTATCGGAGGCTGCTATTGTTGTATCATCGCATAGTTAAGTTATGAACTCGGACGCTCCTTCTTCGAGCTCCGGACCCGCTGGATCCACTGCGCCCAGACGCAATTCTAAGCGCCCTAAGTGTATCCTCTCCTCAACTGAATTTGATTATACGCCTTTTAATTGTCTTTTTAGGTTTTGAATTTATACATACATATATATATATATATTCAAGTTAATTACTCTATGTTAAAGGAATTCATTCCTTTGTGGTAGGTGAACATGAATGACTTGGTGAAATTTTTATGCTGATTTTCGTGTGTTTTTATGTTTGATTTTAGGAGTAATTTTCTAGTTGCCTTCTTTTTTTGGTTTTACTGCTCACATTTACGAGCCATATTCGTAATGGAATAACCGTGACATCCACACTTGACACTTTGCCTCAAACCAGTTGGCACTTCCTTGTGGATTTCATGTTCTGCCACTTAAAGTTTATATTCCACATGGATTAACTTTTGTTATAAAATTATGACCCATTTTTTAAAATTATTATTTAGTCTCTCTTCTTTTTTTCGTAGCTCACGTAGTTCCAATGTTTCGGCAGCAAGTTTTTGGTTCTTAGCAGTACCTTTATGTCTGTGCAAAAATGTTTTTATGAATTTTGTCCAAAGTAAGTTTTTAATTGCTTTACAGTTTACAGTGAAGTAATATTCAAGTGTTCTTATGTATTTAATGACAGATTCAAAGTTTACTCAGCAGGAGCTTCCAGCTTGCAAACCGATTCTTACACCTGGATGGGTAAATATCATTTCATTTCTTTTGCACTTTAGAAGCTTTTTACTAAACATACCTGGGAACTTCTATATGCTAGTAACAATGCTTCTATTTTCAGGTGATTCTATCGTTCCTGCTTGTTAGCGTTATTTTTATCCCCATTGGAATAGTGTCGCTGCTTGCATCTAAAGATGTATACAAAATTATAATTGTTTATTCCTGAAGACCTCTTTTTGGATATTAGGATCTTATCACTAAGCTTGTAACTGACTGTTGATCTCTATCATTTGTCATTAGGTTGTAGAAATCATCGACCGCTATGATGATGAATGCATTCCGCAAGAATCAATATACGACAAAGTTGGATATATTCAAAACTCTACAAATAACAATTGCAGAAGGACATTAACGGTAAACCTAATTTTTAAATCAAAAGTGTCCTCATTGTGAATGTATGTAATTTTAGTCAAGATTCATCACATAAACAACACACTACTTAATTATGTTTTTTTTGTTTCTGTGCAAAAATTGTAGGTGAAAAAGGACATGGATCATCCTATCTATGTGTATTATCAGCTTGACAATTTTTATCAGAATCATCGCAGGTATGTACAACTTTACTATGGCATTTGAATAATATTAAACTCAGGCTGTCGTTCTTCATGAGAGTTGTGTATTAAATGTAATTTAGGAGATCTCTATGTATTAGTCTTGTTTAAAATTCATTTATGTTGGAGTTAGACTTTCTGAATAATTTGAGTTCCCAAATGCGTGAAGTAGTATTTGCACTACACTGGAAAGGGAAGTCAATTGTGGAAGTTTATCACCGACTTTTGCTTATGTAATTAACATTTGAAACTAGCCTGGGCGAGCTAGGGAAAGAAGGAAAGAACACATCTATAGAACTTCCCATTTGAAATTAGGAACACAAACATATTAAGCATGCAAAAACAGTTAAAAATTGGACCCCAGTGGTCCGGTACTCCTGGAATCATATAAAGTTACGATTGTCCTTTTTTGGACATCCATATTTTTTCTGGGGATATATCAAATAGGTATCATTCTTGGAATGTTATTTACTTTTATTCCTTTTCAGATATGTGAAGAGCCGGAGTGATCAGCAGTTGAAAGATAAAAAAGATAAAAACGAGATAAGTTCCTGTAAACCCGAAGATGATGTTAATGGGAAGCCAATTGTTCCTTGCGGTCTTATAGCATGGAGTATGTTCAATGATACATATAGCTTCTCCCGCACTAACCAATCACTGGAAATAAACAAAAATGGTATCTCATGGAAGAGTGATAGAGAACACAAGTTTGGGAAAGATGTATTCCCTGAGAATTTTCAGAATGGAAGCTTTATTGGCGGTGCAAAACTTAATTCCTCAATCCCGGTAAGCTTTTGACTGTAATACTCAAGGTGGATAAAGTAACTGGTAGTTATATAGTTGAGTAACTGGTAGTTAGATAGCTGTTCTCCATGGAATAAGGAAGACAAGTTAAACTGAACCGATGTTACCTGATCCGTTCCGAATAATTCAACCAAACCTGAGTTATACGGTTGGGGTTTTTTTAAAACCCGAATTAGGGTTATTTAGTTTCATACAAACTGAACCGAAACCCGAGTGAAAACCTAAGCCGAACTCGACCCACAAACCGATCTGAAACCTGATATGTTATATTTTTCATACCCTATAAATGTATATATTTTACTTTTGAAACCTATTATAAAAATATTTTATATAATGGAAATAATTAATGTAAAAATTCAAGTTTGGTAAAACCCGAAAGGAAATCGGAAGGTTCGGGTTTATATTATAGGTTTCAACTGGGTTGGTTCGTTTCGGGTTAAAATTCTCGGTTTCGGTGTTGGTTTTTAGTCGGGTTGGTTTTCTTCAAACCCGAAACGACCAACCTGTTTGCGATCCCTAGAACACTTTGATTTATTTCTCTAAGAGTAATTCATTAAAGGCGTTTATTGATGTACTAGATATAGATGATAAGGGACTTGTTAATTTGGGTTATCCGGAAAAGGAATTCTTCAAGTAGCTTGAAATGGTGGTACCAGTAATAAATAAATATATGTACATATTCTGGATCTTGTTTTCTATGCATAGATTCTAGTGACCCTAAAATTATCTTCCTGCTACTAAAGACTAAATTACAAACTGGTATTCCACTAATAGTATTTTCTTTGTTATCTGGCTGATGAATTCTTGTAAAATTGTTCATAATTATTGTAAAAATTCTAACTAGATGTTTTGATGGCTTGAGACCTTTTTTTTCTTGATAGTTAAAGCTTAATACTTTTTGTTTTGATGCGTTATAGCTGAGTAAACAAGAAGACCTCATTGTCTGGATGAGGACTGCCGCTCTTCCAACTTTTAGGAAACTTTACGGAAAGATAGAGGTGGATCTTAAGAAAGGTGAAGTTATTGATGTGCTACTGAAGAACAATTACAACACCTATAGCTTCAATGGTAAAAAGAAGCTGGTGTTGTCGACCACTAGCTGGCTTGGTGGAAAGAATAATTTTATTGGCATTGCATATCTCACTGTTGGCGGATTGTGCTTTTTACTGGCGGTGTCGTTTGCCATTATATATTTTGTTAAGCCTAGGTATATATTCTCTTCCTTGTTGTGTTTGCTAATATTACCCCTAACACCATAGCAAAAGATTGCAGTTGATTAAATGAAGTTTATGAAATATGAATAAAGCTTTGATGTTTTGTAGCTGATATTTATCACTTACTATGAAATCTCCGATTTTAAATTTTGTTGCATCAGTTGCATTATATGCCAGGTATTTATAGGATCATGTGTGATAGTGACAGACCTTATGTTTCTGGAGACCTCTTAAACTTCTTTACTTCTTTTCTTGGTTACATTTGTATTTTAGTAGTTATTATATATTAGCAGCTTAGTTTGTTATTTCCTTACGTTATTTATGTATTTTAGAGTTGGTAGCATTTACCTTTTTTTTTTCCTCTTTGTAATAGTTTCTAGGAGGAGGCGATGTTATAAACATAAGTTTTTCGATGGGACTTGTATCTAAGTAATTTTCATTATTTCAGGCGTCTTGGAGATCCTTCTTATCTGTCATGGAACATGAATCCAGGAGGTCGTTTAACAAGCTAATGGGATTTCTTTGGTGCTTGGTTCTTGAAGTTTTATATAAGTTAGTGTAATCGTACTTCTGTAAGCCTTATAAACTGAATATATATATACATATATATATATGTAGCGGATTTAGAAGCATTTTGGTTGTACTGTTTTCGAGTGTGTTAATACTTGATACATTCAGAAGGTTTGTATAAATTTCAGATGAAATATATAACACGAATATGCATCATTTTATTGATTTCAGGTTATGTTTTGCCTGAGTATCACTTATAGTTAAGATTGTCGATAACTTCCAACTAATTTTTTGGTTTTTATTTCTAATATCATTGTTTGAATAGTTTAATAGACAGTGTGCAATTCATAAATTATGTTGTATGAAAGTTGATTAAAATTGTAAAATTGAATGAGAAGACTAATTAAATTTCTGTCAGGTTTGCTTACAAATTCAAACTAACTTATTATATGATCAAATAGCAACTTATGAAAAATATGTTTGATAATTCGAGATCTTAAATAGGTCCTTTTTTGTCGTTCCCACGCTTGGATGTGTTGTTGCCGATGGGTGACTGCAAAACATTAGAAGGCGGGTTTGGATCTATGGCATCTCCAATGTGAGAATAAGAGTAGGTTTTGGAAGTAATGATTGAGAAAGAGAGTAACCTTAAATGTGGAGGGTGTGTGTATATGTGAGTGAGTGAGAATATAACCTCAAATCCCTTTTTCCTCCACTATTTATAGGTTAAGGATTAGGGTTTTGGGGTTTGTACCTGCAATCATGAGCGTTGAATACTAGGTAGAAAGGAGACCTGACCTTGCTGGTGAGCGACAAGTTTCGGATTGTGGAAAAGTGTGCTAGGAATATTCTGGTACGTGGTCTCCTTATTCTTGAATTGTGCTCATCGTTGACAATCACTAGCTGTCATTGTCAGGTGGGGCCCTTGATTATGACTGAGGCTTGAGGTGTCATGTATGTTGTCAAAAGGTTTTAGCATCATCTAAGCGACCCGGGTTCATAGGCAAGACGAGCCCGGATTGTCTGGCACGGCGTGGTTCGAGCCGTGTTGGAGTGTAACCAATCATTTGCCCCGCACTTCCCTATGCAGATTTGTCTGGATGGGGGACTAGTAATAATGATAACTTTGAGTAGTGCAAAAGAAAAAAATTCCCGCTTTTCTTGCCCCCCAGGTCCGGATTGTGGGTGTAGCACATGATCAGGGGCTAGGAATATCTTTCGATGCTTCGCAAGTTTAAAGTTTTTCACTTTGAGTGATTTAGAAGAACTCCACTTTTCTTTCCCCTCATGCCCGGATTGCAGGCGAAGCGCATGATCCGGGGTTAGGAGTATACTTACGTCTTCACAAGTTCAAGGCTCAACGCTTTGGGTAACTTAGAAGAAAAATTTTACTCTTCTTCCCCTTAGGCCCAGGTTGTGGGCGTAGCACAAGATCCGCGGCAAGGAATATACTTACGTTTTCACAGTCCAAGGCCCAACGCTTTGGGTAACTTAGAATAAAAATTGCACTCTTTTTTTTTTTGCTAAGTTGCATAAATATATTTAAAAAAACGAATATACAGGGGTTGACCCTTGCTCTATGATATGCCATAGAGGGTACAATCTAAAACCAATCTAAAACTAGCCAGATTGAGGATAGAATGCAACAGGAGAAAGGGTAGAACAAACCCATCACAAAATTAGCCAGCTATCTAGATGTTCTGTACAAGCATGTTTCATAAACCAACTTAAGCTAGCTAGCCGTACTTTTATATCTAAGATGATATCAACAAGCAGCTTCCTAGGTCTATAGCAGCCTCAATCGTGGATTCTAGCATTGCGTTCCCTCAAAATGTGATATGCAAATACTTGGTCAGCAAGAAGAGCAAGGCATTTACAAGCAGGCTGATTGATTGAACCCCAAACAATCAACACGTCTTCCCAGGTGTTAGCAACAAATGTGTGTAATATGTCTGCTAGCATTTTTATGATGTAACTGCTATAAGTACAAGAACTAAGTACAAGAACCAAAAAGGTGAGAACTAGTTTCATGCCCCCCCACACACAAAGAGCAGTGTTGAGTGGTAAAGATACCAAAAGAGACGAGCATGCTTAAAGTCGGGGGCTTGTTATGGCAGAGAAGCCAGGAATGATGAGCGTATCGAGTAACATGAAGGCTGTGCTAAATACATTTATGTCAAGGCATTACTGGGAGCTTGTAACGGATTGCATTCCATATGTGACATGTTCTGAGTTTATGTAAAGAAATACCCTCCCAGGTAATAGAATCTATCTTTGTAAGATCAAAATGAGGGAAGTCAAAAATAGAATGCTAGCGAGTAAAGTTATGATGAACATGGTGATGTCTTGGGTTAGGTCGCGGAATTTTCCAGGTACCACCGTAAATCAAGCTGTTAACTGTTGTACAAGGAGAGAGAGGCCTACTTGAGATATAATCGTGTCCGAGTTGTGAGTAGCAAGGCAGATGTCGTTCCACCAGGGGTCAAACCAAAGGGAGACCGCATGACCATTCCCAAGTTTAAAATTCCATTCTTCTTGCCCCTAGGCCCGGATTGTGAGTGTAGCACACAAATTCAAGCATTTTGAAGCCTTTTTCGAATTTCTTTTTAAACTCAAATTCCCAGAGTTACTCCATTTTCCCTAGAGAGTCGTGCATTAATCATTAATTTTCTTTTTCAAAAAAAACATCTTAATGCTTCTATTAAAATTTGAATTTTTGTCTACTTTTTTTATTTTCTAGTTAATCTCAGCCGTCCACTTGGCCACGTCTTTTCTCTTTTCACATGCCTATAAGTACAGATTGTTTGTACTTGCGTTGTTTTTTTACTTTTACTCAAAGCTCTCTTCACACTTTTTCCTTTTGAAGTTATTATTGTACAGTAAAACCTCGTTAAATTAATACTCGATACCACGATAAATTATTATTTTCAATGTGATTTTTTGGTCCCAACATAATAGTGGAAGTATAAAATTTACCTCGATTAATTAATAACCTCTATAAATTAATAAAATTTGTCGGTCCCAACGATATTAATTTATAGAGGTTTTACCGTAGTTACGATTTCTTCACATTCGTTCTTCTTGTTGTCATTTAGTCTTCAAGTTTCTCATCTCTATAAGTTTACTTTTCTTTTCTCTTCTCTTTCTATTATTTCTTGAGTTCTTGCTTGCATATATTTTTTATTGTCAAAACTGTTCATATTCCCTTAAAGTAATTCTTCATGATTACCCAGCCTTTTGTTTGTTTTTGGTTCACGTTTGGAGTGTTTGTTGTTTGGATTATTGGAAGGGGTTTGGGTTTTTAGGGTCTCAAAAATCTGGGTTCATTTTTTGAAATTCCGGGCTTGACTATTTGTGTTCGTGTTTTTATGTTTGTGTGTATATTTGTATATAAAGGTTTGAATCCATATTTTGGTTTGTGATCTGGTAATATATGTTTCTAATTATGTGTTTTTTTATTTTGTCTTGGCTTCATTTTTTGAAAAATGACATTAATTCGGGGTGTAGTTGTTTTATGGTTCGGAAGAAATAATTAGCTAAAAGATCAAAAATTTTCTCTAACCGGCCTTTGTCCTTCATCTTCATCTGAATCCACTAGTGAGTCCAAATTTAGCTTCTCTACTATAGAATTATTTTGGGGAACCATAATGGCTAGAAAAGATAGTAAGAAAAGTGCTAACCTTAAGTTGACCGAGGCTGTTACGCTTGTATTACCCCCGGGAGAGACCTTTAGTACTTCCACTAAGAGCTGGAAGGATATAGAGTATCTTTTGTACCAAAAGATTCTTCGGTTCCGAACAACTTTTATTATAGGGACCAGACCTTTCATTTTACCCATCAGCTGGAGGAGGGGTCATGTTGGATTGTATGTTAAGGAGGACATGGATCGAGAGTTTGCAGACTACCCTAGAGCGAACACCCCTTATGGCTCCGTTGCTGGAAGAAGCTAGCAATGATAAGCATAATGATTGCTTTTGGGCCTGCTTCTATCTGGATGAGAAGGTGGTTTGGAGGTGGCCCAACATGGATGAGCGTATACATCACTGGCTCGGGGATGGGTTGGTTGGAGCATCTTAGGTCTGGGTTTAACCCTCGCTGCCACCAGTTTATCAAGATTCTGACGGAGACAGGGGGGTCCAGAGGGGGCCCTGGACCCCCCCTGAGATTTCAATATATATTACTATAGTATGCTTGTATAACCAATTGGTTCCTCAGCTCAGTTGGTTTGTGGTATGTTTTCTATCCTGGAAACCAGGGTTCGAACCTCTCTGAACTCATTCTTGTTATTTTCGTTCTTTTATTTTTCAAACTTTGTTTAATTTTTTTTTTTAAATCATAATGTAAAATCGAACCCCCCTAAAAAAAGTTCCTGCCTCCGTCACTGTGTGCAAGTATCAATATGGAATCTCTGTCTTTCATCTTGTTCCAAATGCGATCAAGTGGATCATTTGGTTCCTTGGCTACTGCAACATTAAGGGATACTTGCCCAGAATTAAGCTTTTTAATCAACTATTTACCTTGGCAAAATTTGATCGGACACCGTACCCTTGTATGAACTCTGATTTCGTTATGAGGAGTGTGGGTTTAAGAGGGGGGCCGGTTTTGGTATTTATGCTTTCTTTATTGAAGGGATGGCACGAAGAGTGGGCTTTTGGCCAGTTTGAGGATTTGGAGTTTATGCCATTATTCCATATTTCAGCCAAATGAGATTCTCAGGTATAAGAATTAGAGGGGGCTACCCGGGCTAAGGTGCTGGACTTCTGTGGGAACTTAGATACCACGATGACCAGAAACTCATTCATGGATCATAAAGTTTTGTATTTCTTTGAATATAAGTAGTGTGATATTGTATTGTTAATTCTTGTCTTGTACTTTAACTTATTTACTCTTGTAACTCTTTTTTGTCTTTCTTTGTTTCCCAGGTCTGCCGCACTACAACCCCTTCTTTGCTGCAAGGATGGAAGCACTTGCTAATGAAACTGTCGGGCTTGCTACTAATCTACAAGGGATCGAGGGGATTCACTGGGTTAACAAACGTTCCCGGGGTAAGAAAAATAAGGTCGGAGGAGATGGGAGTTCAAAATCTACCCCCGAGCAGACTTTTGAATCCGTGGTAATTCCCCAAACCGAGATCCTTATTAACTTGGAGGTGGATGATGTGGAGGTGCCCAAACTTATTCGGAGGAAGAGGCTGCATGAGGCAACTGTTGTTTGTAATCCAATCGAAAGAAGAATGAGAATCTTATAGCTCCATGGGCTTTGACCCCCTTAAGAAGGTTATGATGAAGACTTGGCTCAAGGTAACCTCCTTTTCAATCTTTGTTTTACTTCTTTTACATCCTTGTTTCGTACTAACTCTTTACCTACTTAATTAGCAAAAAAAAAAAAAACTCTTTACCTACTTGTTGTTTTACAGCTATGGGCTCAGTTGGCTGGTGTGACATCCCATAATCCGGGATACAGATTTGGGGCCACTAACCATAATCAACATAATATAAACCTGGATATAAACATAAAATAATAATAAATATCCCTGATCCAAGACCGCTTACAGGTTATGGTATGAAACAAACTATCAAATTTAATCATTACAATCCAACCTCAGAATAAAATTGTTATACAGTCTTATAACAACTAAGTCCACTGTCCGACTGGTAACCAACCTCTGACAAGCTCAAATCACTACCCGACGAAACCAACAACTCGAACATCACCTCTCGCTGCTGGAGCAGGAAAACTCACCAACCAAATGGTCCACTAATCTCCTCTATTAACTGAAGAAAAATAAACAACAAGCAAGAGTGAGCCAACAATGCTCATCAAGTGTAAACAGTGATAGCAATATCAAGAACAATATGGTTCTGATCAATAAGAATATTCATCATATGGTACAAAAGAAATCAGCGGGAGGAATTCAATATCGTGATTCCAAGATGAGCCAACAGGGCTTCACTAGAATAAAATGCATCAACAATGAGAACTGATAAAAGTTCTGACAATCAAAGATAATCATCATAGGCTTCAAAGGAATCAGGCTTTAAAGCAACTCATCCTAATGAATGGATTAGAATTGGATTTTTTTTATATATTTTAAAAACAATAAGGTTAGGCTGTTGATCAGTCACGCACTAACCCTGGACAAACGCACACAGCAATGTCCTAAAATGGATCCACGACACACATTGGCCTTAACTTTTGACCATTAAACTGGTCTCCCCGAAGGGACTCCTCTGACCATTAAACTGGTCTCCCTGAAGGGACTCCTCTGACCATAATATGGTCTCCCCGAAGGGACATCAAAAACATTCCAATTCTATATCCAACGTACTAGGTGTCGGAACGATCGACAACCTCTATCAATTAAACAATCTGTAAAACTCACATTTCAGAACAACAACTCAACAAGTAGAATAAAAGGAATCAACAGTTCTATCCTCGATATCGACAAGTTCGATATAATAGATGGGGTGATAATTGAATAGCAACAACAACAATAAAGGTCGACAAGATCGACAATAATTGGGGTGACATCATAATCAGAATAATTAAAGGAAATTTCCACTTGAGCAAGAAGTGAAGGGAAGTACTTGCAATATGATTAACAACTAAGACTACAAGAATAAGGGTATAGTCAAGTGCTCAAAATCTAATAAAATTTCCCCAACACCTTGTATAGTTTGAATCAACATAAGTGAATTAAGTAGTTTAAAACGATCGTTTGAAAAAAAACTCCAAGATAATTAATTGCAGGTAAGTTTAAAGGAAACATCCCCTAAAGAGGGTCCATCGGTGAAAATATGTCATAATCAGGAATCGTACTAATAGATTTTATAAGATTTTAAAAGTCCTGAATTTCATCTATTTTAGAACGTCCCTTAAAACATTTTTGAAGAAAAATAAATTTAAATAAAATAAAAGAAATAGTTCTCTCATGAGGAATCAAATAACATACCACGTTTTAAAATATTATTGATGAAAAGGGTATTTGTAAGATCATTTGAAAATTTGCACTTGAGCTATAGATGGAACATAAAAATATTTGCACATCATTTGAAGAACGCCACTTTGTAAACATAATTTAACCGACACATTAGGTATATAAATAGAACAGAATTGCATCACTTGAACAATAAGTGAGGAGCGATAACACTTGCCTCAATACATGAAGCTTCCACTTCCAATATCTCGATCCTTCACTCACTTCACGTCAGCCTCTATTACTTCTATCTTTCCTTCATAATTCGTCAATCTTCATGCCAATATCCTCGTCGACTTCGATAAATATTTCCTTGCTCGAAATTCCATTTACCCGTGCATTGCTCGTGATCGGGTCTCCTACTCGTACCTATTTAAAGGTAAAGTGCGTTTCAGTATACTAATATCTTTACTCTTTAACTCTCTCTACCTAAACGAGACCTGTTCCGCTTAACACATATTATCACATAATAATTATCACTGACAGTGCGCATATAGAATATAAAAGATTGTCTTACTGAAATAACCTTTAGAATCACATATGCTATTAAAGTAATTTCGACAGCATCTCGTTTGTATCATTACACTACCCGTCGAAATACAACCGACTCAACCATTCAATCCAATACTTTTCAATCACATATATATCCAATAACTAATTCAATATTCAGTAATTTCCCCCTTAACAATTATCCCACACAGCATCGCCACAACTTTTACAAATTTCAAAACCACGTAGACATCAGGTAACCGTGACCCAAACCAAGATAGTACTTTAATCGATCTAGGATAAAATCGTTAGTTCATTATAGTTTATTGAAATCTAAACCATTGCTTGCAAACTATTCACATAATTCAAACTACAGCTTTCAAATTTACTTATCCTCATTAATATCTCAAAACTTGATTACCAAACCCAAAAATATTCTAATGTAACAGAACCACGTACAAGTATTACTTTCCAATTGCTAGCTCATTGAAGGCGGCACTTACCAACACCAAATCAGTTCACACATACAATTATAATACAGAGTACACCATGCCCTTTTTATCCATCTCCATTTTTTATTTCATCTCCATCTCTCGACTTTCTGGCTCTGCACTAACTACACTCACCTACAACATCTTCGCCACCCCCTGCATCCCTTGTCTCCTCATCTCAACACAATCACAAGACACACCCACTTGATCACACTCGATCATATCACACACACACACCTTTTTACGCATTCCAGCACACCCAATTCACCAGCCCTGCACACACTCTTTATCTCTCGGTGCCTTTACCCTGCACCTACAACACTTACTTACAACATATGACACAAACATCATCTCCTATCTCCCCTGTCTCCTCATACCTGCCTCCCCCCATGAACAAACCTCTACCTTCATCTTTTACTTCACTTCAATCATCCTTCATATGCTACCCATAATCCCCCAAACAGCTACAATCCTCTTCTTATTACTCTTCCCAACTCTCGGCTTTACCAACACCTACACCCTCTCGAATTCACACCACGTCTTACACACACCTGCGATATACTTACACGCTGTTACACAAGCACAGTCACCCACACCCGCAACTCTGAACTGAGCAACGATTAAGCCCCAATTCGAACCAACATACAAACACACGCCGTACACACAGCCAGCAGTAACAAACAAGGGAAGACAACCAGCACATACATACCCTAGTACAGCCACACATACCCACAACCGCAGCTCACCATAACCCAACTGTAAATCGCACACCCAACCTCACAGCACCCACAACGAACTCCCCCCAATTCGAAGCAGCCCACTCGACCCTATACACGCGTACAGCGGCATCGAAGGCGGTCACAAACATGGAAGGGGGAGAGGAACTTGCGAGAGGTTGGAGAGAGGGAGGAAACGGAGAGGGATGTGAGATTGAGAGATATTTTGAGAGAGAGCTGGAGAAGGATCGAGATACTGAGATTGAATGGCTGCTGGTTTTGGGATTAAAAGAGATAAGGGGCAGTTCCGTACGCTGAAAAACAATCCTAAAATCAAGTAAATAACTTTTCAAAAATCGAATTTAAATAAAAATTTGGTGAAATATTAAAATTTTCATTTTTACAATAAAGAGTATAAAATTACGAACACACACATATTTTTAAAATATTTTTAGGATAAAAAATGAATTAAATATGAATTTTACAAGTTTTGACCCTTTAAATGCATCATAAATCTTAAAATCATTTTAAAATACCTAAACACCCAAAATAATTCTACCAATAATTTTAAAAACTCAATAATATCATAAAGATGATAACACAAAAGATTTCGTGATTTTTAGCAACTCCGATGATTTTATAAAAATCCCAGACTATTAATAATGCATGATTTAAACCCATTTAAATCATCAAAAATACAAATAAAAAAAACCACGAGCTTACACAACACAGATATATCATCATATAAACATATAAACACGGTATCACATATAACTGACATTCTCAAAAAAAAAATTCACATAATATATTCCATATTTAATATTAAATAAATATTTATAAATATGCAAATTTTCTAAGGCGTTATAGCTGGGGCATACTCTGTTGGGTGTTAGCGGTTGAAAATTGTTGATGAGGCCTGGGCTGTTGTTTCTACCACTAAAGGCTCAAGATATCAAGATTTTTGACTTGGAGTACTCTCTATCAAAATTGAAGTTAGAGCTTATCAATCTTGAGCTTAAGTTGAAAGATTCTGAGGGCAAAGCCTTCAGGCTGAAGCCCGAGCCACTATTGTTGAGAAGGACTGCGAGGAGTTCCAGAGTCAACTAACCTTCCACAAGCATGAAGTTAGCTCTGACTTCCATAAATCAAAGGACTATGTTGATGAGCTGGGACAAAAGGCTGTTGTGAAGATCGAGCGACCTTAGGCTATTGTGAAGATTGGGCGACCTTAGGTTATTGCGGAGAGGATGCTTAAGGTGAACCCCAAAACTACATGGGATGAATTTAAACCTCTGGTCATTGGAGCTGAGCAACACTTCGTGGTGATTGAAGAAAAGCCCGATCTGTACTGTGATCCCGAGGCTTCAAACATCAAAGACGAGGAACTGTCCGGAGGCAACCCTTAGCCACTAAACCAAGAGCCCCCTCCCCAGAATTGAATTTAATACGTGTACTTAGTGAATTCTTGCCCTGAGATGGTGTGAACTTGTAATTTACTCGTAATTGCTTAACATTTTTGTCCTCCAATTTGTAATTTTACCGGGATGTTTCGGACCAAGTGGTTGGTTCGGTCCCTTTTGCCTTGAACTTCAAATATTTAATCATGTTTTCCTTTTCTTTTCTTTTTGAAAACATGTAATGGTATTTATACTTCTTTTTTTTTGGCTTTTGTGCATATTGCTCTTGCTTTAGCCCCATAGTTGCTTATTGATCCGGGTTGAGTGCTTTTAAAAATTGGACTTCGAAAATTTTTGAAGGTTTTTACTTACTGCTCATGCCTCAGTCCAATGGTTGCTTATTGCTCCGGGCTACTTTAGAACATTTTTGAATGTTTTTGCTTATTGCTCATGCCTCAACCTAATGGTTGTTTATTGCTTTGGGCTGAGGGCTTTATTGTTCTTAGAAAAATTTTGAAAGTTTTTTTCTTATTGCTCATGCATCAGCCCAACGGTTGCTTATTGCTCTTGGTTGAGGTCTTTAAAAATTGTACTTATATTAATTTTTAAGTTTATGATTATTGCTCATTTCTCATCCTAATGGTTTCTTATTGCTCTGGGATGAGGTCTTTAAAAATTGTACTTAAAAGAATTTTGAAGTTTTTGCTTATTGCTCATGCCTTAGTCCAATGGTTACTTATTGCTTCGGGCTGAGGTCTTTAAAAATTGTACTTAAAAGAATTTTGAAAGTTTTTACTTATTGCTCATTCCTCAACCCAATGGTTGTTTATAGCTCCGAGCTGAGATCTTTAAAAATTGTATTTAAATTTTTTTTGAAAGTTTTTCTTATTGCCCATGCCTTAGCCCCACAGTTGCTTATTGCTCCGGGCTAAGGTCTTCAAAAATTGAACTTAGCAAAATTATGAATTTTTTTTCTAACATTTAACAATTATAAAAAAGAAGGCCCGGATTACATTAAAAATGTCATAAGTACAGTAGCTTTTATTCTTGCTTCAATACAAAAAGTAACTCTAATTGCTGAAGTCTTTGGGCTGTATGGAGCACCTTGATTGGTTTTTCGAGCCTTATTGGTAGAATATTCTGAGTATGAGGCTATGCCAGGTGTTGGGGACCTCAGTGTCATCCATGTTACTAAGTTTTCAGGTTCCGGGACGGAGTACTCCTTTGACCTTATACGGGCCTTCCCATTTAGGCATAAGTTTCCTGGTATTAGTCGGGTCTGAAGCTTCTGTATCACGAAGGATTAGTTCTCTAACTTGAAAGTTCTTGACTCTAGCCTTCTTTCCAAAGTACTCCCTTGTCTTCTCCTTGTATTTTTCCATTTTTTCCACCACCTGGTCCCGGACCTCATCAATCAGGTCTAAGTTGACTCGTAGTCCCTCTTCATTTACAATCTCATCAAAATTTATGGCCTTTTGTGAAGGAGATCCCACTTTAATGGGCAACATTGCTTCAGTTCCATATGCCAACTTGAAGGGTGTTTCGCTAGTACTGGTTCTAGGACTAGTCTGGTAAGCCCAAAGCACATTGGGCAGCTCTTTGGGCCATTGCTCTCTTGTAGTCTTCTCTCAATTCCCCTTAACAGGATATTGTTGGTTACCTCCACTTGGCCATTTCCCATAAGATAAGCAACAGAGGATTTCTTGTGTTTGATAACTCTTTCTTTCAAATAATTCTCAAAATCCGAACCCACAAACTGGGGACCATTGTTCGAGACCAGGATTCGGGATAGCTCGAACCTCATGATTATGTTGTCCATGAATTTGATACAGTCTTGCTGATTTATCATCCTCATTACTTTAGCTTTAGCCCATTTGGTCATGTAGTCGATTGCAACAAGTAGGTACCTCAAGTCTCCCTTAGCTCGGGGGAAGGGACCCATAATGTCTATTCCCCAGATTGTGAAAGTTATGGGAGGCAGGACTGAGGAAGGCAGGACCAGGATCTGTCTCGGTACATTGCTGAAGAGCTGGCAATTCTTGCACTTCTTCACAAATTCCATAACATCATTGTGGATTGTTGGCCAGTAATATCCTTCCTTATTATTTTATAGGCCATGGCTTTTGTAGACATATGGTCTCCGCAAATCCTCTTATGAACTTCCTGCATGCAGTAGGTGGCTTCGGCTGGTCCCATATATTTTAAAACTAGACTAGAGAATGTCCTTCAATAAAGTTGTCTTTCTTCTAGGAAGAACTCTGCAACATTTTCTAGGTAATTCTCCCTTTTTCAGGTATAGAATAAAGTGGGTCATCCAATTCGGTTGATCATCAACCTCCATAACTTCATCATTTTCAATAATGGGTTTCTCGATCTCTTCAAAGTAGACTGAGCTATCCAGTTCAGCAACATTCTTGACTAGTTTGGACAGTGAATCAGTTTTAAGGTTTTCTTCTATATTCACCTAGTTTATTCGACTTTTGACCAGGGTTGGTATTGAGCTAGCATAGGATCTTTGGCAATGTATTCTCCATTAGTTTGTTTTACCACAATCTGAGCATCATCGTGGATGTTCAGGTTTAAGACCTTTAGGGATCGTGCTAGACGTAGTCCGGCCAAAAGAGCTTCATACTTTGCTTGATTTTTGGTTGCTAAAAATTTGAAAGTTATAGCTTGTTGAATCTAGAACCCGTCGGGGCTCCTTAAAATCAGTCCTGCTCCAGTCCTTTCACTTGTTAAAGAACCGTCAACGTACAAAGACCATGCCTCCAGATCTTTGTTAGCCTCTTCTCCCGTCCACTACCATGGGACTGGACCGGGGCTCTGAGAAGGAACATTCTATAATGAAGTCGACAAGGACCTGGGCCTTGATGGTAGTCCGGGATATGAATGTGAGTTAAAACTGACCGAGTTCAATAGCCTAGTTAACAAGTCTTCCTAAAATGTCTGGTTTATGAGTGATTCTGGTCGGTTATGACCTTGATCTCCTACCCTTGAAAATAATGCCTTAGCTTTCTAGAAGCCGTTACCAGGGCAAAAGCGAATTTTTCTAAGTTGGGGTATCTGATTACAAAATCCTTCAAGACATGACTTACGTAATTGATAGGTCTCTGTAGTCCAACTTGTCCTAGATCATGGCTACTCCAACAGCCATGGGTCCCGTAGACAGGTAAAGGGACAAAGGCTCCCCAGGTTCAGCTTTAGTTAGGATTGGTGGTGATGATAGATACTCTTTGATAGATTCGAAGGCCTACTGGCATTCTGGACCCCATGCTATTTCCTTCTTGTTCTTGGCTCCTTTAAGAAAATCAAACAAAGCTAAACAACGTTCATCAAGTTTATGAATAAACCTTCTTAGTGCAGCATGGGAACCCGCCAACTTTTGAATTTCTTTTTGTATCCAGAGAAGGCATCCATGAAATTGAACATCACATGACCTGAGGTGGCATCTATAAGTTGATCAATACTTAGTAAGGGATAGGGATCTTTGGGACACGCTGCATTGAGGTCAGTGTAGTCGACACACATTCTTCATTTTCCACTGGGTTTTCTGACTAGGACCATATTTGCCAAACATTCCGGGTACTTGATCTCACAGATAATTTCGGCTTTGAAAAGCTTTTCCACTTCTCCATCGATGGCTTTCTGTCTTTCTGGAGCAAAGTTCCTTCGCTTCTGTTTCATAGGTTTCTTGTTGGGGTCGACATCTAGCTATGCATAACTACGGATTCCTAGAGTTCGGGCATGTCATCCGGGCGAATACATCAGCATAATCTCGAAGTTGCCAAATTAGGTCTCTTCTGAAGATCGGGCCTAATCTGGACCCAATATTTATTTTTCGGTCAGGTTTGCTTTCATCCAGTTTAAATGTTTTCGTTTCAACTGCAGGTCCCACCTTAGCTTGTTCTTTTTAGAGGTAAATTGTTGGATCCAGGCTTGGGTATTTGACTCCAGATAGTCCCGTGCTTTAGCAATCAAGGCTTCCTTACTTGGGGCTTCGATACTCTCAGTGTACTAGACCATGTTTCCGGGCCCTTTCTTGAAATGAACACTTTGTTTTTTTCGACTTAGGTTCTTTTGATAAGACGAGGCTTTCCTCTTGTTGTTCGCATCAATTTTAACCATGACTAGTGCTTGACCATAGCATCGTCCTGCCATCTATCTCCATTAACTTCTCCGATTCCAGCGGGAGTGGGAATTTTGAATTTCAAATGAGGTGTAAAGGTTATAGTTCAGAGCTTGGTTAAGGCCGGAAGGCCTAGAATTACATTATAAGAGGATGGTGTATTGATCACATAAAACTTCACAGTATGAGTTACCTGATTAGGACTGGTACAAAGTAGGACTAATAGGTATAGGGTTCCTTGAATAAGGACTAAATTGTTCCTGAATCCGTACAGGGGGTCTTCTTTGCAATCATTCATCTTCATACTTCCAAGCTGCATCATATCCATGGTGTGTTTGAACAAGATGTTTACTGAGGACCCATTATCAAATAGGATTTTCTTCACCACGTTATCAGTTTTGTCCAAGCTAACAACCAGGGCTTCATTATGGTTCAGATCAAGGCCTTCAAAGTCAATATTGTGGAAAGTTATGACTTGCTCAGGAAAGGACAGGACCATCATTACTTCATCACTGGTGCCTGGACTGGGTTCAGTCTTGGGTGGCCTTGGTGGTCTGGAATCAGGTTTGGTCCCGGGTTCAGGAGCTTTTTATGGGACTATGAGTTGTGAGCTGTGAATGTAGTTGCTTTGTCTGTTGGGTTTGAATCTTTTGTCTTGTTGATAACCCCCACTTAGGCGGTCATCCTGAGTCTCGGTTGAAGAGGTACCTTGTCGGGTCATCCTCATGGCTTGAAGGACATCTCTTTCTTTGATGAACTTAGCGGCCATGGCATATGCAGTAGCTAGTCTATAACGCCTTAGAAATTTTGTATTTATAATTATTATTATTTAGTATTAAATGTGAATTATATGAGATGAATTTTTTTTAGGATTGAATATATGTGACATCATGTTTACATGCTTGTATGACGATGTATATGTGAAATGTGAGTACGTGTATTTTTATTTGAATTTTTGTGATTAAAAATATATTTAAATTATGCATTATTTATCTTTGAACTTTTTATAAAATCATCGGAGTATTTAAAAATCCTGAAATCTTTTGCAATATCATATTTGTATATTATTTAGTTTTTAAAATGTTTGGGAGAATTCATTTGGGTGTTTAATTATTTTAAAATAATTTTAAAAGTATTATTGCATTTAAATGATCTTATCTTGTAAAATCCATATTTAATTCATTTTTTATCCTAAAAATATTTTAAAAATATGGGGGTATTTGTAATTTCATAATCTTTATTTTAAAAAATTTCAATTTTAATTTTCATCTATTTTCTGTTAAAATTCGAATTTAAAATTGTTTTATGGTGATTAATAGTTGATTTTTCAAAAAAAAAAATTAGATTTTATTACCCCTCTTTCTTTCCCCTAAATTGGCAAATCCCTAATTGATTTTTTTTTTCAGCAACATTTGTGGTCTCTCCCGATACATCTAGAAACCTCTGTCTCTCTCTCGATATCTTTTCTCACATCTCTTTTCTTCCCTCGAACTCAATCAATCTCTCTACGTTTTCTCAATCTTCCCCTCCTCCTTTCTTCACCATCAAAAGCGTGTGTGTGTATGTAAACGTAAGGCAGTGCGTATGTATTGTGTATGTAATCTCTGCGTGAGTGTATCGTTGCAGTCGAGTAGCAGCGGCAGTGTGTCGTGTGCGTGAATGTGTGTATAACAGGTAGGTGTGTGCGTGTGTGTGGGTTATGGCAATGTGTGTGTATAGTTACATCTGGGTGTGCGTATTTGTTGCTGTTTGTGTATACCCCTGAGTATTCTTGATGCTGAAATGTTTGGGCTATTTATGGTCATGATTTCGCTATTGTTGCTGTGCAAAAACTAGACAGCCGCGCGCCCCTGTTTCTGGTCGATGATGAATTACCGATTGGTGGCTGGTTGTAATGTTCTTGTGATAACGACAATGTGTTTAAGTGATTTTGGGTTTAAATTGTTGGCTGTATTTGATTTCAAGTGTGGTTACCAGTTTGTAAATTGAATTTTGTTTTGGATGATGAAATTGGTTCGTATATGAGTTTTTTTTTTTGCTAAATAAGGGATTTTATAAAGAGAAAAAGAAAAATACAATGATAGGGGGCATACCCCGCAAAAAGCTTTACCTGAGGTAAAGACCAATACTAGAACCTAAGCAAGCTGCTAATACTAGATGACTAGATTCTAGTATAACATAGTTTGTAGATTTACATCTCTTCTGGCTTTAATTTTAAATAAAGGACACGTGAATAGTTTTTCCTTGATCTTCACTCTGACTGCATTGGCAAGATTCGAAGGGCTGATGAAGTGGCCAGGATTAAAAGCCCTTAAGTTCCTTTCTTTCCAAATAGAATGGAAGGCTGTAGCAACAAATAAAGATGCCACATTTCTTCTAGTTACATCTACTTCTGCACAAACAATGTTGCCATTAAGAAATCGAGTCCAAGAGAATTGCAGAGGAATAGGACATGTTGCTAAAACTGCCATAGTGTAGGGACCATGACCAAAGAGGTGCTCATGAGATTCCATCAATGCATTGCAAAAGTGACAACTCGCATTGACGTTCATGTGAAATCGCAGCATTCGATCGTGAGTTAGCAGCCTTTGTTGGAGAACCAGCCATAGAAGAATAGAAAATTTTGGAATGGAGAATTTATGCCAAAGCAAATGAACCCAACTAGAGGCTTGCACACGCGGCCTGAGAGATTGCCAAATAGCAGCCAAAGAAGTTTTTCCATCCGTAGCATCCCACTTAATTCTGTCAACGGCACCTAAGCGAACAGATGAGCATAACTCTCGAAATTCCATCACCAAAACATGATTAGTGGGGCTGAGATGCCATTGTCTGTCAATGAGAGCAGAGTTAACTTTAGCGCACATAGTGGAATCCATTATAGATACAATGCTTGGACCCAACACTTCAATAACTGATTTTCCATGCACCCAGGGGTCATGCCAGAGAGAAAAATTAGAATGATTTCCCACATGATAGGTAATGAACTGACGAGCAAGCGAACGAGCATTATATATCTTTTGGAGACTCCACGAACATCGATTCGGGGTGTTCATGGACCAGAAATGTTTACGTTTCAAAATACAAGCATGTATCCAGTTAACCAAAATAGAATCCTCTTTGTTGATTATACACCATAATTGAAAGATGACAGCACTAGAATTCCACATAAATAAATCTCTAAAGCCCAGGCCCCCTTCATCTTTAGGATAGCAGCAGCTAGCCCAAGCCACTTTGAATTGACAAGGCCCATCAAGTCTCCCACACCAAAGAAAACGAGCCATAATGCTTTGCAGTCTCTTGAGAATACACTTGGGAAGAAAAAGAAACGAAGCCCAGTACCCTTGGATGCTGAAAAGAATTGCATTAATAAGTTGGACTCTACCAGCTTGACTGATAAATTTGTTGGTCCACAATTCCATTCTATTACAGATTCTTCTGACAAGGGAGTCGCAATGACGAGCAGTAAGTTTACCAGAAATTAGAGGCAAACCTAGATAGCTCACAGGTAGCTCACCTCTAGAGAAGCCTGTTAATTGAAGTGCAAAGTCTTGAGTAGCGCTTGGAACATTGCCAAAGAAACAAGTGCTTTTGCTTGAGTTAGGTTTCAACCCTGAGCATCCAGAAAAAACTCTAACACCTTTGAAAAGTAAATCAATGGAAGTAGTATCAGCTTTGCAGAAGAGAAGAAGGTCATCAGCAAAAACCAAGTGCGTAAGCTTTAGCTCTTTAGTTCTCCAGTGGTAGCTAAAGTTAGCATTGGTGGTTTCTTTAATAATGCATTGAGTTAGGACTTCCATGACAAGGACAAATAGATACGGAGATATGGGATCCCCTTGACGAAGACCAGATTTGCTAGCAAAATATCCTTCTAATGCCCCGTTAATCTTAACAGAAATCATAGCCGATGATATACAAGGTGAGACCCACCCTATGAATTTTTCAGAAAAAGACATAGCTCGAAGCGTTTTAAAAATGCAAGACCAATCAAGAGTGTCAAAAGCTTTTCAGTGCTATAATGATTATTAATAGTTAATTATCGAAAGTATAATCTAGTATGTGAAATTGTATGCTGGTTGGTTTCTTAACGGGTTAATGTAAATTGATTTAATTTGAATTGATATGTAAACCTCTTACAATCTCGAGTTATCCTACATTGATGATTACAAGTTGTTAGCTGTTAAAGTAAGGATTCAGATGTGTAATCCTATGAGTTAAGTTATTTCTCAAATTTTAATTTGGCTTATCTGGGTTACGTGCATGAAGAATGAAATCACTCCCATGCTTAAGTAGATTGTCGGTTATGTGTTAAAGACTGTATGTCGATCTATGATAGATAATGTGGTGTTCAGAACTAATATTTAAATGATGATAGTGTATTGAGTTAGTTACATTGGAGTAAAGAATGTTGGTTTCCGATTTGGGTTGATAAGTCGTATTCTGACAGGTTAGGACCTATTTTAGAGGAGGTGCTGTCCAAATTTTATTAGAATTATTTTATAATCTTTATAGTATTTTGACAAAGATTTCTGGTGTGCAGGTATTATACGTGTGTTATGAGATATAAATTTAAAATAATAATATGTGCTAAGTGCCTATGTCATTATGTGATTATATGTTACTATTTCTAGGATATGATTTGTATGGACTATATGTGTTAATTTTAAAGCGTATTAGGACGCGTTCGGGTAGAATAAAGTTAAACGATTACGGGTATAAGCATATTGAAGTAGTACTTTATTTTGATATAGGTACCAGTAAAATGGCCGATTTAGAGCCAGTGTATGGAAAGGTGGAAATTCTGAGGAACGAGTTATTCATCGAATTAGACGAGTGTGTGCATGTAGAAGCTGACTAGTGATAAGGAAAGAGTAATGGATGACCGAGTACAAACCCAGCCAATAAGAAATAGAGACTGATGTACAAATAGAGTAAAGAGTTGGGATATTGGAATTGGAAACTGCGTGTATTGAGGCAAGTTTTACTAACCTTCACTTATCGTTCAAGTGATGTGAAATATCCTGTGTTGTTCATATGTTCTTCCAATTTCCTTCTTGCAAGTATTTATACTATTCATATTGATATTGAACGATGTCAATCTGTCTATATTATTTATAAGATTTTCTTCCAAATCATTTTGTTAGGGTCTACACCCTTTTCTTTTATTTCAAGTGGCATTTAGTATTCAAGTGTTTATTCTCAAATTATTTTAAAATTGTTCATTCCCTCCACCTATTGTTCAGGTGTGGACTCTTTTAAATTTATTTTAAATAAATATTTCTAATCTTTATTAATTCCAATACTTGATATTTTATCAGATTCCTCGATACCTATCGTTCAGGTATTGATTCTTTTAAAAATTATTTTATTTAAATATTCCTCATTTTTTTTATTAATATTTTAATACATGGTATGTTACCAGATTCCTCAATCGTGTACTATTTTATATTCTTCAAAAGTAATTACATGATATTTTTAAACGAAGGAAATCCAAGATTTAAAATTTTATAAAAATCTTTTAGTAAAATTCCTGATTATGATTTATGATTTTCCTCAATAAATACTCTCCAAAGAATGTTTTCCTCAAATTATTGTACAACTATTTATTCTGATATTATTTTCGCTATAATTGAATGTAAATTAATTCGAGGTTTATACTGTCATTGAAGCATGTGTTGCTCAGTGACGGTTAAAATCGAGAATGAATTGAGATTTTCTTAATTATTCAACTCATTATTGTCGGGCCGGTTTGGCAGCTAAAGCCTATGAGTGTTTAGCTGACAAGAATGAGGTTATGAGTAATTGAGAATTTCTTGAATGATTATTTTTACTTATTTAAATCACTTAGATTAGTTTCAAAATATATAATGAGATTCTACCAATTCTGGAAATAGCTGAAAAGAATGGTTTATAACCAATGTATTTATTCAAATCTTTTATGAAAATTCAGAGTCCTTTGTTTCTTGATTTCCTTATAAATTGTTGTTCAATTCTAGAACTTGAATAATTGATATGTTCCTTAATTGGTTAATGACTCTTTATTTATTCATGATGCTTTGTTGATTTATGATTCAATCTTGATGAACTATATTATGTTAGTTCGGCCCTATTACTTTGTTGTTTATGATTCTTGATATCAATTGCTTCCCTGACCTTCAGTCTGTCATTGTTACAAATCAAAAATGTCTTGTTCATTGAAGTATGTTTTAAAATTCCTTATACTGGGCTGATCTGTTATCGGAGATTAAGCGATGGAGAGCGAGCAGGGGAAGTCACTCTCAGATGACCATGCGAGCGGGGGGCCCTGAGTTTTGGTTTGCTACGCTGAGGAAAGGTTTGATGCTTAGAATGCTGGGATGTGAACCGGGAGGCTCCACTTTCTTTATTGGCATTGTTATGATCTGTATTTAATCTAGCCTAGCTAGTTGGTTTCTAAGTTGACTTGATTTGTTGATCGAGTATGTTATGATGTTTGCTGTAATGGTTGGATGTTGATTTCGCGGGGTATGCCCCTAGATTTGTATCAGTTGTTCCTTTTGGTATAAAATTATAATTAGCAAAAAAAAAAAAAAAAAACTTCTGACCTTTGCTTGTAGACCATTGTAGTACTCTATTAGCAGTTTGCTTTTGGAAACATACACATGGTTTCTTGAGTTGAATCTTCTTCTCTTCTTGAGGTGGCAAAACAGTTGCAGAAGCCATAGATGTAGATTTTGGTAGGTCATTACTAACTGTATTCACCCTAGACTTAGAGTCTTGTGATGTGGTGAGATTACTATTAGTAATTCCTAGGGCTTGTTGTTTTCCACTTTCCCTCTCATAGACTTTGCCTGAAGCACTGTCATGTTGCACAGGCTTCAGCCATTGTGACATAAAGTCAGAGCTAGAGCTAGGCAAGCTAGACTCCTCAGTTACAGATGCAACTTCTGCAACTGGATGGATTGACTCTACTACTATTGTCTCCACAGAAGTGGGATGAGTTACAATAGTAGTTGACACAGGCACAGAGTCTCTAGTGAAAACTAGTGGATCCTCTGTGTTTGTGATGGTGTCATTAGGATATGCTCCAGCTTGCATTCCCTCACCATCTAAATGTGGTTCCTGGGTGGTGAGCAAAGTGTCATGCACTAAGTCACTTGAGTCCATTGGCTCATCAAGAGAAGAAAATTCTTGGTGATCAATGCCTTGCTCCTCAATTGCTTGAGTTGCAGGCTCCAAAGAAATTTGAGATGTAGATTATGGAAGAGAAGTGTCTTTTAGAGTAGATTTTGGCAACTCCCCCTAAGAAACAGAGAGAGTTTCAAGTGTGATGTGCTCTCCACTCAGTGATGTGCCATCCTTATTACTCCTTTGTGCAGACTCCATACAAGATTGTGCATTGGGGAGAATGCTTGATTCTATAGAAGCACCCTGTTGAGAGAGTACATCTAGTGAGCTGTTTGCTCCTGATTTTACAACTTCAGCCATTTGAGTGACTGAAAAGGTGGTTTTCTTTGCTTTCTTTTTCTTTGGTCTCTGTAAGGGTGACTAAGGTTCCTCACTTTCTAGACCTAATTTTACAGCCAATGCTGCTTCTATCAGGATATTCAAGGGTTCAGATTCAATCTATTTTCTCTTCTTCTTCTCCTTTTTACTAACACCACCCTGTTGAGAGGATGATGCAGGTGGCTCTGTGTTTGGTAGTGTGTTTGGCTGAGAGGGTTGGTTAGCAAGCCCTGGGTTAGCATTTTGTTCTACTTGCTTGGGTTGTGCTAACTAAGATTTGGAATCAAATATCGGCATGTTGTGGGGGTAAGTCTTAAATAAACTCTCCATATGGGGAGTTATTCTAAGTCTTACATCCACATCATTCCTAGTCTCCAAGTTACCAAAAATGAGTTTGGTCATGGATCTAGGATAGCCTATTCTAGTTTTATCTATTCAAAGCAATTCAATCAATTTGTTATTTACAAAGCTAAGTGCAGATTGAATAAAATGAGGGAAGAAAATTTTAGTACCTCTCTTGGCTGAGTTCTTCCCAAGTCTCCCAAACAGCTCTTGTAGAATGATCTGCCCAATATCTATCTTTCTCCCATAGGCCAAAGCATATCCTATTTACTTGCTCCATTCTTTCCTCAAGAACTTTCTATTCAAATTTCCAAGTATGATTTTATCAGAGTAGTTGATATAATCAAAAAAGTCTTCTAACTCTGCATTTATTGCTAGTGGGCCATACACCTCTTGTTGTAAGCCCGGTGCTTGATTCATATCTGCTGTGGTGATAGTGATATCCTTGCCTTGAATCTTGCAATAGACTACATAGCAGGTTATAGCGTTCTCAAGAGCAATGACCTCCATAGTAGCAGTTCTCCAAAATTGATCTAGTAGGTCTAGGTACAGAGTTGGGTTGGCTGAGAGTGCACCCTTGATGTATGACTCAGACATCCATCGAACAAAGCATTTGAAGTTTGCATTTGGTGCTTCCACATCATTAGTTATTGCGATGAAATTGGTATGAGTGGGTATGGTGAGTTGGGTGTTTGCCATTGTTGTACAGTGAGGAAGAAGAGAATGATGTTTGAAGAAGAAATTTAGCTTTTGAAGTTAGGGTTTTCAGGGGTTTTGGAACTTTAGATGCTTGAGAAATCGAATGAAATGAAACGAATAAATGTAGAATTGTATAAGTATGAAGTACTTGAGTTGTCGATTAGGTATAAGTTTTGTATCGACAAGTCTGGCATTCGAGAAGTAGAAATCATCTATTCGATAAGTCAAAAAAGGCTTAATCGATATCTCAAGCAGTTTGTAACGCACAGCTGGCAGTTATCTAACTTAGAAATAATTCTAAATAAAATAAAATATGTTTTTATGAGTGATTTAAAATTCTGAATAAAAATCAAAAAACGGTTAAGATTCAGCGAGAATTCAGCCTTTTCAAATGATTCGAGAACTCAAATATAGTATTCGAGAACTCAGTCATTAGAGAACTCAATTACCATATTCGAGAAGTCAAACATGTCTATGTTCAATATCTCCAAAATGGCACTATTCGAGAACTCGAGAGTCTCCCGAATAGACTTGTTAGAGAAGTCGATCATTGACACGAAAGTCATTAGAGAAATCTGACTTATTGAACTGTTCTTTTCACTGCTAAAATTCAATTTTCACTATCTTTTAAACTTTACCAGTAATATTCAATGGAGAATATTCTAATAAATTAAATAGTGATTTTTTCAAAATTTCATAGAAATTTCAAGTTGATATAATATGATTTTTCAACATATGCAACAGATTTGAAATATTTATAAATCATATTTCAGCCAACACTTACTTAAAAAATATTGAGAATTTAGTTAAAGTAAGTGTTTATTGTTGCAACAATCTAGTTGATATTTTCACTTAGCCAGATTCTGAAGAATTCAGCATTCCAATCTCACTAACCAACGTTGTGAAGGTGGCTTCATCCAATGGCTTAGTGAACATATCAGCTAATTGTTTATCTGTGGAGACATAATGCAATTCAATGGTTCCATTAGTTGCATGCTCCCTAATGAAATGATATCTGATGTCAATGTGCTTTGTTCTAGAATGATTGACAGGATTGGCAACTATAGAGATCGCACTTGTGTTGTCACACATGATTGGAATTCTTTCCAACACAAGCCCATAATCTCTAAGTTGATTTCTAATCCAAAGCACTTGAGCACAGCAACTTGCAGCAGCTATGTATTCAGCCTCAGCTGTGGAAGTTGACACAGATTGTTGTTTCTTGCTGTACCAAGAGACTAACCTTTGTCCAAGAAACTGGCAGCTACCTGAGGTGCTTTTCCTATCCACTCTGCATCCAGCATAATCAGCATCAGAATAACCAACCAGATTGAACCCTGTGTCCTAAGGATACCATAAACCCAAGTTTGGAGTGCCCTTCAGATATCTAAAGATCCTCTTGATAGCAATCATATGTGATTCTTTAGGGTTTGATTGAAACCTTGCACACAGACATGTAGCAAACATGATGTCTGGCCTACTTGCGGTGAGATAGAGTAGAGAACCAACCATGCCTCTGTAGACTGAGATATCTTCCTTCTTGCCCTTAGCATTTTCATCCAATTTAGTGGCAGTGGCCATGTGTGTTTTAGCAGTTGAGCAGTCTTCTAAGTCAAACTTTTTCAATAAATCCTTGATATACTTGGTTTGACTGATAAAGATACCATCCTTTCTTTGACTAACTTGCAATCCAAGAAAGAATGTTAACTCTCCCATCATGCTCATCTCATATCTGCTCTGCATGAGCTTTGATAATTTTTCACACAGCTTTTCATTAGTAGAGCCAAATGTGATATCATCCACATAGATCTGAACTAGGATAATATCATCACCATGTTTCTTGTAAAACAGTGTCATGTCCAATGTGCCTCTAGTGAATTGATTTCCAAGGAGAAATTGTGATAAAGTATCATACCATGCCCTTGGAGCCTGCTTAAGTCCATATAGTGCCTTAAGCAATCTGTAGACAAATTCTGGGAAGTGTGGATCCTCAAAACCAGGTGGTTGTTGCACATAAACCTCTTCTTCCAACTCTCCATTCAGAAATGCACTCTTGACATCCATTTGATAGACTTTAAAATTTGAATGAGCAGCAAATGTCAAGAATATTCTGATGGCTTCCAATCTAGCAACAGGGGCAAATGTCTCATCATAATCAATGCCTTCCTGTTGAGAATATCCTTTTGCAACCAACCTTGCTTTGTTTCTTACAATTACACCATCTTCATCCATCTTATTTTTCAGAACCCATTTTGTTCCAACTATGGTTCTGTTCTTTGGTGCAGGCACAAGTTCCCATACTTTGTATCTTTCAAATTGATTCAGCTTCTCTTGCAAAGCAATAATCCAATCTTGATCCAACAGTGCATCATCAAGTTTCTTAGGCTCAATCTGAGATAGAAAGCAGCCATAGAGACACTCATTTTGAGTTGCTCTCCTAGTCCTCACTCCTGCATTTGGATCTCCAATAATTTGCTCTATAGTGTGTGATTTATCCCATTTCCTTGAATGCTCAGTGCCTCAGTCTGATTTCTCAACCTTTTTTTTTTTTTTTTGCTAATTAAAAAAATTTATACCAAAGGAACAGCTAATACATAACTAGGGGCATACCCCGCGAGACAACATCCATGCTAAAACTACAAATCAACATGATACAAAGAATAAGAAGGTAAACCCTACTCAACATTTCAGATGTACCTAACCTATTCTTTTACATGATAAATAAGAGGATGGTCGGGTCCTTGCGAACCCAAACCTTAAACAAGTTACATGAGAACAGTTTCTCGCGCACCATACGCCTTATCTCACTGCTGACCACTGAGGTTGGGTGGCCAGGCCCATGGTTGTGCATGCGGTAATTACGCTCCTTCCAGACATGGTAGATAGCTGTGCTAAAAAACAGTTGAGCAATTGATTCCTCCTTTGCCCCTAGCTGAGTAGCAATGCAATTGCCTGACTGACAGTTGGACCAGTTCCTCGAGAAACGGAATGGCATAGACCTGCTAATAATATCAAAGAATGGGCAAGCAGTGAAAATGTGGCTAACCGATTCATCATCCACCCCACACAAGACACATTTTGGATCAACCTGCATTCCGAACATAAGCATTCTATCCTTCGTGAGAAGCCTGTTTTTGATGGCTAACCATGTGATGAATGAGCATTTCGAGATATTGAATTTTCCCCAGACCATGTTTAACCACTGAACATAACTTCCCTTTTCCCGCATGGAGGACCAGATAGTGGACATTTTGACATTCTTTGGTAACATTCCATCCCACGTAATGGAATCAGACTTATGAATTTGAATATGTTGCACCATCCGTCTAATTTCAATCACATCATTATGGTTCGAAGATGGTAAGTCCCAAGTCCCATTTCAGAGGTAGACATTGATACTAACTGCACTCGTGGACTCAGCTGTAGATATAATGGACGGGGAAATATCCAGAAGAGGCTTTTTGTGGACCCAGGGATCATGCCAGAAGAGAAAATCAGAGTTTTCTCCTATGTTATAGTGTACATATTGAAGAGCTCGCGGCCTTGCCTTGAACAATTTCCTTACAATCCAACATGAGCGATATGGCATTGTGGAAGTCCAGAATTCCTTCTTTGCCAGCAAGGCTTTATGGAACCATGCTATCCAGAGAGAGTTAGAGGTGGGCTGTATGATGCGCCACAGCTGATAAAGAATGGCAGCTTCATTCCATTCAAAAAAATTTCGAATGCCAAGACCCCCCTCCACCTTGATGTTGCTTCATCATCCAAGTCATGATCATTTTCATTTCCTCCCCCTGTGAAGTTGCCACTATTCATAGATGTGTCTTGGATGCTTGTCTCTTCACTATTGATTGGCACAAATTCTTCTCTAGCTTCTTCATTCACTGGAATTGGTTGAATTGTAGTCTCAACTTCTGTTTCAATCTCTTCATCAGAATCATCTAGATTTTCAAACCTTAATGGATCTTTATCTTCATCATTGGCTTTTTCTAATCCAGGTAGTTTGCTGTCATCAAAAGTCACATCTGTGCTTTCCATAACTTTCTTTTGACTGATGACATAAACTTTGTATGCAATTATTTCCATAGAATAGCCAAGAAAAATTCCCTCAAATGCCTTTGCATCAAACTTCCCAATATATTCTGAATTGTCTTGCAACACAAAGCATTTGCTTCCAAAAGTATGAACATACTTTAGAGTAGGCTTCTTTCCAGTTATCAAATTGTAAGGTGTCTTTCCAGTGTTTTTCTTGATGAGGGTTCTGTTCTGGATATAGCATGCAGTACTCACAGCCTCAGCCCAAAAACATGTAGGCATCTTTGCATCAAGTAACATTGTTCTAACAGCTTCAATCAGAGCTCTATTCTTTCTCTCAATAACTCTATTTTATTGTGGAGTCCTTGGAGCGAGAATTGTTGAGAAATTCCATTCTCTTTGCAAAATGTTTCAAGTAAGGCATTTCTGAACTCTATCCATTATCACTTCTCAATGAAATCACACATGCATTGTTGGCCTTTGCTTCCTTATCAACCTTCTTTATGTGCTCAATGATCACTTGTGGAGCCTCATCCTTTGATGCTAGACATTCCACCCATGTATACCTTGTGTAGTCATCAACCATCACCAGTGCATACTTCTTTCTTGAGAGAGACAAAATATTGATAGGCCCAAATAAATCCATATGAATTAATTGCAGGGGCTTGGTGATTGATGTCACTGTCTTTGACTTGTGGCTTGACCTTTTCATTTTTCCCTTTTGGCAAGCCTCACACACTCCTTCTTGACAGAACTCAAGTGTGGGCATACCTCTCACTAACTCTCTTTTGACTAGAGAATTAATGGCCTTGAAGTTCAGGTGTGATAGCCAACAATCTTTGTTTGAGGCCTTTGAATAAAAGCAACAAATCTTATCCTTGCTTGCAGAGTCCATATTGGCCACAAACAGGCTTCCTTTCCTTACTCCAGATAAAGCAAAATCACCAGTCTTCTTGTGGGTGATCAAACATTCATCTTTGTCAAAATTTACTCTAAATCCTCTGTCAATGAACTGACCAACACTTAGCAGATTATGCTTGAGTCCCTTGACTAGTGCTACATCTTCAATGATGACATTACCAACTTTAAATTTGCCATATCCCAATGTGTTACCCATGCTATCATCTCCAAAAGCAACCATTGGGCCAGCCTTCTCCTCATACTGTAATAGCATGGCCATGTCACCAGTCATGTGATTTGAGCATCCACTGTCCAAAATCCACATGACTTTCTTTTCTTGTTCTTTGCCCTGCAAACACAAAGGTATTACTTTTTTTTTGGTACCCAAACAAGTTTGGGTCCACCTGGCTTAGAGATAGTTTTATCATTAACAACATGCTTATCAACTTTCTTGGGACTAGTCTTCTTGTCACTGTTAGAAGTCTTAGAAATTGAGTTCTCAGACTTAGGTGACAGAGGTACCTTCCTAGCTCTAGGAGGACTTGAAGACTTTGACCTTGTGTAGTGTATGTGAGTATTGTGACTGATACAACCATCAATGAATTGCCTTCTCAAATTAAAACAGCTAGTCATAACATTCATATTGCATGGTATTCAGTCAAATTTATCACAGAATGGAGCATCTCTTTGTCTTAAAGGCACAGAACAATCATAGAAAGGTTTAGGCACACTACCAACAGGTTTCTTGCATGCATGTGTTAAATGATTATTGCTAAAACAGTTTTGACAAGTTTTCCTAGGGGCATTAGCCACATAAGCATAGTTATTATCTTTGTTAATCCCTAGTTTGCCATTTCTGTTCTATTTCTTCTTAGCCACTTTCTTCTTAGATTCATTCTTCCCAACTGATACAAACTTTTTTTTTGTTTTTGCTAATTAAAATTTTATACCCAAGGGATCAACTGATACAATTCTAGGGGCATACCCCGCGAATTCAACTAACAAATCAGCTAAGCAAATTAGATGAACTAAATTGCAACAACAAGCTGCTTCTACAGATGAGTAACTAGAAAACTAGTTTAAAACCATGAAATGAGATCTATGCCTGGTCCATAAATTAACTATGCCTACTGGCATCAACTGCTAATAGAGAAGGAGCACCAGCGACGGATCTTTCCGAGCCCACCTTTGGAATGAAGCACATGAGAACAGCTTCTCCCTGACCGTGGTCTTAATAATCAAGCTAAGTTCAATCGTTGGATGTCCAGGCCCTGGGTTGTGCACTCTATGGTTCATCTCCTTCCATACATTGTAGATGCAAGTTGTAAGATAAACCCCCGCTATCCTCTTCAACTTTCCAGAAAGGCCTAAAGAGAAGAAATCACCTTGCTACCACCTTGTCCAATCAAGATTAACACTGAAAGGAATCACGCTACTTAACAGCCTGAAATACGGGCAATTCATAAACAGATGGCCTATAGTTTCTATCCCATTCCCACAAAGTACACAACTAGGATCCACCTCCATACCAAAGGAGATCATGCGATCTCTAGTAAGTAACCTGTCCCGCATAGCAAGCCAAGTAATGAAGGCACACTTTGGGATATTGAAAGTGTTCCACACCATTTCTCCCCAGCATACAAGTTGACCACTGTTTTGAATAGAAGCCCATATCGATGCCAGCTTAACCAACTTTGCCTTCTGACCATCCCAAGTGATACCATCATTGTCATGAATTTGCACTTGCATCACATGCCGTCGAACCTCAATGACATCCATGTGGTTGGATTGAGGAGGCCTCCAAACTCCATTGTGAAGGTAAGTGCTAATGGGAGCCAGGCCAGTAGACTCAGCATTTGATATAACAAAAGGCGAGATAAGAGCTAGAGGCTTCTTATCAGCCCAAGGATCCTGCCAGAAGAGAAACCTAGAAGAACGGCCCACCCTATATCCAACGAGAGGCAAGGCTTGTTGTCTAGCATTAAGAATCTTTCGAGCAATCCAACAACATTTATAGGGCATGACAGCAGTCCAGAATGCTTTATTACGGAGTAATACATTATGAAACCAGGCGATCCAAAGGGAATCCCGAGTGGGTTGGAGCAGGCGCCAAAGCTGATGCAAAACAGCCGCTTGGTTCCATTCGAAAATATTTTTGATCCCCAACCCTCCCTCCGTTTTCGGCTTGCAACAATCCTCCCAACTGACCTTGTAATGACACCTCCCTGATTCCTTGTAGAAGCCTCCCCATAAGAATTTAAACAAGAGTCTATTGATCGCCTTCAGGACTGACTTGGGAAGAAAAATGTACATGCTCCAATATCCCACAATACTTACCATGATAGCTTTGATAAGCATTAAACGACCAGCAAAGTTTAAAAACCTCACCATCCAGGATTCCACACACTTGCATAACTTTGCCACTAGGGTATTGCAATCCATGCTGTTGAGTTTGCTAGTGATAAGAGGAAGACCCAGATAGGAAACTGGAAGAGTGCCTCTCTGAAAACCTATTACCATTAGAATGTTCTCAGCAACCTCAGGACTCACATTTCCAAAAAAACAAACCGATTTGGCTTGGTTTGGGACCAAGTTAGAAAGGCCCGAAAATTGATGAATCCCTTCCATGAGTTTCGAAACCGATTGAGCATCCCCATGACAGAACAAAAAGACATCATCTGCAAAGATGATATGATGCAGATTCACCTCCTTAGTTCTCCAATGAAATTTGAAATTCGTGCCTACAACTGACTTGTTAAGGCAGGCAGTGAGAGCTTCCATGGCCATAACAAAAATGTAAGGGGAGAGGGGGTCGCCTTGCCTTAATCCCGATTCCCCTTTAAAGAATCCCTCTAAACTTCCATTTAGCTTTACTGAGAACATAGTTGTAGAGATGCAAACTCTAACCCAGTCAATAAATTTTTGAGGAAGGCCCATCCGTTCCATAACCGCAAAGACAAAACTCCAATTAAGCGAGTCAAAAGCTTTATGAATGTCAAGTTTTATAGCACAACGGGGCGGCCCATCATTCCGATTATATCCCTTACATAAAGCTTGTGCCAAGAAGATGCTATCACCAATTGACCTACCTGCTACAAAAGCAGTTTAGTGTTTGGAGATCAATGAAGGCATAACAGACTTCAACCTTGCAGCTAACATCTTAGAAATGTAATTAGCAAAAAAAAAAACATCTTAGAAATGCATTTATATAGAACATTGCAACATGAGATAGGCCGAAAGTGCTGCATTTGAGAAGGGTTTTCCTGCTTTGGGACCAAACAAATCGAGGCCGCATTAATAATTCTAGGCATAGAAAGAGAATCAAGAAAATAAAGGATACCTCTTGTTACATCAGGCCCCACAATGTGCCAGGTAGCTAGGTAGAATTCCACTGTAAACCCATCTGGTCCTGGACTCTTGTTTTTCCCCATTTTTTTTAAAGTATTCAGAATATCCCTCTCTCTAAACGGTGCGGTAAGCTGCGTCGACTGGGCCTCATTTACTACCGGTAGAGAAATATCTTCAGGAATTTGAGTAACCTCCCCTCTGTTGCCCAACAAATTTTTGTAATAGTCAACAGCCACCTTAGACATGTCCGCATGGTCTGTGACTGTCTCACCATTCTGAGTCTGTAAGGATAGGATTTTGTTAACATTCCATCTTCCTCTGCATGCATTAAAGAAATACCTGTTATTACTATCCCCATTCTTCAACCACTGCACTCTGGACTTTTGCTTCAAAAAACACTCTTCCAAATGAAGGGCTTTAGAATAGGCATCCATGAGATTACGCTCTTCCTCAAAATAAGCAGGGGAAGGAGATGGAGGAATGGCATTCTGGAAAGCCAACAGATCGTTTCCTGCATTCTTGACCATCTGTTGCAAGTCCCCCATAGATATATTAAGCCCCTTAATCGCCACTTTTACCCTTTTAAGCTTCGAAGTGAGCATCTGCCATGGGTTTCCTAGGTCAGAATAAGACCAAGCAGACTCAACCACCGAAAGAAAAGCAGGGTTTTCAATAAGGTGGTTGAAGAATTGAAAAGGTTTCAGGACCTTAGGCCGGTCCAACCCCAGAAACGTGATCGCCGGGCAATGATCTGACAACCCTCTAGCACGAAAGTCAGTAAAAGAACAGGGAAACCTATTGTGCCACTCAGAATTAACTAGGACACGATCCAGTTTCCTAAACTTCGGATGATGCACATTACAGTCCCACCAAGTCAAGAAATTCCCCACACTTCGAAGATCAGAAATTCCCAAAGAGAGAATGAAATCTTTAAACTCTGTCATATCAGAGGTCCAGCTCTCATTGCCACCTTGTTTCTCCGACAATCTAAGGCAAGTGTTAAAGTCTCCAGAAATTACCCAAGGATTATTAGAAAGACCTCGAGATACATTGTTTAACTCAGACCACAATCTTCTCCGATCGTTGTCCCCATTATATCCATAAATAAACGAAGCCACAAAACTCAAATTCGAAGGCAAGCAAGTAAGCGAACAAGTGATATGCTGAGCAGAGGAGGCAATCACCACAACTTTCCAAAAATCGGGGTTCCACCCTAGCCAAATACGGCCACCCGCATGGTGATCATAGTTAAAACACCACTCAAAACGCGGGTTAATCTCCTTGGAGATAATCTTAGCAACATCCCTCTGAACATGCGTTTCCAAAATGCTAATCAAAGACAGCTTATTAGTCAAAATAAATTTTTTGACAAAATCAACCTTGTTGTTGAGGCCACGGATGTTGTAAGAACAAAAATCAGTCATTGGAAACTGAGTTAAGACTTCGGAGGAGGGCCCCCAGACCCCCACTTTGAACGTTTGATCCCCTTTGATATTGCCTTTTTACTGCTCTGTTTACTGCTCTGTTTACGATCGACCTCATCACACACAACATTCTTGAATCCCTGGGGAGAAGGGGTTCCAGTAGAAAGACTGGGGGAAGTGATTGGTTTCCTCTTGTTCTTAACCTCAGTCCAACCCTCATTAATCACTCCCATCAAACTACTCTCTGCTTTGCTCTCCTCCGAAGTTTTCTTCTCAGTAGGGACCAACTGATACAAAAGTTAACAAATTTCTCAGATCTAGGTCTACCTCCTACTGGCTCCTTGGTTTTTACTTTGACACTCTCACTTTTAGAGGGTGCTGGTTGTTCATTAGATTGTGCCTCATCCTCATCTTTCAACATTTGCTTAATGAGTAAGGCATCCTCATCAATTTCAAATGTTGATTCTTTAAAAACTGGAGATTCAACCTTTTTCAAAATGTGAGGCACTTCCTCATAAACAACCTTTTCATCTTCAATGACAACATAGCCTTTCCTCTGTTTCAGAGTGTCATAGTTAAGACTAATTGCAGCCTTAGGTTTAGCTTGATTTTTCTCATGGTAGGATTGTAGTAGACTAGAGGAGTTCTTAAAGGTTTTCAATTTGAACTCATTCTCAGCTAGTTCATCCCTAAGAGCCTTTTCAATCTGACTAGCACATAGAACCTTATTCTGTAGATATTCAACTTCTTTCTTAAGGTTTTCTACTTGCATAGCAGTTAGCTCAAGTTCCTCATTCTTTTTGTTTAACAATTCATTTCTAGCAGACAGTTTAGCAATCTCTTCATTAGCAGCAGTCATACTGGTATGAACATTAAACATTTCAACAGATAGTTGTTCAATCATATCCTTGTACTCAGAAACAGACATGTCTATGGTAGTGAGAGATGGTACCTAAGAGTCTGATGAAGGTGTTTCATCCTTGGAATTGGCCATCAAGGCATAGTTGCAAAATCCTTGCTCTTCTTCATCATTATCAGTATCACCCCAACACTTCCCTTCAGTTATGTAGGCCTTGCTTGGTGTTTGCTTTTTGAGAAGGGCCTCATACTTAGCTTCAAGCTCCAGAAATTCTTTATCCTTCTTTTTAGGCTTCTTGCATTCACTAGCAAAATTCCCTAGGTCATTGCATCTATAGCATCTCACAGATGACCTATCCACATAGCTGGTTTTGAATTTATTCTTGTTTGGTTTCACAGGTGCTTTACTCTTGTTGAATGAATGGCTTTGAGGTCTAGGTTTGAAGGGCTGTTTTCTCTTGAATCTTATGTTTGGAAATTTTCTGGCCATGAAAGCATATGAGGTATTTTCCATGGCATCTAACTCCTCAAATGTGTAGAACTCATCACCTTTTTTTTCATGTTCCTCAACAATAGTCTCAGGCATCTCCACTACTGGTTCTTCATCCACTACTTCTTCAATCCTCAAATGGCTTGTAGAGGCTTCAAGTTCTTGCATAGATCTGTTCACAATCAAGGCACATGATGTGTTTATCATTTCACCCTGATTTGCTTGAATAGCCCTCTTTTGTAACAACTCAAGCTCATGAGTTTTTAGTACACCATAGAGCACATCATATGTGACTTTGTTCAAATCTCTTTCTCTTAGAGAAATGACCCTTGCTCTAAATGGTTTGGTAAAGATAGTAGAAACTTCATATTCAATTCTTTGGTGCTGTAGACTTTTCCATTCGCCTGCAACTCAGTAACTAGCTTGTGAAATCTCTCAAACATGTCAGTAATGCTTTCCTTGGGTTGTGCCATGAAAGCTTCATACTATGTGACCAGTATCTGTTTCTTATTCTCCTTGACCTCATCTGTTCCTTCACATAAAACCTCAATGTGATCCCACATCTCTTTTTTTTTTTTGCTAAATAAAATTTATTAATGACTAAAAAAGTACATAGTCAGGGGGCATACCCCGCGAATAGGCAACAAAAGCACTAAGGCTAAAACAAGCAATCCAGGCACAAGTGAATTAAGTAGTCCTCGACACTATCTAATATAATAAAGGAATGAGGGATGGGTCCCTTGCAATTTTTCTCTTAAAGCTATTACAAGTGAAAAGCTTTTCTCGTAACATGTTTTTGATTTGAATAATCAGCTGAATAGTAGGTCTTGATTTCCTAGGGTTATGAATTCGCAGATTCCTCTCCTGCCAAATATAATAAATAGCAACAGATATGAAAAGCCATCCCACATGTTTGAGCACATTGGATAAATTTCCTTGAGTGAAAATCCCATTCTGCCAATCTCGCCAAGACATGGTAATTCGCACAGGGCTGCTAGATAGAACTAAGCTGGAGTAAGGACAAGAGGAGAACAAATGCTCGCCGGTTTCATCATTACAGTTGCATAGGACACATTGAGGAGAAACATTCATCCCAAACAAACGCATTCTGTCTTTTGTTAGAAGTCTAGATTTAAGAGCAAGCCACATGAAAAAAGCACACCTTAGTATATAGAAACTATGCCAAACCGCAGTCGCCCAAGGAGGTTGATTGCCCACTCTCCTGATAGATTGCCAAACATTCTTCATTTTAACACACTTTGATCCATGCCAAAGAACAGAGTCATCTCTATATATAGGAGCTGAACGCAAGTGGTGGCGAAGCTCAATTGCCAAGACATGATTAGATCTCGGGGGAACCCACCTTCGATCAGATATGAAGTCTTTAACTCTCACCAAATTATTAGATTCCGCTATAGAAATGATAGAATCTCCCAGATGCGAAATAAGAGACCTGTTGTTAATCCAGGGGTCGTGCCATATCAAAAACTCAGAATTAGCTCCAATCTCAAAGGAAATGAATCTACGAGCCTCATCTCGAAGGTTAAGAATTTGCCTAACAACCCATGAGCACTTCGAAGGGATAGAAGCGGTCCAGAATGCTTTGTTTTTTAGAAGACAACTATGAAACCATTGGTGCCAGAGAGAAGTACCCTTGGGGTGAGAAAGTTTCCAGATTTGATAAAGAATGGCTGCTCTGTTACGCTCATAAAGATCACTAATACCGAGACCACCTTCCAATTTTGGCAAGCAGCAGTCAGACCAAGCCACTTTATGCTGACAGTTAGCATCATATTTGCCTCCCCAAAGGAATTTTGAGAAATAGGATTGAATTTTCCCCAACACCTCTTTTGGCAAGAATAAGTAAGATGCCCAGAAGCCTTGAATACCTGATAAAACTGATTTGATAAGCTGCAAACGACCTGAGAATCGAAGAAAACGAGTCATCCAGAGATCAATTTGCCTACACAGTATTTGCACAAGATTCATACAGTCATGAGCTTTAAGCTTAGTAGTAATCAGAGGAAGACCCAAGTACTTGATAGGAAAAGAACCCCTCTGAAAGCCAGTACTGATTAAGGTGAATTGAATCACATCCTCAGAGACGTTGCTAAAGAAACATTCGCTTTTTGCACAATTTGGTTTGAGACCTGAAGCTTCCGAGAACCTGAGCACTGTGTGGTTCATAGCTGTAATAGAGCCCCTGTCGCCTTTACAGAAGAGAAATAAATCATCTGCAAAGATAAGGTGACTTAGATTTAACTCTTTAGTTCGCCAATGATAAGAGAAGCTGGGGTTCCGAAGAAGATCCTATTTTAAGTAAGAAGAAAAAACCTCCTTTCCTATGACAAAGAGATAGGGGGATAAAGGATCCCCTTGTCGTAAACCCGATTTGCATTGAAAATAACCCTCGAGAGAGCCATTAATTTTCAAGGACACCATGCAATTTGTAATACACGACCGAACCCAGCAGAGAAACCTGTTAGGAAATCCCATTTTTTCCATGGCTTCGAAAAGAAAATTCCAATTTAAAGTGTCGAAGGCCTTATGGATATCAAGTTTAATGGCACATCTAGGAGATCCACCAGCCTTATGATAATCTCTGCAGAGGGCTTGGGCAAGCATAATGTTATCACCAATGCTACGGTGAGGGACGAAAGCAGACTGATTAGGGGAAATTAGAGAAGGAAGCACCTGTTTGAGCCTATCAGCCAGCAGCTTGGCAATGCATTTATAAAGAGTATTGCAGCATGAAATAGGTCTGAACTGCGTAAGTTTCGAAGCATTAGGAACCTTTGGGATCAAGGTGACAGCAACAGAGTTGACAACTCGAGGGAGGGACAAAGTATCAAAGTAGAAGAGGATGGCATTAATAACATCATTACCTACTATATCCCATGTGGCATTGCAACATCCTACATCTCTTTGGTAGATGTACAAGATGCAATGTTTGCAAACATTGACATATCCATGGAATCTATAATCAGTAACATGAGGTGACTGTCAAGAGCAACCATCTCCTTTTCTGATTCTGTCCATTTGGATGGTTCCTTGGCCACATAAGATCTTGGATAGGTTGTGGTTCCAATAGTCTTTTCTGGGATCTCTTGTTGTGGAACAAAGGGACCATTCTTGAGAATCTCAGGGTACAGAGGGTGAGAGGCTTTGATGAACAACATCATCTTTATCTTCCAGAGGTTGAAATTTTCTTTGTCAAACTTAGGGACCTTCACCGTTCCTGTTCTCTTTGGTGTATTCGAACTCATGATCATTTTCTGTTTTGATCAACAGCCTGCTCTGATACCACTTGTTGAGTATTGAACACACGAAAAGAATACAGAGGGGGGGTGAATGGATTCTTGAACTTTTTCTCGTTCTTGAATCAGTTTGGTGAATGTAGCAAGATATGTGTTATGTGTGTGCAAAAATGTAAATATGAATAATGAACAACACAAGACACGATATTCACTTTAATCTAATATTTTATTAGATAAAGATTTGCTACAACCTGTGAATACAAATGGTAGTATTCTCAGCTTCGTTTTTCTCAGTGAGATGTATGTTCTTTTTAATGTGTATATATATGAAAAAACTTCTTAACTAAAGAAGTGAGGTTGTATTCTTATAGAACATGAATACAGCCTACTTACTACAAATAAGGCTACAGGATAAATTACTTTCTAGTATGTCTATCCTATTTGAGTAATCATCCAAACGGCTACAAGTTTGACTTCTTGAAGTTCTGTTCAGATCCACTTCTTCATCTCTTTGTCTCTTGTACATCTCTCTAAGCTTCTTTGTGGGCTTTCCAAAGTACCTTACAGTTTGTGGTCCATAAAGTGCTTTAGCTTGTTGAAGGTTTCTGACTTGTACAATTTCTCCGGTATTTTATCTCCAAGACTGTATTCGAGAAGTGATTGAGTGATTGATTCAAGAACTAGAATTGACTTGATAGATAACTCTGAGTTACCGAATACCGTATAATTATCATATTGAATCACTTCTCGAATTAGTCTTTTGTAAGAACCCAGATTTTTGATAGAATTAAAACTTTTATTATGTAATGATGTAGGAATGAATAGTGGTTATGACTGCGATGTAACGACTGTCTAATGAATGACTGGGATGGATTTAGATTCAAATATTTATATGTCATGAAGAATGCTTTTGGTTGACAACATAGATTAGAATAATCTATCTCCTAGGAAAATAAGTTATATTAATTCCAAAGAGGAAGATTATTCTTATGTCATCCAAATCAATATCTGTTATTAGTCCAGTGGTTCCGTAAAAGGGTTAATGAACGCCCGAAAGAGGAACAGGGAATTTTTAATAAATATAAGGAATAAAAGAAAGAATAAAGTATGAATAGTGTTGGGAACCGAAATGAGAGTCGGTTTTCTCTCTAGCAACCTAACCTAGCCGCCGCCTTTCTCTAAGCCTTTCTGCACCTAAATTCATCAGATCTGTTCATCCAGCCTTCATGAATCCACCTTCTCTTCCTCTTCACCCTCTCCCACCATATTTCTTTATCTTTTTTATTTGAGTGTTTTTGATTCTCTGTGATGGGTAATTTCAAGGCGAGCTTGTTGCCTTCACTGCGTTCCTTCCATTGTGGAAGTGATTTGCTGGGGGTTCGACTTATGGAATGGGTCCATCAGGAATTGATGGGTGGTATTTGTTCTGAAAAGTTGTGGCCCAAGTCGTATTTGGACGATGGGTTCAATCTTGGAGATGGAATCTCTATCAATGTTGAGACTGTGTTTGAGGAACACAAGGTTTTTGAAGATAGTTCTAAGTGTATTGTATACACTTTTATGCTTGTCATTCTGTCTCAAAAAAGAAACGATGTTGGTTCCAAAAATGGTAGGAATTGGGGTGAAAGCTCTGATAGGGCTTCACGCGTTGGGAACAAAGACGACATTGTCGATGTGATTCTCAAGATTTCATCACTCTGTGCATCCGTACGTGGAACCACTTATGTGGGTGTTCATGGTGAGACCAGTATAACTGGTCTTTTTATTGTTAAATCTGACCAGGTATTTACGAATGCTAAATTCCTGGTGGTTTTTATGCTTGTTACTGGGACCAGGTTGTTTGCCTCGGGGATTTTCCTTGATGAGGAGTGGTTTGCCCTGTGCGTATGTAGTAGGGGTGGCTTTCATGGTGGTGGCATTTCTGATGTTAGGGATGTCTACAAGGTGTTTGATGTTTTGCTTCTTCGAAAGTTGATGAAGTATTGTGTAGTGAACTCTAAAGAGTGTTGTATATGCAGGAGGACAAAGGAGGATTCGCTTGGAATCTCTGCTATATTTTATGATGATATAATGACCTGGTTGATGGGTACTCAAACCCAGGCATGTGATATACATGTTTCGGGTTTCAGGAAGCTTACGAGGGTCGTAGAGACTAAGATTGACATTTGGGTTCTCTATAAAAGGCGCGGCTAGAAAGTCAATGAAGATCTTAGACCTGCAGTTTCTCAACTTGATTTTGGGAACACAAAACAGAGGGTGGCTATGCTTGATCTGATTGTAGTTTGCAATACCTTGAGTGTGTGCACTCATTGGTTAGCAACGATTGAGGTACTCTGCACCGAAGGTCTTCCTTCCCGTGAAGGGAAACATGAGGATGCGTGTCATTTGTTTGACCTTAGTACTGTTAGACCGTCATGGGGTGCTTCTGTTTCTGATGGGGTGAGTTTCTCTATGATACTCTGCAGGTGCTGGGATGAACTCCTTGATGGATTAAGGAGACTGATTAGGGACATTAGTCATGATGTTCTTGGAGAGTGTAGTGTTGCAATCTTCAAGCATGTTGTTGTCTCGTGTCATGACTGTGACAATAACTTTGAATGCAGAAGTGATGTGGGTTTGATGATGGGATTTTTCAGGCTGAGAATTAAGGCAGGAGACACAATGGTCGTTGTGGTTGATACTAGATATGATGGATTGGTCGGTAGACAGTCTGCCTACTGGAATGCAAATCTTAATATTGCTATGGTATTGATCCGGATGATGGTGATGTCGAAGGACTGTTGCTCTATTGCCTCTCTTGAGTGCGATGGGGCCTTTGCCGTTTTGGTGCAGTTTGTGTCATGGTGCATGTATCATGTTAGCAATCTCGGGATTGGAGCTTATAGTGAATTAGTTTGTGTTTGTCTGATGGTAAGTTGCATTGGTTTGGGTGAGGGTATTCTGAATGGCCTGTTGTTACGGCATTTGGGATTTATTTCAGGGTGTTGAGGGCGCTTGTCCAAACTGTGTCTTTGCTAGTTCTGCTAGTTAGTGTCGGTGTTGTAAGCTAGTTTGCTAGCTTATTCTATGTAGATCTGTTTAAGTTGTCCTTGTTGTTCCGTTGGTTGATGATTTTATTTCCGCGGGGTATGCCCCTAGAAGTGTAATTGTTTACCTTTGGTATAAAATTTTAATTAGCAAAAAAAGTATGAATAGTGTTTTTGGTAGAAACGAGAATATTATTAGACGGCACTATATAGAAGTATTCAGAACGGATTTCGGAGTTCGTATTCGTGATCCAGGGGCGAAATAAGTATGTAAACTATATCGGATTCAGAAAAATAGCACTTTTATTTTCTTCGAGATTTCCCTGGACACTACAAGACTTAAGGATTTATTAAAGGGATTTAAGGAATTTAAATTCGAGAGTTATCAAGAAAGATGGAAAATGATAATATTAATATTAAGAAGGTTTTCGGTAAAACCCTAACTAGAAACGAATGAGTTATTCCTACGAACGATCAATGAATTGAGCAATAAACGGACAAAAGAGCAAGCAGAAAGCAATATACATGCATGTGCAAGTGATAAATATCTAGTAACTACATAGTTACTCAAGTAACTAGCATGATTAGAGATTAAACCAAACACTTAGAAAGCAAACCACTTGGTTAACCTTAAACCATCAAAAGATCAACACTTGTCTCTCCATTTTCATCATTCCTTGCATCATCACTTTAATAAAGCAACTCCAAGATGAGATATTATCTAAATAACATCACTTTATGCATTATTTCCTAGCAACCAAGCAAGAGAGCAAGAAACCAACTCATTCTCTTCCAAAATAAGCCATTCGGCTTTTGCTATAATTCAAGATCCAAAGTCAAGCTTCCACCCCTTGTTTGATCTTGTAATTTTTATTGTGAGTCCTATATTTCATAAAATTAATCTCCTAAAAATCCTAGATTCAATCTCTTCTTTTTCCATTTTCAAAAAAATCATTAAAGAGGAGGATGAATAGTGTTCTTCAAGAACTAACTTTGATTTTCTTGTTTCTTTGGTTGATCTAAGGTTTGTTAAGGCTAGACAAGAACCATTCAAGGCTTAGTAAGGATAGATCACACTCCAAGGAAGGTATAGCACTCTTGAAACCCTAGCTCTTACTTTAAGTTCATGCTTGTTCTTGATGGATCTAAGTAGTTATGGTGTTAGCATGATTATAAGCATGATTATGATTGGGCTTTGGTGAAGGTTAAAATAGTTAGATGAATGGAAAGGCATTGATTGGCCTTAGTTCATGGTTAAATAACATATATATGTTGTTTGGAGTGAAAACTATGATTATTGGAAAGTTTGGAATTTGGAAATATTCGATTTATAGCCGTCATAATGCTCGATTTTTGTTAAACCTTAAGAAACCGTGCATCACAGTAGCTTTAACTCACTGTTTAGCTTTGTATTCTGCCATGACAAGCTAGATTATGTTATAAGCTTCGTTTTGATATAAAGATCGTATGAAATGGACTTACGATTTAGGAGTTATGATTAAATTCGTAAAAGTGGTTCGAAACCATAAATGAAAGTTCGTAACTGAAATTGGATTCCTTTAATATTACGAAATCAGTGGAGAATCTTGATAATTAAATATTAGAGGTAAAAGGGAAGGTGTGAGAGAAAACCACATGTCTAATGGATCGTTTTCCGATTTTATAAAAATGTTCGAATCAAGGTTAAACGCGAACGAACCCCTAAAAGCATACTTGGTTGTGACTTTGGTAAATGACTTAGAAAACGGGCGATAAAACTCGTAGTACAATCTTGATTCGTAAATGATCGACCTTAAAAACTTACATGGCTTAAGTGTGTATCAAGTGTGAGTATGATGACATGTCATAATAGCGAACAAATGTCGAATCGCATCGGTGACAAAAAGAGTTACATAAGAGGTGTATAACGAGATAATCCGAAAACGTGTTTCGACTTAAGTAAAGTTTATACTTAACCTTTTTCAAAGTGTTAAGTGATTAATCCTGAATACCTTGGCTATTTATAGATCGCCAGGCTAACCCGGGGCACGCTACCACTACCTCCACCCGCACTCGATTTCCAGGCAAGTTCAATTCCTTTTTAAAGGCTGTTGTTGTGAATATATATATATATATGCTTTCTGTTATACCTATGTCATAGCATGCATGCCTACTTTCAAGATATATTGATATACTTGTTCCCTGAATTATTGTTGGCTTATAAGCTAGATAGTTAATATATCAGTTATAAGCCGGATATTACTAAGACCCTTAGAAAAGAGCGTATGAATCTCATTCTTTGATTATAGACCGGGAGTCAGTATTTCTTGATATATCGCGATTATTTACGAAGGGAAATATCTAAGTGAATATTTTCCCATTATTTATTTGAGGAATATTACTTTGAATATTCATTCAAGATTAATTACTTATTAAATATTATTTCTAAAATTCCTTTTAAGCCGTATCCATGTAATGAATATTATCTGGAATATTCATGTGAACTTCACTTATTCGACGAATATTATTTCCAATATACGTTTAAAGTCGATTAAATTATCGAATATTGTTTCGAATATTCATTTAGTAATAATTCCTTCAATCGATATTATTAATTGAATATTCACTATTTGTTCAGTGGATATTATTTTGAATATTCGTTCGAGTTTTAATTATCTAATAAGTATTATTAATGTGAATATTCACTATTTGTTCAGTGAATATTATTTTGAATATTCGTTCGAGTTTTAATTATCTGATAAGTATTATTAATGTGAATATTCCCTATTTGTTCAGTGAATATTATTTTGAATATTCGTTCGAGTTTTAATTTTCTGATAAGTATTATTAATGTGAATATTCACTCTTTGTTCAGTGAATATTATTTCGAATATTCGTTTGAGTTTTTCATTATTTGATAAGTATTATTAATTTGAATATTCACTATTTGTTTAGTGAATATTATTTCGAATATTCATTCGAGCTTTATTTATCTAAGAAGTACTGCTTATTTAAATATTCATTAATTTCTTAATGAACATTACTTGTGAATATTTACTCGAGGATTATTCTGAATAATATTTTATATTAGGATTATTCCTTCAATATTTTGACTTAATAAATATTCTTGGGAATATTTATTTAATTCTTCTAACTCGCTTTAAAAATGAATTACTTCATTCAGATATCATCTTCGACCTTCAAATATTACGTAAATTATTTCAGAGCCTTATTATTATTATTATATTATTAAGGAAGGTTCTCAGTGACTCCATTCTACATGCAATTCTATAATAAGGGAACCTTACTTGAGAAATGTTATTTACCTTGTGACTACCCGGTCATAAATTGTTGAAACTATTCTTTTCACTCGCAACCTGGTTGCTGTTTATCTATTAAATCTTGTGTACCTTCTCATCAATCAAGGGGTAAGAATGTTGGAACAAGTTGGTATCCATTAACAAGCAGCAGCTTGGGAAATATTGGTGAATTTTCCTTTCCAACTAGATACGACTACCTTGTGGAGTCTTATCAACAAGTATCATACTTGGGGAAAAGGGGAACGAACTTTACATTTCACAGTGATGGATGCTAAATGAACTAGGAGACGCGTAAGTGGCCGAGTGGTGCCGGTCCAGCAATAGCCCAACCGTTGGCTGAGGAGTTCCAGAGGGCAGTAGATAAGTAAATCCGTCAGAGCTACCTTCTACATGTAGAGAACGATTGATGAGATGCATGACATACGACCGATCATCGTAAACGTCAGGGCATCTGGCGCGACAATGCTCCCGTATTAGTTCATCTTTCAAGATTTTCACCATCTGTGTTGGCAGTGTTGAAACATGTTGAAAACTGAAATTGCAATATTTTCTTCAAGTTCCTCTTTTATGAAAATGATGGTATTTTGCTTATCTTGACATAGCAGATAATTCCACGAAATATATATGTTTTGAGTTACCTTGTGACTTCATCCTTTATATTGAACTAGCACTATTTTCGCTAATGCATGGCATATGGTTTCAAAATATACTTTTGAACTTTCATATATAGCACTATGCAGTTATATTATTATTGGTGGGCTATTGCTCACCCTTGCTTATTTATTATGTCATAACAACAGCTAGGACTGATGGCTCGCGTCAGGCGCACTCGGCGCAAGCAGGTTACCCGCCCCATAGGACTACCCGCTGATATCATTGCTGCCATTGCTGAGGTTGCATAGAAAGTCAGCTTTTGGGTTACCAGCTTAATTATATGTATAATTAATTCTAATCAACGACAAGAACCTTTAAACTTATGTTGTTACTCCTTTTGGATTGTAATAACTTTTATTCGTAAATCCGTAACGTGAGACTTATTTCAATTTCATCTCTGGGACTATAACTGTGTGTGTGTGAGTGGATATTATTGTGGGGTCACAGCATGTTACTTATTTATTTTGGACTCAAGACAAGATGGAAAATGAGATCGTAACGACCCGATCCCTGACCCCAGATCTGGGGGTATTACAAAAATGGTATCAGAGCGAGAGTTATATATCCCAAGAGATGATGCGATGTATATAATAATAAATTCACTAAGATAATAAGAACTCTTGCGAAGTTCACCTAAAACCCTTATGGGAACTTTCTAAGTATCATGATAGTAATATAGTTCGTCTTGTGTAGGCGAGCGACATGGCTGCCCAGGAGGCATCTGCTAGACATCATGACGAGGATCTGTTTAGGACCAGAGACCCGTATTATGAGCACTTGCCTGATGAGGATACCAAGGTGATTGAGACTATGGAGGAGGACCTTGAGGAGGTCCAGGCTGATGCAGATACTGATGTTATTGAGTCTGAGGAGGAGGAGGAGGAGGAGGACCCGGAGGAGGTCCAGGCAGAGCAGGATGCTGAGTTAGTTGCTGAGGATGAGGATTTTTGGGTTGTGTCTGAGATTAAGACTTTAGAGGAGGATACTGACATGACCACTGAGCAGGTGATGGCTGCCGTTGTTGGGCAGACTGCAGATGAGGGTACGGAGGGAGATGTTGATGAGCCCGTGGGTGATGTTGTAGGGAGTTCCGGACTTAGTGTGCCACCCCTCTCTGGTGAGAGAGCCCCTACCCCACCACTACTTCATGGGAGCCCATTCTCTGATGAGTTTGAGGAGCTGACACCAGAGCCGCAGCAGGCAGAGGCTGCCCTTCCAGCAGATCCAGCCCCTCCACCCCATGTTCCGGCTGAGGGGGTCCCAGCATGTGTATACCACTATGCTGTGGCCAGACTTTCTACTGAGGTAGCCGTGGCAAGAGGAAACTTTCTATACTGCAGATTTCGAAGAGGAAGTAGAGGAAGGGGAAACTGAAGTCAAGCAACAGGGGGAGAACCAGGGCGGAAACCCCATGGGACAATTCATGGTTCTGCTCAGGCAGAAATTGAACCAATATCCCCAACCACCCTAAGGAAACAATACCACTGTGGCCAATTCGTTTAGGGCCTTCAAGTCCCTCAAACCCCCAGAGTTCCACGGATCGGCTGATCCCGTTGAGGCAAGGGCATGGATCAAGGAAATGGAGAAATCTTTCGAGAGTCTGAGTATTGATGAGGCCTAGAAGACTGTCTTTGCTACTTACTTACTTAAGGAAGAGGCCAATTACTGGTGGGAGGCCAAAAAGAATATGGAAACCGATGTTATCGTAACCTGGGAAAGGTTTAAACAGTTGTTTCTAGAGAAGTACTTCCTGAGGTTCATGAAGACCCAGATGGAGCTTAAGTTTTTAGAGCTGAAACAGAAGTGGCTGACTATCAAGCTAAGTTTACTAAGTTGTCAAGATTTGTGCCAGAATTTGTGGACACAGAGGAGAAGAAAGCTAACAGGTTTCAGCAAGGGTTGAAACAGTGGATTCAGAATCGTGTGGCGGTTCTTGAGATTACAGATTATGCCACTTTGGTGCAGAAGGCAACCATTGTGGAAGCAGGAAGTGACCAGATGCAAATAGAGAGAGAGAGAGAGAGAGAGAAAGGGTGAATAAAGAAGAAGCATGCCAGCATGAGTGGAGGTTCCGTAGGAAGAAAACCCCCGAACAAGTTTATCAGAGGAACTGTTTCCCCACCTGGGAGGAACATAAGGTTTAAACCATCTATGAGTACAACTGTGAGCCAGGGCGTCTAGCAAGCAGGAGTGTCCCGTTCCTATCTTTCCAGACCTCCACTACCAGTATGTGCCACGTATGGGAAGAGACATTCTGGGGTGTGTACTCAGAAACAGATGATCTGCTATAAGTGTGGGCGAGCAGACCACTATGCCCACCAGTGTACCGCGGTTACTCCTACTGCCAGCAAAGGCACTACTTGTTTTCAGTGTGGTCGTCCAGGTCACATGAGGATACTTCTCAGCATATCGCGACTATCCGGATAATATGAATTCACTGCTTAGAATACCTAGAACCTAGTCAGTGAATAGTTACTATACAATTTAATTTCTTCCACCCTACAATATCCCGATTAAACACAAGGCATGGAACTCGTGTCAAGCCTATCAAATTTAATCATATGATTCCTTATTCATAATGCGTAGTTCATATTAATGTAAATTAGAAACTCCTTTCTAATTTCATTCACTCTGGCCAGAGATTCCTGAACTAGCATAATAAGAATAGCATAGGATATTCTCTTCCTTTACTGGAAGGGGTAGATCCTTTATTGACCGTTAACTATCTCCATACACAAATCCTTATGCCCAGAATAGACCTAATGGGTGTCCTTGAGACTAAGGACCAAACCAAAGCATAGTTCATTATATACAAGATTACTCTAACGATCTCAAGTCTAAGGACACTTGTACAACTATCACTTAGTGAACAACTATCGACACGTGAGTAAACTCCATTAGTTGCACCACTAATCGAGTCATGTTCAGTGAACTTATTCCCTAATAAGTACCTACATACTAGCTATAGTGTCACCACACAAATGCCTATGAGAACAGACATCCTTCCTAGGAAGCTAGCATAGTGTGTACTGATCTTTGCGGATTGACTAACTTCCAATTAGTTATCCTATGATCAGGAACAGTTTAAGTCTAGTGTTATCATCTTCTAGATCTCATTATTATAATCTCATTATAATTCTAGAAGCATTACTCTAAACTATGGAACATCTAATTTAAAACACTTTAAATAGATAAAGCCCGTATAAAGACAAATATGTATTTCATTAATAATCATAAAACCTACTAAGATTACAAGAAAGTTTATCCTAACTCATCATCCATGATAAGATTTAGGACACTTCTCTTTCACATATGCAGTTCATGTAAGAACCCATATTTTTGATAGAATTAAAACTTTTTATTATGTAATAATATAGGAGTGAATAGTGATTTCGGTAGAGATGTGAATATTATTAGACGACGCTATATAGAAGTATTCAGAACGGAATTCTGAGTTCGTATTAGTGATCCAGGAGGAAATTAAGTGTATGTAAAAGCTATCGGATTCAGAAAAATAGCACTTTTATTTTCTCCGAGATTTTCCTGGACACTGCAAGACTTAAGGATTTATTAAAGGGATTTAAGGAATTTAAATTCGAAAAGTATTAAGTAAGATGGAGAATGGTATTATAATTATTATGAAGGTTTCCGGTAAAACCCTAACTAGAAACGAATCAGTTATTCCCTCGAACGATCAATGAATTAAGCAATAAACGGACAAAGAATCAAGCAGAGGAAGCAAGATGCATGCATGTGCCATTAGAAAATATCTAGTAACTACTTAGTTACATAAGTAACTAGCATGGTTGGAGATTAACTAGCACTTAGCAAAGATCAAACCACTAGTTAAATGAAAATCATCCAATCTTCAACACTTGTCCTGACAAATGCATCATCTAATGCATCATCACTTTAATAAAGCTACTTTGGTTGAGATATTATCCAATCAAACCACTTTATGCATTATTATCAAATTAACCAAGCAAAAGAACACAACTCTCTCCGTTATTCACTACATTCGGCTTTTGCTTAATTCAAGGGGAGAAATCCCACTTCCAACCATTGTTTGATCTTAAACTTTTATGGTGAGTCCTATAATTCATATAAATGATCACCAAGAAATCTTAGCTTCAATCTTTTTTTTTCCATTTTCAAATAAATCATTAAAGAGGAGTGTGAATAGTGTTTTCATGAACTAATCTTGGATTTTCTTGTTTTCATGGTTGATCTTAGCTAACTTAAGGCTATCCAAGGACCATACCAAGCTTAGTAAGGCTAGATCATACTCCAAGGAAGGTATAACCACTTGAAACCCTAGACCTTACTTTGAGATTATGCTTGTTCTTGATGATTTTAGAGTAATATGTTCTTAATGATGTTATAAGCATGATTAGTTAAGTGGTTTGGTGATTTAAGTAGCATGATGATTATTATAGTGAAGCATGATATTCTTGGACTTGTTGAGATGAGAATCATGTATAAATGATGTATGGATTCCCGGTGTGGCTTGGTTTGATTGTTGTGAATTTTAGAACGTTCGATTTATAGCCGTTATAATTCCGAAATTTCGTTAGCCTTAAGAAACGAATTTGACAGTAGATGTAACTCACTGTTTAGCTTCGTGTTCTGCCATGATATGATAGATCATGTTATAAGCTTCGTTTTGATATAAGGATCGTGTGAAACGGACTTACGGTTTAGGAGTTATGGTTAAAATCGTAAAAGTGATTTGAAACCGTAAATGAAAGTTCGTAACTGAAATTGAACCCCGTTAATATTATGAAATCAGTGGCGAGTCTTGATAATTAAATAATAGAGATAAAAGGAAGGTGTGGGAGAAGACCACATGTCAAATGGATCGTTTTTTGATTTTATAAAAATGCTCGAATCAAGGTTAAACGCGAACGAACCACTAAAAGCATACTTGATTATGACTTTGGTAAATAACTTAGAAAACGGGCGATAAAACTCGTAGTACAATCTTGGTTCTTAAATGATTGACTTTAGAACTTATACGGCTTAAGTATGTATCAAGTGTGAGTATGATGACATGTCATAATAGCGAACAAATGTCGAATCGTATCGGTGGTAAAAAGAGTTACACTAAGAGGGGTATAACGAGATAACTCAAAAATGTGTTTCGATTTAAGTAAAGTTTATACTTAACCTTTTTAAAAGGTGTCAAGCGATTAATCCCAAATGCCTTGGCTATTTATAGATCACCAGGCTGACCCGGGACACGCTACCACTACCCCTACCCGCACTCGATTACCAGGCAAGTTTCAAATCCTTTTTAAAAGACTGTTGTTGTGAATATATATATGCTTTCTGTTATACATATGCCATAGCATGCATGCCTACTTTCAAAGTCATATTGTTATACTTGTTCCCTGAATTATTGTTGGCTTATAAGCTAGATAGTTAATATATCAGTTATAAGCCGGATATTTCTAAGACCCTTAAGCGAGCGCAGTTGAATCTCATTCTTTGACTATAAACCGGGAGTCGTTATTCCTTGATATATTGATATTATTTTCAGAGAGAAATAATTAAGTAAATATTTTCCATTTATTATCTGGCGAATATTATTTGGAATGTTCATCCGATATTTATTTATTCGATGAATATTATCTTTGGTATTCATCTAAGATTGATTTTATATTCGAATATTATTTCGAACCCTCATTTAAGTTATTTACTTATAGAATATTCATTCAAGCTCATTTACCCAATAGATATTATTTTGAATATTCATTCGAGTTTATTTATTTAATGAATATTATTTTTAATATTCATTCGAGCCTTATTTATTTAAATGAATATTATTTCGAATATTCAATCAACTCTATTTATTTTATAAATATTAGTTTGCACACTGATTCGAACTCAAGTTATTCGATAAATATTATTTTAAATATCCACTTGAGTTTTCTTTAGTCAATGAATATTACCTTCAACATTCATTTAAAGTCGATTCAATTATTGAATATTACTTCGAATATTCCTTCGATAATTAATTCTTCGATAAATATTATTAAGTTGAATATTCATTAGTTGTTCAATGAATATTATCTCGAATATCCATTTGATGATTATTTCATCTATAAATAGTATTATTCACTCGAATATTCATTATTCGTTCAATGAATATTATTATGAATATTTGTTCAAAGATCATTTCGAGCAATGCTCTTCCAATAATCATGACTTAATAAATATTCTTGGAATTTTTATTTAATTATTCTAATTCGGTTCAAAGACGATTTACTTCATTCACGTAGTATCATCGACCTTCGAACATGATATAGATTATTTTAGAATATTATTATTATTATTATATCAAGGAGGGCTCTCAAACTCTATTCTTCGTTCAATCCTGTCTTTCAAATAATAAGGGAACCCTACTTGAGGAATGTTATTTATCTTGTGACGGTCCGGTCATAAATTATTTGTTTCACTCGCAACTTGGTTGCTATTATTCATGGAATCTTGTGTACCCTCTCATCATTCGAGGGGTAAAATGGTTGGAATAAGTTGGTATCCATGAACAAGCCTCGGCTTGGGAAATATTGGTGAATTTTCCTTTCTAACTAGATACGACTGCCTTATGGAATCCTATCAACAAGTGTTATACTTGGGAAAAGGGGGACGAACTTTACATTTCAAAGTTATGGATGTTAATTGAACTAGGAGACGCGTAAGTGACCGATCCAGCAATGGCCCACCCGTTGGCCGGGGGGTTCCAGAGGGCGGGTGATCCGTCGGTACTTCCTTCTACATGTAGAGAACAAATGATGGGGAGCATGACATGCGACTGCTCATCGTAGATGTTGTGGCTCCTGGCGCGGCAAGCTCCCGTATTAGTTCATCATCCCAAAAATTGGGGAATATTCTGTAACATTACCATTGTGGACAGTGTTGAAAAGTGTTTGAACTGGAATTGCAGTATTCTTCCTGCAAGTTCCGCTATCATAAAAAAATTGATAATCTGACTTATCTTTGACATAGCAGATATTTCCATGAAATATATATATATATATATATATATATGTTTTGAGTTACCCTGTAACTTCATCCTTTATATTGATCTGGCACTATTTTCGTTAATGCATGGCATATGGTTTCAAAATATACTTTTGAACTGTCATAGATATTGCTATTTAGTTATATTATTGTTGGTGGGCTATTGCTCACCCTTGCTTATTATTATGTCACAACAACAGCTAGGTCACATGGCTCGCGTAAGGCGCACTCGGTGCAAGCAGGTTACCCGACCCACAGGACTCCCCGCTGATATTGTTGCTGCCATTGCTGAGGTAGCGTAGATAGTCAGCTTTTGCTTCCAGTTTAATTATATGTATCAATAATATTAATCAATGGCAAGAACTTTAAACTTATGTTGTTACCCCTTTTGGGATTGTAATAACTTTTATTCGTAAACCCTTTTATGTAAGACTTATTTTAATTTATTCTCTGGGACTATAACTGTGTGTGTGTGTGTGTGTGAGTGGATATTATTGTGGGGTCACAGCCTATTACTTGTTTATTTTTAACTCAAGAAAAGTGTTAATCATGGAAAATGAGACCGTAACGACCCGATCCATAACCCCGAATCTGGGGGTGTTACAGAAATGGTATCAGAGCGAGAGTTATAAATCCCAAGAGATAATGCGATGTTATATAATAATAAATTCACTAATATAATAAGAACTCTTGCCAAGTTCACCTAAAACCTTTATGGGAACTTTTAAGTATCATGATAGTAATATAGTTCGTCTTGTGTAGGCGAGCGACATGGCTGCTCAGGAGGCATCTGCGAGACAGCATGATGAGGACATGTTCCGGACCAGAGACCCATATTATGAGCACTTGCCTACTGATGAGTCAGAGGAGGAGGACCCTGAGGAGGTCCAGGTTGATGTTGATACTGATGTCTTTGAGTCTGAGGAGGAGGAGGACCCGGAGGAGGTCCAGGCAGGAGAGGATACTGAGATAGTTGCTGAAGATGTTGATGAGGAGGACTCTGAGGAGGCCCAGCTTGTCCATGATGTTAGAGTGATGAAGGAGGATACTGACATGTCCACTGAGCAGGTGATGGCTGTTGTTTTAGGACAGGATGGAGATGAGGGTGTTGAGGGTGATGTAGATGAGCCAGTGGATGATGCTATAGGGAGTTCCGGACTTTATGTGCCACCCCTCTCTGATGAGAGAGCCCCTACCCCGCCACCACTACCTGTGAGCCCATTATCCGATGAGTTAGAGGAGTTGACCCCAGAGCCACAGCAAACGGAGGCCGCACAGCCTGCAGATCCCTCTACTCCACCCCATATTCCGCTTGAGGGGATACCAGTAGGAGTGCATAACTTCGTGGTGAATCGACTGACTACAGAGCTGGCCATAGCTGAGGCCCGGTTGGTAAAGTCCCGCAGAGAGTTAGCAGAGGAGAGAGCTGCCCGGATGGGGCATCATGGTGGGGGACGTGCCAGAGCTAGGGAGATGTACATAGCAGTGACCCGCAAAGAGTTGAGGGCTCGTGTGAGGGTGCGACAACTACCCAGTGATGGACATGGTATGGTATCCAGGGCAGATGCAGAGGAGATTTTTCGCATTTCTATGAGGAGGGTTCGGATGATGTTTCACCGTTATGGCTGACTGCAGGGATAGTGACATGGTAGTCTAGTTGTCTAGTCTTGTACGGCACGGTAGCGCCGATTTTGGTGGGATAGTTTCAGTATGTAGTTTCCCTATTGCAGACTAGACATATAGACAGCATATTTCACTTTTGACTAGTTGTTATTCGGATGGTTGTATTTGCTAAACTATGTTTTTTTTTTGATAAATAAAAAAATATATTACTCCGAATAAACAATTACATCAACCAGGGGCATACCTCGCACCATAGAAAGCGTATTTTACTGCTCAGCAACTACTAACAAATTAATTGCTACATAATTAGTACAGTAAGGTCTGTAACATTTGATCTTTCCCTGCCTTTTTTTGAATAACAGGGCATGTGCTTAGCTTTTCTCGAACATTCCGCTTTACCTCTGTCGTAAGTTGCTCCACTCGCTTGTGCCCAGCTTGATTGAAGATTCTATTATTACGTTCCTGCCAAATAGCATGCCATGCTGCTGAGACATATAAACAAGTTATATGCTGCCGTACCTTGTCCACATTATCTTGAAGGATTTCGCCATTTAAGAGATGCTGCCAATTCCGAGATATTCTACAAGGGCTCGAATTGAGTATTTTCTCCGTGTATGCACATTGAGAGAACAAATGCTCATGTGTCTCAGCACCATGCGAACAGAGCATGCAGTTTATAGGAACTGCCATACCAAATTGCTGCATCCTGTCCCTTGTCAATAACCGCTGCCTCATTACTAGCCACATCAAGAAAGAATATTTTGGAACCATGAACTTGTGCCAGACCGCACCAACCCAGTTGTAGGACTGCCCAACAGGTCTTATCGAATTCCAAATGTCCGAAAGATAGAGATGTTTAAAGTCTGAAGTGTCCCACAAGATCCGATCATTCTGGTGAATTGTAACCGTAGAGCATTTGTGTCGCAATTCGATGGCATCAACATGATTTGTAGGGCTCAACTGCCACTGTTGATTGTAATACAAATCTGAGATCTTGGCAAGAGAAGTTGACTCCATTATTGATATGATTCCCACCCGAAATTACTGTACTAGAGGTTTCCTTTCTAACCACGGATCATGCCAAAAGTGAAAGGAGGAAATCGATCCCACCTCGAAATGAACATGCTGCCTAGCAATGTCTCTAACTCCCAGAATCTTCTTTAAACACCAAGATCCCTTCGAGGGAATAGGCATCGTCCAAACAGACTTTGAACGCAACACTTCCAGGTGAACCCAAGTTATCCACAACGAGTTTGCTCTGTTAATTATACGCCAAAGCTGGAATAAAATAGCGCTGGTGTTCCAAGAAATAAGGTCCTTAATACCCATTCCACCCTTATTTTTCGGCAAACAAACCTCAGCCCAAGCTACCTTGAATTGACAGGGACCATTCAACGTGCCACTCCATAAAAATCTTGCAAAAATACCCTGGATCTTTTTTAGAATTCCTTTCGGCAAGAACAAGTACATGCTCCAGTACCCTTGTATACCAAAAAGAACCGTATTGATTAATTGCACTCTTCCAGCTCTGCTAAGAGTTTTGCATGTCCATAGACCTATATTCGTGCACAGTTTTTGAATTAGCAACTCAGAATCCCGAGCACACAATTTTTTTTGAGATAAGTGGAACACCTAAGTATTTGACAGGAAGAGTTCCTTTCTCAAATCCAGTGAGATGAAGAGCAAAGTCTTGGATATCCACCGACACGTTACCAAAATAGCACGAACTTTTGCTTGGGTTTGGAATGAGACCCGAAATCCGTGAAAATTTGGTCACACCATCAAAAAGCAGTTTAATAGAAGAAGCATCGCCTTTGCAGAAAAGGAAGACATCGTCTGCGAATATAAGATGGGATATACCTGAGTGTTTAGTTTTCCAGTGAAATGAGAAATCAGTGGCCGAGGTTGCTTGATTGAGGCACGCTATAAGTACTTCCATGGCCAGCACAAACAGGTAAGGAGAGAGAGGGTCGCCTTGGCGAAGTCCCGAGGCACTTTGAAAGTAACCTTCTAACGAACCATTAATCTTGACTGACAACATAGCCGAGGTGACACACTTGTGAATCCACCCAGCAAATTTATTAGGAAACCCCATGGCTTGCATTGCATTGAAGAGAAATTCCCAATTTAATGAGTCAAAGGCTTTGTGAATGTCGAGTTTAAATGCCACTCTTGGAGGCCCAGAATTGAGATGATAATCGCGAACAAGTGATTGAGCAAGCATCATGTTATCACCAATGCGTCTACCTTTGATGAATGCAGTTTGACACGGAGAGACAAGATGGTTCATTACATTTTTCATACGCCCAGCCAGCAGTTTAGAAATGCATTTGTAAAGTGTGTTGCAGCAGGAAATTGGGCGAAAGTGAGACATGGAAGAAGCCCCCATTTGTTTAGGAACAAGAGCAATGGCTTTAGAGTTTACCATTCTCGGCATTTGTAAAGTATCGAAGTAGTAGAGGATTGCTCGAGTAACATCATTGCCAATAATAGGCCAGGCTTGCACAAAGAATTCTGGGGTAAGGCCATCGGGGCCAGGACTTTTGTTCTTCGCCATTCCTTTCATAGTTTTGTAGATGTCAGCAGTACTAAAGCTTGCATTCAAGATGCTTTTGTGATTCTCTGACAAGCAATTAAACCTCAAATCAGTAGGGAAATCCTCTACTTCCTTTGCAGTACCCAGCATGGATTTGTAGAAATTAACTGCAATGGTTGACACAGCACGATGACCAAATTGCTCTGTACCTTCCTCATCTTCAAGACAAGTTATTTTGTTGGAATTCCAGCGATTCTTGCAAGAATTATGGAAAAAACGATTGTTGTTATCACCATTCTTCAACCAACAGACACGAGACTTTTGCTTTAGTAAAGTTTCCTCCTTCGACAAGGCAATGACAAGAGCAGCACTAAGTTGAGCTTCCTCAGCGAACTGAGCTTGAGATGGGTTAGCTGGCATGTTAGTTTGAAAGGCTGATAATGCAGAGCGAGCTAGTTCCACTTGTTCATGAAGGTTACCTCCCGCAGTGTTAAGAGCTTTGAGAGCTAGTTTAACTTTTTTGAGCTTGGAAGTTAGGACATACCATGGATCCCCACTAAGATCATAATTCCAAACAGTCCTGACAGTAGGGAGAAACTCCTCATTATCGATTATATGCTGAAATATTTGAAAGGGCCTGAAAATTCTTTCCTGAGTAGTTCCTAAACGAACATTTGCTGGGTTGTGATCAGAAATGCCCCTTGGCAGAAACATAGCTTCAGCTAAATCAAACTTGTCTAGCCAGGCCTCGTTGACCACACGATCAAGCTTGCGCAAAGTTGGGCTAGAAAGATTGCAGTCCCACCATGTAAAATGAGGGCCTGTAAACCTGAGGTCAGTGATTCCTAGTGATGCCACACAATCACGAAATTCAATCATACTTATAAGCTTTCGAGGAATCCTACCATTAGTGTCTTCTGCATCGAGAATAATGTTGTAATCACCCAATATACACCAAGGCTTGTCCGACACAAAGTGAGTCTGGATGCTAGATAAATCACTCCATAAAGGCCTGCGCTCCATATAAGTGTTAAAAGCATAAACAATAGTCACAATACAAACATCCGTATGATCCAAGCGAGAGACCATACAAGTAATATGTTGAGCAGACTTGCTTAGAACAGTAACACGCCAAAAAGAAGGATCCCATCCGAGCCAGATATGGCCATTTTCGTGGTGCTCATAATTAAAAACACAATCAAACCGTTGGGATATAGTTGAAGAAGAAACCAAAGCATTTTCCTGTTTGACATGCGTTTCAAGGAGAGCACAAAAATTAATTTTATTATAGCTCAAAAAATCCTTTACGTAGGCCTTCTTATTTTTTAGGCCTCGTATATTGTAGGAACAAAAATCAATCAACATAAGAGAAATTAGGTTGATTGAGGGGATTGTCTCCCCTTACTTCTTTTTAACTTCTTCAATTGAGATCTGGACAGTGGTTTTTGTAAGCTCGGATTTGCCGCCCGATGTTTACCTTCTATCTCGTCTACTTTACGCAGATTCTTGAAGTCTTGTACAGGGCTAGGAGAATCATCGGAAGAAGGCGAAGGAGCAGCACCCCTTTTCCTGTTAACAGTTTGCCATCCTTCATCCTGTGTATCAACAGACTTAGTGTGATTTGTCACTGGGGTATGCAGTGCTTCGACATGCTCTGCATTATTTCCTACATGACTTTTGCTAGTTTCCTGCTCTTCATCCACCTTAACCTCTGTATTATTTTCAGGTTCCCCTCCTTCCTGCTTTCCTTCCTGCTTTTCTTTCCTAACCCACTTTTTGGTAGCATTGGGACAGGCCCCAACAAGGTGACCAATAGTGCTGCAAGCTTTACAGATCAAGGGCTTGTTTGGGTACGAAACAATGACCTCCTCTATCTTTTTCTCCTTAGTAACAAGGTCAATAACCTTAACTGGGATAGTATTAGGCAGGTCCTTGCCCACCTTGTACTGAACACAAATCTTAGCATAAGGAAGAACCTCCAACTCCGAAGTTAACTCATCCGCAAACAGAGGTCGTCCAACAGCACTAGCTAGAGTGCTCATCCCTTCTTGTGTCCAATAACAATCTGGAATTTGTTCAAATTTCACCCAAAGTGGTATTGTTTTTATCGAATCGACAGGAGTACCCCACGCATTGGCCGATATTTAAGACATACCAGGTGCCCCTAGAAAGGGCGATATTCATAGCTTGCTCATCAACAAACTTGAAGAAAAATGTACGACTATCCTTTTGCCCTATGTGTTGAAGCCCTTTTCCATCCCAGTTGTTGTGTGCAAATTCACAGACTTTGTTGAAAGAGACAGTCCCTTTGGTGAAGCTGCCTACAATGGTGGTTCTATACTTTTCATTGCCTTTAAGTAAAACATCATCTGGTGGTGACACCACAGTAGTACCCTCCGGTAACGGGATGTAGGTAAAGGTAACCTGCCTACTGCTCTTGGTTTTTTCTTTGACAACCTGTGACCAGGTCTTTCCTTCTCCCGCATTCTTTTTCAGCTCACTCTCAGAAGGTTTAGCGTTCGAGTCTGGCAAATTAGAAGACACTTTGTCTACACCAGCAGTCTTCCCTTGCATATGTTCGTCATTAAGCTTCTCTTTCCCTTGTGAATCTTTCACTCCCGAAGCGCCAACACTGCTTTTGCCCTTGTCAACCCCCAGAGTACTACCTTGGGTATTTCTTTCAGGTTTATTATCAAACACCTTGGGGTCACTATGGTTTGGTGGAACTTTAGTACCATCGCCCCCTCCATTTGGGTTTCCTTTGAATATAGGCAATCCAAACTCCTCTCTTCCTAAAATAAAATCCGTAGATCTGGGAAGTCCCGCATTAAAATCATCCTTAGCTTGAATTTTTCTTTTTTCAAACTCTGCCATAGTCAGCCCATTCGCCTCCATGAATCTTTTCATCTCTATGATTTCAATCCTTGCCGCTGCTAATTCTTTCCTTTCTTCCTTGCTAATATCAAAAGCAGCTTTAATAGCTGGATTTGCAGAGAAGTTTTTTGACATGTACTCCTTCTCACTCTTTGAGTCCTCCTCCTCCTCAGAGCTAACTATTTCTTCCACATCTATCTTTTCCATAGAGATACCACCAGACGAGCTAGGTAGTACATACTCTATCTCATCCTCCGTTCTTGCAAAAATAAAGTCATCTTGGATTGGATCTGTAGCTAGATGAGAAATCCCCTCTTATTCAATGTTGTCATCGCGCGAAATTTCTTGTAGCACCGGGCTTGACACAAGAAAGGGGGCACTTTGCCTACAGTGTAAGCCAAACTCCAAAGCTGAGCCCTCCTGGTCCACCGGAACTCCATCAGAATCCACATTTGAATCTTGACTACCCATAGTAAAATAACGCATAAATAAGAAATATAGTGTTTAGGTTAGGGGGGAAGGAGAGAAAGAGGATTAAATGAAGGGAATATAGACTTTAATGGTGGGAAAAGTGTGTAAGAGAATAGATCTGAACTACAATAAATGGCGGCTAACTAGGGTTTTTAGAGAGAAGGAAGAGCTTCTCTCTCTTCCTTGGATATTGTACCTTTCGGTACCTTGTATATATTTATTTCCCTTTCAGTCATTTCGGTTTCGTATTGACGCAATCACTAGCTTGTTATATTATATCTGCATATAATGCTTTCGATCAAAACTGCCATGATATATAGAACTGTGGGATCCTAAATCCAATTATGCATCGATATTGTGAGGAGAAACCCTCTGAAATTGGTAAATAAACCTAATGTATATTGTCCAAATTTTCAGTAAAATGCCTCCGAGAAGAATGGGTACTAGGGCTAACCCCCATGAGTCTATTGACCAAGAAAGTCACAATCAACCTGAGGAAAACCTTGAGTATAATGAAGAACAGGACGAGGATTACAATGAACAAGAAGATTCCCAATATGGGATAGGGGATGAAACTTTCTATATTGCAGATTTCGAAGAGGAAATAGAAGAAGGGGAAACTGAAGTCGATCAGTAGGGGGGACCAGGGTAGAAACCCCAGGGGACAATTTATGGATCTACTCAGGCAGAATTTGAACCAATATCCCCAAGCACCCCAAGGAAACAATACCATTGTGGCCACTTCTTTCCGAGCCTTCAAGTCACTCAAACCCCCAGAGTTTCAAGGATCGGCTGATCCCGTTGAGGCAAGGGGCTGGGTCAAAGAAATGGAGAAATATTTCGAGATTCTGAGTATTGATGAGGCCCAAAAGACTGTCTTTGCTACCTACTTACTAAAGGGAGAGGCCAATTATTGGTGGGAAGCCAAGAAGAATATGGAAATCGATGCTATCGTAACCTGTGATAGGTTTAAATAGTTGTTTCTATAAAAGTATTTCCCAAAGTTCATGAAAACCCAGATGGAGCTTAAGTTTTTGGAGCTGAAGTAGAACAATATGACAGTGGCTGATTATGAAGCCAAGTTTACTGAGTTATCAAGGTTTGTACCAGAGTTTGTGGACACTGAAGAAAAGAAAGCTAACAGGTTTCAGCAAGGGCTGAAACAATGGATTCAGAACAGAGTGGCAGTTTTAGAGATTACTGATTATGCCACCTTGGTGCAAAAGGCAACCATTGTGGAAGTGTTCACTCTCCCCCTATTTATTCGTTATGGCGATGGAAGTGTTCAATGCTTGTATTAACAAATGTGTGGCAACTAATGAGTTCACTTACCACTGGAGAACTAAGGAGCTAAACCTCACCCATTTAATTTTTGCAGATGATGTTCTGATTTTCTGCAAGGGTGACCTGTCGTTAGTGAATACTATTATGCAGGGAGTTACTCAATTTTCGTAAATTTCTGGCCTAACAGCAAACACTGCCAAGTCGGAATGTTTTTTTGGAAACGTCAGTGATGAAGTAGCTGCAAGCATCACATCTATTACTGGGTTTGTCAAAGGGAGTTTCCCAGTGAAATACTTGGGGCTTCCTCTTATTTCCTCAAAGCTTAATAACAGGGATTGTATGCCCCTTATCACCAGATTTTTAGATAAAATTCAGAACTGGACATGCTGTTTCTTAAACTTTGCAGGCAGACTTCAACTCTCAAAGACTATCCTGAGTAGCATCTCGGGATTTTGGAGTACGTTTCTTTTCCTTCCTAAATCGGTGCTTCACAGACTGAATTCCTTGACATTTAAATTCCTTTGGGGTGGCTTTTACAAGGCTAATGGAAAATGCCATCATAAAGTTAATTGGGTAGACTGCTGCAAATTAAAGTCTGAGGGAGGCTTGGGGCTTCGTAACGTCTTCGAATGGAACCAAGCATCACTCTTTTATCAAGTCTGGAGACTCTCGCAACCAAACCCATCATCTATTTGGTTGTTATGGTTCCATAAGTGCTTGCTAAAGAGAAAAAGCATTCTAGACTGCAGAGATTCCTTACAAAAGCTCTTGGGCTGTCCAGAAAATTCTCAAAGCAAGAGACGCGGCCTTACAGTATATTCAGTTGCAAATCAGCGCCACTAACTCTGGTTTTAAATTCTGGCAAGATCCTTGGTTGGGTAGCAGACCCTTAATTTTGCAATACTCAAGCCTAACTATTGTAGAGGCTAACTCTCACCCCATGGCTCTCATTTCCGATTTCTTGCACAATGGCCAATGGTTGTTACCTCAGTCTAATCATCATGATACTATAAATCTTAGGGCAAGTATCCTGCAATCTCCTACATTCCATCGTGACATGGTCTTATGGGATAATGTTCAACAGGTTTCTTGGTCGATCATTTGGCACTCGATTAAAACGAATGCTTGTACCGTAGCTTGGTCTGAGTATGTTTGGAACTCTTTCTCTATTCCAAAGTGCTCATTTATCTTCTGGCTAGCCCTAAAAAATTGTCTTCTCATAAAAGATCGAATGGCCTCCTTTGGTATGACTGTTGACCCAACATGTGTGTTTTGCAACTACCATGAAACTGCAGACCATCTTTTCTTGAACTGCCCCTATTTCGACCTTATTCGGTGTGCAAGTCCAATTCCTTTCAATATTAATTGGCGAGAAGTTCAACAAGGAAACCTTTTTGTGGGCCATCTAACAAATACCATCCATATGATAGGCAGCTTGTATGTGGCTGTAGCGGTGCACTATGTCTGGAAAGAGCGCAACTATCGAATTCACAATGTGGGGAAAAGTCACACATCCCATATCGCCATAAATGAGATTAGAAGAAAAGTTAAAGAGAAGCTCTTTTCCTGTACTAAATTCAAAAAGCATGTAACTAAAGACAGAAAAGTGTTATCTCTAATCATCTAGTAGTAGTCTAGTGATATGTTATGTTAGTTCCTCTCATGTTTAACCGGTTGGTTTTCGCGGGGTATGCCCCTTGACTTTGTACTTGTTTTTCTGAGGAATAAATTCTTTTACTTAGTAAAAAAAAAGGAGTGATCAGATGCAGAGAGAGAGAGAAAGGGGGATTAATGAGAAAGCATGCCAGCATAGGCGGAGGTTCCGCAGGGGGAAGGCCCCGAAATAGGTTCAACCGAGGAGCAGTTTCCCTACCTGGGAGGAGTGTAGGGTTTAAACCATCTGTGAGTGCAACTGTGAGCCAGGGCGGCCAGCAGGAAGGGGTGTCCCATTCCTACCTTTCCAGACCCCCACTTCCAGTATGTGCCACTTGTGGGAAGAAGCACCCTGGAGAGTGCAACCAGAAACTAATAACCTGTTATAAGTGCGGGCGAACAGGCCACTACGCTCACCAGTGTACCACGGTTACTCCTGCTACCAGTAAGGGCACTGCTTATTTCCAGTGCGGTCGTCAAGGTCACATGAGGAAGGATTGCCCGATGAACAAGCCAGCAGCATCAGGGGCAAGCAGGGTTGCCTCCAACCGACCACCAACTGCTAGAACTTTTAACATGACTGTGCAGGATGCCGTGAGGGACACGGAAGTGATAGCAGTTACATTTTCCCTCAATTCAGTCAGTGCAAATGTTTTGTTTGATTCTGGAGCAACTAAGTCTTTTATATCTAGAGATTTTGCGCGTAAATTGAAACTTAAAATCCAACCGCTAAGGGAGTCTTTGCAAGTAGAGATAGCTAATCAGGAAGTCATTCCAGTTAATCAGATTCACCCCAATTGCAAATTAGAAATAGGAGGACGATCCTTCTGTGTTGATTTGATCCCTTTTAAGCTAGGGGAATTCGATGTTATTTTGGGAATGGATTGGTTGTCTCACAATAATGCGCAAATAGATTGTAAAGGGAAAAAGGTTAAGTTGAAAATCCCATGGAAGAAGGAAATAGTGTTTAAGGGGCTACGACAGACCCAGACCATTCGAACCATGGCGCAGACCAAGAGACTGCTACGAAAAGGGAACGAAGCTTATTTAGTATTATAGACACCCAGAAAGAGGCGCCAAGATACAAGACATTCCGGTAGTTAATGAATTCGAGGACGTATTTCCGCAAGATCTTCCGGACTACCACCGGATAGAGTAATTGAGTTTGCTATCGAGTTAGCCCCAGGGACGGCACCAGTTTCAAAGGCCCCGTACCGATTAGCACCAGTGGAAATGAAAGAGCTAGCAAAGCAATTGCAGGAATTGTCGTTTCTCTCTAACCTCTCTCTAACCTCTCTCTAAAAATCCTGACTTAGCCGCCTCAATCTTCACATTTTCTCCACCAGATCCACAATTAATCCTTCCTAAATTCATCTTCCACCTTCAAATCTCCCACCTAAAACACCATATTTCTTATTTTATATAAATATTTTATTTAATGGGTACTCCTGTTGCGTTCCTTTCTTCCAATGGTGGAAGGGAACAATGTTTGTTAATGGATCTTGGTCTATTAATGGGTTTAGGAGGCAGGGCTTTGAATAAGCTTTCCATCTGTGGGAAGGTTTATTTGGATTCGGGTAGTAGGTTTTCTACCTCTGGGTGTATAATCTTTTACGATTATAATCACCCTCCATTGAAAGGAGTTTCTCCTTTGAGACGGATGTTGTCCCACCTCTCTGAGATGGTGATGGTTGATTTCAAACCCTCTAACGAGTCATGGAGGATCTTGCTAGATTCTTTGGGTCTTAGGCTGTTTGAATATCTCCCAAGATCTGGGTCTTATTTGGGAATACCCGATAAGAAGGTTTTAACCAGGTGCTATTATGTTACTGCTGCTATGCTGTGCGTAGAGATTGATGGTTTTGATGGAGATGGCCACTATGGTCGCAAGGTGTTTGGTTATTTGCCTAGTCTAATGGACGAGGATGTTTTTGAGAGTGCCACTCTCTCTGGAGATGTTATAGAAGCAAGACAGGGTGTTGTGAGAACAACCCTGTATGTTGATGACTTAATGGATGTTATGGGTCTAACTCAAAAATTTTTTGATGCCAAGCCGAGGAGGCACGCTTATCAACTCATTGCTGGTGTTGATTTGGTTTATAGGAGAGTGTTCGGAATGGAATTAAAGAAATTTCAAAGTGAGATTGTCTTTGAAATGGGGATTCGATGCACCTTGTCAAATCCTGGATCAATTGTTGATTCTAATGGAAAGTTGAGCACCTCGCAACTGGTGATTATTGTCAGAGGTGTTGGGGGACTTAAAGCCACTGGTCAGAATGTTGCATTGCAGGTTGAGGAAGTCGTCAATATTGGAAAAGGCTTCAGCGATGGGTTTCAGCGGTCCAAAATGAGGAGTGAGGTTAGTATTTCTCATATGCAAAAATGTGGGACTACATTTCATGTGTGTAAATGTGGTATTAATGTGTGGGAACTCACCTATGGAGTTATTGTGAGGTTAGGGATGCAATGTTATGACTCCTTTGATTACTTGATGTTTATGAAGTGCGCTGTTCTTCATATTAGGATTTCTGCATGTAGTCCTGTTTATAGTTTCAGAACGGGGTCCATTATGGGAATAATTGATGATTTATGGAGAAAATGTTGTCATTGTTATGATGGGTTTGGCACCGTCAATGTTGTTAGGTTGTGGGTATGGAGAAGTGACTTCGTATGGAGAATTATTGGTATGCTGTGTACAAGCAGCAAAAGGTTTCAGGTTTGCAATAATGGGGACGGTAGACGGTTCAAGTGCAGCTGGAATGAGGTTTTCGAGTCGATTATGCTGAGTACTTCTAAAAGTTCTGTTTCTTCTTGTGGAGATTTTGACAATCTGTTCGATATTTGTGAAAAATGGCTACACCCTGGGGTGCAGAGAAGTGACCTTGTTCGAGTGTTCTATCGCTTTGCTTGGGAGGTGGAAATGAAGCTGGGTTTCTATAGGTGCAGTTTGAAGGAGGTGTTGCTAATTTTGCCCCAGGGGGTTATGATGGTTATGGAGATATTTTACTACATTTCTTCGAATGTAGTATACATGTGGAATACAATTGAGGGTTTTGTGTATTTGGATGGAACCATTAGATGCTCCGCTTCTGATGAGGATACAAAGGCTGGAGGTTTCCTGATGGAAGAGGGAAGTGATGACGCCACCCTGGATTGGGCGGATTTTAGTTTGTTGGACACTTTTCCTTTTGTTCAGTATGGTATAAGATTAATGTTTTCTCTGCTTGTTAGCAGCTATGCGAGCCTGGAGATGGTAAAGATGGTTGTAGACCTGGTTTGGGTTATTTGTAATCATGGGAACACACAGCAGGGCCGAAGTGTTGCTATTGCGGATGCTCATGTGGTGTCAACTTCGGGTTTCTCCTGGAATTTGACATGGGATGCCGTTCGGCATATTTAGTTTTAAGCTACTTCATATTGGCTGTTTAGGTCTATTCCTTTATAGGTTTTATGTTGACAGTAAGGTGACTTACTGATGTTATGACTTTTGTAATATTTGGATGTTGATTTCGCGGGGTATGCCCCTAGAATTGTATTAGCTATTCCTTTTTGGTATAAAATTTTAATTAGCAAAAAAAAAAAGACCCAGTGTGTCGCCTTGGGGCGCACCAGTATTGTTTGTTAAGAAAAATGACGGGAGTATGAGGTTATGCATCGACTATCGAGAGTTGAATAAGCTAACCATGAAGAATAAGTACCCGTTACCCAGGATTGATGATTTGTTTGACCAGCTAAGAGGAGCTGTGTATTTCTCCAAGATTGACTTGAGAACCGGATATCACCAACTGAAGATTAAACCTGAAGACATCCCGAAGACTATGTTCCGTACCAGATATGGACATTATGAGTTCTTGGTGATGTCGCTTGGATTAACCAATGCCCCAGCAGCTTTCATGGATTTGATGAACAGAGTGTTCAAGGAATATTTGGATCAGTTTGTGGTAGTTTTCATTGATGATATCCTTATCTACTCAAAGATGGAGGAAGAACACGCCGAACATTTGAGGATAACTTTAGAGACACTCAGGAATGAGCAGTTATATGCCAAATTCTCGAAGTGTGAGTTCTGGAAAAATGAAGTGCAATTTTTAGGGCACGTAATCAATAGAGAAGGAGTGCTAGTTGACCCCTCCAAGATAGAGGCAGTTTCAAATTAGGAACGACCAACCACTCCAACCGAGGTAAGGAGTTTCATCGGACTGGCCGGGTATTACAGACAATTTGTTCAAGATTTTGCGAAGATCGCAGCTCCGTTAACTCGACTTACCCGTAAAATTGAGAAATTTGAATGGATTGAAAAATGCGAGAAGAGTTTCCAAGAGCTAAAGAAGAGGTTGGTAACGGCCCCAGTGTTGGCGTTGCCTAATGGAAAAGGTGATTTCGTAATTTACAGTGATGCTTCGCATAAAGGATTGGGATGTGTGCTTATGCATCATGGTAAGGTAATAGCATATTCTTCAAGACAATTTAAGGATTACGAGATCCGATACCCCACTCATGATTTGGAATTGGCAGCAATAGTTTTTGCCTTAAAGATTTGGAGGCACTACTTGTATGGAGAAAAGTGCGAGATTTACACTGACCATAAGAGCCTCAAGTACATTTTTACGCAGAAAGAGCTTAACATGCGCCAGAGAAGATGGCTAGAGCTAATCAAGGATTATGATTGTGAGATTCGCTATCACCCGGGTAAAGCCAATATGGTGGCTGACGCCCTTAGTAGGAAAGAGAAGCTCAAAATGATAACTACGGTGGAAGAATTGATAAAAGACTTTGAGAAGTTGGAAATTGAGATTAAGATACCTAAAGAAGGTCAAGAGAAGTTGATGGAAATTCGAATCCAGCCTCTATTGTTGGAAAAGATTAGGATATGCCAAGAGCGAATGATGGAAGCAGAAAAGAACTCGATTGAGGAGTTAATGACTGGGGAAGAAATCAAGTGTGAAAAAGATAAAGAAGGGATCATGAGATACATGTGGAGGATATGGGTCCCAAATGATCAGGAACTCAAGGATGAAATTTTATATGAGGCCCACAACTCCAGGTACTCAGTGCACCCCGGTAGTACCAAGATGTATAGGGATTTGAAAGAGTACTACTGGTGGCCCAACATGAAAAAGGACGTTGCAGAGTGGGTAAGTAAATGTTTGACCTGCTAGAAAGTGAAAGCAGAGGCCCAGTGGACTTCTACACCCCTTGGAGATTCCCGAATGGAAATGGGAACATATAGCTATTATAACGCCTTAGAAAATTCGTAATTATAAATATTATTATTTAATATTAAATGTGGATTATATGGTATGAATTTTTTTTTATTTTTTTAGAAGGTTAAATATACGTGACATCATGTTTACATGCTTATATGATGATGTATATGTGAAATGTGAGTCCGTGTATTTTTATTTGAATTTTATGATTTAAATTATATTCAAATCATGTATTGTTGATCTTCTGAGAATTTTATAAAATCATCGGAGTTACTAAAAAAAATCATAAAATTCTATGTAATATTATCTTTGAATATTTATTTAGTTTTTAAAATTAGTGGGAGAATTAATTTGGGTGTTTATGTATTTTAAAATGATTATGGTAATTAAAATATCAAAAACTTGTAAAATCCATATTTAATTCATTTTTATCGTAGAAATATTTTAAAAATACGAGGATGTTTGTAATTTCATAAACTTTATTTTAGAATTTTTAATTTAATTTTAAATTTTCACTCATTTCCCAATTAATGTCGATTTTAGAAATGCTTTAAATTGTTAGAATTGTGGATTTTTCAACATAGTGATATTAAAATATAGCCCTGCTATTTTAGTTATAAACCCAGAAGCCTCCAGAGTCTTCTCGGTGTTCTTCAACTAATCTCTCGAGTTCTCTAATCTCTCTCAATCTCTCTAGTCTCACAATCTCTCACGCCTTTCTTTTTCTTTCCCGATTAATTTCCCTCGCTTCACCCTCTCTTCTTCTCTCGAGTTCGTTTCTCCCCTTCCTCTGTTCGCTCATCTGTTCTCTGTGTTTGTGGGTGGATTGTGTCGCCGGTTGTGCGTGTTTTGGCCGCCGGGTGTGTGGGTTTTCTATCGCCTTGTGTTGTGTTCGAGCTGGGTATGTGTATACATATCTGATGTGTGTGTGTATGTATTTCATCGAGCGTGGATGTTAGCTGCAGTGTGTGGGTTGAAACTTTGTGTCGAGAATTGGGGGTTCTTGCTGTTATGATTCGACTGTGATGTTGTAGTGTTTGTATGCTGCTGCATTTGTATATTGCTTCGTATGTATATGCTGTGTGAGATTTCTTGTTGTAAGGTTTCGAGAATTGGATGGCTGGAAAAAGGAGTTCAGTGACGAGGGTAATTGCAGGATGTGGGATATACAATGAGGGCACTAAAGGGGGCGTTGATGATCAGTTGGGGTTGTACGAAACAGTGATGGAAGGATGGAGAATTAAGAAGGGAAAAGGGTTGTGTAGCTGAGTGTATATTAGCTGATGTGCTGGGGTGCCTGTATACTTTGGTTGCCTAAATACGATTGTAGTCATGTGTATGTTTATAGGTCAAGTCGAACAGATGAGACAGGGGTGCAGGTCTGGTAGATAGAAATATACATGCTATGCGTTTGTTTGTGGGATGTAAAGGAGAGGACAGCGGGCCGAGGGTTTGAGAAAGTAAAAAGGGAGGAAGGGAAATGGTAAACAGAGGAATCATATTTGGATGTAATATAGTGTGTATGGTGATGTCGAGAGATAGGGGAGAAAGGAGAAGTGAAGGAAAAGAGTGAGGGAGAAGGAAAGAGCCACGTGGTTTGTGTGTTGTGGGGAATGTTAAGGCAGATAGAGAAGTGGGGTGTCCGAGAATGTGTGTTTTGGGGTTCTCGGCAGTGGTGGTGATTTAGGGCGAGCAAGAGAGTATGATCGAGAGACTGTGCAGGGGATGAGTATGTCCGTGTTTAGTGTCTGTTCGTGAGGGTGTATATGTGAATGTGGTTACGGTTGTGGGTGCTAAGCCTTGATGTTGGTTGATGGTTCGTATTTATGTGTATAACATATATTCGAAGTGATGATTTATATGATTGTTAGTGCTAGTGGATTGTTATATGTTAATTAGTTCATTGTAAAGACTTGATTTCTAGTTATCAGTTGCATAATTAAATTAGGATATTAGAAATATACACGTTGATTCTATGTGATGATGTGAAGTACATGATTCAGTTTTAGATTATTAATCAATATGGTGATAGTAATTCGATTGTAATAGATTACTAAGTGCTCTTAGTAGCTTTTGATAATTCATAAGTTAATAAGATGAGTATAGAATGTTAGTCTGAGTTTGGAAATGAATAAAACTTAATATGAGTTTTGTCAATGACCAGTGATGCAATTGTATTGACAGTGTAGGGTAAACTGTGAGTTGTAAATATAAGGTGGAATTAGTAATTGATTATGAGATTGTTTGAATGATGATGGTGTATGTTTATAATAAAGTTATTTTGTAATTTGTTTATTAAATTGATAACAAGTATTTGAATATAGAAATGATATAAGTGATAACAAGCATAAGTGTAAATTATTATTACGTGCCAAGCGCTTGTATGATTTGGTAATTGTATGTTACTATTTCGAGAATATGATTTGTATAAGCTATATGTGATAAGTTGTAAAGCGTATAGGACACGTTTGGGTAGAGTAGAATTAGACGATTACAGTTTGAAGCGTACTGAAGTAGTACTTTACCGTGTATAGGTACGAATTGGAGGCCGGCTAAGAACCAACACAAGCATAAAAGGGATAAATTGGAGAAGAAAGATAAGCTCGGAGTAGACGAGTGTGCTCATGTTGAGGCTGACAAATTATGGAAAGATACAGTTGTGTGAGCGAAGAAAGGTCAATGTATAAAGAAGGAGAGGTAGAATGTAAAGTGAATGACGAATCAATGTGATGAAAATAGAAACTGCATGTATTGAGGCAAGTATACTATCCCTCACTTATCGTTCAAGTGATGTGAACCTTCCTGTTTTATTTATATATTCTTTCGAATCCTTTCTTGCAAGCATTATACCCTTCATATTTATTTGAATGATATGAACCTGTCCTTATTAATTGTGAAGTTTTCTTTCAAATCATTTCGCGAGGGTCTATACCCCTTACTTTTGTTTCAAGTGGTATTTTCTCTCAACTAGTATTCAAAAGTTTATTCTCAAACTATTTTACCATTGTTGATTCTCTCCACCTATTGTTCAGGTGTTGATTCTTTTATAATTATTCTAGATAATAATTATTTTTAAATAATTATTCCAAATCTTCATTAATGTTTCAATACTTGATATTTTATCGAATTCCTCAATACCTATCGTTCAGGTGTTGACTCTTTTAAGATTATTTTATATAAATATTCCTCAGTTTTATCAATATTCTATTTCATGGTATTTTACCGGATTCCCCAGTCGTGTACTATTTTATCTTCTTAAAAAATTATTTAAGTGATTTTTTTAACAGAGGGAATCCAAGAATCTAAGACTTTATAAAAATCTTTTAATGTAATTCCTGAATATGATTTATGATTTTTCTCAATAAATATTCTTCCAAGGAATGTTTTCTTCAAACTAATTTGACATTGATCATCCGGTGATTATTTTTACAAGTAGACTTCTAAACTGTTTTACTCGCTTATATTGATTTGAACCTTTCCGTGTGTTGGAAACTTAATTAGATGTTTAGCACTTAATGATAATCGTTGTCTTGTAGTCTCAATTATTGTTGATTATATTGCAAATGTTCCCTCCACTTCTTAATTAAGAAAAAAAAAACTTTCTTTAAATATCATGAAAGATGTGATCTATCATCCAAATTATTCTATTGAACTTGTCGAGATCTGTTGTTGATATTATTTATTCATTTACCCCTGGTTAATGTATTGTACTTGTCGATACTTTTGAGATCATCGTTCTTTATTTATTACCCCCTTTATCGTGTCGAACTTGTCGACACCTGTTGATCTTGAATTTATTATTAATTCTTAGATCATGGATTGTTGCTTTGGAACGTAAGTTTCCAGTTGATTGATGTGTTAAGGGTTGTCGATTGTTCCGACCCCTAGTGCAGTTGGGTTAGAATTGGAATGTTTTTTTTTATGTCCCTTCGGGGAGACCATATTATGGTCAACGGATGTCCCTTCGGGGAGACTAGTAATGGTCAGATGTTGAGGCCAATGTGTGACGTGGATCCACTTAGAGGGACTTTGCTGTGTGCATTGTCCGGGGTTAGTGCGAGCCTGATCAGCCGCCTAATTCCAAATGTTTTTAAAATAAAAATAAAAATCCAATTCTAATCTATACATTGAGATTGAGTTGTTTTGATACCCGATTCCCTTGAAGCTTATTTCAATTAGTCTTGCTATCAGAACTTTTATTAGTTCTTATTGTGATACACCTCATTCCAGTGAAGCAATGTTCGTTCCTCGTGATAATAAAGATATTTGACTTAGTTGATACTTTTCGAAGCATATGATAATTCTTTCTGATTTTCAGAACTTATAATTGTTGTTGATATTGCTATCACTATATATACTTGATGAGCGTTCTTTGGCTCACTCTTGCTTTGTTTTACCTTCCCTTTCAGTTAGGGTTAAAGAGTTGGATACATGCGCATTATAATTCAAATGAGAGCGATGGTGCATTTTTTTCAAAGGTTAGTTACAGAGCCAGCACGGGCATATACTATTTAGATTGCGCTGCAAATTAGATGGTATAGAAATCTTGTATTCGGAGCAGAAATAGAAGTTGTAATAATTTGTATAATTTAGATTTTTGTTTCATACCATAACCTGGAATTGATCCTCGGTGAGGAATCGTTGGTGTATTAAGTTATATTTATAATTGTTAATTGAAATTTGGTTTGGGTGGAAATACAGGTGGATAGTCCGATTTACGAATACTTCATGCTGAAATTTTCTAAAATTCCCCTGTATCAAAGTCTATTTTATTATAAAAAAAATATATTTTCAGTATTGGGAAGTCGGGGCGTTACAGGTTGGTATCAGAGAGACATGTTATGGTCACTGAAACAAGTTAGGATGATTAAGTGTACGTATTTAAGTGGGACGTTAGATAGAACGATTTAGGATAAGATTCGCCTTAGGTTATTAGGACAACGATCGCGACGTTAGTTAGTATTTCAACATATCGCGCGAGCCAGAATTCGATTCATTCGAAGGTACGACTTTGGACGAGGCAGTTGATTCGGTGCCACCTACGTTAAATAGACGACCGGAGTTACCAGCTTGGAGGATGCTACGTGTAGACCTTCGTGTATGTTCTAGAATTTCCTTTGTGACTTTAGTTACCCCGTGAACGACATAGAAAGTGAGAAAGGACGGTAAACAAGATGCGAAATGTGATTTATGGCATGTGATGGAGTAAGGACATGGTTATTAATTACTAGCTGTTGATTTCATTTAATTTATGGATTAAGGAGATTTAACCTTTCTTTCTGTTTCTTCTTATCTTGATAATACCCCATCACCTCTGATAATCAACTATATTTCAATTGATGACGAAATTTTCAAATTCATTTAAACACATTTCTATTTTTCAGAGATACCTCTATTTTCCAGGGGATCACTTGATTTAACATGATGCATATAATTATTGAGACCCTTGAATTCTTTCTAATTTCCCCGAATAATTGTTATTCCTTATTCAACATTGTATATCTATAAACTTTTTGAAACTTTTGAATTCTTTTTGTTTCTCTTTGAATACTTAACCTTATTTATTCTGACTAGGATGAACAACCCTATGTATATAGGGGATTCAGGGACATCTATCTATGTGATAGAAGTCTGGTGGGACGCCACTAATTGTGTTTGTCATGAAAGTATAAAAGGCTGGCCCCCTTCTTGTGCTATGGCGGTTGACCTAAGTGACAAATGCAACCTGAAATTAGTTCAATGATCATATTGATCTCTCAGTTAAATTCTTTTAAACAAAACTCATCTTATATTATTACATGTTGATGCTTGTCCATTCTTTTGATCCTTTTTGTTATAAAACCTTGTGATTTCTAAAAGTTATCAATGATTGAGAGCAGTAAAGATGGAGACGATGAAATTTGAGTGGTGTAGGCTAAATTTATGTCGAATAAAAATTTGGATGAGCAGGTTTGAGAATTGAGGTTAAAGCAGAGAATGAATATCAAGATAGATTACTTATTGGATTTACAACACACGTACCAGAATAGATAATACGGGAAAGCTAAGTTTGGATAAAGAATAGATAACAAGGACACAAGATAATTGTTGCGGTTAAAGTTAAAAGTAGAGTGAGGATGAATATAGTTGGTATGTGATAATTATGCTGGGGAAAGATGATGGAGGAACACCCGTTTGTGGAATATTTCACTTTGAAGATGGAAGCAGGAATTTTATGAGATTTTAGATTAAAAGAGATTTGACAAGACGGAATGAGACGGTAGGAAAAAGGAAGATAGAGAATCAGGAACTTGCAGGAATTGTGTTAGTAGAGGATGTGAGATTTGGTCGGAAAGGAATGTAAGTTCTAGGAGGTTTTGAAAGCCAAGATAACGAGGCAAGATATCTACTCATAGGGTATAAATTAATGAGACCAGCAGGACTTCCATTATCGGAACATAAGATTGCGGAAACAAGCGTACTTTAATTATGTCAAGACTGCTGGGGGAAAGCTGTAAGTATAAGCAGAAGGAATGGTATGATAAGAAGAGATAGAATTAGAAGTTAGAAGTTTATGTGATTTTAAGAATCAGGATATATGGTGGCAGTTAAGAGAATAAGGTATGATTTTAGGATCGAATCGATTAATCGAGTACGAGGTGTAACAAAGATTGTAAGAATGAGTAAATGAAGTTATGATTTCCAAGAAATGCAGAAGTTGTGTTCTGAGGCCACAAGTGGACAAAGGAGTTTAACGGTCACGCAAACCAAGAGGTTGTTACGTCAAGTGTACAATGATTATTTTGCACATATGAGAAATACTAGTAAGGAGGCGGTTAGAGTGGAGCAGATCCCAATGTTAAATTTATCAGATGCATATATGAATGAATTAAAATGATTTTTCCCAGACAAGGATATAAAGTCAATTAAATATTTACTACTAGATTGGTGATCAGCTTCAAGGAGTCAAGATTGGATGACATTTCAAGAAGTTCAAGGACATAAGAAGAGCATATATACGATTTCTAAGTACGAGCTTTGCAAATTGAAAGAACTATGATTTTCAAAAAAATGACGAAAGGGTCGAAGAGAATGTCATGATGACGAAGCGGTAATGAATCGGAAAAGGACTAAAATGCAAGTAAAGATCGAAAGTTTTGTAGGACCAGCTAGGAATTATCGAAGGTTGTCAAAGGTTTTACTAAGACTACTACAGCAGTAGACACGCTTACCAAGAAGGAAATGGATAAGGCAACGTGAAGAAAGCTTTCAGAAGCCAACGAAGAGATTTAGAACTGCTCCAGTGCTAGGGCAACCAGACGAATGAGGAAGGATCAAATGTGCTTACAATGCTCAAGAAAATGTTCAAAGAATGTGGAACGTTATAGATATATGATTTAAAGGACTAGATTATTGTGAATGAATTGTTAGAGGAAAGTAGGAAGTACCAAGCGAAGTTAACAGAAGCAGAAGGTGAAGTTGATGAATGTAGAAGAATGAAATAGTTCAAGAAAATGAGTTCTTGATGTATATGGGAGTTATAATGTGTAGAGGTTAAGTTTTGACAATTTGTATGATATTTAGAGTAATGGTTCGGAAGACAAGTTTTGATATTAGGGGATATTAGAGTTGGAGCTCAATTGGGTTGAAAGTTTGATTTTGAATGGTATTGAGGGGCAGTGACCCTGGGATAGTTGTATTGGGAATAAGATATATACGTTGCAAGATAAATGGTTATTAGTTTCGAAAAGGTTACCCAGTAAAACAATGGGATTGAGGATAGATAGAGGTTTCCTAGTTATTCCCTCCTCGAGTAAAATTGTACGTGAAAGGGGAGTAAGAATGATTGGGGGATTTCTTGATATTCTTTTTCTCAAAATTTTATCTGGGGAAATCTGAATTATGAGTAAGAGCGTGGAAGTGGTATCAATTGTTTTAGTCGCGTAAAATTTCATTCTAAAGATTTAATTATTTATCTGTTTACTGCAAGTCAAGGAAGATTTCTTCGCTTATGTGTTTATTGCGAGTCAGGGCAGGTTTTGTTTTAGTATTGTTTATGAATGCGTTCTTTATGGATGATTGGGTTAGTAATTGAGGTACTTTCATACAGCGCATAGTCCATTATAAGAATAGGTCATGTCCGATTTCGGTAGAAAAGAATCGTCACGTGCGAGTGATAAGTATCTAAAAGTAACGGGACATGCAAACCAAAGGATTAAGTTTATGTTAGGAATTCGAAGGCCTACAGGATGAGCCTATCGATATGCGAATTGATATAAAGGAATGCTAATGTGGAAGAGATGACATGGAAATTGAAAGAGAAATGTTGAGTAGTATTGTCATTACGTTTTCTTAAGAATGATTCTGAGGACAGAATCCTTTTAAGGGGGGAAGGATATAACGCCTTAGAAAATTCGTGATTATAAATATTATTATTTAATATTAAATGTGGATTATATGGTATGAATTTTTTTTTATTTTTTTAGAAGGTTAAATATACGTGACATCATGTTTACATGCTTATTTGATGATGTATATGTGAAATGTGAGTCCGTGTATTTTTATTTGAATTTTATGATTTAAATTATATTCAAATCATGTATTATTGATCTTCTGAGAATTTTATAAAATCATCGGAGTTACTAAAAAAAAATCATAAAATTCTATGTAATATTATCTTTGAATATTTATTTAGTTTTTAAAATTAGTGGGAGAATTAATTTGGGTGTTTATGTATTTTAAAATGATTATGGTAATTAAAATATCAAAAACTTGTAAAATCCATATTTAATTCATTTTTATCGTAGAAATATTTTAAAAATACGAGGATGTTTGTAATTTCATAAACTTTATTTTAGAATTTTTAATTTAATTTTAAATTTTCACTCATTTCCCAATTAATGTCGATTTTAGAAATGCTTTAAATTGTTAGAATTGTGGATTTTTCAACATAGTGATATTAAAATATAGCCCTGCTATTTTAGTTATACACCCAGAAGCCTCCAGAGTCTTCTCGGTGTTCTTCAACTAATCTCTCGAGTTCTCTAATCTCTCTCAATCTCTCTAGTCTCACAATCTCTCACGCCTTTCTTTTTCTTTCCCGATTAATTTCCCTCGCTTCACCCTCTCTTCTTCTCTCGAGTTCGTTTCTCCCCTTCCTCTGTTCGCTCATCTGTTCTCTGTGTTTGTGGGTGGATTGTGCCGCCGGTTGTGCGTGTTTTGGCCGTCGGGTGTGTGGGTTTTCTATCGCCTTGTGTTGTGTTCGAGCTGGGTATGTGTATACATATCTGATGTGTGTGTGTGTATGTATTTCATCGAGCGTGGATGTTAGCTGCAGTGTGTGGGTTGAAACTTTGTGTCGAGAATTGGGGGTTCTTGCTGTTATGATTCGACTGTGATGTTGTAGTGTTTGTATGCTGCTACGTTTGTATATTGCTTCGTATGTATATGCTGTGTGAGATTTCTTGTTGTAAGGTTTCGAGAATTGGATGGCTGGAAAAAGGAGTTCAGTGACGAGGGTAATTGCAGGATGTGGGATATACAATGAGGGCACTAAAGGGGGCGTTGATGATCAGTTGGGGTTGTACGAAACAGTGATGGAAGGATGGAGAATTAAGAAGGGAAAAGGGTTGTGTAGCTGAGTGTATATTAGCTGATGTGCCTGTATACTTGGGTTGCCTAAATACGATTGTAGTCATGTGTATGTTTATAGGTCAAGTCGAACAGATGAGACAGGGGTGCAGGTCTGGTAGATAGAAATATACATGCTATGCGTTTGTTTGTGGGATGTAAAGGAGAGGACAGCGGGCCGAGGGTTTGAGAAAGTAAAAAGGGAGGAAGGGAAATGGTAAACAGAGGAATCATATTTGGATGTAATATAGTGTGTATGGAGGAAGTGATGTCGAGAGATAGGGGAGAAAGGAGAAGTGAAGGAAAAGAGTGAGGGAAAAGGAAAGAGCCGCGTGGTTTGTGTGTTGTGGGAATGTTAAGGCAGATAGAGAAGTGGGGTGTCCGAGAATGTGTGTTTTGGGGTTCTCGGCAGTGGTGGTGATTTAGGGCAAGCAAGAGAGTATGATCGAGAGACTGTGCAGGGGATGAGTATGTCCGTGTTTAGTGTCTGTTCGTGAGGGTGTATATGTGAATGTGGTTACGGTTGTGGGTGCTAAGCCTTGATGTTGGTTGATGGTTCGTGTTTATGTGTATAACATATATTCGAAGTGATGATTTATATGATTGTTAGTGCTAGTGGATTGTTATATGTTAATTAGTTCATTGTAAAGACTTGATTTCTGGTTATCAGTTGCATAATTAAATTATGATATTAGAAATATACACGTTGATTCTATGTGATGATGTGAAGTACATGATTCAGTTTTAGATTATTAATCAATATGGTGATAGTAATTCGATTGTAATAGATTACTAAGTGCTCTTAGTAGCTTTTGATAATTCATAAGTTAATAAGATGAGTATAGAATGTTAGTCTGAGTTAGAAAATGAATAAAACTTAATATGAGTTTTGTCAATGACCAGTGATGCAATTGTATTGATAGTGTAGGGTAAACTGTGAGTTGTAAATATAAGGTGGAGTTAGTAATTGATTATGAGATTGTTTGAATGATGATGGTGTATGTTTATAATAAAGTTATTTTGTAATTTGTTTAGTAAATTGATAACAAGTATTTGAATATAGAAATGATATAAGTGATAACAAGCATAAGTGTAAATTATTATTACGTGCCAAGCGCTTGTATGATTTGGTAATTGTATGTTACTATTTCGAGAATATGATTTGTATAAGCTATATGTGATAAGTTGTAAAGCGTATAGGACACGTTTGGGTAGAGTAGAATTAGACGATTACAGTTTGAAGCGTACTGAAGTAGTACTTTATCGTGTATAGGTACGAATTGGAGGCCGGCTAAGAACCAACACAAGCATAAAAGGGATAAATTGGAGAAGAAAGATAAGCTCGGAGTAGACGAGTGTGCTCATGTTGAGGCTGACAAATTATGGAAAGATACAGTTGTGTGAGCGAAGAAAGGTCAATTTATAAAGAAGGAGAGGTAGAATGTAAAGTGAATGACGAATCAATGTGATGAAAATGGAAACTGCATGTATTGAGGCAAGTATACTATCCCTCACTTATCGTTCAAGTGATGTGAACCTTCCTGTTTTATTTATATATTCTTTCGAATCCTTTCTTGCAAGCATTATACCCTTCATATTTATTTGAATGATATGAACCTGTCCTTATTAATTGTGAAGTTTTCTTTCAAATCATTTCGCGAGGGTCTATACCCCTTACTTTTGTTTCAAGTGGTATTTTCTCTCAACTAGTATTCAAAAGTTTATTCTCAAACTATTTTACCATTGTTGATTCTCTCCACCTATTGTTCAGGTGTTGATTCTTTTATAATTATTCTAGATAATAATTATTTTTAAATAATTATTCCAAATCTTCATTAATGTTTCAATACTTGATATTTTATCGAATTCCTCAATACCTATCGTTCAGGTGTTGACTCTTTTAAGATTATTTTATATAAATATTCCTCAGTTTTATCAATATTCTATTTCGTGGTATTTTACCGGATTCCCCAGTCGTGTACTATTTTATCTTCTTAAAAAATTATTTAAGTGATATTTTTTTAACAGAGGGAATCCAAGAATCTAAGACTTTATAAAAATCTTTTAATGTAATTCCTGAGTATGATTTATGATTTTTCTCAATAAATATTCTTCCAAGGAATGTTTTCTTCAAACTAATTTGACATTGATCATCCGGTGATTATTTTTACAAGTAGACTTCTAAACTGTTTTACTCGCTTATATTGATTTGAACCTTTCCGTGTGTTGGAAACTTAATTAGATGTTTAGCACTTAATGATAATCGTTGTCTTGTAGTCTCAATTATTGTTGATTATATTGCAAATGTTCCCTCCACTTCTTAATTAAGAAAAAAAAAACTTTCTTTAAATATCATGAAAGATGTGATCTATCATCCAAATTATTCTATTGAAATTGTCGAGATCTGTTGTTGATATTATTTATTCATTTACCCCTGGTTAATGTATTGTACTTGTCGATACTTTTGAGATTATCGTTCTTTATTTATTACCCCCTTTATCGTGTCGAACTTGTCGACACCTGTTGATCTTGAATTTATTATTAATTCTTAGATCATGGATTGTTGCTTTGGAACGTAAGTTTCCAGTTGATTGATGTGTTAAGGGTTGTCGATTGTTCCGACCCCTAGTGCAGTTGGGTTAGAATTGGAATGTTTTTTTTGATGTCCCTTCGGGGAGACCATATTATGGTCAACGGATGTCCCTTCGGGGAGACCAGTAATGGTCAGATGTTGAGGCCAATGTGTGCCGTGGATCCACTTAGAGGGACTTTGCTGTGTGCATTGTCCGGGGTTAGTGCGAGCCTGATCAGCCGCCTAATTCCAAATGTTTTTAAAATAAAAATAAAAATCCAATTCTAATCTATACATTGAGATTGAGTTGTTTTGATACCTGATTCCCTTGAAGCTTATTTCAATTAGTCTTGCTATCAGAACTTTTATTAGTTCTTATTGTGATACACCTCATTCCAGTGAAGCAATGTTCGTTCCTCGTGATAATAAAGATATTTGACTTAGTTGATACTTTTCGAAGCATATGATAATTCTTTCTGATTTTTAGAACTTATAATTGTTGTTGATATTGCTATCACTATATATACTTGCTGAGCGTTCTTTGGCTCACTCTTGCTTTGTTTTACCTTCCCTTTCAGTTAGGGTTAAAGAGTTGGATACATGCGCATTATAATTCAAATGAGAGCGATGGTGCATTTTTTTCAAAGGTTAGTTACAGAGCCAGCACGGGCATATACTATTTAGATTGCGCTGCAAATTAGATGGTATAGAAATCTTGTATTCGGAGCAGAAATAGAAGTTGTAATAATTTGTATAATTTAGATTTTTGTTTCATACCATAACCTGGAATTGATCCTCGGTGAGGAATCGTTGGTGTATTAAGTTATATTTATAATTGTTAATTGAAATTTGGTTTGGGTTGAAATACAGGTGGATAGTCCGATTTACGAATACTTCATGCTGAAATTTTCTAAAATTCCCCTGTATCAAAGTCTATTTTATTATAAAAAAAATATATTTTCAGTATTGGGAAGTCGGGGCGTTACAGCTATGGACTTTGTAGTAGGTTTACCAAGGACCAAAGCAAATCATGACGCCATATGGGTCATTATAGACCGACTAACGAAGTCAGCTCACTTTCTTCCGATCAACGAAAGGTATACGGTCGATAGGCTAGTAGATATCTACCTCAAAGAGATAGTGACGCGACATGGAGTCCCAGTCGCCATAGTATCCGACAGAGATCCCAGATTTAACTCCAGGTTTTGGAGGAGCTTTCAAGAATGTGTAGGGACCAGGCTAAACATGAGTACAACTTACCATCCCCAGACAAACGGGCAAAGTGAAAGGACCATCCAGACACTAGAAGATATGTTGAGAGTCTATGCTATAGACTTTAAAGGAAATTTGGATGATCACTTGCCATTGATTGAGTTTTCCTACAATAATAGTTTCCATTCAAGCATAGGGATGCTGCCTTACGAGGCCCTTTATGGAAGGAAATGCCGATCTCCCTTATATTGGGATGAAGTTGGAGAGCGAAAGATGCTCGAGCCTGAGATGGTCCAACGAACAAAAGATGCAGTGGATCTAATCAGAGGACGGCTGGTAGCAACCCAGGATCGACAAAAGAAATATGCCGACTTAGCTCGGAAAGGAAAAGAATATGAAGTGGGAGACCTAGTGTTCCTAAAGGTATCTCCTTGGAAGGGTTTAATGAGGTTTGGAAAGAAAGGAAAGCTGAGTCCTAGATATATTGGACCATTTGAGATCTTAAGACGTATTGGGGAGCTAGCTTATGAACTGGCATTACCTCCGAACCTGCAGCAAGTACACAACGTGTTCCATGTATCAATGATGAGGAAGTATAACCCAGATGCCAAGCACATAGTGGAATATGAGCACGTGGACATGCAACCAGACTTGACCTATGTAGAGCAACCTGTGGAAATCATAGACAAAAAAGATCAAGTGCTCCGAAACAAGGTCATTAAGCTTGTCAGAGTTTTGTGGCAGAACCACAACATAGAAGAATCAACCTGGGAGCTAGAAAGCGCAATGATGGAAAAGTACCCCCATTTGTTTTCAAACTGATTCCGGGACGGAATCCTTTTAAGGAGGGGAGACTGTAAGAACCTAGATTTTTGATAGAATTAAAACTTTTTATTATGTAATAATATAGGAGTGAATAGTGATTTCGGTGGAGATGAGAATATTATTAGACGACGCTATATAGAAGTATTCAAAACGGAATTCTGAGTTCGTATTAGTGATCCAGGAGGAAATTAAGTGTATGTAAAAGCTGTCGGATTCAGAAAAATAGCACTTTTATTTTCTCCGAGATTTTCCTGGACACTGCAAGACTTAAGTATTTATTAAAGTGATTTAAGGAATTTAAATTTGAAAAGTATTAAGTAAGATGGAGAATGGTATTATAATTATTAAAAAGGTTTCCGGTAAAACCCTAACTAGAAACGAATGAGTTATTCCCTCGAACGATCAATGAATTAAGCAATAAACGGACAAAGAATCAAGCAGAGGAAGCAAGATGCATGCATGTGCCATTAGAAAATATCTAGTAACTACTTAGTTACATAAGTAACTAGCATAGTTGGAGATTAACTAGCACTTAGCAAAGATCAAACCACTAGTTACATGAAAACCATCCAATCTTCAATATTTGTCCTGACAAATGCATCATCTAATGCATCATCACTTTAATAAAGCTACTTTGGATGAGATATTATCCAATCAAACCACTTTATGCATTATTATCAAATTAACCAAGCAAAAGAACACAACTCTCTCCGTTATTCACTACATTCGGCTTTTGCTTAATTCAAGGGGAGAAATCCCACTTCCAACCATTGTTTGATCTTGAAACTTTTATGGTGAGTCCTATAATTCATATAAATGATCTCCAAGAAATCTTAGCTTCAATCTCTTTTTTTTCCATTTTCAAATAAATCATTAAATAGGAGGGTGAATAGTGTTTTCATGAACTAATCTTGGATTTTCTTGTTTTCATGGTTGATCTTAGATATAAGGCTATCCAAGGACCATACCAAGCTTAGTAAGGCTAGATCATACTCCAAGGAAGGTATAACCACTTGAAACCCTAGACCTTACTTTGAGATTATGCTTGTTCTTGATGATTTTAGAGTAATATGTTCTTAATGATGTTATAAGCATGATTAGTTAAGTGGTTTGGTGATTTAAGTAGCATGATGATTATTATAGTGAAGCATGATATTCTTGGACTTTTTGAGATGAGAATCATGTATAAATGATGTATGGATGCCCGGTGTGGCTTGGTTTGATTGTTGTGAATTTTAGAACGTTCGATTTATAGCCGTTATAATGCTGAAATTTCGTTAACCTTAAGAAAATGAATTTTACAGTAGATGTAACTCACTATTTAGCTTTGTGTTCTGCCATGATAGGATAGATCATGTTATAAGCTTCGTTTTGACATAAGGCTCGTGTTAACCGGACTTACGATTTAGGAGTTATGGTTAAAATCGTAAAAGTGATTCGAAACCGTTAACGAAAGTTCGTAACTGACATTGAACCCCGTTAATATTATTAAATCAGTGGCGAATCTTGATAATTAAATAATAGAGATAAAAAGGAAGGTGTGGGAGAAGACCACATGTCAAATGGATTGTTTTCCGATTTTATAAAAATGCTCGAATCAATGTTAAACGCGAACGAACCACTAAAAGCATACTTGATTATGACTTTGGTAAATAACTTAGAAAACGGGCGATAAAACTCGTAGTACAATCTTGGTTCGTAAATGATTGACTTTAGAACTTATACGGCTTAAGTATGTATCAAGTGTGAGTATGATGACATGTCATAATAGCGAACAAATGTCGAATCGTATCGATGGTAAAAAGAGTTACACTAAGAGGGGTATAACGAGATAACTCGAAAATGTGTTTCGATTTAAGTAAAGTTTATACTTAACCTTTTTAAAAGGTGTCAAGCAATTAATCCCAAATGCCTTGGCTATTTATTCGTTTCACTCGCAACTTGGTTGCTATTGTTCATGGAATCTTGTGTACCCTCTCATCATTCGAGGGGTAAAGTGGTTGGAACAAGTTGGTATCCATGAACAAGCCTCGGCTTGGGAAATATTGGTGAATTTTCCTTTCCAACTAGATACGACTGCCTTATGGAGTCCTATCAACAAGTGTTATACTTGGGGAAAGGGGGACGAACTTTACATTCCAAAGTTATGGATGTTAATTGAACTAGGAGATGCGTAAGTGGTCGAGTGGCGCCGGTCCAGCAATGGCCCAACCGTTGGCCGGGGGGTTTCAGAGGGCGGGTGATCAGTCGGTACTTCCTTCTACATGTAGAGAACAAATGATGGGGAGCATGACATGCGACTGATCATCGTAGATGTTATGGCTCCTGGCGCGGCAAGCTCCCGTATTAGTTCATCATCCCAAAATTAGGGAATATTCTACAACATTACCATTGTGGACAGTGCTGAAAAGTGTTTGAACTGGAATTGCAGTATTCTTCCGGCAAGTTCCGCTATCAAAAAAAATTGATAATCTGACTTATCTTTGACATAGCAGATATTTCCACGAAATATATATATATATATATATATATATATATATATATATGTTTTGAGTTACCCTGTAACTTCATCCTTTATATTGATCTGGCACTATTTTCGTTAATGCATGGTATATGGTTTCAAAATATACTTTTGAACTGTCATAGATATCACTGTTCAGTTATATTATTGTTGGTGGGATATTGCTCACCCTTGCTTATTATTATGTCACAACAACAGCTAGGTCACATGGCTCGCGTAAGGCGTACTCGGCGCAAGCAGGTTACCCGACCCACAGGACTCCCCGCTGATATTGTTGTTGCCATTGCTGAGGTAGCATAGATAGTTAGCTTTTGCTTCCAGTTTAATTATATGTATCAATAATATTAATCAACGGCAAGAACTTTAAACTTATGTTGTTACCCCTTTTGGGATTGTAATAACTTTTTTTTTTGCTAATTAAATTTTTATACCATAAAGGAACAGCTTAGACAAGTCTAGGGGCATACCCCGTGAAATCAACAAATATTACAAAACAAACGTTCCTAAACGGAACGCTCAAACATCCTAAAACCGAACATAAACACAATGTTCGTCAACAACCAACAAAACACCTAGGTGCTACCTCCCCTAGCCTTCAGTTTTATACCAGCCAGGCCTGCCCCGACACCATCTTCATTTGCATCCCCAACAGGGCTCTTATGAGGCCTACCCTCTGCATCCGCAAGATCACTCCTCGTGGCATTCATGCAATTATTCACATTATCTCCCTCGGTCGTGTCCATCAAGCATTTTCCATCCCCCTTATGAAGACGCCATTGCTTGATCCTTGCCTTTGTCCATCGAACTCTAACCCCCTTGGCCTCCTCCAGGCCTTCCCCTCCTTGACTCTCTTTATAGTTCGAGTCCTTCTTAGGTGTCTCCTGCATTTGCTCAGTATCAACATTCACAGCGCTGATCCCCAACAAAACTGAACAGTGGCCCCAAGTACTGCATGTTACCCTGAATTGGCTCCTTTGCTTTTTTAAAAACTTGCTTTTCCCATGGCATAGCGCCATCTCCTGACAAATCTAAACCTTTTCCTTTAGAAAGAGAATCCCTGTTCCCCCCCATCCCGAATTCCTTGGTAGATCTTGTATCCTTTCCTCCAAAAAGAGAACTCAATTGTTGCTCAGTCGTTGGAAAGTCAATCCCCAAATCAATCAAGTAATCCTTCAATTGAATAGAACGGCATGTTAAATCATGAAGCTCCGCTTCCTCAATTTCTTTTAAGTCACGAGCAGAGGCACTAAATTCCCTATCACGGGACCCCTTAACCAATGGAACTTCTTTACCCAGCAAGGTAATGAACATCTTTAAGTTATCTAAATTATGTCTCGCTGCCACTAGTGCCTTCCTCTTCAACTCGGTGTTGTAGAAGGTGTGGTCTAACAGCCCTGTTATCTCTAACTCTTCTTCCATGCCTTGAATAATCTGGTCATCCTCCCCTAACACCGGGTGAGGGATTCCATTCTTCCTAATATAGTTCCCAAGCTGCTTAATGCAGTTCAGAGCTATACCCAAGTCTCTCATAAGATTAGCATCCGGTCTCCTTTGCAATCCATTTATGACATCTAAGTCACTCATGTCAACATTCCCCCAAATCGCGGGCACCTTATGCCCATTCTGGACAATGCAGTCTCTGAAAATAATGACTATATTCACAGCAATAGCCAAACGCTCTTGCATTCTTTTGACTAAATCATCCCAGCTTGGAATCTCTTCTTCTTCTGTCACTTCATTACACAATTTCTTCCCCTTGGCTTTCGCTCGAATCATCTCAGCCGCCTCAACATTAGGCCCAACAATTTCCTCGCTATTGCTACCCTTTTCACTGTCTCTACCCGAGTCCAAAACTGGAGTAAGAACATCCATTTGGGACTCAGACATAATGACATCATTTACCAAGCCTCCCATGTCGGTGGTCGAAACAATAACCTCTTTCGTCGAAGTGAAAGGTTTTGATAGATCGATAAAGGAACCAGCACAAATATCGACATCTACATTATTTGATCTAACCGGTTTCTTTTGGGAAAAAACTTTACCTTCAAATAAATGATGCTTAACCCGGATGCGAGTGCGAGCAACCACCCCAGATTTAGGACTCTCTGGAATCACCGTAACCAGGTCCTCAACAAAGGAGACCCGCGAATCCTCCTTCCTGCCATCATTCTTTTACTCGATCCGTCCAACTTCTTGGATCGAATATCAACCAAGGGTATCTCCGATACCAGGTTAGCCGCAAAAGAAACCCTTTTCGGGTTCAAAACTGGATCCAACCTCTCCTGGGTCATCAATCCATGATCAGGAACAGTAGCCACCATCATGCAATCATCCACAAAGGAAACCCTCTTTCTACTCATGATAACAACCAGACAGAACTAAAAGAAATATTGTGTTTAGGTGATAGATTATAAGGGGAAGGTGGATTTAGGAAGGGAAACAATAGATAAGATGAAGAAATTGTTTAGATTGATTAGATTTTAGAGAATTCTAGAGAGAGGATTTAGAGAGAAAGAAGAGAGAAAGCGACTCTCATGGCTTCACCCTTCTCTCGAGAGAGTTCCCCTTTAATAACTTCTATTCGTAAACCCTTTTATGTAAGACTTATTTTAATTTCATCTCTGGGACTATAACTGTGTGTGTGAGTGGATATTATTGTGGGGTCATAGCCTATTACTTGTTTATTTTGAACTCAAGAAAAGTGTTAATCATGGAAAATGAGACCGTAAGGACCCGATCCCTGACCCCAGATCTGGGGGTGTTACAGTTCGTGTGTTTTGTCGGCTCTAAACCTTCTGCGGAAGGACTCTCTAAACTCATTTCAACTATGAATGCTTCGGGAGGGGATCTTGTTGAACCATCTTTGTGCCCCTCCCTTCAAGGTTGAAGCAAAGAACCTATACTTAGTAATGTCGTTACAGAAGTACATGAGAGCAATTTGCTCAAAGTAGTTGATATGGTCCTCCGAGTCACCCATGCCATCAAATGAGTCAAAGTTTTTTTTTTTTTTTTGCTAATTAAAATTTTATACCCAAAGGGAACAACGATACAACTCTAGGGGCATACCCCGCGACAAACCAACAATACAAGACAAATTATCAAAGCAAATTAGTAAAAAACTAATTTGCAACAAAAGCAACAGAATGCTTCTACAAAAGAGAAACTAGAAAACCTAGTTTAAAACATCAAAAGATCTATGCCTGGTTCATAAAAGAGGCCAAACCGGCCTTGATCTCCATGCGAACACCAGGGGTGACCTGTGCCCATAGCAGCCTTCTATCTCGCACTCTCCTAATCTCATGGCAATTCCCAGCAGTAGGCTCAATTGCTACATCCATCTCCAAACCAGCTATCCCATGATTCACATCCATCTTGAACCCAGCAGTACTGCTCTTGCCAAAGCCATACTCTTTTTTTTTTTTTTTGCTAATTAAAATTTTATACCACAGGCAAAAGATTACATCTCTAGGGGCATACCCCGCGATAAGAAACACATCTACCTAGCGGAACAACAGAGAAAAAACATCAATAATGCTAGATAACTAGCAATCAAGACCATACTCACCATTAGTAGGCGAGCTACTAACAGTAGTAAAGACCATGCTAGTGTTCAAATGAGCATCAGAGTCCTCCTCCTTCATTCCTCCACCATCAGTTTTGTGCCCTTCGGGGCCGCCATCCAAACCCATGTTTCCATGTGCCTTGCAGAAATAACTTCTTTTAACTAAACAAATCCAAGCATCAGGCAAAGGCTGGAGCCTGCCTATCTGGAACGTACCACCAGAAACGAACCAAGCTTGCACAAAGACAAAGCAATCATGTGAGTACAAGTTAAAGAACCCATAGTAGCACCCCTTAGGCTTCTCAATCATCTTGATCGAGGCTTCTCTAGCAATAAAAGTATCATTTAAGAAATTATGAATTCTGAAAAACAACCCATCGCACTTAGTGTCAACCACCACAACCATTTTGCATCTTGCTTCAATTTTCTTGCTTGTTCGAAACCATCGACCAACAGTAGAATAACAAGCCCATCTAACAATACTCAGCAGAAGAGTAACGCTAACAATTTGCAAGTAAACCTGCTTAACACTCATCATTCGAAGTCTAATAATGACATGAACCTGGGCATCATCCTGCTTCCTAGTGCCAACAGCAATGGTGCAAACTGGTAATTGTTTCACCATCACATCCCAAACAAGCACCATCCTAACTCTAACACACTTCGTAGTATGCTCCTCCACCTCCTCAGCTTGCGTCTTGATAGAACAAGACCAATCCTCAGCACCATCAAAAACAATCTCAGGAACCCCCACAAACAAAGACCAACCCTGTAGATTAAAACGGCAAACCAACCCAGGCTGCATCATTCGGACAAAGCCATCATTGCAATCATTATAGAACTGGTAGATTCCCAAACCAGTTGCCACTACACACATCAGGATTTGAGATCCCACAAACATAGAGAACCACATTGAAATGACTCTAGCAGAAATTAAGGCCAAGTCTATTTCAATGGCATTCATTATTGCCACTCTACTGGCATACCCCTCAAGGGAACAGTTATCCTCCAGACCGGAACATAACTCACAATACAGAGTGTTCAACCCCACTCTTTTCTTCAAAACAAGATTCTCCATCCGAATGGGTAGAGACCCATCCGGGACTAGCAGCAGGAATTCATGAGCAAATCCTTGCGCTACAACTCCATACCTCTCAGTAGACATCCCATCATAGATGAGAGCCAGGCAGCCATTCCTTAAACTCCAATCTTCAAACAAAGAGCCCAGATCCGCTTCAACAACAGAGCGGAATCCAGTCCTCTCCATCTGTTTCGCATTGCTAACACAGCAAAAGACCTCAACAGAGGACGACCCCTTGCTAATCACCGTGCCTTCCTGTAGCATCATACAAACAAACCAGGTGCCCTGTTCCCACAACTTTCGGTGAGACAAATAATCAAACACCTTGACCCCCTTGACAAAATCCGCATTAACTCCATTTGTGAGTGGGCAATTAGCCAAAGCAAATGCAATGACAACCATAGCCCCTACAAACACCATGATATCTTTTTTTTTTTGCTAATTAAATTTTTATACCAAGAAGGAACAGCTTACACAAGTCTAGGGGCATACCCCGCGAAATTAACTTTCAGACACAACAAAGTCATAACAATAGAAAGTCACCCTACTGTCAACATAAACAAGCTAAACAAACAACAAGATCATAGCTATGCCAGGTAACTAATAAAAGTTGAACCTCCAGGTTCACATCCTAGAAGTCTTTTCACCAGCTTCTTCATCGGCTTCCCCCCACCATCATCCAGGTTTTTCCAAACTGGGCTCGCATGCTTCATTTCATTCTCAGCATTCAAAGTATTCCCCCTTGTGCACATCTCACTATCATGGACACCCCCTCATTGGCCAGTAAACCCCACTCCAAACGAGTCCTCAAAATAAATAACGGGACATATGTGTCTCGATTATCCTTGTAAAACCACCTTTCCCAAGTGGAGGGTGCCTCTACATTACTTAACCCCTCTATAATCAGAGCAGCCACTCCTTTAACCAGGCCAAGATGTCCATCATACAGAAAAGCCTGAAAAGTAAGCTCCCTCATGCCATCACCCAAAGAGGTGCCCCAACAAGCTAACTCCTTATCAGCGTACCCGCAACCCATGGTTACAAGTATTTGACCATCCATCTTGGCAATATTCGAATCAGCTTTGTGCTCTAAGCACCCCAACCACTTGCACCTTGCAAAGAACTTGAATTTCCAGACCTTAATTGCATTCACCCCCTCGTTGAACAAGAGTCCCTGAATAAAAAAGTTCACAAACCATGCAGCATTACTTGCATGTCTACCATCTTTATTAGTCTTGCAGCCACGTCCTTCACATAAATAAAAGACAATCTCAGTCTCTGTAACTCCCTTTCGCTTCCTGGAACCAGAAAGAAGCACAACACATATCTTGCTGAGATAATCACCATGCAGAGCATCTCCAGTTCGAACAGGGTTACCTAGGACCCTTAAGAGCATTTCGAACCGCGGCATGCCTAAACTCATTAGGGAAATGAACATTCCCATCACTCTGTGTCTCCTAGCAATAACCCAGCAGTCCCCTTCAAAGCCAAGCACGAGAAAACCACTCCCATGTTCCAAAATCAACAAATATCGATAAGACAAAATGTCAAGCTCTTTGAAGCCTACACCTGCCATGATTGGCACTACCATCTCCAGAAGGAGAACATCATCACAACTGCTACCAAATAAAATCCCCTTAACAGTTAATAAAGCAACATTACGAATCTCAAACACATGGTGTGCCTCCCAGCAGGGGACCATTAATAACCATTGAGACCAATCGTCACACACCTTGCACTCCTTCAAGATGTGACGCATCAACACCGAGATTTCCACCCCTGTCAGATAACACACATCAAACTGAATCTCTGACCGATTCCAGTCAGGAGACCCCATCACAGAAAAACCAACAATCCAGAACCTTGAATAAACAAGAAAGATTCCGCAACCATGAGACCCATTCCTTCCATCAAACAACTCGAAAGAAAACCTGGTCAACATATTCGGAACTACCTCCACATCATATGCCATAAACTTGGTGTCACAATGCGTCAAGGAAATGGACCCAACCTCCAACCACAACAAGATTAGATAACCTAACCCTTGTTTCAATTGCCCCCTCTTCGTGAGGCAAATCCCATGAAAAACCAGAAAGATTTCATCTAACATAGTCACCTGATAAAACAGAGTAAGGGTGACAAACAAGAATCAAGATCTTTAAACACACCAGTGAGGTGCGTAATCAACTTGAAATAAACCCAAAAGATGTAACCCATCTCAGCATCAAATGAGACATCGAAAAGCCCCATCTCTTGATTTGTGACATTGTAGATAACACTACAGCCCAAAGGAAATAAGCCCTCATAGGTCAGCCGCCCATAAGGCAAATCCACCGATAGGACCCCCGAAATACCCACAAGACCAATTTCAGAATTCACAAGGGTGAACTCAATAGGAGAAAAAGATACAGGCAACAAACCCATTAAAATATAAATATAATATAAGAAATATGGTGGGATGGTGGAAGGAAAGAAGAGAGATATGGATTAGTGAAGGTTTTATAGTTAGAATTGATGAAAAAAGGTTCAGATTTGGGAGATTTGTGTGGAGGCTAGGTTAGGGTTTTAGAGAGAAGTTAGAGAGAAGGAGGAAAAAACGACTCTCATTGTTCGTGAGTAGGCATAGTTCCAAATGAGTCAAAGTTATAATGCTTGATGTTTTTCTATCTCGGAATGGCCTCTAGAGAATGGCCGAAAGGAGTCAGGGTTCCTTCAATTTCGAGACCGGACACCTGTTGAGTATTGAACACACGAAAAGAATACAGAGGGGGTGAATGGATTCTTGAACTTTTTCTCGTTCTTGAATCAGTTTGGTGAATGTAGCAAGATATGTGTTATGTGTGTGCAGAAATGTAAGTATGGATAATGAACAACACAAGACACGATATTCACTTTAATCTAATATTTTATTAGATAAAGATTTGCTACAACCTGTGAATACAAATGGTAGTATTCTCAGCTTCATTTTTCTCAGTGAGATGTATGTTCTTTTTAATGTGTATATATATGAAAAAACTTCTTAACTAAAGAAGTGAGGTTGTATTTTTATAGAACATGAATACAGCCTACTTACTACAAATAAGGTTACATGATAAATTACTTTCTAGTATGTCTATCCTATTTGAGTAAACATTCAAACGGCTACAGGTTTGACTTCTTGAAGTTCTGTTCAGATCCACTTCTATAGCTCTTTGTCTCTTGTACATCTCTCTAAGCTTCTTTGTAGGATTTTCAAAGTACCTTACAGTTTGTGGTCCATAAAGTGCTTTGGCTTGTTGAAGGTTTCTGACTTGTATAATTTCTCTAGTATTTTGTCTCCAAGACTGTATTCGAGAAGTAATTGAGTGATTGATTCGAGAACTAGAATTGACTTGATAGATAACTCTGAGTTCTCGAATACTGTATAATTATCATATTGAATCACTTCTCGAATTAGTCTTTTCTCCAGGAATCCTTGAGTTGTCGAATAGAACACTTGACTTGTCGAATCCCTGAGATGTCGAATAGCTTCCTGAGTCATTGAGATATCGAATGGAACTTTGACTTGTTGACTCCTAGAGAATTCGAATGATGCTTTGACTTGTTGACTTTTTGAGTTCTCGAATAGAGTAGCAGACATGTCGAATCATTGAGATATCGAATACTGCATTCAGAGATATCGAACAGTGTCTTTTGAAATATCGAATTCTTGACTTCTCGAAGGCTAGACTTCTCGAATATGACAAACATACTTCTCGAATTGGTACTTAGGCAAATCTTCATTCTTCAAATTTCAACTGTGTTTATTTGGACAGTCTTGATCTTCAAGCTTGAGGCATGATCCTTGGAACTTCTTTCAAGCATTATTCTCTGACTTTAATTACAGTTACACAGGTAGAATTTGATGCCTATTATAAGTACTACAACAAGTAGAAACTCTACAACTAGAGGTTAACAAGTAGAAACTCTACAACAAGAGGTTCCCTCAGTTAAGAGGTCATGTAAGTAATGCAAAGTATTACAAATAATTAGGCTTGTTATTAGATGTATACAGGCATGCCTCTGTGACTAACAATCTCCCCCAAATTGTGAGTAAGACCATTAGTCACAATTTCATGTCTGATAACAAGCCTAACATACATAAAGATAAAACTTGACAGTACATGTATGAAATTGAATAACAACATGGATAGAGCTACAATGAGTGATCTTACAGACTATGATGAAATACTAGCCTTTGTCATTTGATTCCATCTCCATTGCCTTGGCTTGTAGATCATCATATGCCTTCTTTCTCCTTTCTTGCATTCTCATCCATAGCTTTTATGATCTCTGCCATAGCATCTAGTTCTTCAAGCAGAATAGAGTTCTTGAAATCTTCAAGTACTTGCTTCAGAATGTTGGCAGGATAGTGATTGAGTAGGTTCATTCTTATATTGACATGATCTCCCTTTCTTATCCTATACTTCACCACATAGGGGTTGAGCTGAACTCTACACATTCCTTTTGCCCTTATCTTTTCTGCTTCAGCTTGCAGTCTATCAATTTCCTTCTCCCTTTCTAGCCATTTCTCAAAGCACCCCTTTCTTATCTTTTCAGCATGATCTCTCTTCATCTTCACAAAATCAATCAACTCCAGCTTCCATACCCTCTCCACTTTGTCTTCAGAATCCAATAATTCAATAATTATTTCTATCTCATATAACTTACCCCAATTTTGACAACCCCCATGTTTGAATTTCTTCTGTCATTCATCAGTGTACTTGATTTCAAGGGAGTCATTCACAATGGCAGCATAGTAGATTCTTTGAGCTCTTAGAAATTGCAGTTAGTGGTTGGAGTTTCAAACCTGGAATTATTGTTAGGGCCCTTGACTTAGATGGCTTCATTCTTCTTGCAACTTGTTTGAATTTGATCTTTTTCACTTGGTTGCTTGGCAGAAACTTGTGACCTTTGCTTGTAGACCATTGTAGTACTCCATTAGCAGTTTGCTTTTGGAAACATACATATGGTTTCTTGAGTTGAATCTTCTTCTCTTCTTGAGGTGGCAAAACAGTTGTAGAAGCCATAGATGTAGATTTTGGTAGGTCATTACTAACTGTATTCACCCTAGACTTAGAGTCTTGTGATGTGGTGAGATTACTGTTAGTAATTCCTAGGGCTTGCTATTTTCCACTTTTCCTCTCATAGACTTTGCCTTGGTCACCATCACCCTTCTTGTCTTTGTTGTCCTTCTTCTTCTCTTCTTCTTCTTGTCTTTATCATCCTTATTGCTCCTGTGATGTCTTCTTCTCCCATCACTTTTATCTTCATCTTCATCATCCTTATTCCTCCTCTCTTTGGCCATTTCTGGAACAGAGCCACTTGCTATGAAAGTTCTGAGAATATGCAATGCTTCCAACTCTTCAGCAGTTCTGATTCCTTGCTTTTTAGTTAGTCTTTCAATGATGGCAATGATGAGACTATGATTCTGAGGGATAAGATGCTTGGGAATGATCAACTGCTTGATGTCATCAATTCTTGTTCCAGATTAGTAGATAATTGTTCTTGGATCTGTAATCACTTCAGGCAATCTGGCAGGTTGCTCATTCCTTAAGTCATCATATAGATTTTTGTTGTTCTCATTTCTCTTCTCAATCAGTTTGATCAGCACATCTACCTCTGAATATCTTAGGGCTTGTAGGGTTTTGTAGGTTAGATGCCATATCTTGGATTTTGACACCATCATTATCTCCTTGAACCATAAGCTATCTATCTTTCTAGGTATCACAGTGAGATAGTCAATCTGATCCTTCAAGCTCCTTAGATATAATTGAGTGTTACCAGCCTGTTTCCTTGAGACTTTCAAAAACTCCAAGAATGCATCATCATGATAAACATTTGAGTTTGCAATTTATTGTAGCTTGGCCTCAGTAATAACCTTTACTTCTACAGGCTTGGCACTTTCAATTTTGGAGGATGGAGGTTTGTCAGATGGCATACTCCCTGCAACCACTGTAGTAGTGATAGTTTGCTTTTGGCCACTTGGGGTAGTGATGTGCACAAGTGATACAAAGCATTACAAACAATTAGGCTTGTTATTAGATTTATATAGGCATGCCTTTGTGACTAACAAGTCCTTCCCCACTTTTCTATACAATTCCTGAATCATCTACATCAAGTCCTCCTCGGGTTCCTCATCATCTGAGATCAACTCGGGGCTAATGTCTCTATGGGATCTTTTGGACCTGGACCGAAGTGGGATCTCTGTGGGATCTACATCAAGTCCTCCTGCCTGATCTTTTCTCGGAGTTCAGTAAGCTTTCTGAGTTTCTCGGCTTCATCATCTTTATTTTTTCTTTGAGCTTTCTGGGCTATTTTCTTACCCTTATCTCCAATTCGGTCAAAGACTGACCCTCGGGACCAGTGAGAATTTCCGGATCCGGGTTTGGGCCCTTTCCCGTTAATCCCTGATTGCTTTGTCTAGATCCTCTCTGGTCAGATTCTCCATATCCATTGCGGCAAGGGGAACATTTGTGTATTTTTATAGGTTCATTTCAATGGTGACTTGAGCATCGCTTGTTTCGATCCCAATTCTTTCCAGAACCGGGACTGTAGGAGTCGGGATTAGGGTCTTCCCGTGAACCGAGTTCGGTTTTTCTCTCGGGACACTAGCAGACTGTCTTTGAGTTGATTTGCTCCCTTTCGGCATGATTTTCAATTGAGAGATATGGTTTCCAACAAAATAATTTTTATAAAGAGGAAATTTTATAACAGATCTGGGTTTACTTTTAAGAAAACAACGTATGCATGCACGTATATATGGCTTTGAACAAATGGAAACAAGCAAAGGTCAAGACTTTCAACAATTCAAAATGTCATGACTACAAGTCTAGTTACTGACCGGGGCTGAGGGCTAAAAATTGAAACTTTATCAAACTGAACTAGTTTAACACAAACTAGGCGAGGCTAAGAACATGCATACATCGTAAAAGTGAGGTAAAGTTTGCATTTTTATGAGGAATTTAAAGGTTTTGAGATCTTACACCCCTCATTCTAGTGCCAAATGATAACTCCAGATCTCGAAAAGGTCCTTCCCCGCCGCTCCCACGCTCGGATGTGGTATAATTGCTGGTGGGTGACTGCAAAACAACACCGGAAGGGGGGTTTGGGCCCCGCGGTGCCTTCGGCTTTGAATAAGTGTAGGCTTTGGAAGTAATGATCGAGAAGTAGAGTAATCTTAAATATGGAGGTTGTGTGTATATGTGAGTGAGTATGTTGAGAATGTAACCCCAAATCCCTTTTTCCTCCGCTAATTATAGACCAAGAATGAGGATTTTGGGGTTTGTACCTACAATCATGAGCATTGAATCCTCTGTAGAAAGGACACCTGGACCTTGTTGATGAGTGACACGTGTCTAGGGTGGAAAAGTGTATTAGGAATATTCTGGTATGTCATCATTGACAATCATTAGATGTCATTATCAGGTGGGTCCTTGATTATGTCTGAGAATTGAGGTGTCACATATGTTGTCTAAAGGTTTTAGCATCATTTAAGCGACCCGGATTTATAGGCAAGATGAGCCTGGACCATCTGGCATGGCGTGGGTCGGGCCGTTATGAAATGTAGCCGATCAATGTTCACTTTCTCAAATAACAAATTGTTAATGAAATTTCGAAATTCAAGAGACAAGTGTTAAGGTTTTGAATTAAAAATTAAAATTTGTAGATTTACCGAACAAAATTAAATTGTATTTTCTAATTCGTTTGTCTTTTTTTCCTATAATTTATAAGTTTTGTTTTTAAACAAACATCGTATATACCCAAAATTTGTTAGAGCAAATTCAATTTGTAAAATATATAAAATAATCTCAACCGTCGAATCTAATATTTTTAAAAATAATCTCAACCGTCGAATCTAATATTTTTAAAAATAGACGATCAAGATTATATCATACTAAAAGAGGAATTTATAATCTAAAAATGATATAATTAGAAAATGTTACTTTAGAAGTGAATTTTAAAAATAAAATTATAATCTAAAAAGGATATGATTAAAAAAGATTGTATTAGAACTGAATTTTAAAAAGAAAATTATAATCTTGAAAGGATATAATTAAAAAAGGTTGTATTAGAATAAATTTTATTTATTTTTTATTAATATTTTAAAAATCTGATTTTGGATGATTTTACAATCCAAGCAAAACTCATAAAATTATCTTTAATTTAGTGATGCTTTAATAAATATTATTGAAATAGAAACACTCAAAATCTCATGAGAAATATAATTACGAATTTTTGCATTAATCCAATTCACTGTAGAGGACCTACATTGATACTGTTATTCAATTTAGAAAACCTAATTATATATAATTTAAATCATTAAAATACACATTTTAGTATTTCAATATAAATACACTGTTTAGTCTATAACATATTAAAATATAAAATATTTTTTTAATGCAAGACCCAACGGTTTTCATCCATTTATTTTATGATCTAACGATTTTTATTTATTTTGTCATACGGAGGACCAGACTACCGATTATCAAAGTTTTGGATAAAATCTCTCCTACACTTATTATTAAAATTATATTTAGTTGTTAGTATAACTATTTTCAAATAATAACAAGGATATTTTGATTATCAAAATGAATTATAAGTATAATTCATAAATTGAATAGAATTTTCAACATAAAAAATCGTTAATGTCTTCTCTATTTTTTTTTCTGCGTAGGTTTAATTGGAAAATAATTGTTAAACCATCACGAAATTAAAGATTATTTTTTGATTTTACGTGGGCTGTAAAATCGTCTAAGTCAAATTTTAAGAATTCAAGATATATAGAGTATACATATTAAATGGAATGTGTAAAATCTTATATATATATTAATTTTTTAACAATAGTTTGATATGTAAATTAATAACATATAAAATTAAAAAAATTAATATAATTATAGATATTAAAAAAGAGTCGTGCATTGCACGGGTTATCTATACTATTATATAATAGCCGAAACATTAAAAGTTTTGCTACCTGTTTTTTGGTACATGATTTTTGGTACTTCGTGAATTTACTTATTTACCCTTCATTCTAAAGAAAAATATATACGATATCTACCTGTTTTTTGGTAATTCGTGAATTTACTTATTACCCTTCATTATAAAGAAAAATATATACGATATCTATACTATTAAAACACCTGAAATAAATAATGACATAATATAATTAATGGTAATTAGTCGACTGCTTTTTTACATTTACTTTTAGTTGAAGATATTATCATTTATAAACACCTAAAAATATCAATCGTATCATATCTTCCAATCATTAATATTTCTTTTATAATTAAAACGTGTTACCTTTTTTATTTAAAACTAATCTTACAATCATATATATACCCAAAAATATCACATCATAGTTTTCAATTATTAATAAAATCTATACTTATCAATACTATTATATAATAGCCGAAACATTAAAAGTTTGGTCGGTCGATACAGTACATGTTGATTTTACTAATTTACCCTTACTTAATACAAATAAAATCCATCCTACTAACTAATCAATTTTCTTTTTCAGGTTAAACTTATTATCTATTCAATTTTTCAATAATTAAATAATTTTCTTTTTCAGGTAAATACAATATATTTTACTGTTTATTTTATCTAACTAAAATTTCTCTTTTACTAATCAATTTTCTTTTTCAGGTTAAACATATTACCTTTTCTATTTTTCAATAACTAAATAATTTCCTTTTTAAAGTAAAATATAATATCTTTTATAATTTATCTAACTAAAATTTCTCCTTTTTTAAAAACACTATGAGGAATTTTGTTAAATAAAATAACATAATTATATTATAAATACTATTACCTAATCAATGGAGTACCTTTTTTCAGCCAAAACACGTTAACTTTTTTCTGACTAAAATCTCTCTTTTTCCAATTATATCAATTTCCTTTTTCAGGTTAAACATATTATCTATTCTATTTTTTATTAACTAAATCATTTCCTTTTTCAAGTACAATATAATATCTTTTATATTTTATCTAACTAAAATTTCTTTACTAATCAATTTTCTTTTTCAGATTAAATATATTACCTTTTTTATTTTTCAATAACTAAATAATTTCCTTTTTCAGGTAAAATACAATATCTTTATATTTTATCTAACTAAAATTTCTTCTTTTTTAAAAACACAACGAACAATTTTGTTTAATAAAATAACATAATTATATTATAATTCCTATCAACTAATCAATTACCTTTTTCAGCCAAAACACGTTACCTTTTCTCTTTTCATTAACTAAAATCTTTATTTTTTCAATTACATCACGTGCGGTTACCATTTTAAGCCAAAACACGTTACTTTTTCTTTTCTATCTAACTAAAATCTCTATTTTTCCAATTATATCACGGGCGGTTCCACTTAATAAAAATAAAATATTAATATTATAATATTAATAATTAACCGATTACCTTTTCAGCTAAAACATATCATCTTTTCTATATTTTATAATTAAATTTCCTTTTTCTAGAAATATCATGGGCAACATTAATATCTCATTTTATAAAAACATTACGAGCAATATTATTTAGTAAAATAAAAAAATAAAATCATAGTTACTATAAACTAATCAGTTACCTTTTTCACCTAAAACATGTCACCTTTTCTATTTTCTCTAACTAAAATATCTCTTTTTTTCCAATTATATCACGGGCAGTTTTATTTAATAAAATAAATTAATAATATTATAATACTAACAATTAATCGATTACCTTTTTCAGCTAAAACATATCATTCTTTCTATATTTTCTAAATAAAATCGCTCATTTTCTAAATATATTATGAGCAATTTTATTTAGTAAAATAAAATAATTAAGTTATAATTACTATAAACTAATCAATTACCCTTTTCGCCTAAAACATCCTATACTATTATATAAAAGACGAAACATTAAAAGTTTGGTTGGTTGGTACCTGTTGATTGTACTTATTTACCCTTAACTAATAAAACATGTTATTTTACTTAATTATTATTTATAATAATATAATAAATAGTTATTAGCCAATTGTCTTTTTAACATTTACTTTTAATTGAAGAAATTACCTTTTACAAACACTTAAAACCGCTAATATTTGTTTTCTAACTAAAACATGTTACCTTTAAATTTAAAACTAATCTTGCAATAACTAATATAAACCCAAAAATATCACACCGTATCTTACAATCATTACTAAAATATTATAAAAATCTAAATACATTGCTAATAATAAGAAAACATGAGGATAATCCTTGAAAAAGATTATATTAAATTATATTAACAGTAAAAAAATTATTGAAAATAATGATTATATAAATCCTAATTATATTATTAAATAAAATTTATAACATATCAAAAGAAAGGTACCTCTTTATTTTACTAATTTACCCTTAACTAATAAAACATGTTATTTTACTTAATTATTATTTATAATAATATAATAAATAGTTATTAGCCGATTGTTTTTTTAACATTTACTTTTAATTGAAGAAATTACCTTTTATAAACACCTAAAATTGTACCATAACTTACAAACGCTAATATTTGTTTTTTTACTAAAACATGTTACCTTTAAATTTAAAACTAATCTTGCAATCACTAATATAAACCCAAAAATATCACACCGCATCTTACAATCATTAATAAAATATAATAAAAATCTATATACATTGCTAATAATAAGAAAAAATGAGGATAATCCTTGAAAAAAAGTATATTAAATTATATTAAAAGTAAAAAAATTATTGAAAATAATGATTATATAAAACCTAATTATATTATTAAATAAAATTTATAGCATATCAAAAGAAAGGTATCTCTTTATTTTACTTATTTACTCTTAACTAATAAAACATGTTATTTTACTTAATTATTCTTAATTAATTATTATTTATAATATTATAAAAAATAGTTATTAGCCGATTGCATTTTTAACATTTACTTTTAATTGAAAAAATTACCTTTTATAAACACCTAAAATTGTACCATATCTTACAAACGCTAATATTTATTTTCTAACTAAAACATGTTAACTTTAAATTTAAAACTAATCTTGCAATCACTAATATAAACCTAAAAATATCACACCGCATCTTTCAATCATTAATCAAAATATAATAAAAATCTATATACATCTATACTAATATATAATAAGCAAACAGAGATATAATTTGGTTGTTTGGTTCAACAATTTAAAACAATAGTAACCGTTAGATATTTAGTAGATAGATGATAACCGTTAGATCTAATAATAAGGAATATTCTATATTTAAATCCCGGTTCGAATCTCATCAACAACAAATTTACATTAAAATTTTATATTATTAGTTCTAAACAATACATATGATTTATTAAATAATTTTAAAAAGTTAAATTAATTCCATAATAAATTATAAAACTCTATTTTGTTTAATCATATAATTTTAAAAATATTTAAAAATAACCCGTGCTTTGCACGGGCTGTAAGCTAGTATTTTTAATTTTCTCTAACTAAGATATCTCTTTTTCCAATTATATCACGGGCATTCTATTTAATGCAATGAAATAATAGTTTTATAATTACTAATAATTAACCGATTACCTTTTTTTTTGAAATAAAACCTATCATCTTTTCTATATTTTCTAACTAAAATCCCTACAAATATCACAGATAACATTTATATAATTATTATCAAATCATCTCATTAAAAATTTAATCCTCTAAAATTCATGTTTTAAAAAAATCTATTCGAATTAATAAAATTTTTTATATAATATTAAAAAAATCTGTGCATCGCACGGGTTTTAAGCTAGTTATATCCTTATATATAATAAGAGTAAGAGGGATAATAAAAGGGTACTACCATAGGTAAAGAGTTCGATTCTTAATAGCTACATAATAAATAATAAAATAATAAAACTATATACATCACGTTAGTATTCTTACTAACTACATAATGAATAATAAAATAATAAAACTATATAAGTAACCAATGTTACTTTTAATAGGATATAATTGAATATAAATTCAATTAACAAAATAAATATACTATAACAATACCGTCAACAATAATCTTAATGTAATCTTAATGTAACAACACAATACATTATATCTTATTATTATATAATAAAAGTAAGAAAGATATTAAGAGAGTACTATCATAGATCCCGGATTCGATTCTAAACAATCGCATAGCATTTAATGTATTTTTTTAATATTAGTTACTAACTAGCTTATAACCCGTGCAATGCACGGGTTTCTTGTATTATGTTATAAATTTGATTTAATATTATAAATATATTTTTATATAATAATTATTCTTAATATTTTTTAAATTTTAATTTTATATAATTTAATATACTCATGTTTACGGATTATACTAATGTTTCCTTATTATAAACAACGCATATGATTTTTAATATATTTTGGTTTCTTTTAATATGTCACAAATTTTATTGAAATTTGTGTTATATTTTTATATAAACATTATTTTTAATAATTTTTTTAATTTTAATTTAATATAATTTGATATATTCATGTCTAATGATTATACTTATGTTTTTTTATTATTAACAATATATACTAATTTTTAATATATTTTATTATTAATTGAAAGATATGGTGTGATATTTTTGGATATATGTTAATGATTGCAAGATTAATTTTAAATTAAAAGTTAAAGTGTTTTAATTAGGAAAGAATATTAATGATTGAAAGATATGGTATGATTCATGTTTTTAGGTGTTTATTAATGGTTGAAAGATATGATGCAATATTTTTGGATAAATATATTAATGATTGCAATATTAGTTTTAAAATAAAAGGTAACATGTTTTAATTAAATAAAAGTTAACATGTTTTAATTAGATAGAAATATTAATGATCGAAAGATATGGTATGATTTATGTTTTTAGTTATTTGTAAAGGGTAATAATTTAAACTAAAAGGGAATCAAATCTTAGATTTTTCAATATAACAATTTTTAATATTGTTATATCTAACGGTCATGATCTATTTGAGTTGAAGATCTAACGATTATGAATAACTTGGTTAACCAAACTACAAACTACAACGGTTATGAATAACTTGGTTAAGCAAACTGATATAGTATAGATGTTAAATTTGCATAGTACTATACTGCTTAATGTTATACTTTTCGTAATAATCATGCGCTCCTATCCTATTTTCAACTGGCCTTCACTCCGATTAAAAGTACAACATATATGTCAAGTAGGTAAAATTTGATTAAAATATAAAAAGATGCGATATATTTTTCTCGAGTTATAGCAACTATGAATTACTTTTGCATTATTAACATATAAAATAACACTAAATTAAAAAAGATTACCAATAAATATTTTAAAATTTAAATATAATTAATGTAAAAGTATTCTTGAAAAATTATATCCAATTACACGATGATAATACAGAAATAATACAATAATGTAATCATATGTCAAAAAATTTATGCTCATGAATAACATAACTAAATTAAAATTATTTACACTCACTAACAACCGATTTAAATTATTTACATTTCGTATATATCCTTTATTATATCCTTATACATAATAAACATGAGGATCTTATCCAATGTTTTGGTAATACGATAGTATATTGACGGTCAAAATAATATGGACGGTTGGATCTTAGAATAGACATATGAAAATCGTTAAATCATATATTAAAAAATTTATTTGATTGTAGGATTGTATTTATTAAAAATTAAATTTTAATAATTGTTTCCTGAATTGAATAGTATTCTCAATGTAAAACCAGTCTAATCTTAAAATAGATAGATGAGAACCTTTAGATCTAATATTTAAAAATTTACTCCCTTCGTCCCAACCAATTCTTTACGTTTGGGTTGGGCACGGAGTTTAAGCATAAATGTAAAAAAAATACATCCAATTACACGATGACAAAACAAGAATAAAACAATGGGGGTGTTTGGGAAAACTTATTTTTCAGAATAAGTCAACTTATTTTAAGATAAAATTAGAGATTCCTAACCTTTTTTCTAAAAAGTTAACTTTTTTTTGCAACTTATAGAATTTCAAACATACATTAAATACTTATATAAAAAAATTATCAAAATATAAAATTTTTAATGTAAAAATTAGTAACTTTCTTTTCTCTACATTATTCATGTAGTTTCAGCCCCAAAACTAATAATTATTGAACCATCACTAAACTAAAGATGATTTTCTTGAATTTTGCAAGGTATATTAAATCGTCAAACTGATTGTTAGAACTTAGGATATAATAAAAATAGTAAATTGATTGTGTAAAATCTAATAAATAACAATTCTTTTATTTACTTATGTTTAAATTTGTTTTTCCCTCAAATTTTTTTAAATTTAAGAAATATTTATTTATTTCAATAAAGTATTAAAATTTAACTGATAAAAATCAAATTCAATAAAAATAAGTATTAATAGATATCAATATTAATAAAATATTATTTATTCATGTAATTATAAATATTAAAAATGAATCGTGCATTGCACGGGTTATAAGCTAGTAATTACTCCCTCCGTCCCATTTGATTCTTAACACTTTTCTTGGACTTTCTGGCAAGCATTTTAAGGTGTGTTTTAAGAATAGCTCCATAACTTTTTATTAAAATTTTCTTTTTCTGTATAAAAATTTAAACATTAAATTTTATCCATAAGCGTATATAATAATCAAAAGGGACGGAGGGAGTATATAATAAGCGTATGAGGGATATTATCCATAATTTTGGTCACTGTACAACCAAAATAATCTCAACCGTCTAATCTAATATTTTTTAAAATAGACGATCAAGATTATATCATATTAAAAATAAAATTATAATCTAAAATGGATTTAGTTAAAAAATGTTGTATTAGAATTAAATTTTAAAAAGAAAATTATAACAGGAAAATGATATAATTAAAAAAGCATACAAGTGAATCTTATTTAATTTTTTTTATTGATATTAAAAAAAGTTTATATTTACTATTTGGGCTCTATCTCGAGATGTAGTAATCAGATTTGAATGATTTTATAGCCCATGCGAAGCTTATAAAATTATCTTTAATTTAGTGATAATTTAACAATTATTATCGAAATAAAAATACTCAGAATCTCAATAGAAAATATAATTATGAATTTTTACATTAGTCCTATTCACTATAGAAGACCTACATTGTTAATTCTATTCAATGTACAAAACCAAATTATATATGATTTAAATCATTGACATACCTTTTTTCGTATTTTAATATAAATACACTTTTTAGTTTACACGTTAAAATATGAAATATTTATTATGATAGATCCAACGTTTTTCATCTATTTATTTTATGATCTAACGATTTTTATTTATTTTGTCGTACTGAAGACCAGATTATCGACTACCAAAGTTTTAGACAAAATCACTTTTACACATATTATTAAAACTGTATTTTGTTGTTAGCAGAACTATTCAAATAATAAAAGGGTATTTTGATAATTAAAATGAAATATAAGTTGATTTCATAAAACGAATAAAATTTTCAATGTAAAAAAATTGTTAATTTTTTCTCTCTTTTGTTTCTTCGTAGTTTGAATTGGAAATAATTGTTACACCATCATTAAATTAAAGATTATTTTATTAATTTCATGTGTACTGTAAAATCGTTCAAATCAAATTTTAAGAATTCAAGATAGTGCACAAATATTAAATTCAACGTGCAAAATCTTATATATATATATATATATATATATATATATATATATATATAGGGTTAAGTTCTATGGAGACCAACATTTTTAGTGGAGACCGGAGACCAATATCAATCAAAACATTGCAAAAACTTATTTATTGAAAATCATGTTCTATGAAAATCACTATACCATCTATTTCATTGAAAATCTTGAAGATTATATACGTTTTACATGCAAATTTCATTAAAAATCTTGAAAATCATGTATGTTCTGCAAATAAAATATTGCAAAACGTATTGTTCTCCAAAACATGTTCTGCTTACAAATCATATATGATTTTTAAGATTTTGAATGAAATATTAATGTTAATTGAACATTCTTTACAATTATATATGTTTTGCAATGTTTTGAGTGCATAATGTATATGGTCTCCACGGTTTCCACTCAAATGGTGGTCTCCATAGAACTTAATTATATATATATATATATAATAAATTTACTTCATATTATTTATAGAAATGATTGACAAACTTTATTTGAGCATTATCATTATTATTCAAATTTAGAATATTAATTATGTGTATAAAATTATGATTATTTTTCATGTAAATTAAAGACTTAAATTTGTTCGCATTGCGTCATTTTTTTATTACATGTTGAAGATTTTTGAAAACTTTTTTCAAACAATTATAGTTTGGGTTTCATGTGCTTGAGGTTGATCTCAGGTAAAAACCCTGAGGTTAAAACAATTCCCATATAAATTGATGTAAATTATTGAAGAAAAATAGAGAGTTACAAAAATGCCCCATGCGGGGCCCCTTATTTTATAATACAAATTTTTTATAATCTCAGAAGAGATCCCTGAGGACAACCTCAGGCCCATTTTTCTCATAGGATAAACGATCTTAACTTTTCAAACAATTTTTAATCAATAATTGTGAAATTTTTTATAAATTATGGAAGTATAATATTTTAGTTAAAATCTGGAATTTGTATAAAATAATATTGACATATTTTTATTTTTTACATAATAAACTCAACCATTTTATTGACCGATTAAGTTGATAAAAATGTAATATACATGTTATTACATTATATTATATCATAATAAATTACTATTCTAATTAGACTTAATTGCAGGAGGATGGGCTCAACTATTTTTTTTTGCACAAAAAAATGGTCCAAATTTAAAAATAGACAATGTGATGACCTAACTATTTTTAAAAACAGATGAATGTATTCAGTTTATGATTTAATTACAACATGATGGTTGAAAAATGTATTTTTAACACAAAATGGCCCAAAAATAAACAGCAATATTTAGACTAATTTAGATGGAATGCAAACATCTGCTTAAAAAAATATTTGGGTCATTTTTGTGCAAAAAAAAAAAAGTTGAGGCCATACTCCTATGATTAAATCTTCTAATTATATAAATTTTTATGCTACTATTGAGCATGTATGTTATGAGAGGGGTGTCAGCTTTCAAAACGTTATTTAGTTATATTCTCTGTTCTAAAAGTCGGCGATTAATCGGGATTAATCGTTGTTCGGTAAGGCACCGTACTGATTTTACAAAAATCGGTCAAAAAATCATTTTTTCGAAAAATCGGGATTAATCGGTCAAAAATCGGATTAATCGGTCAAAAATCGGCATTATTGATAAAAAAATGAAAAATGTGTAGAAAAATTAAAAAAATTCAAAAAGTATAAAATTGAATAAATTTTAAGAAAAATATTATTCTCATATACCAAACTAATATTTTAAACGGTTAAATCATGAATTTTATCAATTTTTTCCCTCATATTGAGCCCAATTCAAAAATTTGATCTTAAAATTTATATTTACTTTAATAATGCTATATATTTTAAATATATTTGTATAAATATATGATAATTATTCATGTATAATCAAAATAATAAAATAATTATGTATATTAATAATAATTATATTTAAAAATAATATTAAATTATTTCCGATTAATGATTCGATTAATCATTCCGATTAATCCCCGATTACCCGATTAATCCCTGGACGGTGCCTCCACCGATTAAGTCCGATTCCCGCTTTTTACAACACTGGTTATATTTAATATTGTAATTGCTACTTTTAATATTTATGATATTTTTAATATTATAAATTTTTTTAATATATAATGAGAGTACAATAAAATTTTATTAGCCGCGCAAAGCGCGGCTAAATTACCTAGTATATATATATATATATATATAGAGAGAGAGAGAGAGAGAGAGAGAGTAAAATGTTCTATAGTTAACTGTAGGTAATTACCTAAAATTATCAACATTTTGAGTATAAAAGTTGGATGACATTTTTGTAATAATGAAATTCACTGCATGCATTTACAAAAATAGCCTTCAAATTGTATTATAATATGTTTTAACTTTAGGTAATTAACTACAGTTAACTATAGGATCATTAAGCGTGTGTGCGCGTATATATATATATATATAGGGGGCTACTCCAATACAAACTTCCTTAAAATACAAACCTACAAACCAAGCAAAATCTAATATTTCAAGCTAATCTAATGACCAAACTAGGGGTACCGCATTACAAAAAACGTTTAAAATAATTGGCTCTATCCAAAAAAAAATAAAAAAATTCACTGTTCACGTGATGACGTGGCAGTGGATTTCACTGGTTAACGGTGCTTTGCACCTTCTTGTACGGCGCTTCGCGCCTTTATCATTCTAAAGTTGTAAGGAATGACAATCAATGGTAAAGGCAATAGACGATTGACGGATGTGTCGAGATCTTTCGGCCCTCATGACTACCTAACTCATCCGTTTACTGTCTTAAATGCTTCGCATTTCCACGACAAGTTTTTTTTTTTGTTGGATAGAGCCAATTATTTTAAGCATTTTTTGTGAAGATACCCTTGGCGGGAACCTTTGAATAGATGAAATATAATTAATAGGGAAATTCTATATGGTACCATTGTGGTTTTGGCTTTTCTACATGGTACCATCACATTATTTACTCCTATCCATGGTACCCTCATACATTTGGTTTTTCATATATAATACCCTTCTGTTAAGTACAAAGTAATAGAATTGATTTCAAATTGTAAAACAAATTGTATATTTGAAATCATTGCGAAAAATACATGAAATAGACTATTGAATCATGTAAAACGGAATTAAAATGAGTGAGATATATTCAAACTCCATAACCAAACTTTGACAATAAATATCTCACTCATTTTGACTCTGTTTTACATGATTTAAGGGTCTATTTTATATAACTTTTCGTAAAGATTTCAAATATACAATTTGTTTTACGGTGTGAAATCAATTCTATTACTTTTTACTTAACAGAAGGATATTATATATGTAAAACCAATTGTACGAGGGTACCATAGATAGGAGTAAATAATGTGATGGTACCATGTAGAAAAGCCAAAACCACAATGGTACCATATAGAATATCCCTAATTAATTTAGTGTTGGTTTGTAGGTTTGTATTTTAAGAGTGGTAGTTTGTATTTTAAGAATGGTTTGTATTTGAGCAAAAGCCTATATATATATATATATATATATATATATATATATATATATCAATTTTTTAACAATAATTTGATATGTAAATTAATACTCCCTCCGTTCCATAATACTTTTCCTACTTACTAATTTGGGACATTCAAAAAACTTTTCTTATTTCTATTTTAAGCCATAAAAAAATAATTGTTTAACCCTCTTTTACTCTTAAAACAAACAGGCCACAACCCATTGTCTTTTGTTGGGAGTCGTGCCCGTGTATTATTGCGATTATTTCATTCTCTCTCTGTATTTTCTCACCCACAAACTCTCTCTATTATTTTCTCTCTCTCTATCGGCGACGATTAAATCTCTCCTTCTTCAAATCACCCCAAATTCTTCTGTGACATGGATTCGCACTATGGTTTTTCAGATTCGGATGAAGAGCCTACGGGTTCATATAGTTGTTCCGATCCAGAGCACTGTGACAGAGGTGTTTTATGTGACGGCGATCATACCTATAGCCGTGAATACCTTCGGTTAATAGAGGAAGAATCCGAGGGCTCTGAACACAAATCGGGCCTTACGGTGGATGGAAAACCTCAATCGACTTCGCATGCAGTTGTCGTTGATGGCTGTGACGGTGATAACGATTTCGGTGACGCCGATGAAATCGATTTGCTTTCAGAGTCCGGTGAAGATGGTCCTAACTCGGATCCCGGTGATGACGAACCTAACTCTGACGATTCCGATGATGCATGTTCATGTTCCTAAACCCTAGTTTATGTAAGTCCTAATTCGTGTCATTTGTTGTGTTTATTTGGTAATTCCTGTCAATTGTTGTGTTTATTTGGATTCGTACTGTGTCAATTAGGTCACAATCGAGTTTTGTGGTCATCTCTGTCAATTGTTGTGTTTATTTGGATTGAGTGTGTTTAGGGTTTATGCATATTGTGCGAATTCCTGAACTTGATAGTGTGCGAAATGGTAATTCCTGAACTTGATTGATACTCGAATTGGTATTTTAGATTGATAGTGTCGAATTGTGTACTTACTCCTTAAACATTGACTGCACTTGTGGTTGTACTACACTTGTTGCTACTCCTTGAATTGGTGTATTTATGTTGGGGGATTGACTGTGTTCAGGGCTTATTCATAATGCCATATGTTCAATTAACAGTGCACACACTATGCCCTGCCAATAAGAGCTGTCTTGGGGGTCCTTGAGCCTCCTTGAATCTGCATCCCTGTTGGACACGGCCACTTAATAATACATCCACTTACATTTATATATATGTTGACTGCATTACATTCATACACTGTCAACATTCATCAAAAGTTCATACATTTAAGATCATACATTACACATTGGTAAGATAGTGCATTACATTTGGTAAGATAATGCATTACATTACACATTGGTAAGATCATACATTACATTTGGTTTTGCTGTGCTCCATTTCCATGCTTCAAAGACAGCCCACATTGGTGCTGTCACCTGAACTGGAAGTTGCCCTGTAGCTGCTAGCTTTTTCTTGTTGACATGGGGTACCAAATAGTCATTTGAACCCTTGGCTTTCAGAACTTCATTCATTACATACTGATATGTTAACCATACATTTGCAAGTGTTGTAGACTGTAACTCATAAAATACTTCATTGACTGCATCCATCATAGCATCAACATCTTTTGGCATCTTCTTGTGCATTAAGGATTGAATACTTCTGAAAAAACCTAAGTCCAAAATGTTTAAGTCGGGACTATTTGGTGGTTGTTGAATTAGAATGAATGTGAAGTCCCCTTGTTGATAAACTTGTTGCCATGCTTCATCACTTTGAGTAATATGAGTCCTTGCATTGTCTTGCTGTATATAGATTACCTTTGGTCCTTCTACTTGTGGCCATTTCTGAATGATTGCTGGTACTATCTGGTTAATTAGCATACTCCTTGTTTCATTTATGCCAACTGACTCAACAACCTTAGTAATGATTGTCCCTTTAGCTCTGTTTTTACTTGCTCTCTTTGCTGGTTCTTGATATGTGAATGGAAATATGCCAACTTTCCCATCAAATATGCATTCATCTTGTGCATTAAACACTGGTCTTGCAACAACAGCTGTGAACATCACTTTTGGTATAAACTTACTTGACTTTGCAGATCTGTACATTGGTCTTTCATTTTGTTCTAGGTAGCCTCTTTGTGCTTTCTTACTGAGGTAAAACCATTTTTCATCTATATGCACGAAATCGAACATAGGCGTATATATTCTCTTTGTTGCTGCTGTATCTCCCATGAGGAGGTCTAGCACCCATGCCATCCTTTGTAACTTGTTTGCTGTGTTTAATCCTGGATGTAATGGATTTGTGTGAGGTTTGATAAGCCCTCTTTTTATCATTCTGCTACATGTAGTTGATGATACTTTTAACTTACCAGCTAAGTCCCTTATGCATGTTCTGTCTCCCATATTGATATCTGTAACAGCATTAGGTAGCAACTTGATTCTTTTCCTTCCGGAATTGTGTCCATTTGTTGCCATGTTGTATGTCTGCATTGCTGCTTTCTGTTTCTTTGCTTTGCTCCATATGCTGCTAATTGTTCTTGTTGTAACATGGTACATCTTGGCTACATCTTCAATTGCACCTTGGTAAGGTTTTCCTGGTGTTTTTGTTGATTGGTTGCTTAGCAAGAAAATCAGTATTTGTAGCCTTTGATCACAGCTGAGCTTGGCCCTTCTTTTGTGATGATGATACATTGTTTCATGTTGTTGTGCATGCCCTTCTGTTCCTTCTTCTGGTGGCTGATTTAAATCAAAATGGTGGATAACATCTTCCATGTGATCAACATCTCCATCTACTGCTGCTGGTTCATTGAGATCAAAAGGGAAGCCTCCAACATTCATGTCTGAGCAGAGAAGCCAAGCAATGATGCACTGTTTTCTTTCCAGATTTTTGTGTTTATTTGATGTTTGTAAACTGTAATGTTATGTTATGTTTAGCATTCAACTGATGATGTAATCTTGTAAACATGTAGCACTGTGATTGGTTGATTTGAATGTTAGTGCAAAATGGGGGGAAATTTAATCTCCTTTTTCCCCCTCAAATTCTGTACTTACTCCTTAATTTTCCCTCCCAATCATTTCTTAAACATTGTTTATAATTTTCCTTAAAACCTGTGTTTTTAACCTAATCAGAAATGTATTTAGGAACAGAGGGAGTAACATATAAATATAAAAAAATTAATATAATTGTAGATATTAAAAAATAAACCGTGCATTTCACGGGTTACAAGTTAGTATACTTAAAATGCTTAAAATACCATAATATTTTTAACTTTTTTTTTGACAACCAACATTTTTAACACTTAAAAAAAAAATATTTTGATTTTTAGTAAATGCTTAAAATGACACAGTAATGTAAGTATTTTAACCAGGTAAAGTTTTTTTTTTTTTTGCTAAATAAACCAGATGAAGTTGTTAACAACTGAAAACAAAAAAATAAGGAAAAAAGACAGAGAAAAAGGAAAGGGGCAGTTCAAGACTTCAAGTGCAACTCCAAGTTAGGGTTTAGGTTTAAGGTTTTGCTAGCAATTGCGGGTAAGAACACTATCATATATACATACATATACACACACAATACATTTATAATGATTTTTCGCAACTTATTGTTATCTAGAAATCTTAAACAGACCCAACACATCTTTAACAATTTTCGTTCATTTCAAGAAAATCCCAGATTAGATTTTAGTTTATTCAGTGAGAATTTGATAAATTTTGGATTTTTAAGTGGTGGGTTGAATGTAAAAAATGTTAGAACTTACTCTTCTGGTGAAAATGGTGATGGGTCTAATGAATGGACTGAAGATATTGATTATTTAGATGAATCAGGGAAGATTCTTTATAGGGGTAAGGGGATTAGGTCTGTTGAGCCTGGAATTGATGACCATGTAATGGTAGGAGGGGTCAAGAGGCCTTTTTTGAATGCTTCGGCTGTTGCGAAAATTGTTGAGATTGTTAAGAGGTGGAGATGGGGGCCTGATATGGAGACCCAGTTGGATAAGTTACAATTTGTGCCGAATATGATTCATGTTACACAGGCTTTGAAGGTTGTGGGAGATGGGGATGCTTCTTTGAGTTTGTTTAGGTGGGCGAAGAGGCAGGTATGGTATGTGCCGAGTGATGAGTGTTATGCTACTTTGTTTGATACGTTGAATGGAACTAGAGATTTTGATGGGATTCAGGCGATGTTTGATGAGTTGATTCTTGATTCGGAAAAAAGTGGGGTATCGTCTTCATTTAGTTCGTATAATAAGGTTATTCAGTATTTAGCTAAAGCTGAGAAATTGGAGGTGTCGTTTTGTTGTTATAAGAAGATTCAGGAGTCCAATTGTGAAATCGACACTCAAACATATAATTGTCTTATAACTTTGTTTCTTAACAAGGGGTTGCCGTATAAAGCATTTGAGATATACGAAAGCATGGAACTAGCTGGGTGTTCTTTAGATGGATCGACCTATGAGTTGATGATACCAAGCCTGGCTAAATCAGGGCGTTTAGAGGCAGCGTCCAAGCTCTTCCAGGAAATTAAAGCGAAAGGCCTGCGTCCTGGATATGCAATATTTGCCGCACTTGTTGATTCGATGGGCAAAGCTGGGAGGTTGGACACATCAATGAAGGTGTACATGGAAATGCAAGGGTTTGGCCTTAGGCCATCTGCGACCATGTTCGTTTCATTAATTGATTCATTTGTTAAAGCTGGGAAATTAGAGACAGCTCTCAAACTTTGGGATGAGATGAAGAAAGCAGGATTTCGACCTAATTATGGACTTTATACGATGATTGTTGAGTCACACGCAAAGTCAGGGAAGCTTGAGATAGCAATGTCTGTCTTTTCAGATATGGAGAATGCCGGATTTCTGGCCACTCCATCTACCTATTCTTGTCTCTTGGAGATGCATGCTGCTACTGGCCAAGTAGATTTTGCCATGAAGCTGTATAATTCGATGACTAATGCTGGTCTTAGACCAGGGCTGAGTACTTATACTTCCTTGTTGACACTGTTAGCTAAGAAAAAGCTTGTGGATATGGCTGCAAAGGTTTTACTTGAAATGAAGGCCATGGGATATTCTGTTGATGTTAGTGCTAGTGATGTCCTGATGGTTTATATCAAGGATGCTTCAGTTGATCTTGCCCTGAGATGGTTACGTTTCATGGGTTCCTCGGGTATTAGAACTAATAACTTTATAGTGAGGCAGCTATTCGAGTCATGCATGAAGAGTGGTCTGTATGAGTCTGCGAAACCTCTCCTTGAGACTTATGTTAATTCTGCTGCAAAGGTTGATCTAATACTTTATACGTCAATATTAGCTCATCTTGTAAGATGTCAGGAAGAGGACAATGAGAAGCATTTGATGTTGATCCTCAGTGCTACAAGACATAAAGCTCACACGTTCATGTGCGGACTTTTTACAGGTCCAGAACAGAGGAAGCAGCCAGTTTTATCTTTTGTGAGAGAATTTTTCCAGGGTATTGATTATGAGATGGAAGAAGGAGCTGCAAAGTACTTCGTTAATGTTCTCCTTAATTATCTTGTTCTAATGGGCCAGATCAACCGTGCACGTTGTGTTTGGAAAGTCGCCTATGAAAACAAGCTTTTCCCAAAGGCAATTGTTTTTGATCAGCATATTGCTTGGTCCCTTGATGTCAGAAATTTATCAGTTGGGGCTGCTCTTATAGCAGTTGTTCACACTCTTCATCGCTTCAGGAAGCGGATGTTATACTATGGTGTTGTTCCTCGGCGCATCAAGCTGGTCACTGGACCAACATTGAAAATTGTGATTGCACAAATGCTTAGTTCGGTAGAATCACCATTTGAGGTTAGTAAGGTTGTACTGAGGGCCCCTGGGGATTCCGTCTTGGAGTGGTTTAAGAAACCTATAGTTCAGCAATTTCTTTTAAATGAGATCCCATCAAGGGCAGATATTCTGATGCACAAGCTTAATACCCTTTTCCCTAGTTCTGCACCTGAACTTAGATCTTTATCACCTCCTAAAGCTCTTATATCCGGAAGAGCGGTGTAAACATAATGATCATAATGGATTGTGATTGTAAGTTGTTGATTTCCTAGATATGTTCTTATAGTTTTCTGATTTGGGGGAACAATTTATTTGCATGTATTTGAGTTGATGTAGGTTGGCTGAAACTAATGTCATACTCAAATCCTTCTAGCTGTTTTTTTCTCGTTTTGCAAGTAAAATACCTTCTCAGTCGGTACAATATGTCATACTCAAATCTTGCTGTATTTGATTCTTAAGTGTGTTTGTTGTAGTCTCTTGTCCTATGGTCCTCTCATGTATATATTTGTTGGTCTTACGTTGTTAAATAAAAAATTTATGTTCTTTTTCCTGTCCTTGGCAGTTTATAATCCTTGTGCACCGACAACTTTCATGCTATCATAGAACAAAATTAAAATAAAGCTGTTCTTATGGTGTCTCTACTACAATTTCCTTTTTCATTGAATCATTTCAGGGTTGGAAGCTCTGAATGTTGATGTCTTATCATTAATTTTTAAGTTCCGTTAAATATTTTTAGTTGGAAACTTGTTATAACATTAAAATGATACATTTCCTGGCACCTCTTCAGTTCTTCACAGTCTGTATATCTGTATCTTTATAAGCTATAAATATAAAGTAACTAGCATTATAAAATTGCTGCTTAAATATATACAGGCCTTTTATGATGACCTTAATGGTTTAAAGTTGATAGTCTTTGGTGTATGGATATCAGATTGCAATTAGCTACATAGTGAGAAAGTATTATCTTTTGAAGCTAATTGATCTTGTCTACTTTATTACATATGGGCAATTCACATTTGTTGCATTTTTCTAATCAATATATATCTGTTTAAGTATCGATCTTTTGTGTGCTTAACTCTTGTTCATATTTATAGTATGCAACTTCTGGTCTGCTTGCAGCGAATCTGGGGAAGTGGACTGGTGTAGCGCAGTAGTAATTATGAACAGTTACTACTTACTACTCGCTCTGAATCCCACCAATGTTGGTTAAATTATGTCTATGGCACACTTGGATTCCTATATATGTATATGTATCGTACATGTATATTCTTATTATCTAAAGCTGTCTGCCAAATGCTATAGCATAATTATGGGGATGGGCAGAAAGAGCTTTGGGGTCAATTGCAGCCCTCTAAATGTGGGCCATAAGTTCCCTGATCCATATGCTAAAACCAAGGTTACAATATCATGCTCAATATTTAGAGGAAGTGTCCTGTCATTGAGTTGAGTATATAAACTGGATAGCATTAACATAATGATTTCATCATCTTCAAATACTGTAAGTTGCATTTTGCATTGTTGCTTTAACAATACTGAACAGAGGCACTTTGGTGGAACTGCTTTTGGAACAAACTATATGGAGCAGACTGTATGGATGTAATTCAGCTACATCTTATTGTCCATATAGCTTCTCCTCACTGTGAGGACCTGCCTCTTTGTATAGGTGGGTACATTGTATTGTCCATATAACATCTATATGGATCTCGTAATACTAATTCATCATATCTGAGAATTATAATTGCTGTAGTAGAGAATTATTGTGATCAGTAGCAAGTCAAATACATTATATGACCCTCAATTTGGAAGGGAAGGAAGGCTTCAATGTAATTTTGGTTGCCCAACTTTGGATCCTAGCAGAGCAATAGATGAGGGAGGTCCACTGAAATAATGGCAGTTATCTAGCTGATTGTCAATCTTTTGGGGTGGAGTGATTTTGTATTTTGTAAGTCTTCATTTCAGCATTAACATTTTCCTGTGGTAATAATTTCATAGATATGCCAAGGAATAGTTTTCTCCATCTAGATACCTGAGTTGCAGTATTATAATATTACCCCACGGCTTAAAGATTCTTCTCTGTGACAAGATAACTGCAAAAGGGGATCTTAGGAGAGGATATGTCTAAATCCAAGAAAAGAAAATGCTAGAAGTTTTGATATAGGAAATTGATTTCAGCTGTCAATGTCTTTCTCATCTATTCATGGCGACATCATCAAGAAAGTAGTATAATAATTATTATTTTTCTTCATTCACATTTTTAGTGTAGTAGACATGATCAATGAGATGCAGACTGTAATAAATCTAACATCAGCTTCTAGGTATCGTTTAAATTTTGCTAATTAGCTTCAGCCTTTTGATAGTAAGAGTCTAATAGTTTGTTTGCTAATTAAGAGTTTAAATAGTTTCACTTGGAGTGCATTTTTATTTTTTGTGGATGGCCTGAAATTGTAATCTAGCAAATTAATGGAATCCGAGACAGGAGTATATTTTTCATTTTATAAGAAAAGTGTACATCTGCTCTTAGAAGTTCAAGCCCATATGGCCAAGACAGACATACTAGAAGCTCCTAGAAGTAGTGAAATGTTTGCTGCTACTTGAAGCCTTGCGTTGCTTTGCATCCTTTGGTCCATGAAATCTGCTGCTAGTAGGTCCACAAGGGCCATATAAATTAGTATTCCGGCAGAAGCGGAATTGAATATCCCTTGAACAGTTAGAGCAGTGGGAGTATTTTCTCTGTATACGTGAGATATTCCAATACCAATAGCAATTCCCATGGGAGTGGTGAGGGAGAAAAATACAGTCATCATTGTTGAGTGCAGAGATTTAAACTTTGCCTGCATATGCAAATAAGAGGACCAAATAAAGTACAGGGCACTAGTAAACTAAGTTCTGCCTGCCATAACATTTCATGCATGTTATGAGAAAGCAATACAAGGCTTTAGGCTGTTGCATGTTGAACATTACTATTGGATAATGGGAAAGTTATGCTTCTATTTGTACTCTGTAGTGCTACACCACACCCTATTAAAGCGGAAAACTAGACACCTACCATCAAATGTACCTTGTGCTTTTTTTTGGTTTCTGGTCTGGATATTGCTATCAAAACCCTGAAATCAGTACTTATTGTTTTTGTCCTCATGTATTAATTGTGTCTTAATTATGGACCTTTTGGTTTAGAGTATCTTTACATCTGAACTGTTGCTGAAAATTGACTATTCAAGGTGCATGATTTTTGAATTTGACTTGTTAGTTGCTAATTATAGTAATCATTTATATCCGAGAAAAGTAACTTTTTTTCTTACAGTGTTTTCCAGGGTAATGTAGATCATCGAAGTTATATAAGCTACGCTAAAGGATATAATGATGAAGTGTAGATACCTGCGAGATACATCCCCCAAGTCCCAGGCCCTCAAAAAATTGATGAAAAGACAGTGCTGCAAGGAGAGTCTTTATTGTGTCTGGGCTTTCAGAAGCTCCCAAGGTGATTCCAATGATTATTGAATGGACAATTATTCCTAATTCCAGAACCTATTAACAGTGAAATTTTAAGTTTGGCATATGCAGTATCCTCAAAAACAAAACACAGATAAAGTTTCGATAAATTGCTTACTTGAGATATTACTCGATGCCTTGTAAGATCAGTTAACTTACGTTGTTCATCTTGAGAAAGCAATGCAGATCCATTAGCATGACCATGAGTAGGATGAGTATGATTGTGTACATGAATCTCATGTTCATTGTCTTGAACCATTTCTTCATCGACAACTGCTTGCTTATCTTTTTTGAAGTGTGACCTTCTGTAGTAACCAGCTGCTACTGTGTCCACAATCAATGTTCCAATTGAAGACATCATTGCAACGAAGCCTGCAAATGGAAATTTCTTCCACGTGTTCTGAATACACGGTGATGTCAGAGTGCTGAATGCTTCTGGTAGTATATGAACGAATCCAGTTGCCAAAATCACGCCAGCTGCAAAAGCCTTGATCATGAAGAAGATATCGTTCTCTGGATTCAATGCACTTACTCTTTTACCAAGCTGTGGAAGGCTCACTCCTATCCCACCAGCAACCAAGATTGTAGCTATAGCAATGAGTTTAAATTCAAGTGCCTCGTGTCTATTATGCCGTTGTCCAGCTTCATCTTCACATTTCGAATTCCCTAACACAGTGGCAGGCAGCAGAACAAGAAGACATATGATTATCGTATAGTTTTTGCAACAAGCTTGATGAGGAACCATGGTGACTGTGTGGTGTGGCTTAATGTCGAGTTTGGGAGGAAACTGCGTGGTTCACCGAGTAGATTGGAGGGAAGGAATGTGCCTGTTGATGATGGAGATAGCTGGGTTTTATACATGGGCGGTCAGGCCAAGAAGGGGCTACCTTGGGTTACTTCAAGGATTTTTATTTTATTTTTTTCTTTCTAATCTTAAAAGAATATTTCTGGGTATGTAATAATCTATAGGCCTCCCTAACTTATACGGGTTTATATAGATTGATGGACCAAATATCACTTTCGAATAAAATAAGTTTTGCTTTGTTGTATGCTACTCCAGGTCCCTCTTTACATTTGGGACCTGCATTTGGATTTTACAAGCATTTTAAAATTCATGTAAAGTATAATTTTATAAATTATTTTTAATTTTAAGCTTCTATATATTCATGCAACAGCCAACAAGAAAAAAATATAATCAAATTTCAGTATACTTCATATACCGATGAGATTTTTTACCTCCAATTTTTCAGTAGTTGAATAATCAAGAGATCAACAAAGAAAAGCAAAGGGCATGGAGAATCAAAGGAAAGCAACACGATATAGTGAAAGTGATAGCAGTTGTTTAATAAGTGATCGCAGTTGTTTAATTGCTTAGGTATAATAAAATACAAGGGAACATATGATATAGTGTTGGCATAATGTTGTCATTCTATCCCCTGCACAAGAAAGAAAAGTGTAGTTTTCACCCAACTACAGCTTATCATTACCAAAACCTGCTCCATTATGTTGTAATCGTCTCTTTTGGTATCTATTCATCACTCATCTTCTTTCTATTAAGTGCTTTCGTACACATATCTCATTACTGTTTTCTTAATTATGTCATGAAATTGTTTATTTATTAATTAACTTGAAAGCGATGGAAAAATTCATTTGGTACATATACTAGTTTAATACCATGTACGGCATATATAAATTATTTATAAAATTATTTTCTACAATTTTATTAAATTGTTTTAATTTTTGATCTATTCCCAAAAATAACAATAGAGAAAAATGGTCCTACAGTTAACTGTAGGGAATTTCCTAAAGTTAACCTATCAAAAATATGTAGTTTTGATGGATTTTTTTTTTATTTAAAAGGGCCCCAGAACATTATTGATCATGCATACGTGTCACAATCTTAATTATTAATTTTAGGAGAATTTCCTAAAGTTAACTATAGGAACATATTATCCATAACAATATATTTTAATTAACAATAATTAAAGTAGATATAAATCGCTGCTCGTCAGAAATGAAACCTTAGTTACTAATAAAAAATATAGTTACTTTAATTTCTTTTCAAATACTTGTACAATAGAACTTCTATAAATTAATATTGTTGGGATGAGCGAATTTTATTAATTTATAGAGATTATTAATTAATCGAGGTTAAATTTATACTATCGTCCTTATGTTGGGACAAAAAATTTACATTACAAATATTAATTTATCGTGGTATCGAGTATTAATTTAATGAGATTTTACTGTACATTATAAGAATATTTATATATTGATGTTGAATATTTATGTTACTATATATATTTTATATTTATTAAATAATAGTAGTATATATTAATTTATTTTTCATTACCCAAAAAATAATGTTTTGAGACCAATTACAACTAAACCATCTTAATTTTCTTGCATTAATTATAAAATAGAATTTATATTTACATTTTAATGCTTTTTTCTAATTTATGTTTCTTCTTTATATTTTCTAATCTTAATTAATTACTTATAGTATTTATTCACTATTTCCATATTAAAAATTATTAAAATATTGTAATATTACAAATATATTAAGATATATTATTAGAATATTGTCTATTAGTCACATTTTCATTTATATAAATTAAAGTAATGTATATTTTGTTTTCTTAATACCTAGTTTTTACGAACAAATTATTTGAAAAAGAATTAAGATAGAGAATCAAAGCGGATTTACCATCTAATAACGAAATGCTTAATGCCAAACATTTTATTTGTGTGGATCTAGTGACGACCAAACCAACCAGCTAAACACACGGGCTGTTTTGGAGAATTTATTTTTGAAAATAAGTCAATTTATTTTTGCAACTTATTAAATATCAAACATACATTAAATACTTGTATAAATTTTTATTATCAAAATATAAAATTTTTACCCGAAAACAAGTTCATAAGTCCTTAATATAAGGGGTTAAGTATCAAAGTGGTCACTGAAGTGGAAGCCAAATATCAATTTGTTCACCAATCTTTACGGGGTATCATTTGAGTCATTAAAGTCATAATAAATATCAAACAAATACCTGTATATATGTACTCGGGAAGTAAAAGTAATTTTTCATTGAGTTCTACACATTTTTCTTAAATGCTACTATAATCAAATGAAAGATTATGAATTCCAGTATTTTTGATAATATATTCAGAATTTAAAAAGTTTATTTACTATTTATTTTTAATTAAAACAAGGAAAATGACAATAAAATTAAAAATAAATTGTAAATGAATTTTTAAAAATCTAAATATATTATCAGAAATACTAGAATTATTAACCTTTCGTTTGGTTATGGAAGCATTCAAGAAAAATGTGTAGAACTCAATGAAAAATTATTTTTGCTTTTCGAGTATATTTTAAAGATATCCATTTGATATTTATTATAACTTTAATGATTCAAATGATACCCCGTAACGATCGGTGAACGAATTGATATATGGCTTCCACTTCAGTGACCACTTTGATACTTAACCCTTAATATAAGGTGAGCCAAACAGGCCAACACTTATGCCAATTATATATACTAGCTTATAACTCGTGCAATGCACGACTCCTTTTTTAATATCTATAACTATATTAATTTATTTTAGTTTTATATGTTATTAATACTAGCTTAAAACCGGGTGAAAAATCAAAATACCCAGCATTTAATTCTGGATGTCCAAAATACCCATCGGCAGAAACATCCGTCCAAAATACCCACGAACCACGCATTACACACATGCGTACATGGGGGTACGCATTTTAAATTTGCGTACCAACTGACCACGCATCTACAATTTGCGTAGTCTTTGCAAAATCACACTCTACATATGTGAAGAGTAATCACGAATACGCATGTTGAAAATGCGTATGTGGGGATACGCATGTTCAACATGCGTATCTAAAGAACTGTTCATCATCTTCGTCGAAGGCGAGAGAGACGACAGACGGCGTTTTTTCAAACTTCCGGCCACCCTTTCGTTCACTATCATCCAAGCATCTTTCAGTCACGTATCATACACCAAAATGATCTCCATCTCACCCTCTACAAGCCTATACACATCGATGTTTGTTTGTTTTGCCGGATTCAAAAAACCCAAAAATAGATCTCGTTCCGATCAGTTTTTCCGATTTCTTTATGTACGCCCCTGCGGGGCCAAAATCCATAACGGAACAAGGGAAAAGAGAGAGGGAGGTTTGGTCTTCATTTTGATGTGCCCAGTGGTTGTCGATGATGCCTGAAAGGGCTTAACGAGAAGAGGCTATTGAAGATGTGATTGGAGCTCGCCGGAGACGCGGGCAGCGTTTGTAAAAAATGACGTATGATGATGTCATTGCGCATCTACGTGTTGCGTGTTCCTGGATACGCAACTGTGTAATGCGTATCTCAGGCTGCGCATGACCAGCATGCGTGGTTCGTAGTCAAAAAGGACGGACTGTAGCGCCTACGGATATTTTGGGCAAGGAAACAACAAAAGTGGTGTATTTTGGGCATTTTTTCCTTAAAACCCGTGCAATACATGGTTTTTTTTATTTTAAGATTATATGATTGTTTTTCATTTATTTATATTAATTTTTTAAAACATGAATTTTAGAGGTTTACATTTTTATATGAGATGATTCGATAATAATTATATAAATGTTATCGGTGATATTTCTAGAAATGAAGGGATTTTAATTAGAAAATATAGAAAAGATGATAGGTTTTAGTTGAATTAGGTAATCGGTTAATTATTGATAATTATAAAATTATTATTTTATTTTATTAAATAGAATGCCCGTGATATGATTAGAAAAAAGATAGGATTTAGTTGGAGAAAATTAAAAAGGTAACATGTTTTATGTGAAAAAGGTAATTAATTAGTTTATAATAATTATAATTTAGTTACGTTATTTTACTAAGTACAATTTCACGTAATATTTTTAGAAAATTAAGGAGAAATTGATATTGTCTATTAAAAGAAGGATTTTAGTTAGAAAATATAGAAAAGGTAATACATTTTAGTTGAAAGTGGTAATCGGTTAATTATTAATATTAAAATATTATTAGTTTATTTTATTAAATAGAATCGCCCTTGATATAATTGAAAAAAGAGATATTTTAGTTAGAGAAAATAGAAAGGTAACGTGAAAATTAAAAAGATAACATGATTTGTGTGAAAAAAGGTAATTGATTAGCTTATAATAATTATAATTTAATTATGTTATTTCACTAAATAAAATTGCTCATAATTTTTAGAAAATGAGAAATTAATGTTGACCGTGATATTTCTAGGAAAAAAAGGAAATTTAATTAGAAAAAATAGAAAAGATGATATGTTTTGGCTGAAAAGGTAATCGGTTAATTATTAGTATTATAATATTATTATTATATTTTGATTAAATAGAAACGTCCACGATAGAATTGGAAAAAGATATGGTTTAGTAAGAGAAAAGAAAAGAAGTAATGTGTTTTGGCTGAAAAAGGTAACAGTCCATGATATAATTGGAAAGAGAGAGATGTTAGTTAGAGAAAAGATAAAAAAGGTAACTTGTTTTAGGTGAAAAGGCTAATTGATTAATTAATAGTAATTATAATATAATTATGTTATTTTATTAAACAAAACTGCTAGTACTATTTTTTAAAAAAAGAGAATTTTTAGTTAAATAAAATGTAAAAGATATTCTATTTTACCTGAAAAATAAAATTATTTAGTTATTGAAAAATAGAAAAAGTAATATGTTTAACCTGAAAAAGGAAATTGATTAATAAAGGAAAAATTTTAGTTAGATAAAATATAAAAGAATATTGTATTTTACGTGAAAAAGAAAATTATTTAAATCTTGAAAAATACAAAAGATAATATGTTTAACCTCAAGAATAAAATTGATTAGTTAGTAGATCTCTATAACCTCTCTCTAGAAACCCTCCTTTCTTTTCTAGCCGCCACTAAAATTCTTCTAAATCTAACACATGTTTTCATCAGATCTAATCTCAACCTACACCAATCCATCTTCCCTCTCTATCCTTTCACCTAAACACCACATTTCTTATAATTATATAAATTTTCGTTTAGTTCTTATTATGTTTAAACCTGGTTTCTTCTATGATTTGGTTGCATCCTCGAATCGCCAATCCACGGGGTTGTATCTAATTCCCTATATGTACTCTATTTGTAATATGCCTGTGGTCTTTTACGATCAGTTTTCCATTATCGGAGTTTGGAACTTTCGCTCTTTGAAGTCTCCAGACCCGATTATAGATTTGTTCACTTGTGGATCTGTTGTGGTTAGGTATTATACGGCCGGGGAAGCTGTCAATGGCATCGTCCAAATTGATTTTGCTGGAAATACAACTGATGAGTGTGTACATCTATATGTACGAGATGGGTTCCTGATGTACACCTCTCTCAATGAGTGATATGGGCTATGCTTTGATGTTGTGATTATTCTCAAGGTATACATGGACAGGGTTGGTCTTGCCATGTACAATCCAACTGGTAACACTTTGCTCTGTCATAATGGTGTGAATTTGAATCTTGTTGATTCAATTAAAGGAATGGATTTAGTCGACCAAGTGTGTGACGCTTTGCTCCAGCGACTTGTTATGGGCATGGAAGATGTTGGCTGGAAGAAGTGGGGGGTCAATTCCCCTGTTCTTAGTTATGGCGAACGGAATGGTGGCCTGGCACAAATGCTGCTGTTTGTTGGGATTAGGGGTAAAGAAGTGAATGATGGTTATGTGTTTGATGGATTTTATCAACAAAGCCATGCGAAGGTTTGTGAAGACGAAATGTTTGATGCATTTCCTGAAAGAACTAGTGCAATGGTGGTTGACGCTGGTGACTCTTTCTTCTTTGGAGATTGGTCGATGGGATTGATAGGTACCTCGATCTATTCTGGGTTCGTTGTAGGGATGGTTCCCGCTCTCATCTTGCTAGATGGGAGGCTGGAGAGCATCATTGCTAAGGTCCAAATAGACATTCAGGTGGTTCAAATGGAGGAGGATGTGTGCTTGTTAGGAGCAGTCGTATGCATCTCAATTATTGGGTTTTTGGACAATATGGCTTACCATATTGTTGTAAGAGTGGTGGATTTTATTCCGAGCGGTATTCACAAGGAGAAAACTAGTCCGTGTTCTATTCTTGGAACAGGAATTAGTCGTGCCCATCTACTGATAGATGGATTGTCTCTGCGACATGCTGATAGCCATTGTAGTGCTATGGTGAAAACCAGGAAATGGAGGACGATTCTGAAATCAATCTTTCATGCTACAGGTTTGAATTTGGTGAACTGGATGCCTCAGTTCAAGTTGAATGATGATGTGTTTGTTATTACTCTACGGTGTTGCAGTATTATGGCGGGTTTTGAGTCAAGCTCACTTGATTCTAATGATGGGGGTGTTCTTGGTTTGCCCCAACAATGGGGTGGGGCTTTGTTCAATGTTGGAAATGGCTCTTTTGTAGATGCTGCTGGGCATGATTATTCTGCACCTGAAATTGGTTGTGTTGTTGCCGGTGATTTTACTTTCACTGCTCGAATTGTGAAGTTGGAAAAGGAGTGGCTGCGTAGGAGGTTAAGTTGTGAATCTGTTGGTTTCTATGCAGACTTGTCTAGTCAAGCTGTTCGTTGTTTGTTAATGGTTGGTTTTGCTGAGGCTTGTAAGCATTCTTGTGATGTTTGTTTTTGCCTGATGCATCCTAATGGCTTGGAGATGGAAGCGGCTTTAAAGCATGGATTTTTTGCTGTGTCTATACGACATACTAAGCAGAGGTTGTGGAAGCATTATGTGTACTATGTGCCATGTATGGTGAGTCTTTGTACTGATCAATTCATGGAGGTTATGTCGACCATGTTCTTGGTTGATTATTCCAATCAGACCTGGTTGGGGTCTGTTTGCAATGTGGCGAAGCCTGCGTTGAAGAGCAGATGCGATGGTGTTCTTGTCAATGTGATTTGCAAAGCTGTAGCTGGATGCCATTCTGGTTGGCATGGAACAGGATTCTCAAAGCAAGCATGTGGATGGGGCCTACCAGAGAATGGTGTGGCCAATGGAAAAGGTGGTTTCGAGGGGTTATGCATGTTGTTAGTGGACCTGGTTGAGGTCTTTAATGCGATTCTTGGCATAGGTCTTTTTTTATTATTCCGTTTTGAACTTATGTTGTTAAACTAGTTGCTAGCTAGTTTTATTGTTTTGCATTTGCAATGTTTAAAATGTTGATTTCGCGGGGTATTCCCCTAGATTTGTATTAGCGTTCCCTTGTTGGTATAAAATTTAATTAGCAAAAAAAAAAAAAAAGTAAAATCAACAGGTACCGTACCGACCGACCGACCAAACTTTTAATGTTTCGGCTTTTATATAATAGTATAGATACCTATCAAATTGTTGTTAAAAATTGAAATATATAAGATTTTACACATTCGATTCAATATTTGTACTATATCTTCAATTCTTTAAACTTGATTTGAACGATTTTACAATCCACGTGATCTTTAATTTAGTGATGGTTTAACAATTATTTTCTAATTAAACCCACGCAGAAACAAAAGAGAGAAGAAATTGACGATTTTTTATGTTGAAAATCATTTTCGATTTAGGATATCTACTTATATAGTTATATTTGTATGTATATTGAAATATGAAAGGTGTATGTCAATGATTTAAACCATATATAATTAGGTTATTTACATTGAATATCATTACCAATTGTTGACGGAGGAATTTGGTAACAACAAAGTTTGAGATTTGTCGCCGGAATCAAGATCTATGATGGTGGTTCTTCACCGGATAAGTTGCCGGAGTGTGGTGGCTGTTTGTAATTGGTGGCTGAGATTGATAGGGTTAGTGGCGGCTATTTCAGAGCTCTCGACTTCCAACCCTTCAATCGGCCTACGTACCCCGGTATTTATAGGGGATCAAGCCATACGTAGTTCTTGGAGAGCAAGAAACCCAAATGGGCTTGGATATCGGTCCAGCATCCGGAATGTTCTACTATGAGGCCTAACCACAAAAGGCCTACGGCTCATCCAAGATCTCAAGACTTCACGAATATGGAAACTTCCCCCGTCGAGGACTAGTCCTATTCGCTACAAGCTATTTCTTGATTTCAAGGATGCAGGTAAAGCCATGGTTTACCCCAAGTGCAGAACGCATCCCTGTCCCCCGAATGAGAAGCACCTACCAGATAGCAGGACAGGTGATCTAGAGCTTTTGGGTGCAAAGTGCAGATTACTCCAAAGTTCCCCAATGAGAGCGCGCCCATTGGCTACAGGAACAGAGCTCCAAAGCACACACCAAAGAGAGATATATCTTTGCACCGAGGAGAACATGCCCTCAGTGTATAAGAAAGATCCCTAAATCTAGGAAAACCCCTAGAGGCCTTCTACAACGGACATCCCCCTCCTGAGATACGACAGGAGGGAATTCTTCAATAATCAAATACAAAATCGACATTGTTGCCACCCTGGAATTCCAACATATCATCCAGGGCGCGCCCTAAACACCCAGGGCACGCCCTAACATCCAAAAAACCCTAATTTGTTCTCTAAAATCCCAAATTGAACCCGTTATTGACCCGAATCCATCTTGAAAATACCCGAACCGAATTTTGGCTATAACAACTACCCCCCAATTCCATATTAAATCAGAGATAAAATATGGAATTTTCCTCAAAAAACCCAAAATTTCCTTAATACTACCCCAGGGCGCGCCCTGCTATAGGACGCGTCCTCAAAATTCCAACCGTTTACTGCTCGCCAGCTGTCTTCCACTAATTTTTCTTTTTCCCTATAAATACCTCCCTTCTCTCTCACTTTACTCTTTCTCTATTCTCTCTCCCAAAACCGAACCCTCTCCGGACTCCATTTTTCCGAACGAAAATCCGGTCAATCTCAACGGTTTCTTCCGATTTCTTTCCACAAATTTTGTTTCAGAACTTCCAAGGTACGTTTTTATATCTTTCACCTGCTGTTTCACCGTGTATTTTGTCTGATTTTGTACTTTGACTGTTGGTTGTCTTCCATGTTCTTCATTTTTCTTCTGTGTGTATATATGTATGTATTGTTGTTTGATCTCATTTGATTACAATTTTTCTCCCACACATTGTTTTTGATAATACGGTTAATCAATTCTCAGGGCGCGCCTTTGATACAGGGTGCCCCTTGGATTTCTCTGACACCACAATGTAATTTTAGAAACTTGATTCTTTATGACCTTTCTAGGACGCCTTAGAAAATCTTTCTTGGGTACGTCTTCACGCCGCTAATATTATACTCTAGGACGCGTCCTCTATGCTTTTAATAACTTAGGAAATCCTTTAGGGACAATCGACTTTTTAGATACTCTTTAGCTTCTAACTCATTGAAATTTTTTTTTCTCTCTGGGCGCGCCCTCAATTTTTTTTTTAATCTTGCAGCTGGAGGGCGCGCCATCTCCATTCCATCCTTTTAAGGAATTTAACAAGCGCCTTGGACATACTCTCCTCCAACGACCTATCCTTCTCCAAACCATCCGAAGCCTCTCTTTTCATTCATTTCTTCAGAGCACAGGGCGCGCCTTATTGAAGATTTCAACGAAGATAGAATGAGTTTCTCCAGTGAAGACTCTTTAGATGATGTCCCCCTTAGTATCCATTTAAAGAATAAAACAAAAACTCCAGCACCAATACCTGAAAAAACTCCAAATCCTCTATATACAGACCCCTCTGATTATGATTATACTCCAGATTCCAAATCCCCCAATGATACGCATTCTTCTGACACTTACTCCTCGGAAGGCGCGCCCTCAGCTTCTTCCATTTCACCCATGACCGATTCTGAATCAACATCTCCACCATCTTCACCTGTCCCGTTCGAACACTGGAAAGTTCTTGACGAAGAAATTGATATCGAATGGGGAAGATATGATAGCATGTCCGAAAAAGAGAAAAATCAACTTAGAAAGAAACAGGGCAAACTATCCTGTGTGAGCATGTCTTCCATTGCTACGAGTGATGAAGTGGAGTGGGCTATGAGATATTATGGTCAAGAAGGAATCTGGGCCATCCCATATGCTCATCACCGTCCCCATATTTTTAATTATGGTAGAAACTTCAAAATTCCAAGAATGGTCTTAACCCCAAAGCTTGTAGCTCTTGGTGTGGGTGCGCCCTTACATCCCTATCTTCAACAAATATTAAGATGGTATGACATAGCGCGCATCCAACTTTCCCCTAATAGCTACAAACTTGTATTAGCCTTATTTATTCTCTATCACGACCTCAAATTTGGAGCTCCCTCTATGCCCGAGGTTAGCTATTTATTCAGTATTCGACAGTCCAGCATCGGCTATTACTACCTTGTAATTAATAAACCTCACAACAACAAAGGTTTTTCTGAAGGGAGAATCAGCCACCTCAAGTTATGGAAAGAACCTTTCTTCTATGTCAGGGATGTCCCCCGAATTCGCATACAATTCAACACAAATCCTTGTAAGTGAGGACGCGCCCTGTTCCCTTCTTATCAATTTTTTTTTTAGTTTTCAACTTTTCATTGACTCCTTTGAATTTCAACAAACAAGTGAATACAGAAAACGCTTGAGGGCGCGGCCTCAATCCGGGCAAAAGCCGTTCTTAAAGTGGCATCAGAAAAATTCAACCTTCAATCTTTAATCACAGAGGAAAACTTAAAGAGAGTAGGAATCTTATCTGATAGAGTTGGATATATTTGCAAATTCAAAAGGTTTAAGAAGGGTATTCCCGTTCCCACATCCTCATCTAGTAGTAGTGGAAATGAAAATTCTGACTCTGATGAAGGTAAGTAGTTACAATGTAGGACGCGCTCTTAACTTAATAGGTTATATTTCATTACTTGCTTGAAGCTTTCTTTATCCAGGACATGGTCTAATCATTTTTCCTTGTTTTGTGCAGAAATGGCTCCTAGCATCCCTCGCGGCTTTGGAGCTACAAAGAAAAAAGCAGACAAAGAAAACAAGGTCGATCAAACTGACACCTCTGACTCCAGGGCGCGCCCTGTACAGAGGAAGGATCCTAGTGCCACAGTCACTCCATCCACAGAGTCTCTGAATAGAGATGCTGAGACTCTAGGATCTGCCATTGACAAAGGCAAGAAACAAAAAACCAAGGGCGCGCCTTCATATGTAGAGACTTTGATTGGCCCAGCTGCAGCTCCTCTTGTCGGAGAAAATGAAGTTGATTTATGGCAGAACATGAATGTTGATGAGGAATCTGAGTCCATGATTCGAGCATCTGCCCAACTACTTATCCAATCTCTAGGGCGCGCCCAGAGAGTTCACAAGGAAAAACTTCACACGAACAGACTTGAGGCTGAAAACAGAAAGTATTCAAAGATGGTTATCGAAACTGATAACAAGTGGAAGAAGGAATGTGATGCTAAGGATGCCACCATTGCTACCCTCCAATCGCATCTTCAAAAATCTGTTGAATATGGCCAATACCTTTGCAATCAAGTTGAAAGGTTGAAGAAAGAAAGAGAGGAATTCCAGATGCAACAAAGTGCACTGGAAACTGAAAAAATTAAACTGAAAGAACAGAGAGCAGCCATTGAGGATGAGAACTTTGAGAAGGGATTTAACTTCTATCTTACTGGATTCCTTGCTACCGACCCTGACTACAACTGGGAGAAGTTCGGTGCTGAGGCTGCTGATGATGTAGCTAAGTTCGAAGTTGACCATACCGTAGCCATCAAGGCCAAAAGAGTTGAGATGGGATTAGAGGATCCTCCTGAGGACGCGCCTTCCATAGAAAATATCTCTTCAGCTCAAAACATCCAAACCTCTCCTCCTGCATCTATTCCTACTCAAGGCTCACCTCTTGTGGACATTTCTCCTCTTACCACTGTTTGCCCCAATGATGCTCAGGACGCGCCCTCTTCATCTCGTAAGGACGCGCCCTCTTCATCTCGTAAGGACGCGCCCTAGGTTTTTCATCTTCAAATTTGTCCGTATATACTCTAACTTTTAAGGAGCGGGTCCTTTGTAAAACCCTGCAAATTGTAATCCTTAACTTTAATGTCTTTTGAACTATAATATGTTTATTACTTCTCCTTGCTTTTACTTTTCTTGTTAAATTCTTCCAATAAGGGCGCGCCCTTCACGGGGGCGCGACCTTTTCTTCATAATTTCGTTAAAGAAAATATCTTTAACTTGATTTTTAACTGTGATAGAAAAAACACCTTCAAAAATCTTCACATATAAGTTGAGGGCGCGCCCTACGGCATTGCCCTTCTCAGAATTCCTTTATCTTGTCAAAATTTACTTATAATTATGTAGATCTTTACAGGGCGCGCCCTAAGACATGGGGCACAACCTCTTAATCTTCAAAAAATTAGAAAAATATCTTGATATACTTCATTAATCTTCAAATAAATTCTTTATAAAACTCAAGTCTTGACAGAACAAGGGAAGGTATACATATACTACCGCCCGAGCCAAAGAGAATCCATCTCGAAAAAACGTGGAATAAAAACAGCAAGTCTCAACTAGAACTAAGGAAAGCGTATGTGTACTACCCCCTAGACTAGGAGAAGATTTATTTATGCTAGTCTATAACTTAAATATAAGTCTTCATAAAAATAGGGGGCCACAGCCGCACCCTACTGGTAATACTTCCTCAAATGCTCCGCATTCCATGCTCTTGGTATTGTATTCCCATCCAAGTCTTCTAGATGATAAGTTCCTTCCCAGATAATAGACTTGATCTTGTACGGTCCCTCCCAGTTTGGACCAAAAACCCCATGAGCAGCTATTCTCATATTAGGCATAACCTTCCGTAGAACCAAATCACCCACCTTAAAAGGACGAGTCTTCACCCTTCTGTTATAATATCTTGCCGCCCTCTGTTGATAAGTTGTCAACCTCAACTGTGAATTGGTCCTTGTTTCTTCTAGAAAATCCAAACTTAGCCTTTGATGTACCATGTTGGCCTCTTCATCATAAAAATCTCTTCTGAACGAACCCGCTCCAATTTCTACAGGAACCATTGCTTCGCATCCTTAAGTTAGCACAAAAGGAGATTCCCCAGTTGTAGATCTCGCAGTTGTATTATATGACCACAACACCATAGGAAGCTCCTCTGGCTAGTTCCCCTTGCTTTCTTCTAACTTCGTCTTCAAAGTATGCTTGATAATCTTGTTAATCGCCTCTGTCTGTCCATTACTCTGAGGATGATACACTGCTGCAAATTCTTTCTTGATTCCCAAATCATCACACAACTTTCGTAATTCTTTGCTATCAAACTGCTTTCCATTATCTGACACAAGCTTGTATGGAATCCCAAACCTGCACACAATGCTATTGAAAACAAAATCCCGAATCTTCTTTGCAGTGATGGTAGCCAAAGGCATTGCCTCCGCCCACTTAGTGAAATAATCCACAGCAACCACAACATATTTAACACTTCCCTTGGCCTTTGGAAGCTCTCCAATCAGATCTATTCCCCACATAGCAAAAGGCCACAGACTCATCATGGAAGTCAGAGTAGTAACAGGACTCGTAGAAAAATTGGCAAACCGTTGACATTTATCACACGCCCTAACAAAATCATGAGCATCTTTCTTCAAAGTAGGCCAATAGTAACCCTGCCTTAACACCTTCATCGCCAACGAACCACCCCCCGAGTGATTGCCACAAACTCCTTCATGGACTTCCCGAAGGATGTAATGACACTCATCCCCATCTATGCACTTTAGAAGTGGTTGATTGAATCCCCTCTTGTAGAGAATTCCATCATACTCTACAAATCTTGCTGCTTGATACCGAATCCGTCTTGCCTCTACTTTGTCTTCTGGAAGAATTCTTCCACGAATATATCCTTGAATTGGAGTCATCCAAGTAACATACAGAATATCTTCTATCTCCAAAACCTCCACTTCGGGAATACTTGGTATCTCTTGAACTTGCAATGGAACCGTCCCCAACAGTATCGCATCCTTTTGGGATCCTAACTTAGCCAAAACATTTGCATTGCAATTCTCATTGCGGGAAATACACTCTAATCTCACCTCCCGAAACTTCTGAATCAACCGTTGAGCACTTTTCATATAAAGCTCTGTTCTTGGACCCCTACACTGAAATCCACCTCTAACTTGTCCGACTACTAACTCTGAATCACTCAGTATGATCAGATTTGCTACTTTCATCTCCAAAGCTATCTTCAAACCATTAATCAAAGCCTCATACTCCGCATCGTTATTGGTTGCTCGAAATTTAAAATGAATAGCACTCATAAGTTGATTTCTTTATTATTATTTTTTTTTGCTAAATGAGAAATATTATAAACAAGAAAAGAATGTACAGGGGGAAATAGGGCATACCCTAAGACGAGAGAAAAGAGGACATGCCCTCTACTCTACCAAAAAACAATAAAAGAGGCAACAGAGCATCAAAAGTACAAGACTTTAAAAGCAGCAACAATACAAAAATAGCTACAAGATAATCTCGACTATTAATAGAGAGAACTAAATAAAGTAAAGTCCTTCTGGGCAGCCTTCTTGAAATGGGTGCAACCAAAAACTCGATCCCTAACCATTTGTTTTACTTTGTTTCTTATGAAATCAGAAGAGGCCGGAACCTTCCCATGTATTCTGTCATTTCTTTCTTTCCAAAGGCTGTGCACCGTCACCCCAATGAATAAAAAAGTGACCAGGTTTTGAACACCATTTGACATATTTCCAATTGATACTAACTAGTCATGAAGAAGAGGAGTAGGGCTGCTACTAAAGATATCACGCGAGAAGGGACATTCATACAAAATATGATGCATAGTTTCATTGTATCTCTTGCATAGCACACAAAATGGATCAACTTGCATGCCAGAGCGTTGCATACGATCCTTAGTCAGTAGACGATTTTTCAGAGCAAGCCAGAGCATAATCGAACATTTTGGGATAGCAAAAGAGTGCCAAACCACTTTAAGCCAAAATGGATCAACTGCTCCATCTACATGCAATTTCCACCACAGTTGAGGAATTTCCTCAAGAGGGCGTGCCCTCTGGGTTGGAACTCCAGATTCTGCCAACACGAGTGACTTCTCCTCATTTTCTGAGTCGAACTCAAGAAGAAAATCAGCCAGAGCTTGACCCTTAATAGCAGTTCTAGGAGTATATTCCAAGTAAACTGACCCAGCTCAATTGCCCATTTTAGCATTCTTCCAGAAACTTCCGGCTTATGAAGAATTCCTCTCAACGTATATGCAGTACAAACCTCGATCTTATGAGCTTGAAAATAAGGACGAAGCTTTGTCGAAGCCAAAATTAAAGCAAAAACTAGCTTATCCATACTTGCATATCGGGTTTCCGCATCGAGTAAACGCTTACTCACATAATACACTGGCAACTGATGATCAATTTCTTCTCTCACTAAAGACTGCACTGACGGAATGTTCTGAAACTGCTAAGTATAGAATTAAAGTTTCTCCCTCCACCGGCTTGGCCAAGAGCGGGGGATTCCCCAATTGTTCCTTGATTTTCTTAAAAGTTTCTTGACATTCAGAAGTCCATACAAAATCCTTAGTCGCACACTTGATTGCTTTAAAGAACTCTCTGCATCTATCTGAAGATTTTGACACAAAACGATTCAATGCTGCTATTCTACCAGCCAAACTTTGCACCTGCTTCACACTAGCCGGAGATTTCATATCAAGCAAGGCCTTAATCTTTGCTGGATTTGCCTCAATCCCACAATGATTAACTATGAATCCCAAGAATTTCCCGGATTCTACCCCAAATACACATTTTTGAGGATTCAGCTTCATCCTGAACTTCCTTAAAATCTCGAACATTTGCCCCAAATGCTTTACATGATCTTCTGCCTTCAAAGATTTAACAAGCATGTCATCAACATACACTTCCATGGTCTTCCCAATCAAATCTTTGAACATCATATTCACCAATCTCTGATAAGTTGCCCCAGCGTTGATTAAACCAAACGGCATTCCAATGTAACAATACAATCCCCTATCTGTGATAAAAGAAGTATGCTCTTGATCAGGTTCATACATAGGAATCTGATTATAACCCGAGTAAGCATCCATGAAACTCAAAAGAGCGTGTCCAGCTGTAGCATCAACTAACTGATCAATCCTTGGAAGGGGAAAACTGTCTTTTGGGCACGCCTTGTTTAAATCAGTGAAATCCACACAAGTCCTCCACTTCCCGTTCGACTTCTTGACAAGAACTGGATTGGCTAACCAGTCTGGATAATACGACTCCTTGATTAATCCAACATCAAGGAGTCTATCAACCTATTCCTTTAATGTTATCGCTCTCTCTCCACTCACCGGTCGACGCTTTTGGCGGATTCCTTTCTTGGTGGGATCTATATTCAAACGATGACACATGACTTCCGTATCAATCCCCACCATATCAGCATGACTCCAAGCAAACACATCCAGATTATTCAAAAGAAAATTAGTGAGCTGCTCCCTCAACTCGGCATTCAACTGAGATCCAATTTTCAAAACTTTACTTGGATCCCCCTCATTTACCAAAATCGAAATAGTCTCCTCTGCCGGACCAGTCTTTTCCACCAATGATGGAATCCTCGGATCAAGGTCGGAATCAAAACTTCTAGGGTCTTCGATTAATGCTTCATCCTTGGAGGGCGCGTCCTCTTTAAGAGGGAAGTCTTTCTCAACAAGGGTATGCACTAAATCTTCCAGAAGCATTCGTCTGCCTTCCACTTGCTCTCCCCCCAAGTTGACAGAGATAATTTCCTCCGAATCTTCCTCGATTTCCTCTAGAATTCCATCATGTAAATCATCAAGTACCGGAGTATTTTTCCTTTGCTCATGTTCAGGGCGCGCCCTACATGGAGGTGTCTCCTCGGGTTCTTGGACAAGATAATGAACTTTAACTTCCCCTAGGACAAGATTCATATCCTCTAAGCTTCCTTCTCTCAGGGCGTGCCCTCCACCTTGCTGCTTCCTAAACCCTTTGATCGCCTTGTGATAACAATCCCTCAAATCGTGCTGGGATCCCCGTATAGTTCCCACCCCATTAGGTGTGGGGAATTTCATCGCAAGATGGTAGATGGAAGTCACAACCTTCATTTCCTTCAACAGGGGGTGCCCAACCAAAGCGTTGTGAGATGATTCCACATTCAAAATCATAAAATCCATCATCTGAGTTACAGAAAGGATTCCTTCCCCGAGGGTTACTAGTAGCTTGATAGTCCCCATAACCTTCACAGATTCTCCCGAAAAACCATAAATCCAGCCGCTATCCGGAATCATATCCCTATCTGGAAGCCCCAACTTCTTATAAGTGTTGTAGTATAGAATATTCACTGAACTTCCATTATCAACGAGGACTCGATGCACGTTCTTTGAACCAATTTGGATTGCCACCACCAAAGCATCATTATGAGGATGGTGAACCCATCTGGCTTCTTCCTCTATGAAAGTAATGTCCACGGATTCTCCCTTGAATAACTTGGGAGGTCTGGATTCTAAGATGTTTACATTAGTGAGTGGTCGGTACTTGGCTTCTCTCGCATACCTTTCCAAAGCATGATTACTATCACCTCCCAAGTGCCGTCCTCCGAATATCGTATGAATACTACCCTCCTTGACAAATTTCTTCTCGAGCTTCTCATCACCATGGAGGGCGCGCCCTCCATCTTTCCTCTTTGTATCTTCCTTGTGCTTCTTTACTTCTCTGACAATCCACTCAGTTAAGAATCCCTCTTTGATCAAATCCTCGATCTCTTCTTTTAACTGCCGACACTCGTAAGTGTTATGCCCAGAAGATTCATGAAACTCGCAATACTTTTTCATATCTCTACTTTGCCATGAAGTCAACGGCTCTGGCTTTTTGAAGAATCCCTTGTTTTTGTTAACCTCGAATATATGCTCAATAGAGGCCGCCAAAGGGGTATAGTTTCTTTCTCTTCGATCATAAGAATAAGAATCCGGTGGACCCCAATTTCTTCCCATTTCAGTAGAGTTCACACGATTTGCACCAGTTCTCGTACGGAGCGTGGGACTCACAGATCTATCTTTTCTCTTGCTAACCCTTCCTTTAGAGGTTTCTTGTATGTCCGTCTTCCGATTATCTGCCAGGGATTGCTCGACAATTTTAAAAGACTCAGCTTGTGCAAAGACATCGGCCAAAGTAGGCGGATCTCATCCTTGAAGATGCTTCCAAAAATCAGTGCCTACTTACAATCCAGCTATTAAGAAACTCTTAAGGGTTTCGTCCGTTTCTCCTCTCACCAGAGTGGATTCTGAATTGAACCTTTTGAAATAGGATTGTAAACTCTCTCCTTCCCTTTGCTTGATATTAGCTAACGTGGTGACAGGAGGAGCATACTTTACTGTTGCCTGAAACTTAGTCAAAAACAGATTCCTCATCACCTGCCAAGATGTAATAACTCCCGGCCCAAGCTTCTGAAACCATTGCTGTGCACTTTCCTTGAACGTTGCTGCCAACAACCGACATCTAGCCAATTCAGCAACTTGATACACATCCATCTCGATATCAAACCGTCCCAGGAATTCTACAGGATCTGCATTTCCATGGAAACGTAAATCGTTAGTCATAGATCGGTATCCAGCTGGGAGTTGCGCCTCTCTTACTTCAACTGAGAAGGGAGAGGAGGTTGGTGTCATAGCAGATATCCTCCTTCCGTCCAAATAAGTAAGGAGCCTCTTCAAATCATCCACATTGAAAGTTCCCATACCAGGAATATTCTGAATGTTGGGCTGTGCACCAGCCTGTGTACCCCCCTGTGTTGTAGGCGGAACAGTTGTCTGAGCACCCCCAGGAGCTTCAGCATGAGTTTGTGTTGCAGTCCCCTCTTGAGTTTGCTGGCCTTGAGGATTCCCTTGCGGTTGTGGAGTTCCCTGGGAATCCCGACGTTGCCCCTCAGAGTGAGGGCGCATCCTTGATCTAGACTCGCTAGAAGTACTTGAATGGACTTGGTAAATACGGGGAGATCACCTTCCGGAGGGCGCGCCCTCAGTGTTTCGTTGCTCCCTATCTCCCCTGTATATCTCCACTCTTCCATCACCGTTATCATGACCGTGTCTTCCTCCTGACTTTCCACGAGGAGGAGCTTGTTCATATCCAAGGGGCCTCGACCTGTGATCAGGGGGCGCGCGCTGTGGATTGTTATCAAGTGGAAGGGCTCGCTCATGTCCAAGGGGCCTCGACCTGTTTCCAGGGGGCGCGCGCTGTGGGTCACGGGGCCGCAATTCCAAATTCTTGTCTTTCTTCTGAAGTTCAAGAAGGTATATCCTGAGATCATCATCATTAAGCCTTATTCCAAGGCGTTCCTTCAAACTTGCAAAATCCATTTTCTCGCTAGCCAGCCTTTCCTCATCCTGTTAAATTTCAGCAGGGGTGCGCCCTGAGCGATGTGGGTGAGGGCGCGCCCTCTCTTGAGGATTCACCAACCTACGATCAGAATTATTTTCAACAGGATGTTCAACTATAAGATCAGAATATTCTAACCTTCGAGGAGTGATTAGCTGAAATCTTCTCTCCTGATTTTCCGTGATTCCTTGAGAATCTCCAGTCGGTGGAGACTTTCCTGCCCGACGATGATTTCGTGGGATACTCTGAGATTTTCTCCTACTTCCTTGTTCCTCTTCAACAGAACTCAATCTTGCTCCAAAATTATTTATGGCATCTCCCATGCGATACAACTGCTCCATTAATGCCGCGTTGCTGATAAGAACAGGCGGCTGTCCACCGGCGGTGGCTGGAGTTCCATGGTGGTGTGGAGGAGCAGAGATTTCCTCCGGAACATAAGCTTCATCACGCGCTCGATTACACCCCAAGTTCTCCTCAGAATCGTAATCATCTCTTTCGTTAAAACCTCCGTACTGATGGTGAGACATCTTTTCCTCCTAAGATTCAGATCTTGATTGCCCCTCCTTCTAGCGCCAATTTGTTGACGGAGGAATTTGGTAACAACAAAGTTTGAGGTTTGTCGCCGGAATCAAGATCTATGACGGTGGTTCTTCGCCGGATAAGTTGCCGGAGTGTGGTGGCTGTTTGTAATTGGTGGCTGAGATTGATAGGGTTAGTGGCGGCTATTTCAGAGCTCTCGACTTCCAACCCTTCAATCGGCCTACGTACCCCGGTATTTATAGGGGATCAAGCCATGCGTAGTTCTTGGAGAGCAAGAAACCCAAATGGGCTTGGATATCGGTCCAGCATCCGGAATGTTCTACTATGAGGCCTAACCACAAAAGGCCCAAGGCTCATCCAAGATCTCAAGACTTCACGAATATGGAAACTTCCCCCGTCGAGGACTAGTCCTATTCGCTACAAGCTATTTCTTGATTTCAAGGATGCAGGTAAAGCCATGGTTTACCCCAAGTGCAGAACGCATCCCTATCCCCCGAATGAGAAGCACCCACCAGATAGCAGGACAGGTGATCTAGAGTTTTTGGGTGCAAAGTGCAGATTACTCCAAAGTTCCCCAATGAGAGCGCGCCCATTGGCTACAGGAACAGAGCTCCAAAGCACACACCAAAGAGAGATCTATCTTTGCACCGAGGAGAACATGCCCTCAGTGTATAAGAAAGATCCCTAAATCTAGGAAAACCCCTAGAGGCCTTCTACGACGGACATCCCCCTCCTGAGATACGACAGGAGGGAATTCTTCAATAATCAAATACAAAATCGACATTGTTGCCACCCTGGAATTCCAACATATCATCCAGGGTGCGCCCTAAACACCCAGGGCGTGCCCTAACATCCAAAAAACACCTAAACACCCAGGGCGTGCCCTAACATCCAAAAAACCCTAATTTATTCTCTAAAATCCCAAATTGAACCCGTTATTGACCCGAATCCATCTTGAAAATACCCGAACCGAATTTTGGCTATAACACAAATGTAGGTCTTTTACATTAAATAGGATTAATGTAAAATTCATAATTATATTTTCTCTTGAGATTCTGACCATTTGAATAATAATTATTAAATTATCACTAAATTAAAGATAATATTTTGAGTTTCGCATGAATTGTAAAATCATCCAAATCTGATTTCTTGATCTCAAGATATTATTATGGTTGAGTTTATATTGTTAGATCTCAAGACAATTTTATGAGTTTCGCGTGGATTAAGTCTAATTATGGTTAAGATTGTAATATCTGGGAATTTCGTACTCTGTAATTATATTATTTGGAAGTAAAATATTATATATATGTTTTAATTGATGTGTCATTATGTGATTATATGATAGTGGCCGTATATTGTGTTTCTAATTGTTAGATGTGTTGAAGTGAATATATATATATATGGAATTTCGAATTTCCTTAAAATATGAAAATATGATTTTTAATTCTCTTGAATATATTTGTAAAATGTTTGGAACTAGTAAAAATCATGAAATCTCTTGTTTTATTGTCTTTATTTATTTAGAGACTTTTTAAAAATAAGGGCCTAAATTATTTTCGAATTAAAGTATTTTATAATGATTTTCCCAAATATTCTCCTTTTAAATTATTTAAACTTGTAAAATCCAAATCTTTTTACATATTAATCTTGAAAATATTTTAAAAATACCTTGAGGAAGAGAATTTTGTGTTTTAAATATAAGTGCCAATAAATTATTTTTAAATCCAAAATATCTTGTAATTAGGATTTTATAAGTCTTTTACTTATTAAAAGTGTATCATTAAATTTTTATTAGGGTGTTGTGTGTGTCTATTCAAAACCCAACCCCCCTTTTTCTTTTTCTTTTGTGCGACCAAACCACCCCTCCACCGTCTCTTTCTCCCCGTGTCCGTGTCTCTCCCCTTCTCTCTCAAAATCCTCTCATCTCCATTAAAACTCAAGCACAATTTCAAGGTAATTTCCACCAAATCTCAAAGTATTAGTTATAAAAATACTCCTCTTGTAATCCTCTACAACCCTATGTCTTTGGATTTCAATTTTCTTCACTTTTTAAATTAGGGTTTTTCCGAAAGTTGAGAATCGAGGTAAGTTTTGTGGGTAATTATGGTTGGGTGATGCTCCCGTAGTAGAGACCCACAAATTTCGGGCTCTTCGGAGAACCCTAACCTTCGGCCATGACCGAAAGGGAGCCAAGGGTTTACATGCATGGCTTAATTTGATGATTTTATGTGATTACTATGTGATATATGATTGCATGTGAGTTTTTATAAGTTTTTAAGTTGAGTTTTGTGATGGGTTTGAGTTTTTATAAGTTTACAAGATGTGGGTAAGTAAGTATTGATAATTGATGATTGTTGGTGGGTTTTGTATTATAAAGGTTTGAGATTTTAAGGTCATGTGATATGTAAATTGATGGGTTAAAGTTATAAATTGATTTTTGAATGTGAAATTATAAGTTAGTAATGGTGGGTTGTAAAAATATAAAATTGTTGATTGAAATATTTGTGTAAGTATAGGTGTAAGTATTTGCTATGGGTTTTGTGTGTGATGATGTTGATGAAGAAGGAGACCGAGAGAGAGATTGATAAGAGAGAGAGAGAGGTCGAGAGGGAGAAGAGAAAGAGAGGGAGAGGGAGAGAGACCGAGAGTGAGTGATAGAGAAGCCGAGAGGAAGGAGGAGAAGAGAGTTGTAAGGATTGTGTGCATGCTTGGTGATTAATTGTATAATTGTTACATGATATAATTGTTATGTGAATTTAACTAATTGATAGTATTAGGCTATATTACTTTACATGTTGTGTGACTAATGTGACTATGTGTATATAAATATATATGCATATAATTATGGTAATATCGTTGGGGCGTTAGTATTATAAGTTGTCTTGTGATATGTAAACAAAGAGGGGAAAATAAGTTATTGATTATATTGTTATAGGTCCAAGTAGGAGACCTGGCAAGGAACCGATCGAAGAAGAAGCTGATTAAGTGCGAGCAAGTATAGTAAGGCAAGTGTACTACCCTATTTTTGTTGTTAACAGAATGATAAATGCCATGAGATATTGAATCGTTAATTTGTTTCAAACTAGTATCATGCTCTCTTGACCCTATTAATTTTTGCATACCTTGTGAACAATTATATAACCCTTGATCTTAATTTGACTTGTAACCGATTCCAAGAATTGCAACTCAATTACTTAACTAGATTCATAACTACATCCTTTCATTCCAAATACTAACCATATGACTTAGAACCATTTCGTACTTTCTTGAATTCTTAAACCAACTACATAGTACCTCCTTTTTACAATGAACTCCTTTCCACCCTAAACATTTATTGATTCGTTAAATCAACCTTTATCGACTTAACCATGTTATACTAAACAGAATCCCAACTCCCAAGAATCCAAATGATTAACTTTCTTCACCTTGTATTGACAATTAATTGAAACTCGACAGCTTTATCCCTGTTGAACAAAAACTTGATACCATGTTGATATTTCCTTGCTTGATTAAGATGAATTGACCTTTTGGCAATAACCCTATTGATTTCAATCTTTTCTACGGAATTGGATGGAATTTTATTTTGACCGAGGCGCCGGTCCAAATTATATTATTATCATTATAAGCCAATGCGTGCCTGGGATCCCCTTAATTTGAGAACCACGTATTGGATATACGGGCTCGGAGCTCTGATGTGAGTTGATCACCCAGCTTAGCTCGTAGCGTCTTATCAGATATTCCAATTCCTAATCATCATATTTTGTTGTTGATTCAGTTGATAACTCATATTGCAGATTTTTATACCATGTTTTACATTTGATTTATTCTGCCAGTTTAATATTGTTGGATTATGCACTTGCTGGGCTTTTGGCTCAATTATTTTGTTTATCCCTAACCTTACAGTGAAAACTGAAGATGGTAAGGACTATTGAAACTGCGCGTAAGAACTGTGGTGGTCATGGAGCAGCCTATAGAAGGCGTTTTGTTCAGGTAGGAGGGAGTGTCGGCCTTAATGGCTTGTGTAATAGTGGAGCTTTAGAACTTGGTCTGTAATAACTTTTGAACTTAGAATTAAATGTTGGTTTGTAATAATAATGTTGTTAATAACTTGTAGCTTTATATTGTTCAAACTCTTACCTGTTGGCGATCTAGGCGTGAGATTTGGTAATGTTTAATCTATTAATATGCATATTTTATCATTATCAAGTTAAATATAATTAAGGGATTTGGGACCGTCACAGGTTTGGTATCAGAGCCACAGGTTCGAGTCATTGAACAGTATAGGTTTAGGTAATAAAATAGATCGCATAATGATAATCACTGAGGATTAAAGTAGAAACTCACTTAGAATATAAATAGTATGGTATTCGTAAAAGAATAGGAATGATTGAATCGTATTAACGAGAGTGTATAAGTAGTATGTTTCTAAGTTATACCTGACGCTATGTATATATATATTATTATATTGTTGGCAGCAGTAGCCTCCTGGACCCTCATCTTCATCTCCTTCGGAGCTTCCAGCTACTTTACCTTTACCAGTCTACCAGGAGTTGCTCAGGGAGTGTGATCGTCTTTATTGTGACAGCCCCGACTTCCCAATATTGAAAATATACTTTTTATAATAAAATAGACTTTAATATAGGGGAATTTTAGAAAATTCCGGCATGAAGTATTCGTAAATCGGACTACTATCCACCTGTAATTCAACCCAACCAAATTCCAATTTAACAAATACAATTAAAACTTAATACACCAACGATTCCTTACCGAGGATCGATTCCAGGTTATGGTATGAAACAAGAATCTAACTAATACAAATTATTACAACTTCTATCTCAGCTAAAAAAAAACAAATCACTATACCGTCTAATCTGTAGCTTAATCCAAAACTGTGCTCGCCCGCGTTAGCTCTGAAATCTATTCCGAATAGGATCCTCCTCGCTCTCATTCGCATTTGAAAATATAAGTAAATCATCCTTAAACCTAACTGCAAAGGGTTAGGTAAAACAAAGCAAGAGTGAGCCAAAGAGCGCTCAGCAAGTATATAATATAGTGAACAACAATTTATGAATATTTCATTGATGAACAATATCAATGATCAAACTATCTCAAGGGAATAAATCAATACTCTTCATAAAATAAAACTTACCATTTTCTTTAAACCATAACTCTTTATCAAAACATTTCTTTCCTTTGAACCATTCTATCATCAAAACATACTTTTTATAAAACTTTTAAAAACAGTTAAGTTGATTTTTATTATTCTCCAGATCATGGACAATAGGGGTGATCAGCCACGTAAAGTCCTCATTCCTTTAAAATTGGATTCCCAATTAGGCAACACATTGGCCTTTAATGCTGGACTAGGGGGACCACCCCTAGCCTCTTACGCTAAATAAAAAGTGCTGGACTAGGGGAACCACCCCCAGCCTCTTACACTTCTCCAATCTATAAAACCTTTAAAAACTTTAAAACATTTCACTTTCAGGTCTTTTATACTCATTGATAACAGATCAGCCCAGTATAAGGAAATTTTAAACATCTTTAAATAATTAAGCCATTTTAATGAGCAGCAATAAAAGATTGAAAATCAAGGAAGCAATTGATATAAAGAATCATGACAACAAAATAGTAAGATTAATCTAAGCATAGTATAGTCAGCAGAACTGAATCATATATCAATAAGAAAACATAAATTAATTAAGGAACAGAGCAATTATTCAGGTTCTAGAATTGAACAACAATTTATAAAGAAATCAAGGAATAAGGAAATCTGAATTTAAAAGAGGATTTGTATAAGTACACTGGTTATAAACCACTCTTTTTAAATATTACCAAAATGGTAGTCTCATTATAAAGTTTGAAACCAACATAAAAGATTTAAATAGTTTAAAACAAACATTCAAGAAATTCTCAATTACCCAAGTCTTACTCTTGTCGGCTAAGCACTCATAGGCTTTATCTGCCAAACCGGCTTGACAATAATGAGTTGAATAACTTAGAAGATCTCAAATCATTCTCGACTTCAATCGTCACTGACCAACACATGCTTCAACGACAATATAAACCTCGAATTAGTTTAAGGCAGTTCATAACGATAATAAGTTCAGAGTAACTAGTTGTACAATAATTTGAAGAAACATAAATCTTGTATTGAGGAAAAATCATAAATCATATTCAGTAATTTTACGAAAAGATTTTTATAAATTTTTAAATATTGTATTTCCTCTGTTTAAAAATATCCTTAATTTCTTTTGAAGAATATAAAATAGTACATGACTAAGGAATCCGGTAAAATACCATGTATTAGAATATTAATAAAAATGAGGAATATTTATATACAATAATTTTTAAAAGAGCCAACACCTGAACGATAGGTATTGGGAATCCGATAAAATATTAAGTATTGGAATATTAATAAAGGTTAAGAATATTTATTTAAAATAATTATAAGGGAACTAGGAATTTTAAGATAATTTGAGAATACTAGTTGAGGGAAATTGTCACTTGAAACAAAAGTAAGGGTATTGACCCTAGCAAAGCGGTTTGGAATAAAGCCTTACGAATAGTAGAAATAGGTTCACATCATCCAAAATAATTATGAAGGATATACATGCTTCAAAGAAGGGATTCAAAAGAACATATAAATAAAACAGGAGGGTTCACATCACTTGAACGATAAGTGAGGAATAGTATACCTACCTCACTATAAGTAGTTTCCAATTCCAACATTTCAATCCTTTACTCACTTTACATCAGTCTCTACTTCTTATACACTGGCCTTTACTTGGTCATACATTCGTCTCTCCTTCATCACTTGTCAATCCCAATAATTATCTCCTTCCTCTACATTCCACTGCATCTACACGTGCACTGGCTTTTAGCTGGCCTCCTATTCATACCTATATACAGATAAAGTACTACTTCAATACGCTAATAATCATAACCGTCTAATTTTATTCTACCCAAACGCGTCCTAATACGCTTTACAACATAACATATACAACACGTTAATCACATTCTCAAAATAATAATATATATTTATGACCACGTAAATCACAAAGCGCTTAGCACGTATTATTAACTTACACTTATATCTTCTAACACGTATATCATATCCATTCTCAAATATTTCTTATCAACTTATCACAAAGATTACAAAATAATTTTAATAAAAATTGGACAGCACCTCCTTTAAAATATCGTCCAACCTGTCGGGATACAACCAACTCAGCCAATCAATCCAATACTTTTAAATCACATATCAAATAACTAACTCAATATTCAACAATTACCACCTAGCAGATATTCCGCACAGCATCGCGTCACAACTTAAACAAATTTCACAATCACACATATATATACCAGGGAACCATCCTTCAAGCCATGATAGTACTTAAATCAATCCAGGATAAAATTCTTAATACACTATAATTTCGAGTAAAATCTACAACCATTATTTTGCAAAACAAAGCACATAATTCGAACTACAACTTTCAAATTTACTCATTCCAATAATATCTCAAACTTTGATTACCAAAATCCAAAAATCCCTATTTTTCGGATTAAAACCCAAAATTATTCTAATGAAACAAAATCACATACAACTTTACAAGTATTACTTGCCAATTATTAGCTTGTTCTGGTACACCCACATTTATAAACACAGGGCACACCACACCCTTCTCATGCTTTTCTTGCTCTGCTCCTATAATACACTCACTCATATACAACACATACACCACTTCCCTTCTTCTTCCTCTCTCGACAACACCCTCTTTCGCCACTATACCAACTCTCCATTACAGAAGGAGTAGCCAATACGCAGCTTACACCATCCCTTTCATTCACTTCTTCACCTTTCTCTAAACAACCCTCACTCACGGCAACCTTCACATCCTTCTCCCACTCGGCCTCCCCTGTTCTGTCCCCTCCAGATAACCCAAAACCAAGAACCCACAACTGAATCAACACAACAACAATAACAACCGAACAGAACCCTCCCTTCTATTCTTCTCTAGCTCTCAATTCCTACCTCCCCTGTTTCCCTTCCAACACTACAACCCACACTCCTGAACAACCACACTGGGCACCATCCCTTCTTCCATCCCCTCTCGGCCTTACCTCTGCTTCCTCTGAACATGAACACACCTTCATCGACCCCAACAAAACAACAGTAACATCTATTAGCTGTAAAAACAAAATCAAACAACAGCTATATAGATATATAACTCGTATTAAGCTCAACAAACAGAGTCCACAGTCACTTTAATCCTCTTAATCACTCGCCTTAACATCACATGAGCACCAGCGAGTAAAACCCAGCTGAATCACACACATAAACACGCTCGCACACACTATATACATACTAGTATACGTATACTTAGGGGGGTGTATTCAACTGGGATTTTGAAGGATTTTCGATAATCCATGGATTTTAAAGAATTTCTAAAATCTACGGATTGTTTAAAATCTACAAAGATTCTACAAAGAATTTGTAAATTTGATGTAGAGTCTTTGAGATTTGAAAAGTTTTTTTAGAAATCCATCAAAATCTCATTGATTTTTGCAAGATTTCAAAACTTACAAAAACAACTAGCAAATCCACCAAAATCCATGGATTTTAATAAATCTAAAAAATCCACGGATTTTTGAATACCATCAAATTTAAATGGATTGTTTTAAATCCAGATTGAATACACCCAGATTTTAAAAGACTTTTTAAAATCCTAATCGAATACCCTCAGATTTCAAATGACATTTTGAAATCCAAATTGAATACCTCAAGATTTTAATGGATTTAAAAAAATCCAAATTGAATACTCCTAGATTTCTAAAATCCCTCAAAATCCTTCAAAATCCCAATTGAATACACCCCTCTTAGAGAGGAGAGGAGAAAGATTAGAAGAGAGTTTCAGGAAGAAAGATTGAGAGAGATTGTTGAGAGAATTTGGGAGAGATTTAGAGAGAATTGAAAGAGAGATTAAAGATATTCGGGAGAGTTCCCGAGAATTCATCAGCTGTTCAACTGAATTGGGGAAATGGAGTGTCGATTTAGGGATTTTAAGATGGGGAGAGTAATTTAGGGATTTCAAAACTTAATTTCTAATTTAAAAACAATTCGAAAAACACCTGCTAAAATAGAAAAGAGTTAAGTAACATTCTAGAAAAATCTCAAAATTATTTTCAAAATGTAGAGAATGAAATTATCTCTCTCCCCATATTTTTAAAATATTTATAGGGTCAAAAATGAATTAAATATGAATTTTACAAGTTTTGATCCTTTAAACACAATATAACTCTTAAAATCATTTTAAAATACTGAAACACCCAAAATAATTCACCCAATGATTTTAAAAACTAACTAAATATACAAAGATAATATTACAAAAGATTTCATGATTTTTAATAACTCCGTTGATTTTATAAAAAAATTCAAAGATCAATAATGCATATTTTAAATAGATTTTTATTCATAAAAATTACAGAGACTAGCACGTCACACAAACATGTAAACATGATGTCACATATATTTTATCAAAAATACATATATATATATATTCACACCCTATAATCCACATTTAATTTTAAATAATTAAATAATAATAATAACAAATACGATATTTTCTAGGGCGTTATATCCTTCCCTCCTTAATAGGATTCTGTCCCTAAAATCAATCTTAAGAAAACATAAAGACAAAATTACTCAACCATTTCTCCTTCAATTTTCATGTCATTCCTTCCACACTAGCATTCCTTTATATCAATTCACGTATCGATAGGCTCATCCTGTAGGCCTTCGAATTTCTAACATAAACTTAATCCTTTGGTTTGCAGGTCTCGTTAATTCTAGATACTGATCACTCGCACGTGACGATCCTTTTCTACCGAAAAGCGGACATGACCTATTCGTATAATGGACTATGCCCTGTACACAATGCCTCAAGTACTAACCCAATCATCCTTAATAATTCGTATATATATAATACTAAAACGAAATCTGTCTCGACTGAAAATACATGATAACTAAATAAGTCTTTCAAAACGAAATCCACGTAACTAAAACAATTGGTACAACTTCCACACTCCTACTCATAATCAGATTGGCTCAGATAAAACTTTGAGAAAAAGAATATCAAGAAATCCCCCAATCATTCTTACTCCTCTTTCAACGTACAATGTTACTCGAGGAGGGAATAACTGGGAAACTTCTATCCATCCTCAATCCCATTGTTTTACTGAGTAACCTTTTCGAAACTAATAACCATTTACCTTCAAACGTATATATATTTTATTCGCAATACAAACTATCCCGGGGTCACTGCCCCTCAATACCATTTAAAATCAAACTTTCGACGCAATCAACTCTAATATCCCCTAATATCAAAACTCAACTTCCGAACCATTACTCTAAATATCTTACAAATCATCAAAATTTAAACTCTACACATTATAACTTCCATATTTATCAATAACTCATTTCCTTGAACTATTTCATTCTTCTATTCGTCAACTTCACCTTCTGCTTCCGTCAATTCCGCTTGGTACTTCCTACTTTCCTCTAACGATTCATTCACAATAATCTAGACCTTTGGATCTTCCATCTATAACTTCCCAAATTCTTTGAACATTTCCTTGAGCATTGTATGCCTATCTAATCTCTCTTGGTTCATCCGGTTGCACTAGCACTTGAGCGGTTTTCGATCTCTTCTTTGATTCCTAAAGCCCTCTTTACCTTTATCCATTCATTTCTTGACTTATAGTCTTGTCCACTGCTATATCTATCTTGGTAAAATCTTTGACAATCTATGGAAATTCCAAACTGATCCTTCAAAATTTTTGATCTCTGCTGGCATCTTAGGCCTTTCCCGATTCATTATTGTTTCGTCTTCATATAATTCACTTCGATCCTTTCGTCATATCCTGAAAATTATAATTCTTCCCATTTCAATACTCATACATAGAAACCTTATGCGTGCTCTTCCTCTATCCTTAAATATCTTACTATGCCTTCCGATCTTGAATCCTCGAAACCGACAACATTCCCTGTAGTAATAAATTAATCACTTTATATCTCTGTCTGGTGATAATCCTGGTAACTCATCAAGTCACATATCCTAGAAATCTTAACCACTAAAATCTGCTTCAGTTTAATTATCTCCTTATTGATATCTCCCACATGTACATAAAATAACCTTAAAATGTTATTACAATAGCCTTTTAGTCTGCGTCACCATCAAAACTCCTTTATCCACTTTCTGACTTGAAAGACAACTTATATATCTCTTGCAAACCATAATTTCACCTTCTTATTCTCACACCTTGCCGATAATTTATAATTAACTATACAATCCAATCATAACTCACACTCAGCTCCTTTAACCGCCATCCCATCCATATTCTTCATATCATCATTCATAATCATATTGAACTTCTAGTTTCTAATTCTATCACTTCCTACCATACTATTCCTTCTGCTTACAATTACAACTTTTCATATAATCTTAGTACAATTAAAGTAGGCTTCCCCTCAAAATCTTAACTTATGATAAGGGTAGTCTTGCTAATGCCCGTTAATCCTAGTTTTCAAAATCTCTTAGATCTTACATTCCTTTCCAGCCAAATTTCACATTCTCGACTATATTCACACAAGTTATTAACTCCACACAATCACTTCACTTCCTTATCCAAATCTTCAATTCTTGCTAAAATTCCTTAAAAACGAATCGTCTCCATCCATTGCGTAATTTGACTTGATATTCAACCTCTACTTTAACCTCAATTCTCGAACCTGCTCATCAAATTTTCATTCGACGTAAGTGTAGCTTACACCACTCAAGATTTCATCGTCTCCATCTTATTGCTCTCAATCATCAATAACTTTTAGAAATCACAAGGGTTTATAATAAAAGGGATCAATAGAATAGACAGGTATTAACATGTATGAACATAAGATGAGTTTTGTTTGATAAGAATTTTATAAAAGAATTAACTGAGAGATCAATATGATCATTGAACTATTTTCAGGTTGCATTTGTCACTTAGGTCCACCGCCATTGTACAAAAAGGTGGCCAGCCTTCAGTACTTTCATGACAAACACAATCAGTGGCATCCCACCAGACTCCTATCACATAGGTAAGATGTCCCTGAATCCCCTACATACATAGGGTTGTCATCCCAGTTAGAATTAAGAAGGTTAAGTATTCAGAGAGAAACAAAAAGAATTCAAAAGTTTCAAAATTTTATTTATATAATGTTGAATAAAGAATAGCAAATATTCGGGGAAAATAGAAAGAATTCAAGGGTCTCAATAATTTATATTTTCCGTATTGAATCATTTGATCCCTTGGAAAATAGGGGTGTCTCTGAAAAAGTAGGAATGTGTTTAAATGAATATGAAAAATTCATCATCAATTGAAGTATAGTTGATTATTAAAGGTGATGGGGTATTATCAAAATAAGAAGAAACGGAAAGAAAGGTTAAATCTCCTTAATCAATGAATTTAATGAAATCAACGGCTAGTAATGAATAACCACGCCATTCCTCCAACCCATGCCAGGAATCGCATTTCACATCTTGTTTACAATCTTTTCGCACTTTCTATATCGCTCGCGGGGTAACTAAAGTCGGAAAGAAGCTCTAGAAGGTACAAGAAGGTCTGCACGTAGCGTCTTCCAAGCCGATAGCTCCGGTCGTCTATTTAGCGTATGTTGTTCCGAATTATCTGCCTCGTCCTAAATTGAGTATCCGGATGAATCGAATTTCTGCTCGCGCGATATGTTAAAATACCAAATAACATCGCAACAGTCATCCTAATATCCTAATACGAATCTTATCCTAAATCGTCCTATCTAATGTCCCATTTAAATACGTATACCTATTCATCCTAACTTGTTTCAGTGAACATAACTTGTCGCTCTGATTGGCTACAACACTGCACGGGTCGATACGCACAGCGCCTAGTATCCATCGTTTACGGCTAGGACTACTGGGGTATCTAATCCCATTCGCTACCCAATCTGTGACAGCCCCGACTTCCTAATATTGAAAATATACTTTTTATAATAAAATAGACTTTAATATTGGGGAATTTTAGAAAATTCCGGCATGAAGTATTCGTAAATCGGACTATCCACCTGTAATTCAATCCAACCAAATTCCAATTTAACAAATACAATTAAAACTTAATACACCAACGATTCCTCACCGAGGATCGATTCCAGGTTATGGTATGAAACAAGAATCTAACTAATACAAATTATTACAACTTCTATCTCAGCTAAAAAAACAAATCACTATACCGTCTAATCTATAGCTTAATCCAAAACTGTGCTCGCCCGCGTTAGCTCTGAAATCTATTCCGAATATGATCCTCCTCGCTCTCTTTCTCATTTGAAAATATAAGTAGATCATCCTTAAACCTAACTGCAAAGGGTTAGGTAAAACAAAGCAAGAGTGAGCCAAAGAGCGCTCAGCAAGTATATAATATAGTGAACAACAATTTATGAATATTTCATTGATGAACAATATCAATGATCAAACTATCTCAAGGGAATAAATCAATACTCTTCATAAAATAAAACTTCCCATTTTCTTTAAACCATAACTCTTTATCAAAACATTTCTTTCCTTTGAACCATTCTATCATCAAAACATACTTTTTATAAAATTTTTAAAAACATTTAAATTGATTTTTATTATTCTCCAGATCATGGACAATACGGGTGATCAACCATGTAAAGTCCCCATTCCTTTGAAATTGGGTTTCCAATTAGGCAACACATTGGCCTTTAATGCTGGACTAGGGGGGCCACCCCTAGCCTCTACCGCTAAATAAAAAGTGCTGGACTAGGGGAACCACCCCTAGCCTCTTACGCTTCTCCAATCTATAAAACCTTTAAAAACTTTAAAACATTTCACTTTCAGGTCCTTTTTACTCACTGATAACAGATCAGCCCAGTATAAGGAAATTTTAAAACATCTTTAAATAATTAAGCCATTTTAATGAGCAGTAATAAAAGATTGAAAATCAAGGAAGCAATTGATATAAAGAATCATGACAACAAAACAGTAAGATTAATCTAAGCATGGTAGTCAGCAGAACAGAATCATATTTCAACAAGAAAACATAAATTAATTAAGGAACAGAGCAATTATTCAGGTTCTAGAATTGAACAACAATTTATAAAGAAATCAAGGAATAAGGAAATCTGAATTTAAAAGAGGATTTGTATAAGTACACTGGTTATAAACCACTCTTATTAAATATTACCAAAATGGTAGTCTCTTTTTTTTGCTAATTAAAATTTATACCATAGGCAGAAGATTACATGTCAAGGGGCATACCCCGCGATGAGTAATACATCTACCTAGCGGAACAACAAAGAAAAAACATCCATAATGCTAGATAAACTTACAATCAACAGCAACAAAACACATAGTACAAAACAACAACTATGCCTGCCAGGTCATGCCTGATCACCCTTATGAAGATGCCATTGCTTGATCCTCGCCTTTATCCAGCGAACTCTGACCCCCTTGGCCTCCTCCATGCCTTCCCCACCATGACTCTCTTTTTGGTTCGAGTCTTTCTTAGGTGTCTCCTGCATTTGCTCAGTATCAACATTCACAGCGTTGATCCCCACATCCCCAACAAACCTGAACAGAGGCCCCAAGTATTGCCTGTTACCCTAAATTGGCTCCTTTGCTTTTTTAAAAACTTGCTCTTCCCATGGCATAGCGCCATCTCCTGACGAATCTAAACCTTTTCCTTTAGAAAGTGTATCCATGTTCCCCCACATCCCTGGTTCCTTGGTAGATCTTGTATCCTTTCCTCCAAAAAGAGGACTCTGTTGTTGCTCAGTCGTTGGAAAATCAATCCCCAAATCAATCAAGTAATCCCTCAGTTGAATAGTACAGCATGTTAAATCATGAAGCTCCGCTTCCTCAATATCTCTTAAGTCGCGAGCAGAGGCACTGAATTCCCTATCACGGGACCCCTTAACCAAAGGGACTTCTTTACCCAGCAAGGTAATGAACATCTTTAAGTTATCGAAATTACGTCTCGCTGCCACCAGAGCCTTCCTCTTCAACTCGGTGTTGTAGAAGGTGTGGTCTAACTGCCCTACTATCTCTAATTCTTCCTCCATGCCTTGAATAATCTGGCCATCCTCCCCTAGCACCGGGTGAGGGATTCCATTCTTCCTAATATAGTTCCCAAGCTGCTTAATGCAGTTCAGAGCTATACCCAAGTCTCTCATAAGCTTAGCATCCGGTCTCCTTTGCAATCCATTTAGGACATCTAAATCATTCATGTCAACATTCCCCCAAATCGTGGGCACCTCATGCCCATTCTGGACAATGCAGTCTCTGAAAATAATGACTACATTCACAGCAATAGCCAAACGCTCTTGCATTCTTTTGACTAAATCATCCCAGCTTGGAATCTCTTCTTCTTCTGTCAATTCATTACATAATTTCTTCCCATTGGCTTCAGCTCGAATCATCTCAGCCACCTCAGCATTAGGCCCAACATTTTCCTCACTATTGCTACCCTTTTCACTGTCTCTACCCGAGTCCAAAACTGGAGTAGGAATATCCCTTATTGTTGGAACACTGGCCTTAGTTAAATCAATTATGGCAACCTCGGCATCATCCATTTGGGGCTCAGATATAATCACATCATTTACCAAACCTTCCCTGTCGGTGGTCGAAACAATAACCTCTTTCGTTAAAGTGAAAGGTTTCGATAGATCGATAAAGAACCAGCACAGTTATCAACATCTACTTTATTTGATCTAACCGGTTTCTTTTGGGAAAAAATGTAACACCCCCGATCCAGGGTCAGGGATCTGGTCGTTACGGTCTCAATATCCATCCATAAAACCAACATAATTTAAATTACAACCTTGTGACCCAAAACAACAACATAAAACACACCCGTTATAGTCCCAGAGATGAAATCAGAGTAACCAACAATATTATTAAATCATAAGTTTGAGTTCTTACAAACCAAAGAATTACAATTTTACCATTACATACTCTTTGCCATCCATTGGTATATACCATATAATAAATACATTTGATATTCAAATGCTAACAACTAGCCTACCAGAAGCTTCATCCTCAGCAATGGTAGCTATGACCTCAGCGGTTAATCCTCTGACGGCTGACACCCACCTATGCTGGGTACGCCTTGCGCGGCCATCTGATCTAGCTGTTGTTGTGATATAAATAAATAAAGCAAGGGTGAGCAATTGCCCACCAAAAATGTAATTGAACAGTGATAATACCTAACAGTCCAAAATATCTTTGAAACCATATGCCATGCATTAACGAACGTAGTACCAATATAAGGTATGAGATGAAGTTACAAGGTAACTCAAAATATAATTGTTCTGAAGAAATATCTGCTATGTCAAAGATAAGCAAGATATTATCAAATTTTCATAATAGAGGAACTTGCAGGAAGAATATTGCAATTCCAGTTCAAACACTATTCAAACCTGCCAACAATGATAATGTTGCAGGAAATTTTCCAACATTGAGAGATGAACTAATACTAGAGTTTGACGCGCGAGGAGACATAGCATTTACACGATGATCAGTCGCATGTTATGCTCCCCACCTCTTGTTCTCTACATGTAGAAGGAAGCACCGACGGATTTACTTGTCTACCGCCCTCTAGAACCCCCCCGCCAACGGTTGGGCCATTTGTTGGACCAGCGCCACTGGGTCACTTACGCATCTCCTAGTTCATTTCACATCCATAACTTTGAAACGTAAAGTTTGTCCCCCTTTCTCCAAGTATAATACTTGTTGATAGGACTCCACAAAGTAGTCGTATCTAGTTGGAAAGGAAAATTCACCAATATTTCCCAAGCTGATGCTTGTTAATGGATATAAACTTGTTCCATCAATTCTTACCCCTCGAGCGTTGAGGAGGTAACCAAACAGATTCATATCGATGTTTGAAAGAATCAAGATGTGAGTGACAAGATAGTTTAACAAGTATAGGACCGAGTAGTCCAATAAATAACATATCCCAAGTGAGGTCCCCTTATATATTTTTGGAAGTTGAGCGAGTATTTAAATCTTCTTATAAGATAGATTTAAATGAAGATAGAGTTTTTGGAAACCTCCCCTTGATAAAATAGTCATAAAAGACTCCGAAATATTTTACACCATATCTGAAGGTTACAGATAATCTTTTTATAATATGAATCATTATAAAAAGAACTTAAAAGAGTTTAAATAAATATTCCAAGATTATTTATTAAATCAATAATAATTAAGGAATATGAATAAATCATAATATTACTCGTAAGTAATCCTCGAATGAATATATAGAATTATTTACTAAATAAATCTCTTCTTAAATGAATATTCAAATAATATTCATTAATTAAATAAACTTAAATAAATATTTAGAATAATATTTACTAAATAAATCAAACCTTAAATGAATATTTGAAATTAATATTCATTTAACAAATAACATTCCAAATGAATATCCAAATAATATTCATTTAACGAATAATATTCTAAATGAATATCCAAATAATATTCATTTAGTAATCAAAACTTTAAAGGAATATTCGAATAATATACCTTAAGTAATTAGAACTCCCAACGAATATTTTAAAATAATGTTCATCAAGTACATAAACCTCAAATGAATATTCAAAATAATATTCATTTAATAAATAAATTTCCAAGAATATTAAAGTAGTTATTCATTGAATACTCAAACTCTAAATGAATATTCGAAACTAATATTCATTTAAGTAATTAAAGCTCAAATGAATATAAAAATAATATTCAGTAATTAAATAAACGCGAATGAATATTCACAATAATATTCATATAGTACTTCTTGATTGAGATAATATTCAAATAACATTCATCGAATAATTTCCAAGTAATTAATACTTTATGGAAATATAAATAATGTTCATAAATAGTAGTCCTCAAATAAACTATCCCTGGAATCTCTCCGGGTTTCCACGACTATCTCTATATCTCAAAATACCGACTCCCGGTCTATATTTAAAGAATGATTATCATACGCCCTTCACTAAGGGTCTTGACGAAACAATCTGGCTTATAACTGATAATTCATATCTAGTCTATAGGCCAATATCAGTTCAGGGAACAAGTATTCCAATATACTTTGAAAACAAGCATGCATGCTATGGCATATGTATAACAACAATTATATATATTATCACAACAACAGTTCCAAGCTATTGGAAACTTGCCTGGAAATCGAGTGCGGGTAGGGGTAGTGGTAGCGTGTCCCATATCAGCCTGGTGATCTAAAATTAGCCAAGGCATTCGGGATTAATCACTTAACACTTTGCAAAGGTTAAATATAGACCCTACTTAAGCCGAAACACGTTTTCGAATTATCTCGATATACACCTCTTAGTGTAACTCTTTCTATCATCGATGTGATTCGACATTTGTTCGCTATTATGACATGTCATCATACCCACACTTGATACATATTTAGTCCATGTAAGTTTTAAGGTCGATTATTTACGAACCAAGATTGTACTACGAGTTTTATCGCCCGTTTTCTAAGTCATTTACCAAATACGCTTTTAGGGGTTCGTTCGCGTTTAACCTTGATTCGAACATTTTTATAAAATCGGAAAACGATCCATTTGACATGTGGTTTTCTTCCACACCCTCCTTTTTATCTCTATTATTTAATTATCACGATTCGCCACTGATTAAACAATATTAAAGGAAATCAATTCCAGTTACGAACTTCCGATTACGGTTTCGAACCACTTTTACGAAATTAACCATAACTCCTAAACCGTAAGTCCGTTTCATACGAACTTTATATCAAAACGAAGCTTATAACATAATCTAGCTTATCATGGTAGAAATCGAAACTGGACAGTGAGATCAAGTTACTGTGATGCACGGTTTTCAATGTTTAACGAAAATCGGACATTACGACGGCTATAAATCGAACGTTCTAAAAATCATAACAACAATACCAAGCCACACCGGGCACAAATCCAACTTATACACATGATTCTCATCTTTATCAGTCCAAGAACATCATGCTTAACCAACAAGATCATCATCTCTTACTAAAATCACTAAACCACTAACTAATCATGCTTATAACATCAACATAAACATAACTAGGCTAGATCCATCAAGAACATGCATAAAACTCAAAGTAGATCTAGGGTTTCAAGTTGTTATACCTTCTTGAGAGTATGATCTAGCCTTACTAAGCTTTTTATGATCCTTAGAAGTGCTTAAGCTTACTAAATCAATCAAAAGAAACATGAAAATCAAAGGTTAGTTCTTAAGAACACTATTTGTCCTCCTCTTGGATTATTTATTTGAAAATGGAAAAAGCTGAATTTGAAGCTAAGATTTTGAAGAGATCATTTTTAGGAAATGTAAGAATCACCATAAAAGTTTCAAGATCAAACAATGGTTGGAAGGTTGTTTTTGATTCTTGAATTATGCAAAAATTCGAAGGGCTTTCTTCAAGGGTAAAAACAGAGTGACTTTCTCGAATTTATTTACCCATGCAAACGATCTTCAAAAATTATGAAATTAAATCCACAACTTCATATTGATGTGTAGAAGCTCCGTAATATTTTTCATGATTTTTGGATGACTAGAGCTGGGTGAAAAAAAATCACAAAGATCTCCTGTCCTGGAAAATCCAAACTGATGAAAATGGGGGAGAAAGAAAGAAAAGGTGGTTGGCTTGCTTCTCTTGCTTTACACTCATCTAATTCTCATCTAAGTGTATTATTGATGAGTGTAGATAATATCTAAGCCACAAAGCTACTTTAATAAAGGTCATAGGTCACGCATGAGGTTTTTTAAGAGACATGTGTTAGGTTTTTGTGGTTGGATGATGTATTGATCTAACCAAGTGATTTGATTTGGTAAGTAAGCTAGTTGATCATGTAACTACTTGGTTACTAGATATTTTCCACTAGCACATGCATGCACCTTGATTTCTCTGCTTGTTTCTGTTAGGAATTTACGGACGAGAGCGGAAGCGTGGTATAACAATTATTCCGTAAAAACCATATATCGCACATATAGAAAATCATATAAAATAAAAGAGCGAAGGAATCGAAACCTTACCTTGAAAAATCGAAGCTTTATAATCTATGGTTGCTAGCAGTTGCTCCTCAGAGTGTGAAGCACTCTACCGGTATCCACCAAGATTGATTATTCGATGAAGCTTTTATAAAACTCGAAGCTTTATAAAAATGGAGTTTTTCCTTTTGAGAGAGAGAGAGAGATGAAGAAGATGGAGGCTAGCTCCGTTTAGGTTTTTCACAAAATGCACACACTTCTCTTCTCATCTCTTTCTATTTATAGGGCTCATGTAGGTTTAGTATAATTAATATATCATGTATATATTAATATATATAAATCCCACAAAATGTTTAAATAATAATTAAAACTATTTTAATCATTATTAAAACAACTTGCTCTCTCAAAATACCTTCATCAATAAATTAATCTTTTTATGGTGTGACCCTGTAGGTTCAATATTAAGCCGGTAGTAGAAATAAATAATAATAAACTTTTTATTTATTATTTATATGAATTCTAAAATTCATTAAATATAATTAACTGATTAATTATATTTATTCTACATCGTGAGTGATGCTTCTCAACATATCGCGACTATCCGGATAATATGAATTCACTGCTTAGAATACCAAGAACCTGTCAGTGCTAGTTACCGTACAATCAATTCCTTCTACCCTACAATATCCCGATTAAATACAAGGCATGGAACTCGTGTCAAGCCTATCAAATTTAATCATATGATTTCTTATTCATAATGCAAAGTTCGTATTAATGCAAATTAGAAACCCCTTTCTAATTTTATACACTCTGGCCAGAGATTCCAGAACTCGCATACTAAGAATAACATAGGATATTCACTTCCTTACTCGAAGGGGTAGATTCTTTATTGATCATTAACTATCTCCACACACAAATCCTTATGCCCAGAATAGACCTAATGGATGTCCTTGAGACTAAGGACTAAACCAAAGCACAGTTCATTATATACAAGATTACTCTAACGATCTCAAGTCTAAGGACACTTGTACAACTATCACTCAGTGAACAACTATCGACACGTGAGTAAACTCCATTAGTTGTTCAACTTATCGAGTCATGTTCAGTGAACTTATTCCCTAATAAGCACCTACATACTAGCTATAGTGTCACCACACGAATGCCTATGAGAATAGGCATCCTCCTAAAAGAGCAAGCATAGTATGTACCAATCTTTGCGGATTCACTAACTTCCGATTAGTTATCCTATGATCAGGAACTGTTTAGGTCTAGAGTTATCATCTTCTAGATCTCACTATTATAATCTCATTATAATTCTAGAAGCTTTACTTTAAACCATGGAATATCTTATTTAAAACACTTTAAATAGATAAGGCCCGTAATAAAAACAAATAAGTCTTTTATTAATATTAATGAAATCAAATAAGTGTACAAGAAAGTTCTTCCTAAATCATCATACATGATTGGATTCTAGGACAAACTCTTTCAATCTCCCACTTGTACTAAAGCCAATCACTCTGGTATCTAATACCCATTCACTCATTATGACGATCGAAGTGAATCTGAGATAGCGGCTTAGTGAGTGGGTCTGCTATGTTGTTATGTGTGTCAACTCTCTCAATGTTGACATCTCTACTTTCAATGATCTCCCTAATCAAAAGAAAGCGCCACAAAACAGTTTTGCAGCATCACTTGCATCTATAAACTCTGCTTTCGCTGTTGAGTCAGCCGTTGTAGGCTATTTGGAACTCTTCCAACTAATCGCTCCACCATTCAGAGTAAACACGTACCCTGACATGGATTTGCTATCATCACTTTCTGATTGAAAACTAGAGTAGGTATAACCCTTCTATTTTTCAACTCAGATCCACTAAAAACAAGAAAAATATCCTTAGTCCTTCGCAAGTACTTAAGGATGTTCTTCACTTCTTTCCAGCGGTCTTCACCTGGATTGGACTGATATCTGCTCGTCAAACTAATTGAATAAGCAACATCCGGCCGAGTACATAACATCGCGTACATGATAGATCCTATTGCTGAGGCATAAGGAATCTTACTCATACGCTCTCTTTCCTCACGTGTCTCATGAGACATCTTCTCGGAAAGGGATACTCCACGGCTCATCGGTATAAGACCTATCGTGGAGTTTTCATGCTAAACCTTTTAAGCACTTTCTCGATGTATGTACCTTGGGTAAGACCTATAATTCTTCTCGATCTATCTCTATAGATCTTCATACCGAGAATCTAGGATGTCTTTCCCAAGTCCTTCATAGTGAAGTTCTTTGATGTATGTACCTTTGACTGATTGCAGCATCGGTATATCATTTCCTATAAGAAGTATGTCATCCACATACAACACAAGAAATGTTAACGTACTCCCACTAACCTTTTTGTAGACACGTGGTTCATCTATATTTTTGATAAAATCAAACTCTTTGATTGTCTCATCAAAACGGATGTTCCATCTACGAGAAGCTTGCTTTAATCCATATATGGTTCGCAAGCAAAATCCGAATTGATTTTAGTAGGGCTACAGGCAAAAAAGTTTCATCAAAGTCAATTCCTTGCCTTTGTCTAAATCCTTTTGCCACGAGCCAGGCCTTATAGGTCTCCACCTGGCCATCTACTCCAATCTTTCTTTTGTATACCCTTTAGCACCCAATAAGTCTAACATCCTCAGGTGCTTCAACCAAGGTTCATACTTGGTTGGTATACATAGAATCCATTTCGGATTTCATGGCACTCTGCCATTTCTCTGAGTCAACACTATGCCACATAAGGTTGTTTAGTCTGAACAGGTGTTTCCTCTTGAACCGTAGTAGTTTATGCTTCTTGAACTTCATTAAGTTCTATTTTGCTCCCACTGTTCCCTTCAAGGATAAACTATTTTTCCAAGAATGTAGCATGTCTGGAGACAAAAACCCTATGATCGGTGTAGAAGTAATACCCTAAAGTCTCTATAGGATATCCCACAAACCTACATTTTACGGATCGAGATTCCAGCTTATCAGGGTCAACTTTCTTGACATAAGCTAGACATCCCCAAATCTTAACGTGTTTAAGACTCGTTTTCCTTTCTTTCCATATCTCATGTGGAGTTTGAGGAACAGATTTGGAAAGCACCTTATTCAGTAATTATGTTGAGGTTTCCAATGCATAACCCTAAAGGAATACTGGAAGATTTGCATAGCTCATCATGGACCGAACCATGTCTAACAAAGTTCGATTTCCCCTTTTATTAGTATATTCAATTTGTAGTAAATTATGCTCTATGTCACATACATACAGACCATTATTTAAAATACCATTACCATAAAGAACATTATCTCTAAGAATTGAACATTTATTATTCTAACTAACAAACGAAAATCCATCCAAGTCTAACATGGGAATAGAAATAATATTCCTCACAATCGAGGGAACAAAATAACAATTATTTAAAACAATAGTCTTGCCCGTAGGCATATGTAAATCAAATGATCCTACAGCTATAGCAGCAACTCTTGCTCCATTTCCCATCCGTAGAATCATCTCCTCTTCCTCAAGAGTCCTACTTCTCCTTAGTCCCTGCAACGAATTGCAAGTGTGAGAACCATAGGTGGTATCTAATGCCCAAGTAGAAATTTGATTTAATGACATATTCACTTTAATCATGAACATACCTGAATCAGAAGCGGCAGTCTCACTACCCTTCTTCTTCTTCAACTCTGCAAGGTAAACCTTGCAGTTCCTCTTCCAGTGCCCCACCTTGTTACAGTGGAAGCAAACAGCTTTGCTCTTGGGGTCTTCAGCTTTTGGTGGAACCGACTTTTCCTCACCTACTTTCTTCTTCTTGGGAGGGTTCCTCTTCCTTTTCTTAGGATTGGAACCTTCACCAATTAGAAGAATAGAACTCTTCTTAGAGGGAAAGTTCAATTCCGCAGTCTTCAGCATGTTGTGGAGTTCAGCCAGGCTGACGTCCAACTTATTCATGTGAAAGTTCACAACAAACTGCGAAAACGAACCGGGAAGTGATTGCAAGACCAAGTCTTGACTTAGCTCCCTATCCATGACAAAACCAAGTTGTCCAAGACGTTCAATCAAATTGATCATATTAAGTACATGGTCATTCACAGATGATCCCTCCGACATCCTACAACGGAACAGCTCCTTTGATATCTCATATCGAGCTGTCCTCCCGGCCACATCATACAACTCTTGTAGATGCGTTAGGATAGTGTGAGCATCCATAAGCTCATGTTGCTTCTGTAGCTCAACGTTCATGGAAGCTAGCATGATACATTGAGCAACATTAGCATCATCTATCCACTTACGATACACAACATGTTCATCATTATGTGCATCGTCAGCAGGTTCAGCAGGCTTAGATGAGTCAAGCACATATTCCAGCTTCTCAACCCTGAGAACAATTCTCAAGTTTCGAAGCCAGTCAGCATAATTCGGACCAGTCAATTTGTGAGCATCTAGTATGCTCCGAAGTGATAGTGCAGAAGACATAATGTATATAGTAAATCTGTAAATGATAAACACATAACAACACTTAGCAAATATTCAATTTCATTTCAAAACACTATATGAATCGGGTCTTTATTCATAAGTGGCTCCCACTAGTTTATCTAATTTATACAACCCCCTAAGTGAATAAATAAGCATTCGAAATGCTAGTGGGAATAGGGATCCTACATTCCATCACACAACCTCGGCTGTAGCACGAAACGCCATGTGATGTTCAATAGGCAGACAACTCTTGTCAATTACATCTTATGTTATTCCCTAATAAAACTTTAGCCTCTTGAATAATTGAGTCACGGCTGTAGCACGACAAACTCAATATTCTAAGTCAAGTCTAACCCAACATTTTGTACAATTGAATCAGTCTCCAACAGCCCACGGCTGTAGCACGTAACGACCATTAGATTCTAATTCATTGTACACATCTCTATGTAATAGACAAGTATTTCTAATTTCGAAATCAAAGCCCTCGGCTGTAGCACGAAACGACAATGATTTAAAAATAAGAACTACTTTTCTACCATGTTGGAAGGCTATGACCGACACAAGCCCGTTGTGTCATTGGCCAATTACTACTTGATATAATTAAGAGGGATTTTATTATAAGGTTTATAATTATATATATATATTTATAGATAAAAATTCAACCAAATATTTTTTTTCTATAAAGTATCATAATTACTAACCAATTAATTAATAATTAAAACTGTTTTAATCATTTAAATTATTTCTAAACCATTTAGAAAATAATTTTTCTGTTATTAACTAATAATTAAAACTATTTTAATCATTAATTCTATTTCTAAACTCTTTAGAAAATTAATCTCTCCCTTAATATAATTTCATAAATTAAATAAATAATTAATAATATTAAGATCACATCTTAATCATTTTATAATAAATTAAATCTCATTTAATCAATTAATAAAATTGCTAACTAATTATTTATTTCATAAATAAATAATTATCAGCCATTATTAATTAACTAATATTATTTAACAATTATAATCATATTATAAAGAGATTCTTTTCCTCAATTAAATATTTCAAATCAATAATCGATAATAGGATGATTCCCAGATCGGGGGAGCATTGTCAAGAGGCGTCACTTAATACCCTTTTCTTACAGATCAAAATCTGTTTTTGACAGAATCATCCTTTCTCTCAATATTGAAAATTCATATTTAATTACGTGTTTCATAAACACAAAAATCTCATGATTGTATTCATAATATAAATATTAAGGCAAGAAACGATTCCTATTTCTAGATTTTCTAGCGCACGCCTTATGTTTATTTAAGTTCACCTAGATCTATCATCGCATGGTAAACTTAGGCATATATCTCATATATAAACATAAATAAATAAGTAAGCATGCAAGCAATATCATGCCACACATTGATATAATGATGTATGGATTTATTATAGCATTTAAAAGCAATTAAAAACAATTAAAACATGCTTTAAAACACTTCCGGGAATATAAATATTTCAAAAATATTATATAAAAAATATTTGACCACTCCATTAGATCCGTCTCGGAAATACGAATCCAACGATATATTGCACGCCCAAAACGGAGTTACGAAACTCCCAAAAAATCGAATTTAATGTGGACAAAAGGCTGTAACGCATTTATTATATGCGTTACAACAATTAAAACAATTTTATTGTGTAACGCATTTCGTAAATGCGCGACTGGATCTGTAACGCATTTCTTAAATGCGTGACACCCCTCCCCGCGTGCACTGCACGCGCCCGACACATTGCCGACAGCAGTTTTTTTTTTGTTTACGTTGAAAAGCCGACCGTTGTTCAGACTGTTCAGGTTTGTAACCGTTACTGATGAGCACTCAATACTTTACAAAACTGAACAAAAACGTAACAGCAGCTATTATTACTTTTATTATTATCTTTATTATTATAATTTTAATATTAATAAATTAATTAACAATAAATTAATAAATTAATAAAAAATCATAAAAAACATGATTTCTGAAAATCAACAGCAGCATAAAATTATCAAATCAGCCAGGGTCCCTTTCCAAATTTTAATTTCATAATATTCACATGCATGATTATTTTATGAATTTTAATTAAAACAATTTTAAAAAATTCATAACAAATAATCTACACATCACAAAATTATGAAAAAATACCTAGATGATCCACAACACTTGTAGAACCCAGATCAATGGTCAAAATCTCATGCAAAAATTATTTCGAATTAATTCATAATTAAATCTAAATAATCTTGCAAAAATCATAATAAATCCATACATGCATAAAAAAATCTGAAATTTTTATATGAATCTCTATAGGCAAGAACCTATCTCTGATGCCATTGTTAGGAATTTACGGACGAGCGGAAGCGTGGTATAACAATTATTCCGTAAAAACCATATATCGCACATATAGAAAATCATATAAAATAAAAGAGCGAAGGAATCGAAACCTTACCTTGAAAAATCGAAGCTTTATAATCTATGGTTGCTAGCAGTTGCTCCTCAGAGTGTGAAGCACTATACCGGTATCCACCAAGATTGATTCTTCGATGAAGCTTTTATAAAACTCGAAGCTTTATAAAAATGGAGTTTTTCCTTTTGAGAGAGAGAGAGAGATGAAGAAGATGGAGGCTAGCTCCTTTTAGGTTTTTCACAAAAACACAAAATGCACACACTTCTCTTCTCATCTCTTTCTATTTATAGGGCTCATGTAGGTTTAGTATAATTAATATATCATGTATATATTAATATATATAAATCCCACAAAATGTTTAAATAATAATTAAAACTATTTTAATCATTATTAAAACAACTTGCTCTCTCAAAATACCTTCATCAATAAATTAATCTTTTTATGGTGTGACCCTGTAGGTTCAATATTAAGCCGGTAGTAGAAATAAATAATAATAAACTTTTTATTTATTATTTATATGAATTCTAAAATTCATTAAATATAATTAACTGATTAATTATATTTATTCTACATCATGAGTGATGCTTCTCAACATATCGCGACTATCCGGATAATATGAATTCACTGCTTAGAATACCAAGAACCTGTCAGTGCTAGTTACCGTACAATCAATTCCTTCTACCCTACAATATCCCGATTAAATACAAGGCATGGAACTCGTGTCAAGCCTATCAAATTTAATCATATGATTTCTTATTCATAATGCAAAGTTCGTATTAATGCAAATTAGAAACCCCTTTCTAATTTCATACACTCTGGCCAGAGATTCCAGAACTCGCATACTAAGAATAACATAGGATATTCACTTCCTTACTCGAAGGGGTAGATTCTTTATTGATCATTAACTATCTCCATACACAAATCCCTATGCCCATAATAGACCTAATGGATGTCCTTGAGACTAAGGACTAAACCAAAGCACAGTTCATTATATACAAGATTACTCTAACGATCTCAAGTCTAAGGACACTTGTACAACTATCACTCAGTGAATAACTATCGACACGTGAGTAAACTCCATTAGTTGTTCAACTTATCGAGTCATGTTCAGTGAACTTATTCCCTAATAAGCACCTACATACTAGCTATAGTGTCACCACACGAATGCCTATGAGAACAGACATCCTCCTAAAAGAGCAAGCATAGTATGTACCAATCTTTGCGGATTCACTAACTTCCGATTAGTTATCCTATGATCAGGAACTGTTTAGGTCTAGAGTTATCATCTTCTAGATCTCACTATTATAATCTCATTATAATTCTAGAAGCTTTACTTTAAACCATGGAATATCTTATTTAAAACATTTTAAATAGATAAGGCCCGTAATAAAAACAAATAAGTCTTTTATTAATATTAATGAAATCAAATAAGTGTACAAGAAAGTTCTTCCTAAATCATCATACATGATTGGATTCTAGGACAAACTCTTTCAGTTTCTTTGTCCGGTTATTGCTCAATTCGATTGATCGTTCGTAGGAATATCTCAAGGATTTCTAGTTATGGTTTTACCGAACACCTTCTTAATATTTATAATACTATTCTCCATCTTTCTTAATACTTCGCGAATTTAAATTCCTTAAATCCCTTTAATAAATCCTTAAGTCTGGCAGTGTCCAGGGAAATCTCGGAGAAAATAAAAATGCTATTTTTCTGAATCCGACAGCTTTTACATACACTTATTTCGCCCCTGGATCATGAATACGAACTCCGAAATCCGTTCTGAATATTCCTACATAGCATCATCTAATAATATTCTTGTTTCACTCAAAAACACTATTCATACTTTATTCCCGCTTTATTCCTTATATTTATAAAAATGTCCTTGTTCTCTTTCGGGCATTCCTTAACCCTTTTACGGAACCACTGGACTAACAACAGATATTGATTTGGATGACACAAGAATATTTCCTTCCTCTTTGGAATGCCATATCTTATTTCTTAGGAGATAGATTATTCTAATCTAGGTTGTCCACCCATTGCATTCTTCATGACATATAATCATTTAAACCTATACCCATTCATATTCATTGCTAATACCTTGAAGTCGGAGTCACTGTTCATTCTTTCGTCAATATATAAAAAGTTTTAATTCTACCGAAAATTCGGGTTCTTGCAGTCTCCCCTCCTTAAAAGGATTCCGTCCCGGAATCAGGTAGAAGACAAATGGGGTACTTGTTGGTTATTTCACTTTCCAGTTTCTTAGTCAATCCTTAATCAATCCCAATCCTTATTCAGCACATCTTACTAGTGCTACAATACATCCTTTATCCTTTTTCATTAGTCTTCGCTACTTTTCGTACAACACATTATCCGTGTTATGCTCTTACCCAGTCATATACTATTTTCCTTATTGGTATCGGTAGTGACTTCGGTAGCACTATCACGCTGCGAATTTCGGAGATAACCTCACTCGTAATTATGCAATTTCTGATCGCTTTAATCTTCGCAATCTCGATCAATACATAGAATTAGAAGAATTTATTGAGAGATCACTATGATCAATGAACATTTGTCCTATTGCATAGTTAGTACAGAAGGTGGCCAGCCTTTAGTACTTGACAAGCAATTTAGACAAGCTATGGTATTCCACTTAGACTTCTATCACATACACAGGTAGTCACGTAGCAGTACCTCCCCTCTTTAAAGGTTTGTTCTTCTCAATTTAGAAGAAGATAAATAAGGGAGAAGAAAAGGAAAGAATTTCAAAGAATTATATAAGAAAATTTTCATGATTGTCAAAATATCATACTTAGAATTTACCTCTGAACTATAGAGGTTTTTTTTTTTTTGCTAATTAAAATTTTATACCAAAAGGAACAACTTAAACAAGTCTAGGGGCATACCCCGCGAAGTCAACATCCAGACCAAAGTCTACATAAAAAACTAGCAACTAGCAACGTAACTAGTCTAGTCTACATGAAAGGAACATAAAAACGAGGTTTACTATATGCTACAGCAGATAGGAAAATATGCCCACTTGGCATCAGGCCATCCAAACCAAAGCTACCATACCCAAAGTATGTCATCATATTCGCATCAACACGATTCATTGCAGGGCCATTTTCCTGCCTGCAAAACAAGTTCGCAACAACTGGAAGGAACACCATCGCAGCACTTCCTTGGCATCTCAAGACTCTGGCCGAGCCCTCATCATCACTAGCAATGGCATTCAAAAGAGCCATCCAACAAACTGCTATGGAGCATAAACTACCATCCGTGCTCCTTCGCGCCCAATCTAAACTCGTCGTCCAACCCTGTTGCGTGCTAAAAATGCATACCAGCACCTCCACTATGATGTTACATGACACCCAATAAAAGCAACTACAGTTCAGGGACTCAAGGCAATTCAAAAAGAAACCTCCCGGTTCATCATCCAACAAGGTAGCCAAACTTCGCTTCCCAAGCAAAAGAAACCAATACCCTGCACCATCAGGTTGGAATACTGAATCAATGCAACATCCTGTCCTATCCTCATCATTTGACTCCAGCACACTCAAATCAAATGTCATTTTAAATTGTTCGTATTGCATAGCAATGCAAACACCACCTCCACATTTTAACAACCACTCAGCCATGGCCTGAGTAACCCAAATAGGCCAACTGCAACACAAAACAGTCAGGATAGAAGTAGAATATCTCTCCAGATTCACCATACATCTGTCATTACACCTATAAGGGTTACCACAATTGAACGTTGTAGCAACCATTCGCCCCTGCTGCGAGATTTCAGGCCCGCCTAAAAAACCTTCAGTTCTAACCTTACTCGGAACCCAGAAGCATTTACTCTGATCATTTCCCTTATCACAAAAGACCCAAACCGGGTCCTCAACTGCAACTATAGAGGTTTATTAGAGAAGAAAAATAATCGTATTCGTATCAAATACTACTTTATCGTAATCTCACATATCACATGTCCTTGCTGCTCTGTCCATCATTCTATGGACCTATACTCTTGTTCGATATTAGCATTACTTACTTTTGGAGGATCCTTCAACCTCTCAGGTTAAAATCTTGGATTTCTCGCTTGACATTATTATTACTGGCATTTCACGCCACGACACTGGCCATTTCATATTCATAATTCTAACACCAACAGGTTGTCATTCCGAGAGCTCGTTAGGAAAACCCATTCATCAATCCATTCATAACATTCCTTGCTTCACATTCCATAATTATTTCCCAATTTTTTTTCAATCACATCCTTCGTATTATCTAATTCTTATGTACTTTTGTTGTTTATCTCCACCGTCATCTCAGGGTTGAGATACTCGTCACCTTTACTCAATACGTGTTACACGTTTGGGGCCAAATTTTCCTTTGTTCAACCATCTAGATTTCACTTTTTCATTCCATGAGTCTCTTTATTACTCAATCAATCTATTCCATATTTCCTCGAATTTTCCAAACTTAAAAAGAGTCAATTTGTATGTCATTTATGCTCCTAATTCAAACTTTTCTCGCTTCATTACTGGAGCTTCTCATGAGTCCTATCTGACTATCTTATTGATTTTCAACTCTATTTCCATCTCTATCAGTCACTTGTCTTCATTTCTACTATAATCATTCTATGAACCATCATAGCCGGATTATTTATTACAAATATCCCGTCGTCTCCAAAATTAAACCATCCGAAATTGACCTGGACGATTTCTCTAACTTAGATTCAATTCGACATTTCCGCAGTCATTAACACTTAATTTCTTAGAAGGGTCATCATTGCTTTTCATTTACGCAGTGTTTTTAATAGCTAAACATACAGGTTTCATAATTGTCAATCCAAGATCCTCTAGGAAAGCAAAATAATCATTATTCCCTATCCATAAGGAATGCTTCCTGAACGTGATGTAGATATTACGTGAGGTAGATAAAATTACAGAAGAGCTTCAAGCATCGTAGCTATGCGAAGTTGACGAAATTATCAATCATATATCTTTAGTAGAAGACTGGAAGCTAACGGTTTACTTAGTCAATTTCGTACCAGGTCCTGGTTTACCTCAACATAGGACCTTCAAACGCAGGTAATATGCTTAAGATGACATCAGGAATCGAATCTTTACTTAAACTACTCTTATGGTTGATTCTTGCACAATCATTAGAGGGAATGTAAATTCCTCCACCACATTCTTACCTTCAAAGTCCTTCTCAATACCATTCCGTTTCTTTGGTATAAGCATTCATAATTACTCCTCAATACTTAAAGTGTCGGCCACCTCATTGGCCTTTCCTGATAATAATTTCTTGCAATCAATGTTTTCTTGATCTATTCAACTCAACTTTTTCTACCTTATTCCCATCACTGTTGGGTGAAAGTATTCTTCCTTAAATTCTGCTAAAGGAGAAAATATCCATCAGTCTTTTTCCATAAGTTATTGCCTTAATCCTTAAATGTGACTTTTATCCCGGCTAATATCCTCCTCAGGTCTAGGATATCTTTTGTCTCAGGTCTTTCTTGCTTTAAAACAATCTCAACCTTATTGGTTCAATCCATACCTTCTCATGGTTTCTTACATTCCTCATCCGGCATCATTATTATTATGTCATACATTCTTTACCAAACTTCCATTTTGAAACTCAGAGTATTACCTTTTTCCTTGTAAGGTTTCTTAGGTCATCCTCATCATTCTTCCTGTATTTTCTAGATACAGGGTGTATCAAACATCATTAATCAATTCTATAACAATTCTGTCTAAGTACTTTTCGAGACTCCTTTCCACATATCCTTATAGGTTATTGACACCTTGGTCGATTCACTTATATCATCTGATTTCACAATGTCTTTATTAGGGTGATGTTATCCTTTGTGCATCCCCCAGGGTTCGTCTTAATATATGGACATTCTATACTCAATTCTATCTTCAAGGAATACTTATATCCTGTAACTGGCAATCCAATCATATATCCTTAATAAAGGTCTCTTTTCAATCACACTCATCTTAATCATCTATAGGTAGCTTAATGCTAACCTCTTCTTATGAATGTCGGTCTACATGACCTTCCAAAAGACAAAATATGTCTATCTGCTCTTTCTTACAGGACTTGGTAATGGTAGCATGGATGATCTGGAAGATATTGGTCGTGTTCAAAGTGAATCTCTTATCATCTATTGCTCTTCTTGAAGACACTAAGCTTCAGATAACATTTATGCATCATACTGCACCATCTTTGACAATCCTCATAACTCTTCATTGGTCACTATCCTCAATCCTAATACGTCCATGGTATATATAAAATCCATCATCCTGCATCTCAATTCATTTTATATCAAAAGTTCTCGCGATTGGCACTTGGTTAGAAGCACCCCGCTTTGTCCTTACATTACTGGTTTAGTCACTTGATAATCCTTAGTGACTTGGCCCCAACTGGCCATGCTAAAATATGCGAGTTTAGGGGTTGGCTAATGGCAGTACTTTTCTAGCAATTGCTGGCATAGTGTCTTCTACTTTGATACCTTTTGATCTTTTCAAAACTTTACTCCATATAAGTCTCAATCGACTTCTCGGTACCGTCTCCGGTCACCTTACCTTTACTTTTATTCTTTCAAATATTCTTATTAATTCCACGTGCCACAAAAGCTTAACACTTCTGGCAATACAACCTTTTCATTTAAGTCAATCCCGGAATTTCTCAGTCCGGCTTGTTTCTTAATTACATTTCCCTTTTTACCATCCAATCTCAACTTTATCAGTTTATCTCTAAAATCAATCGTAATAATCGGGATCTATCTATCAACCCATATAGCGGCTACCTTACCCAATTCATAGGGTTCGCTCCAGTTTCCACTCTCTTCGGTGATGTATTCTAATAATCAGAAAGACAAGGTTTGCCAAAATTCATCGAATTCCTTTCCAGAATTAGGGAATTTCAGTCAATCTATCCACCCACTGGTAACACTAAGAAGATCCATTTCGATACCCGAAGAATATTTCTAGGAACATCCCAGCGGGTCGAATCATAAACAATTATAATATCGAAATGATTAACTTAACGTTGGGAGTTTAACTACTGAAAAGAAACCAAATATATACCTTCCCTAGAAGGGAAATCAAAAGTTTCCAAACTAAAACATGCCACATCTTCCCGATACATATTCGTCCCAATAATCGATACTACCGAATACCGGTCTTTCTAACAACTAGTCTCAGAAGGAACACTACCGTCGAAATTAGTCATTACACAAAATTGGCACTATCAAGGCTATCTGAATCTGGTGAACCGTGCTGTCCGAATACATCCGCAATCACCCTACCGTGTTGCACAAGCACAACACCTAAACCTGCACGAGGTGCATCCTAATAAATTTCCAAAAATTTTCCTTCCTCCATTAGATAACGCCCATGCTGGGTCGTCACCGATTTTATCTTTAGCTCCATGGAGATTTCTCCCCATTTATCTTGTCCATTCAAACTTCTAGTCTTACAATTAAGTCGGGTTATGGGACTACACTCTTTGTAAAGTCCTGAGCAAATCTTGGGTAATACCTCATGAATCTTATGAAAATTCTTTACCTTTGCCAGTGTGGTTGGCCAATCTCCATTTGAAACTGTCTTTAACTTGGTGGGGTCGATCAATAACTACTTCCTATTGATCATATGTCCTATTAACTGGACTTCATTTTGCCAAAACTCTTACTGCAAGAATTTGGTCTACACTTGTTCTTTCAGGTTTCATCTAAAAGCATTCTCAATTACATCTCAACCATTGCTCGCCTTACCTAATCCATTTACGATTCAGTGTCGGAATAAACTTAAGGTAACTACCATAATCCATTCCAGGAAAAGAAAGAATTTAACATTCCTCTGAATCGCATGCATCTAATGTTTCTGGTTCATCATTCCACTGAATTGAACTAGACTTATACTTGGTTTCTGATGATAGCCTCATTACTAGTTTATTATAGACTCGCTGGTCTTCTCCTCTTGTAGGTTCTGAGATCATTGTCTCGCTTACTACTTCCTTATATACTTTATCCAATCATACCATCACCTTCCAATGTCTTTATTTTCTAAGTTGATCCATTCCTAAAATGAACATTTCCCTAAACCAAACCACCTCATCCATCCCAGTTTAATTTTTATAAATTATAACCTATGAAATCTGCCTTCTCATGGTGAATTACCATTAACAATATTCATGCTAATCCATGCATTTCTCACCTGATATGGCACTTGTTGCCTCTATCTCAACTGCTCCCGAAGACTCTACTCCCTGTCCTCTATCTTTGTCTTTGATAATCATGTACCGCTCTAACTCTTTTCTCATTAATCTGAAGGTCTCTTAAGATCTTTATCTATCCCTATGTAAGACCTCAAGTAATCCTTCCAATTCGTCTTAATTGCTGGTACTTCATCCGGTAGTCCAGCTATGAATCCAATATGCATATTTAGTTCTCTTAATAATATCTAAGTTTTCTATGTCCACTTCTCTGAGCATTATACCTTAACTCTTACAGTCTATCTGGCAGCAGCCCTTATTCCCCCAAGGGTAATTTCCTTATTCCTAACAGGATTCTCTCCTTTAGCTGAAACCTCCTTCTGGTTCTCTGTAAGGTACTCTATCGAGTCCACCATTCGATCGTCAGCATATAATCAAGTATCATCGCGCTGCTGCTCGTATGCCTCAAGGTCTGTCGCCTTACTAGTCGGTACGAGAACGAGCTTTAAGTTACTATCATGATACTTAATAGTTCTCATAAGGGTTTTATATGTCAATACTACATTAAGTAGTCTGACTATGAACTTGGCAAGAGTTCTTATTGTCTTAGTGAATTTATTGTTTTAACGTCGCGTCATCTCTGGGATATATAACGACTCTCTGATACCATTTCTGTAACACCCCCAATCCAGGGTCAGGGATCTGGTCGTTACGGTCTCAATATCCATCCATAAAACCAACATAATTTAAATTACAACCTTGTGACCCAAAAAAACAACATAAAACACTGCGATGAGAGTCGTTTTTTCTCTCCCTTCTCTCTAACCTCTCTCTAAAAACCCTAGCCACCGATAAATTCTAACTTTAATCTACACCTTTTCCCACCAGATCTTCACATAAGCCTTCCTAAATTCACCTTTCCTCTTCTAATCTTCCACCCTTTTCTCCATATTTCTTACTATATTTCTATTAATCTTACTGAATGGGTACTTCTTCCATTTTTGGAAGGGTATTTTTTATTTTATGTTCTGAGGTTGAACCTCGTATTTGTGTTAACAACGTTGTTGAGATGGGTTCTTTGGTTCTGAAATTTTGTGAGTTTCAAACCAAAGATCTGTTGTTAACTTTGTTTACTATGTTGAGGGGCCATCCTTTCCTGTCCCGCGAAGAACCACTACGGTCGTCGATTGAAGGGGATTTCTTCGTTCTTAATCATGATGTTTGTGTCGAAGCTCTGTTTGTTGATGCTTCGCATGGAGGATTCACTACTGCTGAGAGCACTCTGTGTTCTAATTGATCTTTTTTTTTTGCTAATTTAAATTTTATACCAAAAGGAAACAACTAATACAAGTCTAGGGGCATACCCCGCGAAATCAACAAACTAGAAACAAAAACATAACACCATTAGGTCAACATAAAACAATTCTAGTCTAATGAGAAACTAGAATTAATACACATGCAGGTAAATAAAAGTAGTTTAGTCGCCTATGCCAAGTTCCATATAGGCACAATGAAATGCAATAGAGCATCCCCCACAAAGCCATGATAAACCTGGCCCCACGAAACAATTCCAGTAAAAAACCAAATCAAGCAACCTTGTTACACCATCCCGATTTGCAAAAACCATACCCCACAATGCAAGTTCCCCTCTGGTTGGGTCAAGACACGCAAAAGCCCTCTTCATAACAGGAGAGACAGAGCTACGACCCTGTATCAACCTCTGTGACTCAAAAACCGTTTCAGTATCTGTCACAATAATGTAACAAGACCCAGAGGCAACAATCTCATACCTACCACCATTCTTTTTCCTTAGAGCAATACTAGCATTTCTGAACAACTCAGTCGGCATATGGTTGTACTCCAAACCAGTGAGACCTTGCAGATCATTCAGCCACTTCGTCACTTGCACAACCGAAGTTAAATTCCCTTTTCCCCACATAAGATTGTAACCCCTCATAGGCCACAACAACAATCCCAGATACCGGTAAATGATCCCAACAATCCCAGATACCGGTATATGATCCCAACACATAAAGTATCTCAACATTGGAATAAGTACATCCCAGAATGTACTTTTTGAAAAATAATTCAAAGAACTGTTTAGAGAACAAGTCCCTAACCCATCTGAAACAAAGCAATTGTTTCCATTTCCGCAGAATAAATAGAGGTCAAACACCTTCTCCTTTCCAGAACCTGCCTTAATCACTGCAAAAGTCGTTAAAACTACACAGTCATAGTCGAAAAAAAGACTTACTCCATTGATGGTAACCCTAGCAACATTATTGCACGTCTGGCCTGTAGTAATTATCTGCACAGCCCAGGTTTGACCCTGCATCACCCAGCTATCAAAAACAGGAGTTTTGTCATCGTTACAGCCTACAATGCGCACTTGCCAAAGCCTTGGTTTAACAAGGACAACATTTTTACCATCAAAAGTAAACCCATAATTCGGACCTCGGGTATGTTCCAGACCACCATACCCCAATACATTAAGCATCCTAATGTGTTCATCTATCCTGAGCACATTCTGGAACCATATTTCTTCAATACGCCATAAAGCAGAGAATGTAGTTTGCCAAAAAACAAACTCTGCGAACCTATAATTAAAACCAGACACCGGAGTGACTATACCCCGACAAGCATTATCACCAGCCGCTGTAGACATTCCGTAGTCCTTAACCTCTCCGATTTCATTCAAATTCATGAAAATCGACATAGATTCAATCCATCGAATTCCCATCATTAGAATAGGTTTAAAACCCACCTTTGAGTCATTAATAAACTCAGAGAGCACATCTTTCATGGCTTGGTTTAAAACCATCATAAACCGAATGACATCTCTTTGAGGAGTTCCCTCAAACACTTGGTGCACTTCTAGAACACCCTTTTTCATAAGACGTGGATGACCCCCTAGGATCCACATTATCAACAAGACCTTAACCCCAGTATGAAAGAACTGAGTAGTGGAATCTTGCTGGACATTGACCTTGGCCAAAGCAACTAATTCATTATCCAATCCATCAATAGTCATCTCATCAGCGGCAACTTCCGTCCAAGTATCAGTAGTCACCTTCCTCGCCAGAGCCGACTGGATGTTCCCCGAAACGGGGTCCATTCCCCATACCATAACCTTCGATTCGTAAAGAAACAGAATCGTACTACCATTTTCCGAGAGTACCTCACCATCTACGAAGGAGAAGAGGCGACTAACCGCGTCTTCCACATCTTTTAGGCAACTAACTCCTAGAGTAATCATCTTAGGAAAGACGGATCTAAATCTGTTAGATAAAGAACCCAGGAATGGGCTTTCCATCGAATCCAAGGTAAAGAGTCCCAGACATCGATCTCGGACATCCCCACACACAGGGATCACGAACAAAGAACCCATGAAACCTATACTATAATAAAATATAAGTAAGAAATAGTGGAGGGGTTAGAGGATGAAGAAGAATGGAGGATTCGTGATGGATTAATGTTTGGCTGATGGGAAATTGGATTAGATCTAGGTTAATTGCGGCGGTGGATTTAGGGCTAAAAGAGAGAGAATAGAGAGAAGACGACTCTCATTTTCCTTGAGCTAATGGATATAAACTTGTTAGGGGGAGAGCTTTTGCTATCTTTTCTTTTGTAATTGTTCTAATCGATCTTGTAATCGATTTATGCGAGGTCTTGTGAACTTTGACAAGGCTATTGCCTCTTTCCTCGATGTTGAGTTCGTGAGTCATCTTTTGGAAGTGGAGGGGAGTCCTATTTCAATCGGTGCTATGGATGAGCACCATATGTATGACATTTTGTCTAAACAAAATGTTTTAAATGCAACAAAAACCATTTCTCTTCTGGAATTGGGGGATTATGAAAGTGGTAAAGCTAATGGTGGTATGTTTGATTCCTGTCCTGATAGTGACACTATCAAGTTGATAGGAGTAATTTGGGTCTGTTTCAGAACTTCCTTTGATCAGGGGTTTCTAAATGTAAAGAGGTGGGTAAAAACTTCTGTTCTTTTGAAGAAGAAAGTAGCGAATGTCCATCAGGTGATTGTTGTTTATACTGTGAATGCAACAGATAGGAGATATGATTTCAATAGTGTTGCTGCTAGGTCCTTGAGTAAGCCGGGGTTTACAATGATAACTTGCATTGTGTTTGAAGGTAGTCCTCCTTTACTAAGGATAAAAGTCGAGGTTTTCACCTACTTTAATCCATTTGAGGATTTCGTGAAGCAAGCATCGCAATTGCAGGGGGCCTATGGTGCGAGCCACAGGGAGACTCATAAAGTGGTCGTTCGTGCAAGGAGGGCGAATGATGTTCAAAGAGTTTTGAAGACCAGATGGGAATGGTATTTGATGTTGATGGATACTGAGGTAGATAAGAGACTATCGAAGGAAATTGAACGTCTCACAAATGGAAGTACTCAGTTGGATGAGATTTCTGAGGGAAATGAAGACGGTTGTGGGTAATTGCTGAGCAGGTACAGGGCAGAAAGTAAAACCATGGCAGGTTTGAGAGAGTTTCTTCGGACTACTGAGGGTGTTCATCTTGGGTTGTTCGATTGTGAGGATATTCAACTAAGAAGGGTTGCTATTGATATCAGCATGGGGTTGCGCAAGAGCGGAACTCCTAGTAATGATGGGTATTACTTGTACCATGGTTTTGAAGTTTACCAGGTCTTGAATGACCACTTGTTTGATTACAAGCTTGATATTTGGTATGAGTCGGTGAAATGCTGTGAAACTATGAGTTGTGCTTGTTGGTGCTTGAATGGTTTTAGCTACTCAAGCGGGTCAGGAATCACTATTGGTATCACCTTAATTGGTTGGGTTTTTTTCTATGGGGATGCAATGGTTTATGATGAATGGGTGTTAACTGGTTGTGATAGAACTAAGCATTTAATGGTTGGGATTTCCATGGTATTTGATGCCTCGTGCATTAAAACTATTGGCTTGCTTCAAGCTGATTGCATGACTTTCTATTGTCAACTGAGATACTTGCGCACCGTTGGCGAGGTTTTGAGGTTGGAGGGCTATGTTTGCAAGACAGGATTTCACTACGGAGGGATCAATAGATGGGGCCTAATGGACAAAAATATCTCCAGGTTTCATGAACAAGAAGCGAGCAGTGTTGATGTTGCTTTACAGGATCCTAAGGGCTATGTCTCTCTTGCCTTGAATGTCCACTTGTTTAAATACAAGTTGGATGGTTGGTATAAGTCTGTCAACTGGCGAGGTGTGGAGTGCCATGAATATTGGCACTTCAGGGGTTTTAGGCCCTCAAATGGAACATGTATCACTGCTGGGTTTGATAGCTCGTTTCTGTGGAGCATTCATTTGGGCATCTTTAATCAGCTGGGGGATGGTTCTCCTTCCAATGGAAAGTTAGCCGGTGAGGTGCTTTTTTGGAGGCCAACTCTCATGTTGAGGAGGGAGGTTAAATTGGATGGAATGCGGCTGTTGAAATGGGTGTTTGATAGCAGTCTTTGGAAGAAAGTTTACTCAGTGGCACTTTTAAGTGCTCGAACTGGGTCCTATCCTAGCTTGTTGGAGGCTCCAGATTAATTATGTAATATAGCCATAGTTCTATATTGTTGTTTTTAGACTAGTTTAAACTAGTTTAAATAGTCTAAATATGTTGACTTCGCAGGGTATGCCCCTAGACGTGTATCTTGATGTTCCTTTTGGTATAAAATTTTAATTAGCAAAAAAAAACACACACCCGTTATAGTCCCAGAGATGAAATCAGAGTAACCAACAATATTATTAAATCATAAGTTTGAGTTCTTACAAACCAAAGAATTACAATTTTACCATTACATACTCTTTGCCATCCATTGGTATATACCGTATAATAAATACATTTGATATTCAAATGCTAACAACTAGCCTACCAGAAGCTTCATCCTCAGCAATGGTAGCTATGACCTCAACGGTTAATCCTCTGACGGCTGACACCCACCTATGTTGGGTACGCCTTGCGCGGCCATCTGATCTAGCTGTTGTTGTGATATAAATAAATAAATCAAGGGTGAGCAATTGCCCACCAAAAATGTAATTGAACAGTGATAATACCTAACAGTCCAAAATATCTTTGAAACCATATGCCATGCATTAACGAACGTAGTACCAATATAAGGTATGAGATGAAGTTACAAGGTAACTCAAAATATAATTGTTCTGAAGAAATATCTGCTATGTCAAAGATAAGCAAGATATTATCAAATTTTCATAATAGAGGAACTTGCAGGAAGAATATTGCAATTCCAGTTCAAACACTATTCAAACCTGCCAACAATGATAATGTTGCAGGAAATTTTCCAACATTGAGAGATGAACTAATACTAGAGTTTGACGCGCGAGGAGACATAGCATTTACACGATGATCAGTCGCATGTTATGCTCCCCACCTCTTGTTCTCTACATGTAGAAGGAAGCACCGACGGATTTACTTGTCTACCGCCCTCTAGAACCCCCCCGCCAACGGTTGGGCCATTTGCTGGACCGGCGCCACTGGGTCACTTACGCATCTCCTAGTTCATTTCACATCCATAACTTTGAAACGTAAAGTTTGTCCCCCTTTCCCCAAGTATAATACTTGTTGATAGGACTCCACAAAGTAGTCGTATCTAGTTGGAAAGGAAAATTCACCAATATTTCCCAAGCTGATGCTTGTTAATGGATATAAACTTGTTCCATCAATTCTTACCCCTCGAGCGTTGAGGAGGTAACCAAACAGATTCATATCGATGTTTGAAAGAATCAAGATGTGAGTGACAAGATAATTTAACAAGTATAGGACCGGGTAGTCCAATAAATAACATATCCCAAGTGAGGTCCCCTTATATATTTTTGGAAGTTGAGCGAGTATTTAAATCTTCTTATAAGATAGATTTAAATGAAGATAGAGTTTTTGGAAACCTCCCCTTGATAAAATAGTCATAAAAGACTCCGAAATATTTTACACCATATCTGAAGGTTACAGATAATCTTTTTATAATATGAATCATTATAAAAAGAACTTAAAAGAGTTTAAATAAATATTCCAAGATTATTTATTAAATCAATAATAATTAAGGAATATGAATAAATCATAATATTACTCGTAAGTAATCCTCGAATGAATATATAGAATTATTTACTAAATAAATCTCTTCTTAAATGAATATTCAAATAATATTCATTAATTAAATAAACTTAAATAAATATTTAGAATAATATTTACTAAATAAATCAAACCTTAAATGAATATTTGAAATTAATATTCATTTAACAAATAACATTCCAAATGAATATCCAAATAATATTCATTTAACGAATAATATTCTAAATGAATATCCAAATAATATTCATTTAGTAATCAAAACTTTAAAGGAATATTCGAATAATATACCTTAAGTAATTAGAACTCCCAACGAATATTTTAAAATAATGTTCATCAAGTACATAAACCTCAAATGAATATTCAAAATAATATTCATTTAATAAATAAATTTCCAAGAATATTAAAGTAGTTATTCATTGAATACTCAAACTCTAAATGAATATTCGAAACTAATATTCATTTAAGTAATTAAAGCTCAAATGAATATAAAAATAATATTCAGTAATTAAATAAACGCGAATGAATATTCACAATAATATTCATATAGTACTTCTTGATTGAGATAATATTCAAATAACATTCATCGAATAATTTCCAAGTAATTAATACTTTATGGAAATATAAATAATGTTCATAAATAGTAGTCCTCAAATAAACTATTCCTGGAATCTCTCCGGGTTTCCACGACTATCTCTATATCTCAAAATACCGACTCCCGGTCTATATTTAAAGAATGATTATCATACGCCCTTCACTAAGGGTCTTGACGAAACAATCTGGCTTATAACTGATAATTCATATCTAATCTATAGGCCAATATCAGTTCAGGGAACAAGTATTCCAATATACTTTGAAAACAAGCATGCATGCTATGGCATATGTATAACAACAATTATATATATTATCACAACAACAGTTCCAAGCTATTGGAAACTTGCCTGGGAATCGAGTGCGGGTAGGGGTAGTGGTACCGTGTCCCATATCAGCCTGGTGATCTAAAATTAGCCAAGGCATTCGGGATTAATCACTTAACACTTTGCAAAGGTTAAATATAGACCCTACTTAAGCCGAAACACGTTTTCGAATTATCTCGATATACACCTCTTAGTGTAACTCTTTCTATCTTCGATGTGATTCGACATTTGTTCGCTATTATGACATGTCATCATACCCACACTTGATACATATTTAATCCATGTAAGTTTTAAGGTCGATTATTTACGAACCAAGATTGTACTACGAGTTTTATCGCCCGTTTTCTAAGTCATTTACCAAATACGCTTTTAGGGGTTCGTTCGCGTTTAACCTTGATTCGAACATTTTTATAAAATCGGAAAACGATCCATTTGACATGTGGTTTTCTTCCACACCCTCCTTTTTATCTCTATTATTTAATTATCACGATTCGCCACTGATTAAACAATATTAAAGGAAATCAATTCCAGTTACGAACTTCCGATTACGGTTTCGAACCACTTTTACGAAATTAACCATAACTCCTAAACCGTAAGTCCGTTTCATACGAACTTTATATCAAAACGAAGCTTATAACATAATCTAGCTTATCATGGTAGAAATCGAAACTGGACAGTGAGATCAAGTTATTGTGATGCACGGTTTTCAATGTTTAACGAAAATCGGACATTACGACGGCTATAAATCGAACGTTCTAAAAATCATAACAACAATACCAAGCCACACCGGGCACAAATCCAACTTATACACATGATTCTCATCTTTATCAGTCCAAGAACATCATGCTTAACCAACAAGATCATCATCTCTTACTAAAATCACTAAACCACTAACTAATCATGCTTACAACATCAACATAAACATAACTAGGCTAGATCCATCAAGAACATGCATAAAACTCAAAGTAGATCTAGGGTTTCAAGTTGTTATACCTTCTTGAGAGTATGATCTAGCCTTACTAAGCTTTGTATGATCCTTAGAAGTGCTTAAGCTTGCTAAATCAATCAAAAGAAACATGAAAATCAAAGGTTAGTTCTTAAGAACACTATTCATCCTCCTCTTGGATGATTTATTTGAAAATGGAAACATATGAATTTTAAGCTAAGATTTTGAGGAGATCATTTTTAGGAAATGTAAGACTCACCATAAAAGTTTCAAGATCAAACAATGGTTGGAAGGTTGATTTTGATTCTTGAATTATGCAAAAATTCGAAGGGCTTTCTTCAAGGGTAAAAACAGAGTGACTTTCTCGAATTTATTTACCCATCCAAACGATCTTCAAAAATTATGAAATTAAATCCACAACTTCATATTGATGTGTAGAAGCTCCGTGATATTTTTCATGATTTTTGGATGAGTAGAGCTGGGTGAAAAAAAATCACAAAGAACCCCTGTCCTGGAAAATCCAAACTGATGAAAATGGGGGAGAAAGAAAGAAAAGGTGGTTGGCTTGCTTCTCTTGCTTTACACTCATCTAATTCTCATCTAAGTGTATGATTGATGAGTGTAGATAATATCTAAGCCACAAAGCTACTCTAATAAAGGTCATAGGTCATGCATGAGGTTTTTTAAGAGACATGTGTTAGGTTTTTGTGGTTGGATGATGTATTGATCTAACCAAGTGATTTGATTTGGTAAGTAAGCTAGTTGATCATGTATGTAAGAACCCTAATTTTTGGTAATATTTTCTTTTATTTAATATCTTGTGACATTATCATTATGGAACCTTTCTAGTCATCCCTGTTGATTTATAGAATCGATTGTCTGAGAAACTGCGTTGTTGCATTTATGATGTAAGATATGCAGAGAGGTTGTGAAGGCAAGAGTCTTACTGTTAGTAATATTTATAAAGCTTGGGATTTGAGAATGGTTAGAATATTAAAGGATTTATTAAGAATTATGACGAGGAATTTTGGACATTCGAGGAATTTACACAATAAGTACTTAAGGAATTATAGGGGAAATCTCTACGCGACGAAATATTATTACGAGAGAATAATTAAGTTACGATACGAAGTAAGGATTAAATAACAAGCATTGGTAGGAGAATAATATTACAAGGAAAGGAATTACATGCAAGTACCATGTAACTAGATAGTTAGAAAAAGGAACTAGAAAACATAAAAGCAAATGTGAATAGTGACTAGCATGGTGGGTGATGTACTTAGGGGACAATAGGGCATGGATGCAACCTAGGCTAGCTTGGCAACATGTGACTACTCCTTACTAACCATAATAATACAAGTCATTCTAGCATTTCTTTTTTTACCTTTCCAAAACAAAACAAAGCAAAAACACTTCCCCCCCCCTTTGTATAGCTCTCGGCCGAACCATCTTGGGAGAGAGGGAGAGATTTTCTCTCCAAGTTTTCTTCATCTACAACCTTCCTAGGGCTTCCTTGCATCATAGTAGAGGTATGGTATCAATTTCAAAGCCTTCCATCCATTGGTTCTTGAGTTATAATTGTTGGAAGTTTAGAGAAATGTTAACATAAGTTTATTATCTTTTAGATCTTGCATTGTGAGTGTTGTAGGAGGCCATCTAAGGTGTTTTTAAGTTGTATAAAGATTGTTCAAGGTCTCTAGGAGCTCAAGAAGGTATGAAATCTCAAACCACCCTTGGTTATGTGTTGTTCATGTAGTATGGTAGTAGATCCATGCATTTTAGGGGTTATCTTGAATGTATATGTATTGGATAACATGGATCTTGGGTTTTGATGTTGAGATTGTGAATTTTATGACTATGGTTAATATATATATCTCCATGAGTGTTATGAGTCATGATCTAAGTGTTTTAAGTGGTGTTTATGTTATGGAAGCATGAAAAATGGTTGATCTAAGTGATTTGAGCTTGCTGAGTTTGTCCAGGAACTTTGATCTGTGTTGTAGCACGATTTTGAACACCCAACTGATGTCCCCTGATGTCCTACCTTATATTGTTGGAAAGATAATTGAATGTAGTTTCTGGATATGTAAGATTCATAGCTAGGTGATGTGTGGATTTTTAGTTATGGCCGGAGGAGTGAATTTTGTTTCTGGACAATGGACTGCATTAAGTGACCCCTTGTGAACCTTGTTTAAACACCTTAAAATATGTTTGGGATCATGGAAAAATTTGAGAATGTAGGTAATGCAGTGGTGAAGACCACCCAAAAGGAATTGGATTAAAATATGAAGTTTTGGATTTTATAAAAATGCTAGAGTAAAATTCGCGCAATGGAAAAAAGTCGATTAGTGGAACATTATTCTAGGGTTAGTGGTTATGGTTCGAACATGGTAACTAAATTAAGTCGAGTAAGTGACGAGCGTAAACGAGTGATGTCATGGACCTATAGTGGGGCTAGGGAGTCATAAGACGAAGTCGTTAAGTTAATTTCGTACCCCCTTAAAACCCCGTAATTAGAAAGAAATTGTTAAGGTACTAACGAATGATTATTGTTTGTGTATAGATCGTTCGAATTCGCACGCTCGACCACCCCAACCAAACCAAGGCAAGTTTACTTTTCAAAACTTATCCCTATACAAGGATTTTCACTATTGTGTTTGTAGTTTTCAAATTATATCAAATGCTATGTTTATCGAAGTATTGATGCAATTGAGATTGAACAAGTACATGTATGCTTTTACCCCTTGAACTTAGATTGAAATGTTTTCTTCGGACAACGACTCTAGCAATAGAGGTCGTAGCGGTCCGTATATACTATTGACCGGGGAGCGGTATATTATTATATCGTATCTATATTGCGAAAACCCGAAGGGTCATTCGGGTGGTATCGTATATTCAAATAACTATTATTATATCTTCGTAAATACTCGAAACCCTATCTTGGATTAAGAGTTTATTTTATCGAATAATTATTTTATTATTTATTAATATTAAATCTTAAAATATTATTTATTAATTACTGTTCATTATTTAAAGACAAAGTTTGCAAGATACTTTTTAATACTTTCAAGCTCGAACTCTTTCGAACTCAAAACATTTTCGAAAACCCCCGGTCAGATTCTGCTTCTTGTATGATTTCAAGAATCATCGGTCGACTGATGTCGGACCTCAATTACTCTGTTTTCAATCAAAATCAAGTTTTAAAAGAAAAGAAAAAGGGACTCTGGCAGGTGTGGGAACCGTTGACGAACGATTCCCGGGATGTGTAAGCGGCCGTGGGCCAGGCGGTCCATCACTTATTATTCCGGCCCAGGTGTTGCCGAAGGATGATTACGGATGTAGTTTTCATCGAGGGTGATTACGGATGTAGTTTTCACCCGAGGGATAGTTACGGATGTAGTTTCTATCCTTCTACCGGTAGAGAAGACCCGCGGATTATTGGACTCGGATGTGGCGACTGATCATCGTTAATCCCTGTCAGGTTTTATGTTTTCTTTAAGTCCCATTCCTCCACTTTGGAAAAATGCTTTGATGCTGCATCTTAGGCCTATGTGCCAGTTGCCGATAGTGTCCTATTTGATGAGAAAGATGTTGACTTTATGCAGTAGCTAGAACTGCAAGGTTATTTTGAAAACAAGGGGACGTACTGGTGCACCTTTGAAATTTACCAATAATGACAAGTGATTTTATAACTGATTGATACAACGAGTTTAATGACTGTTATACATATGAAATGTTATATTGCTTACCTTATACCTATATTCTTGCTGAGCTATAGTTGCTCACTCTTGCTTGTTTTCAAATTTTACAAACACAACAGCTAAGAGAAATGGCAAGAACCTGTCAGACTGTTCGAAAGCAGGTGACTAGACCCCAGGCTGCAGTTGAGATTCCACCGGTAGGCACCATTAGCCGGATTGGTTGGCAACTTTTGTTAGTACGTTTTATTTATAAGTATGACCTGTGCAAGGCAGTGTACCGTAACAAACTTTCAAGCCGCCAACTTCGCTTCATATCGAAGTGTTGCTGGTAGCATAAATGCTATTTAATTCGGTCTGTAATAACTCTAAAACTTTTACTTTTGCTTATTCAAATGTATGACGTTTCTGAGACTCTAACCTGTGTGTGTGTGTGTGCGGTGTGAGTTTATTGTGGGGTCGATGGCTGTTTATTTATATTATGTGCAAGAACAAGTATGTTATTAATGGAAAATGGACCGTGAGCACCTAGATCTCCGACCCCGGATCTGGGGCGTCACAGAAATGGTATCAGAGAGAAGGTTACAGTTCTCAGAAACGATAGTAACTTAGGGAAGCAACCATAATGATACTAATAATAATAACAATAATAATAATCCCATTAATACCTAGAGCTCTCATCGAGTTCACAGTCGGGTTATCGGATATAGCCCTGACTTCTAAGGCCCGTGAGGGAACTACTCCTTAAACCCTTCTTTTTGGTTAGTAACCTAGCTTATTTCCCTTGTGTAGATGGAGGAGATACCAGACCCTGAGGCCTATGAGAGGGAGCATGATGAGGCACTACTGAGAGAGACTGAGGAACCAATTGAGGATACTGATGCTGACTCTGAGACCGACCCTGTGATTGAGCTGATAGAGGACACTGAGGAGGAGGATCCCGATGAGGAGCCCTTTGTTGAGCCTGAGCCTGTTACCCCCTCCCCTGTGGCCACTGATGAGGAGAGTGTGCGATCCGGTGAGGACCGTGTTGTGTCACCCCCACCCTCTCCACAGTCATTGAGCCCCACTTCTTCAGATGATGACTCCGAGGAGGATACTTCTAGTGAGGAGGAGCGTGACCCTACTCCTGCTCCTGCCCCTGTTATGCCACCCCCACCACTGGACCTACCCCCAGTATCGGGTGCCGAGCACGCCTATGTGGTGCAGTTCCTGACCCGAGACTTACTTTCTGCGGAGGCCCGACTTAACGAGGCGAGGAGGGTGATAGTGGAGGAGCGCGAGGCGCGCTTGAGGATCCAGGCTGAGATGAGGACTACTGTTGCTAGGAGGACTAGAGCTCGACTCCATAGGATTGAGAGGAGGAGTCGCGAGAGGGTTCTCGGATTAGGGATCCGCGGGGGCGGAGTGATCCAGGCTAGGGATGTTAGACGTGTTGTGCGTCGTGCATTTGCCCGAGTGAGGACCTTGCTCCGTCGCGGTGCGGCCCCGTGATGTGTTACTGATAGCTCAGTCCCCTAGGTTCAGATGACATTAGTATGTCGATTTTACGGGACAGTTGACTTGTGCAGTGGCGTCCTTTCTGACCAGTGGATGAGTAGACTGACCTACATATATGTAGATGTGACTTCGGATAGTATGTACGGATGTTGCCCTACTTTTGTGTAGCCCTGACTATTCGGATTATGTACTTGTATTTGTTCCACTTTTGCTAGACTTTGACATCGGAACTATGTATTTGGCTCTAACATCCAAACTTTGTGACAACCCTTGTACCGTACTTATTTAGTTTCAGTTTCCTTGATATTGTCTCAACTGCTTTACTTTCCGATGCCATGCTCTACCGTTTTGATATACAACTGTGATTATACAACTGTTACAAGCCACAAATACAACCATGCTGTTTCAAATTTACGATATGCGATTTCAAATTGTTCTCTACATTTTCCAAAATGTTCCTACAATTTTTCTAAAATAAATCTTTCAAAAAAAGAAAAAAAAGAAAACGGTTTTAGTTTATTTAAAACTCTAAAAATATTTCTACAGATTACGAAGTTTTGAAATTTTGGAAATTCCTACAAATGTTTTCGAACCACGTAACGACCTTCCCTAAAAAGTTTTTACAGTTTATCGCCATCATAAGGGCACTGCGAGTTTCGAAATTTTAACCCTGTATAAGGAGGAACAATACGTTCCTGACTTCTCTAAATACGGTCAAATAAATTGAAAACCCTAACCCATTTTTGTCTTATTATCAGAATCATGCCACCCAGAAGAATGAACACTCGAGCTCACCCGGCCAACTCTGAAGGCCAGGGTAGCCACCATGGGCCGGAAGTCCACCAAAACCGTGAGAGAGAGGACTTGAACCTGAGCGAGGATGAAGGTAGTGACTATAACTTGTTTGATAACTCTGAGTATGATGAAGAGGAAGCTGAAGATGATACCCTAGAGGTGGAAAACCTAAGGAGAGACCCTATGGAGCGATTCATGGACCTACTCAGGCAGAACTTGGACCGTCCCCCGGTTCAGCCACCACCCAACAATGCGAACGCCAATGCCTTTCGGAATTTCAAATCCCTGAAACCCCCGGAGTTTAAGGGAACTGCGGACCCAGTCGAGGCAAGAGCCTGGCTGAAAGAAATGGAAAAATCTTTTGAGATACTAGGAGTCGCTGAAGAGCAGAAAACTGTTTTCGCCACCTATCTGCTGAAGGGTGAGGCAAACTACTGGTGGGAAGATAAAAAGAATTTGGAGGGAAGAGGTGTGGTGACCTGGGAGAGGTTTAGCGAGTTGTTCTTGGAAAAGTATTTCCCTAGGTTCATGGAAACACAAATGGAGCTGAAATTTTTGGAACTCAAGCAAGGTAACATGACGGTGGCCGAGTATGAGGCAAGATTTACTGAGTTGTCAAGGTTTGTGCCGGAATATGTGAACTCTGAGGTGAAGAGGGCCCGAAGGTTTCAATTGGGGCTAAAGCAATGGATTCAGAATCGTGTGGCGGTTCTTGAGCTGACAGACTATGCCACCTTGGTACAGAAAGCATCGATTGTTGAGGCTGGAGGTGAACAGATGCAGAAGGAGAGGGAAGGAAAGAAGAGGAAGTTTGACAGTCGAAAGGGAAACTCCGCGGGAGGGAGCTTTCCGAGCAAATTTAAGCGAGGAACAATGTCCCAACCCAGCGAAAACTTTGGAACCAAGAGAGCCGAAAGTTGGAGTGTGGGCCAGGGCGGCCGACCTCAGGGATCATCGTACTCTACCCCACCCCGAGCCCCACTCCCGGAATGCAATAAATGTGGAAGGAAACATGCGGGCGTGTGTAACCTGCAAGATGTGAAGTGCTTCAAGTGTGGGCTGACGGGACATTATGCTAACACCTGTCGAGGGACTAGTAACAACACCAGTGCCGGAGGTAACTGCTTCAAGTGTGGGAAACCAGGGCACCGAATGAGGGAATGTATGTCCTCTGGGCCAGCTGCATCAAGAGTGAGTGGAACTGCTTCTAACAGGGCCCCTACTGCAAGAACTTTTAACATGACTGTGCAAGATGCCGTGAGGAACACGGATGTGATCGCAGGTACCCTACTACTCAACTCAGTTAATGCGAATGTTTTATTTGATTCGGGAGCTACCAAGTCTTTCATATCCCTAGATTTTGTAAGTCAGTTAGGCCTTAAGACTGAACCATTGAGAGACAGACTGCAAGTAGAGATAGCTAATCATGAAATTATTCCTGTTAACCAAGTATGTCCAGGTTGCGACCTAGAAATAGAAGGGCGACACTTTCGGGTAGATTTAATACCTTTTAAATTAGGAGAGTTTGACGTAATAGTAGGTATGGATTGGTTGACAACCCATGGAGCTCAGATTGATTGTGTGAAGAAGAAAGTGAGTTTAAGACTGCCAGGGGATGAGGAAGTGGTGTTTAGTGGAAAACGACAAACCCAAAAGTTCCTGACTATGATTCAAGCTAAAAAGCTGTTACGTAAAGGATGCGAAGCTTATTTAGCCTATGTAAAGGATACCAAGAAGGAGGCGCCAAACCTACAGGAAATCCCAGTCGTTAATGAGTTCGCGGACGTATTTCCGGATGATCTTCCAGGACTACCACCTGATAGAGACATCGAGTTCGCTATAGATTTAGTTCCGGGCACGGCCCCAATTTCAAAAGCCCCATATAGGCTAGCCCCAGTGGAGATGAAAGAGTTGGCCACCCAATTGCAAGAGCTGTTGGATAAAGGAATGATAAGACCTAGTGTGTCACCGTGGGGAGCCCCGGTGCTATTCGTGAAAAAAAAGGATGGCAGTATGAGATTATGCATAGACTACAGGGAGTTGAATAAGGTGACCATAAAGAATAAGTATCCCTTGCCCAGAATAGATGACCTGTTTGACCAACTAAAGGACGCGGTTTATTTTTCCAAGATCGATTTGAGAACCGGGTACCACCAGTTAAGGATTAAGCCAGAAGATATACCAAAGACGGCCTTTCGCACCAGGTATGGACACTATGAGTTTTTAGTAATGTCGTTCGGGTTAACGAATGCACCAGCAGCTTTCATGGACTTAATGAATCGAGTCTTCAAGAAGTACCTGGACAAGTGTGTTATAGTCTTCATCGATGACATCTTGATTTATTCCAAGACGAAAGAGGAACATGCAGAGCACTTGAGGATTGTATTGGGAGCATTAAGAGAAGAAAAGTTGTACGCTAAGTTCTCGAAGTGTGAATTTTGGTTGAAGGAAGTTTAGTTTTTGGGGCATGTGATTAGTGAACAAGGCATTCTAGTGGACCCAGCCAAAATAGAGGCTGTATCAAATTGGGAGAGACCAACCACTCCGACAGAGGTGAGAAGTTTCATAGGATTGGCTGGCTACTATAGGAGATTTGTCCAAGACTTTGCCAAGATAGCAGCCCCTTTGACCCGGCTAACTCGCAAGACCGAGAAGTTTGTGTGGACTGAGAAGTGCGAAGAGAGCTTTCAAGAGTTGAAAAAGAAGTTGGTGACAGCACCAGTACTAGCCCTACCCGATGATAAGGGAGATTTTGTGATTTATAGCGACGCATCCCATAAAGGTTTAGGGTGTGTGCTTATGCAGCACGGTAAGGTGATTGCGTATGCGTCCAGACAACTTAAGGAATATGAGATAAGATACCCCACCCACGATTTAGAATTAGCAGCGATAGTTTTCGCTTTGAAGATCTGGAGACATTATCTTTACGGAGAAAGGTGTGAAATCTACACGGATCACAAGAGCTTAAAGTACATATTCACTCAGAAAGAGTTAAACATGAGGCAGAGGAGATGGTTAGAGCTAATCAAGGATTATGATTGCGAGATTCATTATCACCCAGGGAAGGCCAACGTAGTGGCCGATGCACTTAGCCGAAAGGAGAAGCTTAAAATGATAACGTCAGTGGACGAATTGATCAAGGATCTCGAGAGGCTGGAGATTGAGGTGAGGTTACCAGGAATTGGCCAAGAGAGTCTAATGGAAATAAAAGTCCAACCACCGCTATTGGAAAAGATTAAGTTATGCCAGGAAAAGAAGATAGAAGAAGAAAAGAATTCGATGGAGAAAATTTTGACTGGCGAAGAAATTAGGTGTGAGAAGGACGGGAATGGAATTATGAGGTACGCATCTAGGATATGGATCCCGAACGTTCAAGAATTAAAAGACGAGATTTTGCAAGAGGCTCATAGTTCAAGGTATTCGATTCACCCTGGAGGCACCAAGATGTATAGGGATTTGAAAGAGTATTATTGGTGGCCAAATATGAAGAATGACGTAGCAGAGTGGGTAAGTAAATGCTTGACATGTCAAAGAGTGAAGGCCGAACACCAGAGGCCCAGTGGATTATTGCAACCCTTAGAAATACCCGAGTGGAAGTGGGAATAGATTGCGATGGACTTTGTGGTCGGATTACCAAGGACCAAGACTAATCATGACGCCATTTGGGTAATTATCGATAGATTGACCAAGTCAGCACATTTTCTTCCAATCAACGAGAGATACACTGTCGACAAGCTGGTGGATATCTACTTAAAGGAGATTGTGGTTAGGCATGGGGTTCCTGTGAGCATTGTATCAGATAGAGACCCAAGATTCAACTCCAGGTTCTGGAGGAGTTTTCAGGATTGTGTGGGGACTAAGTTAAACATGAGTACTGCATACCATCCCCAAACAGATGGACAGAGTGAGAGGACCATCCAGACCATCGAGGACATGTTGAGAGTATGTGCCATAGATTTCAAGGGAAGTTGGGACGACCACTTGCCGTTGATTGAATTTTCATACAACAACAGTTACCATGCGAGTATAGGCATGCCCCCATATGAAGCTTTGTACGGACGAAGATGTCGGTCTCCTTTGTGTTGGGAAGAGGTAGGAGAACGGAAGATATTAGGGCCTGAACTGGTCCAACAGACAAGAGAAACTATTGAACTCATAAGAGGACGGCTGGTAGCGGCCCAAGACAGACAGAAGAAGTATGCGGACCAGTCCCGCAAGGATAAGGAATATGAGTTAGGAGAGTTTGTGATGTTAAAAGTATCACCGTGGAAGGGATTGATGAGATTTGGTAAAAAGGGGAAACTAAGCCCGAGATTTATTGGACCTTTTGAGATCTTGAAACGAGTTGGAAAGTTAGCCTATGAATTGGCTTTACCTCCGAGCTTACAACAAGTACATAATGTGTTCCATGTGTCCATGCTACGACCCTATCATACCGACTTCCGACATGTGGTAGAACATGATCAAGTGGATCTGCAACCAGACTTGACATATGTAGAGCAACCCGTAGAAATCATGGATAGAAAAGAACAGGTACTAAGGAACAAGGTTGTCAAACTAGTGAGAGTCTTGTGGAGGAATCAGAATGTCGAAGAATCAACATGGGAACTAGAAAGCGCAATGCGTGAAAAGCACCCCCAACTGTTTTCAACCTGATTCCGGGACGGAATCCTTTTAAGGAGGGGAGGCTGTAAGAACCCTAATTTTTGGTAATATTTTCTTTTATTTAATATCTTGTGACATTATCATTATGGAACCTTTCTAGTCATCCCTGTTGATTTATAGAATCGATTGTCTGAGAAACTGCGTTGTTGCATTTATGATGTAAGATATGCAGAGAGGTTGTGAAGGCAAGAGTCTTACTGTTAGTAATATTTATAAAGCTTGGGATTTGAGAATGGTTAGAATATTAAAGGATTTATTAAGAATTATGACGAGGAATTTTGGACATTCGAGGAATTTACACAATAAGTACTTAAGGAATTATAGGGGAAATCTCTACGCGACGAAATATTATTACGAGAGAATAATTAAGTTACGATACGAAGTAAGGATTAAATAACAAGCATTGGTGGGAGAATAATATTACAAGGAAAGGAATTACATGCAAGTACCATGTAACTAGATAGTTAGAAAAAGGAACTAGAAAACATAAAAGCAAATGTGAATAGTGACTAGCATGGTGGGTGATGTACTTAGGGGACAATAGGGCATGGATGCAACCTAGGCTAGCTTGGCAACATGTGACTACTCCTTACTAACCATAATAATACAAGTCATTCTAGCATTTCTTTTTTTACCTTTCCAAAACAAAACAAAGCAAAAACACTTCCCCCCCTTTGTATAGCTCTCGGCCGAACCATCTTGGGAGAGAGGGAGAGATTTTCTCTCCAAGTTTTCTTCATCTACAACCTTCCTAGGGCTTCCTTGCATCATAGTAGAGGTATGGTATCAATTTCAAAGCCTTCCATCCATTGGTTCTTGAGTTATAATTGTTGGAAGTCTAGAGAAATGTTAACATAAGTTTATTATCTTTTAGATCTTGCATTGTGAGTGTTGTAGGAGGCCATCTAAGGTGTTTTTAAGTTGTATAAAGATTGTTCAAGGTCTCTAGGAGCTCAAGAAGGTATGAAATCTCAAACCACCCTTGGTTATGTGTTGTTCATGTAGTATGGTAGTAGATCCATGCATTTTAGGGGTTATCTTGAATGTATATGTATTGGATAACATGGATCTTGGGTTTTGATGTTGAGATTGTGAATTTTATGACTATGGTTAATATATATATCTCCATGAGTGTTATGAGTCATGATCTAAGTGTTTTAAGTGGTGTTTATGTTATGGAAGCATGAAAAATGGTTGATCTAAGTGATTTGAGCTTGCTGAGTTTGTCCAGGAACTTTGATCTGTGTTGTAGCACGATTTTGAACACCCAAATGATGTCCCCTGATGTCCTACCTTATATTGTTGGAAAGATAATTGAATTTAGTTTCTGGATATGTAAGATTCATAGCTAGGTGATGTGTGGATTTTTAGTTATGGCCGGAGGAGTGAATTTTGTTTCTGGACAATGGACTGCATTAAGTGACCCCTTGTGAACCTTGTTTAAACACCTTAAAATATGTTTGGGATCATGGAAAAATTTGAGAATGTAGGTAATGCAGTGGTGAAGACCACCCAAAAGGAATTGGATTAAAATATGAAGTTTTGGATTTTATAAAAATGCTAGAGTAAAATTCGCGCAATGGAAAAAAGTCGATTAGTGGAACATTATTCTAGGGTTAGTGGTTATGGTTCGAACATGGTAACTAAATTAAGTCGAGTAAGTGACGAGCGTAAACGAGTGATGTCATGGACCTATAGTGGGGCTAGGGAGTCATAAGACGAAGTCGTTAAGTTAATTTCGTACCCCCTTAAAACCCCGTAATTAGAAAGAAATTGTTAAGGTACTAACGAACGATTATTGTTTGTGTATAGATCGTTCGAATTCGCACGCTCGACCACCCCAACCAAACCAAGGCAAGTTTACTTTTCAAAACTTATCCCTATACAAGGATTTTCACTGTTGTGTTTGTAGTTTTCAAATTATATCAAATGCTATGTTTATCGAAGTATTGATGCAATTGAGATTGAACAAGTACATGTATGCTTTTACCCCTTGAACTTAGATTGAAATGTTTTCTTCGGACAACGACTCTAGAAATAGAGGTCGTAGCGGTCCGTATATACTATTGACCGGGGAGCGGTATATTATTATATCGTATCTATATTGCGAAAACCCGAAGGGTCATTCGGGTGGTATCGTATATTCAAATAACTATTATTATATCTTCGTAAATACTCGAAACCCTATCTTGGATTAAGAGTTTATTTTATCGAATAATTATTTTATTATTTATTAATATTAAATCTTAAAATATTATTTATTAATTACTGTTCATTATTTAAAGACAAAGTTTGCAAGATACTTTTTAATACTTTCAAGCTCTAACTCTTTCGAACTCAAAACATTTTCGAAAACCCCCGGTCAGATTCTGCTTCTTGTATGATTTCAAGAATCATCGGTCGACTGATGTCGGACCTCAATTACTCTGTTTTCAATCAAAATCAAGTTTTAAAAGAAAAGAAAAAGGGACTCTGGTAGGTGTGGGAACCGTTGACGAACGATTCCCGGGATGTGTAAGCGGCCGTGAGCCAGGCGGTCCATCACTTATTATTCCGGCCCAGGTGTTGCCGAAGGATGATTACGGATGTAGTTTTCATCGAGGGTGATTACGGATGTAGTTTTCACCCGAGGGATAGTTACGGATGTAGTTTCTATCCTTCTACCGGTAGAGAAGACCCGCGGATTATTGGACTCGGATGTGGCGACTGATCATCGTCAATCCCTGTCAGGTTTTATGTTTTCTTTAAGTCCCATTCCTCCACTTTGGAAAAATGCTTTGACACTGCATCTTAGGCCTATGTGCCAGTTGCCGATAGTGTCCTATTTGATGAGAAAGATGTTGACTTTATGCAGTAGCTAGAACTGCAAGGTTATTTTGAAAACAAGGGCACGTACTGGTGCACCTTTGAAATTTACCAATAATGACAAGTGATTTTATAACTGATTGATACAACGAGTTTAATGACTGTTATACATATGAAATGTTATATTGCTTACCTTATACCTATATTCTTGCTGAGCTATAGTTGCTCACTCTTGCTTGTTTTCAAATTTTACAAACACAACAGCTAAGAGAAATGGCAAGAACCTGTCAGACTGTTCGAAAGCAGGTGACTAGACCCCAGGCTGCAGTTGAGATTCCACCGGTAGGCACCATTAGCCGGATTGGTTGGCAACTTTTGTTAGTACGTTTTATTTATAAGTATGACCTGTGCAAGGCAGTGTACCGTAACAAACTTTCAAGCCGCCAACTTCGCTTCATATCGAAGTGTTGCTGGTAGCATAAATGCTATTTAATTCGGTCTGTAATAACTCTAAAACTTTTACTTTTTCTTATTCAAATGTATGACGTTTCTGAGACTCTAACCTGTGTGTGTGTGTATGTGTGTGTGTGTGCGGTGTGAGTTTATTGTGGGGTCGATGGCTGTTTATTTATATTATGTGCAAGAACAAGTATGTTATTAATGGAAAATGGACCGTGAGCACCTAGATCTCCGACCCCGGATCTGGGGCGTCACAATGTAACTACTTGGTTACTAGATATTTTCCACTAGCACATGCATGCACCTTGATTTCCCTGCTTGTTTCTTTGTCCGGTTATTGCTCATTTCGATTGATCGTTCGTAGGAATATCTCAAGGATTTCTAGTTAAGGTTTTACCGAACACCTTCTTAATATTTATAATACTATTCTCCATCTTTCTTAATACTTCGCGAATTTAAATTCCTTAAATCCCTTTAATAAATCCTCAAGTCTGGCAGTGTCCAGGGAAATCTCGGAGAAAATAAAAATGCTATTTTTCTGAATCCGACAGCTTTTACATACACTTATTTCGCCCCTGGATCATGAATACGAACTCCGAAATCCGTTCTGAATATTCCTACATAGCGTCGTCTAATAATATTCTTGTTTCACTCAAAAACACTATTCATACTTTATTCCCGCTTTATTCCTTATATTTATAAAAATGTCCTTGTTCTCTTTCGGGCATTCCTTAACCCTTTTACGGAACCACTGGACTAACAACAGATATTGATTTGGATGACACAAGAATATTTCCTTCCGCTTTGGAATGCCATATCTTATTTCTTAGGAGATAGATTATTCTAATCTAGGTTGTCCACCCATTGCATTCTTCATGACATATAATCTTTTAAACCTATACCCATTCATATTCATTGCTAATACCTTGAAGTCGGAGTCACTGTTCATTCTTTCGTCAATATATAAAAAGTTTTAATTCTACCGAAAATTCGGGTTCTTACAAAAAACCTTACCATCAAATAAATGATGCTTAACCCGGCTGCGAGTGCGATTAGCCACCCCAGAATTAGGACTCTCTGGAATCACCGTAACCAGGTCCTCAGCAAAGGAGACCCGCGAATCCTCCTTTCTGCCATCATTCTTTATACTCGATCCGTCCAACTTCTTGGATCGAATATCAACCAAGGGTATCTCCGATACCAGATCAGCCGCAAAAGAAACCCTTTTCGGGCTCAAAACTGGATCCAACCTCTCCTGGGTTAGCAATCCATGATCAGGAACAGTTGCCGCCATCATGCAATCATCCACAAATGAAACCCTCTTTCTACTCATGATAACAACCAGACAGAACTAAAAGAAATATTGTGTTTAGGTGAAAGATTATAAGGGGAAGTTGGATTTAGGAAGGGAAACTTTAGATCGAATGGAGAAGTTGTTTAGATTATAGAGATTTTAAGATAAAAGTTTTTAGAGAGAAGGCAGAGAGAATTCGACTCTCATTTTTGAGTTTCAAGAATGTTGTGGTGTCTCATTATAAAGTTTGAAACCAACATAAAAGATTTAAATAGTTTAAAACAAACATTCAAGAAATTCTCAATTACCCAAGTCTCACTCTTGTCGGCTAAGCACTCATAGGCTTTAGCTGCCAAACCGACCTGACAATAATGAGTTAAATAACTAAGAAGATCTCAAATCATTCTCGGCTTCAATCGTCACTGAGCAACACATGCTTCAACGACAATATAAACCTCGAATTAGTTTAAGGCAGTTCATAACGATAATAAGTTCAGAGTAACTAGTTGTACAATAATTTGAAGAAACATAACTTGAAAAGTATTTATTGAGGAAAAATCATAAATCATATTCAGGAATTTTAAGAAAAGATTTTTATAAATTTTTAAATCTTGTATTTCCTCTGTTTAAAAATATCCTTAATTTCTTTTGAAGAATATAAAATAGTACATGACTAAGGAATCCGATAAAATACCATGTATTAGAATATTAATAAAAATGAGGAATATTTATATACAATAATTTTTAAAAGAGCCAACACCTAAACGATAGGTATTGGGAATCCGATAATATATTAAGTATTGGAATATTAATAAAGGTTTAGAATATTTATTTAAAATAATTATAAGGGAACTAGGAATTTTAAGATAATTTGAGAATACTAGTTGAGGGAAATTGTCACTTGAAACAAAAGTAAGGGTAAAGACCCTAGCAAAGCGGTTTGGAATAAAGCCTTATGAATAGTAGAAATAGGTTCACATCATCCAAAATAATTATGAAGGATATACATGCTTGAAAGAAGGGATTCAAAAGAACATATAAATAAAACAGGAGGGTTCACATCACTTGAACGATAAGTGAGGAATAGTATACTTGCCTCACTATACGCAGTTTCCAATTCCAACATTTCAATCCTTTACTCACTTTACATCAGTCTCTACTTCTTATTCACTGGCCTTTACTTAGTCGTACATTCGTCTCTCCTTCATCACTTGTCAATCCCAATAATTATCTCCTTCCTCTACATTCCATTCCATCTACACGTGCACTGGCTTTTAGCTGGCCTCATATTCATACCTATATACAGATAAAGTACTACTTCAGTACGCTAATAATCGTAACCGTCTAATTTTATTCTACCCAAACGCGTCCTAATACGCTTTACAACATAACATATACAACACGTATTAATCACATTCTCAAAATAATAATATATATTTATGACCACGTAAATCACAAAGCACTTTGCACCTATTATTAACTTACACTTATATCTTCTAACACGTATATCATATCCATTCTCAAATATTTCTTATCAACTCATCACAAAGATTACAAAATAATTTTAATAAAAATTGGACAGCACCTCCTTTAAAATATCGTCCAACCTGTCGGGATACAACCAACTCAGCCAATCAATCCAATACTTTTAAATCACATATCAAATAACTAACTCAATATTCAACAATTACCACCTAGCAGATATTCCGCACAGCATCGCGTCACAACTTAAACAAATTTCACAATCACACATATATATACCAGGGAACCATCCTTCAAGCCATGATAGTACTTAAATCAATCCAGGATAAAATTCTTAATACACTATAATTTCGAGTAAAATCTACAACCATTATTTTGCAAAACAAAGCACATAATTCGAACTACAACTTTCAAATTTACTCATTCCAATAATATCTCAAACTTTGATTACCAAAATCCAAAAATCCCTAATTTTTGGATTAAAACCCAAAATTATTCTAATGAAACAAAATCACATACAAGTATTACTTGCCAATTATTAGCTTGTTCTGGTACACCCACATTTATAAACACAGGGCACACCACACCCTTCTCATGCTTTTCTTGCTCTGCTCCTATAATACACTCACTCATATACAACACATACACCATTTCCCTTCTTCTTCCTCTCTCGACAACACCCTCTTTCGCCACTATACCAACTCTCCATTACAGAAGGAGTAGCCAATACGCAGCTTACACCATCCCTTTCATTCACTTCTTCACCTTTCTCTAAACCACCCTCACTCACGGCAACCTTCACATCCTTCTCCCACTCGGCCTCCCCTGTTCTGTCCCCTCCAGATAACCCAAAACCAAGAACCCACAGCTGAATCAACATAACAATAATAACAACCGAACAGAACCCTCCCTTCTATTCTTCTCTAGCTCTCAATTCCTACCTCCCCTGTTTCCCTTCCAACACTACAACCCACACTCCTGAACAACCACACTCGGCACCATCCCTGTTAGAAAATGGAGTTTTTAGGGCATAATTATTTTATGTTCTTGATGTTAATTCCGGATTTTAACGATTGGAAATTGTTCCTTGATATGGGAACTTAAATTTTCATATATGGGTCTAAGTAATTTTCTTAGTGAAACCCATAGAGAAATGGAGTTGAAGTTTGTAGCTTGAATAAGCTTGAAATGAGAATGTGTATTTATCCCACATTGAAATAAATAAGGGGGGTTGTTGGCTTTATATAGAATCACACACATGGGTAGTGTACAACTACTAAGGTGTATGATGGTGCATGGTGTTACTGTGTGCTCCACGCGCACACACACACACACACACGCGCGCGCCGCCGCCGCCCGCCCCGCCACGTCACGACACGTCACGTCTCGACTCGGGTCGGCTCGGTCGAAGGGAGATTTGGGCGAATGTCTCGGCGTCTCGCGTACGCGAGGCGACCTGGGCGAGGAATTTTATTGCATGGATTATTGATTTATTTTAATATTATAAACATGCTGTCAAGAGTTGGACTGTTAAGTCCTGTAAACTCTCGAAGTAAAACTTACTGTCATAAACAAGGTTGCTGTCAGGAAGGTAAAACTTACTGTCGGGAACAAGGTTGCTGTCAAGGAAGTAAAACTTACTGTTAGGAACAAGGTTGCTGTCAAGGAAGTAAAACTTACAGTCAGGAACAAGGTTGCTGTCAAAGAAGTAAACTTACTGTCAAGTTCAAACTGTTGACAGTTACTTTAAAGGTACTGCCAGGACTTGTTGACAGTAACTTCTGCGTGATTTTGACAGTAAAGTCTGAGTGTTTATTCTATTAATTGGAAGTCATAATGTGGATAAATATGTAACGTAACTGTTACGATTTATTTAATATAAAATCAGCTGTTACAGCCGTTTTGATTATATTAAATCGACCGTTTCATTCTGATTAATTGGAATGGGAGTTACAATATTAATTGGGTGGTATCAGTTACGTTTGGCCTCTCCTATAAATAGAGACCTAAGCTACTGATTGTTTGATATATATATATATAAAAAAAACATACTGTCCACACCATACATTCTCTGTTCTCTCTATACACTCTTTTCTCCCTTTATATTCTGTACTCCACCAGTAGGTTTTTCTGGCGACTGAGGTGCTAGTCGAAGTTGAGTTTTCTGGTTGCTGTGACCATCTAACTCGGAGCTGTTTTATCCTGGAAGAATATTGCCAGCATCCTGACACAGTGTAAGTGGAGGCAATTATCTCTTCAAGAACAATCAGGACTTCTTTGCAAGGCCTGGTGACTCAGCTGATTATTTCTTATTTGATACCTGCATAGCTATGGCTTCTGGTATGATTTCTTATCTTCCTTTTTTCTATCAGTTACTGATTTGCATGTGTTTTACCTTCGTGTTTTGTTTCGCTAATTGTATGCTTGGCCTGGACTTGTTAAATACGATATATAACTGCCTCTATGTTGCTGTAGTAGTCAATATTTCCAACATTCTTGAAGAGATAATTCGTTATATAGTATTTAACATAATGGTTAACGAGAGTGAGATTCCTGCTAGTGGTAGTTCGGTTGCATCTGTTGGGGTCATTGATTGGACCACTTACAGTTTTCCACAACCTGTTGAATTAACTGGCTTGCCAGAGAAATTCAATGGGGGCGTTGGCTTTTCTCGTTGGCAGAAAAGGATGAAGTTGTGGTTAACTGTAAAGGGTCTATGGCCTGTTGTGGAATATGAGAAGCCGGTTGTGGATCAAGAGAAGGCTGAATCAGTTAAGAGTTATGCGAAGTGGGCTGAGAAGGATGGGGTTGCTAGGGCAGCAATATTGGCTGCTCTAACCAACACATTGTTTGATGTGTACTCTTCTGATGCCTACACCGCAAAACTCTTATGGGAGAAGCTGGACCAGACACATAATACTGACTCACAAGGTTTGGAAAAGTATTCTGTGGCTAGGTTCCTTGATTTCAAGCTGGTGGACAATAAGTCCATGACTGAGCAAGTGCATGAGTTCGAGATGATAGTGCATGCTTTGAAGGAGTCTGGAATGGACCTCCCCGAAAAGTTTAAGGTGATGAGTGTGATTGAAAAGCTCCCAAAGTCTTGGGAAGAGTTCTCTCTCTCCCTGAAAAGACAGAAAGGAGAGATCACCTGGACCAACCTTATGCTGGACATCTCGGTGCAAGAACAACACAAGTCCAAACAGGGACATGTGATGCCAACTGAGCATGGAAGTTCGAAGGTAAATGTAGCTACTGTAGGACAGAAAAGGAAGGCTGTCTCTAAGAAGGGTAATAGTAGTAAACCTAAGAATGACAAGGATAAGGCCAAGAAACCAAAGGCAAACAAACCATGTTGGTCTTGTGGGCAGGTTGGACACTGGAGTAAGGACTGCCCTACAAAGAAAGCAAAGAAAGCCGAGGGGGTAGCTCAAGCGAATGCTGTGCTTGGAACCTCAAGTGGGCCAGTAGTGAACATGGTTGTTGGTGAGGCTTTGGCTTCTGAAACCAACGTAGACCGGTATGTTAGCTACAACCCTGTACTATTTTCCACTTATCTGTCAAATGAATGGTTGATTGATACTGGAGCTAATGTGCATATTTGTGCTGACATTAGTTTATTTGTATCTTATCAACAGAGTCATAGCTTGACAGTGACGATGGGGAACGCAAGTGCTGCTCAAGTACATGGAATAGGAAACGTGGACCTGAAGTTTCCTTCGGGACGAATTCTATCCCTGACAAGAGTGCATCATGTTCCCGACATGCGTAGAAATATAATACTCCCTCCGTCCCTTTTGATTCTTAACACTTTCTATTTTGGGATGTCCCAATAGATTGTTAACATTTCCTAAAATAGTAAGTTTTAACACTATTACACCCACTACTTCACTTATTTTAACAATACTTTACACTATTACATCCACTACTTAAATTATTTTAACTATAAAATCACTATTACAACCACTACTTCATTTATTTTAACAATATTACACCCACTATCTTGGTTTCCGTGCAAAAAGCAAACGTTAACATCCCATTGGGACGGAGGGAGTAAGTGGTAGTTGTTTAGTAGCTAATGGCTTTGAAGTTTCTCTCAAATGTAATAAAGTAGTTCTTATTCATACTGGTACATTTTTTGGCAAGGGTTACTTGTCGAATGGTTTATTTGTGATAAAAGCTGAACCCGTTTTGGGTGCTTTTAATAATATTACTCCTTCTGTTAACTATGTTGAATCTTCTGATTTATGGCATGCTAGACTTGGTCACTTAAATTTTGGTGCTCTTAAAAATATGATGAACTTAGAGTTGATTCCAAAACACACTATAGATAAGAATTCTAAATGTCAAGTATGTGTGTCTGCTAAACAAATAAGGAAACCTTTTCATAATATTGTTAGGGATTCAGACTTGTTAGATTTAGTACACACTGATATTTGTGAATTTGGTGGTGTGTTGACTAAGGACCATTTTATTTTTTTTTTATTTTTTTTGCTAATTAATATTTATACCACAAGCAAAAGATTACAATTCTAGGGGCATACCCCGCGATTAGTAACAATCTGCCTAGCGGAACAACAAAGAAAAAACATCAAACACAAGTAAGTCACCTTACCGTCAACAAAACAACGAAAATATGCTAAAAATTATTCTGGCGCCTTAAATAACCTAAACTTGAGACTAGGCACATGTCTCACAAAGCCCATAGAAAGTAGCAGATACACCATGCAGTGACTCAGCCGCAATTCGACAAAACCATCCATACGCCATCCATCCACCTGAGAGTTGGCCTTCAAAAAAGCACCACCGGCTAACTTTTTGTTAGAAGAACCAGCCCCCAGCTGATTAAAAAAGCCCATATGGAGTACAACTTCCACAAAATCAAACAGTTGCCAAAGGCCGAAATCCTTCCAATATTGCCACAAAAGGCAGAAGTCATCCGTTAAAACCAAAGAGAGTAGAGACTGAATGTCCCTCAACCATGACAGAACTTTGTTTATACACAATCCAATCTCCCACTGGTGCACAACAAGCACCATCTTCATTCCCAGCATTACAGCACAACTATTTGACACTCGCAAAACCCCTACCAAATCTCCCACGTCATAGCCACAAACACAACCGAAATCAAACTGAAGCAGGACAGACAATCCTGCACCATTCTCAGACCAAAATACAGACCAGTCTATATCCATCATTCTAAGTCGTTTAAAGACTGACGGCACCCATCCAAAAATGAGGACAACGGGTTCACAAACTGCCTCATGACCAAAGTTAGCGAACATCTGAACTTCATAGATTTTGAACCTAAGGTCCTGACCCAGAAATGGCCCAGTACCTTCCAAAATCCTCCCTGAGAAAGCACACACAAAAGTGTGCTCAAAGGTCCTATCTGTCAAAACAACCATCAGAGTTGTCGGTAACATAATAATTTTGCACCCGTGCGTGGAGAACTGGTGCAATCCCACCGTAATTCCCTCACCCAATTTGAACACATCAGAAACAAGATCCTTCCAACTAATATAGGATGACTCCCTTATTACAACATTAGTCTGCTGAAACATCATAACCATGAAAAGGCAATCTCCATCCAGATAAAAACTATTCCCAACACGCATTTCCCAAATAGTGCCATTCACTTGAAGCTTCTCTAAACCGTTCAAATGGCCTATTCGAAAGTCGGCAGGAGACATAGATAACCTCGCAGCCTGACAAACAGTCATCTTCACCTTTAAAGCCATACAACAATATGCCTTCACAACTTTGATTAAGGTTCCTCGAACGTCAAGGAACCTAACACTCTGAGCCTTCAACCCAACCTTCCTTTGTAATACCAGGGGCATTGAAATTCCTGCCATAATCATCTTATCTGTTACCACAGCATCCTCGAGGCAAGCATCCTCAGAATCGTTGTACAAGAGATGCACCTTGTCTTCATTTACCAGATCTGGGCTAAAACCCTCTCCTTCTATCATAAAAGGGAGGAGGCCACAAAATCTATTGTTCAAAAACCCGCAAACAGGGAGTTGAACCATACCATCTCCTCTAATTGTTACACTAGGGGTCACGAGAGAATCCCCTGAACAGACACCAAGACATAAGTCCGAGGAAGACACTCGAACGCCCATCATCTGAAATATCTGAGAAAACCAGACCAAGGAGGAGGAACCCCTTTCCGCATCTTCCAACCACGAGAGAGGTGCTACATGGCCAAGGCCAGTCCAAGCGTGCAAGCAAACACCAGCGAAATCCGTCAATGGACAGATCTCCAAAACTATCCACAATCTTCTAAGGGAAGAAAGAGGCACAGCTCGCGATTCCAGCCCTTGGCTATAGACTCCAAACATTTTTGGAACATCATTCATCCATCCTGCTCGAATGACTTTGTGAGCCTCTCTGTTAAAGTGGACCATTCTGATATCCTTCACAATGAGGCCAACATCACATCTCTGCATTTGCCTTAGCATTTGCGAAGCTTGCTCCTCCATATCCTCAAGTGGAAACTTGAAGGTATAGACCTCGTCGAATGTCCTTAGAAAAAGAGGACTCACTTGGGAGGTAACCTCAATCATTGTATCGGCTATCATTGCAAGCCCTTCCTTAAGCCTAGGTATGAATAATAACCTGGCATCATTGTACAAAACGTAACTCCTCTCGAACCATACCACAAACACCTGGTGGGCATTCACTGAATTCTTCTCCTGAAGCTCGGAAGCTTTGTCGAAAAGCATCTCACAGCCATAATTATACTGCAGCCGATTCGTATAGAACTTAACCAATCTGACCTTCTTGTGGTTCACAATTAACAAAAAGTTGCTTTCGATGAAACCCAGCAACTTCTTAAATTTGTCAGGAAGACAAAGGGATCCTTTAACACCATCATTCACCAAAAGAATCCGAAGACAGATCCTTCCTCTCACAAGAATCCCAAAATAATCGTACGAACGATTATCTAAGGAGTTAGCTATGTGAAAAACCATATCAGAGAAGAAAGATTTAACTCCCTCCCTCATGAACAAAGAGTCACCCGAATCTTTGGAAAGAGACCCAGGTGGATCAAACTCTAGAATAACCTTCGAATAAATTAAGAACATAATATAAAATATAACTATAAGAAATATTGAGAAAAAGGGTGGAGGATCAGAAGAGGAAAATGGATTTAGGAAGGATTAAAGGTGGATTATGGTGGAGAAAAGGTGTAGAATAATGTTCAGATTTGATGGCGGCTAGGGTTGGTTGCTAGAGAGAAAAGACGACTCTCATTTCGATCCCTCAGTTTTGCAGATGCAACACTTTACTAAGGACCATTTTAGATACTTCATTACCTTTATAGATGATAGTAGTAGATACTGTTATGTTTATTTACTTAGACATAGGGATGAAGCACTTAGTAAATTCATTATATATAAAACTGAAGTAGAAAAACAAACTAGTAAGGTACTTAAACGGTTGAGATCTGATAGAGGTGGTGAGTATACGAGTAACGCTTTTAATGAATTTTGTGCAAACAATGGTATAGTTCATGAAGTTACCCCACCATACACACCTGAGTCTAATGGGGTTGCTGAGCGAAAGAACAGAACATTTAAAGATATGATTAATAGTATGCTTATTAACTCTGGGCTGCCTAAATACTTGTGGGGAGAAGCTCTGAATACGGCTTGCCATATTCTGAATAGAGTTCCTCTGAAACACATGGATAAAACACCCTATGAGTTATGGAAGAGCAAGAAGACTAGTCTTAAGTATCTTCGTGTGTGGGGGTGCCTTGCGAAGGTACTTGTCCCTGAACACAAGAGAAAGAAACTAGGTCCGAAGACTGTTGATTGTATCTTTCTAGGCTATCTTGAGACCACTACAGCTATGAGATTTTTAGTATTAAAATCTGACATAGATGGTATAGTGGCAAACACGATAGTTGAGTTTCGTGATGCTACATTCTTTGAAGATGTTTACCCTATGAAGACTGGTATGCCTCAAGATACTTCTAATGAAGATCCTACTCACACATCAAGTTCTATTCCTGATCATGTGGAAAAGATGACTAATGTGGGGGCGGAACCTAGTAGTAGCTCTACTCCTAATGAGTTAGAGGAACCACGAAGGAGTAAGCGTGCAAAGGTAGTCAAGGATTTTGGAAGTGATTTTATCACTTACAATGTCGAGGACGAACCTTTAACTTTCCGACAAGCTATGGATTCTTCAGAGTCTAGGCACTGGAAGGGCGCTGTAAAGAGTGAAATTGACTCTATTGTTTCTAACGGAACATGGGAGTTAGTTGATCTCCCTCCTGGGTGTTCTACTATCGGGTGTAGATGGATTTTTAAAAGGAAGTTGAACCCTGACGGATCAATAGATAAGTACAAAGCTAGACTGGTAGCTAAGGGTTTTAAGCAAAAGGAGGGCATTGATTACTTTGACACATACTCTCCAGTAGCTAGAATGACAACAATTCGAATGCTAGTAGCATTGGCTTCCGTACATGGTCTTATCATCCATCAAATGGATGTAAAGACAGCTTTTCTTCATGGTGAACTTGAAGAAGAGATTTATATGGATCAGCCTGAGGGATTTGTTGCATCTGGTAACGAAAGGAAAGTATGTAAGTTGATCAAATCCATCTATGGTTTGAAACAAGCTCCTAGGGATTGGCATAAAAAGTTTGATGAAACTATAGTGCCGTTCAGTTATGATATTAATGATAGTGATAAGTGTGTCTACACCAAAGTTAAAGGTAGTGAGTGTGTCATCATGTGCCTATATGTAGATGACATACTATTGTTTGGAACCAATCTTGAGATTATTAACGAGACAAAAGCTTTCTTGAAAAGGCACTTTGAAATGAAGGATATGGGTGAGGCTAGTGTGATTCTTGGTCTCAAACTGACACAGTCAGCTGAGGGAATAACTTTATCGCAGTCTCATTATATAGAGAAATCTATACTTGAGAAATATGGTTATTCACAGTGTAGAATTGCTAGTACACCCTATGATCCTAAAGTTGCCCTTGTCAAGAATACTTCAGGAGTACCTGTGTCTCAGTTAAGGTATTCTCAGATTATAGGGAGTTTGCAGTATCTTGCTAACTGTACTAGACCAGATATTTCATATTCTGTGTCTAAGTTGGCTAGATATACAAGCTGTCCAAACAGAACTCATTGGGATGCTCTTGATAGAGTACTTAGATATCTGAAAGGCACAATGTACCTTAGTTTACACTATAGGAGATTTCCTGGTGTACTTGAAGGTTACAGTGATGCAAGTTGGATAGCTAAGAAGTCTGGTTCCAATGGAGTGACTGGATACGTGTTCACTTTAGCAGGTGGAGCAATATCCTGGAAGTCGACCAAACAGACTATAGTAACTCGGTCTACTTTTGAGGCTGAGTTGTGTGCACTTGATGCCACGGGGACGGAGGCTGAATGGTTACATGGACTTATGTCCGCAATACCTGTAGTAAGTAGACCTCTTCCTGCATTTGCTATTCATTGTGATAGTAAAACAACTATCGACAAGATTAGCAGTAAAAAGTATAATGCTAAAACAAAGAGACACATCCAAGTTAGACTAAAGTCTATAAGGGGTTTAGTGTCTGATAGGATTATAGCTGTAGAGTTCATAGGAACTCAGAATAATATAGCTGATCCTTTAACTAAAGGACCGGAACCTGCAGTGGTCCTTAAGTCGAGGTTGGGGATGGGGCTGTCAACCCATCAAAGTTCATCATCAGTGGGAACCCAATACACATGAGAGGAGATCCCTTGAAGTGTATTCAATGTGGTAATAACAAGCTGTAAGGATGAATTGGTAGTACCTTTGCTACATAGATGATACTGTTTGTATCTGAGTCTATCCCCTGTAAACCTAGAAGGTACTGACACTGCTAGTAAGCAAGAGTTATTATAACTCTGAATGGGGTCAAGTCATTTGACGAGATGGTAGCAGTACATCTCTGGAGATGCCCAGCTAAGCGAATGTAATTGTGTGGTCGCAATTAGAGGAAAAGGTTATTCCTTGAAACATTCGACGAACAGGATCGAGACAAGACCATTAATGTCTCAAAGCCGTAGATTGGCACCATAGCCTTTGACTTGTCGTCGTCTATGGAACATGATTACATCAAACGGATTAAGATTCAAGGTGAAACATTCCATCTGAATCCGGTAGTCATCGAAGTAGGGGACTTAAGAGGGTTCAAACCCGGAAGGGTACCAACTCTGAAAAACAAGTCATGATGGAAAACCTGGAGCATTTCTGTATGGATTTGTGGGGGATTGTTAGAAAATGGAGTTTTTAGGGCATAATTATTTTATGTTCTTGATGTTAATTCCGGATTTTAACGATTGGAAATTGTTCCTTGATATGGGAACTTAAATTTTCATATATGGGTCTAAGTAATTTTCTTAGTGAAACCCATAGAGAAATGGAGTTGAAGTTTGTAGCTTGAATAAGCTTGAAATGAGAATGTGTATTTATCCCACATTGAAATAAATAAGGGGGGTTGTTGGCTTTATATAGAATCACACACATGGGTAGTGTACAACTACTAAGGTGTATGATGGTGCATGGTGTTACTGTGTGCTCCACGCGCACACACACGCGCGCGCGCGCGCGCGCCGCCGCCGCCCGCCCCGCCACGTCACGACACGCCACGTCACGTCACGTCTCGACTCGGGTCGGCTCGGTCGAAGGGCGATTTAGGCGAATGTCTCGGCGTCTCGCGTACGCGAGGCGACCTGGGCGAGGAATTTTATTGCATGGATTATTGATTTATTTTAATATTATAAACATGCTGTCAAGAGTTGGACTGTTAAGTCCTGTAAACTCTCGAAGTAAAACTTACTGTCATAAACAAGGTTGCTGTCAGGAAGGTAAAACTTACTGTCGGGAACAAGGTTGCTGTCAAGGAAGTAAAACTTACTGTCAGGAACAAGGTTGCTGTCAAGGAAGTAAAACTTACTGTCAGGAACAAGGTTGCTGTCAAAGAAGTAAACTTACTGTCAAGTTCAAACTGTTGACAGTTACTTTAAAGGTACTATCAGGACTTGTTGACAGTAACTTCTGCGTGATTTTGACAGTAAAGTCTGAGTGTTTATTCTATTAATTGGAAGTCATAATGTGGATAAATATATAACGTAACTGTTACGATTTATTTAATATAAAATTAGCTGTTACAGCCGTTTTGATTATATTAAATCGACCGTTTCATTCTGATTAATTGGAATGGGAGTTACAATATTAATTGGGTGGTATCAGTTACGTTTGGCCTCTCCTATAAATAGAGACCTAAGCTACTGATTGTTTGATATATATATATAAAAAAAAACATACTGTCCACACCATACATTCTCTGTTCTCTCTATACACTCTTTTCTCCCTTTATATTATGTACTCCACCAGTAGGTTTTTCTGGCGACTGAGGTGCTAGTCGAAGTTGAGTTTTCTGGTTGCTGTGACCATCTAACTCGGAGCTGTTTTATCCTGGAAGAATATTGCCAACATCCTGACACAGTGTAAGTGGAGGCAATTATCTCTTCAAGAACAATCAGGACTTCTTTGCAAGGCCTGGTGACTCAGCTGATTATTTCTTATTTGATACCTGCATAGCTATGGCTTCTGGTATGATTTCTTATCTTCCTTTGTTCTATCAGTTACTGATTTGCATGTGTTTTACCTTCGTGTTTTGTTTCGCTAATTGTATGCTTGGCCTGGACTTGTTAAATACGATATATAACTGCCTCTATGTTGCTGTAGTAGTCAATATTTCCAACAATCCCTTCTTCCATCCCCTCTCGGCCTTACCTCTGCTTCCTCTGAACACGAACACACCTTCATCGACCCCAACAAAACAACAGTAACATCTATAAACTGTAAAAACAAAATCAAACAACAGCTATATAGATATATAACTCGTATTAAGCTCAACAAACAGAGTCTACAGTCACTTTAATCCTCTTAATCACTCGCCTTAACATCCCATGAGCACCAGCGAGTAAAACCCAGCTGAATCATACACATAAACACGCTCGCACACACTATATACATACTAGTATATGTATACTTAGAGAGGAGAGGAGAAAGATTAGAAGAGAGTTTCAGGAAGAGAGATTGAGAGAGATTGTTGAGAGAATTTGGGAGAGATTTAGAGAGAATTGAAAGAGAGACTAAAGATATTCGGGAGAGTTCCCGAGAGTTCATCAGCTGCTCAACTGAATTGGGGAAATGGAGTGTCGATTTAGGGATTTTAAGATGGGGAGAGTAATTTAGGGATTTTAAAACTTAATTTCTAATTTAAATACAATTCCAAAAACACCTGCTAAAATAGAAAAGAGTTAAGTAACATTCTAGAAAAATCTCAAAATTATTTTCAAAATGTAGAGAATGAAATTATCTCTCTCCCCATATTTTTAAAATATTTGTAGGGTCAAAAATGAATTAAATAAGAATTTTACAAGTTTTGATCCTTTAAAAACAATATAACTCTTAAAATCATTTTAAAATACTGAAACACCCAAAATAATTCACCCAATAATTTAAAAACTAACTAAATATACAAAGATAATATTACAAAAGATTTCATGATTTTCAATAACTCCGTTGATTTTATAAAAAATTTCAAAGATCAATAATGCATATTTTAAATAGATTTTTATTCTTAAAAATTACACAGACTAGCACGTCACACTTACATCACCATATAAACATGTAAACATGATGTCACATATGTTTTATTAAAAATACATATATATATATATATATATATATATATATATATATATATATATATATATGTATATATATATATATTCACACCCTATAATCCACATTTAATATTAAATAATTAAATTATAATAATAACAAATACGATATTTTCTAGGGCGTTATATTTATGGTGAGAACACTCAACTTCAGAGGAGGATTGATGCGCTATATGATGATGACGAGGGCATACTTCCGGACCATGACACAACTCTTGCCTCCAGGCTTCAGGCACATATCTGAATGGCTAACGAGCGGCTTCGCGCTATGGCACCTCATCGTGATTGGGAGAGTCATACGATGGTTCAGATGATGGCGGATGAGCTCCAGCGTGTGATTAACCAGATGCAGAATAATTAGTACTATAGCATGGGTTTTAGGGATGGCGTATAGTATAGCCATTTTATTATCAGAATCGTGTGCTAAGTGCTAGACTTTATCGTACTTTCAGTATTTCTCGGCTTTATGTACTTTATGTCGGATGATATTTTGAACCTTAGGATATTTGTTTATCGGTGGATGTCATCGATACTGTTATCGTTTAATTATCTATCGTTTTCCCTTATCGTATTATTTGGTCACGTGAGATTGTTTAAATTTTATCATCGTATTTATGCCTTATTAGAACTGTTAGTCTATATCATGCCATGTTGTGGATAGATGTATGCCTGTGGGTAAATAGATGATTGTTTGTTATTCAGATGATGCCTTCGAGAAGAAGTAATACTAGAACCAATCAAGGAGATATGGATATGACCCAACTTCTTGGACTTTTGCAACAACAGACGGCCACTTTGGCCCAACAACAGCAGTTACTCCAACAACAACATCAACAGTTACAACAACAAGGACAGAAACCACCAGCCCAACCTACGGTAACCTTTAAATCTTTTCTGGCTGTGAAAACCCCAGATTTTCAAGGGACAAGAGATCCAGTTGAAGCCCAGATTTGGCTTAAGGAAATGGAGAAGGCCTTCGCGTTGGTGAAGGTTAGTGATGAACAGAAAGTAGAGTTTACTAGCTATTTTCTCAAAGGTGAATCTAATTATTGGTGGGAGTCGGCTAAGGCCCTAGAAGCAACAGAAGTGATTCCTTGGGATAGATTTAAAAGGATTTTTCTAGAAAAGTATTTCCCTATGTATATGCAGACCCAGATGGAGTTAAAGTTCTTTAATCTAAAGCAAGAAAATATGAGTATTGATGAGTACGAGAAGAAATTTACAGAATTGGCAAGGTTTGTAGGAGACTATGTAGATACAGATGAGAAGAGAGCAAATAGGTTTCAACAGGGATTGAAGCCATGGTTAAGAAGCAGAGTTGCGGCTTTTGAGATAAACACATATGTAAAAGTGGTTTAGAAGGCGATGATAATAGAAGGAGAGAGTGATCAGAATCCGAAAGAAAGGGGCAACTTGAAGAGGAAAGTTGAGGCAATAGAAAGGAACCAGGATTAGGGAAAGTCAACAAATCGAATGGAGAGGAAACCCGGATTTCAGAACCAGGGAAGAAATTTTAAAAGAAATATGCCCAGAAACAGAAACCCAGAAGCCCTTCCTCAGAACCCTAATCAACCAAGATTTCCCCGACCATCTATTCCAGAATGCAAGATATGTTCCGAAAGACATACCGGGGTGTGTGCTAAAGCTGATATTGTTTGTTTCAAGTGTAACTCGAAGGGTCATTATGCTAATGAATGCCGAAATTCAAAATCGAATGTGACTTGTTACAAGTGTGGTAAAGTAGGACACATGACTAGAGAGTGCAGGGCGCCTATTCCAAATAACAACCTGATGAGATTGACTACCTCTACCCCAGTGAACCCAATGGCAACTTCTCAGATTTCAACTCAGATTCTAAATCCGCCTCTAATTCAGCAAATTCCAGCACTTCAAGCTCCAGGTTATCAAGCTCCAACATATCCAGTTCATGCCCGGACCTTCAACATGAATATGAATGACGCAGTGCAAAGTTTGGATGTGGTGGCAAGTACATTTTTCGTGAATGCCACTAGTGCAAAAGTGTTAATTGATTCGGGTGCTACTAGATCGTTTGTTTCTAAAAATTTTGTGAATAAACTGAAGTGCGATACTCGTATGTTAAAAGAAGCTTTGAATATTGTGTTAGCCAATCAGGATCATATACCAGTAGAAAAAATATGTTTGCCATGTGCAGTAGAGATTTCAGGACATCTTTTCCCCGTCACCCTGATACCTTTTCAATTAGGAGATTTTGACATAATTTTAGGGATGGATTAGCTTACCGAGTATAATGCGCACATCGATTGTAAGAGTAAGAGAGTTATGTTGAGATCTCCAAAAAGCGATAGAGTTATTTTTAAGGGACGTAGGCAGGCTAGTACTTTTCTTACTATGATGCAAACCAAGAGACTGTTAAGAAAAGGATGTCAGGCTTATCTTGCTTATGTGATAGACAAGAGTCAAGAAGGAGTGAAATTAGAAGACATTCCAGTAGTTAATGAATTTCCAGATGTTTTTCCCGAAGAATTACCCGGATTACCTCCAGATCGTCAGATTGAGTTTGCGATTGATTTAGCACCAGGGACAGAACCCATTTCCAAAGCTCCATACAGAATGGCACCATCTGAAAGAAGGAACTCGCCAGCCAACTTCAAGATTTATTGAACAAAGGAGTTATAAGACCGAGTGTATCATGTTGACGGAGGAATTTGGTAACAACAAAATTCGAGGTACTTCGCCGGAAACAAGATCTACAGCGGTGGTTCTTTGCCGAAAAGAGTGGTGGCATGTGGTGGTTGTTTGTGATTGGTGGCTGAGATTGATAGGGTTAGTGGCGGCTATTCAGAGCTCTCAACTTCCAACCCCCCAATCAGCCTACGTACCCCGGCATTTATAGGGGATCAAGCCATACATAGTTCTTGGAGAGCAAGAAACCCAAATGGGCTTGGATATCGGTCCAGCATCCGGAATGTTCTATTATGAGGCCTAACCACAAAAGGCCCAAGGCTCATCCAAGATCTCAAGACTTCACGAATATGGAAACTTCCCCCGTCGAGGACTAATCCTATTCGCTACAAGCTATTTCTTGATTTCAAGGATGCAGGTAAAGCCATGGTTTACCCCAAGTGCAGAACGCATCCTTGTCCCCCGAATGAGAAGCACCCACCAGATAGCAGGATAGGTGATCCAGAGCTTTTGGGTGCAAAGTGCAGATTACTCCAAAGTTCCCCAATGAGAGCGCGCCCATTGGCTACAGGAACAGAGCTCCAAAGCACACACCAAAGAGAGATCTATCTTTGCACCGAGGAGAACATGCCCTCAGTGTATAAGAAAGATCCCTAAATCTAGGAAAACCCCTAGAGGCCTTCTACGACGGACATCCCCCTCCTGAGATACGACAGGAGGGAATTCTTCAATAATCAAATACAAAATCGACATTGTTGCCACCCTGGAATTCCAACATATCATCCAGGGCGCGGCCTAAAGCCCCAGGGCGCGCCCTAAACTCTAAAAAACCCTAATCTGTTCTCTAAAATCCCAATTTGAACCCGTTATTGACCCGAACTCATCTTGAAAAACCTCTACCCCGGCGATTTCCAATTTTCGAGCAAAAAGTCGGCCAAGTCGAGCGATTCCGGTGTCCTTCTTCCACATATTTCGTTCAAGAACTCTCAAGGTACATTCTTATACCTGTATCTTCGATTTTAACCGTGTATTTTATGAGATATTGTAATTTGACTGTTCAAGTTCTTCATGTTCTTCACTTGCTTCGTATATATGCATGTATGTATAGTCATTTGATCTATTCTTGTTTGAAAAATTGTTATAAGTAATGTTCTTGTGTCACAAGAACTATAGATAATTGTTTGGACGCGTCTTAAACCCAGGACACACTATAGGGCCTTTAATAAAGCACCAAATTCTGTCAAATACTAATCTTAGGACGCGCCTTCAACATAAGGCGCGCCTTGAATTCCTCTGACTTCTTATAATTGTATCCTTCCTTAAGTCTAAGTCACAACTCCTTGAAATAATGCTTAGGTTTTAGGAATAGGTATCTAAACATTCATTACTTGTAGAAAATTTTCTGCTAATTCCTTTCTTGGGCGCGCCCTTAGTCTTTCTTCCTTTAATTTTGCAGCTGGAGGGCGCGTCTTCACCCTTTCATCCTTTTAAAGTGCTTAACAGGCGTCTTGGGACATATTCTCCTCCAAACACCTTTCTTCCTCCAAATTATCCGAGGCCTCTTTTCTCATTTATTTCTTCAGAAGACAAGGCGCGCCTTATCGAAGATTTCAACGAAGATAAAATGAGTTTTTCCAGTGAGGATTCCCTTAACAACATCCCCCTTAGTACTCGTTTAAAGAATAAAACAAAAACTCCAACACCAATATCTGAAAAAACTCCAAATCCCTTATATACAGATCCTTCTGATAATGATTATACTCCAGACTCCAATTCTCCCAATGACACGCACTCTTCAGATACCTACTCTACATAGGGTGCGCCTTCCGCCTAATCCATTTCACCACTAATCAATTCCGAGCCAACATCCCCACCTTCATCACCTACCCTATTTGAACATTGGGAAGTTCTTGATAAGGAAATTGACATTGATTGGGGTAGATACAATGAAATATCCGAAAAAGAAAAGAACCAACTTAGAAAGAAGCAAGGCAAATTAGCCTGTGTTAGCATGTCTTCTACTGCCACAAATGATGAAGTGGAATGGGCAATGAAATACTACGATCAAGAAGGACTTTGGGCCATTCCACACCCCCACCATCGACCCCATATTTTCAACTACGGTAAAGATTTTAGAATTCCAAGAATGGTTCTAACTCCGAGACTCGTAGCCCTTGGTGTGGGCGCGCCCTTGCACCCTTACCTAAGAGAAATCCTTGAATGATATGGTCTAGCCCCAATCCAACTTTCTCCCAACAGCTTATAAACTTATTTTAGGCTTATTTATTCTTTACCATGATTTGGGTTTCAAAGCACCCTCCATGCCAGAAATCAACTATTTCTTTAGCATCCGTCAATCAAACATTGGATATTATTATCTGGTAATCAACAAATCTCACAACAACAAAGGCTTTTCTGAAGGAAGGATTAGCCATATTAAACGCTGGAAGGAACCTTTTTTCTTCATCTGGGACGTCCCTCGAGTTCGTCTTCAATTCAATACAGAACCCTGTAAGCGAGGGCGCGCCCTACACTCTTCTTTTCTTCCATTTTAACTTTCTTTTAACTTTTATTAATTCCTTTAAATTAAAATAGATAGAAGAGTTCAAAAAGAACTTCAGGGCGCGGCCCTACATCGGGCCAAAGCCGTCCTCAAGGTTGCAGCAGAGAAATTCAACCTCCAAACTCTAATCACTGAAGAAAACTTGAAAAGGATTGGAATCCTTTCTGATAGGGTTGGGTCCATTTGTAAGTTTAAAAAATTCAGAAATGGTATTGCTGTTCCATCATCCTCTAGTGATAGTGAAAGTGAAAATTCCCATTCTGATGAAGGTATACAAACCTTTAGATTAGAACATATTCTAACCCACCAAATAATACTTTGCGTTCTTCTTTCAACATATTGTATATTTTAAATGTTCCCGGGAAAACATGACCTTATAATTTTCTTCTTGTGCAGACATGGCTTCTGGAATTCCACGTGGCTTCGGAGTTCCCAAGAAAAATAACAAGGAACAGCAGGTAAACAAAGCTGGAACCTCTGATTCTAGGGCGCGCCCTACTTCTCAATCAGAACCTACTCCAACAGTTTTACCTCCCTCAGCATCAATGAAGAGAAATGCCACTACTCAGCCGCTTGTCAACAAAGGTAAGAAACAAAAGGTCGATGGCGCGTCCTCATTCACGGAAACCCTTATCGGTCATGCTGCCGCCTCACTTATTATTGAAAAGGAGATTGATTTATGGCAAAACATGAATGTTGATGACGAGACAAATTCCATGATCAAAGCCTCCGCTCAACTCTTGGTTCAATCTCTAGGGCGCGCCCAGAGAGTACACAAGGAACAGCTCCAAGTGAATAAACTCAAGGCCGATGCTAAGAGACTTGTAGAGATGGTCGTTGAGAATGATAACAAGTGGAAAAAAGATCTTATTGCAAAGGAAGATGACTTGGACGAGGTTAGAGATCAACTAAAGGAATCAGTTGATCACCGCCAACTTCTCAATGACAAAAATGATCAACTGGAAAAAGAGAACCTAGAGTTAAAAGCTCAGCGAGATGCTCTAGAAAAGGAGAAAGCTACTTGTTGGAAGGATGAAAAGCAAGCCATGGAAGATAAAAACTTTCTAAACGGATTTAACTATTTTTTGCTTGGCTTCATTGCTCGCGATCCTGATTATGATTGGACACATTTTGGCCCCGAATGCGTGGAAGACATTATTTCCTTTAAAGCCAAGAATGTCGAAGAGCTAAAAGCAAAAAGGATTGAGCTCGGATTGGAAAATCCTGAAGATCCTGAGGGCGCGCCTTCAATTGAAAACATTCCCTCCCAAAATCAAGATGCTCAGAAATCTCCATATCAGAAATCTCCTCCATCAACAAATCAAGCTAGGACTTCAACTCTAGAAGATAATCAGGACACGCCCTCCCCTAAGGGCGCGCCCTAAAACTTTACTTCAATATCTGTTTTCTAACTTTTACATTTTTAAGGTGCGGGTCCTTTGTAAAACCCTGCAAGTTGTAACCTTGAATTTCCTTTTGATAACTGTTTAGGTACTATGCTTTTGCTGAACTATGTATTCATTGCCGAACCACTTTTGGCTTGATAAATTCTGCACACAATCAATCTTCAATTTTCTTCCGGGCGCGCCCTGACATATAAGGGCGGCCTTGGAATTCCTTCAATTATCAACTTAAGATTTTCCCTTTTACCAAAAAACATACACAAAATTTTAACTGTAAATTATCCTTTATAAGCCGAGGGCGCGGCCTTGCTTTGTTAGGGCGCGTCTCCTTAAACGTCTTTGAATTCTTTTTCACAGATTTACCTTTACCTGGTTTATGAATTTCTAGAAAATGTCTTTATACTTGTGATAAAATAAATCTTCACATGATTTCTTAATGCAAAGTAAGGCGCGCCTGATTATGCCAGGGCGCGTCCTTTACAACAATAAACTTCAATACGAACAAATCTTCAATTTTCTTGAAAACTTCTAATCTTTAACAAGACTGGAATTTCTTCAGAACAAGGGAAGGTATACACACTACCCCCTGGCTAAGGAGAACAATTATTGAAAAACAAAGAAAAAACAAGCACATCTCAACTAAATCTAAGGAAGGCGTATATGCACTACCCCCTAGACTAGGAGAACAGTTATTTATGCTAGTCTACAACTTAAATATAAGCCTTCATAAAATAGGGGGCCAAAGTCGCACCCTACTGATAATATTTCTTCAAATGCTCCGCATTCCATGCTCTCGGGATTGTGTTGCCATCCAAGTCTTCCAGATGATAAGTTCCTTCCCTAATGATAGACTTGATCTTGTAAGGTCCTTCCCAGATTGGACCAAAAACCCCATGAGCTGCAACTCTTGTATTTGGCATAACCTTCCGAAGAACCAAATCACCCACATCAAAAGGACGAGTCTTCACTTTCCTGTTGTAATACCTTGCAATCCTTTGCTGATAAATTGCCAACCTCAATTGTGAGTTAGTCCTTGTTTCTTCCAGAAAATCCAGATTCAACCTTTGATTTATCATATTAGCCTCTTCATCATAAAAATCTCTTCTGAAAGAACCTGCTCCAATCTCTACAGGAATCATCGCTTCACACCCATAAGACAACACAAAGGGAGATTCCCCAGTTGTAGTTCTTGGAGTAGTATTATATGACCACAAAACCATTGGTAACTCCTCAGGCCAATTCCCCTTGCTTTCCTCTAACTTTGTCTTCAAAGTATGCTTGATAATCTTGTTGATTGCCTCTGTCTATCCATTACTTTGAGGATGATACACAGCTGCAAACTCTTTCTTGATTCCCAAATCGTCACACAACTTTCGCAACTCTTTGCTGTCGAACTGCTTTCCATTATCTGATACAAGCTTATACGGAATCCCAAATCTGCACACAATCGAATTAAAGACAAAATCTCGAATTTTTTTTTTTTTTTGCTAATTAAAAAAATTAAACCAAAGGAAGCAGCTAATACATATCTAGGGGCATACCCCGCGAATCTCGAATTTTCTTTGCAGTAATTGTGGCCAAGGGCATTGCCTCCGCCCATTTGGTGAAATAATCAACCGCCACCACAGCATATTTTACGCTTCCCTTAGCTTTAGGGAGTTCTCCAATGAGATCTATCCCCCACATAGGAAAAGGCCACGGACTCATCATGGAAGTCAGAGTAGTAGCAGGACTCGTAGTATAATTGGCAAACCGCTGACACTTATCACATGCCTTCACAAAATCATAAGCATCCTTTTTCAAAGTAGACCAATAATAACCCTGCCTTAACACCTTCATTGCCAACGAACCACCCCCCGAGTGATTGCCACAAATTCCTTCATGGACTTCCCGAAGGATGTAATGACATTCATCTCCATCTATGCACTTTGGAAGTGGTTGATTGAATCCCCTCTTGTAGAGAATCCCATCATACTTTACAAATCTTGTTGCTTGATACCGAATTCTTCTTGCCTCAACCTTGCCTTCTGGAAGAATCCCTCCACGAATATATCCTTGAATTGGAGTCATCCAAGTAATATGCGGGATAGATTCCACCTCCATAACCTCTACTTCCGGGATACTTGGTACTTCTTGAATTTGCAGTGGAACTGTTACCAACAGCATCGCGTCTTTCTGGGATCCCAACTTAGCCAGAACATCTGCATTATAATTCTCATCTCGGGGAATACACTCTAATCTCACCTCCCGAAACTTCTGGATAAGCCGCTGAGCATACTTCATATATAGCTCCGTTCTTGGGCCCCTACACTGAAATCCACCTTTAACTTACCCAACCACTAATTCCGAATCACTCAATATAATCAGATTCACTACCTTCATCTCCACAGCTACCTTCAAACCATTAATCAAAGCTTCATACTCCGCGTCATTATTAGCTGCTTGAAATTTGAAATGAATAACGCTCATAAGCTGATTCCCTTTAGGAGTAACCAAGATTATACCTGCCCTAGCTCTTCCACTATTCACTGCTCCATCTACATGCAACTTCCACCATGGCTGAGGAATTTCCTCAAGAGGGCGCGCCCTCTGAGTTGGAATTCCAGACTCTACCAATACAAGTGACTTCTCTTCATTCTCTGACTCGAATTCAAGGATGAAATCCGCTAAAGCCTGACCCTTAATTGCCGTCCTTGGGATATATTCTAAATCAAACTGCCCCAGTTCAATCGCCCATTTTAGCATCCTTCCAGAAACTTCCGGCTTATGAAGAATCCCTCTCATTGAATATGCTGTATGAACCTCGATCTTATGAGCTTGAAAATATGGGCGAAGTTTCCTCGAAGCTAGGATTAAAGCAAAAACTAACTTCTCCATACTTGTGCATCGGGTTTCTGCATCAAGCAAACGCTTACTCACATAGTACACTAGAGACTGATGATCAATTTCTTCCCTTACCAAAACCGCACTGATGGAATATTCTGACACTGCCAAGTAAAGAATTAAAGTTTCTCCTTCCACTGGTTTTGCCAAAAGTGGTGGATTCCCCAATTGCTCCTTGATTCTCTGAAAAGCTTCTTCGCACTCGGGAGTCCATACGAAATCCTTAGATGCTTCTTTGATCGCTTTAAAGAACTCTCTACATCTATCCGAAGACTTTGACACAAAGCGATTCAATGCCGCTATTCTTCTGGCCAAATTCTGCACCTGCTTCATACTAGACGGGGATTTCATATCAAGCAAAGCCTTAATCTTTGTTGGATTCGCCTCAATTCCTCTATGATTTACCATGAAACCCAAAAACTTTCCGGATTCCACTCCAAACACACATTTCTGAGGATTTAACTTCATCCTGAATTTCCTTAATATTTCGAACATCTACCCCAAGTGCTTTACATGATCTTCTGCCTTCAAGGATTTAACAAGCATATCATCAACATACACCTCCATGGTTTTCCCAATTAAATCTTTGAACATCATATTCACCAATCTCTGATAGGTTGCTCTAGCATTAATCAAACCAAACGGCATTCCAATATAGCAATATAACCCTCTATCTGTGATGAAAGAGGTGTGTTCTTGATCGGGTTCATACATTGGAATTTGATTATAACCTGAGTAAGCATCCATGAAACTCAAAAGAGCATGACCGGCCATAGCATCCACCAACTGATCAATCCGAGGAAGAGGAAAACTGTCTTTAGGACAAGCCTTGTTCAAATCTGTAAAATCCACACAAGACCTCCATTTTCCATTTAGCTTCTTTACTAGGACTGGATTAGCCAACCAATCCGGATAATATGACTCTTTAATCAATCCAACCTCTAGAAGTCGATCAACCTCCCCCTTCAATGCTATTGCTCTCTCTCCACTTACCGGTCGACGTTTCTGGCAGATTCCTTTCTTGGTAGGATCTATATTCAGATGATGACACATGACTTCCGGGTCAATCCCCACCATATCAACATGACTCCAAACAAAAACATCCAGATTATTCAGGAGAAAATTAGTGAGCATCCCTCTCATCTCGGAATTCAACTGGGACCCAATTTTCAAAACCTTACTTGGATCCTTCTCATCTACCAATATTGAGAGTGTATCCTCCGCTGGGCCAGTCTTTTCAACCAACTGTGGAATTCTAGGATCTAGATCAGAATCAAAAATTCGTGGGTCTTCCACTAGCATGTCATCCTTGGAAGGCACATCCTCTTCAAGAGGGACGTCTTCCTCAACAAGGGTATGTACTAGACATTCAAGCAACATCCGTCTTCCTTCAACCTGCTCCCCTCTAAGGTTAACAGAGATAACCTCCTCCGAGTCTTCCTCGATTTCTTCTAGAATTCCTTCTTGTAAATTATCAAGTATCGGAATGCTCTCCCTCACTACCTCTTCAGGTTCTTGGACAAGATAATGAACTCTAACCTCTCCTGGAGTAAGATTCATCTCTCTTTTTGAACTTCCTTCTCTCTGGGCGCGCCCTCCACCTTGCTGTTTTCTAAACCCCTTGATTTCCTTGTGATAGCAATCCCTCGAATCATGCTGAGATCCTCGTATAGTTCCTACACCATTGGGTGTAGGAAATTTCATTGCAAGATGATAGATAGAGGTTATCACCTTTATTTCTTTTAATAGAGGGCGCCCAATCAAAGCATTATGAGATGACTCCACATTCAAAATCATAAAGTCCATCATCTGGGTCACAGAAAGAACTCCCTCACCAAGGGTTACCGGTAGTTTAATGGTTCCCATGACTTTCACAGATTCGCCTGAAAAACCGTAGATCCAACCATTGTCTGGAATCATATCCTTATCAGGAAGTCCTAACTTCCTATAAGTATTGTAGTATAGGATATTCACTGAACTTCCATTATCGACAAGAACCCGATGTACGTTCTTAGAACCAATCTGGATTGCTACCACCAAAGCATCATTATGAGGATGATGCACCCATCTAGCTTCTTCCTCAGTGAAAGTGATATCCATGCATTCCCCCTTAAATAATTTGGGTGGCCTAAACTCCAAGCTGTTCACATTAATGAGGGGGCGATATTTTGCCTCCCTTGCATATCTCTCCAAAGCATGATTACTATCTCCTCCCAAGTGTTGTCCTCCAAATATTGTATGAATACTACCTTCTCTGACAAATTTCTTCTCCTCAGGCTTATCATTATTCCGGAGGGCGCGCCCTCCATCTTTTCTATCAGTATTCTCCTTATGCTTTTTTACTTCTCTGATAATCCATTCAGTCAGGAATCCCTCTTTGATTAAGTCTTCAATTTCATCCTTCAATTGCCAACACTCGTGAGTATTATGTCCTGAGGACTCATGAAACTCACAGTATTTCTTTTTATCTCTACTCTGCCAAGAAGTTAATGGCTCTGGCTTCCTGAAGAATCCCTTATCTTTATTTATTTCAAAGATATGCTCAATAGAGGCAGCCAAAGGAGTATAGTTACTTTCCCTTCTATCATAGGTGTAAGTATCTAGAGGTCCCCAATTCCGCCCAACTTCAGTGGAATTCACACGATTAGCACCGATCCCAGTACGGAGTGTGGGACTCAAGGACCGATCTTTCCTCTTGTTAACTCTTCCTTTAGAATTTCCCTGACTATCTGTTTTTCTATTATCTGCCAAGGATTGTTCTACAATCTTGAAAGATTCAGCCTGCGCAAATACATCGGCCAAAGTAGGTGGATCACGTCCTTGAAGATGCTTCCAGAAATCAGTTCCTACTGACAATCCAGCTATTAAAAAGCTTTTGAGCGTTTCATCAGTTGCTCCTCTCACCAGGGTAGATTCCGAATTGAATCTTTTGAAGTAAGATTGTAAACTTTCTCCTTACTTAATATTAGCCAGAGTAGTAACAGGAGGAGCATACTTCACTACCGCCTGGAACTTGGTTAAAAACAGATTCCTCATCACCTGCCAAGATGTAATTACTCCTGGACCAAGTTTCTATAACCACTGTTGCGCACTCTCCCTAAATGTTGCTGCCAACAAACGGCATCTGGCTAAATCAATCACCTGATAGACATCCATTTCGATATCAAACCACCCCAAGAATTCCACGGGGTCAGCATTTCCGTGAAAGCGTAAGTCATTAGTCATAGACCGATACCCTGTAGGGAGTTGTGCTTCTCTTACTTCAACTGAGAATGGAGAAGATGTTGGTGCCGTAGCAGATATTCTCCCTCCATCCAGGTGAATAAGAAGTTTTTTCAAGTCATCCACATTAAAGGTTCCCACTCCGGGAATATTCTGGATATTTTGTTGTGCCACAGTCTGAGTACCCCCCCGGGGGTGGAGGTGGAGGTGGAGCCGCTGTCGGAACACCTCCTTGAGTTCCTGCTTGTGGTGGAATCACAACATCCTCTTTTTTTTTTGCTAATTAAAATTTTATACCCAAGGGAACAACAAAAACACTTCTAGGGGCATACCCCGTGAGTCATCATTCAACCCAACAAATGCCTAAACAATTAGGACATTTGAAGGTCAACAGAGCCAAATAACTATTATAAACAGAACAAACATAACATAACAAAACAAAGCAGCATTGCTAATTCAAGATGCAATGACCACCCCTGGTCATTTTCCACTGCCTAATCCCGGATTTAGTCCATCTTACTTTAGGACCATGCATATGGCTATCTTGACGTCTCTCCACGTGCCCTCCATTTCTCATCACCTTATCCTGGACTTGACCCACTTCCATGCCTACCTCCATGTGCTCCTCCGCATTAATCTCCAAGACAATAGAAGGGAGAATACTAACAGTAGGAAAATCCTCCCATGGGATATCATCCTCCGTATGCTCCTCTCCCAAGCCAGTTCGCACCGCAGTAGCAGTACAAGTCATCGCACTATCAATCGACATTGCATCAATACCCTCATTTGAACTATTTCCCATCAGGTAGTCAAAAGCTTCATCAATCTCAGCATCAATTTGAACAAAACCCATCTCCTTCTCACGGTCCTTCATGTGTAGCTCCAACTCAGAAGCAACCTTGCCCTTCCCATCCTTCATTACCTCACCACCATTAAGATCAGTTTCATTTTCCAGGGCAGCAGGAGCATCCCTAGGGTAGCCCTTCTCATTAACAAGCAGCTCAGGTCGGATGCCTTCATAAGGAATTCCGATCCCTTCTTTAGCAGTAAACTGTTGCAATTGGATAACATTGTTGAGGGCTACACACAGCTCCTCATCATGTCCACAGTCCGAAATGTCAATAAGGAAATTCCCCTCAACTATGATCTCCGTCTCCTTCCTCCTCATTAGAGTATCCTCTTGGGTTTGAGTTTGAGTTTGCTATCCCTCAGGGTTTCCATGAAGTTGTGGATTCCCTTGAGAACTTCTCTGATGTTGTTCTCCTGAGTGGGGGCGCATCCTCGATCTAGACTCTCCTGAGATGCTCGAGGGAATTTGATGGATACGGGGGATCTTCCCCCTGAGGATGCGCCCTGATTACGGGGTCGCCTATTTCCTTGATAGAAATCCATTCTTCTATCACCGTTATCACGGTTTCCTCTTCTTCCAAGGGTGTCATGATGAAAAGCTTGTTTTGATCCAAGGGGCCGCGACCTGTCGTGAACAGGGGGCGCGCGCTGTGGATTGTCATTGCGGGCAAGAGATCGTTCATGTCCAAGGGGCCTCGACCTGTTGTCAGGGGGCGCACGCTGTGGATCGTGGCTCTGTGGAAGGGCTCGCTCATGTCCAAGGGGCCTCGACCTGTTATCAGGGGGCGCGCGCTGTGAATCATGGGGCCGCGATTCCAAATACTTGCTTTTCTTCTGCTGCTCAAGGAGTACCATCCTTAAGTCATCATCATTAAGCCTTATTCCAAGGCGTTCCTTCAAGCTGGCATAATCTCTCCTTTCTCTAGCCATCTGCTCTTCATCCCTTTGAATCTCACCAGGAGTGCGCCCTGAACGGTGAGGATGAGGGCGCGCCCTCTCTTGAGGATTCGACAACCTGTGCTCAGAATTATCTTCACTAGGATATTCAACAATAGGGTTAGAATAATCTAACCTTCGAGGAGTAACCAGCTGAAATCTCCTTTCCTGATTTTCCTCCCTCCTTCGGGAATCTTCCTCAATCTGAGGGGATTTCCCTAACCGGCGATGATTTCGTGGGGTACTCCGAGATTCTCTCCTTGATCCCTGATTTTCCTCCACTAAATTCAATCTTGCTCCGAAATTATTTAGGGCATCTCCCATACGGTACAACTGTTCCATTAACGCCGCGTTACTGATAAGAACAGGCGGTTGTCCGCCGGCGGCGACTGGAGTTCCACGATGGTGCGGAGGAGCAGAGATTTCCTCTGAAACATAAGCCTCATGGTGGGTTGGATTTCCCCCCATGCTATCTTCAGAATCGTAATCCTCTTCTCCATGAGAACCTCTGCCTTGATTGCGAGACATCTTTTCCTCCTAAGATGAAGATCTTGATTGGCTACCCTCCTTCTAGTGCCAATTTGTTGACGGAGGAATTTGGTAACAACAAAATTCGAGGTACTTCGCCAAAAACAAGATCTACAGCGGTGGTTCTTTGCCGAAAAGAGTGGTGGCGTGTGGTGGTTATTTGTGATTGGTGGCTGAGATTGATAGGGTTAGTGGCGGCTATTCAGAGCTCTCAACTTCCAACCCCCCAATAGGCCTACGTACCCCGGTATTTATAGGGGATCAAGCCATACGTAGTTCTTGGAGAGCAAGAAACCCAAATGGGCTTGGATATCGGTCTAGCATCCGGAATGTTCTACTATGAGGCCTAACCACAAAAGGCCCAAGGCTCATCCAAGATCTCAAGACTTCACGAATATGGAAATTCCCCCGTCGAGGACTAATCCTATTCACTACAAGCTATTTCTTGATTTCAAGGATGCAGGTAAAGCCATGGTGGTTTACCCCAAGTGCAGAACGCATCCCTGTCCCCCGAATGAGAAGCACCCACCAGATAGCAGGACAGGTGATCCAGAGCTTTTGGGTACAAAGTGCATATTACTCCAAAGTTCCCCAATGAGAGCGCGCCCATTGGCTACAGGAATAGAGCTCCAAAGCACACACCAAAGAGAGATCTATCTTTGCACCGAGGAGAACATGCCCTCAGTGTATAAGAAAGATCCCTAAATCTAGGAAAACCCCTAGAGGCCTTCTATGACGGACATCCCCCTCCTGAGATATGACAGGAGGGAATTCTTCAATAATCAAATACAAAATCGACATTGTTGCCACCCTGGAATTCCAACATATCATCCAGGGAGCGGCCTAAAGCCCCAGGGCGTGCCCTAACCTCTAAAAACCCTAATCTGTTCTCCAAAATCCCAATTTGAACCCGTTATTGACCCGAACTCATCTTGAAAATACCTGAACCGAATTTTGGCTATAACATATCACCCTGGGGATCGCCAGTGTTGTTCGTAAAGAAGAAAGACGGTAGTATGAGACTTCGTATTGATTATCGAGAGCTAAATAAGTTGACCATCAAGAATAGATACCCGTTGCCACGAATCGACGATTTGTTTGACCAATTGAAAGGAGCCACATGTTTTTCGAAGATAGATCTAAGGTCAGGATATCATCAGTTAAAAATCAAGTCAGAAGATATACCGATGACTGCGTTTCAAACGAGGTATGGTCACTATAAATTTTTGGTTATGGCTTTCGGATTAACTAATGTGCCTGCAGCATTTATGGATTTAATGAACCGAGTGTTTAAGAAATATTTGGATAAGTTTGTGATAGTATTCATTGACGATATTTTGATATACTCCAAGAGCGAAGAAGAACATGTAGAGTATTTAAGGATAGCATTGAAGATATTGAGAAATGAGAAGTTATATGCCAAGTTTTCTAAGTGTGAGTTTTGGTTGAAGGAAGTCCAATTTTTGGGACATATTGTAAGTAAGGAAGGAATTCGAGTCGATCCAACAAAGATTGAAGCTGTTGTGAATTGGGAAAGACCAAGGACACCGACGGAAGTAAGAAGTTTTATGGGATTAGCAGGATATTATCGCAGATTTGTTAAGGATTTTTCTAAGATTGCGGTACCGCTGACCAAGTTGACACGGAAGAATGAAAAGTTTGAATGGACTGAAAAGTGTGAAAAGAATTTTCAAGAGCTAAAGCAAAGGTTGGTAACTGCTCTAGTGTTAGCATTACCAGATGATAAAGGAGAGTTTGTAATCTATAGTGATTCTTCTCATTAAGGCTTAGGGTGTGTATTGATGCAACATGGAAAGGTGATTACGTACGCTTCAAGGCAACTGAAACCTCATGAACAAAGATACCCAACCCATGATCTTGAACTAGCAGCAATAGTGTTTGCGTTGAAATTATGGAGACATTATTTATACGGTGAGAAGTGTGAGATATTTACTGTTAGGAATTATGTTGTCCTTGATGATATGCACTCATAAAGCACCTTGAAAAACATATGTGTACAAGATTAAGTTTTGTAACTTATCAACGGATATCCAAGCTATGTACATCCATCGATAAGGTAGCTTGTCAACTGATAAGTTTGTAGCATACCCTGTTTTTAAGTTTCAGTTGTTTGTTTATACCATAGTTACTGGAATTCCTAAGTCATGTTGACTGTCAATGGATATGCAGAATAGGGTAGCTAATTGTATATAGGTTGTGCTATGTAATTCTGTATAAGTGAAGTGATGATCAATTGATGAAGCTTCTACGTCAACGGATATGGTATTTCAACAAACATCTATTAACATGTCGATCGATGTCTACTTCAACGGATGTTGATGTGTATTTTTAGAGTTTCGTTCACAGGGAAGGACTGATATCAATGTCAATCTCAAGTCTTTTGTTTCTTACAATTCAGAAGTGTGGAAAATAGTTTGTGGATGTGTTTGATTATCAACTAAGATAATCTAATAAAAAAATAAAAACTATATAATATGTATGAGAGAAAACAATCCAAGAATTAGGGTTCTTCAATTGGCTATCATGAATGTCTAATTTGTGCCTCTTGTTTTGTTAAAAACAATCCTTCTAATGTTTATAAAATCCTCTCCCAAGGTAAATTATAGTGCCTACAATTATCCCTTGAATGCCACTCCCATGGTCATACAAAGTACAACTATAGACTATTAACAACCAAGGATTATCAGTTTCACAATTCACATATCAATCTCCCGATCTAATACTTAAATTGTGTCTATCATATCATGTACTAGAATTACAACTCCTCTCCCGATTCGTTATAATTCCTAGAGATGCAACTAAAAGTTCGCGACTCTTCTAATTGTATAAAGCGTTCAATGACAGATTAACAATAACAAGAAAACACAATACAATCAAAAAAACTCAATAAGCCAATGAATACTACCCAACTCTTGGATAAAGGAATTAGCTACTCATGATAAGATAAAACAAATATGAATTTAAAATGCAAACCATGAGTTTAAAGAATTGAAATACGAAGAATACAACTTTAAAGGCTTCTCGAAATCAGGATGAATCCCTTCACTCCTTCTTCCAATCTCCCTCTCAAGGTGCTTCTCTCCCTTCTCTCTCCAAAGTACGACTCTTCTATGTTATGATATGATATAATGTTTTTACAATATATGTATAAACCTAATATAAAAGAGTTTTAATGCTTTCCAAGAAAAAACAAGTAATTTCCCAAAGTAAATTGAAATCTGAATGTAAAATTCATAATCTGACTTCCAGGCCTGTTTCTGGGCTACCCCGGTTGTAAAAAGAGTATTAGACCACCTTTGAATTAAAGATAATTCCTTCCTCTTCCCGGGGGCTGTAAGATCGCCCAATTCTGATGTACAGAACTCAAGTTATGGCCCAAGCAGTGATGTATGCACATGCAGCCCAATAAATCCGAATTTTATTATGATTTAAGTCCAAATAAGCTCAATTCCTTCCAAGTTCGGGAATTCTTTATTTCCTGTCATAAAACATTAAACTCTAATTAATAATATCCAATTATTTATAAAATACAATAAATATTAGAATAAAATCATATAAAATACATATAAATATATACTCTATCAAATATCCCCACACTTAATACTTTGCACGTCCTCGTGCAAACTAATATAATATAAATATTAACTACTAACTAGTACCACTTCCGTAGGTGATCACGGTTGCATTTGGCATATGCAACAAGCCCTTTAAACCCCTAGGTTGCCCTAGTGGACGAGTGAGGTCTCGTGAGGGCCTATAGTGAATGTACCCACAAAATCCATCTAACTCATGTAAAAGATTGAATGCCAACAAAACACCACACACACAAGTCCTCTCATGCCACATCAACTTAAGAATCAAAGTGGATAATGCAATGCCTTGGTGTCAAAGGTGAAAGTATTCACATAGTCTACTCAATGAATATGCATAAGTTCTCAAAAGTCCATGTCAAATGTGAGAATAAGTTGGTAACCATGCTAAGCCCACAAGAGTACATCTTTGAATCAAAACTTGGGATCTCATATGCAAAAAAAAACAAGTAATAACTCACCTTTCACTCACAAAAGAATATTCACTCAATAACAAGGGTAAGTGTATCACTCAATTCCAACAAAATCATAAGCATGCTTGACATTTGATATCAATCTAACTTTGACACAACATACACCACTTTTGATATCAAAAGGTCTTTATTTGGGTTGTAACGGGGCTAGGGACAAGGTATTTCAAGTAAAGCCAAAGAAAGTTAAGTGTCAAAAGCTAGTACCCTACAATATAAATCATGTAACTCCGTATCTATCATCCCCACACTTGGATTTTTCTTTATTCTCTTTCAACAAATAACTTGATTAGTCGAACAAAGAAGGATCATAAAAACATAGGTATGCTCTCATATAAACAATTTTTTTTTCATTTTTTTTTTCTGTTTTTTCATTTTTTTTTCTATTTTTATGTTTTTTTTTTGTTTTTTTCTTTCGAGAGATAAATATCTAATATATAAATGGGTACAATGATCCCACCATATTCTTACAAAATTTGACTAAAAAGTAAACAACCAAACCCGATATTTTCCCAAAGTAATGACCATCAGTAAAACCCCCCTTTTTCACACCTTTTTACTCCCTCAAACACTCTACCAGCCTTTGACAATTTGGGTTCATGTTAAAGTAAGGCCAATACAAGAAAAAGGTATAGGCAAGTAATGTGGTGTGTCACCGAAAAAATAAGATTAAGCTTAATGGGGTAACTAATTGATCATATATAAATGGTGTGTTAATATAGGAAACATGAGGTTATCCCTAAATGCCTTTATCATATTATCATCAAATAATGTCATGTATTTCAAGAAAGGTCTCAAACAAGTGCTAGCAATACAAACAACATGTGGACACTCAAGCAAACGAATATAAAATGCAAAAGATATGCATATAGGCTCAATAACTCACTTGGTGGCAAAACATAATTAATCCCAAGCAAAAAGTCTCTCTAACGCACCTACTTGTACTTAAAGCATGCAAACCAAATCATCTTGCACATATTCATGTCCTTTTAATTACTTACAACATTCAATAAGTCTACCAGCTTCAACTTGCTAGTGTATGTGTGTGCACAAGAACAAAGCATATCACTTCTCAATCAAAAGCGTCAATAACACAAAATTTCTATAGCATGCATGGGTGAATTAAGGCATGTTACAACAAATAATCATTTTACAAGGCTAGAATTATTTTTGTGATTTTTAAATTTTTTAAATTTTTTGTGTTTTTTTTTCTAAATAAATATATATTATAACTATTGAAAACACATCCCCACACTTAAATGGGTCAATGTCCTCAATGACACACTAAACAATTAATTCTACAATAACAATAATAATAATAATAACTATACTAAAAAGAAAAGAAAGAAAACTCCCCTAAAGATGCTAGGTTTGAACAGCAGGGATACCACATAATCGTTGCTCCGTACATACAAGTTGGAAAAGCAATTGGCATGCGCTAAATCTGTACAGGTTAGGAGCACATATACAAACATACATTACATAAGTTATATAATTAAGTATAATTTTTAAATTATTTTATATGATGCATATAATATTAAGAAAATATAATATATAAATAATTAAGAAAATTAATAAAAGTATATACATAAAATCTAAACAGTATACATAACATAAATAAAGTAGAATAATATATGATAAATTAAATATACAATAATAATATAAATTAATTATAGAATTATAATATAATATAATCTATAATATAATATAACATAGCATACAAATATAATTAGTATTATCTAATTATATAATGTAAATAATGTTATAAATTACAAATAATTTAATATAATACAATACAAATAATAATGTTATATAATACAATAAACTAAGGAAAAGTTATTATTTAATATATAACAAAAGAAAAGAAAAGGACGTACTAGTAGTAATTATACTAGGTAGTCATTAGTATTTAGTAGTACACAGCAGCGCTAGCGCTACATGAGTGAAGTAGGCTAGTAGCTTCACGCATGGACCAGAGAATCACGCACGGCCTCTCAAAAGTGCGTATGCCCATATCTTGTTGTAGAAAACCCTAAATGAGAGTCTTCCGTTCTCTCTCTAGAAACCCTATTAGCCGCCACTAAAATCCCTTTATTCTTCACACTTTCTCCATCAGATCTTCTAAATCAACCTTCCTTAATCCATTTTCCTCCTTTACTCTCACGCCTATACACCAAATTTCTTTTAATTATAGTTATTATTGTTCTTTTATGTATTTTCCTAATTATTCAATAGAGTTTGGCTGTTGCCTTGAGATGGCTTTGTTTTGCTTTGGTATTAGGGAGTCGACAGGTGACATGTCCGCTCCCTTTGCTCTTAGCTATGCATTTCTTTCGGATGGAAGGGATGAGTCCCGTTGTCACGGTTACTATCCTAATGTCTCAAGGATCTGGACTATGTCGACTCTGTCTCTACATTGTAAGGAGTCAGATGTATTTGTTGAAGTTTCTCGACTGTGTGATTCTTTGGAAAAACCGTTGGTGGGTTTTTTCCTTCGTGATTTTACGATCTCTCCAAGACAGTTTGTACTTGTTATCGGGGAGTCTAACTTCATGGTGGCTGCTCGTAGAGGGATTTCTTTCTCTCCCTCTCTTGGGGAGAAGGGCCCCTTATCCCTAGGTGTTGATGCGGGTATGGTGTCTGACAAAATGCTTCAACGAGTTTTCGTTGTTTTGACCATGAGGGTGAACTCTTTCCAGTTCGAAGAGGGGTTAATGGCCTTGGGTTTCGCTTTATTCTCAGAGGGAAAACTAACTATGGATGATTTAGGTATTTTGTTGGAGATGCCTAAGTTACAGTGGATGACAATAGATTTGATTTTGGTTCGGGTTGAAGAGTTGGTGAACTCTTATTCTCGAAGATGGAAGCAATTTGGGGATATGTTTTCCAAAACTGTCCTGTATGGGTTTGTTATCGCTCCTTATATTTCGAGATGTGTGGTCCGCTTGAGTGCGGATATGTTTTCGTTACCTAGCTATATTTCTTTTGTTGAGTTCACGTATGTGGATTTTGAAGATGGTCGGGTTGTTGGAAGCGTTCATATAGGTTTCCATCAGTTGCAACTGGTTTTTGAAGGACGGTCTCCATTTAGATGTAGGTTTATCTACAGTATCTTGAAAGGATTTCCCCAATGGGAGAGTCCGGGAGGGTTTGATATCAATGGTGGGTTTGTTTTAAACCGATTTTTGGAACGGGGCACAGCTATGCTAGTCCTGGTTACAATGTTCGATCTAAAACTCCAAAGAGTGAGTTTAGATGAGGTTTGCTTGTGGGGTGGTGTGCACAAAGGTCTGCAAAGGAGTTTATATGACTTTGCAGAATTTATGATGAGTAAAGTGAACATGAGTAAAGAAGAGGACCATACTACTATTGGTGGTATGGATTCTCGTCATGCTGAGATGCAGGTTGAGCTGGGCATTGGGTTTGTTCTTGGGCCTATTTGTTTGGTTATGATGAAAATCGAGAAAGGGTATTTGCATGAGAAGGACTCTGTTCTCTTTATGCTTAAATTGACTCGGAGGAGTATCTTAAAGGGGGATGTGCTCCCATTCGCAACAGGGGTGATGTCTTTAACAGTGTTGTTATGTCTAAACTTACTAAGCAGAGTGTGCCCTCGATTAAAATTGTTGGCAGAATTTTGGAGACTGGGTCTGTTTTCTACCAGGGTTGGACTATTGGGTCTGGTTTTGATGCTTGCCTCTTTAAGCATATATTAATGTTCGGGTTTTTTAATGAATTAAGGAACGGGATTATTGCCTGTTGTATGTACATCAAGGAAACCAAGGCAGGGAACACGGCCAAGTATGATGGATGTCATAGGGGCATATTTCATCAACTGGGGGCTGGTTCTCCTTCCAATAAAAAGTTAGCCGATAAGGTGCTTTTTTGGAGGCCAACTCTCATGTTGAGGAGGGAGGTATTTTTGGTTTCCTTGCTGATGCAGTGGATACATGTTGAGGGCAGTCGTGCTCTATTGGTTCAGGAGATAGTACAAGATTTAAAGACTAGTTGGTTTGTGGGAAGCTCCCAGGCGTTGGATGGAGAGAGCAGAATTTGCATTCTGCTTGGTGTCTACTGTGATTGCTGCAGTACTGCAATGCTATTCGGGATGTCCAGGGCATAGTGGTTAATTTTGTTTAGGTCCATGTTATGTTGTTGATTGCAAGTTTATCTAGCATTATTGATGTTTTTTCTTTGTGGTTCCGCTAGGTAGATGTGTTATTAATCGCGGGGTATGCCCCTAGAGATGTAACCTTTTGCCTGTGGTATAAATTTTAATTAGCAAAAAAAAGTGCGTATGCCCATCAAGAAACCTCTGCTCTCCCTCCTTTTCTTACAATTTCATGTGGATGCGGTTAAATGATCGCCATGCAAATTTTTCTGCTCATTTTTTTTAAAGCAATCTAAGCACTGAAATATAAGCCGCACCACAATCATAAAAATTCGTTCCATCCGCTAAAAATTCCTGAAACACTTCATAAATTCATCAAGGCATCTTGTGGGAGTATACATATATATATATATATATATATATATATATAATTATTAGAGATAGATAATTATATATATATATATATATATATATATATATATATAATTATCTATCTCTAATAATGATGATGATGATGATGATGATAATAATAATAATAATAATAATAATAATAATAATAATAATAATAATAATAATAATAATAATAATAATATCTAGCCTAGAAACAAATCAATACAAATTTACTAAATTTACAAAAAAATTGGGTTGCCTCCCAACGAGCGCTTGTTGAACGTCATTAGCTCGACTTATTTACACATAAAGTATTCAGTGAGGAGAAAAAGCAAATAGATACACATATCTACGGATTTGTATTACAAGCATAATGTGCAAATATACCTTTGATTCATTAAAATTTACGAAAACTTTCATGAACCTCACATGCTCAAGAGACGTAGAAACATTAAAGTAGCTAGAAAAGTCATCAGAATAATCATAAGTACGACTCATAAACTCTTCCCAAATTGGATCCCTATACTCCAAAACAAGATTTTCGATTTCATCAGTTTTTAATTCCTTCTCAATTATAATTGGACACTCGTCAATTTTTATCTCGTCTACCAATATATTAAGCTCAGGAATATTTTCTAAATTTGGTATAATTTCAATTGCATCCAATTTATCATTAGCACGCATGGGACAATCATCAACTACACAAGTAGACTCATCAAACACAAAATTATCATCAATTGCTAAACAAGAATCATGGATCATTGGAAAATTGACACAAGGAGGAATTTCAAGACAACCGTTATGCATAGGGATGGGCATTTCACCCGCCCCGCTCGACCCCGATCCGATCCCCGCCCCGTTCGGGTCGGGGATTCGGGGAATTTTTCGGGTTCGGGGCGGGGAGCGGGGAATATTTTAATAAAAATTCGGGGATCGGGGCGGGGTCGGGGATTAGGGGATCCCCGCCCCGCCCCGATCTCCGATTTTATTTTAAAAAAAAATATATTTATATATGTATATAATTAAATTATTATAAATAAATATATTTCTAGAGATTATTAGTGCTTAAAATTTGTAATTCATTTCATAGATTCAAAATTTTAATAGTAAATTTTAATTTAATTATATCTTTTTGTATAAATAAATTTTATTTCAAAATATTTTTTAGAATAGGTTATTGAATTTAAAATATATATTATCTATTATAATTTAGCAAATTAATATTTTGAAATTTGTTAGAGAATGCATAAAATTTATTTTTTAATAAAAATAAAAATCCCCGATTCCCCGCGGGGATCCCCGTTCCCCGTTCGGGACGAGGATCGGGGAGCAAAATATTCCCCGTTCGGGGATCGGGGGGGGTTCGGGGAGCGGGTAGGGGCTCGGGGATCGGGGGTGGGGATCGCCCTCCCCGACCCCAAAGTGACCCGACGCCCATCCCTAGTTATGCATCACTAGTTGAACTTCCATAATAAAACTATTCCTTTTAGCATTCTCCTCGTACCAACCCATTGATTCTGGTTCACATGGACTATCATTCTTACTAGCAATCTCAAAAGTTGGGTCATCAAAGTGTTTAAAAAGTCCCAAAGAAAGTAAAGAAGGATTAGAATGAATTAAGCTCTCATCAACAGCATTGCAAATGTATGGATAAGGATCATGATATTGATTTTCAAAGGCACATGAAAAATCTGTACTAGGTGGGTATGGAGCATAATATGAGTTCTCGGAATGGAACGAATTCACCTGGTATGCATTAAAATCCTCATAAGAATTGAATTATTGGTGAGGACTGAAGTCTTGATATCGTTCTTGATCACCAAAGATATTCTGAGCGTTATTCCAACCATAGTTGTTATCCATGTCGTCTCTCTACTTCAAAAACTTGCTCTAGGCTCCTCAAAGAAACCTGTTGACACACAAAAAAAAAAACAAAAGAAGGGGAAAAAAATATGTACAAAGATAAAATCCAAACTACAAGAAATAATTAACTCAAAAATCAATATTGTTGCCTTCCCCGGCAGGTCGCCAATTTGTTGATGTGTATTTTTAGAGTTTCGTTCACAGGGAAGGACTGATATCAATGTCAATCTCAAGTCGTTTGTTTCTTACAATTCAGAAGTGTGGAAAATAGTTTGTGGATGTGTTTGATTATCAACTAAGTTAATCTAATAAACAAATAAAAACTATATAATATGTATGAGAGAAAACAATCCAAGAATTAGGGTTCTTCAATTGGCTATCATGAATATCTAATTTGTGCCTCTTGTTTTGTTAAAAACAATCCTTCTAATGTTTATAAAATCCTCTCCCAAGGTAAATTATAGTGTCTACAATTATCCCTTGAATGCCACTCACATGGTCATACAAAGTACAACTATAGACTATTAATAACCAAGGATTATCAGTTTCACAATTCGCATATCAATCTCCCGATCTAATACTTAAATTGTGTCTATCATATCATGTACTAGAATTACAACTCCTCTCCCGATTCGTTATAATTCCTAGAGATGCAACTAAAATTTCGCGACTCTTCTAATTGTATAAAGCGCTCAATGACAGATTAACAATAACAAGAAAACACAATACAATCAAACAAACTCAATAAGCCAACGAATACTACCCAACTCTTGGATAAAGGAATTAGCTACTCATGATAAGATAAAAAAAATATGAATTTAAAACGCAAACCATGAGTTTAAAGAATTGAAATACGAAGAATACAACTTTAAAGGCTTCTCGAAATCAGGATGAATCCCTTCACTCCTTCTTCCAATCTCCCTCTCAAGGTGCTTCTCTCCCTTCTCTCTCCAAATTACGACTCTTCTATGTTATAATATGATATAATGTTTTTACAATATATGTATAAACCTAATATAAAAGAGTTTTAATGCTTTCCAAGAAAAAACAAGTAATTTCCCAAAGTAAATTGAAATCTGAATGTAAAATTCGTAATCTGACTTCCAGACCTGTTTCTGGGCTGCTCCAGTTGTAAAAAGAGTATTGGACCACCTCTGCATTAAAGATAATTCCTTCCTCTTCGCGTGGGCTGTAAGATCGCCCAATTCTGATGTACAGAACTCAAGTTATGGCCCAAACAGTGATGTATGCACATGCAGCCCAATAAATCCGAATTTTATTGTGATTTAAGTCCAAATAAGCTCAATTCCTTCCAAGTTCGGGAATTCTTTATTTCCTGTCATAAAACATTAAACTCTAATTAATAATATCCAATTATTTATAAAATACAATAAATATGAGAATAAAATCATATAAAATACATATAAATATATACTCTATCAACGGATAAAATGCTTCAACCAATAATGTCAGGGAATTAGAGGTTGATGGCGACTTGACATGCCTGACAGATCACATGGGTTGATAAACTTAAAAGGGGTATGGAAACCGGTATTGGAAACGAAGAAGAAAAAGAAACATTCCTTGTTCTTGCAAACAATTCAGCTGGTAAATCTAGTGCATATCTGTCCAAGACAACCAGACAAAATTGTATCACGAGGGGACAAGGAGTGGCAGCAACCCTGTAGAATACTTTGACTTGCAAGATTCGTTTATTTTGTAGGGTTTGTAAACTTGAAGTATATATATACTTCAAGTGTAGCATAGCTAAGTTAGAGAAGAAAACACAGAGCTCAAAAGCACAAAACATTAGGTTTTCTTGTAATTACTTAGCCTTGTATCTGCAGCTGTGTACTCATTTACATAGATAAGTTTCTTCAATACAACCCTCAGGTGGAGTCGAGAGAAACCCCACCTGAAATTTTTAAGTGTGTTGTATGCCTGTTCATTTCTGTCTGTTTTACTTTGTAGTTTTCAATTTGTTCATCTGCCTCCATTGAAGTTCATTTGTTGTTTTGTTTTAAATCGAAAAAAATTTACAAGATTGTATTCAACCCCCTTCTACAATCTTAAAGGGTGCTACTGTGACAGCCCCAAATCCGGGGTCAGGAATCCAGGCCGTCACGGACCAATTTCCATTTAATAACATTTTACTCTTGGCAGTTGAAATATAAATGCGTAATAAAACTCACACAATAGACCCCACACTAAATAATAATATTACACACCAGTCATATGCTCAAAGAACAACATCCACAATATTATAAGTTTATTACAACCCAAAATCTTACTTAAGAACATTGTTGAATAATACTTCTACAGGAAGCATTTCAACAACCAAAGTTTTTTTTTTTTTTTTTTGCTAATTAAAATTTTATACCAAAAGGAACAACTGATACAAATCTAGGGGCATACCCCGCGAAATCAACAACCGACAAACAAAGACAAAACATTACAATGTCATTAGACAGCCAACATTAAACGAGAAATCTTAAAATAAACTAAACAGCCTGAGAATTTATGAAAGTCCCTGGTTCACACCCCAGGGTCCCCTGCCAAGGCTGCATCCTAAAATCTCCATCCATGTCATAAACTATGCATCTGCATGAATGCATACCATCATTACCAGCATCCGAGCCTACCCTGAATCCAGAATCCAGGCCTGAAATGTGCACAATTAAAGTCACAACAGACCACCAGCCATTACAACAAATTACAATACTTCCAACCCGCAAGTTGGACCACACTAGCGCCCTATCCAGCCCTGTCACAATAATGACATTATACCCTGCATTTAATCTATGCTGATTCCCATCAGTAACACCAATTAGACAAGAGGTCACAACAATCTCCTTTGCTTGAGAAAAAAATCTACAGACCATTCTCACATCAAGCCAAGCAATAGGCAGACCATCAATCATCAACATTGGCACGGAACCAGCACGTTCCCTGTCAAACCCATTCGAGACAATGAAATTGTACCCATTCGAAACACAAGCAGCGGGGACCTCATATCTGTACTCAAAGGAGTCAGAAACCCTTTCCTTTGCCATTGCACCATACTTCTCGAAGCACCGCATTCTACTCAGCAACCAGAATTCTGTTCGAATGCAAACTGAACAACTTCCAACCATTCGAGAATTTGCATCATTACTAGCGATTGCAAGAAGATCACCACCACATTGGCTTAATAAAATTCCCTCAACCACAATTCTTCTTACAAGGTCTGCCACCAACCCTGAAATGATTTCATCATCCTCCGAATCCACATCATTGACAGGACCCAAGACGTCCCCCAAAGTTTATTACACACTTAATTTACATAAGTCTACCAATACCCACTCGTCTATCAACTACCTCAGGAATAGGCGCCAACACTCTCTCAAAAGGTCGTCTTTCCCTTACCCTCTTGCGGGGTGTAGTGCGGAGTATCGACATTTGACCTAGCTGTTATATACATAAGTAGCAAGAGTGAGCTATATAGCTCAGCAAGATAAATTTTGTAAACCGGCATCAAAGAAAAACATATATATATATATATATATATATATATATTAATAAACGGAAGACCCATCATAATCATTAAGAAAAGAATTAATTCTTATTTATTAAATACACCATCTATTTATCTTTATAAGAAAAGAAATATCGAACATTATAATATCAGTTGCTCTTCTAATATGATATAAAATCAGTTTCTCTTCTAACCTTAAAACTAATTCCATAATTTCATACCATTTTTTTCCTTTTTTAGTATGTCAATCTTTAACCATTATCAATTCTTTCTTTAAATACTTTGGGGATATCTGCTGTCGCCTGATACGTTAGGACGATGATTAGTCGCCTAATCGTACATGCTCTCTGTTTACTACTAGTAGAAGGAATGTCAATCATCCCTGGAAGAAGGCTCTATGCTACATCCCCCTTCGGCATCCGTTGGGCCGTAATAAAATATTGAGTGTTGGACTGTGCCGAACACAGCCTCTTACGCTTGCTGTTGCAATCCCCTTTTTTTGTCAAATCGTTATTCCATTTATAAAAGCACCATTCCACATTTTCCATTTTCCGTTTCCATTTCCATTCACATATATCATCACCTTTAAAATACGTACATCATAATACTTTGATTATAACTCAGATATCTCCTCCGTATTTAATAAAGTCAAATATGCTCTTATATACACAAAATATTTCAACTATTTTAAAAGTATTAAATAATAACCAAATAATATTTATTAAATCACAAATGTTTAAAGATTATTTTTAACATAATATCATGAATCATATAATCCTAGATAACAACTGATACCATTCTCTTTCATATCCCTTTAGATCATAGAGTATATTCACTCTTTCCATATTCATATCCATATCCAATAATCTCAACAAACAGGGAATATATCCCTAACCATATCATCATATAAGATTCATATATTATCTACCAAAACCATTTTTTTCTTTAAACATAAACAGTTTATTGAAAAATGAGAGTCCTAGAGAGAGAAGCTCCTCCTTCTTTCTAAAACCCCTAACCCTAGCCGCCATTTTCTAACCTTCAGATCTATTCTCTAAAACACTTTCCCCATCATTTATTCCACATTCCCTTCATTTACTTCCACCTTCTCTTGTCTCCCAAACCTAAACACTATATTTCTTACTTCCCTTTTTTCTTTTTTCGGTCAGTTCTCCCATGGTGAGTCAAGGTTCGAATTGTGACTCTGATTCTGGTTTGCCTGGCTATATGCAGGATATGGAGGATGATAAGTTTCAGGAAATGCTTGCAAGAAGAGAAGTGGAGGACTTCCCAGCTCTGGTAGTGCCTTCCACCTTACAGGGCGGTACCTCAGCTGAAAAGATCCGTGAGACACCCTCAGATGAGGAGGAAGCTTCATATGAGACTGCTAGAGATGCGATAGAGAGAGAAACGATACACATGGTAGCAAAGGGTGTGGCTGCGAACAATAAGTATGAGAGAGAGGATCTTATAAAGCTCCGTAACCAAATGATGGATATCCATAGCTTTCTTGCCAAGAAGGGTTTTTCGGTGAGTGAAGTTGAAAAAGAAATCTTGAAGGATAAGGAGAGATTTAATGCAGGGTTAGTAAGCCCAGTGCGTTTCATTGAAGGTAGGGATGAGATGGGTCTTCCCATCTTCTCTAGCAAGGAAGTACCTAAGAACACGGCTGCCAGTGAAAAGGGGGTGGGAGCTGTTAAAGGAATCCTAAAAAATGCCCCACCTGGGGGGCATGGAAAGGGGTGAAAGCTCGAAGAGTCAACAGGAGACAGGCAAACAGGAACCTCCTTCAGCTAAAGTAAGCAAGGAGGAGAAGGATGAGAAAACTGAAATAGGGTCAAAAGGAGCAAAGTCCTGGTCTTTAGTTTTAAGAGCGGCCCCGGGCCCTATCAAGGAAGTGAAATTTGATTACGTGCCTCCAACTGAAGGATCAGATGTTGTATCCCCCCCAGAGGATGTCCTCAAGAAAGGTGCGGAAAAATTCAAATGTTGCATTTTGGGTAAATTTACTAAAGGGACTTTGCCGTTCAAGAGAGTTAAGGAGGTGGCTTTTTCAGCCTGGAGGAGAGGCCTCACCATGGTCTCTCAGCGTAATGAGTCTACCTATGTCTTTAGGTTCAACTCTTCCAATGAAAAGAATGCGGTTCTAAGCAAGGGTACGTGGTACTTTGATAAAAGGCCTCTGGTATTAACTGATTGGGGTTTCAACGAGCGATCAGAATCTGTTACCTCGATGCCATTATGGGTTAAACTAGCCAATCTTCCAGATTGTTACTGGACGCAAGAGGGACTGGGCCGTGTTGCTAGTGCCATTGGCAAGCCCCTAGGGGCAGACGCCCTTACATCTGAGTTAGAAATCCTTCCATTTGCAAAAATGTGCGTGCAGTATGAAGTGGGGGATCCATTACCACCAGCCCTCAAAGTGGTGGACCTGGATGGTTCCATAGTTGAGGTTAAAGTCACATATATTAATAAGCCAATGGTTTGCAGCCACTGTAAATCACTTGGCCACACCATTAGTGTTTGTCCGGTGGCTTCTAGAGAATGGGCGGCAGGGGGTTCAACTAATACAAAAGGGCCTTCATCTGACAAAAATGACAAAGGAAAAGATAAAGTGGACGAAATTGGTAAGGTAAATGAAGGTCAACAAAAGGTGGTGGTGGAGCAGAAGGAAGGGGCGTTAGAGAAGGAAGCCAGTCACATGAGCAATACAGATGGGGACAAGCAAACCCCCAACCACCAGGTAGATGTTACAGAAGGGGATGTAGACAAGGAGTGGACGGAGGTTCGTTCTAAAAGAAAGCCAGTGACATCGCCTAGTATTTCTCGGGAAGTCACCACTCTTCAGCCGTTTCAGAACATTGTAGTCGATGAGGTAGCAATGAAGCATGGCTCGAGAACTCCAAAGCCATACAAGAAAGTTAAAAGAGGGGGTAGGGGGGTCGTACCCCTTCCTCTAGGTCATAAATCTAATATGACTTTTTTTTGTTCCTACAACGTTAGAGGCCTTAACAACAAAGTTGGTTTTATCAGGGACTTCATCTTTAAAAATAAATTGTCCCTGGTAGGTCTATTGGAAACACATGTCCAAACTGACGTTGCTAGGATTATCTCCCGGACCATTAATCCACGGTTTCAGTGGTGCTTTAACTATGATCATCATCCGGGAGGCCGTATATGGCTGGGGTGGAACCCCTCTATATGGAAAATTTTGGTTCTTGCTTCTTCTTCTCAGCATATCACATGCTTTGTTACCCTTCTTGAGAGCAACGCAAGCTTTGTTATCTCTTTTGTGTATGGCCTTAATGATATGATTGACCGTAGACCTCTATGGTCTGATTTGGCAGGAATAGCGCATGGTTTGAATGGCACAGCATGGGCCTTATGTGGTGACTTCAACTCTTGTATTAGTATTGATGAAAAACAAGGAGGATCTCTAGATTGGACTACTGGAATGGAGGAGTTTAAACAGTTCTTGCTTGCAAATGGCCTCACTGATCTCCGGTATTCAGGACACTTCTTCACATGGTGGGATAGCAATATCTCTCATCCAAAGTTCAGAAAGTTAGATCGTGTGTTAGTTAACCCGGAATGGCACTCAGTGTTCCCTTGCTCCACGGTGGAATTCATCTCTCGGGGCTTATCTGATCATTGCCCTGCTATTACTTCACTTGGCACTAGTTTCTCTTCTGGAGCGAAGCCCTTTCAATTCTTTAATCACCTTATTGATAATCCAGACTTTTTGGCCTCAGTGGAGAAAGCATGGTCTTTAGAGGTTGAGGGGAATCCTTGGTTTGTCCTAACATCGAAACTCAAGAATGTAAAGGTGGCCCTAAAGGAACTAAACAGAAAGATGGGGGATATTCACAATCTAGTGATCCAGTCTCGGGATGCACTCTCTCAGTTCCAGGACTCAATGCCTGCTAACCCCACTGCTGCATACTTTGTAGAAGAAAAGGAATTTATTGAGAACTATTCAGCAGCTTTAAGGCTAGAGGAACAGTTTTTAAAGCAGAAATCCAGAATTCAGTGGCTAAAACTTGGAGATGGCAACAGTAAGTTTTTCTATAATTCTTGCAGAGGTAACTGGAACACTAACAGAATCACTACCCTCACTGACTCGGAGGGAGTCTCTCACTCTTCACATGCTGACATGGCTAAAGTTGCAACGGATTTTTACAAAAATATTCTGGGGAAAACATCTGAGGTAGCAGATTTTCCGAATGATATCCCTCTACCCTCTCTCTCTGATTCCCAGGTTAACCTTATGGCTGCCCCTTTCTCTGAGAATGAAGTTTTGAGCACATTAAAAAGAATGGCTAAGAACAAGAGCCCTGGGCCGGATGGGTTCACAGTGGAATTTTACTTGGCTGTTTGGCACTTGGTAGGAAATGATGTGACTAAAGGTATCATGTATTTCTTTAACACATTGCACTTGCCTAGAGTAATAAATGCTGCTTCCATATGTTTAGTTCCTAAACAGCCTAACCCCTCTGAAATGCAACACTTTAGGCCTATCTCTTGTTGTAATGTATTGTATAAATGCATTTCTTCTATGCTAGCCAAGAGGCTTAAAGCTGTCCTTCCCACCATCATTTCCCCAGTACAGTCTGCTTTTGTAGCTAGGAGATCCATTGGTGACAATATTTTCCTTGCTCAAGCATTATGCAAGGACTATAATGGCAACACAGGTCAGCCTCGATGTGCTATAAAGCTAGACATTCATAAGGCTTTTGACTCCCTTAACTGGAATTTCCTGTTTACAATCATGGGGAAAATGAGGTTTCCCAATCAGTACATTTAGTGGCTGGAGAAATGTATCACTTCCATAATGTTTTCTGTAAAGTTGAATGGTAGTTTGGAAGGGTTTTTCAAAGGGGAATCTGGCCTCAGACAGGGGGATCCTCTATCCCCTTATTTGTTTGTGATTGTCATGGAGGCTCTCTCAGCATGTCTGGATAAGAAGACTGCGGATCCTAACTTCAAATTCCATTGGAAAACTAAGGAAGTAAAACTAAATCACATTATTTTTGCTGATGATGTATTCCTGTTTAGTCATGGTGATCTTAGGTCAGTCTCAGCTTTGCTAGATGGGATCAAGCTCTTCTCAAACTGTTCGAACCTAAAGCCAAACATCTCCAAGACTACATGCTTCTTTGCTAATGTTAGACAGGATGTGACTGATGCTATTCTTACTCATTCAGGGTTCCAAAGAGGTCATATGCCTATCACCTACCTGGGGCTTCCTCTTATCACAGGAAAGCTCAATAAGAATGACTGCAAAAATGAGAGTCGTCTTTTGCTCTGCCTTCTCTCTAACCTCTTTCTAAAAACCCTAGCCGCCATAAATCTTACACCTTTTTTTCATCAGATCTACATAGCATCCTTTCACTAATCCATCTTCCATCTCTATTCCTTCACCTACACACTATATTTCTTATTTATTTATATTATGTGTTTAGTGCACCATGTGTTTGTTGGTGTGTGGGACTGGTTCTTGGGGTCCAATCTCTTGGATATGATGGTAAGCCCGTGCTTAGGCGTATTATATTTTAGATTTCCACCCGTCTTCTTGATGATGGTGGATGCAGATGGATTTAGTTTCCATTATTTCAACAAGCAGCACTTAGTTGAGGATGTAAATCCTATGGAAGAGTTGATCTATTCACCGACGGCAAGAATCCTTGGGGTTTTTAGTCTGAAGGTTGTGGATGAAGCTGATGGTTTGATGGCTCAAATGGAGGCTGTGGTGGATGGAGTTGGTGGCGTGCTTCAACAATGGTTGATTTGCAGGTTTGCAATTATGGTGGTCAAGAAAATGAGGAATCATATGTTATCTCAGGTGCCGGCCAGATCTGGTGGAGGACTAGGAAGTAACTTTAAACCTTTTCTATTAAGGGTCCAAGCTGTTCCTAGAACAAGAAATCTTGGTGCACATATACTGTTTGATGAAATGCTTTGTCAAAAGATGGGTATTTTTTCTGTTATGGTGTTGACCACAGAATGCTCTGAGCTCCTAGCTTGGAATCCTGGTTTACAAGTTAAACAATGTCTTAACGCAATTGTTTTGGGGTGCAGACTCTGGCTTTTAAAGTGGATTCAGTGCTATGGATATGTTAAAAGTTGTGGTAGCAAGATGGGATTCATTTTGGCTTTGTTAAGCCAAGGTGGAGGTTGGGATTTCAATCTTATCATGGTGGTAGTGTTAGTATGTACTGGTAACTCGCAGCAGGGGCGAAGGGTTGCAACAACAGGTGGCCAGGTGACTGTGAAGTCTAACGACTACTGCTATGGGGTTCTTTACCAACTGCTGTTGGCAAATTGTTTTCCTGATATGGATATTGCTGTTGATTCTCTGATGGCTTACCATGTGTGCGAATGGCATGGTCGCAATCAGAATAATGTTAGGCCTCACAGAGTAGCGGGCGCTGTTCTCTCGGAGTTGGAATGTGCTACATTCATGGTTTTTGTTCATGATGCTGATGGGGAGTTAATTCTCTATGATGATATTATTGATGCGCTTGGGCCATGGGTTAATGATGGTGGCAAGTTAGATGTAATTGATGTTACTAATGAGGAAAATGGGGCAACGAATACTCTCTATTTTAAGATAGGGCAAGTTCCAAATTCTGGAGCTTTTGAGTTTAAAGCTTGTTGCAATCTTTGTGGGCGGGGTCTAATTCTCATCCATGTTGTTGAAAGACGCTTGCAATCCAGAAGGGTTGGTTCGGCGCAGCCACGGGGTGCGAACTCAGGCGTTTATGACACTGAAGTTTATTGTGAATTATGCGGAGGTATGATATGTGAAAGGAAGTATGTTAAAAGAGGATGTTGCAGGGAACACCATGTGTTTTTTGGTAGTAGTTGTGATGGTACTCTCTTCTTGGAGGTGGAGATGAATAGCAGGATTTGTGCAGTGGCGTGGGACACAATGGGTGCAGTGGTTGGCACTAAGTGCTTGACTACTATCCAGATGAACCTCCATGTTTGCTATGGGGTTTTTACCATTTTTGTGCAAATTATGTTTATCGGGAATAGGCTCATCTTGGCGCCATTCGCTGGTAAAAACTGGATTGGAAATTGGCTTATAATGAGTTTTATTAGCGATTCTATGCTGGCAGCTCTTGCATATGTGCATCTACACTTTATTAGTGTTTGTATGAGTTTCTTTTCAAGGTTAAAGGATGACTTAAAGATGCAGGGGATTTCAGATGGCCTGACCGTTCATGGCTCGATCGAAGTCTGTGGTTCGATTTTTAAGGATGAATTCAGGTCGCATGGATGCAAGTGGGTATTGTATGTTCGCATGGAGGCACAAGATTGATCCTTTATAGGCAATTTAATCGTTGTTTTTAAAAAACTAGTTTAAACTAGTTTCTCTATCAGGTTGTTTATGTTGTTATTACTTTATCATTTGGCCTATGTAATGGCTAATTGTTGACTTCGCAGGGTATGCCCCTAGACGTGTATCATGTTGTTCCTTTTGGTATAAACTTTTAATTAGCAAAAAAAAAAAAAAAGAATGACTGCCAGACTGTGATTAGTAGATTGTGCAGCAAAATAGAGTTGTGGACAACTAGATTTCTTAATTTTGCAGGGCGTCTCCAACTGATCAAAGCCATACTGGTCAGTATTGTGGGATACTGGAGTATGTTCCTCTTCCTTCCAAAAGGAATCCTTAAAAAAATCAATGCTCTATTCTTCAAGTTCCTTTGGGGAGGTTTCTACAAACCGGATAGGAAGTGTCAGTACAAAGTCGGATGGGAGGAGTGTTGCAAACCTAAAGCGGAAGGGGGTCTTGGCATTCGGAATCTTTTTGAATGGAATGAAGCAGCCATTCTTTTTCAGCTTTGGCGCATTATTCAGCCCACCTCTAACTCTCTCTGGATAGCATGGTTCCATAAAGCTTTGCTGGCAAAGAATGAATTCTGGACTTCCAAAATGCCATATCGCTCATGTTGGATTGTAAGGAAATTGTTCAAGGCGAGGCCTCGAGCACTACAGTATGTGCAATATAACATAGGGGAAAACTCTGATTTTCTCTTCTGGCATGATCCGTGGGTCCAAAAAAAACCCCTTCTGGATATTGCACCATCCATTGTATCTACAGCTGAGTCCACTAGTTCAGTCAGTATCAATGTCTACCTCCGAAATGGGACTTGGGACTTGCCATCTTCGAACCATAATGATGTGATTGAAATTAGACGAATGGTGCAACATATTCAAATTCATAAGTCTGATTCCATTATGTGGGATGGAATGCTTCCAAAGAATGTCAAATTATCCACTATTTGGTCCTCCATGCGGGAAAAGGGAAGTTATGTACAGTGGTTAAACATGGTCTGGGGAAAATTCAATATCTCGAAGTGCTCATTCATCACATGGTTGGCCATCAAAAACAGGCTTCTCACGAAGGATAGAATGCTTATGTTTGGAATGCAGGTTGACCAAAAATGTGTCTTGTGTGGGGTTGATGATGAATCGGTTAGCCACATTTTCACTGCCTGCCCATACTTTGATATTATTAGCAGGTCTATGCCATTTCGTTTCACTCGTAACTGGTCCAATTGTCAGTCAGGCAACTGCATGGTTACTCAGCTGGGGGCAAAGGAGGAATCTATTGCTCAACTATTTTTTAGCACAGCTATTTACCATGTCTGGAAGGAGCGTAACTATCGCATGCACAACCATGGGCCTGGCCACCCAACATCAGTGGTCGGCAGTGAGATAAGACGTATGGTGCGCGAGAAACTGTTTTCATGTAACCTGTTTAAGGGGTGGGTTCGTAATGACCCGACCATCCTCCTATTTATCATGTAAAAGAATAGGCTAGGTACATCTGAAATGTTGAGTAGGGTTTACCTTCTTATTCTTTGTATCATGTTGTTTTGTAGTTTAACTTGTATGTTGTCTCGCGGGGTATGCCCCTAGATATGTATTAGCTGCTTCCTTTGGTATAAATTTTTTAATTAGCAAAAAAAAATAAACAGTTTATTGAAATAAGGATACAGAAATCTTGCCCCGATCTCTAAGTCCAAGAGGTATGATCCGATGTTCGTCTCGAGTATTTATAGAAACGAAAAGGATCATCGTTAGAATTATATGTCACTTACTCACTTAACCTTTATATAATAATACCCTCGACACTTAATATATATTTAACATATCATCAATAACCCAAAAGTTCCAAGAACTTATCCATTATTAGACTCTCTAAAAGTTTCAGTGTTTTTCACCATTCCCTTAAGGATTCCTTATTAACCACGTACACTCTACTGTAAAATTTCTCATAAATTATCAAATTCGAATTTTGACACAAGATCAGTGGGGTATGACTCTCTGTTCACCCTAAAATATTCTCCCAAAATTTCATAATTTTTAAAGGTGTTTAAGTATAGTAATTATGGCCTCAAAGTTGACGCAATTGCACCGTCTCGGTTTCTGAACGCCTTTCACTAAAACTCACTTTTCTCCTAACCCGTTCATTGGATTTTTACGTACTTTATGTCAAAACGATCTATGAATCAAGATCTATCCTCTCCATGACCAGTTGGTACCCTTGACAGAAACCTAACCCTTCGAATTTCTGTCTCAAACACAGAGCATCTTTATTTTAACGAAAATCGGACATTATAACGGCTATATTTTCATACTTTCCATATTATCAACCTTCCAAACTCATCATCCAACACATATATCCTTCAACTCACCATGTGGTCATCATACCAACCATGGTTGTCCATACATAACACCTCCATATTCAATCAAATCACTTATAAACACACATATAATCATGATTCCATACTTTACACAAACTTTAATATCTAAACTCACCATAATCTATCATAAAGGGGTGAGGATGTTTATACCTTCCTTGAAGCTTTAACACTCTTAATAATGGTTCATAGTCCTTGATACACCTTGATACAACCTTAATATACCTTAATCTTTCAAAACAAAACACAAAACTCAAGTTAGTTACTATACCTCAGCTGAAAGAATTGGAAAAACGAGGTTCTTACCATACTTTTCTAGACGAGGCTCCTAAATAAGAGTTGTAGAGCATCTCAATACCTTTCCAACAAGCTAAAGAACACAAAAATCCAGTGAGAAATGAAGGCTCTAGGGCTGTTTTACTGGGCTGTTGTGATTTTGGCCGAATGGACTAAAAATGGGGAAGATGAGATGATTTTTGTGTTGGCTAGCAAGGTTCTAGAGTTTTGTGGATATTTCACGACTTATATAGATAATTACTTAATAAATCCTTGGATAATTACTTGGTTAAAGTGAGTGGAAGTTGCCTAACTTTCTTATGTCATTGATGATGTCATCTTGGATGATCCTAGAATCTTGTTTTTGATTTTTCTAAGTAAAATATTTATAACCTTGGTAAATAATAATGTGGTATATATCCTTGTTATATTACTAACCTTGGTTGTTTGGTTTCCATACTCGTTTAATCACGATTCGTTTAGAATATTCTTCATTATCCAAGTGGTTTTGAAATCGTTTAACAATCCAAATTCCCCTAGCATTTCCTTGACTTGATCATCCCTTGGTTTAACCTTATTTCACAATTTCCTCAAAATATAAACCCTTTAAAATTTTCATACTCCTTAATATCCAATACAATAGAGACTCAATTGAAATCAAAACTTTTAGAGTCGATACTCAAGAATCCTTAAAATCCGTGATCATTTCCAGTCACTCATTTTCCGTTTTGAATATAGGGTACTTACATACCTTTTCCATAAATCCATAAATTTACTATTCATTTAGGCACTGTAGCATTCTAAAAGTTAGGGGATATTACAGCTACTGGGAAATAACAATTGGTATCAAAACAAGCTTCTAACATACAAGAAGTTTAAAGATCGAGCACCGTGGGAAAGAAGGACACAGGGGTAAAGATTCCAATTCTTGACAAAGAAAACTACTTTCATTGGAAGATAAAGATGCATCTTCATCTCTCAGCACTAGACGAAGACTATGTGGACTGCATAGAGAAAGGCCCTCACATCCCTATGAAGCCTGACTCTGGTGTTGGTGAAGCTGCTGGTTCTGCAGCTATAACGACTTAGAAATTTTTGGTATTTATAATTATTTATTAAATATTAAATGTGAATTATGTGACGTGAATATTGTTGAGGAGGTAAAATATGTGTGATATTATTATATGGGTTTATTTAATGAGTTATATGGGTCGGATAAGTTTAGGTATTTCTATTTTTATTTTGAGGATTAAATCCTATTTAAATTATGTGTTATTTATCTTCTGAGAATTTTATAAAATCATCGGGATTAGTATAAATCCTTAAATCTTTTGCATTATTAACTTTATTAGTTTATTTGAGTTTTAAAAATATTATATGGAGTTATTTTGATTTTTAAGGATTTTAAAATGATTTTATGAATTGATTTGTGTTTTATGGATTTAATCTTGTAAAATTCATATTTAATTCATTTTTTATCCTAAAAATATTTTAAAAATATGGGGAGATAGATAATTTTATTTCCTACATTTTAAAAATGATATTGAGATTTTCTCAACTATTACTTATTCATTTTCCATTTTTCCAAGTAGTTTTAAATTGTTTTAATTAGAAAATTCATTAGTAATCTACAAAACACCCATTCCTTTTAAATCCCTAAAATTACCAGCCCCTTTCCCAATTTCAATTCCCCTGCTCTTTTAAGCCTCTCTCGTTTTCTCTCGATAGTTCTAACTTCTAAACTCTCCGTCAATCTCTCCATTCCTTCCGGTTCCCATCACTGAAATTTCTAACCAAATATGTAAGTGGGATGCTCGATTTTGTTATCAGCTTATCTTCTCTTCTCTCTCCCCTGTATTCTGTGCTTATTATGCTGCTATGTGTGTTCTTGAGGTCGTGTATATGAGTATATATTTATATGTCATTCGTGTATGTGCTGCGTTTGAGTGCAGGGGTGGTGTAAAGGGGCGAATCTAAAGGGTAGCGGACCCAGCTCCCGCTGGGAAGATTTTCAGAGATTTCAACAAAAAAAAAAATTCCGCTGGGTAGAAATCAAAAAATACTGCTGCTGGGTAGCAATATAATCCACAATGTATAGGTTTTTACTTCATATTATGTTAGCTCAGCTGGTTTGTTGGTTGTTTTTCAAGTGGGAAGACCCGTGTTCGATTCCCAAAGACAAAAATTGTCTTAATTTTTTGCTAACTTCTTTGTCTATATCTATATATTGCTACTACATATGGACTATTTGCAAATAAACTGATCTAGCCCACTTGGTTTAGTAGGCTACATTTTTACATTTTCAAAAAAATTTCGCACTTCGCGCTACATTTTTACCTTTTCAAAAATTCGCGCTTCAACCATGCAAATTCCGCTGGGAAACAATTTTTTGCTAGATTCGCCACTGGGGTGTTTGTGGCTGTGATGCTTGTCTTCTCCCCCTCCCCTGTTCTGGTTAACTGCTGCAATCATATTGTTGTGCGTGTGGTCGTACTGTATGTGTGTGTGCGTGCAACAGTGTGTGTGGGGGTGTGTTAACAGCGTGTGTTAGTGTAGTGAGAGTGTGTGTTTGGCTGTAAGAATGGCCATGGCTTTTTGTTGTGCAGCTGGGTTATTAATGTTTAAGGATTCAAGACTCTAAAGGTTCGATTGTTGCTGTGAACTAATCTCGCCTCTCCTCCTATTGTTACTGCGGGCTGTTATAAATTATTGGTTTAGCTGGACTATGTTCCGAATTATGGTTCTGTGATATTACAGCTTGTATTCTGATTTTTGGCTGTGATTCTTGTTGGTTACAAATTGATGTTAATATAAGCAGTTCGAGTAATTAGCTGTTAAACTTCGATTTTAGTTGGTTATTAGTATTACTGAATAATTAAGTAAAGTTAATTGTTAATTTATTTTGCAATATTTTAGTTATTTCGTGTTTTAATTTCCAAACTGTATATTTGGTTAGTACGATTTAATTAAATTAAGGATTATTTTCATTGTAGTAAATTTAGCTCGTATTGTTAGTAAGTTGTTGGTTGTAAGCTTTATTTGGAATATGATGATTATTGGATTGGTTGTGTCGATTATGTTCCGACTGGCAGTCATCCGTATAAAGGGGATGTCGTCAAAATTTTCTAAAAATCTTAGATTTATTTTCTCGAGTATATGTATATATGTATGTATTATTAGAAGTGGTAGTGGATTATATTTTGTTTATTTGATTAATTGTTAAATGCTTGTCGGCTTTAATTGTATATTTATACATGTCAGTTGTGACAGTCCCAAATCCGGGGTCATAAATCTGGGCGATCACGGACCAATTTCCATTCAATATCAATATATCTTGGGTCTTTTTTTTTTTACAATTAATACTTATGCGGTTGACCCCGCAATAATACACACACACCAGTCATATGCTCAGAGAACAACATCCACAATATTAAAAGTTTAGAGATAAACTGTTGTTACAATCCCAGAATACCATCTATTATACCCATATATAAGTATATACTACCTTGAGAATAGGTGTCGATACTTTCTCATAAGGTAGACTTCCTCTTTACCCTCTTCCGGGTTGTACTGCGACGATTCGGCACCTGATGTAGCTGTTATATAAATAAAATAGCAAGAGTGAGCTATAATAGCTCAGCAAGATAATATTGTAAACTAGAAATCAAAATTTTAAACATATATAAATCTATACTATTATATTAAAGCCGAAACATTAAAAGTTTGGTTGGTTGGTACCTATTGAATTTACCTAATTACCCTTATTTAATTATAGATAAAATCCCTCTTACTAATTAATTAATTTCCTTTTTCAAATTAAATATATTACCTTTCCTATTTTTTACTAACTAATTAATTTCCTTTTTCAGGTAAAACACAATATCTTTTATATTTTATCTAACTAAAATTTCTCCTTTCTTAAAAACACTATGAGCAATTTTGTTTAATAAAATAACATAATTATATTATAATTATAATTACTATTAACTAATCAATTACCTTTTTCAGCCAAAACACGTCATCTTTTCTCTTTTCTGTAACTAAAATACCTTTTTTTTCAATTATATCACGGGTGGTTCTATTTAATAAATTAAAATAATAATAATATAATACTTTTAATTACCGATTATTTTTTAGCTAAAACTTATCATCTTTTCCATATTTCATAAATAAAATTCATGTTTTTATAGAAATATCACGGACAACATTAATATCTCACTTTCGAAATACACTACGATCAATTTAATTTACTAAAATAACATAAATTAAATTATAATTACTATAGCTAATCAATTACCTTTTCACCTAAAACATGTCACCTTTTTTAATTTTCACATTACCTTTTCTATTTTCTCTAACTAAAATATCTCTTTTTCAATTACATCACGGGCGGTTCTATTTAATAAAATAAAATAACTATATTCTAATATTAATAATTAATCAATTAATTTTTTCGGGTAAAACGTATCATCTTTTCTATATTTTCTAACTAAAATCCCTATTTTTCTAAAAATATCACGGGCAACATTAATTTCTCCTTTTCTAAAATTATGAGCAATATTATTTAGTAAAATAACATAATTAAAATATAATTACTATAAACTAATCAATTACCTTTTTCACCTAAAACATGTTTCCCTTTCAATTTTCACTAACTAAGATCTCACTTTTTCCAATTAAATCATGGGCAATATATTTATTAAAATTAAAAAAATTATTTTATAATTACTTATAATTAACCGATTACCTTTTTCAACTAAAATTTATCATTTTTTCAATATTTTCTAACTAAAATTCCGTCTTTTCTAGAATTATCATGGATAACATTTATATAATTATTATCAAATCATCTAATTGAAAATTTTAAGCCTTATAAATTTATATAAATACACCTAAAATAAATAGTAACTTACTATAATTAATCGTAATTAGTAATAATAACATAATATAATTAATGGTAATTAGTCGATTTACTTTCGAATTAAAACACGTTACCTTTTTAATTTAAAACAACCTTTTCACATTAACATAATAAAATTAATGGTAATTAGTCGATTGAATTTTTTGCATTACTTTTATTTGAAGATATTACCTTTTATAAACACCTAAAAACATCAATCGTATCATATCTTTCGATCATTAATATTTCCTTTCGAATTAAAACACGTTACCTTTTTAATTTAAAACAAATTTTACAATCATTAATATATACCCGAAAATATCACACCAGAATTTTCAAGAAAAATAAATAATAACATAATATAATTAATGGTAAGTAGTCAATTGCTTTTTTCACATTTACTTTTAGTTGAAAATTTTACTTTTTATAAACATCTAAAAAGATCAATCATACAATATCTTTCAATCATTAATATTTCATTTCTAATTAAAACACGTTACATTTAATTTAATCATTAATATATACCCGGAAATATCACATCATATTTTTCAATAATTAATAAAATATATTAAAAAAACATATACGTTATTTATGATAAGGAAACATTAGTATAATCCGAAAATATGAGTATATTAAATTATATCAAATTAAAATTTTAAAAAAGTAATATATTAAAACATTATTATAATATTAAATAAAATTTATAACATAATATCAGAAACCCGTGCATTGCACGGGTTATAAGCTAGTATATATATAATCGGAAACCAACTATAAACCTTACGAAAGAATAAAATTCTTATTAATAATACATCATCCACTTACTATTATAAGAAAAGAAATCTAGGATAATATAATATCAGTTTCTCTTCTTCAATAATATAACAATCAATATACCCTTTCAGTGTAATATTTCAAGATAATATGAATACTTGAACAAATTTCTCACTATCATCTTCTCATTTCCTTCTTATGCAACAATTATATAAATTAATATAAAATCAGTTTCTCTTCATCTGTAACAATAATTCCATCATTTCATGTCATTATTCTATTTTCAGTATAGAAATCTGAAAACCATTTTCAATTCTTTCTTTCAAGTTTTGGGGATTTTCACTGTTGCCGAATACGTGAGGCACGATGATCAGTCGTCCTCCGTACCCGTCCCTTTTACTACCGGTAAACGGAGGTAGGTTCGCCACCATCCCCCAGGAGGAAAGGTTCTCCACCATCCTCCCTCGGCAACTCTTGGGCCGGAATAAATATTGAGTGCTGGATTGTGCCACTCCCACACAGCCTCTTACGCTTACTGTTGCAATCCCCCTTTTTCAAATCATTTTTCCATTATCAATACCATTTCACATTTTCCATTTCCATTCACATTTCCTTTCACATATATCATTTCCATTTCCATTTATCATTACCTTTAAAAATTATATATGTCATAATACTTTGATTATGACTCAGACATCTCCTCTGTATTCAATGAAATCAATATGCCTTTATATACGTAGAGTATTCCATTTATCTCAAAAGTATTAAATACCATTCAATAATATTTATTAAATCACAATACTTAGGAAGAATATAATATTATAAATCATATAACCCTAGATAATAACTGATACCATTCCTTTATATATAGCTCTAGATAACAACTGATACCATTCCTTCATATTCCCTTAATCATAAGGCATGTTCACTTCATGCATAATCATCTTTATGTATACTCATATCCATCTCATATTCATATCCATATTCATATTCATATCATACTCATATACCTTTCCTTTTAATATCAATAATCAAGGAAAACAAATTCTTAACAGTATAGTAACAATATCATCACACATATATATATATATATATATATATATATATATTCCATGAAATCAAGTTTCTTTGAAGATAAATAATTTCCAAGTAGGGATAGAAAAGATCTTGCCTGGATCTCTAAAGCGAGTAGGTAGGATCCTGAGTTCGTCTCCCGTCTCTATAGGAACGAAAGGATCACCGTTAGTACATATCCCACTTAATCACCTAATCTCTATACAATAACACCCTTGACACATATTATAGTTTTTTTATGCACCAAAAGTTTACATGAACTTAACCATTTCTAAACTCGATCTAAGTTTTAGTGTATTCCACCATTTCCCTTAATAACCACACTCGATTGTAAAATTTCTCATAAATTCGAATTTTAATGCTAGGTCTGTGGGGTTTTAATCTCTGTTCAACCTACTATATTGTCCCAAAATTTCATAACCTTTAAAAATGTATAGGTATGGTAATTATAGCCTCAAAGTTGACACAATTACGGTTTCTCGGTTTTCGAACGTCTTTCACTAAAACTGACTTTTCTCCTAAACCGTTCATCAGATTTTAACGCACCTTATATCAAAAAAATCTATGAACTAAGCTCTAGCCTTTCATGATCAGTTGGTGCTCTGGACAGGAACCTACCGTGTGAATATGGGTGCCAAAAACAGGGCATCTTTTGGTTTAACGAAAATTGGGCATTATAACGGCTATATTTTCATACTTTTCAAAATTCAACTCCTCCAAATCCATTCACCAATCACATATATCAACCCTACACCATGTGGTCATCATACCAACTGTAAGACTCTTTGGCTGGAAAACATATTTGGTGCCGAGGTGGCTCGACTGGTTGGTGCGGGTGGCTTCACGGGTTGATGCTGGCAGCATGGGTGTCCGGTTGGGTGGTGGTGCCAAGTTGGTTCAGACATGGTTGGCTGAGTTTGTTGGCTTGCTGGGTGGTTTTATGTGGGCAACACAAGGCTGAAAGCTGAGCTAGGAGTCCAATATGACTAAGGCAAAGTCAAAAACGTGGGCACATGTTGGTGGCATATATATGTGATATATATTATGTGTATTGCTGGGGAAAATGCAAAAATAAATGGGTGAGATAACTACCTTGCAGTTGTGGCTCAAGGAATGGTGGGAAATGCAGTTGGAAGCAATTTAAATATTGGTAACTGCTGGTAACTGCCAAGTACATGGGTGCTGTGCATGGGTCTTGGCTTATATATTGAGATAGGCATTTTATATGTAATCAGAAGTTGGTTTTGTACAAGTTCAATTGTATTCTGCACTTGTATATTTTATGCTAGGCAGTAGGCAAAGTCTGTAAGCATAAGTCTGGGTTGTATCCTTATATTGTGATTAATATAAAGGTTGGGCTTGGTGCCTGTAAATTGTGTGTGTGTTTACATTTGCTTAGTAATCAGACACATTTGCACACACGTTGGTTCTGTGTTGCGTTTTGGGTAAAGTGTTCCGCTGTGCTTGGTTTTGACGGGTTGCTTGGTGACAACCTCTCTCGGGAAGGCTGACTGTCTTGACGCTGGGTGACAAGGGCAGGCCGCACAAGGGTGAAAATTCAGGTTCGAAAATCCACCCCTGTGACAACTGGTATCAGAGCTTCGTTGTAAGTTCGTTGGTTTGACGGAATCATGGTTGGAGGAAATTCTACTGGTGAAAGGTTGGCAAGGCTTGAAGAATTTGTGGGCACGCCTCTGTCGACTGATGAGATTTGTTTGGCAAATCAGATTCAAGTTTTGAGGGATGACTTGAACGAATTCAAAGGAATGGTTGCTGCGTTCATGGCTACAAGTGATGGCAAATTCACTGATTTGTTTGCAACAACGGCTACTTCATCTGAGAATGTTGGGGATCAGTTGCGAACGATGGGTAATGAAATTGCAATCATGAAGGGGGCTGTGGTGAGTAGTTTAGCAGGTGGTTCCAGGGAGAGCCATTTGAATGTGAAAATTCCAGAACCAAAGTCATATGGTGGCGCAAGGGTTGCGAAGGATCTGGAAAATTTCTTGTGGGATATGGAGCAATATTTTAAGGCTGCTCATATTGATGAAAGGGAGCAAGTTTCAATCACGAGTATGTATTTGGTTGGCGATGCTAAATTGTGGTGGCGGACTCGTACTGATGGTGATGCGAGTGTGGACAGGCCAGCAATAACCACATTTGAGGCATTGAAGAAGGAACTTAAGGAGCAATTTCTGCCACTTAATGCTTCTTGGCTTGCTAGAGAGAGTTTAAGGAATCTCAGACAAACGGGAACTGTTCGAGATTATGTGAAAGAATTTAGTTCTTTATTGCTGGATATAAAGAACATGTCGGATGAGGATAAGTTGTTCAATTTCTTGGCTGGACTCAAACCTTGGGCGCAGGCAGAATTGAGGAGGCAGGCTGTGAAGGACTTGCCGACTGCTGTGGCCGCTGCTGATGGTTTGGTTGACTACAAGCATGTTGGTTCTGAAACTGAGAAGGGTAAAAACGGTGGAAAGAATCACAAGGATGAGAGCAGGAACAAGAAGAACAATGGGAAAAATGGTACTGGTGATGCCAAGGGTGATAAGCAGTCTCAAGGTGTTGGTGACAAAGGTTGTTTCATATGTGGAGGGCCACATTTTGCAAGGCAATGTCCCAAGAAAGAGAGACTGAATGCTCTTTCTGTTGAAGAAGAGAAGGATGGAGATAATGAGGAAAATGAAATGGGTTTTGCAAGGGCGAATCCTATGCGTTTGGTTACACTAAGGACTGAAAAATCTGTTGAGGATGATGGATTAATGTATGTAAAGGCCTTAGTGAATGGGAAAACAGTGATGGCTTTGGTGGACACGGGTGCTACTAATAGTTTCATTGGGGGTAAATGTGCTGATGAACTTGGACTGAAGTTGGAATCATGTTCGAGTCAGATTAAGATGGCTAATGCGGAGGTGCAGAAAATTCGGGGTTATTCAAGTGTGAACTTGAAAATTGGTGAATGGCAAGGTAACTTTACTTTTCATGTTGTTGCCTTAGATGATTTTGATTGTATCCTAGGGATGGATTTCTTTATCATGACTAGTAGTACTATTATGGTGCGTTATGGTGGGATTATGATCATGGATGAGGCATGTCCATGTTTTGTTAAGGCTGTTCCTATGCAAGTTGATAAGGGCAAAAAGAAGGTCAGAAAGTTGGGGGCTCTACAGGTGGTTGTTGGTAGTGTGGTTTGTGGAATCGAACCAAAGGCTGACGACTCTCCTGGTTATAGTGGCGAACTTGATGGTTTTCTGGTTGGGCCTATGTCGATGTCTCCAAAGGTTGGAGGCGCTGCTGGAACTTGAGTCGGAATGGAAATTGGTGTGTGGGCGGCTGGGCGTCTACACAGAGTCATCAGGTTATGGTGACAATGGGAGCTAGTTTATGGAGGTTTACTTGATCAACTTATGGTAGTTGGTTTTGGGGCAGTGGCATACCGCAGACGGAATTGCAGCCTTGGGTTTTGAGGTGTTGGTTTGCTACTTGGAGAAATGGGTTCTCAGAATTATTGATGTTTTGATGAGGACATCAAACTCAAAGTGTGGGAGGGTTTGTAAGACTCTTTGGCTGGAAAACATATTTGGTGCCGAGGTGGCTCGACTGGTTGGTGCGGGTGGCTTCACGGGTTGATGCTGGCAGCATGGGTGTCCGGTTGGGTGGTGGTGCCAAGTTGGTTCAGACATGGTTGGCTGAGTTTGTTGGCTTGCTGGGTGGTTTTATGTGGGCAACACAAGGCTGGAAGCTGAGCTAGGAGTCCAATATGACTAAGGCAAAGTCAAAAACGTGGGCACATGTTGGTGGCATATATATGTGATATATATTATGTGTATTGCTGGGGAAAATGCAAAAATAAATGGGTGAGATAACTACCTTGCAGTTGTGGCTCAAGGAATGGTGGGAAATGCAGTTGGAAGCAATTTAAATATTGGTAACTGCTGGTAACTGCCAAGTACATGGGTGCTGTGCATGGGTCTTGGCTTATATATTGAGATAGGCATTTTATATGTAATCAGAAGTTGGTTTTGTACAAGTTCAATTGTATTCTGCACTTGTATATTTTATGCTAGGCAGTAGGCAAAGTCTGTAAGCATAAGTCTGGGTTGTATCCTTATATTGTGATTAATATAAAGGTTGGGCTTGGTGCCTGTAAATTGTGTGTGTGTTTACATTTGCTTAGTAATCAGACACATTTGCACACACGTTGGTTCTGTGTTGCGTTTTGGGTAAAGTGTTCCGCTGTGCTTGGTTTTGACGGGTTGCTTGGTGACAACCTCTCTCGGGAAGGCTGACTGTCTTGACGCTGGGTGACAAGGGCAGGCCGCACAAGGGTGAAAATTCAGGTTCGAAAATCCACCCCTGTGACACCAACCATGGTTACAATCACAACCCACTTCCATATTTAACTTAAACCACTTACAAACACATATATCATCATGAATAATCACTTATCATAACCTTAATCACTAAACTTTCTATAATCCATCATATATTCAAAGTAATACTAAAGGGTCTTGAGATTTATACCTTCTTGAAGCTTTAACAACCCTTATCAAGCCTTGGGATATGCTTAATCAACCTTATACTAGCTTGGACCAACTAAAGAAATCATAAAAACAAAGTTAGTTTCTAAGGGTTACTATTCATCATCACTTTTGTAAAACTCATAACAAATCGAAAAATAAGGGTTTGGCTCTCAAATTTTTACCACATCTTGGCCTCTGTATAAGCTTTGATTTGAGCTATAGATCACCAAAAACAAAGCTTCCTAGCTATGGTTTTGAGCTCCATCTTTCCGCTGGAGAGAAACTGGACAGATTGGGTTCTCCAACTTTGAGCATGGATTTGACTAGGCTATACTACTTGGATTGATATGAAATTTGGAGCGAATCATGCCCATGGAGTGGAGAGGTTGTGGTTAAAATTTGGTGATTTTATCATGGATATAAATGGAGATATGAAATTTTCTTTGAGTTGTGTTCTTGTTTGGCAGATTGGAGAGCTTTGTGTTTATCTTGCTTCTTTCCCTTTACAAACGTTTTTCACGTTTTATCTATCATATATATCAATTGTGTAGTCTTATAATAAAAGTCTTTGAAGTCCACCAATGACAAAGAGCCAATTGTTGATCATCTAAACACCTTACCATGAAAAATGCTACTTAGTACTCAAGTTTGACAAGTTTACTCCTCTTCCACTTTGGTTTTAATGTTTTCCCTTACACTCTAATATCACTTAATATCAGCTCCATACTTGGGTTGGGCCGAATTTGGGCTTTTGGTTTGGGTTTTGTACAAAGTTCTCTCGTCATCTGATTCATCGAACGATTTCTGCGATCGTCTCAGTGGTTTTTCTCTTGTAAATCTCTTAAATATATTTTATCCTTTCCCACATCATATATTAATGTGTTAGGGTGATTCTAATCCTCAAGTAGATATTAAATCCAATATCCTTGGTATATTCTCTTTATCTCAGAATTTGCTCTCCCGGTTTCTCTCCCGATTTCTCAAGCATTCTCTAACTCACTCACTAACTCATTTACATTCTCTTTACTCTAGGATTATATTCTCAATTCTTTTTTTCCTCTCATAATATATCCTCCCTTGGACTTCTAACATTTAATATGCTCAATACATGATTCGTTCGCTTAATCTCGTTATAAAGTCTCAGCGGTTTTCGTTCTAAATTCTTAAATCAAATATAATAAAATCCCAAAATATTAAATCCTCAATTCCTCAAATTTAATATCTCATTTCCAAGTGGTTCTAAATTGTTTAACAATCTAAATTCCTCTGGCATTCCCTTGACTTAATAATCCCCTGGTTTAACCTAATTTTCCATGTTCCTCAAGGTATACACCCTTTTCATATTCCATACTCTTTAATACCCGATACAATAGTACTCAATTGAAATCAAACATCTTAAAAATCTATACTCAGGAATTTCTGAAATCCGTCATCGTTTTGAGTCACTCATTTTCATAGTACATCACTAATATGGTTTCTGATTATTCATTTTCTGTTTCAATTATAGGGTACCTACATACCATTTCCTTAAATCCTCAAAATCACTATTCATTTAGGTACTGTAGCATTGCAAAAGTTAGGGTTATTACATCAGTGGTCAAGGGTTGATAGTATATGGATAAAGTGAATAAATTTAGGGATTATCGCAAGGGTAGATTAAGGTTAGACGTTCAAAGATGAACGTCGAATATTTAATAGAATTCTGAAATAGTGTTTTTATATGTGTAGATTCGAAGGACATAGACTCAAGAGATAAAGGAAAAACAAAGGTGGAAGGTTTTTGAGCTAGGTGACTAGAGTGAAAGCACCTTATTAAGGCAAGTGATTCGAACCTTGCATTTAAGTTCAGATTTCTTCAACTGTTTATGAATATCTACTTAAACGTTTATATTTTACTGTAACCCTTTTTAAATTATTGTGAAATCTTTTGTACCTTACTGCTTATTCCTTATAACTTGTTGTTTACCTCTTGTACCCTGTTATCTACCTTTGTGAACTAATTGTTAAACCCTTGTACCTTCTGATTTATGCCATGATTAATTGTTTAAACTTTCTGCACCCTACTATCACACTAAATACTTGCTAAACTATAAACCTTATATTATAATTCATGCCTTGCTCAGTCATAAACTTTTTCTTAACACTTAGTTCCTAATATACATAAATAAAATCCTGCTTATAATTTCCTGGAACCTTATGACTAAAACCCTAACCCTTACCTAATTTCCTTATTAGCTAATGACCCCTTTTTGCTGATATAATCCTGTTTACTGAAACCTACCAGATTTAATTAAATATTTATTTTACATCAACCCTATTAATATCAGGTGCTTGGCAAACATTTATCCTAAATAATTATACTTGAATCCCCTACCTTGTGTATATTTTGAAATTACTCTTAACTGCTTCCCTGACCCTTAATCTTTTATAAATGCAAACTAAAATGGCTCACTTATTTAAAAATGTTTTAAAATTTCCTTGAACTGGGATGATCTGTTATTAGTGAGTTTAAGGACCCAAACATGAAATGTCTTATCGGTTTAAATGTTTAAATGATTTTAAAGGTTTTAATTTGAGGGATTCCGTCAAAAAATATGTTTTCTACGGATTCCTTCAGATTGGAGAGCGTAAGAGGCTAGGGAAGTGCCCAGTCCAGCATTTTTTTAAGCGTAAGAGGCTGGGGAAGTGCCCAGTCCAGCATTTGACAGGCCAATATGTTGTCTAATTGGGAACCCAATTTCAAGGTCCAGAGGGACTTCGTGTCCGGTATGGGGACTTTACGTGGCTGATCACCCGTATTGTCCGTTGTCGTGAAAAACCTCCAATCAAATTTAAATGTTTTAAAAATGAAAGTTTATTTAAAAAGAGAATTGATGATTTTCTACCTTAAATGAAAAGATTTTTTTTGAAACTTTCAAAGGATGATTTTGCAATGTCATAAACAGAATACTGTATTGCCAGACAGACTTATCTTGAGATTGTGAATTAAAATCAGAGCATCCTGAGTATTCTTTGGCACATTTATATTGTTGCATTCAGTATATAGTTGTGGATTCTTTATTTCTATTTTCTCACTTGCTGAGCATTTGGCTCACTCCTTGCTATTGTTTCTAACCCTTTTTCAGTTAAAGAAGAGAAGAATACAAGTTAGAAGATATATCCGAGAAGAACTTGTTGTGGACCTTAGGCAGCCTAGTTGCACTCTGCTAGAAGGTTGGACTTTTGGGTATCAGTAAAAATTTGTTTAATAGTTCTAGTTGGTTGTATTTATATTTGTGGAGTGTATATATCGTTTAATTAAGGATTTAGTATTGTAATAATTTAGTTAGTAGTTGCTTGTTTCATACCACTACCTGTTAGAGATCCGGGTTAGTAGTGGGGTTGTATTATTTTTTATTATTTTGTTATCAAGGTTTATGTTTTTAGTTGGTATTGTGATGCCCCGATCTTTGCTCTGATCGGGAGGGCATTTTGGTATGGTTCACCTGATCAATTAGGACAGATTGAACATGTGTTTGTACTATTTCTTTAGTAGTTGAAATTGTTGTTGGTGTTGGAATGAATTGGTTTGGATTCAAATTACAGGTGGATAGTCCGTATTACGAATATTTCGTGCCGAAATTGTTTTTTTAAAAAATGAATAAAAAAAATAATTCCCTGTATCATAATCTATTTTATTTAATTAATTCCAACAATTGAACATTTTATTATAAAAGTATATTTATAGTATTGGGGAGTCGGGGCGTGACAGCAGCTACTGGAAGGCCTATTTCAAAAACTCTGGCTGAGTTCACAGATGAGGACTTGGAAGTGATCCACAAGGATAAGAAGGCCATGAACATCTTATTCAATGGCATTGACCAAGATATATGTGATTTTGTTATAAACTGCACCTCTGCCAAACAAGTGTGGGACACCATTCAAATAATCTGTGAAGGACTGAACAAGTCAGAGAAAATAAAATGCAACTCCTAATACAACAGTATGAACATTTTTACCATTCCTCTCGTGAAAATTTAAATGGTGAAAATTTGACAGACATATTTAGTAGATTTCAAAAGCTACTAAATGGTTTGAAGTTGTATGGGAGGAAATATGAAACCAAGGACTCCAACCTAAAATTTCTGAGATCTCTTCCTAAGGAATGGAAGCCATTGACAGTCTCATTGAGGAACTCTCAAGATTACAAAGAATTAAAAAAGCAACTACCTATCGGGTTTTTATTACTTCTCAAAAAACCTAATGAGAGTCGCTCTATTCTCTCTCTAAAAACCTAGCCGCCACAAAATCTTTACACAATTTCTTCATCAGATCTTCTCATTAGCCTTCCCTAATTCACCTTTCCTCTTCTAATCTCTCATCTCAAACACCATATTTCTTACTATATAATTATTTTCTAATGAAGAGGGTTTCATTTTCGGAGAACTTAGTGACTGTGATTCCTCCCCGTGCGAGAGGATCTGAAGCTTGCCTTCATGTGGATAGTCCGATTAGGAGTTCAAAGAGGGTCTCCTTTTCGGAGAACCTTGTGACGGTGTTTCCCTTGGAGGATGCCCGAGTTAAAAAGGATAGTGAAAGACAAGGGGTTGCTGCCTCAAAGGTTTCTATAAACTGTAAGTCATCGGGTCGACCTGGTCGCCCTGGAGATTGTCTTTCGGGTGTGAGTTCGAAAAAGGTAACTTTTGCGGAGTTATTGGAGACAGAGATCCCAATTGTCTTTGATGTGATGGATTTCTTTGTTAAAAAAGTTTTTACTTATGCTGCTGGAAAGGGGTTAGTCCTCGATTCCAACCGGGATCTAATTCCGAATTATGGTTGCTGGAATGGAAAGCTGAATTCCAAGCTGGTTATAGCTGAAGATATCGAGGTGTTTATGTTACATCTAGGTGTAGCTGTGCTTCTCTTTGTTAAAAAAGAACCTAGTATTGTTGATGCTAGCAAGGTGCTTGACAAAATGCTTCAACGGGGAGATGCAGATCTGGGATATGCTTGCAAGTTGTTCGATTATTGTCATGATGTTGAGTGTCGTAGTCGAATGACTGACCAAGAGAATGTCTACCTTCTGTTTGAGGGTAGTAATGAGCAGAGTTTTTAACATAGGAGAATCAGAGTATTTGATGTGTTTGTCATAATCTGTTGGATATTACAACAGAGTGGATCTGCAACTGGAAAGCTTGCTACCTGTGGTAGATTTGTGAATGGTTTGAGGGTGTTTGTTTATGGCGAAAACTCCACCACGGTTATGGAGGGTAAGCAACTATGTGTTATGTTTTACTTGGCCTGGGGAGAGCTCTCTGCGATGTGCGGAGACCATGATTTTAATGATGGAAAAGCCTTTGATGCTTTAACCCATTCGCTTGATAGCGAGAAAGTTTCGATCCTGCTATTTGGTGGGAGGTTTATCTATGTTAGCAACACGGGCTTGAAGTCTGTGCAAACGATTACCAGGTTTTTCTGGTAGTGGTTGCGTCTTCTACACACCTTGATGGTCATCAACGGTTCCATAACGATGGGGTTCTTAACTCAAAGCATTTGTTTGGCCTTTTTAAATGGCAGATCGAAGTTGGTTTCTTGTATAAGGATCAATCAATGGTTGGTGTTTGGGGAACCTCGATTGGAAGACCCTCACATGAGGGAAACCTGGCAAATTCTTTGTTGGAACAGAAGGTTTTATGCGGAGGGATGAGGGTCTCTTCTTTATGTAGTAGATTTATCAGTGGAGCAGTTGTCATGGTTCTCAGAACCGTGGTTCTGAATTTGATAGAGTTCCTGAGGGATTTTAAGGAAATTTCTCACCGTTCGGGACAAGTGAACTGGTTTGAAATGGGTATTTTGTTCCAAAATGTTTTTCAAAATAGTAATAGGTTTTGGTGGATTATGTGTGGTCTACTTGAAGTTGCTGGTCAAGTTAAAGTGGTAGGGACTATGTATGTGGCTTGTACACTCCAAGGTGTGATGGAGCACATGAGGTGCTGGTTTAACATTGGTAATTCAGACTCTTCTGAGTGCAGAGCGGTTGGATATATGCGAACTGGTGTTCGAGTTGATGCTGGGTTTCTGCTACGAAACTTTATTTCGAGGAGAGGATTTCTGTCCATAAGGGGGTGGCGGATTGCATTGTAATTGTGCTGAAAGGCTTACAAAAGAAGCTGTCGTAGTTTATTTCACGAGTTGCAAGAATGGTCAGCATGGTGTCTTTGGATTCAGGAGATTCTGTCAATGAGTGCGGCTGCGCTTTTTGCGGGAGGGGTCGGTCTTGGCGAAGGTGGCATGACCCTAATGATGGGTGCATGACAGGTGCTATGGGTAGTACATCAGATGGAGCAGAGCATTGGATTGCTATGCTGGGGAAATGGCTGCTGGATAAAAAATTGGGATGCAGACCTGGAGGTTTCGCTTGTTATGAGATTGATATTTGCAGAAGGCTGGTCTGTTCCGTTGACCCCAAGTTCAACACGGGGTTTTCCTGCCATGATTATGCGCTTGTGTCCAGTGGTTTGAATGCTGGTTTTGAGGGTGGGGACCTTCTAAGGGGGCATACTTTTTGCTGCTGCATATTCTATATGGTAAGGGGTATGCTCAAAAGGAATTTGAAGTTCAATGCTGTGGATGGTGAGCAGGAGAGCATGTGCATTGAAGTGGCCGTGTATGCTCGAATTGATTGTTATTCTGAGCCATATTTATTCATGGGATAGTTTGTTTAGTTTTGTGTTATGTTGTTGTTGATTGCTAGTTGATCTAGCATTATTGATGTATTTTCTTTGTTGTTCCGCTAGGTAGATGTATTACTTTTCGCGGGGTATACCCCTAGAGATGTAATCTTTTTCCTGTGGTATAAATTTTAATTAGCAAAAAAAAAAGATTACAAAGAATTTACACTTGAGAGACTATATGGTATCCTAAAAACCTATGAGCTTGAAATGCAACAAGATGAGGAAGTGGAGAAGATTCAGAAGAAGGCTGGATCTGTCGCCTTGGTGGCCAATATTCCAGTAAGCCAAGTGAGTGAGAAGATGTAGAGCACACAAGCCACAACAAGTCCAGAGACTTATGAAGGTGGAGCTGAGACTAGCAGAGGGAAAAGCAAGTTGATTGAAGAACTTGATGCATCAAGTGGAGATGAATCTGATGACTTGGATGACTATCTAGCATTCCTGTCAAGGAGATTCTCAAAGCTCAAATTCAAGAGAAATCCAGCAGGAGGCAGGCAATTCAGAAAGAATCATCAACCATCTAGAGACATGGTTGACAGATCTAAGTTCAAATGTTTTAATTGTGGAATTGCTGGCCATTTTGCCAATGAATGTAGAAAGCCTAAAGCTGAGAATGAGAAGAAACAGTTTGGAACTGTTGACTACAAGAAGAAATATTTCGATCTTCTCAATCAAAAGGAAAAGGCATTTGTGTCTAGAGACAGTGATTGGGCTGCTGGTGGAGATTTTGATGCAGAAGAAGAGTTTGTCAACCTTGCCCTCATGGAAAATGAGAAAGATGAAGAAGCTAGTTCAGCAAGCAACCAGGTATTCTTTTCTAACCTAACTGATCTTTCTAAAGCTGAATGTGCTAGTACAATTGATGAGATGTCTTTTGAATTGTATAATATGCATGTTACCCTGAAATCACTTAACAAAGAAAACAAGAGGATAAAAGATCTAAATGAAAAGTTAAGTGATAGGAATGCTTTGATAGAAACTCAGTTAATCGAATTTGAGGTTATGAGAAGAGTTTGCCAGGAAGCTAAAGATGGATTGATTAAAGCTCTCAAGCAAGAGAAGACATTGAAAGAACAGTTGAAGAAAGATCAAGATCTAATTGACTTTTGGAGAAAGTCCAGGGTCACTACTAGAGAAATTTGTAGTGTCCAAGGAATCAACTCCTTAAGCAAATTAGAAGAAGCAAAGTTAGGAGTTGATGGAGAGACTGCTTCAGACAGTGTGTCAACGGATGATGCCTGCAGTTATCCGTTGAACCACGAGCCATCGAGGGATACTGATCAAGGTCATCCATCGAGAGCCAAAACTGTTAGCAAAGCAACTCTTATTAATTTGAACAATCAATTTGGTCCAGTCAACGAAAACTTTGTGATAGGAGAATGTAGCAAAACAAAATCAGTTGAGAAAGCGAACATAGGTCACTTGTCCCACAAGCAATTGAAGGATAAGTTAGAGGAAGTTGAGTCTAAGGCTAAAGGTAAGAGAAAGAACAGTAATGGCAAAGTAGGGATTAATAAACGGAATAATTACACACCTGATAAGTATGCTCCTAGGAAAGAATGTGTTAATTATGGTAGTGTTAATTATCTATCTCCTAACTGTAAAAAGTTGAAAATGCTCCCATGCCTTTACCTCTGTCTACTTCTGCTATGTATGCTATGCCTAATACTTGTGCCTAACCTGCTCATGCACCAAGTCTATATGCAAACATGCCATTCATGCATAATCCATACTATCATGCTTTTAATATGCCTCAGATGCCATGGATGATGAATAACATGCCTACACAGACAATGCTTAACTCTAATCTCTATAATGCATTTGAGCAAGGTTCAAATCCTAGCTTCCAAAGGCCCACTCCCAGAGTCAAGATTGATTTAACTCAGTCTAGACCCAAGGACAGAAAGGATTTGAAAGGCAAGAAAAAGGCTAACAATGTAGGACCCAAGGAAACTTGGGTACCAATATCAACTTGATTTGGTTTTGGTGTGTGCAGGGAGACAGAAAGAACCTCTGGTATCTGGACAGTGGCTGTTCCAGACACATGACTGGAGATTCTACCATGCTCACTAAGTTCGAGGAGAGAGTTGGCCCTAGCATTACCTTTGGAGACAACAACAAAGGATATACTAGAGGATATGGCTTGATTTCAAAAGAAAATATTGTCATTGAGGATGTAGCACTAGTTGATGGACTCAAGCATAACCTACTTAGTATCAGTCAACAATGTGATAAAGGTCAGAATGTGTGGTTCACCTCAGAAGCTTGTGTTGTTTTCAAGAAAAATGACAACAAGGTAGTGATGACAGGTAATCGAAAAGGGAATGTGTACACAGCTGACTTCAATTCAACAAGTGCAATTTCAGCTACATGTCTTTTCAGCAAAGCAAGTGTAGATGAAGGCTAGCTATGGCACAAGAAACTGTCACACTTGAATTTCCAAGCAATGAATGAGTTGGTTAAAAAGGATTTGGTCAGAGGTATTCCAAAGTTGGATTTTTCAAAGGATGGATTGTGTGATGCATGCCAAAAAGGGAAGCAAAAGAAATCCTCTTTCAAGTCCAAGATAATGTCCTCCATCGATCATCCTTTACAGCTACTTCACATGGATCTCTTTGGACCAGTTAATGTAATGTCAATCTCTAAGAAGAGATACTGTCTAGTCATTGTGGATGACTTCTCTAAGTACACGTGAACGTTCTTTCTACACTCCAAGGATGAAGCAGGAGAAATCATCATCAATCATATCAGAATAGTCAACAACAATCCTTCTTTCAAAGTGAGAAGGATGAGAAGTGACAATGGAACTGAGTTCAAGAACCTTATGATGAGAGGGTTTTGTGAAGAACAAGGAATTATTCAAGAATTCTCTGCACCTAGGACTCCTCAACAAAATGGTGTAGTAGAAAGGAAAAATAGGACTCTCATTGAAGCTGCAAGAACAATGCTTGAAGAATCAAAGTTACCAACATATTTCTGGGCTGAAGTTGTCAACACTGCTTGCTATACTCATAATATTTCTTTGATCAATCAAGCAAAAGGACTGACTCCATACCAACTATTCAAGGGAAAGAAGCCAGCAGTTAACTTCTTACATGTCTTTGGTTGCAAATGTTTTGTCTTGAGAAACCAAGGTGAGAACATTGGAAAGTTTGACACCAAGGCAGATGAAGCCATTTTTGTTGGGTACTGAACATGGAAATCATACGGGATCTACAACCTAAGACTTAACATTGTTATAGAATCCATACATGTTGTCTTTGATGACAAGAAAACCCAAGGGTTGATAGATGAAGGTTTCCATGAAGATCTATCATTTGAAAATGATATGAGTGGTGAAGGCAGTGAAGATGATGAAGATGCAGTGTCGACTGGTGTAAGATTGCAGCATGCTCAAGGTGAAGAGCGTGGGACATCATTCGTTGATGCTGAGGAAGCCCCATCCGTTGAAGACAATTCTGAATTACCCGTTGATAATCACAGAGGATCATCCATTGACAACTCTGTTAACACTCCAACCTCAAGAGCTACACACTCAGGGGGAGTTTCTCAGAGTCGTCACTCAACAACTAATCAGAATGATCAATACAGGGAGAATGAAGCTACATCATCAAGATTAAATCTGCCACCATCAAGGAAATGGACCAGAGATCACCCATTTGAACTCATCATTGGAGAAATGCCAGAGTCCAAACTAGAAGGGTAACTCAAGAAGAATGCTTGTATAGCGGTTTTTTGTCTAAAGAAGAACCAAAGAAAGTTGAGGATGCCCTCCTAGATCCAGACTGGGTTTTAGAAATGCAAGAAGAGCTAAACCAGTTTGAGAGAAATGAAGTGTGGAAGCTTGTACCCAAACCTAAAGACAAGTAAGTTATTGACACTAAATGGGTATTCAAGAACAAGATGGACGAGAATGGCATAGTTACAAGGAACAAATCAAGATTAGTTGCAAAAGGCTACTGCCAAGAAGAAGGAATTGATTTTGATGAGACCTTTGCACCTGTAGCAAGGTTGGAAGCAATCATAATTTTCCTAGCCTACGCAGCCTATGCCAACTTCAAAGTCTATCAGATGGATGTCAAGAGTGTTTTCCTTAATGGTATTTTGGAAGAGGAGGTATATGTGAGTCAACCTCCTGGTTTTGAAGATCCAGATTATCCAGAATATGTATATTTTCTTCTCAAAGCACTCTATGGCCTGAAGCAAGCACCAAGAGCCTGGTATGACACTCTCTCACAGTTCCTCATAGAGAATTACTTCACTCGAGGTACTATTGATAAAACTCTCTTTTATGTAAATGTCAATGGCTCTATGATACTTGTACAAATTTATGTAGATGATATAATCTTTGGGTCTACTGATGAGAAGCTTTGCAAAAGACTTGCCAAACTTATGCAAAGTAAATATGAAATGAACATGATGGGTGAACAGACTTACTTTCTTGGCTTACAAGTGAGGCAAGTTAGTGATGGTATTTTCATTAGCCAATCTAAGTATGTTTATGATCTTTTAAAAAGATTTAATCTACTAGATTGTGCTTCGGCAAAGACACACATGGCTACTTGTGACGCCCTCCCGACCCGGGGCCTAGATCGGAGGGTCACTGACACACAACTAGATGCATACAACCTAATATAAGAATATAAATCTAACATGCTGACTGGCCCCTACTCTACTATCCGAGATCTTTCACAGGTAATGGTATGAAACAAGCAAGCCATCATCTAACTAAATTATTATTAAAACCTGAATTCAAAATTTTATTATTACAACCCAAGTTCTCAAAAAGCACTACTGTCAGATCTCACAACTATTCTAAGATCTCCTCACTAAGCTATTATTGCATCTACCTTGGGAGCTATATGGAAATGAACCAACTCGGGTCCACGATAAGTGCGCTTCCTCGTAGTTTGCATGGTACGGACCATGATTCTTATTTTACTGTCAAAAGGTTAGACAAATAATAATGAGCTAACGCTCAGCAAGTAACTTAGATCTCAACTGAACAACATAATATGATATTTCAAAGGATGACAAAACATCAAGATATAGCATGGTTATCTGAAAGCGATAGCAAGGATCCTGATATGGCATTTGACATAAAATTTACCGATAGCAGGATAGCAATATATATATACTTCAAAACTGTGTGAAACAATAGATATTTCAAATGGTAAACCAATTTTTTTTTTTTTGCTAATTAATGGTAAACCAATTTCATTCTTCAGTAAATAAAAGTAATCATCATTAGGATAGCTTGGGTTCCCAAGAGGCAACACATTGGCCTATAAAGGTGTCAAACTGGACAGACCAGAACTACACAATAATACACCTCAAAAACTGACGGAACCGGCATTACCCGTTCGTTCCGTCTCTCCAATCGTCAGGAATCCGTAGAAACCATTTTGACGGAGTTCCTAACAATTTATAAAAATTTCATTTTAAAACCATTCCCCTTCATAAAACTCTTTTTATCTTCGTAAAACACTTCAACTTTTAATCTTTTCAAAACCCTTACCTCGAAGTACTTTCGACTCTCTGATAACAAATCAGCCCAGTCTAGGTAGTTTTAAGAAAACAACTCATTTTGATTTGTAATGATAAAAGTGAAAGGGTTTGACTAGGTTTTCTGACATTAAAGAATCAGGGATACAAGTCTGTTAATGCGACCAATGTTAGTGGTAACTTACATTGAACCCCAATTATGCAAAGAAATATGGATATCTGTAATAACACTGACTGTATGCCATGCAAAATTGTTGTTATGAGTACTTGTTTCAATTTGCCTATTCTGTCTACTGAAAGATGTTCCTATATGGAAACTGCCGAGACTCCTATGCCTGCCTATGTTGGTAAAAAGGATGCTTCCACTGAGAGAAAGACCAAGTCTAACTCTAGAAAGAAGTGGATAACAAAAGAAGTCAAACAGGAGGATTCTAGTGTTGATTTAAATGTGAAGCAGAATGATATGAACAATGATGCTATAACTGTAGGACCCAACAGAGTTTGGGTACCAGATGCAAATTAAAATCATCAGTTTTGCAGGGCAAGAAGTAGAAGCAAGTCATGTGGATCATCGACAGTGGATGTTCCAGGCACATGGCTGGTGATATAGCCCTTCTATCACATTTTGTGGAGAAAGCCGGCCCAATCATAACTTTTGGAGACAACAGCAAAGGTTACACTGTGGGATATGGCTGTTTGGAAATTGGAAATGTTGTCATTGAAGATATTGCTCTTGTAGATGGATTGAAGCACAACCTACTCAGTGTCAGCCAATTCAGTGACAGGGGATTTAAGGTTGATTTTGATATAATGGTTTGTAATATCTATCACAAGAAGTATGGAAGCCTCTCCTTGAAAGGAGTCAGGAAAGGAAGCTTGTTTGTTGTAGACTTAAACTCTGTGAAGAAAGACAAGGCTTACTATTTTTATAGTAAAACATCAGTTGGTGAAAGCATGCTTGGGCACAAGAAACTCTCCCATCTCAATTTCAAGAATATGAATATTCTGATGAAGAAAGATTTGGTGAGAGGACTAACTCAACAGGAATTCTGTCAAGAAGGACTATGTGAGGATTGTCAAATGGGTAAATTGAAAAGATCTGTGCACAAGTCAAATCAAGTGAATACCAACACTGAGCCATTCAAATTAATTCATATGGATTTGTTTGGTCTAGTAAATGTTCAATCTCTTGCAAGAAAGAGATATGCCCTGGTAATGGTGGATGACTACTCAAGGTACACTTGGGTGAAGTTTTTAGAGACAAAGGACGAAGCTGCTCAAGAAATCATTGATCACATAAGAGTTCTTGAAAGAACCCCTAATGCTCAAGTTTAATATCTGAGGAGTGACAATGGTACTGAGTTCAGAAATGCCACACTAGGAAACTTCTGCAAGGAAGAAGGCATTGTCCAACAATCTCCACTGCCAGGACACCACAATAAAATGGAGTTGTAGAAAGGAAGAACAGAACTCTCATTGAAGCTGCGAGAACTATGTTGAATGATTCAAAATTACCAACATATTTCTGGGCAGAAGCTATTAACATAGCTTGCTACACACAGAACAGAACCTTGATCAACAAGACTCATGGAAACACTCCTTACTATTTGTTAACAGGAAAGAAACCAACTGTCAAATATTTTCATGTATTTGGGAGTAAGTGTTTCATGATGATTGACAACCATGAAAGGAAAGGAAAGTTTGATGCTAAAGCTTATGAAGGCATTTTCATGGGATATGGATTAGAAAGGTCTGCCTACAGAGTCTAGGTCATTGATCACAAAGTCATTGAAGAAAGTGTAAATGTCAAATTTGATGAAACCAAGTTCGTAGGATTGCAAGAGGATGGTCAAATGGAGCCTCTTAGATTTGAAAATCAAGGATATTTGGAAGAAGAAGAAATTGTTGCTGATGAACCTACTTGTACTTAGGACATTGAGTTTGAAAGAAATGTTGTCAACACCAACGATGCTACTCAAACTCCAGCTCAATCTCAAACTATATCAACTAATCATCAGAATGAGAATGATTCTGGAGATGTTGAAGAACATGAAGGAGAAAACATCAATGGTGGAGAATCAACCCCTCAAAGAGGAGATGAACAAGCAGATCAAGAAAGAAGCTTGCCAAGAACCATTAAGTGGAACAGAGATCACACTAGCAATCTAATCATTGGTGATCCCACTACTGGTATAAGGACAAGGAGAAATGTTTCTGCTGACAGCATGTTCTCATGTTTTCTATCTCAAACTGAGCCAAAGTCAAAAAATGAAGCATTGTTGGATTCAGATTGGGTGATAGCCATGCAAGAAGAGCTCAACCAATTTGAGAGAAACAATGTATGGAAGCTGGTTCCTAGACCTAAAGGGAAGTCAGTCATTGACATAAAGTGGGTTTTCAGAAACAAGTTGGATGAAAGTGGAAATGTGACAAGAAACAAGGCAAGGCTAGTAGCTAAGGGTTATTGTCAACAGGAAGGGATCGATTATGATGAAACATTTGCACCTGTTGCCAGACTTGAAACTATTCGGATATTCTTAGCCTATGCTGCACACTGTAACTTCAAGGTGTTCCAAATGGATGTCAAAAGTACCTTTCTTAATGGAGAATTAGAAGAGGAAGTGTATGTTGAACAGCCACCTGGATTTGAGGATGCTAAGTTGTATGACTTTGTCTACAAGCTGTTCAAAGCACTCTATGAATTGAAGCAAGCCCCCAGAGCTTGGTATGAAACTCTCTCTACTTTTCTCATTGAGAATCAATTCACAAGAGGTGTGGTGGATAAGACACTGTTCTAAAGCACCATGGCAAGGACACCATTCTGGTTCAGATTTATGTTGATGACATAATCTTTGGTTCTACAAATGAGAAGCTGTGTGAAAAGTTTTCATCTCTTATGAAGAGCAAATATGAGATGAGCATGATGGGAGAACTGTCATTTTTCCTAGGTCTACAAATTCATCAAAAGGATGATGGCATCTTCATAAGCCAATTGAAATATGTCAAGGAACAATTAGCAAAAAAAAAAAAAAATGTCAAGGAACTTCTTAAAAAGTTCAACTTGGAAGATGCATCACCTGCCAAGGCACCTATCTCTACTGCAACCAAACTGGATTTGGATCCTAAAGGAAAGAAAGTGGATTCTAGTACCTACAGAGGCATGGTGGGATCATTGCTATATCTAACTGCTAGCAGACTAGACATTATGTTTGCTACATGTCTCTGTGCAAGGTTTCAAGCTGATCCAAAAGAATTACACTTAGTAGCAATCAAGAGAATCTTTAGGTATCTTAAAGGCACTCCAAACTTAGGCCTTTGGTATCCTAAAGATACTGGATTTGATTTGATTGGTTATTCGGATTCAGACTATGCTAGATGCAAGATTGACAGAAAAAGCACAACAGGAAGCTGTCAATTTCTTGGTGGAAGATTAGTGTCATGGTTTAGCAAGAAGCAGCATTTTGTATCTACTTCAACTGCAGAAGCTGAATACATTGCAGCTGGAAGTTGCTGTGCTCAAATTCTTTGGATGAAAAATCAGCTAATGGATTATGTTTTAGAGTTGTCCAATATTCCTATCTATTGTGATAACACTAGTGCCATAGCCATCTCAGATAATCCAGTTCAACACTCCAGGACAAAGCACATTGATATCAGACATCATTTCCTAAGAGAGCATGTTGAAAAGGGAACTGTGAAGCTGGTTTATGTTCCAGCAGAAAAGCAACTTGCAGATATTTTCACGAAGCCACTAGATGAAGCAACCTTCAACATGTTGGTAAGTGAATTGGGAATGCTAAATTTGGTATGTTAACTTACTAGTTTTTACATTTTCAAGGTGGTTAAGTCGCAGCTTGTTACCGTAGCTTTCAATGCTACTGTCATGAGAAGTTACTATCTTATGTGCTACTTGTTTAATTGACAGCATGTTTGCTATGACTATGCTAAATTCAAATCACATGCCTGTTTTAACTTATGTAATAAGTAGTCACGTGACATTAACTTAAACCATACGCGTGCTAGTGATAAGTATCCGCATCATTTGAAATGACCCCGGGTATTTGTCAGTCTTTTCTTTTAAAGTTTAATTACTTTATTAAAAAAAAGAGTTTGGGAAACTGGAACGTCACCTAGGGTCCTATAAAATGTGCACGAGACTAAATATCATTTCACACTCAATCACTCACGCCTTGAGAAAGAAAAAGAGGATCTCTACAATGGAGAACAAGGATGTCATTTCTCAGAAGCCAAAAGTCTGTTGTGAACCAGGTCACGAAGAGGAAATAGAGGAGCTCTTCAAAGTGATGGATGAAGTGCTGGAAGAAGAGTTAGCAGAGAAAGAGAAAGCTGCCAAGGACAAAGTCGAGAAGGATCTTGAGGACTGGTTGGAAATGCTAGTCTTCGTCGAGGTTCTTCTTCAGGCAGAAGGGCTGACTGACGAAATGGTTCTTGTGGAACTGTATGAGCTTGCTTCTGATGATGAAGAGAATGTATATTATTTTTAATGTTTAATATAAAGAATCTTTTCAACTTTTGCATTGTTCATGCTTTTTCTGCTAGATTCCCCTACCTTGGTTATCTGCTGGGTAATGCATGTGTCTGTTTATTTGTTTATGTGTATGGATGTTTGTGGATGTGTGCTAAATTAACAAATATGTGCTTAAATCGATTAAAATGATATTTGGTAATTTTCTCTTAAGCAACAGGCAAAGTCGATTAAAATTCATGACACAAATTATTTTCGCTCAAGTTGTTGTCAATAAGTAAAGATGTTGACACGATGTGCCTTGACAGCAAGTTTCTTAGACGACACAATGGAAAAAGTCTCTGTCATGAAATTTAAAGGAAATTGTATAAATTGCTTAATGATGACAGTATGTTCTTGCGACGATGTTACTATCAAGCAAAACCTGCTGTCATCCTCTCAAAATTACTAATGAATTTGTTACAGCGCACAGGTTACTGTCAAGATTAGTGGACCGAATTAATTGGGATTTTACCTCCACGATTTACAACCACTAAAAAGTAACTACCCACGACACCACGTGACTGATTAATGAGCTAAGACAATGCTACTTTCCCCTTTCTCAGTAAAACATTTGCTATTCTCATGTAAGCAACTGTCAAACACACAAACACACAACTCTCAACAGAACCTATCTCTTTCAAAAGCAAAAATCTCTCTCCAAAGCTCAAAGCAAGAAATGGCACCCAAACAATCCTCTTCTAAAACAAACTTTGCTGGTATTCTCACTGCTGGAGATGCTGGTGAAGGTTTTAAAGGACTCGTATCCTTTATCAACAAGTCCTATCTAGGTCATGCTATAACATCTACACCATCTTTGAACCTAGAAAGACTTGAAGAATTCTGGAACACTGCCCATATTCCAGGAGGTGCAGGTAATGACACCATAAATTGCACAATCAAAGGAGTTACCCGCACTCTCATAATAAAAGGCATCAACGAAGCTTTGGGAACTGGACTGCAAGCTAAAGAAACATACAAGGAACTTGCAAGTGATGAAACCCTAAAGAAGTTTTTCTTGAAAATTGGGTATTCTGATCCTGTTCTTGAAGAGGGTACATCAAAATGGTACTCAACTGGTGAAATGGACAGAAAGCATCTGAGAAAAGAATGGAGTATGGTTTTTGATGTCATGGTGAAGGTTTTCTCAACCAAAACCACTGGCTGGAATGGAATTCCCTCCTACATCAAGAAGCTCACTCACTCTCTTGTCCATGGATACAAAGTGGATGTAGGAAAACTACTTATGAGTCAACTCAAGTCAGCTTTGAGCAGGAAGGTACATGTCTATCCTCGCTTTCTTACAATGTGTTTGAATTCATTATGTGGTATTGATGATAATGTATCTCTTTTTTGCTAATTAAAATTTTATACCCAAAAGGGAACAACATGAAAACACTTCTAGGGGCATACCCCGCGAAATCAACAAAACAACATTACAAATGCCTAAATCGACATTTGATAGTCAACCAACAACTTAACTAGAACAAAGTAGATAATAGACTAGCGCCCGACAATATTAATATGAGACCAAACACATGTCTCACAAAATGCATAGAATACTACTAAACTAAACATAACAATTATGCCTGGATCATAAATATCGCGCATTCTTCCAAACACAAACTTCAACAGCGCATCCAGTTTGGCCTTAACCTTCATGTCAACTCCAGTGAGGACCCACACTGCAACAGCCTTGTGCAATATCACCAGGCCATTTAGAATGGCCTCACCCAAAGCAATACTAATTACCGGCATAAAACCAGTCGTTATTAGCCCGAGATTGCCATCAGGATACATGCACACAAACTGCACGCAAATGGTAGAGGCCCCATCGCACTCAAGTGAGCCCGCAAAGCAACACTCCCTCAACATCATAATCATCGGGATCAGACTCTTTACAACATAAAGAAAAGCAACTCCAGTAACCAGACCTTTTACAAACCAACCCATCATATCCAGAAGCAAATAATTCGCAATTAAGCAAATTCCCATTTAGAATCAATCTCCCCTTATGACAAAGGAACGTAAGGAAGAAAACATCTTCAGAATTGACATTATCAAATTGTTGATTGATCATGCCAGCAAGGAAATCCTCAACCAACAATTGAGAGACCTCCACAAAATCCATCGCATGAGCGACCTCCACAAAATCCATGCCCACAAGAATGTGGGGCATTCCATCAACCACTTTCAGAACATTGTTCTTACTTTCAACAATAGATGCTACATTCAAACACCCATCTAACATAACCAACGAAAGCTTGAAAAATCCCTCTAAACCACCTTTGACAAAGCCAAGACCATACTCATAAAGAGCACTGATCAGATTGCTATCCCAATTATGGGTTTGTCGAATATGCACACTAGAAACAACTGTCTCCTTACAAGCACAACATCGAACAAATACATCATCTCCCAGGTTCATTGAGTCCCCTGGCCTACCATCAACTGAGCTACATTCTCGGACAAAGAGGAGACCCTCGTAAACCAGCTGCAACATATTACAAACACCTGACAGGCATTCGTGACTTTCCTTTCTTCAAAGAAAAGGTCTCCTTTCAGTTCCTGCTTTTTTTTTTTTGCTAATTAAAATTTATACCACCGGAAAACGATTACATCTCTAGGGGCATACCCCGCGATTAATAATACATCTACCTAGCGGAACAACAACGAGAAAACATCAATAATGCTAGATAAACTAGCAATCATCATACCATACTCGATCAACTAATCAAGATAACTAAAAAACCAAACTAGCTAACAGTTATGCCTCACAGGAATAAATCATAAGGAGTTCCCACTTAGTGGGCCAACTCTCATGGCTAATGACCATGTGCAACTGTCCCCACGGACCAGTTCTTTTGTTCAAGTTCTCAAACGAGAACACCATACAGTCTGCATATAAAGAAAACCTTGTACCAAATACAAGCATCCATAAATAGGGCTTTAAATATTTCATTTTCAGTCCATGTAGACCTAAACCACTTCTTCTTGGGTTTCACATTACGAGCACTCAAAATAATACGAGGAGCATTCCATTCGAAAGGAACCACTAGCAGCTCAGTATGACCCTTGATAGCGTCATCAAACCTCCACCCGTGGTTCCCTACCGAGCAGTTTCCTCTGTTTTCAGTCCGTAGACTGGAGACCAATGCACGCAGCTTTAGAACTACACTCCTTTGCAAAGGAACCACACGCATCCACCGCATCCAGCTCTATCCAAGTATAATTACAGATTTTAAAATCCCAGTGAATGCCATTTACGTTGCTCTGGAATGATCCAAAAGCCATCAAGACACTGCGAATGCGGTTCTAAGCAAAGGTACGTGGTACTTTGATAAAAGGCCCCTAGTATTAACTGATTGGGGTTTCAACGAGCGCTCAGACTCTGTTACCTCGATGCCGTTATGGGTTAAGCTAGCCAATCTTCCAGATTGTTACTGGACGCAGGAGGGACTGGGCCGTGTTGCTAGTGCCATTGGAAAGCCCCTAGGGGCAGACGCCCTTACATCTGAGCTAGAAATTCTTCCATTTGCAAAAATGTGCGTGCAGTATGTAGTGGGGGATCCATTACCACCAACCCTCAAGGTGGTGGACCTGGATGGTTCCATAGTTGAGGTTAAAGTCTCATACATTAATAAGCCAATGGTGTGCAGCCACTGTAAATCTCTTGGCCACACCATTAGTGTTTGCCCGGTGGCTTCTAGAGAATGGGCGGCAGGGGGGTCAATCCATTCAAAAGGGGCTCCATCTGGCCAAAATGACAAAGGAAAAGATAAAGTGGACGAAAGTGGTAAGGTAAATGAAGGTCATCAAAAGCAGGTTGTGGTGGAGCTGAAGGAAGGGGTTTTAGAGGAGGAAATAAGTCAAAAGAAGGTGGTGGTGGAGCTGAAGGAAGGAGTTTTAGAGAAGGAATCAAACCACATGACCACTTCAGTTGGGGACAAGCAAACCCCCAACCATCAGGTAGATGTTACAGAAGGGGATGTGGACAATGAGTGGACGGAGGTTCGTTCTAAACGAAAGCCAGTGACATCGCCAAGTATATCTCCGGAAGTCACCAATCTTCAGCCGTTTCAGAACATTGTGGTCGACGAGGTAGCAATGAAACATGGCTCGAGAACTCCAAAGCCATACAAGAAAGTAAAAAGAGGGGGTAGGGGGGGTCGTACCCCTTCCTCTAGGTCATAAATCTATTATGACTATTTTTTGTTCCTACAACGTTAGAGGCCTTAATAATAAAGTTGGTTTTATCAGGGACTTCATCTTTAAAAATAAACTGTCCCTGATAGGTCTATTGGAAACCCATGTCCAAACTGACGTTGCTAGGATTATCTCTCGGACTATTAATCCACGGTTTCAGTGGTGCTTTAACTATGATCATCATCCGGGAGGCCGTATATGGCTGGGGTGGAATCCCTCTATATGGAAAATTTTGGTTCTTGCTTCTTCGTCTCAGCATATCACATGCTCTGTTACCCTTCTTGAGAGCAATACAAGTTTTGTTATCTCTTTTGTATATGGCCTTAATGATATGATTGACCGTAGACCTCTATGGTCTGATTTGGCAGGAATAGCGCATGGTCTGAACGGGACAGCATGGGCTCTTTGTGGTGACTTCAACTCTTGTATTAGTATTGATGAAAAACAAGGAGGCTCCTTAGATTGGACTGCTGGAATGGAGGAGTTTAAACAGTTCTTGCTTGCTAATGGCCTCACTGATCTCCGGTATTCAGGCCACTTCTTCACATGGTGGGATAGCAATATCTCTCAGCCAAAGTTCAGAAAGTTAGATCGTGTGTTAGTAAACCCGGAATGGCATTCAGTGTTCCCTTGCTCCACGGTGGAATTCTTGTCTCGGGGCTTATCTGATCATTGCCCTGCTATTACTTCACTTGGCACTAGTTTCTCCTCTGGAGCGAAGCCCTTTCAATTTTTTAATCACCTTATTGATAATCCAGACTTTTTGGCCTCAGTGGAGAAAGCATGGTCCTTAGAGGTTGAGGGGAATCCTTGGTTTATCCTAACTTCGAAACTCAAGAATGTAAAGGTGGCTCTAAAGGAACTAAACAGAAAGATGGGGGATATCCACAGCCTAGTAATCCAGTCTCGGGATGCACTCACTCAGTTCCAGGACTCAATGCCTGCTAACCCTACTGCTGCTTACTTTGAGGAAGAAAAGGAATTTTTGGAGAACTATTCAACAGCTTTAAGACTAGAGGAGCAGTTTTTAAAGCAAAAATCCAGAATTCAGTGTCTTAAACTTGGAGATGGCAACAGTAAGTTTTTCTTTAATTCTTGCAGAGGGAACTGGAACACTAACAAGATTACTACTCTTACCGACTCGGAGGGAGTCTCACACTCTTCACATGCAGACATGGATAAAGTTGCAACGGATTTCTATAAAAATATTCTGGGGAAATCATCTGAGGTAGCAGATTTTCCTAATGATATTCCCCTACCTTCTCTCTCTGATTCCCAGGTCAACATTATGGCTGCCCCATTTTCTGAGGGTGAAGTACTGAGCACATTAAAAAGAATGGCTAAGAACAAGAGCCCTGGGCCGGATGGGTTCACAGTTGAATTTTACTTGGCTGTTTGGCACTTGGTAGGGAATGATGTTACTAAAGGTATCATGTATTTCTTTAACACACTGCACTTACCTAGAGTAATAAATGCTGCTTCCATATGTTTAGTTCCTAAACAGCCTAACCCATCTGAAATGCAACACTTTAGGCCAATCTCCTGTTGTAATGTACTGTATAAATGCATCTCCTCTATGCTAGCCAAGAGGCTTAAAGCTGTGCTACCCTCCATCATTTCCCCGGTACAGTCTGCTTTTGTAGCTAGGAGATCCATCGGTGACAATATTTTCCTTGCTCAAGCTTTATGCAAGGACTATAATGGCAATACAGGTCAGCCTCGATGTGCTATAAAGCTAGATATTCATAAGGCTTTTGACTCCCTAAACTGGAATTTCCTGTTTACAATCATGGGGAAAATGAGGTTTCCTAATCAGTACATTAAGTGGCTGGAAAAATGTATCACTTCAACAATGTTTTCTGTAAAGTTGAATGGCAGTTTGGAAGGGTTTTTCAAAGGGGAATCTGGCCTGAGACAGGGGGATCCTCTATCCCCTTATCTGTTTGTGATTGTCATGGAAGCTCTCTCAGCATGTCTGGATAAGAAGACTGCGGACCCTAACTTCAAATTTCATTGGAGAACTAAGGAAGTTAAGCTCAATCACATTATTTTTGCTGATGATGTTTTCCTGTTTAGTCATGGTGATCTTAGGTCAGTCTCAGCTCTCCTAGATGGGATCAAGCTATTCTCAACCTGTTCGAACCTAAAGCCAAACATCTCCAAAACAACATGCTTCTTTGCTAATGTTAGACAGGATGTGACTGATGCTATTCTTTCTCACTCAGGGTTCCAAAGAGGTCATATGCCCATCACCTACCTGGGGCTCCCTCTTATCACAGGAAAGCTCAACAAGAATGACTGCCAGACTCTGATTAGTAGACTGTGTAGCAAAATGGAGATGTGGACAACTAGATTTCTTAATTTTGCAGGGCGTCTCCAACTGATCAAAGCCATTCTGGTCAGCATTGTGGGATACTGGAGTATGTTCCTCTTCCTTCCGAAAGGGATCCTAAAAAAAATCAATGCTCTATTTTTCAAGTTCCTCTGGGGAGGTTTCTACAAACCGGATGGGAAGTGTTAGTATAAAGTTGGATGGGAGGAGTGTTGCAAACCAAAAGCGGAAGGGGGTCTTGGCATTCGAAATATTTTTGAATGGAATGAAGCTGCCATTCTTTTTCAGCTGTGGCGCATCATTCAGCCCACCTCTAACTCTCTATGGATAGCATGGTTCCATAAAGCTTTGCTGGCAAAAAAGGAATTCTGGACTTCCAAAATGCCATATCGCTCATGTTGGATTGTAAGGAAACTGTTCAAGGCCAGGTCACGAGCCCTTCAGTATGTACACTATAACATAGGAGAAAACTCTGATTTTCTCTTCTGGCATGATCCTTGGGTCCAAAATAAGCCCCTTCTGGATATTGCCCCTTCCATTGTATCGACAGTTGAATCCACTAGTTCAGTCAGTATCAATGTCTACCTACGAAATGGGACTTGGGACTTACCATCTTCGAACCATAATGATGTGATTGAAATTAGACGGATGGTGCAACACATTCAAATCCATAAGTCTGATTCCATTTTGTGGGATGGAATGCTTCCAAAGCATGTCAAATTGTCCACTATTTGGTCCTCCATTCGGGTTAAGGGAAGTTATGTCCAGTGGTTAAACATGGTCTGGGGAAAATTCAATATCCCGAAGTGCTCATTCATCACATGGTTAGCCATCAAAAACAGGCTCCTCACGAAGGATAGAATGCTTCTGTTCGGAATGCAGGTTGATCAAAAATGTGTCTTGTGTGGGGTGGATGACGAATCGGTTAGCCACATTTTCACTGCTTGCCCATACTTTGATATTATCAGCAGGTCTATGCCATTTCGTTTCTCTCGTAACTGGTCCAACTGCCAGTCAGGCAACTGCACTGCTACTCAGCTAGGGGCAAAGGAGGAATCAATTGCCCAACTGTTTTTTAGCACAGCTATTTATCATGTCGGGAAGGAGCGTAACTACCGCATGCACAACCATGGTCCTGGCCACCCAACATCAGTGGTCAGCAGTGAGATAAGTCGTATGGTGCGCGAGAAACTGTTCTCATGTAACTTATTTAAGGGTTGGGTTCGCAATGACCCGACCATCCTCTTATTTATCATGTAAAAGAATAGGCTAGGTACATCTGAAACGTTGAGTAGGGTTTACCTTCTTATTCTTTGTATCATGCTGATTTGTAGTTATAGCATGGATGTTGTCTCGCGGGGTATGCCCCTAGATATGTATTAGCTGTTTCCTTTGGTATAAATTCTTTTAATTAGCAAAAAAAAAAAAAAAAAAAAACTAGGCTGCCCAGAAAGCATCACCCGTTCCACCCCATTGAGAGAGAAAAAAATTCGATACTCTGGACTAAGCTCAACACTCACAACCAGCATTACAGGACCACATTGTAATAACCATTTTAAAACAAGAAAGTTTAACCCATGAACAGAGCTCATTCCCTTCAAATTGTCACCATTAAAAAAGAAGATACATGACATGTACCTGAGATGAGAATCTCTAGGAACACTAGATTTAGGATAAACAACATATCCGATAGCCAAAAACTGATTCAATACCAAGGCTAAATTGTGAGATAGCACAGCAGGTCTATCTACAAAATCAATGTCTACGTCTACAAACATGAATCCACGAAGTAACCAATTATCACTTCGGCTTTGCAGAGAGAGGCATTGCAGTACCCTATAGACATCGTTATTTCCCTTCAACTGGTACTCTGAATACAAAGGTTCAACCTCAGTAACTTTGGATAAGATATGGACTAATCCATTCAACGCAGGATTCTTCAATGAATTCACACTGATCCCATAATGTTCCAAACAAACAGAGCCCACATCAGCAGAGCCCGTCATAGGAACATAGCCACCAGAATTGGTAAGCTCAACATAATTGATTCTGCCATACCGAATCTCTACAAATACATCTTCAAAACAAATGCTTTGACTAGGAACGAAGAACTCACCATCAATCAATGACTGGATAAAGTCTTCGTGCAGCAGAAAAGGATAACCCTTCATCTCAGTAAATAATGCATGTTTTGAGGCAAGATAATTGTCAACCATCTTGCAAGCATAACCCAAAACTCCAGAAACCCGTTGAAGCATTTTGTCAAACACCAGGAGGGCATCAACAATAACAGACTCCCAAACCCCGAAAAGAGAGATATCTTCACCACAAGAAATTTCCTCTTTCAGATCTGGGCAAAAGCCTTCCCCCATCAAAGATGGATTAGACCCCTCCCTCTTGAACACCAGAGAACAATCAAGAGGTTCAACCTCTTCAACATACATATGAAAAGAGAAATCCAGAAAAAAGGATTTACTCATCCGAAACTTCAAAGAACCATTCAACCCCAACGTATAAGTTTCTTTCACATTTGAAACCACGTTAGATGGGCCTGAAAAAGAACCCAGAAAAAGTTCCCTTCCACCATTGGAAGAGAGAAGCGAAACAACAATACCCATTAGATAAAATACAATATATAATAAGAAATATGGTGAAAAAGGTGAGAGAATTGAAGAGGAGAGATGGATTAGGGATGGTTGAAGCGTGGATCTGATGGAGAAAGGGAGCAGATTAGGCTAGAATTTAGTGGCGGCTAGGGTTCCTAGAGAGAGAATACGACTCTCATTAGTGTTCCTTAATATATAATCCTTTCAGTTCCTGCTTACCGAAACAAAACAAGGCGAGCTCACAGCAACATCTAGCCTCCATTGAAAACCTTTGTGGTTCAGACAAATCAACGAACAGGTTGACCTCATGAGATAACCCCATCCGCTTCGCTGAGAAGATTCTTGCAAACAGTATCGCGTCATTTTCGCAACAAGGTTAGCTGAAGCGATACCTTGTTGAGTCATAACATCAAACAAAAGCAAGGCCTCAACAATTTTCATTTTTGTAGCCAAAGCCATAAAAATCATTGCAATGTCCATCAAACTCTCCCATGGACCTTCATTTGAGTTATGAATCGAAACAGGGTCAGGATTCATCTCCGCACCACACCTCGAATTGCAAGTCGAGAGAACAAACCCATACAAAACAATTTGAGGAAGCATACCCCCTTTTGACTCTTCTATCAGAACCATCTTGGACTGAGTCTTCTTAAACCATACATCATACCAAGGGAAAGGATCCCGAGCACGATCCAGGTCTAGACACTCTCCAACAACATAGGTAACACCTTCCTTAACAGAGAAATCCGGTAAGACAAGGTCATCAGTGCCAGCCAAAACACCAATCGCATAAATCATATCAATGATGTGTAAATCACCACCCACGAGTACTTTCAGTAGAGCACCCAACCCAGCGGGATGCTCCACAAAGGAAATCTTCCCCAGAACGCTGGAGATGTTAACACAAACTAGAGGTTCAACCTCCAACCATAGTAAGCAATCAGATCTAAGATTTTCTAGGAAAAAATCCAGAAAACCCATCACCAACAACAATCTAAAATATAAAGAAATTATAAATATAAGAAATTTGGTGTATAGGTGTGAGATTTGAGGTGAAAGATGGATTCGTGAAGGTTGAGAATAGAGATCTAATGGAGAAAGGATTAGATTTAGTGGCGGCTAAGCTAGTTTTTAGAGAGAAGTTAGAGAGAGGTTAGAGAGAATATGACTCTCATTTTTTTAGTGAGTTTGATGATAATGTATCTCTTACTATGGAGTGCAATGTTTTGAAAAGAAATACACACACATCACTCAATTCACAAAATTTAAATGCATATATTCCACTATGTTTCACGAAGCACATGGCTGATCAAGAGCCTAATCTTGATTCTGTACTACCCTCTGGGTATGTTATCTTCTCCATTGAGAATGAAGCTGAATTAGACCCAAATTCAGTTAACCCACATTCTACTCAATACATTCCTATCAGATCCTCTGGACAACTAAAGAACTCAAAAACAACTCTACAAGAATCCAAGAAAAGACCCTTGGAAAATGGTGTTGGTAGTAGTTCTGAGAATGTTGAGGGAGAAACTGCACTTGATGTAGCAAATAAGGATGTTAGTACAAGTGAACCCACAGTGGTTCCTCTTGAGCCTAAGAAGAAGAGAGCTAAGAGGGGCAAAGCCACCGTCAGCCACCCCACAGTCTCACAAAAGGCTGTGGAGGATAAAAGGGAATCAAACACATCCCTAGGTGCTTCTTCTCAACAAGAAGTATCTATTGAAACTGGCCTGTCTCCCAAGACATCCTGTAAAGAGTCAGCACAACCTCATGTACTCTTTTTTTTTTTGCTAATTAAATTTATTATACCAAGAAGTAAACAACTGCTACAAATCTAGGGGCATACCCCGCGAAGTCAACATATTTAAACTAATTAAACTGGTTTAAACTAGCTTAAAAACAACAATGTAGAACTATGCCTATATTATATAATTAATCTGGTGCCTCCAACAAACCAGGATTGGACCCAATTCGAGCACTGAAAAGTGCAACTGAGTAAACTTTCTTGGAATGCATCACACCATAATGTAACGCATGGTTCAAATCCCTTGTGCAGGCAAACAGCGAGTTACTGTCCTGCAACCAGGAGCGTCGCCCATCATCCAAAACGAGCCTTATATCACCATAAACATCAAGCTGGATACCCTCAACGTTTCCAGTTTGCACCCTTAAACCAACAATACCATCATTTTTAAAGAAACAATTAACAACCTTAAAGACCTGGTTGAAACCCAACTGAGTAAAATCCATTCCAATCACCTTGGACCTCATCCTAGCAGCATAGTGTGATTCGGTCTGCAATACAGCTCCGACTACACTTCGATCAATGAGGTTATCCCACCTCAAACACCCCTGTTGGACATTTAAACCACCACTTGCCTGCCCACCATCCAGGCCGATGCACAGCACATAGTCAATCCGCTTTGTTGAGCCCAACATAGAAAGAAATAGAGTACAGCCTCCATTTCCATTCCATAGGTGCGCTTTGTGAGCCTTCGCACATCTTCGCATAACTTCACAATTTGCTGACCCATTAAACCAATCATTCTGCATTACAATGACAACCATGACAACTAGGATAAAACCCCCGTTGTGATTTTCAACTTCAATCAAATAGCATGAGCTGCCGCTATAGACAAACACATCTGAACAAATAGTCAAGATATTTATAAGAAACGTTTTAGAAAACAGATGGTAGGCTACCACACCCACACCTCTGCATCTCTTCTGAGCAGCATACTGCACTTCAAACGTCAACACTTCAACACAGACAACTCTCCCTTGAAAGAGATCATCCCGCCTCAAAAACCCCTCATTCCTCTTGGGCGAGGCCAACATAGAGCATCCTGAGATGCTTAGCCACAAGTGCTTCCGATTGACAGAGCTTCGGAGCCCAAACCAACTTCTCCGTTGCGTATTGCACACCATCGCATTTCCCCGCATCTCTTCACTATCAATCAAATCATTTCTATGAGGCTTTCCAACAAACAGTTGCAAGGCAACCGAAAACTCACCCCTGGTTTCATAGCTTGCAAACCTAGAAGCAAATATCTCCTCATGATATGCTATGCCATCAACAATATGGAATGCAGACGAGGACTTAAAAACCTCAAAGACCTGGTAAGGCATCACCTTTCTGAGAAACTCAGTTTTCCAAATCTCATCCTGAAGCTCGGATACATCTGCAAGCTTAATCTGAATAACTCCAGTCAACAAAGAATTCGGTTTCTCCATATGCAAGTTCATGGAAACATTTCGATTTGACAAAACGCCAAGCACTTCACATCGATTGATAAACTTCACAGTTATATTATCCAACTCCTGACATTCATCAAGAAAAACATGACAATCGCCGAGCAAATTGCAGGCATCCTTTTTTTCACGGTCAACTACCCCTTGTCTTTCACTGTCCGTCTTTGCTCGGACATCCTCCACAGGATATACAGTCACCAAGTTCTCCGAAAAGGAGACCCTCTTCGGACCCCTATTCGGACTACCTACCGGAAGGCAATCTGCAGAACCTCTCACACGGGGAGGAATCACAGTCTCCAAGTTCTCCGAAAAAGAGACCCTCTTCGAACTCCTAATCGGACAACCCACAGGAAGGCAATCTGCAGAACCTCTCACACGGGGAGGAATCACAGTCACCAAGTTCTCAGAAAAAGAAACTCTCTTCATTAAATAATAATTATATAGTAAGAAATATAGTGTTTGAGGTGAGAGATTAGAAGAGGATATGGATTTGTGTAGGCTAAAGAGGAGATTTGATGAAGAAATGGTTTAGATTGTGGCGGCTAGGTTTTTAGGAGAGAGAACAGAGCGACTCTCATCTTCTGCGAAGCTTTGTTGGTTGAGCCTACAACCTCATGTACTCACTCATGAGGAGCCTACACTTGCAGAAATGCACATAGAGTTAGGGCACAGTGAGGGTCATGAAACTTCTACTCTTGATGTTCCACAAGTTGCCCCTGTGAAATAGTCAAAAATCTCTTCTATACCATCATCTTCTTTATTATCTACTCCATCAATTGTTTCTTCTCAACAACCTAGAGAGGGGGACAGGATTGCATGCTAGTGGCACCTCGCGACCAACTTTTCAGCTCGCTTTAATAATTAAGAATATGGTCCGTGAGAAACTCTTCACATGTAAATGCTTTAAAAAGCAGGTTGAGAAGGACCCATCCTTAATTTCTCTTCGTTATTAGTCTGGCGCTATTGTCTGTATGATTGGTTCGCTAATGGCTATTAGAGCTTTTGTTTAGCTTTGCTCACTCTTTTCTCGCGGGGTATGCCCCTAGATTATGTACATATTTTTGTCATTAATACATTTCAATTAGTAAAAAAAAAAAATAGAGAGAGGGACAGTCCCAACCCTTCAGGTTTTGATCATCTATTTCAAGTCATGGATGAGCCCCCATCAAGTGGTCCACAAGAACCCATTTATCAAAGTGAAATGGATACCCCTCCCTCAAACACTGAGCTAGATCAAGGTGGTACTCTGCCGGAAAATGAAACAGCCAACATCTTGGTCGAACTCCAAAAAGCAACTGACCTTCAGGAAGTTGCTGTCATAGCCTCAACTGCTGTCAAAGACACCACAAAAGTTGCTGTCAACCCACCTGTGGATAGTAACATTTTGGGTAAAGATGCTGTCACCTCTACACAGCCTGATCATGATACAGTAATTATTGAAGATGCTTCTGATGATGATCAAATAACTATCTCTGCTATAAAGGTACAATCTAAACTTTCTACTTCTTTAACTAAAATGCATGAAAGTACTGCTCATACCCATGCATCTAGGATGAGTGAGGGAGTGAAAAGAAAATGAGAGATAAAAGAAAAGAGAGGTGAGCATAAAAATGAGAGGTAGCCAAACGAGATGGCAAAAGATGAGGGACTTGAGCATGTCCAGAGTGAAATTGAGGGAACCCCACACACAAAGGCACTAGGCCTTGAGAGTCGTTCTGTGAAGAGTGATGAGATCACTCAGAAAAACAATGAGTGTGTGAGAAACCCTATAGCCTCCTTGCCCCAGTCTCTTTATTTGCCATAAAAAAGATTGAGAACTGGTGGTCCTTCTAAACAAGCTGAATCAAGGTTGAAATCCCTTGAGGGCAAATGTGCATCCATGGAAGCTAAACTTGATGCTTTGTCCACTATGGTAGCTACTGGTTTTGCTGAGATTCAATAAACTCTTCTATCACTCTCTGCTGCCCTTGGTGCTGCCAACTCAACTAAGGGGGAGAAAGTGGTAGATCAGAATAAGGAGAAGGTGGTGGATCAGAATAAAGCAAACCTAGTAAGGAAGGGGAAACAAGGTGGAGCTACAAGTGAGGGGGAGCCAAGAAGTGAGGGGGAGCAAGTTATGGAAGAAGATGGAGATGAAAGTGAGGGGGAGCAAGAGGAAGAAAAAGAAACTTTGGTGAAGAACTGAAGAAAGCAGGAATTGGTGAGTTGATTGAAGGAGAGATAGATGGTGAGGCAGTGTTGTTATCTAAAGAAGTATTGGAGCAATTAAAGAAGACTCAAAAGTCTGAGAGAACGGTACTGCCACCACTAAAAATCAATGAGCCAAATCTTGAAGAAACTAAAGCTCCATTCTAGAAGTTGCAGAAGGAATGGAGAGTAAAAGAAATTCAAAATGCTCTGGGTAAAGGTAAAGGCAAAATGCCTGAGTATGTGAACACATCTACTGGAACTACTTGGTCAGATGGAAGTGAATATGCCTCTGAAGATGCAGAATTGATGATGGTTGACCACATGGAGAGTACTTTGAACAACAAAGATGCAGAATTTAGTAAGTTGGTGGATGAATCAATTAGTGAAGCAGGGGGAGCTTTTACAAAATTGGCATCAACACTGAAGAGCAAAGTAATAAGTATCTCTATGAGAATCAACTTGGAAAGAAGATGGGTTGTTCAAATTTATCTGAAGAACCGTTTGACCATATTCATCATAATGCAACTTTTACAAAGTCTGCATGCTAGAGTACTCCAAGTCCTTGGAACCTTGGTAGTCAGAAATTCAACAACCTTCAATGATAGTCTGTTAGCACAAATTAAAAAGATGGTTGAAGACAAACTCCCTGAGGTGATTCAAAATCCTTATGGTGTGTATTTCAGAAGGATCACAAAGACAGGAGCAAGAAGGTTGGATTTCTTACCATTGGATAAAGTTTCAGGACTAAGCACTGAAACAATCATGACAGTGCTGAAGAAAATTCTCAAATCCAGTATTACCAGTGACAAGGTTAAAGCTGTCAAGGATATTCACAGGCTATTGGCAAAAAGAGATGAGGACATTAGCTCAATCATAAAGAAGCTGATCTCTGATGCTAATGCCAAGATAGGAGGAAGTTGCACCTATGATGATACATTGGATGATGATGAGGATGACATTGGAGGAAGCGGTGAACCTGGAGAAATCAGGAGTTCTAGAAGAGAAGCCTCTGAGAATGTTGAAATACAAACTCAGATGGATGTTACCCAAGAAGAGCAAGAAACTCCCAGTACTGAAAAGAAAGATGATGTCAATGATGAATGGGAGTTAGAAATTCTCGAAGCCTTGGAGGCTAGTATCTTGAGACTTGTAGTTGAATGCTTTGATGCTGAAAAAGATATTTGTCAACAAGGATACTGTCAAAATGGCTGGGGACACCCAAGTGAAAGTCGTTGTCAAGAGCCAAACAAAAGAAGCTGTCAAAGATGTTGTCATGAGAGTTGTTTTCTCCTCCTTCTCTTTACCTTCTCTCTAAAACCCTATCCTAGCCGCCACATAAATCTCCCAAATCTGAACCTTTTTTCATCAATTCTAACCATAAATCCTTCACTAATCCATATCTCTCTTCTTTCCTTCCACCATCCCACCATATTTCTTATATTATATCTATATTTTAATGGGTTTGTTACTTGTATTTATTTCTTTTAACGAGTTCGCCTATGTGAATTTTGGAAATGGTCTTGTGGGTGTTTCCCAGAAGGATCGGGTAGAGCTACGTCTTTGTGAAGTTTTTTTTTTTTGCTAATTAATTTTTTATACCACAGGAAATGATTACATCTCTAGGGGCATACCCCGCGATTAATAATACATCTACCTAGCGGAACAGCATAGAAAAAAAAACATCAATAAAGCTAGATAAACTAGCAATCAACAGACAAGATAATAGATAAAGCTAAAATATTAATCTGGCGCCACCAACATTTTGACACTAATACAAGCACTAAGAAGATGCATCAGAGCTTGTCGCATGTATTCCATAGTAACGGGACCTTGCAAAGAGGTCTTCATGCAGTTGTTGGAAGATTGTATTCCAATTCCAGTAACATTGGCTACCAGACCAATCACGGAGTCAAAGCCCATCTCTACAGATATCTCAGTAACGAGACATGAAGCTATACTACCATCAGTAGTACGTTTCCCTTCTTTCACCATATCGATCATTCCAAGCTTGATTGAACTAAGCACATGGTATAACCACCAGTCAGTTAAAACACAACAAAACCCATCTTCAAAAGTTCTAACACTTATATTGGCCCACCGAGGCAGTCGGGCAAACCCAATCAACACAAAGACAATACGGCCTAGATTTGGTTTGCTTTTAGCCACCACCATGTGGACAGAGAAACCCCCCGCTCGATCATTAATCAATACTGCACCGGTTATGACTAGGGCCCAGTAATCACAATTAAACACCCCCAAATGGAGCTCCTCTCCACCAATGCAAGAAGCCATCAGATTCTTTGCCATATCAATCCCCACCTTAACACCTTCTGTAACAGCCCTACGCTCCTGATGTGGGCTTCCAGAGTATACAAGTGCGACCACCCTGAAAAGATTTAAATCACAAAAGACCCAGTACAGGTCCTCAACCAACTGTCCTATCACAATGTCATCATAACCATCAAAAAACACCGCTTGCCAGTGGTGTTCATTGCTCCAACTACCATGTGGAACAAACTTCTGCAGAATCGCTTCATTTTGTAGTCCGTCACAACAATCAATATCAAAAACTTCATAATCAATTGACTTCAGGCAGCCAGATCTTCTAACATAAAACCTACAAACTATCAAGTGACCGTCATTAAGAATGGACAGCCAAACATGGACGTACACCTTCGTCTCAGTGTTGGTCATCACCATGGCACCATTAAACAACATCACATAACTCATGTTAGAAGAAACGCCAACATAGAGCCCTAGAAGCAGAAAACCATAGGATGTAGAGGCTATCAACAGAGCGCCATCCAACTCCTGGAAATCAGCATTAAAACCCTTACAAGCATAGCCCGGACCTTGCGACTTCGACCACAACCTCTCCACCGAGAGGCGTGCGACCATCTCGAAAGAACCTAGGTCTATGAAGGCAGCCTCCAAATCCTGAGACCTCGCAATAACTTCTTTAAAGTCGACTCCAACATCCGATAAGAAAGGATGTACGTGCGTATTCAACACAATACCTCTGTTAGTAGGACGAATCCCTAGATAAACAGACCCACCATTGATAGCGAAGCTATCATACTCATAAAATGAGTCAACATTGACATTATCGGAGGGCTCATTACCATCCTCCGAACAATTCAATTGGGAGGAGACCCCCAAAAAACCCAATGAACTACCATACAAAGAAACGTCCATACCATCTGCCATCTTTGGGAGAGAAATAACAGCAAACCATTTCTTTGCGATGCTCTTAGTAAAATCGCCGAAAACCTGGTTAGCGTACATCATAAACTTGTTTGTTTGAAACAGAGTAACAAACACCTTGTCTGCCTTTAGAGACTTCTTCAAAAGGACTGCACCAGAGCCCCGATTTGCGTCCACTTCTTCAATCACTTCTTCAGTCAAGGCTATTCGCCGCACTACAATCGACCCAGCTGCGAAGGCCATTGATGTTCCAAACAGAATCAGCGAAACAGGCATAGCAAGACAGCCAATATGAGAAACCATACGGGAACCCCTTGAAACCGAAGCCCAGTTCACTAGAACGTAGTTCGAGAGACTCGACAAATCAAAAGAGGTAGCTTTCCCAGAAGAGATAGACATACCAACTTCAATTTCCATTACACAGTATGGGTAAAGAACCCCTACTGTTTTGATAAGGTCTGGTAAAAAGATCCCAGAAACCTTCCCAACTATAAAGATGAAGTTCCACGACCTTAGATCTAGAACTTCAAACCCATCAAATTGGTCAAGACCCATCAGAAAACCGAACCCAGATTCCCCAGCAGAAGTGAACAGAACACCCTTTAGAGACATAAGCGAAAATATTATATATAGTATAAGAAATATAGTGTTTTAGGTGAAAGATTAGGAGATGAAGGTGGATTTAGGAAGGCTATGGTGTAGATTTGATGGAGAAATGGAGTAGAATAAAGGCAAATTGCAGTGGCGGCTATTAGGGTTAGGAGAGAGAACGGAGGACTCTCATTTAGTTTTTTTTTTGTTCTTGCCCGCCCCGGTGGAACTTTTTGTGAAGTTGTGTGTGAACCGCTCTTGGTTAGCAAGGTATCTCTTGCTATTGAAATGGATCGTGGGCTCTCTAGGCCAGCTCTTATCAGAGATGTGGGGTTTTCTTTCCCAAGATGTGCAAGGAAAAGTGGAGATTATTGTATGTCTGCTTATCTAGATGTGTTGAATCTCTTGAAGATTCTGGTATTCAAGGGATCGTTTTTTATGGTCCTTCGTTGTGCCGGGTTAAAGCTTATTGACAAGGTTAATAGCTCACTCGGAAATGGTGTAAAGATTGGTGTTGTCAAAGGGCACCAGCTGGTTGATGTTTTGTCTCATCGATCTCAGTGGTTTGTTATTTCAAGATTGAATGATCTATATCGGGTAAAGTTGTTTGTGGCTATGTTGGATGGGGCGAGCCTCGGTGTTCAACCAACATGTCAAAAAGCTTCAACTAAGGTGGTGTTTGCAGATGATGTATTAATCTCATCATCCGGTGTGTCAATGAATCAAGTGGGTTTTCACAGCTTGATGGTTCGATCTAGAGACTTCAGCCATAAGGATGTCTTAGGAGGTCCGTTTTGGACCTTCTTTTCTAAACGGAGTGGACCCACCTTGAGGGTGGCTGTTGTGGTTAAGCTTACACCGCTCTAGATGAGGGGTTTGAGTGTTGATGAGGCTTGGAAGGATGGTTTTGAGGGAATGCCTCACCGAGTTTTTGACTCAATTGTTGTTCGGGCTTGTGGTGTTATTGAAAGGTGTACCGTTTTTGGTGTTATTGAAAGGTGTACCGTATCTGGTGGCTTGGTTTTCCTAATGGTTTTAGAGAAGAAGGTCTTTGTTCAGCCTGCAGTTTTGGGGGCTCATTCGAAGCTGTTTGTGGATGATGTTATTCACATCTTTGATGGTGTCTGGGTGTTCCTTGGTTTTCAGAATGACAACATTGATGGAATGCTCACCTCTTATGGTGACCTGTTCCTCTCGGATTTTCTTCACATGAATTATTTTACCTATGTTGGTGGCTATATCTTTGTATCGCTCTGCAATGGGGATTCTCATTGGTATTTTGATGTGTTGATGACAATTGTTGCGAATGATTTATGTGTGAATGTTGTCATGGTTATTCTGATTACTTGTGGGGACTGTAAAATCAAGACTACGCTATTTATGGCTCTATAGTTTACTGGAGTATTGATTTACTTAGCCTGGGCTGCTATTAGCTATGGTATTCTGGTTGTTTCCCATGCCATATATTCTGAGCTTGCTGATTATATTCAATGGGTAAGTCCTAGTTTAGACTACATGCTGATGGTCACACAGCGGAGGTTGGGCATCTCGATTATGTTTTATGAAATGGTTGTGGTAATCAGCATCTTCTGTGATGTGGTCTTGTGCACAAGGAATGAGTTTACGCATGCCCGACGGGGGTTCGATAAATGTACTGGTTTTGAGCACAGTCTTGATGTCGACTTTGAGAGTGAAATTAGGGGCTTTCAATCTGAGAAGGGTATTATGCATTGTGACAATTTCAATTGGGCTGTGTTACAGACCTTAAATGGTCGGTTTGCTTTTCAGAATTTTCTTATTCTGTTATATGCTGAAGGATTGGTTGTCTGTTGGACTCAAATGGAATTTAAGCGGTTAGCTTTTGTGGTGAAGGAGACTTGGAGGGCTGTGACTACGGGAAACTGTGTTCGGTCTGGAGATGTGGTTGTTTTGAGAGAGTTCATGTGTAAGGATGATTGGAGAATAACGGTTGGTTTAGTTATTTTACGAGTAGAGGAGAATAGGGGCCTCTCTCAGGAACCTGTTGTTTCCTATGCAGACTTGTTTAGCCACACTGTTAGTGGTTTGTTAATAGTTTGTCCTTTTTGGACAAATGCTTGGTTGATGTTGGAGGCACCAGTTTAATTAAGCCTATCTAGTTTGGTTGTTGACTCAAGTTATTTGAGTATGTCATGATGGTTTAGTTGTATTAGTTGATGTTGCTTTCGCGGAGTATGCCCCTAGAATTGTATCAAGTTGTTCCTTTTGGTATAAAATTTTAATTAGCAAAAAGAAAAAAGAAACTCCCAGTTCTGAAAAGAAAGATGATGTCAATGATGAATGGGAGTTAGAAATTCTCGAAGCCTTGGAGGCTAGTATCTTGAGACTTGTAGTTGAATGCTTTGATGCTGAAAAAGATATTGTCAACAAGGATACTGTCAAAATGGCTGGAGACACCCAAGTGAAAGATGTTGTCAAGAGCCAAACAAAAGAAGCTGTCAAAGATGTTGTCATGAAAGATGCTGTCAAAATCCAAATTGAGGAAACTGTCAAAGTACGAAAGCTTGTTAAGAACTTCACGTCTAACAGAAGAAAGACATCGTGCAACCAAAATAAAAGGGAAGACAGTTGCAGCAGCAAGGAAAAAGAAGCATGGAGCAGTTTTGATAGAGAAACCCATTGACAAGAGAAAAGTAAATAGTTTTGAACTATTGAAAAAGTCGATTGATGGGAGCATTACATCTGTCTCAGTGGAACTGGACCCAGTCAATAACAACGTACTCAAGTATGATCTCAAGGACTCTGGAACTACAATCATAACTAAAGAACAAGATTTCACTATGGAGATAATTTCGCATGTGGTAGGCAGTTTTGATCTTTCGTACAAAACTGTAATGGTAAGGAGAAGCATTGATTTCTTCGTTCTGGAAAGGGTGATCACTCTCATGGAAACAGACCAAGATGTTTCCAGCAGTATCTTAGAGCATGTCAAAGAATACTATGCTAAAAGATATGCTAAATTTTATGAGAAGTATGGTGATTGGAGAGCACATGATGATGCAGACCTGGAAGTTAGCTCTTATGGTGAGCCAATGCCTGATGTGAACCTTAAAGAAGCACATCACCCTTTTACAAAGGCTGGCATGGCTGAATATGAAGCAGAACAAGCTTTTCAGGCTGCTAGAGCTAAATCATCCCAACCTACCAAGCCTGCCAAACCTGCCAAACAAAGTGCTGAAGATCTAGAAGCTCAACTGAAGGAAAGCTACGAGAAAATCAACAAGCTATTCAGTGAGAAAGCAGGTTATCAGCCCTGTGTACTGGATGATCCTCTGAGAATCAAGAATGAAAAAGAAGAAATCTATGTTGATAGTTTTCACAAACTGAGGACCAGTATACTGAAGGATCTCTACTGGAAAGTTGTTGGATCAGTTCATAAGCTCGAAATGCTAGTTGCTTGGGAACTAGAGGTTATATTTGATCAAAGGAGAGATGAAGATCCAAAGCAAGACAGAAAGAGAAGAGCATCTTTGAATGCTTTTCCTGGAAGGAGATTCAAGATCATCCAAGGAATTTTGAAGTTTAGAACATTCACTTATGATTTTGAAACTTGGTTTGATCTAAAAGATGCTGAAGTATTTCCTTCTCGAGTGATTCAAGGGTATATTGAAGACATTGAAGATGATGCCAAATCACCAGAAGAAAAAGCTTTAGTTGAAGACCTCAAGAAGGCAAAACATGAAGCTCTCAGAAGAGAGGGAAAAATCTAAACAACCGGAGACTGCTAAAATCAAGTTAAGTTAATCTCTAAACCGCTCATTCAATAGGAGCAATTGATTTGCAGTTAGTTCATAAGCTTCATGTTCTAAAGTTTTCTTAACATTTATCAGATATGGTATTTCAACTATTCTAATCTATGTTAGTTAAGTTGTCCGCACGTTTAATTGTAAATTTGTTGTTATTGTCCATAAAAACAAATTTGGGGAGATTGTTGGGATTTATGGGTGATAGCATAGAGACAACTTAACTATATTTCCCTGTACTTAGTTTTTACTAAGTTGAACATACTGTCACAGCTAGAGTATGTTCTTGTAATCGAATAATTGCTATCATGTAATAATTGTATTTCTTGGGAGAAGTTCATGTATTTGTTCAAGCCTCAAGGAATATATCCAGAAGACAACAAGAATAAAAGTTACTGTCACACTCTTGACAGTAAGGTTACAAGAAGACAAATGTTGCAAAGTCACGACAAAGCTATATCTGATAGCGACATTGGCTGAAGCATGGGACAGTAACATTCTCACACTTAACAACAAGTCTGGAGTTCCAACAGCAACATTGGCGGAACCTCGTACTGTCAACTACTGAATATTCCTTTGATAGCAAACTCGGCGGTTAAGGTTACTACCACGCTGGATTGTTTGATTTGGGTACTTTTCTCAGTCAAAGCCTGTGACAGGTTATATGTTCAAGAAACAAATTTGTTGCAAGACTCTATCGGTTGTAGCAGACCTGCAAAGACTACGATAGAAGCTTGAGAGATTCACAAGACAAGGCTGGTCAATTTGAGGTGTATGTTATATCCACATCTACTAGAATTGTATTAGCTAGAAATAGAAAGAATCTAGGTTGCTTTACTTGTAAGGTTTATCCTATCTGTATAGCAATTTAGGAAAGTCACATGGGTGTGCAAATTGTAATGAGCTGCCACTTGAAAACGATAGCAGCTCAACACCCCATGCGATAGAGACAACAGAGTATCTTCGTCTACTTAGATACACATCTCATATTCTTTTCTATGTACGCACACACAACAACAACGTAGCAATCTTGTATCTCTCAAGACAACGAAGCTGGAGAAACATTTTCTCTAGGTTGTAGCAACACTTCGCACAAGATAAATAAAACATTTATTTTGGGAGAAATCTTGTTCCACTTACGTTTGCATATTTCAACTGATAATCTATAATCTTTATTATTGTTGTTGATTTTAAAGATTCAATTTTATCAGTATTGCATTCAACCCCCACCCCCCTTCTGCAATACTCCGGGACCAACAATAGTATTATCTGTCGAAGAAAAAAGAATAAAGTCAATCTACAGACTTGAATATTTACTGCATTGAATCTGCTATTTGATCAAGCCTCAATGTAGTATTCAAAGAAGTGGATTCATTTACAAGTGACAGGGATTTATAGTGTGACTAAAGAAGTACAGAAAGGTTTTGAAGAGAGTTTTGTTTTTGTCAAGGGTACGATTAACATACATAAATTGTATCAAAGACACAATATCCAGAAAAATGAATTCTTTCACTCAAGAAATTTTATCATCTAACTGAAAGCCACACTTGATGCTCCCGGACATTTAATGTTTGAAAAGAAAACATCTAGTATGTCATCGCACCTGAATCACCAACAGAAATGAAAAAAAAATTGTCTCAAAATAATAATTATATTAATCTTTATGTCATATAGAAATAACCATTCATCAGGGCTAGACAAATGAGAGTCGTATGCTCTAACCTCTCTCTAAAAACCTAGCCGCCACCAAACTCAATCCTTAATCTAAACCATTTCTTCATCAAATCTTCACACTAGCCTTCCCAAATTCACCTTTCCTCTTCCAATCTTTCACCTTAAACACCATATTTCTTACTATATATAATTATTAGTTTAATGAAGAGGGTTTCTTTTTCGGAGAACCTAGTGACTGTGATTCCTCCCCGTGCGCGAGGATTTGAAGTTTGCCATCCGGTGGGTGGATGAATAAGAGTCCGAAGAGGGTCTCCTTTTCGGAGAACTTAGTAAATGTGATTCCTCCCCGTGTGAGAGGATCTGAAGCTTGCCTTCATGTGGGTAGTCCGATTAGGAGTCCGAAGAGGGTCTCTTTTTCGGAGAACCTTGTGACTGTGTATCCTTTGATGGGTGCACACTCCTCTCCTGGAAGGGAGAGGTTTCTTCGTGTGACTAAGAGATTGAAGTTTGGGACGGAGTGTACGGAGTATGGTACATCGGGTCCCCAAGATGGGCTGGAGGTGTCGGAGAGGACCTTCATCAAGAAGAAAGTTACTTTCAACGATTTGGTCATTGAAATTAATGATTTAAATAATGAAATGCCCGATTCAATTTCAAAGGAAGCTACTGACTTTACTGTTGGTGCTAATGTGGATTTGGAAGTCAATTCCTATTTGGTGGATGAAGGAATGGATTTGCCAAATCTGGGTGAAAATGTGGCTTGCCGAAAGGCTTACCTTAGGGAGTTTACTCCTAATGTGGAGGTTGTCAAGCCTGCGAGGAAATCGATGAAGTGGAAGGATAATATCCAGGTTATTATTGATCATGATAGTCAGGTCAATAAGAAGTTGGTTATGGATGAGGAGGTAGATCAAAAGCTGAAGGAAAAGGGCATTGAAGCCTTTCAGTACTTCAGGAGTAGTGGATGTGTTCTGGAAGGGACAGGAAGGGTGTTGAGGCGTACGCTTAGGATTCTTGGGTGTGAACCAGGAGGCTACACTTATTTCAATCGTGGTAGTTACTTGACATTGAATTGTAAATGTGTAGAGCTGGATGTTCACAAGGTGTGTGCTATGCGCACTGCAATGTGGGTATTTGCTTGTTACGATGGCCTTGTCAGGAAGGGAATGGTTGAAGACCCTTTAGGAGTGGCGGATGCTTTAAACCCTGTCATGGTGATTGTGGTAGTATACTCTGGAAATTTGCAGCAGGGGCGAAAGTTTGTTACAACAGGTACCCAGATGGGCCTTGGTTTGGCAATGTATCTGATGGCTTCGCGTGCTTGGGTTGAGGAGCTCAATTTGCTTGTGTTCCATTGTGTTAAACCTTATGGGTATAATGATGAATGCCAATTAATGATCCTAACAGATGATGAAGGGAGGACTCTGCTCGTGGGAGACTGCGGTGTTTATGCAGTATTGCAGACTGGAATGTTCATGGCAATTTTCTAGTTTTCTGATTCTGATTGTGTTTGTGCTCTGCTGTTGTTGATTGCTAGTATTTTAGCATTATTGATGTTTTTTTCTCTGTTGTTCCGCTAGGTAGATGTGTTTCTTATCGCGGGGTATGCCCCTAGAGATGTAATCGTTTGCCTGTGGTATAAATTTTAATTAGCAAAAAATATAGAAATAACCAATATAAATCTAACCAAAGGAAGTCCCTATGGTTAGATACCTAATTTTATAAAAAATAACAAAATGTAAATAATAATATAAATTATATATATTGGAATTACGAACCTTTAACCTCATTTTTGGACAATGCCAATTACAGGCGCAAAACTATAAGGTATCAAAATGGCACCTGGCTGCCTCTTGCCGGCCTGAAATTTAAGCCATCGACCATGGTCCCCCATAAAAATGGTACAAAACTTAATTAACTCAAAAAGGTCAAAATAAGTCATCAATCACGACCAATTTAAGACTTAAATGTATTTTGCATCCCCTTGGTTTAACGTTATTGCACTTAAGGTTCATTTGTTTTAGTTTATGCATTTTGCATCCCATAATTTTGAGTTTCCTCGCAATTTTCACCCCTTTGCTGATTCTCCGTTTGCGTATCTGCTTCACTGTAGCAAGTCTTTCAGCCTTCGTCTCTCCTTCGTCGGCCGCCAGCTCTCTTCGTCGCCTCTCTTCTCTCTCTCTCTCAACAGCCCTTTTTCGGCCGCCAACACACCACCACAACACTACATCATCATATTCATCTCATCCCCTTCATCTTCCTGTATTCATAAATCTCCTCTGCCCCGCAGGGGTGCTTGCAAAGCTTCGTCGGAAAAGCTCGAAAGAATTAGGGTTCAGTTTGGGTTTTTTTAATTCGGCATTTGAAATGGAAAAATAAGGGTATACGGTTGTTAAGGATGGAAAACTGAGTCGATTGGTGTATAATATGTCACGGGAAAACTGTGGGATGGTCGAGAAGAAGCATCACCGAAAGTTTCTCGGGAATCGCCCAAAAATCGCTAGAGCTCGCATTTTTCTGGGAAACGAAGAAGACGAAGAATACGCATTTGGCAGATGTGTATCCTGTGATACCGATACGCAATTTCAGGATGCGTATCCTGAGACATTCATTTGATGCAGGCTTCGTAGTTAACAAAGGACACGCATCTCCCAGATGCGTTTTTGATACATGCATCTCCCAGATGCGTGTCCCATCGGTTTTAAGGCCATGCTTCACGAATATCAGTATTTTGGGCCAACTTATCTCTAAAATGGATACTTAGGGCCATCACCTTATATAGTAATCGATAGGTAATAGATTTTTATTATAATGAACTGTACTACATATTTATCAGTTCACATGTTGCAAAAGTAACAAAGCTAAAAGACTCTAAACCTCCACAGGATCTTGGAATTATCATGCCTTCCTAAGCCTAAGTATTTGATCCCAAGTACTCCCTCTGTCCCCGGAATGAGTGACCCGGTCAACATTTCCCAAAGGTTAAGATTTTTTTTTACTTTGTTCGTTGGCAGCCTTTGATTGGTTCATTTGGCCACTTGCCTAGCAGAAGTAATTCTTTAGGTTCGGTGGTTGTGTATTATGTTAGGCCGAATACACAATTATAATTAATATTTGTATGAGAGATTAACAAGAACACACGCTTTAACAATTAAAACTGTTTGGAATTAATAATTCCTCTCTCAGTGATGTAAAATATCACGGAGAGCTGCTTAGGTTACAATGAATGATAATTCATTGTTCGATACCCTTCTAGGGTTAACCTAACTGTATTTATAAAACATACAGCTGCTATACAATCGTAAATTGATACTCCTATAAATCAGCTATACAATTTATATCAATCACGATTGCTACACGTTTCCTTAGTCAACACAATCTCTTTGACAGCTATCCAATCTTCAAAGATATTGCTTCCATAATTATCTTTAATTATTCTTTAATCACTGTTGACCTGTAAACGCTTCCTCCAGACAGAGTTTAACAAACTCTGTCGAGCTTCCATTCGTCAGCGTTTAACTAAACTCTGACTGCTTCTAGCTAAACTCTGATTTATCACTGTAACACTTAAACACTGATTATTATTTACATCAATTATATCTAACAATCCCCCAACTTGTTCATTAGTAAAAATGCACAAGTTAACAATAATTGATGATGTCAAAACCAAAATAGACAAATACAGTGTTTAACAAATAATGAGAGTTTAAACTTCTACTTAAACAAAATCTACAGAAAGCAAGAAATTCTTACAGAGCACTATTCACTTAATTTCCTCAACATCTGGTGTTGATTTGAGATAGTCAATCAGCAATCTTCTCTCTGCATTTTTAAGTTCTCTCTGCATAATCTCCTTGATCTCTTTCAGCTTAGGATTAGTTTCACCAGTTTGATAAATAGCAGATCTCAGAGAATAGATTTTGTTTCTTCTCATCTCATTACCTAGTCTGATGAAATATGTTGTCTTCGACTCAGAATTAAAATCAAGCACTGTTATACCCAAGTCTGTCTTCAGCTTAGCACTGTCTTTCTTCATCTCAACTAGATTACCATGAAAGTCTCTATACTTTGGAACATACTGACTGTTATACTTTATACCTCTAACTGCCAAATTATGCAGCATCTTCTTTCTCAGCACATTTGCAGCTTGATGAGTCCTTTGATTCTTCACTCGGAAAATATACAGAACATACTCTAATCCTTCCTATAGCTTTAAATCAAGATCATCCTCACCAATTTTGTATACAGTCCCATCTGCCATAAAATACAAAAGAAAATCCTTCTCTAAACTCTTCTGATGAATCAACTGCACTGACTCCAGTCTATCCAAACTCTCCTGTGTAACACCTAGACCTGGAACAGCCAGTGATGAAGGATCTCTAGGACCAGTATTCATTCTCTTTTCTCTGTGTGAGCCCAAACCAGCTTTATCTCTTCCTATCTTACCCATTAAAGCTCTGCTCTGTAGAAAATTTCCTCCAGCCTCTCCAACCTCCAGAGTTTGTTCACGAATTGTTGATTTCCCAAAAATTGCTTGCATTGAAGTAGACAAAGGCTTCTGCATAACTTGTGTAGCAACAGAGGTTGTATTTACTAGCTTTAAGACCTTTTCTTCCTCAACAGCCTTACCCTTCATCTTCTGTTTAATCTCTGCTTCTGTTGGTTTTCTGGATATTTGCATCCTCTGATCAGTACCAACATTCTCTTTGATAGTAATGCCTTTAAGAACAGGCCTAGCAGCTTCTACATTCTTCTTGAATTTTCCAGACTTCAAAGCTTTCTGATGCTCTTCTTGTAGATTCTTTTCTTCAGCTTGAATGTCTGTAATAGTCACTCCTTCTTCATTTTCCCCCAGAAACAATCTAGCAGCCAACTCTTCATCAGTCTGTGAATTAGCAGTTAATAACAAACTCTGAGTCTTGGAAGTACCTTGAGTATCAGTGTTTACTCCATCAGACTTTGATTTAGAAGTTTTGCCATATTGTAAACTCTTATCAGCAGCTCTTGATTTTAAACTCTTCTGACCTTTTGCTCCTCCATCTCCAGCATCATCCTTCTGAGTCAAAGTTTGAGACTGCCTGCATTGAGACTTAGCAAATCTCTCCCCCTTTTTGACATCATCAGGAATTAAGATAGATGTAATCAGCTCCAAGGAGGTAGCAATGGAATCAATCTTATCAGACAAAGCAGTCTGATTTTGTTCAACTTGACCTAGTCTTTGAAAAAGAGTATCTTGAGCTTTAGAGAATTTCTGTAATCTCATGGAAGTGTCTCTTTGTGAAGTCATATCTCTGGCAACAATCTCTGCTCTCAAATCAGTAATTACCTTTTGAGACTCATCAAATCTTTCATTCAAATTCTTTACTTGAACAACAGTTGCTTGAAGATTTGAGAGAATAGCAGGATTTGAAATCTTTTTAGCAGATTGATGCACAAATTCAGCTGCTCTCTTCCTTGGAAAAATACAATCCTCCTTATGCCAATTCGTAGAGAAGTTAGCAAAATACTCTGCTTCAATTTCATGTGTATTTAAAGGTTGAGAGAAAGGTGTGTGTTTGGCATCAGTTTGTACTGGAATATGCTCAGAAGAGCCAGAGTCTTCACTGCCTTCATCTTGAAAATCAGCATTTGCATCTGCAACTAGTTCACTCGCAGCAACAGTCTCAGCAACGACCTCTGCAACAACTTCAATATTCTCAGCCACAACCTCTGCAGTGGAAACATTAACTTGCTTGGCAGGTTGCTCTTCAGACTCAACAGTCTGAGCAATAGACGCTGCAATTGGAACAACTACATCCATAGTATCAGAGATTACAACCTTGTTTGACTGCTCAACTTCTTCACCTTTTTCAGAAACCTGGTGAGCATCAGAGAATAGCTCAGTGTGAGAAGCTACTATTTCATCAAGTATTATAGTAGGCTGATCAGCTACACCAGTTTCGCCAGAATTAGCAGCAAAAGATGAAGTAGGAACATCAATATGATCAGAGAATGTTTCAAAACCATCTCTGTTGTCCTCATCCATTTGTACATTTGCAGGTGTTTGCACAGCTTCTTCTGCAGTATTTATCTCAACAGCAGGTATCTCTTTAGGAATTACCTCTGGAGCTTCAACATTCACCTCCTCATCAGATTCATCAAGGACCAACTTTCTCCTTTTATATGTAAGCACCTCAGCTGACACTTCTTCTTCAGAAGAATCTTCTTCTATAGAATCCTCTACCACAGATGGTGAGGAAGGTCTGTTTGCTCTTACCTTTGGAGCTCTTTTAGTCTTTTTGATGGCAATATGCTTAGTTCTTCATCTCTTCTTAGGTTTAGCCTGAGTTGGTGGTGATTGCTGTTCAGGTTGAGGTTGTGGTTGTGGTTGAGTGGTTTCTGGTTTGTCAGTGATTGTAGGTTTGTGGTTGGTGGTTCAGTGTGTGCGGTTGGTGGTTCAGTATTTGATTCATGATTATCAGGTTGAGTGGGTTGAGATTCAGTGTTTGGTGATTGTGGAGGTTCTTGGGGTTGATGTAGGAAGTTCTGAAGAGCAAGAGGCAAGACTAACTCAGGCACAGCCTTGGTTGCATCCTTGTTAGTCAAATCAGAGAATATTCTTTTGTTGACTTTAAATGGCTGAATCACATCATCCTCAGCCAAGGTTGTAAAAATCGGAACTCGGTCCGACTCGAATTTGTTCCAGAAAAAAGAGTACTCGGAAACTCGGAGAGGGATTCCGAGTACTCGGAGAACAAATCGGATATTTTTTTAATTTTTTTTCTCATATATTAAATTTATTCATTCATATTTTAATGTACATATGTTAAAATTTAGAATTTAACGATAATATATATTTTATATATATACTAATAATAATTATTTAATAATATTAAAACCAATAGATAAACATCAAAAATACGAGTAAGTGTAATTCGATTTGACTCCGAAACTCGGAACTCGGATCAGACAAGGGGTTAAAAACGAGTACTCGGAATGAGTACTCGGCTGATTCGGTGATTTTTAGAACCCTATTCTCAGCAATTGCAATATTAGGCACACAAGCAGTAAATAACAATTGACAGAATCTAGCAAAATAAACAGTAGTAGACTCTGACAATCTATCACCTAAGTTCATTAAGATAAGTCTGCCAAAATCGAAATTACTTCCATAGAGAAGAGAATACCCGATTTGTAGACTATCAGTAGGAATTGCATCCCAGTTGGTGACTTTCTTGCCAAAGGCCCTTGTTATACAGTCAAAGAAGAAACTCCATTCCTTTCTCAGCTGTGGCCTTTTCACTGATCCAAGCTTGGCTAAAGAACCTGAGTATCCAATTTGCTGCAACATCTCTCTTAGATGTTTCTCACCAACAACACTGTAAGAGGAGTGTTCATCAAAACCCAAAGTTTCTCTGACTATAGTTGGAGTAATCACATACTCTGTCTCCTCAAAGGTAAAAACAATAGATGGAGTCCCATTCTCTCCTCCATCGTCATAAGCAGAGTTCTGCCAGAAGGTAGCAATTTGCGAGGCAGATAGTGTTGGTGGTTCAACCAGAGCTTGACCAATCTCCGAATCCCTCAAAAAGTTCTGAATCAGATGAAACGCCTCTGGAACGTTTGCATTATTCAAAGGGGCTGCATAGTTATTAGAAACAAACAATAGCCCAAGAGCAGTAAAAGGTTTTGTGGACATTAGAAACGATTTGAGAAGAAAATATGAAAGAAAATGATGTGAGTGAAAGGTGTTTGTGAAAATGCTCAAGTGAAAAATACGAAGTAACTGAGTGGTTGTGTAAAAAGTAATTGTGAGTGGGTGAGTGAATATGAAGAGTTTAAGTGAAATGATTAGATATGTAAAGAAAAATTAAACCCAATCGTTTTAACATTAATACATGCAACCAGTTACCATGTGTGAGTGGGACACGATTCTTGATAAATGTGTGAGTGGGACACGTGGCACATAATTAGCGGAACAACTTTGTATTGCTCAGTAATTATAGCAATAATTACTGCTACTCTCTCACTTATTACAAATCACTTTAACACTCTAATACTGATCAACAGTTGGCAGTTTACGCTTTTTACCCCAAGTGTAGAAATTGTCTAAAATAAAATATACCTTAGAGTATTAGACAATATCCATCAGCGTTTGTCAATTCTCCAACTTCATTACTGTAACCCTTTCGAAAAACTGCACAGGTGTGAATAAATGTGTGTGTATAGCAGAGTTTACTAATCCAATTTTTAGAGCATCTAATATTTCATAATAACCATAAAATAAATCAGTAAACACTGGATGCACAAACTCTCATAGTAAACACTGAATGTATGATGAATGCTAAACTCTGTAGAAAATTTATATACAGAAACTCTGAACTTACTTATACCCCCTGCTAAATACAGAAAAAAATACAAAAAGAATAAAATACATAATTTTTTTTAACAGAAGTTGTAACTAGTCACCAAAAATCCTATAATTTTAGCCCTTATCATTTTGATAAGTTCCTAGGTCTTCCTAATCTCTGACCAGTCACCAAAAATCCTAGAATTTTAGCCCTTATCTTTTGATAAGTTCATGGGTCATCCTAGTCTTTGACTAGTCACCAAAAATTAGAGAATTTTAGCCTTTATCTTGTGATAAGTTCCTGGTTCTTCCTGATCTTTGATTAGTCACCAAAAATTAGAGAATCTTAGCCCTTACTATTACCAGCAAGTTCCTGGTTCTTCCTAGATACAACATAATCAGAAAGAAATTCTAGCATCCTATATACAATTCCTTTGGGGGTTTTCTAACTACAGCAACTAACAAAACAGAGTTTAACTAACAGAGTTTAGAAGCCATCAACATCAGAAGTTATTCATGAGAGGCAATGCACACAGTATTTACAGAATCAGAGTTTAGGATAGATAAACTAAGAGATGCTATAAATATGAAACAGTATCATGCTTGTGTTAATTTTCTGCACAATCTAAGATTAGGTCACAAATAACTTAGAAAGATTCATGATTAATAACTGAGAATCATGCTTCATACAGTTTTCTTCATCGGTGTTCATATCAGACAATAACTTTGTCAGAGTTTATTAGTGTTTATCCAACATGTTAACAGTGTTTGACCGACAGAACATGCTAATAGAGTTTAACTGTATACGAACAGAGTTTGCATAACAGAGTTTAAAAACAGAGTTCACATAGCAGTTAACACATCACAGAAACATAAGTAATGCATTACATAAGTAAAATTTTGAGTCTAACCAATATATCTAGTCAAAACCAGAGACCATTCCAAGTTCGTTTACCAGCCTTGTAAATATAGCTTCACTCAATGGATTGGTGAAGAAATCTACAAGCTGTTGTTCTGTAGACACAAAATGAAGCTCAATGTTTCCTTCCTCTACATGTTCTCTGATAAAGTGATACCTTATGCTGATGTGCTTAGTCATTGAATGTTGTACTGGATTATCTGTCATAGCAATAGAACTTTGATTATCACAGTAAATAGGAATTTTACTGTACCTCAATCCATAATCCAACAATTGATTCTTCATCCATAGAATCTGTGCACAATAGCTACCAGCTGCAATATACTCTACCTCAGCTGTAGATGTAGAAATTGATTTCTGTTTCTTGCTGTACCAAGAAACAAGTCTATCACCTAGAAATTGACAACTTCCACTGGTGCTTTCTGTCTATCTTACAGCCTGCAAAGTCTACATCAGAGTAACCAAGTAGCTTGAAATCTGATTCTCTGGGATACCACAGACCTAAAGTAATGGTGCCTTTGAGATATTTAAAAATTCTTTTCACAGCTGTGAGATGTGGTTCTCTGGGGTCTACCTGAAATCTTGCACAGAGACAAGTTGCATACATGATATCAGGCCTACTTGCTGTCAGATAAAGAAGAGACCCTATCATTCCTCTGTAGCTTGTCATATCTACTGAAGCCCCTGTATCTTTGTCCAACTTTGTAGCTGTTGCCATGGGAGTTGATGTAGATGAGCAGTCAAGCATACCAAATTTCTTGAGAAGATTTCTGGTATATTTTGCTTGATTTATGAAAATCCCATCATCTGTTTGCTTCACCTGTAGGCCTAGAAAATAACTAAGCTCTCCCATCATACTCATTTGATACCTGGACTGCATTAGCTTGGCAAACTTTGTATAGAGTTTATCATTAGTAGACCCAAAAATTATGTCATCAACATATATTTGAACCAAAAGCAAGTTACTACTAGATTTAAAGTAGAACAGGATTTTATCAATTGTACCTCTGTGAAACCCACTTTCTAGAAGAAATTGAGCCAGAGTTTCATACCATGCTCTTGGTGCCTGCTTAAGTCCATAGAGTGCCTTATCAAGCCTGTAAACATAATCTGGATATTTGGGGTCCACAAATCCTGGTGGTTGTTCAACAAACACTTCTTCTTCTAGTTTCCCATTCAGAAAGGCACTTTTCACATCCATCTAAAATACCTTGAATTTCTTATGAGAGGCATATGCTAGAAACATCCTTATTGCCTCCAGCCTTGCAACTGGAGCAAAAGTTTCATCATAGTCTATTCCTTCCTGCTGTGAATAGCCTTTTGCCACAAGTCTGGCCTTGTTTCTTGTAACAACCCCCTCACTGTCAGTTTTATTCCTGAAAACTCATTTAGTACCAACAATAGATCTATTCTTTGGTCTTGGTACAAGGGTCCAAACTTCATTTCTCTGAAATTCATTCAACTCCTCCTGCATTGCTGTTATCCAGTCAGCATCTTGAAGAGCTTCTTCTACTTTCTTTGGTTCAGATTGTGACAAAAAGGCATGAAACAGACATTCATTTGTTGTTGCACTCCTTGTCCTAACTCTTGCATCTGGATCACCAATGATCAAATCAGGTGTGTGAGATTTTGTCCATTTCCTAGCTGAAGGCAAATGACTTTTCTCAGTATTTGATCCTCCCCCTCGATCCATGTTCTCTTGATTTTCTTGTTGACTTTCTTCATTTTCTGAGGCTCCCCCTGAACTTGACTGCTCAGAGTTTGAACTTTCAGATTTTGAACTTTCAGAGTTTGAGTCATCAGAGTTTGATTCAGATTTTTCAGCTGACTCATTTTCAGAATTTGAGCCATCACTTTGAAGTGATTCTTCATGCTCCCCCTCAACTGGTTCTTCCCTTGTTTGTGGCTGAGAAGTTTCATCAGTGTTTACCAGTAGAGGTTCAGAGTTTAACTCAACAAAGTTTGTCAGTTCAGCTTCATCAGAGTTTAAATCTTCATTTTCAAAGTGCAGTTGATCATGTTCATCTACATCTTCAAGTCCAGTTATTTTCTTGTCATCAAATGACACATGAATTGACTCTATGATCACCTTGGTTCTCAGATTATAAACTCTGAATGCCTTTGTTGATAGTGGATAGCCAACAAAAATTCCTTCATCAGCTTTTAACTCAAATTTTGTCAATTGTTCAGGATGAGTTTTCAGCAAAAAGCACTTGCACCCAAAAATATGAAAATATTTCAGGTTTGGCTTCTTTTCCCTCACCATCTCATATGGTGTTTTTCCATGCTTGTTAATCAGAGTGGCATTCTGAGTAAAACAGGCAGTTTGAACAGCTTCTGCCCAGAAATAGGTTGGCAATTTTGCTTCATCAAGCATAGTTCTGGCAGCTTCTATCAAGGTTCTGTTCTTTCTTTCAACTACACCATTTTGTTGTGGTGTACCAGTTGTAGATAACTCTTGCTTCAGTCCTCGGTTCTTGCAGAATTCTTCCATTGTTGCATTTCTGAACTCAGTTCCATTATCACTCCTAATTATCTTGACTTTGTGTTTTGATCCTTTGTCCAGCAGCTTCACATTCTCCATCAGAGTTAATGCAGTTTCATCCTTCTTTGCTAGAAAATACACCCAAGTATATCTGGTGTGTTCATCAACAATGACTAAAGCATATTTCTTTCTTCCAATAGACATCACATTTACTGGTCCAAAAAGATTAACATGTAGAAGATGATAAGGATCAACAATTGAAGATTCAGACTTGCTCTTGAAAGATGACTTCCTTTGTTTGGCCTTTTGACAGGAATCACACAGACCATTAACATTTAATAAAGATTTTGGGAGTCCTCTAACAAGATCCTTTCTAATCAGCTCATTGATGTTGTTCAGATTCAAATGAGAGAGTTTCTTATGCCACTTCCTACTCTCTTCACTGGACATTCTTGTTAGGCACACTGCTTTGCCATCAGAGTTTGTTGACAACCTTATTTCATAAATATTATTGTGCCTGTGTCCAACTAGAACAACTTTCCCTGTAGATTTACTGATGATTTCACAATATTCAGGCTGAAAATCTACATGATATCCTCTGTCACAGATTTGACTCACAGATAGCAGATCATGCTTGAGTCCTGGAACCAGAGCTACATTTGTGATGATGACACTTCCAAGATTGATATTGCCATATCCCAGAGTATGTCCTATGTTGCCATCTCCATAGGAAACTTTTGGGCCAGCCTTCTCCACATACTCTGATAGCAGGGCTTTATTTCTAGTCATGTGTCTTGAACATCCACTGTCCACGACTAGGGTACTCTCCCTGATGCCCTGCAATCACAAACATTTACTGAAGGTTAGATTTAAGGATCCAGACTTGCTTGGATCCTTTGGCTTTCTTAACTTTGTTAGCTTTAGCAACGGAATTTACATTATCAGAGTTTAAGCTAACATTTTCAGAGTTTACACTTGTAGAATTAACCTTAACCCATTTCAAATTGGGCTTGGGTTCATAGTAATTATGATAAATAGCATGATAGTCCCTGCAAGTATAAATAGAATGCCAAGTACTTCCACAATGTTTGCATAAAGTCTATGGTCTAGCTCTAACATTATTTTTCTTTACTTCAGACTTGGAAGATAAAGAATTAATGTTTTTATTCTTCCTGCAAAAACTAGCAAGATGGTTAGTGCTACCACGGTTATGACATGTCTTTCTTGGAGCAAGAGTAGCAAGCATTGGATAATTACCTTGAGTAATGCCTACTTTTCCATTTCTATTCTTCCTAGACACTTTCTGTTTCTTAACAGATTTTAACTCCTTAAGCTTATGCTTGAGTTGTTTATCTGTCATTAAACCAATATTAACCTGTTTAACACTAGTTTTTACTTGTTCTTTCTTAACAGCTCCTTTTTCAGCTTCAGACTTAGATTCATTTACTCCATGAACAAATTTTGTAGTAGGAAGATGTGTTCTAATTTTGACTTGATTTTGAAACCTAAGTTCATCTCCCTCACAATAACCTAATCCAACTGTGTCTGACTGAAAAACCTTATTAGTGTCTTTTCTAGAATGAGTCCAAGTTTTAATTATATAATTTGCCTTCTCCAATTCAGATTCTAGTTGTTTATACCTGTATAGCAACTCCTGTTCTAGATAAACAGCATCATCTCTTTCTTTCTGAACCTGTTGCATGTTTTCTAGTTTTTCTTCAACAATTTTATTTCTCTCTTTAAGTTCAGAATTCTCATATTTAATTCTCTCATTCTCTAAAGTCTGATCCCTATAACTGATATGCAATGCCTTAAGATAAATTCTCAATTCAGATATATTATCAGTATTATAAGCATAAGTAGTTAAGGGTACCTTGTTTTCAGACTCTTCTGATTCATTTTCAATAGAAGCCATGAGAGCATAGTTGACATCCTCATCTGAGTCTGAAGTGTCTGCCCAATCTCTACCTTTGGTGATGAGTGCTTTTTCAGTTTTACCCTTCTTGCACTCAGGAGCATAGTGACCCATCCCCTTACACTTGTAGCATTGAATCTCAGACTTATCTTTCTTCCCAGACTTGGTATCTTTTCTCTCAGACTTTCTGAAACTCTTCCTGTCTGAATTTGAATCTCTAGAGAACCTGTTTCCCTTTTTAAAGTTCTTGAAACCCATCTTCTTGAAAGTCTTCACCATCAAGACAGCCATTTTTCTCATCTCTTCATCATCCTCAGAATCAGATGATTCATCAGTGTTTGAGTCAACATCAGAATTTGATGACTCACTTTCAGAATATATAGCTAAAGCTTTTCCCTTAGCTTTCTTCCTTGATGCTTCATTCTTCAAAGGTTTCTCTTCAACCTTAAGAGCAACAGACTTTGCCTTCTTGCTTGATTTTCTGTTTCTCTGTTCCATTTCCAGTTCATGAGTTTTGAGCAACCCATAGATTTCATCAATCTCAGTATCAGCAAGATCATAATTGTCTCTAATAGTGGTTGTTTTCACATCCCACTTTTTAGGTAGAGCAAAAAGAAATTTGAGATTTGAGTCTTCTAGATCATACTCTTTATTTACCAATGACAAATCATTGAGCAGCTTACAGAACCTGTCAAATGTTTCTGTCATGGTTTCTTCAGACTTTGCCTCAAAGTGCTCATACTCCTGTGTGAGTACGTTCCTTCTATTCTTCTTGATAGCAGCAGTTCCTTGACATCTAACTTCAAGGGCATCCCAGATTTCTTTTGCAGTTGTGCAATTAATCACTTTGTTAGACATAACATTATCTAAAGCACTATGAAGTAGATGTCTAACCTTTGCATCCTTAGCAATAGATGAAATATCCTCAGGAGTCAGATCTTTCTTTTCCTTTGGAACTGTTTTAGCTTCTTGACCAGCAGTAGCAGCAGATAGCTTGTAGGCTTATGAGGACCTTCATAAATTCTGTCAAGATATTCTGGATCTGTAGCCTCCAGAAACATATTCATCTTCACCTTCCAGATAGCATAATCTGTTGGCCTCAGAATAGGAACCCTAATAGTCTCATAACGACTTACAGTAGTAGGAGCCTTCTCAGAACCTAAACCTGTTGGAGGAGGTATCTCTGCCATTGATTATAGTTGTGTGTGGATCTTTAACTGTATAGAGTAACAGATCTGCTCTGATACCACTTGTTAGGCCGAATACACAATTATAATTAATATTTGTATGAGAGATTAACAAGAACACACGCTTTAACAATTAAAACTGTTTGGAATTAATAATTCCTCTCTCAGTGATGTAAAATATCACAGAGAGCTGCTTAGGTTACAATGAATGATAATTCGTTGTTCGATACCCTTCTAGGGTTAACCTAACTGTATTTATAAAACATACAGCTACTATACAATCGTAAATTGATACTCCTATAAATCAGCTATACAATTGATATCAATCACGATTGCTACACGTTTCCTTAGTCAACACAATCTCTTTGACAGCTATCCAATCTTCAAAGATATTGCTTCCATAATTATCTTTAATTATTCTTCAATCACTGTTGACCTGTAAACGCTTCCTCCAGACAGAGTTTAACAAACTCTGTCGAGCTTCCATTCGTCAACGTTTAACTAAACTCTGAATGCTTCCAGCTAAACTCTGATTTATCACTATAACACTTAAACACTGATTATTATTTACATCAATTATATCTAACATATTATATTGTATAAAGATTAAATAGTGGGTGTAATAATGAAAGAGTTTCATGTGCCTGAGGATGACCTCAGGGTTCTATCCGAGGCTAAAACATTTTTAATACAAATTTAAGAGTATTTATGTAAAATCACTGAAAAAGTTTATATTTACAAAAATGCCCCTGCGAGGCCCCTTACTTTATAAGTACAAATCACTTATTACCTTAGGAGACATCCTTGAGGTTGTCCTCAGGCCCAGTTTTTTCATAGTGAGAAGTAGTAGTGGGTGTTATTGTATAATGTTTATTTAATAAAAAAAGGAGTATAAAATAGAGAAGTAGTGAGTGTAATAGTGAAAGCAGTGTTCAAAAATAGTAAGATTAGTGAGTTCATTATTTTTGGGACGTTCCAAAAAGGAATAAGGATCGTATAAAATGGGACGGAGGAAGTAAATTTTTCAACAGTTACTTGGCAAAAAATCTATGTATATTATAATTCTGAATACTTTTTGTCATGTACTACCGGTTTTAACCTTTCTAAAATTATTCATTTTCTTCCTAAAATTGTACAATAAGGGACTGAAAAGTAAAATCACTTAGCACTGAAAAATATTCAAAAAAAGCCATGTAGGCAGCAATTAACCGAAATCTATATACAAACTCCTAATTTCTTGCGTTTAGTTGGCATATTAATTTATGATTCTTACGATCTGAAATTGGAAGTACTTGCATAATTTATGATTCTTGCGTTTACTTTTGAATTTTACTTTCTTAATTTAAGCATATTTGAATTTAAATTTTATGGTTCCTCCTAAGGATAATGTGTATCAGATAAACTCAATCTTTTTCAAATCTTTCCTTGATTAAAGTTCGTAATCTTTTCATGTATACATAAATTTCTTCATATCTTTTTTAAAATTCAAAAAAAAATATTGCTTCATATATATCAACACACAGTTAATACCATTTTCTTAATTGTAGCCATAATTCAAAAAATATCGCACAAAATATGGATCAATCAAGAAACAATATCCATATTAGAGCTCGGATTAATTTGATGAATATTATATAAACAACTTCTCTCACCTCTCTCTCAAGCTCTCTCTCAAGAATGACGGTACACCTAAAATATCTTTAATTTCTCTCATCCTCGCTCTCAAGAATGGCGGTACACATAAAATATCATTATTCTCTCTCATTTTTTTCTCCTTCTTAGTATTTTTTCTTTCTTTCGGTCTTCGTGGTCTTTTTTTATGTATTCATATATGTGTGTATGTGTATACTATATTTGTTTTTTTACTAATATTTACTTGTTTGAATTTATAGAATATGAAACGAGAATGATTTTACAATGAATTTGTGATTGAGACAATTTACAATATACAAATTCAACGGCGAATATGATTAATTGGGTATGTATCTTGATTTTAAAAACCTGTATCTCGATTCAATATCATCTTCTTTGATTGTTAGCAAGGTTTTCTTTTCCATTTTTTCTCTTTTTCCATGCATTTTATTGATGTTTTACTTAATATCGTCTTCTCTGATTATGTTCTCTTTGTGTCAATGGCAAACAGTTCTAACAGGTCTGCATAGAAGGTGTTTGATTAAAGTTCTATATGATTTAAAGTGTATTTTGTTTTTATTTTGCAACTTTGACGAGAGAAATCGGAGAAATGACTTCATCCTGTTTTCTGTATTTTGTTTGGGGTTCTGAATTCATCGGGAGCTGCAAAAGGTCTTTAATCTAGAGTCAATTTCAATGTGTATATAATTCGTTGTGCTTATCTTTATTTGGTCAAATATCCCATTTTTGTTTATGATATACGTTTATTTATCTTTGAAGTGTTTGTTGCAGGCTTTAAATTTATACACTTTTTCCTACAAATGGACGTATTGGGTTAGTATTTATATCGATCATATATCGATTGCTAAAGGTATGCGTCAAGCCCGTAAGGTATGCGTGAACTGAAGTGCCTACTCTTTCTATTGCTGAGTAAAACTAAGGTAAAAAAAATTTGTTTCGTTCCTCTCACTCTATATCAACTATATAAATATATGAAATGCTTAATAAAGTTAAAAGTATCGTTAATGACTCTAATTCTGGTGTTATAGGTATCATTATTGACTACAGTTCAGGTGTTAAAAGTATCCTTATTGAAGCACTAGACATGCAGAAGAAACATCATTGTACATGGGAATAGTCTAGGCTGTTTAAAATTAATCAAGTTGTATATTTCTATTAAATAGACATCATATGGTGTTATATCAGTTACTTTAGTGCCACTTCCAAATGTTCTCGAGCCTCCAATTCCAAATAATTGAGAAAACAAGAGGATGAGAATGAATTGCCAGTTTCACAACTCTCAAGAACAGTATGACTTTAATGTTAAGACATGGTATTATTTTCCACAGAGATGATTTTTAGTCATAGTGGTTCAAAATACTATTCTCATCAACTGAATGGAATATACTGTATCCAGTTAGAGGAAACTGTTAAACTTCCTGATATTCAAATTCTTACTTGATTTTCTCTTATCACATTATGATCCATTTTCAATTATCTATAATCAAGTCAACACAATCTTTTCATTTAATACGTAATAAGAATTTGAAATTCAAATTACTTATTTAATACACAATCTTCCCAATTAATTTAAAATCTTGCATGATTTTCTCTTATCATATTATGATCCATTTTCAATTATCAATAATCAAGTCAACACAATCTTTTTATTTAATACGTAATAAGAACTTGAAATTCAAATTACTTATTTAATACACATTAATCTTCCCAATTAATTGGAAATCTTGCTTGATTTTCTCTTATCAGTTCCCTCCAATATATTTTGTAAATAATTTTAAATTTATAATTATTCATTTATGGAAACTATAACTCATTCATATCGTATCAATTAGCATTAATTATTCATATATCTATCTTTCATTTTCTTTTTCAAAATTTCCTTTTTGACTGTTTCAAAATCTTAAATTTAAACATTTTTTTGGGATCAAATAGATTTGTTGGCCCGATTTTCTAATTGGTTTTTTAGGATTTTCAAATTTAAGGAATAGAAATAACAAAATTTTGAAATTGCAATTCTAAAAAGACTAATAGAGCTGAATTTATACTTTTTATATACATTGTTGCAACTAGTGAAATATGAGATATAGTAATTTTTCATATTTGATTGATATTTTTTTGTTAAAATTTTTAATTTTAAAATATTTAAATTTCAAGTCTTCATTGTTAAGAGACGGGGGAGAAATCTTGAACTAAATTTTCTAATTTTTTTTATAAACATCTATGCAATTAGTGGAATATTAGATATGATATCTTTTCATAATCAATGTTTATATTTTGTTGCAATTTTTAATTTTACAATATCTAAATTGCGAGCCATCGCCGTTAGGCGATGGCGAGAAGCCTTGAACTGAATTTATAAATTTTTATTATAGACATCTATGCAGTTAATGGAATATGAGATATGATACCTTCTCATAATCGATTTTAGTTTTTTAGTTACAATATCTAAATTAAGGGCGACGACGAGAAAACTTAAACCAAATCTTTACATAAACTTATTAGATACATTTATGCCATCATGAAATATCTTAAAATACTTTTTCATAATTGAATTTTTATTTTTTTATTTGTAATTTTCAGTTTCAAAATGTTTAAAATGCGAGAAGTCGCCGTTAGGTGACGACGAGAAACTCTAAACGAAATCTTATATAAATTTTTGTATACATTTATGTGATTACTGAAATATCTAATATGCTATCTTTTAATTTAATTAGAATTGGAGTTAGGTACCTCTTTTCTGGAATATCTAATATGATTACAAACATAATTTTTTTCATTTTTTTTAAATTTAAATTAAAATGTTTTGTTAAATTATTTTTTCTAATTTTTAATCGCATGCATATCGTAAGTTATCATTGATAATAAGACTATAAATTGATAATGTTGTGAAATCTTGAATTGAATTTATATTTTTTTTATAAACATCAATGTAATTAGTGAAATATGATATATGATACCTTTTCATAATCGATTTTTATATTTTGTTGCAATTTTTTGAAATTAATTTGTTACACTTTTAGATATCTTATCTTCCCTTTAAAAGATTTAAAAATTGTTTACGATATATATACGGTACATATGCTTATGCTCATTAATTTTGCAATCATTGGGATATTATAATAAAGTGAATTAAATCAAATTTATGAATAGAAATGCAACAATCAGTTACTTGCATAATTTAAACTCTATAAATATCTGAATTAATGATATCATATTTGTGTGAATAAAATCACAAAAATCAATTACTTGCATAAATTAATGATTATTGTATATATATTATCTTCCAATTTTACTTTACATATCAACTAATAGGATACTAATAGAATATTATGCAATCATATTGTTATTTTACCCTATTTTATAGCAAAAAATTACTCTACCGTGTCTATCATTATCCCAAATCTCTTTTTTCACTCAAATGTTATAAATACCAATGGACTCTTTGTAAAGTCACTGAAAAAAAAAAAGTAATTCATATTATAGTTAACAATTAGGTATGTTAACATTGTAGAATAAAGTAGTAAGATCATATATTTTCTTTCACATCCATCTATATAGATGAATGCTAGAAGACTACTTAAACCAATCATATATAATGTTTCATGTTTGCATGTAGATATGAATGTGCATCAGCATCTTGTATCACTGGACAATACCATAATCACTTGGACTGTAAAGGTCCGAGTTACTAGAATGTGGGAGACAACCAATGGTGTAGGTGATATCGTCCTACATAATTTGATTCTTCTGGACTGCGAGGTATGTTTCACTCCTTTTTTTCAGTCTTTGTATCCCTTTTATATAATCCAAATTCTATGTACGTTGTTAATATTACAGAATACTCGAATGCAAGCAATATTGGCCTCTTGATTGAGTGAGACTATAAAATGCATGGCCGTGCTCAAATAATGATTTGTCTTAATAGTCTACTCATGTATCAAGTAAACCCGGATTAAATTATGAAGAGGATGATTAAAAACATGCCTCGAGTTTAATCTATAATATTTGGATGCTTTCCAATGAATGAACACTCATTGAATCCTAGATCGATAAGGGGAATGACTGCCAGTGGCAGGGGACTCCTGTCTATCGTGGTGAGATGTGACGAATATAAGCGGTTATATTCGACCGTTGTATCATTGGGTTTAACTTAACTGAGTCGTCATAATAAGGTGAAAATAAACGGTTATATTCAATTATTATGAACTTAGAAGCATAGAGTTTGGTTCAAAATCTATTAGATAGACAAGAACAATTGTTGTTCACCAAACTATCCAAGAATTATATATGATATAATTGACAACTATTGTCTACCTAAATAATCATGTTTTAAGGACTACCAGTGGTTGACTTAGGATATGACGAAATGTGGATCTTGGCTCACTAGAAAGATTTATGGGATATTCTTTCCGATTTAATAGTAAGGGCTATTAATTTGATAAAAATAGTGGGAGATATATTATGAATATGTCATAATCACTTGAACATAATTAATATAACAATCTAACTTATCTTATGCATTTTATCATTGTAGAAAACAAATGGCACAAAATACAAACAATACTTTCTCTGTGCGATCAATCCTTGAGAAGGACAAGCTGACAGGATCGAACTTCCTTGACTGGTCTAGGAATTTGAGAATTGTTCTCATGCAGGAAAAGAAATCTTATGTGATTGATATTCCTCCACCGGCATCCCCTGCTAACAATGCCACTGCTGCTCAACGAAATGCTTATCAGAAGCATATTGATGATGCAACTGATGTGGCTTGTCTTATGCTTGCTACTATGGATGCTGAGCTTCAGAAGCAGCATTTTGATATGAATGCTTATACTATGTTTGAACATCTTTCAACAATGTTTCAATCATAGGCTCGTGTTGAAAAGTTCAATACAAGCAAAGCACTCTTCTCGTGCAAGCAGGGCAATGGACCAGTCGGACCACATGTTCTAAAGATGATTGGGTATTGTGATTACCTTGCTCGTTTGGGTTTCCCGCTTCAGCGAGAGGCTCAAGTCGATATAATCTTGCAATCTTTGAACATCGACTATGCTCAGTTCATAATGACTTTTAATATGACTGAGCAAGATAAAACTCCTATGGAATTGTTGGCCATGCTGAGGACCACTGAAGCAAATATGGTCAAGGCAACTGAGAAAGCTCCCATAATGACGGTGGGCAAGAAAGGTGCTAAGGGAAAGGGGAAATGGAAGGGCAAGAAAAGGGTTACACCGAAAGATCTTGGTCCTTCTAAGCCCTCTTTCAAAAAGGCTAAAAAGCCGAAGGGAGATGTCGCAAAGGCTGACGAAGGTGATTGTGACTATTGTCACAAGCCTGGTCACTGGAAGAGAAACTGTCATGCTTACTTGGAGGATTTGAAGAAATTGAAGGGTGTTCAGATTTCTGGATCAGGTATTTATGTTATAGAAGTCAATCTGTCTATTTCTACATCTTGGGTATTGGATACTGGATGTGCTTCTCACATTTGTATAAATGTACAGGAACTGCAGAGAAGTAGGACTTTGACTAAGGGAGAAGTGGACCTACGAGTTGGCAATGGAGCAAGAGTTGCTGCTTTAGCCGTAGGAACTTATTATTTATCTTTGCCCTCTGGGCTTGTTTTAGAACTTGAAGACTGTTTTTACGTGCCAGCGATTCGCAAAAACATTATTTCTGTTTCTTGTTTGGACAAGAAAGGTTTTTCGTTTATAATAAAGAACAATAGTTGCTCTTTTGCTTTGAATGATTTAACCTATGGTGTTGCGCGTTTATTTAATGGTTTATATGTTCTTGATTTAGATAATCCTGTCTGTAACATAGAAAATAAACGACTTAAAGTTAATGACTCAAATCAAACATACCTCTGGCATTGTCGTCTAGGCCATATAAATGAGAAACGCATATCTAAGTTACATAAGGATGGATATTTGGATAAGTTTGATTTTGAATCATACGAAAAATGCGAATCTTGTTTGCTTGGTAAGATGACTAAAGCTCCTTTTACTGGTAAAGGTCAAAGGGCCACTGAACGTTTGGAGCTAATACATAGTGATGTATGTGGCCCAATGCGTGTGATGGCTAGAGGAGGCTACTACTACTTCATAACATTTACTGATGACTTCAGTAGATATGGATATGTGTATCTTATGAAGAATAAATCCGATTCTTTTAAAAAAAAATAAAAAAATAAAAAAAATAAAAAATAAAAAAAATACAAAGCTGAAGTAGAGAAGCAAATAGGCGGAGGTGCAAGTATTAAAATCTTACGATCCGATCGTGGGGGTGAATACTTAAGCACCGAATTTAAAGAGTGTTTAAAAGAGTGTGGTATTGTATCACAACTCACTCCGCTAGGTACACCTCAATGGAATGGAGTTTCAGAGAGGAGAAATCATACTCTATTGGACATGGTACGATCGATGATGAGTCATGCAGATCTTCCAATTAGTTTCTGGGGTCACGCTCTAGAAACAGCGGCTTTCACACTTAACCGTTTTCCTATAAAGAAGGTTCAAAATGACTCCATATGAGATATGGGAGGAGAAACGGTCAGGCATGAACTTTATGAAAGTTTGGGGATGCAAGGCGTTTTGTGAAACGTTGAGTATCTGACAAGCTTGGACCTAAATCCGAAGAATACAATTTTGTGGAATACCCTAAAGAAATAAAGGCGTATTATTTTATAGTCCCTCTGAGTAGAAAGTGTTTACTGCTCGAGATGCTGTCTTTATGGAAAGAGATCAGTTTCCAAAAGAAACAGTGGGAGAACTATAGATCTCGATGAAGATCGAGAATCACAAAATAACATTGAACCTGAAGTCAAATAGTATGGCTTTGTTCCTTGTGTTTACAAGATGGTTAGTGGGAGCTATATGGCATTCAATAGTATTATATGTTAATGATATATTACTAATGGAGAATGACATATCTTCTCTAAAGGATGTTAAGACTTGGTTAGGGAGCAACTTCTCTATGAAAGACTTAGGAGATACATCATACATTCAAATGAGGATCTATAGGGATAGATCAAGGAGGATGATCGGTCTAAGTCAGAGTACATACATTGATAAGGTTTTGCATCGTTTAGGTATGCAAAATGCGTAAAAGGGGATATGTCCCCGTGTCTCAAGAGATAACGATCTCTAAAGACCTGTGTCCAAAATCACTGGATGATAAGGACGACATGAGGAAGGTTCCATATGCCTCAGCAATTGGATCCATCATGTTTGCAATGGTATGTACTCGTCCTTATGTCTCGTATGCCTTGAGCATGACGAGCATACTCTAGGTGTATGGAGGAGAAAAGAAACTAGTTGTAAAAGGTTACACCGATGCAAGTTTCCAAACAGACAGGGATGATACTGTATCATAGTCTGGTTTTTGTTTTGTCCAAACGGAAGTACTGTAAGCTATAAGAGTTCATAGCAAGAAACAGTCACTGATTCTACAATGGAGGCTGAGTACATTGCAGCTTGTGAAGAAGCAAAGGAAGATGTTTGGATTCGAAAAATTCATTTCTGATTTGGAAATGGTTCCATCGATTGCAGATCCCATTGATCTATACTGCGATAATAATGGGGCCATCGCACAGGCTAGAGAGCCTAGATCGCACTCCCGATCCAAACATATACTCAGAAGATATCACCTCATACGAGAGATTAATGAAAGGGGTGAAATACATATATGTAAAGTGCATACAAATGATAACATTGCAGATCCACTGACCAAAAGGCCTGTCGCAACAGAAGCACAATGGTCACACTAGTTCCATGGGTATTAGATACATGGGTGATTGGCTCTAGTGCAAGTGGGAGATTGTTAGTGTAGGTGCCCTAGAGGCAATACATTGTTTCTTGAATAAACCTTATGTCATTTGATTATTAAATAAAAGTATTTATTATGACTCTAATTACTGCGATGTTTGTTAGCATAATAAATGTCCTTAGAATAATGATACGCATTATATAGTTTAAGTATATATAAATTGAATTTGAGATTATATAATATATCATATTCTTAAAGGTCCCTAGTCGAGTATTATTATACAGGACAATAATAATACATAAATAGACTAGTATGTTTTTGACTGATAACCACATCTCATTGGTTATAAGTATGGAGATACTAAAGTCAATACATAGGTACATGTAGGGGTACATGGTACTGGACAGACCCACCGTGAGATTCTTCATGTTAATTAAGTCATAAGAAAGACTCACAGTGATAATGGTGTAATGATCCTTTGACTTGAGATCATTATATTTCTATACGAGGATAATATACTTTTACTTCATTAAAAGTTACCTTTGACCGGGTAATGATAAAAGTGGACATCGGGTATATTGTGAATCGTATGAGAAATATGAATGATAGATAAAGGATTTAACCCTCCTACAAGATAGGAGAGATATTATTGGCCTCTTGATTGAGTGAGACTATAAAATGCATGGTCGTGCTCAAATAATGATTTGTCTTAATAGTCTACTCATGTATCAAGTAAACCCGGATTAAATTATGAAGAGGATGACTAAAAACATGCCTCGAGTTTAATCTATAATATTTGGTTAAAGGGATTATATTACACGGGAACATTAATCACAAAAGGTTTATCGAATCACGATTTAATTATTATTTAATTGGGTAGCAATGATGTATTACTAGATACCGCTCATTGTTTATAATTTTATTGGAGAATAAAATTATTGCCAAAATAAATAATAACCTACAGGGTCACACACATAGAACATTTTAAAGGAAGAATTAATTTAAATTATGAATTTAAATTAATTAATGATAAGTTGGATTTTATTATATTAATTAAGTGGGACTTAATTAAGCTATAATAAAATACAAAGATATATGAGATATGATTTTAATAAATTAAGTTTGACTTAATTATTATTTATTTGAATAGTAGAATTAGATTTTATTATTCAAATAAATCATACATGGGCTAGGTTTTGGCTTGGGATTTTTGCCTTATACTATCATATATATATACATGATGATAGTAAAGGAAGAAAAGAATTTTTTAGTATGACAAAAAATTATACTACAGCCGAAAACATCCTAACCCTAAAACCAAGATCTCATATTTTCATTGGAGGCTAGTACCTCCCTTCCATTCAAGAATCGTTCTTAGAGTGTTCGTGTGGATACCGTAGAGGAGGCTTCGAAGAGGAGTGCTCAGTATTCGTGGGAGGCTTGCATCTCTATCATTGTTACGATTGTAAAGCTTCAAAAGGTAAACATATTCTTACTACCATGATTATTCAAGCATTAAACATGGATCCCGGGCTTGGAATTCATTTTAATTTTATTGTTTCCGTTGCGTTTTGATGCTCGAATTCCAACAAGCAATGGTTAATCCTGCTATATGGCAATTATTTGCTAATGTTTTGCATGAAGGAAGCTTATGCAAAATCATTAATATCCGTGTTGTGGATCAAAATCTAGGTCTCGAATTTGTAATTAATGCTAGGGTTCGGGAGCTTCTTGTTTAATGGTTGTTTCCGTGTTCGAGACTAATCGGTCCTCACAGAGTGCCTACGTATCTCGTATTGAGAATTAATCCAAAACGTAGTTCTAGGTGATGGTGCCCTCGAGGCTATCGAGGGCACCATCACCTAGAACTACGTTTTAGGCTTAATTCTCGAATAAGGACGATAGCGTTTGGTCATTATAGAGTTACCAAATACAAGGGTAAATATTTGTTATGCCATAATTGAGATGAGAAATAAAATGTTATTAAATTGTTATTAAGTTATAAATTTAACCAAATTTACACCTCTTTATTTTGCAGATAAATTTCAGATCTCCAATCTCCCTTATTCCAGGATTTATATTAACCTTGACTATTCTGATGTTTATTATTTCAAGCAGAAGTATTTTAAAAAAATGAATATTTGATTTACACACGTAGTAAATCGTCTTTTGTTTTTTTATATATGATCAAAACTAACACTTGATTGTTTTTTAGGTTGATTAATGAAGGATATAAGGCTCCTCCGTCTCCTCCGTTCTTTGAGGAATGAACCATTGAGTCTGCAAACATTCAAAAACTTCCTACATCTACGTCTACAAAAGTTTTATCAATCTTTGATATTTTAAGACATGTAATAATTAGAAGTTTACTTCCAAGTATTTTGTTGATCTTTATTAGTAATGAATAATTAGTAATGGTTGCAATATTATCTCTTTTTAAATTTTTATTCAATAACATTATTTCTATCCATCAAATGTTTTGTAAGACTCGTGTACGTAGCACGGGCCTGAATGCTAATACGTTGTAAACGCAACTATTACGATGCGTTTACTTGGCATGCTATTTTCTTTTAAAACCTTCGCTTTAACTAAATTACGTTCATATACTGTATAAATTACATAGCCTCTTTCGTTAAACATATATTTTAAAATTAATAATAATTTGTTCTAAAAAAAATTGTCAGCCCGTGCACGCAAACACGGGCAAAAAAGACTAAACCAAACCAAACAAACCCAGTATATCCCGCTCGGAGCAGGGTCTGGGGAGGGTGAGATGTACGCAGACCATACCTCTACTTTTTACGATAAAGAGGCTGTTTCCGTGAAGACCCCCGGCTTAGTGCTCAACAAAAATAGTGTGTGTTCCATACAAAGATGATTACGAATGGGAAAGTATTCAGCCGAACCTGGGCCCATGGGTTGGATCTCATGGGACTTACCTCAGCGGGCATTGGAAACTCATCTCCAGATAAAGGTCGGCTCCGCGCAACACTCCTGCCAAAAACTCCTCTCCTGCCAAACACTAAACCACAAGCATCAAACAATCAAATATTAAAAGCTAAAAGAGACAACCCAACTCTAACACAAAGCTAAACGGGACAACCCAACTCTCAGACTCTCAACAACAGAACCACTCCCTAGAAGTGAATCCACAACTCTGATACGACGCCTCCAAGTGGACCTGTCAGCTGTCATGGACTCGTTAAGGTTTAAGTCCTTCAAATCTAACCTTATTTGCTCCTCCCAAGTTCTCCTTGGTCTACCTCTCCTTCTCACCCCTACGACCGAAATACTCTCTACCCTCCTCACTGGAGCCGTAGCCTGCCTCCTGCGGATGTGACCGAACCATCTCAATCTCCCTTCCCTAACTTTCTCAACAATAGGCGCAACTTCTAACTCATTCCGGAAAACAGCATTCGATATTCTATCCAGCATAGTGCGCCCACACGACCAACACAACATTCTCATTTCAGCCGCTTCCAATTTGCTCTCTAGTGCCTTCTTCCCCGCCCAACATTCGGAACCATACAACATCACAGGTCTGATTGCTGCTCTATAGAATTTACCCTTCAATTTTAAAGGGATTTTCCTGTCGCACAGCACTCCTGACGCTGCTCTCCATCTAAGCCACCCAGCCTTGATACGATGAGTTACGTCACCCTCCGCCTCTCCTTCCTTCTGAATGATAGAACCCAAATACTTGAACTTGTCCGTGCGAGGAACAATCTGATCTCCAATCATAACCTCAACCCCTTCCTCGATGGGCTCACCACTGAAGTTACACCAGAGATACTCGGTCTTAGACCGGCTCACACGCAGGCCTTGGGATTCCAAATTAGATCTCCATAATTCTAACTTTGCATTCACCTCCTCCCTCGACTCTGCCACTAACACAATGTCATCAGCAAAAAGCATGCACCACGGGACGTCATCTTGGATCCCCCGCGAAATGACATCTAGTATTATGGCGAAAATGAGAGGGCTTAGGGCCGACCCCTGGTGCAACCCTATCCCAACCGGGAAATAGTGGGTATCACCAACTGGTGTCCTAACGCAAGTCGAAGCTTGAGAGTACATGTCTTGGATCGCCCTAACGTACAATGCAGACACCCTCCTCTCTTCTAGGCTCCTCCAAATAACATCTCGAGGGATGCTATCGTACGCTTTCTCAAGGTCAATGAACACCATATGCAGGTCCTTACGCCTTTCTTTAAACTTCTCCATAAGGCGACGGACGAGATGAATAGCCTCGGTCGTCGATCTTCCAGGCATGAAACCAAATTGGTTCTCTGAGATCTCTACCATTCTTCTCACTCTGCCTTCAACCACTCTCTCCCAAAGTTTCATAGTATGACTGAGTAGTTTAATACCCCGATAGCTACTACAACTCTGAGCATCACCTTTGTTCTTGAAAAAAGGCACCACAATACTGCGCCTCCACTCCTCCGGCATGTTAGCATCTCTAGGAGAATGTTGAACAAATCTGCTAGCCATTGAACACCTACCTCCCCCAGACAAATCCACACTAGTAAACTAATTAAATTTTACAATGATTAAAGGGGAACGGTCTGTGGCAAATGGTTGCCACAGACCCTTTAACCAACATACTGTTTCAGAGCATCCAACGGCTCTGATTTAAAAAAAAAAAATCGCATCGTACCGCATAAACTTTCTGCGGTACGGGCAAATTACCAAAATATCCTTACTGTTCACGTACCGCAGAAACTTTTTGCGGTATGGTGAACAGTAGATTTTTTATGTGAAAACAGGGGGGCATTTTGGTAATTACTTCGTACCGCAGAAAGTTTATGCGGTACGGTGTTATTTTTTTTTTAAATCACAGCCGTTGGATGATCGATTCAACGGCATAGAAACCGTTTGTTAAATAAGACGTTCCTGGCATGCGTTTGCCGGGAGCGATTGCCATGATTAAAACCCTGAACAAGGCTCTTTTCAAAAAGACAGAAAGAAAAAGAAAAACCTGAACAAGGCGGGGTGTTGTTTTTTAAACTCCTCAGAGTGGCCTAACCATTACCAACGGCAGGATTCACAACACAATTTCACATATACAATAGCTTCCTATCCATTTTCATTTCTCGTCCTCTACCCTCGCTCAAGATCGTGAACAACATTCGCCAATGGTTTCTTTCAAGGTAATTTACTCTCTCTCCCTCTCTCTCCCTCTCTCTCTCTCTCTCTCTCTCTCTCTCTCTCTCTCTCTCCCCCCCCCCCTCTCTTCCAGTCCGCGATTTGATAATTGTTTAATTGATAGGGAACTTAAGTATCGTTTTGCCGACAACTAATCGAAACCAGAGTTCTTCACAAGTAGATTTGAACACACAATGGTAGCTGTTAAGGTATGCACAAACCCTAATTTCAATTAACCACCTAGGTTATCTAATTTAGGGTTTATTCATACTTGATATTCATCCCTTTGTTTATTTTTTTAGGGTAAGCTGATTGCGAGTCGAGTAATGGAAGGCGTTACTAATAGCAAGAGTGGTAATTGTTAATTATATGTGTTTTATTTTTTTGTGTTCTTTGCATTGCAATACTTTGTTTCTTTTTTCTTGATGTTTTTATTTGGGGGTTTTTAATTTGAGATACAGTTGGATTTGGAAAGTTCAAGATTTATGCAGAAAACGATAAAGTCAAACCTCGCCCCAGCGATTCTGTTGATGATGAAATAAAGTAAGTTTGTTTCGTATGTTCTTACTTCTTACACTGATTTTTTTATGTTTCTTATCACTGGTATTAGATGAATTTATTCTCTTCTTTTTCGGTTGTTACTTATATTTGCACTGTGTGTGTGTTCTTACGGTACTTTGAGAAATCCACCATCTAATATTAGTAAAAAAACAAGGGTTATTGACTCATATGGCTCGATTTTTTAGTAGGAAAGAATTATGGATGGACAGAGAATGCATAGTGTAATGTGTTGTGTTTTCCTCATTCTGAGCTTGTCATACAGTAGTTGTCATATCAACATTTATTGATTTCTATTTAATATTCCACGCAGAAGGAAAGTTTTACCTGTTAACAATGGGTGTCAGGCCACTGCAACCAATTCCAAGGTTATTGCACCTACATTTCTTTCCTGTTGTATTTTCCCACTTCCTGAAGTGTTAATTATGGAAGTGATGAAATTTTTTTTTTTTTTTTGCTAAGTAAAAAAAAAAAAAAAAAAAAAATTTCATCACTTCCATAATTAACACTTCAGGAAGTGGGAAAAAATATTGTATATATTTTTCTTTATAATAAAGGTTAAATAAGTAAATTCACGAAGTGATGAAATTTGGTACATACTTTTATTGATGATTTTCTTTCATTGTTCGATTGTATTGAAGATAAGGGGAGGTCTCAAGAACATAGAGAACACTAGATTAAAGAATGATAAATCTGGTAAGTTAGACCTGGATTCTCTTTGAGATTCTAATGCAGGACTAATTTTTTGACACACACGCCTACTTTGTCCCCAGTGATGAGAAACACTGGAAGAAAAGTTCTAGCTGATATCAGCAATGTTAAGGGTGATGCCTTAAAGAATGCATTACACGGCGGTGCTAAACCACTGTGAGTGATTTTCTTTATATTACTTTAAATTCATTATTCATTTGTATGATCTTTGGATCTTTTTAAGGCCCTGAAATGCAGAATGATACCCTGGAAGACTGAGTTATTTTTATTGTTGTGTCTTCTGCAATATTGAGCATTCACCACCTTTCCGCTTTTTGGAGCCATACGAACCTTCAGTTTTCCTTCTTACAAGATTTAGAGTGCCTGGATCCTTATAAAATTTTATGCTGTCATTTAGATAGATGAGTTCATCTCATTGTGGCTTGAAAAGTGAACTCTTGCAAGTTGCCTATGCTTACATATCTTTTTCCCTTGAATGTAGTTTTTTTTTAAAGTTACCTCTATTTTATGATGCAGGACAACTAAAGCCAAAAGCATTATGTATTTGCAAAGGTACAATTGTTTTTACTTTTAAATCTTCTTGCTCTTCCGGATCATATTTTCAGATGTTACTACCATTGAATGGAATACTCCCTCGTGTCATTGTATATGTAACAAATTTGTTTTTAACATTAAGACTAGTCGAAAGCACAACAGATTTATTTGTAAATATTTTGAGAAGATAGAATTATTTAAACCTGGTTCATGCCAGGGAAAGGTATCCAAAATCCAAATTTATCTCGGTTAAAATTTGATAGAGGAAGTAACTGATGTAAGATATGTTTGAATGCAGGATGAGGAACAACTATGTTTCTGTATACCATTTTGTTTATTATTGCAGAACAGATTGAATTACTTTTTAAAGCATTTAGCACAAATCATTTAGCACTATGTTTCTGTATAATATTATGGAATAAATTATGATCTATTATTCGTGTATATCTATGCTTTACTATAATGTTTTTTCCTCTTCTACATTTTTTTTAGGTATTCAACGGGTAAAGGTCTTAGAACTGCAACTTCTTCAATGAGAAAACCATTAACGGTAGGCTACACACACACACACACACACATATATATATATATATATATATATATATTTTTTTTTTTTTGTTTCCTAGGTACCTGTCTTATTCATGATTAAATAATGTATCCTGAAAATACTATCCTCTTTTGTATGCAGTCTGTTTTTCAACTTAAGTTTTTATCTATTCATGATTAAATATTGTATTCTGAAAATACCGTTCTCTTTTGTATGCAGTCTGTTTTTCAACTTAATGTGATAATAATTTGTAACAATGCAATGCAATAATATATGGTATATGAAATGTGGTGGTTGTACGTTTTTTTTGTTAATAGAGAGAGCAGTTTAGTAATCATTTGGCTACTAGAAAAGAAAACATTGCCACTTTAAGTCACCAGGACCATCCTGTCATAAGTTTAATTCCTCTCCTAGCCCAAGTTGAGGCTTCTCTAGAGACTTGCAATGTGACGTGGTCTTTGAAGTGCAGTGCAAATCACTTATATGTCTATTAGACTAACATAATACAAAGCAAGATAAATCAAATTAAATTTTTATATTAAAACGAAAGAAATCAATTGAGAGAAATATAATTCCAGTTGATTACATTGTAAGCTGACTTCACATTCTCTTTTTCTCTTCTTTTATTTAAAAAAATTACAATCTATCTGAAGAAGTTTCCACTATCTTGTTTCGTTTGACAATTAGCCAAAGTCATACTTTTACCAGTCGGTTGCTACTGTTAAATATTTGGATAGAATGAGTAAATTACATATTTTATTAATTTTCATTCTCTAGCCTGCTCCTTTTCCATGTACATAGCACACTCTTAACAAGAATGGAGTACGCAATTGTTTTCTTTTTCTTCTTGTGTTTTATATTTCAGAAATTAGTTACCTGATGTCTATAGTTATTTTAGATTAATACATAGATAGTTTGATGTTAGCATCAGAACTTTTATAGAAGCAATTTCTCATTTTTTTTGACAAAGCTTAACCAATTTTCTTGTTAATCAAGTGCAAAGCCAAGAACTTGTATCAAGGAAAGAAAAATGTATCCCTGGCATTCCCTTCATGTGTTAAATCTTAAATTACATGCTGTGGATGTTGTATTCTTGGAAAAATGTAACATACTACTTCTAGTGACGTTTAGGTCAAACTTTACTATTTCTCAAATGTTAAGCAATTATATATGTTACTTTGTGAAGAAGTGGCAATACGTTGACATCAGAACTTAATGGTGGACGATATTTCAATATGATACTTGTACTTAAAGTAACCCACTTCACAAATAAACTTTATCTTGGATGGAGGATAAGAGACATGAACTAGTGGACTCATTATGTTAGAAAAGATGAAAAGGAAGCATGAAGTATAACTAAGATAAAGTAGATTTGGGACGAGACTACATGTGCATGATTTTAGCTAATAAAGCCCATCGACTTTCCCCAAACCAATTTTGTACTTGTCAATCACTAGTTGCTGCTTTTGTTGTTTTGGTGTAGGGGAACTCAAGAGTGAGCCTGAGTCAAGTCAACTCAAGAGTGAGCCTGAGTCAAGTCAGCGGGAACGTTCATACTGGTCAGAGAGGTAGAACTTAGCTGCTAAGATTACTTTCATTTTTACGTCTGAAATTTTTTATATCTGTAGTCCATGTTTACAGATACAAGGGATAGAAATGATTTGAAGGTGTCCTCTGGTGACCTACGGACCAACTCCCAGGGTCGTAAATCTTTTAACAATGTAGGCAGGTATTTGTTGGCTCTACCTTCTTAATTATTATAAACTTATCTTCCTTTGTCTGGCCATGGTTTTATCACTTCATAAGTTCTTGAATGTGAGGAAGGTTTTGTATCCCTTTTAGTTACATATTGCTTAATTGGATGGAAATGTAACAGAATTCGTAATTGTTTTGTCAGGGCATCTCTAATTCCTCGGCCACCAACAAGGTTTTTCTTGTTGAAGACTTGTTCATTATTTTGGGTGTTTTATTAACATGAATCAACACCATTAATATATTATTTTTATTCCATCGCGAAGGAATTCTTTGCCTGTGCTGAAGCGAGTGAACAAAGTCGATTCAAGTGAATCTAATAAGGTTAGAATTATCCAGTTATTCTCTTTTGCTTTATTAATATTCATGCTTTGGTAGAAAATCGTACAAAGCTTATGAGGCAACCTTTTCCTTTCAGTTTCTGAAAAATTATTTCTTGTAGGGAAATGCTGAATATACGGGAAAGATTATAGAGAAGTGTGGTTTTTCTGGTGAGAAGTTATACTGCTAACCTTAGTATGATTTCACAGAAGCAACTGTATACTGCTATGGCAATATGTGTTGCTTACTGCTATTGATTTCATTCTCCAGTTAAGCTCAAAGTGGGTAGGAAGACCTTACCCTCTGGAAGCAGTAGTGGAAGTCATCTTACGACAAATCATGCTAGGTATGGCCTTGTAAAGACCTGAGGACCAAGAGTAAAGAACCTTATTTATTGCTTATGTGTCAACTTCAAAATTTTTTTTAAGCGATATAAAAGAGTTCTTGAATAAAATGTTATACATATGCATCAAGGTTTACGTTCTTCACACTCTTTTTTTGTTGTTATCTTTGAAGAGTTTGTTTAACAATTTTGTGTTAGGTTGCTGCCTTAAACCTCATCTTATGCCCCTTGAACTAGATTACCTTTTATATATTTTGGATCGTCGAGTCTTACATATTTTGGTTTCTTTCTTTACTCATTTTAACATAAATTTTTGTTACATTCTGTACCGGTTATAATTTATAAAATCCAAAGGTGCATACATGTGATGTTTTCTAGGGGATTCAGTGGTCAACTTAAGGTGGATTCAAGGGATTTCTCCAGAAAATTGGTGAAGGTACGATAACATACTGCTCCGATCTTTTATGAACTAGTTTCACTGAACTTCTTATGTTACACTGCAATTTTTACCTGTTAATTCACTTGAGATATTGTGTGGGGGTAAACTCTATTGGTAAACCAAAATGTGATAGGTGCAATGAGAGTCATGATCTGGTGGAGCATGCAACTAACACTGGTCTGCAGATACTAAACAATGCTTTTAAAGTCAAGCATCTGTTCATCCTATCAAAAACACAAATACAAAAATTTTGTATTTACAATGCAAAGGACATGTGACTATTGAGTTTAAACTTGCTACAAGCATTAAATTTTAGAGAATTGTTGTAGTTTTGCATTTCATCTTTGAGTTCGTGTTTGCAGAAAGCAGAAGAAAATGGCTAATACATCCCTAGTAATATTTTAAAGCAATTAGGATTGTCTTTAAGACTTTTTGTGTAAAATACTGTTTTAATCATCCCGCACTTCAGTTGGTATTGAGTTTAAACTTGCTACAAGCAGTAAATTTTAGAGAATTGTTGTAGTTTTGCATTTCATCTTTGAGTTGGTGTTTGCAGAAAGCAGAAGGAAATGGCTAATACATCCCTAGTAATATTTTAAAGCAATTAGGATTGTCTTTAAGACTTTTTGTGTAAAATACTGTTTTAATCATCCTGCACTTCAGTTGGTCCAGTAAGTATGTTAAATTAATAATCTCCTGCTTCATCAGTACCACTATTTAGCCCCTCACACTCTTCAATTGATATTGCAGTCAACAGCAGAACCGAAGGTCGTAGATTCAGATTCTAAAAAGAAATTGGAAAAAATTGGCTCTGCAACATTGTCTAAGAGAGATGATAAAGTGCTCACGTCTTCATTATCAAAGCAAAAACCACGCTTAGTTGTCCCCAGCAAACAACCTGCTCAAGATGAGCTTGCTTCTGATTGCAACAGCAACATAGTTCAAAGTGCATCAGACGACATTGCCAGGAAAAAGTCTGGTCGTAGGAGATCTTATACATCGTTATTGATGGCAACATCAAAGGTATCTGCATATAATTTATTTATGCTTTCTGAACATCGTTTCTCTGTACATATTTAATAGTTAACCTGATCCTGCAGTTGTTAAAAGAACAAGTTAAGATTACAGAGCAGGATTCTTTGCCAAATATTGATCAGAATTGCAATCACCTTGATGTTGCTGAATATGTTGATGAAATCTACCAGTATTATTGGGTTATGGAGGTAATAATAACCTTTCATCGTCTCTCCTTTCTCCTTTGTGATTGTGCACTTTATCCTTAGGTATATACTTATCTTAATGGAATTCACAACCTTCGCATGTAATGTGTGTGTGCCGTTTATAGTCTGATATTATATGCATATATAATGCTACAGTAGAGCTAAAGACTACTATAAATCATGCATCAAGTATGATTACATGGCAAAGCAAAATTGTCTACAAATGAGTTTAATTTTTAATCCGTCGAAGCGAGGCTCACATTTTATTGTCCACCTCAAATGGATTTATCAACCTTACGTGTGCTTTTATCAAATGTATGTAGCATTTTGGTTAATTCTACCAAGGATATAATTGTGAAGACAAGAGACTGCTTTCTGGTTGCCGAATTAATAGACTTCAGGAAAGACATATCAATTATTATTGTTTCTCAATAATAAGAAAAAAAAAACCTTCAATGGTGAAGGTATTATTAAAAATAGGGATGAGGTACTTGATTCTCTCAGTAGTTTGCGGAAGTTGGAAGGAGGGGGGGGGGGGGCTTTATGCAGTTGTGTATGTTTTCAAAAAGGTTTTATCGTGACTGCTTTGTGACAGAGATGCCAGGATAGTTTAAAGTTCTTTTTCAAAATACATTTTTGGCAGTGTTGACACATTGATATACTTAGAAAGCATGCCGATCCTAATTCCTACTTATCCAAGTGTCCGTTTGGATCATGGGATCCCAATTCGGTTAACGGGAATGGGAATGATTTTTTAATACAAAAATGTATTAGAACCTTATTCCCATTCCCGTTAACCGGGTTGAAATCCCATGATCTGGGTTGGATTTTTCAGTCAAGTGAATATCACGTCCCAACAGTCCTTTTCTGTGAAAGCATAGTAATAAGCTTGAGTTTTCTGTTATCACTCTGTCGCATTTCAAGGAAATAGTAAACTTTGCAGAATGTTAAAACTACTGGATGACAAAGCATGCATCTTCATAAGTCTTACATATTCTAATCTTCTCTCTAATTGTCAAGAATCCATAGCAGTACCCATAATTGAATTTAATGTTTACCCAGAGATTTTTTTTTTTTTGCATGTACTATCTTGACAGTTATTATTGAACCATAGAACTTGGAGAGAACAGGCATGCCGCATGCTAGTCATGCACTTCAGCTTCTTAGCGATGATAACTTATTTTTCACTTGCAGGCACATCATCAACCAGTACAAAATTACATGGAAATGCAGAAAGAGATTACACCTCATATGAGGGGGATATTGGTCAATTGGCTTATTGAAGTAATTAATTTTCTTCTTTTTCAAATGCATTTCCACATGCCTGATTATTATATGTATGACCTGGATTTCTCAACATATATTTAGTTCTTACTAGACATCTCGAGTTAAATATTTGTTTCCTTTCATATAGGTACATCAAAAATTTGATTTAATGCAAGAAACCCTTTATCTAATGGTCACACTGTTAGACAAATATCTATCCCTGGTTAGCATTAAGAAGAATGAAATGCAGCTAGTTGGTCTTACTTCACTGTTGCTAGCATCAAAATATGAGGACTTTTGGCATCCGAAGGTAGGTATTGATGGCACTTGATCACACAGAACACTGTAAATCTGAAACCACTCTTTTATGTGTTTCTTATATGAGTGGGGAGTTGGCCATTTTTTATCATCTTAACATTCTTTTCTTTCCAGGTTGTAGATCTAATTAGCATCTCAGGAGAGTCATATACGAGGGATCAAATGCTTAGAATGGTAAAGCAGCACTTCATTTTCTATTTTTCATGTTACAGGCACTGTGTTTCCAAACATAAAAAGCAGTAATTGTGAATAACCATGTTTGGCTCTCTAAATACAAATGATACATTGATTTTAGTTCTTTAACGATTATGATTTCTACTAGCATATCTTACTTGCCAAAGGTCCTAGATAATTAATCAACTTTGAGTTGGTGAGACTGCAATATTTGGTTTTCATGTCAGCCTTTTACTACATCATGAGGTCCTATTGTACTGCGTTCACATGACTGATAATAAAAAAACATAAAAAGCAAAATGTTGAACACATAAAAGTAACAATAACTGCTGCCTGATGGTACTCATTCCTCATCTTGCACTCTCAGGCTCTCAGCTGATTGCATGCTTACATTGACAAATATGGCTTTGCTGATTATGACATTGCTTGTTTTAACAGGAGTCGGCTATATTAGGGAAATTGAAGTTTAGGCTAAATTCACCTACTCCGTATGTCTTTATGCTAAGATTTCTCAAGGCTGCTCAATCAGACACAAAGGTGTGTATTTTATTTCTATGCCAAATTGTATAAACACCTTTTACCATATATATATAGACTAGCATGTGTATTCAGTACATTTTTCATCATTTTATATTTATCTATCAACTTGATTGAATGGAATCAAAGTATAACACTTGGTCCCGAAATGAAATTAACACTAGGACATTAGCAATATAGATGACCATGTACTTTTAAGTTCATGTTTTCTTTAGACAGTCTTGATTATGTGCTTATGATTATTTTTACTTAAAGATTTTAATCAAGTATCTTCTTCCAACTCACAATACTAAATTTTATTTTTACCGGCTGAATTCTCTGCAGTTTGAACATCTGGCCTTCTATCTCATTGAGCTTTCTTTAGTTGAATATGAAGCCGTGGATTTCAAGCCCTCATTGCTATGTGCATCTGCTATCTACCTTGCACGATGTACGTTACAGATGATTCCTGCATGGACCCCACTTCTTGGTAAACATGCACAGTATGAAGAATCACAAGTCAGGTAATTCTTACAGACTTACACCCCATATGTTCTGAAAGGACGAATGTAGGTGGGAATTTATTTTGTAATTTGTATATAGATATTCCACTCAATTCCATGCATACAAATTAAACTAGTCCCACAAATTTGTAGTTGAGGTTTTTTAATTCTACTTTTACTCAATTTCTCCACAAAGCTCATCATAAAATTTGCATGCACTCAGTTTTTTCACTCTTCCCTCTTACATTGTCACTTTCACCTTTAATTTTGTTCATAGTTTTTAATCTCATTCTTTTCTCATTTTATTCTCTCCGACCAGACAGAGCACCTGTATAACAAAAATCTTGAACCATCAATGTTGGTTATAACGACTTGTGTATTCTAATGTTGCAGGGATTGTGCAAAGAGTCTTTTAAGATTCCAGAAAGCTGCTAAACAGGGGGTATTAAAAATTACTTACCAGAAATTCATGAGACCTGCTTACAGCAAGGTTGCAGCAATTAAGCCTTTGGATAGGCTGCCACTTTAAAGCAGCTACACTGGGAAGCTAAGGATTTATGGGGTCTTCTCATATTAAAACTTGATGATCTATGGGGTCTTCTCATATTAAAACTTATGTACATAGCAATGTTACAGCTGTATTCTATCTAATGTTGTAAACTTATTACATCAATTTGATGTTGTAAACTCAATAGATAGATATCTTGAAAACCTTAAGGATTTAGATTCTCCTCGAAAGCTTTTCAATAGCAATCCAAAATATCTACATGTATGGATTTGAAATTTTGAATGGCCCTTCAATGCATTTCAATTCTGATCAAGAGTATCCAAAACATGTACTGGTTGGTTTGCATTGTCATCGAGAGCTTTATATAGTTTTAAAAGTTCTTGTTTTAGTATCAAAATCTGACCATTTTATTGTTGTTTTTGGTAAGGGATATTCAATTTGCTAAACTGTAGGGTGACAATTATACTTCTCCTTGTGCCTGCAGACTTCTTTGTCTCTTCACATTACCTGCCTTGTGCTTGTGAAGCTTAGTATTCCATATAAAATTGCCTTCCTTTCTCCGCAAAATTTGAAATAAATTGCATATGTAATCCTCTTGATGTTAGTGTTTCATAGTTCTGTCGTCATGCATGGAAAATATGTTTTCTTATGCTTTGTTTCTACACATGTATTGCAAAAAAGAAAGAAATCTATGTTATGACTTGAGCTGGACAGTAGCAGCTTGGTGAAATGTTAATGAAGCATAGAATATGTGGGAGCAGTGAGATTGATCTACTGATTTTAATTATGCATCTGATACTCTGACATACATTGTTTTTGGAGCAAGTCCATACACTCATTCCAGAGGCCAGAGGGTGAAGTCTGAAGAAAATGTTATAGCTGAAAAGGGTTTGATATAACATAAACCTTGAATATTTTAAATTTACATTCATTTTGTTAAATTATATACTACTGCGCTGATTTTTTTACTTTAATTTAATCTATATGTATTATTTTAAGTCTCAGAAAATAACTAAAATTTAGGTAATTGGATAGGCCAAAAACCAAATATAACACAGATATAGAACAAGTAAATAAGGCAATGGACCAAATTCACGAAACAAGCATCGTCCCAGTATCAAGCAACTTAGTCCCAGTATCAAGCAACTTACTGTTACAAGTTTGAAACCCTGTTGCCCTGGCATACCAATGCCTCGTAGGAGTTATCGCATTAATCAGATCATATAAAATGACTGATATATAACATAGCTAAGCTCTTAAATGTACCATTGCAATCAACGCAGGTCAAACAATGTTCTATAGAGTGGATGAAGGGGCTGTACACGAACCGAGCCGAGCTTTGATCGAAACGAGCCGAGCTTTGATCGAAACGAGCCGAGCCGAGCTTTGATCTTAACGAACCGAGCCGAGCTTTGACCGAACCGAGCCGAACTCGAGTTGTTCACGAACAGCCTCGATCCGAGCCGAGCTCGATAGCGAACAATTAATTTGGTTGGAGATATTAGTAGATCACTACTATTCTAAGTAGTACTAGTAACTAGTGCTTTGTCACGGATTGTTGTTTCTATTTTTTAAAACTAATTTAATGATATTCCCAAATTTTTTAAAAATAAAAAATTAATTTGGTTGGAGATCTTAGTAGATCACTACTAATTTAACTAGTACTAGTAACTACTGCTTTGTCACGAATTGTTGTTTCTATTTTTTAAAAATTATTTTTCGACAATCCGAGCTCGATCCGAGCTCGACGATTCTACGAGAATTTTTATGAAAGCCTTTCATTAGCTTTTCTTCGATGGAAGTTTGATTTTCGAGCTGTTCGCGAACAATTAATTTGGTTGGAGATCTTAATTATTCTAAGTAGTACTAGTAACTAGTACTTTGTCACGGATTGTTGTTTCTATTTTTTAAAAAATATTTCTCGACGATCCAATCGTACGGATGTCAAGATAAATCTAATTTAGTGATATTCCCAAATTTTTAAAAAATAAAAAATTAATTTGGTTGGAGATCTTAGTAGATCACTACTAATTTAACTAGTACTAGTAACTACTGCTTTGTCACGAATTGTTGTTTCTATTTTTTAAAAATTATTTTTCGACAATCCAACCGTACGGATGTCAAGAAATATCTAATTTAGTGATATTCCCAAATTTTCAAAAAATAAAAAATTAATTTGGTTGAAGATCTTAGTAGATCACTACTAATTTAACTAGTACTAGAAACTAGTGCTTTGTCACGAATTGTTGTTTCTATTTTTTTAAAAATATTTCTCGACGATCCAATCATATGAATGTCAAGATATATCTAATTTAATGATATTCCCAAATTTTCAAAAAATAAAAATTAATTTGGTTGGAGATACAAAATAAAAAGTAAAAATTTTGATTTTTTTCGAGCTTTAACGAGCCAACGAGCCGAGCTCGAGCCGAGCCGATCTTGAGCCAAACCGAACCGAGCTCTTATCGAGCCGAGCTTAACGAACAAAAATCTTGTTCGAGCTCGAGCCGAACCGAGCTTTTATCGAGCCGAGCTCGAGCTGTTCATTAAAAGCTCTGTTCGTTTACAGCTCAGAATGTATATGGTCTGTCAACCAGTTCGCAAAAAAAAAAAAAAAATTGGCAAGAACTCGGCAAGTTTGTGATGCCGCGCATCAAGTAAAATGACAAAATGGCTTACAAACAATGTGATATCCATTTATACAAGGGGACTCATAAAATCTAAAATGCTGGTGACGTGCATATAGCTCTCTACAAGGAATTTTTTTTCAGCTAATTGCTCTCTAGTCTCTACTAGGAATTTACTCGACTGAATAATTATAGAAGTGCTTAGTAAAGTGAAGGTAGCTCTTCACTGGTAGTATATTCAACTAAATTTCAGTAGAAGTGCTGGCATAAAAAATCCAGGCTCGCAAGAAGCAGTCAATCACATAGAATATCTCTCAAAGTTTATCAGCATTAAGTTTATCTCCTAATCATAAGTAAAGCTACTATTTTAAGATGTAAATTATAACCAGGTATTTATCCAAGAAACAAGGAGATGCACAAGTCGTTATTGCAAGAAGCAGCCAGACTATTTGCTCAATCCATATTTAGCTTTAACTCTAAAAATTAAACATGTGAACTATCACCTTCCGAGGCCATATGCAATCCATGTGGCAGTAACAAGAAACAGGAAAAACAAATTTCAAGAAATGGGATGCAACAAGAGTATGAGATATCATATACTTTCACCACTGTCTATAACAAAATAACATATTGATTTTGTATACAACTACACATACACCCAAATTTGGTCCATGCAATCAAATTTTCCCTCTACCACCAGGAATTAAATTCAACCACTTACACGCAGTCTGTACATATGCTAGCCAAAAACAAACCCCGTCAAGTGTATCTAGGATTCAATACTGTACCTAAGAGGCTAACAGGTACAATACAAAAGATACACTTGTATTGGGGATTTAAAGTAATTTGTTTTTATATATATATAACAATAAGCAAAAAGTACCTCCCCTCACTATGAACAAGAAACTAGGCAATCTTGAGCAATTATAGAAGAACCTTCATTCTCCAAAGTCTCTCGAACAGCTCTATAAAACAGCAACCAAGACGAAGAGTAGCTGTCGACCGGAGACCAAAAGAATGTGGGCTTGGGGCTTGCTGAAGCAGTCACTAAATCCAACACAGACACTGCTGGTTTCAACTGGTGCGGGAAATTGAACACCAAGTTATCAACTTTATGTTCATAAATTTTACCATTTCGGTCCAATTTATAACGAGAAGTACCCTGAAATTGGCCTTTAGCCTCCCAGGGTACCCGAGGAACACCCTTCAAATTCCACCTTATCAAGATCACATTTTGAGAAGGCTGCCAAACCCTAAATATCTCTAGTGAAATCTCTCTAAACAGAATCTTGCCATGGAATCTCAAAGCCCAGAATATCAACTTGTAATTCTCAATACCAGTAAATTTATTCAAAGGGTCAACAAATGTTATATCATCCCTGTCAAAAATTCAATAAAAATCCAAACTTTAAATTCAAGAATTCATATACTAATTCACAAAAGCAAAGAGAATAAACAAAAAGGGTTACCTGTAAATATCATAATTAAGATTTTTAGTGAAGAGCAGAGGCATATCTTCACGTAGAGTCCTCACAGCCAAGCCAAGATTGACATAAAAATCATCATGTTGGTGCTTCTGACCACCTGGAGGAGCTTGATTAATCTGGGCCACACGATTAGGGGGAGAATCAAGCTTCGTAACTGATGAAATGGGCTTAGCTGTTAATGTTAATGGAGAAGAAATGAGAGGTGTTTGGGGATGAAAAATACAAGTAGATGATGATTTATCTTTGTGTTGTAATAAAGCAGGAGATGGAGGAGAGAGATTGGGAAGAACAAAAGCCATTACTACAACTAGTGTCAAGTTATATTTGTTTTCGGTTGTGCGGTTTTAGTTTAGCTTAGGTTTACATGCGAGAGAGAGAGAGAGAGAGAGAGAGAGAGAGAGAGATTTGGGTTAGACGCGTGCTGGCAATATTGCATTCTAAGAAATATTGAGTGGTTTAAAAAGATCCTCCTGCCTGCAATTTTTACTCCTCATTTTGATGATTACAGTTCTGTAAACGTCATGTACATTTCTCGGCCGCACGTTTATATTGCTGAGAAATGAGACTTAGAGTATGTTTGGGATTGCTGTTGCAGATAACAACATCAATTTATTTTTGAAAAGTTGTTTGTTAAAATTTAAAAGCCGAAAAAAAGTTGTTTTTCAACTTTTGCGAAAAATAGTAGCTAACTGATTTCAAAATCAAATCTCATCAAAAACATTATTTTTAATATATTTTTACATCAAAACATGCACATATTAAAAATATTACCAAACAGTCTTCAGTTTTTTACAACATCACTTTTTTTACCAGCACTTTTTCTAACAGCACAATAATTTTTAACAATCTCAAACAGAGTCTCAGTTAAACAAGTCGAGTCAATCGTCAAACTCGAATTCAACGTCAACCAAGTAGTTTGAGTCAAACGAGTCATAATTTTCGAATTTGAAACTCCGGTTTGATATCAATTTGATGTGTTCAAACTTTTTTTGAGAACTCGAAAAAATTTCTTTAAATATTAATAAAAAATTGAATATGATAAGTTTGAGTTGAATTCATTTCGATTAATCGAATTCGTTCCGATTAAATATTATATATAAACAAGTGTTCAAACGAAATATTGTTACTCTCTCTCCCTTCTAACCCTAACCTCCATTAAAGAGTTTTGAGGGAGCTTCCATCGATTTTCATCGGTGGAAAGCCCCAATTCTTTTTCGTTTTTTCCTGCTTTCATATATTGTTTTCTTCAATAAACCTCCCAAAATATCAAATGTGACTTTGACTTATTGATCCTTTGAGAACTTGAATGATACTCTGACTTGTTAACTTCCTGAGTTCTCGAATAGAGTACTGGACATGTCGAATCCCTGAGTTATCGAATGGAGCTTTAACTTGTTGACTCTTTGAGATATCGAAAGTGTCTTTTGACATATCGAATCCTTGACTTCTTGAATAGACCAAATTACTTCTCGAATTAGTACTTAGGCATTTCAATATTCAAATTCCCATTAGTACTTCTCGAATTACTTCTTGTATCTTTTGACCTAATATGATCAATAGTGATAACTCCAGTTGAGAGTAGTTGTCTATGTTGGTTCCGATCGCACAAAACGCAACGGAAAATGATAATAAAATCAAATCGGAACCAATCCCGGATCCATGTATAATTAACGGATAATCACGGTAGTAAGAAAAATTTACCTTGTGAAGCTTTACAAAGGGATGTCAATTAGAGATCCTAGCTTGCACGATTTCGAGTGCTCCTCTTCGAAGCCTCCTCTAAGGTATCCACACGAACACTCCAAGAACTTTTCTTGTCCGAAAGTGAGGTACTAGCCTCAATGAAAAATCGAGAGAGAGAGATATGTAGGGTTAGGGTTTTCTTGCGGCTTGTGTTTGTTTTTAACGTGAAAAACCGATGCCTCAATTTACAATCCTTATCAATATATATATAAGGTATTATGGAGCATTAAGCCCAAGCTAAAAAACTAGTCCAACTTGATTAATCAAATAATAGAATCATATCCTATTATTTAAATCAATAATAATTAAGTCATACTTAATTATTAAAGTCATATCTCATTTGTATTTTATTATAGCTTAATTAAGTCCCACTTAATTAATATAATAAAATCCAACTCCTCATTTAATTAATTTAAATTCATAATTTAAATTAATTCTCCCTTTAAAGTGTTCTATGTGTGTGACCCTGTATGCTATTATTTAACTGGCAATAATTTTATTCTCCAATAAAATTATAAACAATGAGCGGCATCTAGTAATACATCATTGCTACCCAATTAAATAATAATTAAATCGTGATCCGATAAAACCTTTTGTGATTAATGTTCCCGTGTGATATAATCCCTTTAACCAAATATTATAGATTAAACTCGAGGCATGTTTATTGTCATCCTCTTCATAATTTAATCCGGGTTTACTTGATCCATGAGTAGACTATTAATAACAAATCATTATTTGAGCACGGCCATGCATTTTATAGTCTCACTCAATCAAGAGGCCAATAATATCTCTCCTATCTGATAGGAGGGTTAAATCCTTTATCTATCATTCATATTTCTCATACGATTCACAATATACCCGATGTCCACTTTTATCATTACTCGGTCAAAGGTAACTTTTAATGTAGTCAAAGTATATTATCCTCGTATAGAAATATAATGATCTCAAGTCAAAGGATCATTACACCATAATCACTGTGAGTCTTTCTTATGACTTAATTAACATGAAGAATCTCACGGTGGGTCTGTCCAGTACCATGTACCCTACATGTACCTATGTATTGACTTTAGTATCTCCATACTTATAACCAATGAGATGTGGTTATCAGTCAAAAACATACTAGTCTATTTATGTATTATTATTGTCCTGTATAATAATACTCGACTAGGGACCTTTAAGAATATGATATATATTATATAATCTCAAATTCAAGTTGTAAACTTAAACTATATAATGTGTATCATTATTCTAAGGACATTTATTATGCTAACAAATATCGCAGTAATTAGAGTCATAATAAATACATTTATTTAATAATCAAATGACATAAGGTTTATTTAAGAAACAATGTATTGCCTCTAGGGCACCTACACTAACAATCTCCCACTTGCACTAGAGCCAATCACCCATGTATCTAATACCCATGGAACTAGTGTGACCGTCGTGCTTCTGCTGCGACAGGCCTTTGGTCAGTGGGTCTGCAATGTTATCATTTGTATGCACTTTACATATATGTATTTCACCCCTTTCATTAATCTCTCGTATGAGGTGATATCTTCTGAGTATATATTTGGATCGGGAGTGCGATCTAGGCTCTCTAGCCTATGCGATGGCCCCATTATTATCGCAGTATAGATCAATGGGATCTGCAATCGATGGAACCACTTCCAAATCAGAAATGAATTTTCGAATCCAAACTGCCTCCTTAGCCGCTTCACAAGCTGCAATGTACTCAGCCTCCATTGTAGAATCAGCTACTGTTTCTTGCTTTGAACTCTTCCAGCTTACAGCACCTCCATTTAGACAAAACACAAAACCAGACTGTGATACAGTATCATCCCTGTCTGTTTGGAAACTTGCATCGGTGTAACCCTTTACAACCAATTTCTCCTCTCCTCCATACACCAAAAATGAATCTTTAGTCCTTTTCAGGTACTTTAGAATATTCTTGACTGCCGTCCAGTGACCTTCACCTAGATTAGACTGGTATCTGCTCGTCATGCTCAAAGCATACGAAACATCGGGGCGAGTACATACCATTGCATACATGATAGATCCAATTGTTGATGCATATGGAACTTTATTCATGTGGTCCTTCTCATCTAATGATTTCGGACATTGGTCTTTAGAAATCGTTATCCCTTGAGACACAGGGACATATCCCCTTTTAGCATTTTGCATACCAAAACGATGCAAAACCTTATCAATGTATGTACTTTGACTTAGACCGATCATCCTTTTAGATCTATCTCTATAGATCCTCATTCCTAGAATGTAGGTTGCCTCTCCTAAGTCTTTCATAGAGAAATTGCTCCCTAACCATGTCTTAACAGCCTTTAGAGAAGGTATGTCATTCCCCATTAGTAGTATGTCATCAACATACAGTACTATGAATGCCACATGGCTCCCACTAACCTTCTTGTAAACACAAGGTTCATCCTCGTTTTGAATAAAGCCATACTCCTTGACTGTTTCATCAAAACGAATATTCCATCTCCCAGAGGCTTGCTTCAATCCATAAATGGATCGACGTAATTTACATACCTTGCCAACATTCCTTGGATCGACAAAACCTTCAGGTTGTGTCATGTACACATCCTCTTCAAGGCTCCCATTAAGGAAAGCTGTTTTGACATCCATTTGCCAGATTTCGTAATCATGGAATGCTGCAATTGCAAGCAAAATCCGTATGGACTTGACCATGGCAACTGGTGAGAAAGTTTCATCATAGTCAATACCATGAATTTGTTTGAACCCTTTCGCAACCAGTCTTGCTTTATAGGTCTGAACATTTCCTTCCATGTCAGTTTTCTTCTTGAAAACCCATTTGCACCCTACGGGTTTTACCCCTTCAGGTGGATCAACCAAATCCCAAACTTGGTTTTCGTACATGGAATCCATCTCGAATTTCATGGCTTCAAGCCATCTCTTAGAGTCTGGACTGTTCATAGCATCTTGATATGTGAGAGGCTCATCCTCATCTATGAGCATCAAATCCCCACATTGAGTCAAAAGAAATCCATATCTCTCTGGCTCATGGCGAATTCTACCAGATCTACGAACAACCTGTGTTTCTTGAGCATTATCATTATTCTGCTCTTGTTCCACCTCAGGTTCAATGCTATTTTGTGGTTCTCGATTTTCATCGAGATCTATAGTTCTCCCACTGTCTCTTTTGGAAACAAAATCCTTTTTCATGAAGACAGCATCTCGAGCAATGAACACTTTCTGCTCAGAAGGACTATAAAAATAATACGCCTTTGTTTCTTTAGGGTATCCCACAAAATTACACTCTTCGGATTTAGGTCCAAGCTTGTCAGATACTTGACGTTTTACAAACGCCTTGCATCCCCAAATTTTCATAAAGTTCATGCTTGACCGTTTCTCCTCCCATATCTCATATGGAGTCTTTTGAACCTTCTTGGTTGGAACACGGTTAAGTGTGAAAGCCGTTGTTTCTAGAGCATAACCCCAGAAACTTATTGGAAGATCTGCATGACTCATCATCGATCGTACCATGTCTAACAGGGTACGATTTCTCCTCTCTGAAACTCCGTTCTATTGAGGTGTACCTGGCGGAGTGAGTTGTGATATAATGCCACACTCTTTTAAATACTCTTTAAATTCGGTGCTTAAGTATTCACCCCCACGATCGGATCGTAAGATTTTAATACTTGCACCTCCGCCTATTTGCTTCTCTACTTCAGCCTTGTATTCTTTGAATTTTTCAAAAGAATCGGATTTATTCTTCATAAGATACACATATCCATATCTACTGAAGTCATCAGTAAATGTTATGAAGTAGTAGTAGCCTCCTCTAGCCATCACACGCATTGGGACACATACATCACTATGTATTAGCTCCAAACGTTCAGTGGCCCTTTGACCCTTACCAGTAAAAGGGGCTTTAGTCATCTTACCAAGCAAACAAGATTCGCATTTTTCGTATGATTCAAAATCAAACTTATCCAAGTATCCATCCTTATGTAATTTGGATATGCGTTTCTCATTTATATGACCTAGACGACAATGCCAGAGGTATGTTTGATTTGAGTCATTAACTTTAAGTCGTTTGTTTTCTATGTTACAGACCGGATTATCTAAATCAAGAACATATAAACCATTAAATAAACGTGCAACACCATAGGTTAAATCATTTAAAGCAAAAGAGCAACTATTGTTCTTTATTATAAACGAAAAACCTTTCTTGTCCAAACAAGAAACAGAAATAATGTTTCTGCGAATCGCTGGCACGTAAAAACAGTCTTCAAGTTCTAAAACAAGCCCAGAGGGCAAAGATAAATAATAAGTTCCTACGGCTAAAGCAGCAACTCTTGCTCCATTGCCAACTCGTAGGTCCACTTCTCCCTTAGCCAAAGTCCTACTTCTCTGCAGTTCCTTCACATTTATACAAATGTGAGAAGCACATCCAGTATCCAATACCCAAGATGTAGAAATAGACAGATTGACTTCTATAACATAAATTCCTGAAGTAGAAGCTTGTTGAGCCTTCTTCTTCTTCAGATCCTCCTTCAATCTATCCTTCTCAAGGATTGATCGAACGGATAGAGAGTTTGTGTTGTTTGTCATTATTCAGTATCTACAATGTTAAAAGCACATAATAAACATTAGATTGTCTGAGTTATCATTATTATGTTCAAATGATTATGATATATTCATAATATATCTCCCACTATTTTTATCAAATTAATAGCCCTTACTATTAAATCGGAAAGAATATCGCATAAATCTTTCTAGTGAGCCAAGATCCATATTTCGTCATATCCTAAGTCAACCACTGGTAGTCCTTAAAACATGATTATTTAGGTAGACAACATTTGTCAATTATATCATATATAATTCTTGGATAGTTTGATGAACAACAATTGTTCTTGTCTATCTAATAGATTTTGAACCAAACTCTATGCTTCTAAGTTCATAATAATTGAATATAACCGTTTATTTTCACCTTATTATGACGACTCAGTTAAGTTGAACCCAATGATACAACGGTCGAATATAACCGCTTATATTCGTCACATCTCACCACGATAGACAGGAGTCCCCTGCCACTGGCAGTCATTCCCTTTATCGATCTAGGATTCGATGAGTGTTCATTCATTGGAAAGCATCCGATTAAAACTTAATATTTTGTTAAGGGGTTTCAAAATTAAAACGACCATGATCCCATCATAAAGAGATTCCCAATTTTTCCTTGAATTAAATACTTCAAATCAATATTCATCAATAGTTTGATTTCCAGGTTGTTGGAGGAGTCACAAGTGGCCTCACTTAATACCCAACTTCCTTATAGGTAAAATCCATTTTTGACAAAATCTCCCCATATCTAAATAATTGAAAATTAGTATTTAATTCCGTGTTTCATAAACACAGAAATCTCATGATCGTTTGTTCATTTTAAAATCTCGAATCGTTACAGATTTTATCTTGTTTAGCATGGCAAGCATGGCATGGGTGACGTATCTAATACATGCATACAACATTAATCTAATTAAAACATGCATACATTTATTACTCTACACATGCATCATATGTAAAATGCATCACCTAAATTAATATGCTATGGTTATGGCCCAATCCTATGCGATTTTTCCAAGCTAATGGAAAAATCAAGGTCAATCTATGGTGGTAATAACTAATTATTACAAAATCTCTTGCTTCGCTTCCAAAGCTGCCTTGATTGCCTCCAAGCTCCTCTTGAAACATTTTACAAAAGAACTCGAGTTGCATTCGAGATAAAATAATTACAAAAAGAAAAACGACATGCAAGTCGTATTTAATTATTACAAACCATAAACTAAAATTAATAAAATAAATTGAAAACTAGGTCTTGGGGCCATAACCATGCATCATGCTCACATAGCAATTAAAAGCATCACATATTGTATAATCACAATTTTATACAACATTAATTAATTATGATCAAATCATAAATAATAAATTTAACATACTTTAATTAAATATTAATTTAGTAATCATAATTACTAATTAATAAAATTCTGCATTTTCTAGGTTAATCGTTATCGCATATAATTTTAACCTAGCATACAAACCCTAGCAGGATTCTAATGTGATATACACAAAATCAGGTACTGTAACGCATAGCCAGTCCACGGAAAACAGAAAACAATTAAAGCTGATACGCATCACACGTATGCGCATCAGCAGATACGCATCTTGTGAATGCGTATTAGCTGATACGCATCCTGTGCATGCGTATCACAGGTGTTACATTACTGTAGCTGTTCTTCCCAGAAAACCCAGTTCGATCGTGTTTTATATCCTGTGGTTTTATTTGTCTCAAAACTGTTTCTATAGACTAAACAATACCTTAGCAATATAACACAATCACATATGAGATTCAGGAACGTTTATATCCTATAAACATGCAGCAGTTAATGTGATATATATATACGCATAAATCTATATATATATATATCCTACGTAAAAACTTTGCAGGTATTTTACATATACATGGTTGACTAACAAGGGTGCATTCTTGTTACATAACATACCATATATCAGTTAAATTAAGCAAACTAAACAGCATGCCAGAAGCAAGAAAATCAGGTAAGACTCATGCATGTCGAACAAAGCACATCCAGAGAGTTGTTCTTGTTTAGCGTTGCAACGTGAGAAACTAAACCTGGGATCTGTATAGCCTTACTAGCATAGCAGGTTATTATACAATCTTCTATCATAATCTTGTACCATCATATCATAATATGGAACGATTATATCAGTTAAACCTAGCATAGAAAGTTTGTAGAAGTCGTAAATATGTATCTTATACATAGACTATATCACTACCATCATACAACTCGAGCATACAGTAAGATCCAGACGTTTTTGCAGACTTAAAACGATATAGCTTACTCCTATACTCATACAGTTATAACTGTTATGATTGTAAAACCAAAAACACGCACATATGCAGGACAAACAGATCATACGAGCATAACGTGATTCTCAGCAAACAAAAAACGCAGCAGACCACGAGCAGCAGAAGCATATCAAACACGCAGCCATGTTAAGCAGGTTTCAGAAAAATCGAACCCAGAAGTATGAAACCGCAATAGTATACTAGCACTTAGCAGGCATGAGGCAACGACATACTTTATTCAAGATATACACGACTCACATGTATCAGATGTTTACAGAAAAACGTAGCAAACGATCAAACGTTATACATAGGTCTTGTCCAGAAAATAAAATCGCAGCCTATGTCATATACATGTAAGTCGCCATATTTGGCATAAGGTTCATTAAAACGTAAACTGGTAAACAAAATCAACCACATATGTATCATATACATCAAACAAGACCAGATTATCCTATTATACAAGTAGCTCTGATGCCATTGTTGGTTCCGATCACACAAAACGCAGCGGAAAATGATAATAAAATCAAATCGGAACCAATCCCGGATCCATGTATAATTAACGGATAATCACGGTAGTAAGAAAAATTTACCTTGTGAAGCTTTACAAAGGGATGTCAATTAGAGATCCTAGCTTGCACGATTTCGAGTGCTCCTCTTCGAAGCCTCCTCTACGGTATCCACACGAACACTCCAAGAACTTTTCTTGTCCGAAAGTGAGGTACTAGCCTCAATGAAAAATCGAGAGAGAGAGATATGTAGGGTTAGGGTTTTCTTGCGGCTTGTGTTTGTTTTTAACGTGAAAAACCGATGCCTCAATTTACAATCCTTATCAATATATATATAAGGTATTATGGAGCATTAAGCCCAAGCTAAAAAACTAGCCCAACTTGATTAATCAAATAATAGAATCATATCCTATTATTTAAATCAATAATAATTAAGTCATACTTAATTATTAAAGTCATATCTCATTTGTATTTTATTATAGCTTAATTAAGTCCCACTTAATTAATATAATAAAATCCAACTCCTCATTTAATTAATTTAAATTCATAATTTAAATTAATTCTCCCTTTAAAGTGTTCTATGTGTGTGACCCTGTATGCTATTATTTAACTGGCAATAATTTTATTCTCCAATAAAATTATAAACAATGAGCGGCATCTAGTAATACATCATTGCTACCCAATTAAATAATAATTAAATCGTGATCCGATAAAACCTTTTGTGATTAATGTTCCCGTGTGATATAATCCCTTTAACCAAATATTATAGATTAAACTCGAGGCATGTTTATTGTCATCCTCTTCATAATTTAATCCGGGTTTACTTGATCCATGAGTAGACTATTAATAACAAATCATTATTTGAGCACGGCCATGCATTTTATAGTCTCACTCAATCAAGAGGCCAATAATATCTCTCCTATCTGATAGGAGGGTTAAATCCTTTATCTATCATTCATATTTCTCATACGATTCACAATATACCCGATGTCCACTTTTATCATTACTCGGTCAAAGGTAACTTTTAATGTAGTCAAAGTATATTATCCTCGTATAGAAATATAATGATCTCAAGTCAAAGGATCATTACACCATAATCACTGTGTGTCTTTCTTATGACTTAATTAACATGAAGAATCTCACGGTGGGTCTGTCCAGTACCATGTACCCTACATGTACCTATGTATTGACTTTAGTATCTCCATACTTATAACCAATGAGATGTGGTTATCAGTCAAAAACATACTAGTCTATTTATGTATTATTATTGTCCTGTATAATAATACTCGACTAGGGACCTTTAAGAATATGATATATATTATATAATCTCAAATTCAAGTTGTAAACTTAAACTATATAATGTGTATCATTATTCTAAGGACATTTATTATGCTAACAAATATCGCAGTAATTAGAGTCATAATAAATACATTTATTTAATAATCAAATGACATAAGGTTTATTTAAGAAACAATGTATTGCCTCTAGGGCACCTACACTAACAGTCTAATGGAGTTGTGTCGCCGACGAATATGCCTCGACATTCCATTATATAGTACACGCTCGGCTGTACCAATTGCTGCTGTGCTATCACAATGTATACAAAGTGGTGGCACTGGCATTTCCTATCTTGGAATATCCTCTAAAAACTGGCGTAACCATTCAGCTTGTTCACCTGCTTTATCCAAAGCAACAAACTCGGCCTCCATGGTAGACTTGGTTACCACCGTTTGTTTCGAAGATTTCCACGCGATCGCTCCACCTGCTAGCGTAAATACATATTCGCTAGTGGACTTCGATCCTTTCACACCATTAATCCAGTTTGAATCACTATAACCTTCTAGGACAGCAGGATATCTTGAGTAATGCAATCCATAATCACGCGTATACCTTAAGTACCTAAGCACTTTAGTTATCGCTTTCCAGTGATCCACACCTGGATTACTCGTGTATCGACTTAGCTTACTAACAGTAAAGGCAATGTCTGGTCGTGTACAATTCATTAAGTACATCAGACTTCCTATTACTTTAGCATACTCTCCTTGAGAAACACCCTCACCTTTATTTTTTGATAGATGTAAAGTCGTATCAAAAGGGGTTCTTGACACACTAGAATCATCTTTATTATATTTCTCAAGGATCTTATCAACGTAATGCGACTGATTTAGCATAAGTCCACTTGGCGTTCTTAGGATCTTTATCCCTAGAATCACATCAGCTAAGCCCATATCTTTCACGTGGAATCTTGAATGTAATATGTCCTTGGTAGATTTCACCATTTTGTCATTACTACCAACGATGAGCATGTCATCAACATAAAGACACAGGATCACATATCCCTCTATTGTATCTTTGACATATACACACTTGTCACATTCGTTGATTTTTTTTTGCTAATTACATTCGTTGATTTTAAATCCATTCGACAATATAACACTATCAAATTTTTGATTCCAATCTCGTGCCGCTTGCTTTAAGCCATATATTGACTTCACTAACTTACACACTTTGTGTTCCAATCCAGGAACCACAAAACCCTCAGGCTGCTTAATGTAGATTTCTTCATGTAAATCTCCATTTAGAAAGGCAGTTTTTACATCCATCTGATGCACTTCAAGATTTCGCAATGCTGCAATAGCAATTATCATCCTTATAGACGCCATTCTCGTTATCGGAGAATACGTGTCAAAATAATCAATGCCTTTCTTTTGGCGAAAACCTTGAATCACAAGTCGGGCTTTGTACTTATCAATGGATCCATCTGCTTTCATTTTCTTAGTGAAAATCCATCTTGATCCTAGTGGTTTACATCCCGGAGGAAGATCCACCAATTCCCATGTATGATTCTGCATAATAGAATCAACCTCACTTTTAATGGCCTCTTTCCAAAATGGACCATCCGGACAATGCATAACTTCTGAATAAGACTGTGGTTCATTTTCGAGCAAGTAAGTTAAAAAAATCCGGCCCGAAGGATTTTTCTACTCTAGCTCTTTTGCTTCGACGAGGTGCATCCTCTGTTTCAAGTTCATTAATGTTTTCTTGTTCCTCGTCACCACTATATTCATTTTCAGAATTAGTTTCACGTGTCCGTTTCGATGAACTTGAACTTTCTTTGGATTTTCGAGGAAATGTATATTCAAAAAATGAAGCATTTCTCGATTCCATTATAGTGTTCTTGTGTATGTCAGGGATTTTCGACTCGTGCACAAGAAATCTATATGCCGTAGTGTTAGGCACATACCCAATAAAAATACAATCCACAGTTTTTAGACCGATTTTCACCCTCTTTGGTTCTGGTACAAGAACCTTTGCAAGGCACCCCCACACACGTAAGAATTTATAGGAAGGCTTCTTTCCTTTCCATAATTCATAAGGAGTTAGCTCTTGATTTTTTCGGGGTATCCTATTCAAAAGATAATTTGCTGACGTGACAGCATCTCCCCACATATTTGTAGGCAACCCTGAACTGAGCAACATTGCATTGCACATTTATTTCAGGGTCCTATTTTTACGCTCTGCAATCCCATTGGATTGAGGCGAATACGGTGCAATGACTTCATGAATAATTCCATATTTCGCACAGAATTCACCAAAAGGTGATACATATTCACCACCTCGGTCACTTCTTATTACTTTTATTTTTCCCTTAAGTTGAGTTTCAACTTCATTTTTATAGAGCTCAAACTTCTCTATAGCTTCATCTTTGCTTTTAAGCAAATAAACATAACAAAATCTTGTACTATCATCCACAAATGTGACAAAGTACTTATAACCATCCTTTGTTTGATTTGATTTTAAATCACACACATCACTGTGAATCAAATCCAAGGGTTTTGTATGTCTTTCAATAGTTTGAAAAGACGAGCTTGTTAATTTTGCCTCTACACAAATTTCACATTTGTGCTTCGAACTAATTTGGAATGTTGGGATATGGTTCAAGTTAATTAATCTACGCATTGTTTCATAATTAACATGACCTAGTCTACCATGCCACAAATTGGAAGACTCAAGCAAGTAAGCAGAAGAATTATTATTATTATTAATACTCTTCACAGTCATTACATTAAGCTTAAATAACCCCTCGGTTACATAGCCTTTTCCCACAAACATTCCTTTCTTGGACAAAATAACCTTATCAGATTCTATCACCATGCGGAATCCATGCTTGTTCAGCAGCAACGAGCCAGAAACCAAGTTCCTTCGGATCTCCGGCATATAGAGGACTTCATTGAGGGTCAGCTCCTTGCCAGATGTCATCTTCAACACAACCTTGCCCTTCCCAAGGACTTCAGATGTTGCAGAGTTTCCCATAAACAGCTTCTCTCCAATCTCAGTTGGTGTGAAGGTGTGGAACAACTCCTTGCTAGAGCATATGTGCCTTGTAGCACCAGTGTCAATCCACCATTCTTTCGGGTTGGAGCCAATCAGGTTCACTTCCGACACCATAGCAGATAGACTGATTTCAGACATATCTTGAGCCACATCATCCACCATGTGGGCCTCGTGCTTCTTCCGTTTCGGTAGTCTGCACTCAGTTGACTTGTGACCCATCTTGTCACAGTTGAAACACTTTCCTTGAAATTTCTTCTTAGAAACTCCATCTTTGGGTCCCAAGTTGGGCCTCTTGTCTGGTTTCCCCTTCTTGAACTTTGAGTTCTTCTTGACCTCCACAACATTAGCACTAGAGGAAGAGACAGACCGATTCTTATTATCCTCCTCAATTCGGAGTCTCAAGACAAGGTCTTGCACTGTCATCTCCTTTCGCTTATGCTTCAAATAATTCTTGAAGTCCTTCCAACCAGGGGGCAATTTCTTAATAATAACGGCTACTTGGAAGGCTTCATTCATGGGCATTCCCTCAGCTTCCATGTCATGCATGATCATCTGAAGGTCTTGAACTTGACTAACCACCTTCTTGGAATCCACCATCATAAACTCAAGAAGTCGGGACACTATAAACTTCTTAGTACCCGCATCCTCGGTTCTATACTTTCTATCGAGTAAGTCCCACAAAGCTTTAGACGTTGATAACGTGTATTTTATACACGATTTTGTATTTCTTTATCTTGATTTTATTTTAGTTTCATGAGCATTTTACTTATATTTGCTTTGTTTCCATTTGTAGTGCCACTTGCTTAATTGTTGAAAAGATGGCTTATTTTGGGGTTGAAAGCAAAGATTATTCAAGAGGGAAGTTAGAAGATGCAAGCTCGCGATGCCGGGAGGTGTTTAATGCATTATATTGAAGATTTTATCTTGCACGGGCGTGCACTAGCCTGTACAACAGGCCATGCAAAAATCTGCTGTGTATTAAAAGAACCCAAACCTTACATTTATAACATCTTATCTTAACATCTAACATCTCCATCTTCTTAGCCTCTTCAAGAACACAATTAGGGTTAGTAGGAATTAGAGAGGAGACATTAATTACTTGTAATCTAGCATTGATTATGAGTAACTAACTCCATTTATTTGGCTCAAGGAGGAATTCTTGTACTAAACCCATTTCAATTTAATAGCACAAGGTTTGGCGTGCCTAAACTTCAAGATTCAAGTACAAATACATAGGTTGAGCTTCTCATCCTTGGGTTTGTCCTAGCCTCTATTTGTTTAATTCCTTGACTTGGTTAAATTGATAGTGCTTCATTATTGGTTGCTAATGTCAAGAGAGCTAATTTATGTGCTTCACTAAATTAGTGTTTTTAGAAGAGTAATAAGTGATTGTGTGCTTCACCAATTATCTTGGTTAGGTAGAGTTGGATATATTTTGCTTGTTTGGGTTGAAGTGCTTGAGTTTCCATTATCCTTGGGTCAAATATCTCTATTTCTTGCTTATTCACTCATTGTGTTGTTATGTTAGTAAATTTGGATGATTGTCATTAACTTTTTTTTTTTGCTAAGTTAAAAATTTTATATCACCAAATTGGAGCTACATGAGAAACTGGGGCATACCCCAACACAACACCTACAAAGGGTCGACATGACCAACCAAGCTCAACTAGGTACTAGGCCTATCAGTAAAGGAGTAGAACAAGGGATGGATCCTTTCGAACCCACTTCTGGAATGAAGATCAAGAAAAAAACTTCTCTCTAATAAGGCACTTGACCCTGAGACTAAGCACCTGCGTCGCTTGTCCTGGACCTGCATTATGGATTCTAAAATTCCGCTCCTTCCATACACTATATATGCATGTTGTTAAGTACACCCCTGCAATAACCTTCTTCTGCTCTGACAGGGAGGATTGAAAGAAGTCACCTTGCTGCCACCTTACCCAGTCATCATTTAGCCGAAATGGCACCACCTTACTTAGGAGGTTGAAGTATGGACAAGTAGTAAACAAATGGCTTATAGACTCCCTGTCTCTGCTACACAGGACACACATTGGATCAACCCTCATGCCAAATGTTATCATACGATCTTTTGTAAGCAGTCTGTTTTTGATAGCTAGCCACGAAATGAAGGAACATTTCGGAATGTTGAAAGAGCTCCAAACCAGGCCAGCCCAATTGACCCTTGATGACAGTTTAATCATGTTTTGCTGAAGTCCATCCCAAGTGATCTTATCATAGCTATGGATTTGGGTTTGGGATGCCCTTCTTCTAACCTCCCATACATCCATATGATTTGAATTTGGAAGCCTCCAAGCCCTATCCTGCTGATAAGAGTTAATAAGAGCCATACTAGTCGATTCTGCATTCGAAATCACCGAGGGAGAAATGAGAGCTAATGGCTTCTTGTTGGCCCAAGGGTCATGCCAAAAGAGAAACCCAGATGCAACCCCAACATTATATGTAACATAAGATAGAGCTTGAGGTCTAGCATTAAAGATTTTCCCAGCAATCCAACAGCATCTGTAGGGCATTGTTGTTGTCCAGAACGCTTTCCTTCGAAGTAGAACTCTATGGAACCAGGCAATCCAGAGAGAATCAGAGGTGGGTTAGAGCAGGCGCCATAGCTGATGCAGAATAGCAGCTTGGTTCCATTCAAATACATTTTTAATCCCCAACCCACCCTCGACTTTAGGCTTACAGCAATCCTCCCATTTTACTTTGTAATGGCACTTTCCCGAGTCCTTGTAGAATCCCCCCCAAAGAAACTTGAAGAACAGGCTATTAATCTTCTTAAGGACAACCTTTGGAAGAAAGATATACATACTCCAGTAGCCAACAATACTAGCCATTACTGCTTTAATAAGCAACAGACGCCCAGCAAAGTTGAGAAAGCGAGCCATCCAGCTTTCAATCCGTCTACACAATTTAGCTACCAAGGCAGTGCATTCCCTGCTATTGAGTTTACCAGTTATGAGAGGCAAACCCAAGTAGGTTATAGGGAGATTACCTTTTTGAAAACCAGTCACCTTTAAGATGCCCTCAACAGCATTAGAACCCACATTAGCGAAGAAACATAAAGACTTATCACGATTAGGAATCAAATTTGAGAGCCTAGAGAAGCTGTTAACCCCGTCCATCAGCTTAGCAACAAAATTGGGATCTCCATGGCTGAAGAGGAAGACATCATCCGTAAAAATGATGTGGTGCAGGCTTATCTCCTTGGTTCTCCAATGGAATTTAAAATCTGTGCCATCAACTGACTTATTTAAACATGCAGTAAACACTTCCATTGCCAGAACAAATAGGTAAGGCGATAAAGGGTCACCCTGCCTCAAACCCGATTCCCCTTTGAAGAAACCCTCCAAGCTTCCATTGAGTTTTACTGAGAACATGGTGGAAGTAATACAGACCCTGATCCAATCAACAAATTTAGGGGGAAAGCCCATCCTTTCCAACACCACAAAAATAAAGCTCCAATTAAGAGAGTCGAACGCTTTGTGAATATCTAATTTTATAGCACACCTCGGCTGACCATCATTGCGATTATAACCTTTGCAAAGAGCCTGAGCTAAGAAAATATTGTCCCCAATGGACCTCCCAGCTACAAAAGCCGATTGATGCTGAGAGATCAGAGAAGGCATGACAGACTTGAGCCTACGGGCTAACATTTTGGAGATGCACTTGCAGATGACATTGCAACAAGATATAGGGCGGAAGTGATGCATTTGGGCGGGGTTTTCCTGCTTTGGGACCAGACAAATGGAAGCCGCATTTACAATCCTAGGCATGACCAGAGAGTTAAAGAAGTAGAGAATACCTCTCGTTACATCAGCCCCCACAATATGCCAGGTGGCTAAAAAGAACTCCACCATGAACCCATCCGGACCTGGGCTTTTGTTTTTTGCCATTCTTTTCAATGTGTTGAAAACATCAACTTCCCCAAAGGGATTGCTCAGAATAGTAGCCTGATGCTCAGAGAGAGAAGGCAGTTCAAAATTCTGAGGGAAAGGTACCACCTCGCCCCGATGGCCTAGCAAATTTTTATAATAATCAACCGCCACCCTAGCCATATCCTTGTGCTCCGTAACTGCCTCCCCATCTTGATTTATAAGAGATACCACTTTATTGACATTCCACCGGCCTCTACATGCATTAAAAAATACTTATTATTGTTATCCCCATTTTTCAACCAATTCACCCTTGACTTCTGTTTCAGGAAACATTCCTCCATGCGCAGGGCCTTAGAATATTCCTCCATAAGCTTAGACTCTTCCTCAAACTGATCAGGGGATGGAATTGATGGGAGGCCAGTCTGAAACTGCATTAAAGTATTACGAGAGTCCACAACCTTCAGCTGATGGTTACCAACAGACCTGTTCAAACCCTTAAGCACAGCCTTGGTGCGCTTGAGCTTTGCAGTAAGGACAAACCAAGGGTCCCTAGTGACTGGATCAGCCCAAGCTTGCTCCACCCCTGGGAGAAAATTAGGGTTATCAATTAGATAATTGAAAAATTGGAAGGGTTTAGATACCTTAGGACGATCAATCCCCAGCGATGTAAAAGCTGGGCAGTGGTCCGAGAGACCTCTAGGCAAGAAATCAGTAAAAGAGCACGGGAACAAGTTGTGCCATTCCGCATTAACCAGAACCCTATCCAGTTTCCTGAACTTTGGATTATGGATGTTACAATCCCAACATGTCATAAGATTCCCAACACTACGAAGATCAGTGATGCCCAGAGTTAGGATAAAATCCTTAAAATCTGTCATATCACTAGTCCAATTGCAATTTCCCCCTTGCTTCTCCTCAAGACGGAGACACGTGTTGAAATCCCCACTTATCACCCATGCCTCATTCACGAGGCTGCTGGAGACACTAGCTAGATCCGACCACAAGCTTCGTCTCTCTACATCACCATTAAAAGCATAAACAAACGAGGCAACAAAACTGAGATTCGATGGGATAGATGAGATCCGGCAAGTAATATGCTGTGCTGAAGAAGTCATAACCGTGACTTTCCAAAAATCTGGGTTCCACCCAAGCCATATTCGGCCACCCGAATGGTGCTCATAATTAAAACACCATTTAAAACGTGGGTTAATCTCCTTAGAGATAATCTTAGCAATGTCCTTCTGCACATGTGTTTCCAAAATGCTAATCAAGGATAACTTCTTAGACAAAATGAAGTCCTTGACAAAGTCAACTTTATTGTTAAGGCCACGGACATTGTAGGAACAAAAAACAGTCATTGAAACTGAGCTAAGATCTCGAAGGAGGGCCCCCAGACCCCCACTTCGCCCTCTTGATTCCCTTAGACACAGCTCTCTTTTTATTCTGCTTACGATCAACCTCATCCACCACCACATTTTTGAAACTCTGTGGTGACGGGGTGCCCACCGAAAGATTGGGGGAGGTAGAAGGTTTCCTTTTATTCTTCACCTCCGTCCAGGCCTCACCTTCCTCAACCACCTATTTCTGACAAGTACCAAGAGGGGTTGACGACTCCGTCCCATCATTATTAACAACATGTTTCAGCCCTTTAGAGGTAACCCCATTTTCACAGCCGGAATCCAGCTGGACTTCTTTCCCCTTAGAACCAATCTTTTCCCCTTCCTCCCTTTTCTCACCACCAGAATCCACAGGGTGATCCCCCCTATTCTCACCGTTCGCCACCTTAGAATGAGACTTTTGAGTCCATTCCTTAATAGCCACAGGACAGACATTTAGAACATGACCCAAGGAATTGCAGTGAGTACAAAACAAAGGCTTGTTGAAATACGAGACTTTCACCTCCACTGTAGACTTATCAATATCAACCACAGGAATAGTGGTAGGTAGCGGGTCACCCACCTTGTATTGGACGCACATCTTAGCAAAAGGAAAAATTTCAAGTTCAGAGGTGAGGGCATCCGCTCCCAGGGGAACACCAATAAAGCTAGCAATCCGACTCAACCCCTCTTGAGTCCAATAGCAGTCAGGCAAGTTGCTAAATTTGACCCATAAGGGCATAGAGGAAATAGGAGATTCACCACATGAAAAACCCCGGTCAGTGACCACCATCGGCCCCTGATCAAAGTACCACGTACCCTTAGAGAGGGCAGCGTTTTTTTCATTCATGGAACCAAATTTAAAGATATAGGTTGTTTCATTTCTCTGCGCAACAGACATGAGGCCCCTTTTCCATACTAATTGAGCAATTTCCTTCACCCTTCTAAAAGGAAGGGATGCTTTTGTGAATTTCCCAACTACACAACATTTGAACTTTTCCGCCCCTCTTTGCAATACCTCCAGAGGTGGGTCAACCATAGTGGCTCCTTCCGGGGGAGGAACATACTCAAAAGTAATCCCTTTCATAGATTTCGGAGCATCTTTTAACACCGAGGACCAGGATTTTTTCTCCCCTTCCTTGCTCTCCTTACTCCCCTCATGACTCACTCCCCCATTTGAGGCTTTATCAACTCCAGAAGATTCTCCTAACAAAACAGTCTTATTTTTAAGAATACTCTTTATTCCAGATGAAGCGTTCCCATCCTCCTCTTGTGAACCTCCTCCTGAGTTCTTCAAGGCATTAGCATTAGTCGCCGTACTTTTCCCCCCTTCCTTTTGAGACGTGAAAATAGGCAATCCAAATTCATCCCGACCAGTAATGACTGTAAAGGGGCTCGTCACACCCACATTAAACTCCTCCTGCGCCTTAAGGTTTCCCTTCTCCATTGCTGCCAATGAGAGCCCATTAGCTTCAAGATAAGCACCAACCTCTATCATTTTCAATCTAAGCTTAAAAAGCTCATCCCTATCATTCTTATTGGTAACAGACACCACCGCCGCCACACGGCTAATAGAATCCCTCTCTATTGCATCTCGAACATTTTCATGGTAGACCTCTTCATCATCAGAAGCGTCCTTCGTTAGCCCAGTACCTTTCGTCTCAGCGGATTCTTTCCTTGCAACATTATCTCTTTCCCCCGAGGAAACAGGGTCCACCATTTCCTCCACCATTTAGGATCGGGAAATCCTCAACCTCTCTACGAGCAAGCATCTCCTTAAACTTGTCATCATCCATGTCTTGCAAATACCCTGGCATCCCCGACTCAGAATCACAATTTGAACCTTGACTTACCATAAGAACACTAGAGACGAACAGTTAATAAGTAATATGTATAAGAAATATAGTGTTTAGGTTTAAGAGAAGAGAGAAAGTGGATTAAATGAAGGGAATATAGTCTTAAGTGCTGGAGAATGTGTGTAAGAGCTTAGATCTGGGTTAATATTAATGGCGGCTAGCTAGGGTTACTAGAGAGAAGTTAGAGCATCTCTCTCTCTAAGACTCTCATTTTTTCATGTCGTCTGTATGTATGTTTGGTTATTTTTTGTCATTAACTTAGTTGTATATTTCTAGCAATTTATTTCTTGTAGGCTAGGTGTTTGATAAAATACCACAACAAGCTCAAACCCCCCCTTTTGTCCATACTTCTAAATTGTAAGAAATAATTTACTTGAAACCAATATTGATAGTCCTTCCCTGTGAACGAACATACGAAAAACACTACCTTCAAATTGGCGACATTGTCATCATAAAAACAATAAATCTTTGTACATTATTTTGATTCAATTTTCTTGGTTAATGTGGTTGCGTTTCGTAATTGTAAATGAGTGGAGATATGCTTTAGTTTGAGACTTTGGTGTATGAAGAAAGCAAGCATCATCTTGATTCAACTAGCGAGACTTTTACACCTTCCTTGAACTTAAATTTTCACACCTTCACCCAAGCCCCATTACAACCCATTTTATGAATTCCTTGTTTTTGGTGCAATCCGAAATTTAGGTGGACATGCAAGGTCAAGTAGAGCGCATGCATTTAGACTTGGAGTTGAGTGAAATCTCTAGCCCATACTTGTGTGATGCATAATTGAGAGATGTGAGATTTTTCACCATACAATTTCATCTTCTTAATGTGAAGCCATGTATGCTTTGTGATAATCTTGTCTAGTGTTCACGATTGAAGTGCATTCATTCTAGCTTTAATGTCATAGTTACATTTTGCACAAGGTGTGTTATCTTGATTCTTGAATTAGTTGTTAGCTCGTTAGAGTGTATGACAAGGTGAATAGCTCTATACGTTTGATTTTAGTTACGAGTAGATATAACACCATGCTTGGTTTGTTTCCTATTTGTATGACGATTCGGACATGTGAGTGTAGTAGTTAGTTTAATTAGTAGGTATTGTTAGTTTTTTTTGTTTATGGGTGATTTTTATGATTTTGTGGGTACATCATCTGTTAAATATTGATTCAAGTGATGATCAGGATCTGGGCACTACTGATCAGATACTGATGCTGACGTCATCAGTAATACAATGTCAGTATTTGAGTAGGTCAGGATTACAAGCAGATTTACATTAGTCCAGAGATTATGGGAAGATTGATTTGTCGGTTCCTAAATTATAGGAATGTAGCTATCATTCAAGATATGTATTAAGAGTCGTATGTAATTGATTTGATATATCTTGTAATTGATAGAGCAGCTGTGTACACTATATAAACACAGTTTAGGTTTTACATGATTGTAATCAGATACACGAGTTATTCTGTAACCTAGCAGCTCTTAAGAACATAAGGTTTTCTTAAGAGAGTTTGTAACAGTTTTATATCAGAATTAATAAAGCTGTTATTGATTCATACTTGTGTTATTAAGTCGAAAATCTATACAATTGTATTCAACCCCCCTTCTACAATTGTTATTTACTGGGCAACAATTGGTATCAGAGCAAAACTGATTAATATTAATCAGAAACGATCTTAAGATGTCGACAAGCAAGTATGAAAGCATCAAAATTCCAATTCTCAAGAAAACTGAGTATCCAACATGGAAGGTGAAAATGCTGATGTATCTGGAAGCAACTGATCCAGACTATCTTGACAGGATCAATGATGGACCATTTCTTCCAACAAGATTAGTTGCAAGAACAGAGACTGTTGCTGAACACTATGTCATTAAGGCAAAGAGTGAGTGGACAACAGAGGAAAAGGCTCAAGTACTCAAAGATGCAAAGGTAAAAAATATTTTGCATAACAGTCTTGATAATGTCATGTCAAACAGGGTAATAGCATGCAAGACTGCAAAGGAAATTTGGGATACTTTGGAAACTCAATGCCAAGGTACTGAATCTATCAAAAGAAATAGAAGGGCTCTATTGATTCAGGAGTATGAGCAGTTCGATGCTAAATCTGATGAAAGCCTTACTGATATGTATGATAGATTTTTGACATTACTGAACAATCTATCACTAGTTGGCAAAGAGTATGATCCAGAGGACTCAAACACCAAGTTTCTCAGAGCTCTAACTGAGGAGTGGGATACTCAAGCTTCAATCATAAGGCATCAATATGATTTGAAGATGCTGTCTCTTGATGAAGTTTATGGGATGCTTAGAACTTATGATCTTGAGGTTCAACAAAGAAAGAATAAGAAGAATGTCAAGACAAAATCTGTTGCTTTGAATGTTGAATCAAAATCAAAGGGAAAAGCTGAGGAAGTTTCTAGCAGAAAGAGTAGAGTGAAAGAGTCAATTCCTGATGACTCATCATCAGATACTGATACTGAGTCTGATTCTGATACTGATGATGACTCTACTGATTCTGATATAATGGAAATGGTTGCTATGATAGTCAAGGGCTTCAAGAAGATGAAGTTCAGAAAGGCTAGGAAGCAAGGGAAATTTTAGAAGAGAGCCTTCAATGCTGACAAAGACAGGTACAAGAAGAAAGAAGATAAAAGCAGCAAATTTGACAAGTCAAAAATCAGATGCTATAACTGTGATGGAATGGGTCACTTTGCAAATGAGTGCAAGAAGACCAAAACCAAAGATCTCATTTCTTCAAGCAAGGATTGGATGGACTCATCATCTGACTCTGAAGAAGAGAAAGTGAATTATGCTTTGATGGCCAAAACTGATGAGACTTCTGCTGGTGAAACTAAGGTATCTGAAATTTTGTTTGATTTTGATACTAATAATGTCTCTGAGCTAAGATCTTTTTTAAAATCTCTGCATATTAGTTTTAGGAGTCAATCTCTTGAAAATACTAGAATAAAATCTGAAATGGCAGAGATTGTTAAGAGAAATGATCATCTAGAAGCTGAGTTAATTTTCTTGCAGGAAGTTCAAGCAGAATGTGATAATGCTAAACACAAGAAACTTGAAATAGAGTTTAAATGTAATGTACTTGAAATGCAACTTAAAGATGCCAATGAAAAACTCAGAACCTGGACACATTCTGGAACAAAAACTCATGAGATTATTACTGATAAAAACTGGAAAGAGTGTCTAGGTTATAAGCCAGATAATGAGAAAAAGGACAAAGAAAAGGTTGTTTCATCTAATCCAGGAAGAGTTATAGTTGATGACTCAACAAATCCAAAAACCTACAGATATGTAACAGACAGTACTAAAACCAAATTAAAACCTGTTAATTATGTGTATCCAGAAAATCCCAAATCTACTTCAGATAAGGGATCCACTTCTACACATCATTCTGAGTCTAGAACTGTCAAAAACAATAATGTAGGTCTTTTGTCTAAGAAACAATTAAGGGATAGAATCTGTGAAGTAACAGATAGGAAGAAAGCTCCAACTGTCAAAAGGAACAGGAATGGTAAAGTTGGAATAAACAAGGAGAATAATTATAAGTATATTCCAAATGCACCAAGGAAAGTATGCTTTAACTGTGGTAACTCTAATCATCTTGCTATTGATTGCAGGAGGAGTAAAAAGAAGGCTACTGTAGTTCCTAAGTCTGACATTAGGAATAGATCAGTATTTTATAAACCACAGAATCCTTGTTTCCATTGTGGCAGTGAATGGCATTCTATTTATACATGTGAAAAATACCATAATTTGTACTATAATTATTATGAGCCTTTGCCTAAGTTCAATAAAAGTGCAAATTTTGAAAAAAACAAAGAACTTGAACACTAAGCATGCATCTGTTAAGAAAAAGACTAATTCTGATGGATTCAATCCTGATGAAGGTGTTTTTACAAGAAAATCTTCTGCTGCTAAAAATGTTAAGTTGCATGAAAAGAGAACCCAACAAGTGTGGGTTCTTAAAAATTCTAACTGAGTTCTTTGTGATTCTGATTGCAGGGTAAAAAGAAAAATGTGTTAGTCATGGATAGTGGATGCTCTGTGCACATGACTGGAGACAAAACCTTGCTATCAGAATTTGAGGAGAAGGCTGGCCTAACTGTGTCTTATGGAGATGGTAACATTGGACAAACTTTGGGATATGGCAGTATTGTAATTGGAAATGTCATCATTGAAAAAGTAGCTCTGGTGAAAGGACTCAAACACAATCTGTTAAGTGTTAGTCAAATCACAGACAGAGGTTATCGTGTCAATTTCAATGATACTCATTTTGAAGTTATCAGCAAATCTTCAGGGAAGGTTGCATTAACTGGTCAGAGACATGGTAACATTTATGAAGCCAACATTCACACCAATACTGATAATTCAGCTACATGCCTCATCAGTAAAGCTTCTGTAGATGAAAGTTGGAATTGGCATAAGAAGCTTTCTCATCTCAACTTCAACAATATAAATGAGTTGGTTAAGAAAGACTTGGTAAGAGGATTACCAAAGGCATTGTATACTCCTGATGGACTCTGTGATGCTTGTCAGAAGGCTAAACAGAGAAGGACATCATTCAAGAGTAAATCTGAATACTCAATTGATGAACCATATCACATGCTTCACCTTGACTTGTTTGGACCAGTGAATATTATGTCCATCACTAAGAAAAGGTATACTCTAGTCATTGTTGATGAATATACTAGATTTACCTGGGTTTATTTTCTGCACAGAAAAGATGAAACTGCTGAAATACTACTAGACCATGTGAGGCTCATTGAAATTGGCACAAAATACAAAGTCAAGATCCTGAGAAGTGATAATGGGACTGAATTCAAGAATTCAGCAATGGAAGAGTTCTGCAAATACAAAGGAATAGTTCAACAATTCTCTGCTCTTGGCACACCTCAGCAAAATGGAGTAGTTGAAAGAAAGAACAGGACTCTTATTGAAGCTGGCAGAACTATGTTGGAAGAAACTAAACTACCTACATATTTCTGGGCAGAAGCATTCAACACAGCATGCTACACTCAGAACATCACCTTAATCAACAGACATGGTGTGACTCCTTATCAGATGATTAAAGAAAAGAAGCCAAGTTTGAAGCATTTACATGTGTTTGGCTGCAAGTGCTTTGTTCTAAGACCTCATCCTGAACAGCTAGGAAAATTTGAGACTAAAGCTGATGAGGCCATCTTTATTGGCTATCCAACAACAAGAGCCTTTAAAGTCTACAATCTAAGAACAAAGACAGTCATGGAATCTATTAATGTATCTTTTGATGATAAAAAGATAACAGGGATAAAAGAAGACTCTCATGATAGTTTGATCTTTGCAAATGAAGCTACCAAGAATTCTGATGAAGTCATGTCAGATACTGATACTCTGTCAGATCCTGACGAACAATCAATTCCTGATCGAACGCCAGATACTTATAATGACTCAAATAATGCAAATGTTGAGGGGGAGCAAGAGCAAGACATCATCAGTACTAACACAACTCAAACATCAAGGAGAGACTCATCAGAAACGGATTCAAGTGACAATCCTGACAGTATATCAGGACGAGATAGCACTATCTTTTTTTTTTGCTAATTAAATTTTATACCATAGGCAAACAATTACATCTCTAGGGGCATACCCCGCGATAAGTAAAACATTCACCTAACGGAACAACATAGAATAAGAACACAGAATAATAACCAAGTTAAAAAACAAGCAACATAAAAACTATGACCCTTACGGTCTCGGAACACCTTCACAAAATCCTACACATCATCGTCCTTATCGTTTCCATGATAGACCCTCGCCTCCACATTGTGGAGGCTTGTCTCTGCAGTAGACACAAATGGCCCAACCCTGAAACTATTCCCAACATGAGCAAAAACCGAGTGCCCTTGTTGTTCCTCATCTTCCATAGTATCCCCTTCCTTGAAACCAGCAACAGGTTCTAGCACGTTTGTTGACCTTGAAGCATGGCCAACAGTGCCTGTAGCCCACCAAGCAACATACACCTTACCTGTTTTTACAACACACCACAAGTTTGGTATTTTGAGACACAAATTATAACTTGCAGTCAAAACAGGTGTGGCGTTCCTTCTCACAAGAAGACAAACTATTACTACCATCAAGATGTACACAGGGCACACATGGTAGATATAATCAGAACCATTGGTCTTTTCCATGACCACCACATGGTACATGTAGCACCAGTCATCATTAATCATCCCGCTTATGCGCGTTCCAAGCGAATCCCAGCCACCATTCAGAATAATGATATCATAAGCATGATAATCCACCTCATTATCACTAACTCTCATTATCAACAAATAGCAGGTCTCTTTAGACCTCTCAGTCATCTGGGCTAAGCCCATCGCAATAATAATACTCACTTTGGAAACGCAAGCGTCACCACCTAAACCCAAGCATCCGTCAACAAAAGAACAAGGATACAGAACCTTGTTCACCAAATGATCACAACTTTCCAAAGAACATTCCATCAAACAGAAATAAGTATAAACCTCCCTTTTGTTCACAACCCGAAGGTTGGCCACATTCAATCAAGAAAAGTACAACCGTAATTTGCTTACTATCCATTTGAATTGGCTTAGATAACAATTCAGATCAGATGAGAAGCATGCAGTGGAACTTGCCACAAAAACTGTTAAGCCACCTAGTCTACCCTTTAAAAACAGAGCGTCATGAGACCAAAGAGGGTTCTCAACTTCAATAGCTGAGGTGCTTGACAAAGCAACTCCATGCAACCTTAATACTAGAAAAACCGAGGCAATAACTAGCCCCCCTTCACAATCCAGAATCACATCCCATTGGTGATACAGTATCATATCCAAGTTTTCCGTTACCCTTTGAGAACCCTCATCACCATGAATAAAACAAGTGCGTTCAGCACAAAAAACCCCTAGAAGCTTCCGTTCTTGATTAATTGCAACAATCATATTCATTGCAAACCAAAGAAAGGACTCAATCATGTAAGGATCCTTTTTGAGAAGGAGAGCATCTACCAACCTGATCTGCAGATCACATAACAGCGAACCCATCAATCGCATGCCATCGAACATATTAAAAGGAAACTCCACGAACCCACTCTCTGCAGTACATTGAGGAATGACCTCAAACACCTTACAGTCGAAGTTCACATTAGGTCTAACAACGACAGTTCCGAATGAGACAGCTTCTTTAATAATGTGTCCAACCCTTCTCTTGTGTTCCTCAAGAAAACCAAGTCGGAGACAGACGAAAGAAGGGTCAATCCCCTCAACCTTACTCAGAACAGGAATCCATGTAATAACCTCTCGAAAACTAGATCTAGATGTAACCAAAACTCCATCTAAACAATGCTTAGGAATCTTCAAAAGATTCACAAATACAGAGACTGAAATTGGAAGGGACCCAATCACAGTCGTCAATTTCAATAACCTCCCCATAGAGAAGTTCGACATCTTGAAAGAAACCCAAGAGATGAGACTCATACCATGTTTGTCATGAAAGGAAGCCAGAATTCCAGGACATGGTTCTATATTGAACCCACCATTGACAACAAACCCATCGCAATTGGTGACCAAGCGAACAGGCTCAAACAAATAAGTTGACACACCAAAGAAGTGCACAACATACACACGAAGGAAGATATCCCGAAACAAGGATATCCGCATCCAAATCTGAAGCGAAACATTTAACCCCGAACTGGCTTCCAAGTCACTAACCAGATCGGAGAAATCAGCCCTTAATCCTAGTAAACCAGGAGAACCAAATCCTAGAAAACCCAATGGAACCATTAAGAAAAATATAAATATAGGAAATATAGTGTTTCGGTGGAAGAAGAGAAGGAGAAGGTGAATTTGCGATGGTTAGATGTATAGATCTGATGAAAATTGGTGTAGAATTTGCTAAATTAAAGAGGCGGCTAGGGTTGAAAGCTAGAGAGAAAAGACGACCCTCATCCGTGCAGTTTTTTTTTATAGCACTATCTCAGGGGAAGCTTCTAGCAATTCTAGTTCTTTTAAAGATAACACCAATCTAGGGGGAGCATCCAGTTCAAGAAATGACTTACCATCAGCAAGGAAATGGACTAAAAGTCATACTCCTGATTTAATTATTGGGAATCCTGAAGCAGGTGTTAAGACAAGAAGTGCAACTCAGAATGAATGTTTATATAATAACTTTCTGTCAAAGGAGGAGCCTAAGAAAGTTGAAGATGCACTTAAGGATGCTGATTGGGTAACAGCTATGCAAGAAGAACTGAATGAGTTTGAAAGAAATGAAGTCCGAAAACTAGTACCAAGGCCAAAGGGTAGGTCTATTGTGGGTACAAAGTGGGTATTCAGAAACAAGACAGATTCAGATGGCACAATTGTGAGGAATAAAGCAAGGCTAGTAGTAAAGGGGTATTCTCAACAAGAAGGAATGGAATTTCTTCTTTGACACTATCAGCAGATGTTTTTTGAATGAAGTATCAAATTTTGATGCTTTACCCACAGGTTCAGCCAAAATTGGGTATTCTCTAATTCAATGATCTCTCATTTGATTATGTGTCTTTTATACTAAAGGCATTAAGTGAAAGAAAAGCAGATAAATGTGGTTATGTTTGCTTTCTTAGATTTTTCTAATTAATATTCTCTCACTTATGTCCTCATGCTGTTTTTTAGAATGATACAATTTTGCCTATATGTAAAATCTCAAAAAATAATATAAAGAGTCTAATCAATTCTAATAAGGCAAATAGGTTTGATGGAACTCCATTCATTCCTGATGAAGTATGGTCTCTTTTAAGAAAGAGAATGCCTATTCAATATGGCCCAGCAACTGGTGCTATGGAACAGGACCTTACACATCCTATTCCTAACACAAACACACTACCTAAACACTCTTCTAAACAGTCAACCACCTCTGATGTCTCACAAAAGGTATCAGTTGTAAAATCAAAGAAATTAGCTAGATCTGATGTGTCTGAGAGGCAATCAGGATCAAAGGATTTCTCCACTCCAACTCACTCTCAAATGAAGTTACAAGGGGGTGAACAAGGGGTCCTGGGTGCATCTGGACTGAATAGAGAAACAGGAGTAAAAAGGAAAGTTAGTCAGAGAGCTGATTTTGATTCTGATTCTGATGATGACACAATACCTATATCAGTTTTGATGAAGAAAAAGGAGATTGATGCTGTTGATACTAGAGAAGTGGCTGTCTCTGAAAAGCCAAAGAAAAGAAGAAGATTAATCAACAAAGGCAAATTTGTTGTTCCTATAGAATTACAGAATCTTACTGATGCTATGGAGAGCAATCCTGATGTATCTACTAATCCAGATGGATCATCAGTTCCTGACACTACTGTCAATCCTGACATCTCTACTCCTGATAATTCACTTGTGAAGACTGTTGAGATCTCTGATTCTCCAGCACCTGTATCTCCAAAGAGAAGAATTATTGAGATGTCTGTTGATCAAGTAAATGCTATTGCTGCTCAGTTGGGTTTCAAACCTTCACCACTTGAAAAGAAAACTGCTGAAGCAAATGTCTTTCATAGACAGAAGAAACAGAGGACTACTTTGTCACCTCTGAAAGGATCAAGCCCACAAGAACCTGAACTTCAAAGGAGTTCAGCAGCTATTGCAGATCCAGTCACACAAGAACCACCTACTCAAAGTGTGGGTGCAGATATTTTCTGAAGGAATAGTCCCACAAGAACCACTTTATCAAAGGGAAGGTGAAGACAAGAATATTCCTGCCCCACAAGAACCATCTTCTCAAAGTGAAGATGCTGGCAAAGTCACATCAGCAGGGGAGTTTCCTGACAATGCTCAAGGGGCTTCTGAAATTGAATTTGACTTAGCTAAAAGTCTGGCAGATAAAGCTGCTCATGATTTGCACATTGCTGAATGTGATGAAGTGATCACTAACACTGCATTTGAGGGAAGCACACAAGAACCTTTGACTCAAAGTGTTGAAGCAGCTTCAAAACCTCAGATTACACAAGAACCATTGGTAGACAATACTAATGCAAGTCATACTACATTTGTAGTTGTCAATCCTGATGAGAGTACTACTGATCCAAGTATTCCTCTTCTTGTTGAGCCTATTTCTTCAAGGCCAATGGACTTCATTCCTACTGTATCAGGTAACACTTCTCTTTCTACTTCCTTTACTACTGATAGTATGATTACAGATAGACCTGATATAAGGGATACCTCTATTTGTATGACTTCAGACCACTCTTCTCAGCCACCTCTTATTTCTTCGCATTTGATGAGTCAGAACCTTTCTTGTGAGAATGAGAGTGAACATTTAGAGAAAAAGAAGAGTGATGAGAGGCAGTCTCCTGAACTGGCAAAAGGAGAGGTAGAACAGAGTGAGAAGTTGTTAACTTCTAGTGAGGTAGCAATTACTATTGACAGTAACTTAGGTAACATTGTGAGAAGTGATGAGATCACTTTAAAAGAAACGAGAGATTTAGGAAATGTTACTATTCTACCTGCAGGTCATCAGGATTCACCAGCTACATCTACTGGTGACTTGAAAATGAAAGGTGTTATGCATCCTGATGAGAATGTTGATGATAAGATTCCTGATGATGATCCTGATGATGATGCTGATTATGTTGAAGCACTTCATGTTCAGGCAGCTGTAAGAGCAAGTCTACGTTCTGGTACTCAGGCTCAGGCTTCTTCAAGCAAGTATCCGGAATCTTACAGTAACAAGGGTGAATACAACAATATTACTCCTGATCATATTCAAGCTCTAAGGAGGTATGAATGGGATACTG